>BSYO01000006.1:328514-1758293 GCA_033239525.1 Nepenthes gracilis | reverse complement strand
AAACTATTCATCATTATGATTGAAAATTGTGATTGTAAATTTTAGTACTCACCAAAATAATTTCAATGCTTAATTATTACCTTAAAATTAAAAAAATGCTCTATTAATCAATGATTATACTAGCATCTCATAATATAAATACAATAATTTTATTTCCGTGAATGTATTTGGATAATAGATAAACGATTGACCTTAAAATAGATTAAAACTAATAATTTTCTCCCCCAGTGAACTATTCATCATCTTCTCAAAATGACACTCATAAGTGTCATGCCCTATATATATATATATTTTTTTAATTCGTTGGTTGGTTGTATGGAGTTACACAAACAGAAGAAATACTATCATTCCTTACTTGAGGGAAGGAGGATCTTCAACAAAGAAGATGGACCACCCCTAACATGTGCACGAATGGCACATGCACCAATAACATAAGAGCCACGCCTCATTTACACCTATGGAGGGATCAGGCACTGATTAATACAAATGACCATGCTCATCCGTGTTCTCATGCACCAATATATCTGAATCACTTGCGCAAATAATAGAAGAGCCATGCCTCTTATGCGCCTATGAAGGAATCGGGCACTAATTAATAGAAGCAACCGTGCTCGTGTGCCGATAATTAATACAGACACTACTGATGTGTGCTAGTTGGGCGCTAGTGCGCTGCGGCACCTATATATACTTGGCTTGATTTCTAGATCATATACAAGAGATTTTTTAGAGGATTTGGAGTGCTGAAATGGAGAGAAGAAGAGAAAGAAAATACCAAAAGAAAGAAGATGAATATTCACACATCCATTTTAACTTTGAATTGTATTTTATTCACTAATAACCTTAGATGCGTTATTCTTGTCATTGTGAATAGTATTTTACCATTTATTTTATTCTCATTTAGTCTTATATTCATTATTATTCAAATTAATTATACAAGATGTTATATTCTTATATTATTTAAGATTTTTTATAACTAGTATCGCAATACAGTGGATGTTTATGGATATATCATCCAGTATTTTTTTTCCCCCATTCTCAAAAAGACTTTCAACACAAAATCTTGCACATTATTATTTGTAACTATTATTTTATATTATATATTTTTATATCATTTTCTCACGGATCAAAACAAAGGGCTTTTAAACTATTCTTCTAGAGATTAATTTATTGACTTTGAGAGTCAAGGTTTGGTGACCAAAATCCAACACGAAGATGACAGTAAGGAAGATGTACTACTCGGTATACTAATCGAATCGAGTTTCAAAGAAGTTCAAACGCATTAGATCAACAAGCAATGCGATGAAATGAGTGTTGAGAAAGTAATTGATGAGTACAAGTTAATTTACCTTGTTGGACAAGAAACCACCTCATGACTACACTTATGGACAATGATCATGTTGGGCAAGCACCAAGGTTTGCAAGCACAAGCAAGAGATAATGTTTTGGTAATATTTGGAAATACTAATTGATGGGTATTGATATTCAGGCCCAGTTGGAATGTCCATTTCCATGGATTAGGCCATTGTGTTAAAGAGGCCTAGGAGGCTAATTTGGTCCAAGAGAAGTAGTAGCCAAAGACTCTATTAAGGTTCGAGGACTCATGATAGCTGAGAACTTTGCTTAATATGTAAAGTTTGCGAGCCAGAGTTGGTGGCTGACTCTATCAATTACAAGAATGTATGAAGGCGACATGTCAAAGAAAATGTCAGCTTTTGTAGAGCACGCACGTCCTAAGAAAAATAGTTGACTTTCGGAATCAATAAGTTTTGTAGAGCAATGGGATGTATTTTGCAAAGTTAGTGGCAGGCTTTCTTGCACACTCAAGCCCCTTGCAGAGTAAGTAGCTGCCAACCAATATAAATATATATGCAAAACGAGCACCAAAAGGAAAAAAGGAGAGGCAAGCACAAAAGAATAAGAATAAGACGCTATTTTGCTATGAAATTCTATTCTCACTATCTTCTATAACTAAAATTCTTTGTAATCAAAGATCTCCATGGTAAAATCGTTTACGAATCAAATGTCCCGTGATTTTTTTTCCTCATTCAAGAGAGGATTTTTCACGTAAAATATTATATGTCACTGCTGCTCTCTCTCTCTAAACTTCTCTAGTTTTTCAAGACACTTCCTAAAAAGTCCGAGCCTCTACCTACACCCTCAAATCATTTCCTCAAAAGTGGACTTTACTTTTTCTTTTGTGTTGCACGGGATTTGGATTTGATTATACGGAGAACGGGTCCGAGGACAAATTTGGATCACCGTCCGTACAATAATCAAGATTTGAGGATGTAATATTGGCGCCGTCAATGAGAATTGACAAAAAGTCTGGTTAACACATTTTTAATATCCGAAACATGATAAACACGCGAGCACAAGCTAATGCCCCAGTTAGAGATGCTGCTTCATGTGGTAATGGCCCTCCTACAGGCATTAAGGTGGACAATCATCCTGATCCGTGTGTGCATTCATTGGCGATGAGGATGGATGACATCTCCAGAGCCATTCAAACCCTTTGTTCAAAAATGGACAAGCGACCAAATGGGGCGCCATCCAAGGCCTCTCGGACTGCCACGTCCAAGAAGAATGATAACGGAAAGAAGCATCCCTCAAAGAAAGTTAGTCAGTATGAGGACCCTGAGACCTAAGTTGCCTTAAGTAACAAAGTCCCATTGCGACTTGAAGATCGCTTGGGTCCTAAGATTCAGGTGGACTGCCAAGAGAGGCGAAATCCCAAATGTTCGCGTAACAATTAAGAGCCTGCCTTTTAGGAAGGACCCCCTCGTGATGAATTGCCTCCAAAGGGTAAGAACCGTCTAGAATCAAAAACTGTACAAAACCCCTACGAGTTGAGAAATTATCTCAACAAGAAAAAGATGACGGCTCCCCCACAAGTGGAGGAGAAACTTGAAAAAATTTGGCAACGAGTTTCGATAAAGACGCTGGAGGGGAAACTACTGACCTACGCAGATCGCCATTTACAATGAAGATTAGCACGAGGCCACTCCCCCCGAAATTTAAAATGTCAAATCTTGACGTCTATGACAAGAGTGCTGATCCTATGGATCGTTTGGATTACTTTCGAGAGCATCTGAGCCTTCAGGGATTAGATGAGACAACAATGTGTCAATACTTTTCCTTGATACTTAAAGGTGATACTAGTGTGAAGCAAGGGCCTAGGGAGAGTCTAAGGGGATTTCTATCTCAATTTATTGTAGAGGCCAGGAAAATTTTGAAGCTGACAAACAAGGTAAAGTCAACGCTTTCTTATCTACATGGGAATGAGGTAGTTTCTTTAAACACCTCATCCACAAGAGGCCCGACATTTGGAGAGATCGAGGCAGTAGCTCCAGTATATATTGTGGCCGAAGAAGCCAACGAAGCAAAGAAGCTTGTCCGAGAAGAGAATCCCCACCCGAGGGCGGTGGAGTGAAAGAGAAATAATGGGGACCATCAAGGCTCCCAATGGTCTAGAAAGTAGTAAAAGTCCGAGCAGGTCGTTTGAAGGAAGTTTAGGCCTATGAACTTGACTCCCTTGATTGATTTATGTACCAAATCTTGATATAAATTCAGGATGAAAAATTTTTAAAGTTGCCAAAAATATTAAAGAACCCAAATGGAGACAATCAGTCAAAGTATTGCCACTACCATCATTGTGGAAGTCACAATATTAAAAACTACCAGACGCTGCAAAAAGAAATCGAAGAGTTGATCAAGATAGGCCACATTAATCGCCTCCCTACGAAGGCCGGATAGATTTTCAAAACAACAAGTGATTGTGAGGCTGACCAACCGAGAAACAAAGTGGCTGCGGGAATAGTAAATATGGTATCAACTCGCCTGCCATGAACATGATATCAACTCGCCCGCCACAAGATAACACCAGGAAGAATTCTGCAATGATCTCAGCGAACAAAAGGCCAAGGGTAGAAACTAGGGAGGAGGTCAATAGTCTTAGTAACGAAGATATGGCTCATGTAACTTTCCCATATTCTGACCCATTGGTTGTAACGACACTCATTTCTGATGAAATTGTGGGCTATTAGATGAAACGAGTGTTTATTAATAATAAAAGTTAAAAGAATTTATTTTACCTTGATACCTATTTCAAATTGGGACTTAAAAGAAGTCAGATGAAAGTAATCGAGGGATCCCTCTACAGACTGGATAATGAGCCAGTGCCAATTTAGGGGGTCATCCAACTCGAAGACACTTTAGGGACTTATCCGAGGATTGCATCCAAGACTCTATCCTTCTTAATAGTAGACCTTTCATCGGTCTATAATACTATCCTCGAATGTCCTTATTATACTGTCTTCAGTGCTGTCACTTTTATCTTGCATTTGAAGATGAAGTTTTTAACACTATTTGGGATTGGGGAGGTCCTTGGAGAACAAATTGCCGGACGGACATGCTATCTGTCTCAAGTCACTAGGCACCTCTTCCCCAACCTATTGAAGATTTTAATTTTCATGATAAAATAACATTGCTACAAGCTCAATCTAGAGAATCAACAAACTAAATCCCTTTGGATCCGAACGATCCTAAAAGTTTGGTTCAGATAGGAAGTTCTCTAGCTTAATCCTTTCAAGACCGGCTTATCAGTTTTCTTCGATGGATACCAAGTGATATGCTAGAGATACTAACTAAAGTGATAGTCCATAAGTTGGGTTTGGATCCCCGTCATAAGCCCATTCAGTAAAAGCGAAGAAACTATTCATCTGAGAAACTAGTATCCATTGTTGGGAGGTAAAGAAACTTCTAAACGTTGGATTCATTCAAGAGGTGTACTATCCGGATTGGCTATCGAACGTGATCATAGTCAAAAAGAGCAATAGAAAGTGGAGGATGTATGCTAACTTTACAGATGTTAACAAGGCATGTCCAAAAGACAGCTTTTCGCTGCCTAAGATTGATTTGCTTGTAAACTCGACGTCCAGACATAAACTCTTAAATTTCATTAACGCATACTGAGGCTACAATCAAATACAGATGAGCCCTAAAGACAAAGAGCTCATATCATTCATGACAGACTAAGAGATATACTGTTACAAAATTATACTCTTCGGATTAAAGAATATTGGTGCCATCTGCTAACGGCTTGTCAATTAAAAATTTGAGGCTCAAATCGGAAGAAATGTAGAGGTTTATGTGAACAATATGCTCGTCAAGAGCAAGGCTATCAACTACCACATCTAAGATCTGGACGAGACTTTCAATATCCTTAGGACACACCAGATAAAGCTCAATCCGACAAAGTGCACATTCGGAGTGGCTTCTGAAAAATTCTTGTGTTACATTGCTTCACACCGAGGGATTGAGACAAATCCAGAGAAGATCGTAGCCATCTTTCACATGAAATCTCCTCGAACAATAAAAGAAGTTCAAAAGCTAACCAGGAGGATAACAGCACTCTCTCATTTCTTGACCAAATTGACCACATTGACCAGGAGGATAACGGCTTCCACTGATGAGTGACTGTGAGGAAGCCTTCCGAGGTCTCAAGAAATATCTATTGAACCCCCCTCTCTTGGCTTCTCCCTAATCAGGCGAAGAGTTATATTTATATTTTGCTGTGTCTTACACAGTTTTGAACTCAATTTTGATTCGACAACAGTATGACAGGCAGTAACCTATATACTATGTCAGCAAAACCCTGGCCGATACAGAAACCAGGCACCCTCACGTAGAGAAGATAGCTCTGGCGCTCGTGTGATCCGCTCAGAAACCGAGACCCTATTTTCAAGGGTATAAAGTTATAGTCCTGACTGATTAGTCTTTAAGAATGATATTACAGCCCGAAATATCTAGATGATTGGTCAAGTAGGCCATTGAGTTAAGAGAGTTTGACATAGAATTTCACCCGATGCCAGCCTTAAAAGGTTAGGTCTTGGTGGATTTTATTGTTGAGACAATGACCCCAACTCTAAACGCTTCAGGCCTTTGTGATGCTGATGAACCTCACAGCCCACCAATATGGGCCCTGCATGTGGATGGCTCTTCAGTGAAAGAGGGATGTGGCACTAGCGTCGTGTTGAAAATACCTGAGGGATCAGAGATAAAATATTCAATGATTCTTGGGTTTCCAACAACTAACAATGCCGCGGAGTATAAAGTATTACTAGTGGGACTTCGATTGGCAAGGAATGTTCTGCCAAAAATTTGCTTGTCTACAATGATTCCGAGTTAGTTGTCAACCAAGTCCACGAAAATTTTAAAGTAAAACCCCACCAGCTTTCCGAGTACCTTTTAAAGGTCCGAGGTTTGACTTCGGACTTTGAGAGGGTGGAAGTGATCCACATGCCCAGAGAGGAGAATGGGAAAGCCAACTTGTTAGCAAAGACAGCTGTATCAAGAGACTCTAAGTATTATGCACGAGGGATGCGCGAAGTCCTTAAGAAGCCGAGCATAGAAGTTCCCGAGCCAGGGATGATGAAGGTATTGAATGCTAACAATTGGATAACTCTCTATTTGAGGTACTTGTCTGACGGGATACTAACTGAAAATTCAGATAAATCCAAGAAGGTGAAAAAGATAGCAGGTTGGTATACTATCATGAACCGCCAATTGTACCGACGTGGGTTCTCTACCCCCTATTTGCGGTGCCTCATTCCTGAAGAAGCTGATTATGCCCTTCCGGAGGAGCAATCGGAATATGCGGATCCTACATTAGGGACAAAAATCTTACGTTTAAATTGATAAGGTAAGGGTACAATTGTCTATTATGAAGTACGACGCCATGGACTTTGTGCGAAAATGCTAGAATTGCCAAGTCTGTGAAAGCCTTACTCACTAGCCTCACACAGCACTTCGAGCTTTGCAATCACTCTAGCTGTTTACACAATGGAGACTTGGCATACTTGGACCTCTGCTGACAGTTTTTAGACAAAGAAAGTTTCTGATCGTTGGGATCGACTATTTCACGAAGTGGATTGAGGCCACACCGTTAGCTCGGATAATCGAGCAAAATGCTACAGAGTTCATCCGAGAGAGTATTGTGTGCAGGTTCAATATTTTAAAATACATTGTGACTGACGATGAAACTCAATTTATCTGAAAATAGTTTACCAAGTATTGTACTAACATAAGGATAAGATTGGTTTACACGTCAATCGCATATCCACAAAGTAATGGGCAAATGAAAGTCACGAATCCAACAATACTACATCGACTAAAGACAAAGTTGGAGTATTTAGGGGGCTCGTGAGTGCATGAACTGCCATCAGTTTTGTGGTCATACAGAACAGCACCGAGAGAACCAATAGAACAAATACCCTTTAGCCTGTGCTATTGGATCAAAGCAGTCATTCCAATGGAAATTGAATTGCCCAGTCTTCAGGTCGAATGCTTCAACTCGAGTGACAATGCTCAAAATTTTTGAAAAAAAACCTTGATATACTCGAGGAAGCTTGAGACCTGGCAAGAATACGGACAGCGACATATCAGTAGAGAGTCGCCAAATATTATAACAAGAAGGTAAAAGAACGGCAGTTCAAAGTAGGAGACTTAGTACTATGAGCATTGAGGCCATGGATAAAAATATAGGATAGAACAAGGTCTTTCCAAATTGTTAAGGACTGTTCCTGATCTCGACCATCGTTTGAAATGGGGCATATAAATTGGGCACCCAGAAAAACAAACTTGTCTCTCGAACATTGAATGCCTCTCACCTCAAGAAATATTTTCAATTAATATATATACGGCCAGGTAAAGTCAATTGCATCATTTGATGTGCTTATATCATGTTTTATTAATGCAATAAAATTCTTTTTGCTTATTCGCTATTTTGCATTCAATTGAATGTTTGCATATTATTTCATAAATTTACGAGATCTAAGCTGCCCCTAAATCAAGTAAAACGGTTCCTTTCACTTGTTTTCAAAGCTGTTCTAAAACAGTTATCAAAAACTCGGCAAGTCCGAGCGGCTCATTTGAAGTCGGACTCAAAAAACTCGGTAAGGTCGAGTGGCCTATTTAAGGTCGGACTCAAAAAATTTGGCAACGACACTAAGCAACCCGTAAGAGGTTAGACTTAAAAACTTATGAGGCTTAAAATAGTAAAAATATGAAGACCCTAGAGATAATATCATCAGCCAACAATGGTCAAAAGATTCAAATACTTCGCTCATAAAGGATAGAGCTTCCTCATAACATGTCCAAGAAAGAGCCTAACATATAAGCAAGAAGAGAGTTGCATCAGAAAATGAATTTTGTTCATATATTATGTACAACAAAAAAAATTTAAGTTTAGAAAGACCCTGGCCGAGAGAGGTCAAGAGTATCATCATCTTCCGAGTGACCAATCAGATCTAACTCACATTGAGTACTGGCATTCCTCGGATGAAGTATAGAAAGAGGAAACTTTGGGATCAGTATACTTATTATGCGACGACACAGTCAAATGCCATCCCACTACTTTCACTCCAATACAGATTTAATGTCCTTGACCCTTATTGAAGCCGTGAGCTCATCCTCTAGTTGAAGATTCCTGCTTTGAAGGGAGGTGTACTGCTGCTGCTGAGCGTTCAACAAATCCTCAAGGGAAGAAATCTTGCTCTTAGCCTTAGTAAGCTCACGCTCGAGACGATTTGCACGCTCCTCTAAATCCCTGAAGGTATCTATGTCAACGCAAGATTAGGCGGCTTCATCAATAATTGGAGTAAATCGGCCGACCAACTCACGTAATTGTAAAACAGAAATCAGTCATTAAAGCGTTGTCTGAAAGAATAGGAACCTTAGGTGCTATGAAGAAGTACCTTTGAAAATAGAGAGCTTTCTGCTGAACCTTCCTCCTTGGGGGCTCTGGACTCCAAGGGTCCCATCGCCTGAGCAACGTCAGCTTCAGTGGTTGTCTCTTTGACCTTAGAGGCTCCTATTATGGCCTTGGATGCAAGGGTTGCTTCGCGAATATCTAAGACTAGGGGCTCGGCTATTTCAAAATACTTAACACCTCGGTCTCTTATCCCTGCATTATGTGAAGTCCATATGACGTCCTTGGCCAGGACCTCAGACGAAATATCCCTTACTCTATAAATTTGGATAGCAAGATGAGGGAGCTCAGGGACGGGCATCTCCATTGCCCTTATTTCCTCAGCTAGAGCACTCTCGGTTGGACCCTCAGTCACCTCCTCGGCCTGTAACCCAGTTATGTCCTCGGCAGGATTATGAATCCAATACAATGCCTCTCCCAAAAAGATGGGCAGAAGGTAAGGCACGGGCTCACCAAAGGAAGGAGAAGCAACAGGCAGCTCAACATTTGTGTCCTCAGTCTGAGAAGGCTGAGCAATAGGCTCACCAAGTGTTAAAGGTCCGACCATATCAGCGCCGCGGACCATTGTTGTTTCCAATGGTCTCTTTCGCCTCACCAATTGACCAACGACGGATTCATCATCATAAGAGGAAGAAGCCTCAACAACAGTCTGTGGACCTTTGTAAGTCTCCGTCCGATGACTTTTCTATACCCTCTCGGATAGCTCCTCAATCCTCAACAGCTTAAGCTTCCTTTTCAGCTTCTTTTCCTTCATGAGAGGTACGGTTCGGACTCCGGAGTCCTCGGGCTGAGGATCCCACTTAGCCTTTTCAAATGTGTCAACTTTCAACCATCGGTTCTTTTTGTTTTCATTGAAGGAATTGATGTTATCATAAACAAGGTCAGTGAAGTCCTTCACTGCCTCCCTCTCATCACTCGAAGAGTCACCACAAAAACTCAAGTGCACATTTTTCCAATCATTAGGTATACCCCACTCAGAGGGACAGTAAGGAAAAAGTACTTATCTTTCCATCTCTTGGTGGAATTAGGATTTTCACCACTAATATCAAATTTGGGTCGAGGATAATAACGATCCAATCTTGACTATGAGAAAATCTCAAAATAACCTTGACAGCCACAATTTCAAAAACATTATCATGACAACGTGCGAAGACATAAATGGAGATGAGATACCTCACCACATTCAGCTGTAAGCTGGCCATTGGAACTTTGAGAGCCTTTATTATCTGATAAAGTTCCAGAGCCATGGGATAGTGAAGACCACCCTTTAGGTGGACTTTGTAGACGGTAACGAAACCATCTAAAGGGGCACAAGCTCTATCGTCTGCACCAGGCAACAACATTACGGTCGAACTGGGGATCCTATTTTTAGCACGGATGACCTCCAGATCTTCCAGAGAAATGGTAGATTGAATATTTTTTACTCCATGAGCCATCGTAAAATCAGAGGAGAAAAATGGGAGACGAAATTCTAAAAAGAGAAAACCCATAGCATTCAAAAGAAAGAACTTAGGGTTGCAGACGAAAATCTGAATGAGTGGAAGGACCTTTGAACCGCTGGAGAATTCAAAAGACGTGCCTCATTATGGTCGGGCCACGCATCAACCTCCCATAAGCTGTAGGCAATAATGGCCCTTATATTTTTAAGGTGACGTCAATCGCATTTAATGCCTCAATTGACAGCGCACGCCAGTGTCTCAAAGAAAGTCCTCGGACACGTTTTGGTCAAACTATTGGTCTCAAAAATATCTTTGGACATTTTGGTTAGGCTATTGGTCTCAATAATGTCCTCGGACATATGTTGGCCAAGCCATTGGCCTCAATAATGTCCTCTGACATTTGTAAGTTTGTGCTAGAAAAAGGGAACGTATGCCAGCATCAAGCTATTGCTAGATAATGGATACGGTGCAAAGGTACAGATGATTTTTCAATGGAGAATGCCTACGCATGTCACTCAAGATATTTTTGCGATCAGCGAGCATGCCAACGGTTGAAATTCTCAAGCCTTTTAGTATAAGGGGCTAGTGATGGGTATTGATACCCATGACCTAATTGGAAGGTCCATTTTCATAGATTGGGCCCTTGTACAAAAGAGACCCAGAAGGCTAATTTGGCTCAAGAGAAGTAGTGGCTAAAGACTCTGTTAAGGCTTGAGGACTCATGATGGCCAAGAATTTTGCTTAACCTGCGAAATCTGCAAGTCACAGTTAGTGGCTAACTCTGTCAACTATAAGAAGGGATGAAGGCGATATCTTAGGAAAGATGACAAGAAGAAGAGTAGCTGACTTTCAGAATCAATAAGTTTCACAGAGCGACGGGATGGGTTTTGCATAGTTAGTGGCAGGCTTTCTTGCACACGTAAGCCCCTCAAAGAGAAGGTGGTTGCTGACTAGTATATATATATATATATATATGCAGAATGAGTACCAAAAGAAAAAAAGGAGAGGCGAGCGAAAAAGAAGAAGAATAAGACTTTGTTCCGTTCTCAAACTCTGTTCTCACTCTCTTCTATAACTTAAGTCCTTTGTAATCAAAGATCTCCATAGTGAAATCATTTACGAACTAAATGTTTCGTGGTTTCTTTCTCTCATTTCAGAGAGGTTTTCCACGTAAAATATTACGTGTTACTGCTGCTACACACTCTCTCTCTCTCTCTCTAAACTTCTCAAGTTTTCCAAGACACTTCCTAAAAAGTCCGAGCCTCCATAAAATATTAATTTCACACTTGCACCCTTAAATCACTTCCTTAAAAGAGAACCTTCCTTTTTCTTTTATATTGCATGGGATTCGGATTTAATTATATAGAGAATGGGTTCAATGAAGCATTTGGATCACCGTCTATATAACAATCAGGATCCAATGATGCAACACTAATCCTGGTTTTAATGTGTTAAATCACCTCAAGACAATAAGTACTCTATGTTGGGATTTTGAAATTTTTCTCACAAAAACAAAAATAATTACAATAATAATATAAGAATTTTATATGAAAAACCATCCCAAGATGACAAATAAAAACCATAACACCAAAATTTATTCAAAAATCCATTACAAAACTTTTCCGACTTATAATTTTCAGAAAAAAAATTATAAAAACTCTTTTACATTCTCATTCAAAAGATTTTATGACTCCCTTCTCTTAATATATAGGCACTACCTATTATTTGACACTTAAAGAACTTTTTGGATGAATACAAGTTTAAATAAAATGTTCTATTTATAGGGGTCTAAATATTTGTTTTTCTTTTACTTAGGTAATGTGGGACTACTTCCACTAAAAATTAAATTTCTCTCATTTATGAGATTTGAGGAGTAGCTCAACAAATTCCTCCATCAACTCAAATCCCCAAAGACTTTAATGTTATATCAGAATTTCATGTGTTTCATGATCTTCTTCTTCTACTAACTCTAAGAAAGGAGAACACCTTCATCTCTAACTGCTAACATTCTGTTAGTATATGCATATTTTTTTAGTTCTTTTTACCATGTAAAATTAACTTGTCTTGTATGTGTACCTTGCACAAATGTCCATTGCTTAGATATATATGCCCTCTCGATGTAAAATCTACCAAAGAGATAACATTGTTACTATAACAAAGTACATATGTCACAAAATTGAGGATTTTCACAATACCATTGTTGAGTTTGAAGTGAACGCTTCCAATTCCTTCAATATTCACATTCTCTTTAATTCCTATAATGATGAGGTTAAAATCCTTATTATCTTTTAAAGTAATAAAATAATTTTTATTAATATAAATATGTATGAAAGTAGTACAATTTAAAGCCCAATTACTTCTATATTTAGAAATATCATATTTGTCTATGCCTCCAACTATGAGTTGATTGTCATCATCACATGAGATTGTATAAGTGACATCATCTTCTACCTTTAGATTATGTTTCTGTTAAAATTTTTAAAGCGTACCATATCCTTCTTCAATTTATCACACACTGATTAGATTTGATCCTTCTATGCATAATAGTAGCATACTTTTTCACTGAAATCTCTATAATTTAATTTTAATCTTCCTCTTAAATCATCATTCCCTTTTTAAGAATCCTCCTTCTTGTAGAACCCTTCACAGTAATAATATTTTTCTCAACAAATGAGCTCCCAATTTTTATAAATATTTTATTTTGACATAATAAAATAGTCACATTATCTGACTTTAAAATATATTTACCCACAAACAATGTTTAAATGTATGGTCTATAAAATTTTGTTGATAAATTTAATGATAGCAATGCCCTATTTTCTTCTTTAAACTCATCAATAGAAATATTCAAAATTTAAGATAAGTACTTATTGAACTCAGTAATGTGAACGTAAATAATCGTATTTTTTTTTTTTAACTTTTAGAGAATAGAGATTTATCTTTAAACATAATATGTTAGTCTCTAACTTTAACATGTAAATGCTCTCCAATTTGACCCACAAACTTTGAGGTATAGTTTCCTTCAACACATGGTATTTGGTCTCCAGAGCAAAAGTCAAACTAATTATACTTATGGCATTTTTCTAAATTACTTACCAATCTTTCTCACTAATTCTTTCAGGTTCTTCACTTTCTAAGGTATGATTAAGGCATTATTATATCAAAAGGTCATAAATTATACATTGTCACAAATTAAATGTACTCTTTTTCATCAAATAAAAAATTTTAAACTTAGACATACATCATAATATTTAATAGCCTCTACATTTAATAGCCTCTACATTGATCTTTCGATCTCCCAACTCAAAAAGCTTCATCTTTAACATTATTTGTTTAGATTTTTGAATCCCACTCACAAAAATAAAAAAACAACCATAAAAATAATAATATAAGAATTTTTACATGAAAAATATTTTTAAGATAAGAAAAAAATCATGAGATCGAAATCAACTCAAAAATTTATTATAAAACTTTTACAATTTATAATTTTTAGGAAAAAAATTTACAAATACTCTCTCACACTTTCACTCAAAATATCTTGAAATACCTTTCTGTCAGTGGCACAACACTAATTAGTCTTTAATGCTTACAAGTTTTTAGGATACATACAAATTTAAACAAAACATTTTATTTATAGTGGTCTAATTGCTTACATTTATTTTGTTCAAACATGGTGACATTTTTTTCACAAAGTAAACTTATTTTATTTATAGGATTTGAAGAGTAATCCCACACTATGAGCTTCTACAATTCTTTCTATTTTATCACAAAGCATTTGCTCATATTATTCTTATATGCCTCTCAAGTAAATCTAATTGAAACCAGACTATTTAATCGATTCGATGTGAGTAATCTGAAAATTTTAAGGCCTACTAAAGGTATATAGTTATCTTCAATGACACAGTCAAAAAAGTAGACCCGATTGGGTTTTTAGAATGAATACAGTCATATATGAAAGTTACTAATTTAGCTCGACCATTCCAAATTATGAATAATCTTTATAAATATATTTTTATTGTAAATAGTTGCCAAATTTAAGAATTTATTTTAATAAAATATATTTTTATGTAATTGAAAATTTTTATATAAAAATTTTCAATTTAAATATATACTTATCCAATATTTTAAAGCCTTAATATTATAATTTTTAAAATATTTTTATTTTTAATTTTTTATATATAAATATATATTTTTTAAAATAAAAATAATTAAAAATAAAAAATATATATATATAGTCCGTCTTAATTTAGATTATGAATAAACACATATTTGATTTTTGTTCTAGGTGCAGGCCACGTCCAGCCTAGATTGACTTAGCAATTAAATATTTTTACTTAAATACTACTTATTCCAATCTAAATTCAATTTTTATAAGATCTATTCTCAAGGTATTTGGAAAAAAATAAAAATACACTCAACTAAACTAAGACATATAATTTCATCTTCATAGAGGCGTTGTGTTTGATTTTTAAGCATTGTTGGTATGGAAAAATTTCGACCTAAATATCTTATTCAATGTTAGCCAAATTCACCATAAATTTATATTCTTTTGTTTGTTATGGAAAATTATTATCATAAAAATAAAAATATAAATGCTAATGGTTAAGATAAATGCATTCGTTTCTACTACACAGATACTGTACATATTTAATAAATCCCAACAAAAGGAGGTTAGAAGGTGTCACGAAGAGGGCTTGGTATGACCCTCCCTTAAGGGTTTTTTCTCGTTCCTTTTAAGTACCCAGATTGATTTGTATAATAATAATAATAATAATAATAATAATAATAATAATAATAATAATAAAGGTGAATATTTATTTTGTATTTTAATCAATTGTCCTATTTTTCACATTTTATCTTTATTAATTAATTTGGACTCTTAAAATAATAAGAGATGAGCTTAGTGAGAAGACCTTAACAGTCATGCATTACCTTCATGTGAAAGAGAGAAAAATAAAATACGTGTGGACAGAGAGAGAAGTAGATGACTTGTTTGGATATGTAATTTCGTATATGACTGCTCCAAAGCTTGGATTGCTGCATGAATAGTTGGTGATTGATTATTCTGATATCATACTCTACTAAAACATAATTATAGGCTATCTTTGTTATTGTTAAAAAAAAAAAATTAATCAGATTGAACTTTAATTTATATTATCTTTATTATTATATTATTTACTAAACCGTTATATATAAATATCAATTGACATATCTGAATTCATGAATATAAACTTTAGAACAACCTTTAGAATTTCACCCTAATATGTTATTGTCTCAAAAATAAAAATTGATCTGTCGCTCTTTCTCTGTAAGCAAGGTTATGTTCATTATAAATAAAAGTGAATATATATATATATATATATATATATATATATATATAAAGACGAACTTTTTGTAATTTGAAAATTTTTTTTAGGACTTGATTGCTCTATAAGTCTAAATTTTTTGAATAATTATTATACTATACTAAATTTATATTTAAAAGTTATTTAACCTTACTTAAGGTCAGTTTTATAATATTATTTTATTTACTTAAATTTTTCTTCTGGGCCTAATTGGATTGATGGATACTTAAGTATGTGATTGTCGTTAAGCTCTTCATTTGCTCATCATTGTATTTTAACCAACATTTTATTATAGGGTATTTGTAGCCTTTGTCTATTGAATCTAGAAATCATTAGAATATTACCACACAATTTTGGTTTTATTCGTATAAACCCTAACTTTAGATCGTCATGCGGTTAATACTATTTTGAAGTGAATGTGTGTATTTATGGCCGTTGGTTCTTGAAAACATATCCTAAAATAGAATATTTTATTAATTAGTATTTTTATTGTGAAATTAAAATGGTTTTGAGATTCGTAAAAAATATAAATGGTATAAGACATCGAAACTATATGTGCACCTAACTCATGGGGGGGTTATTGAAATACCGACCAAACCGGATCTGAGACACTTTTGGTATGATTAGTTAGTAAAAATAAAAACTCTATTCCTACTTTACTAATGAAATATTTATTTATATATTTAATTAATTTATTATAAGTAATGATTATTTTCGAATAAATAAAAATTCTTTCGAATCATGAAATAAAAAATACTAAATTTTTTTCGGTATTATTTATTCATTGTATCCAATGAATAGCTATTCATAAAAATATTAGCATTTTACCCTTATTATTTTTAACATTCGTACTATTATTCAAAACTTTAAATTATTCATCTTACTATTATCACATACTAAATACTAGAAAGTTAATTTTTAATTTATTTGTAATTATTCTAAATGGATAATTATTTCATTTTTTAGGGGTAACTATTCTAAATATAAGAATAATAATTTTTAACTTTATTAATATCATATTCTATTCTTTGAGAGTAATTATTCTATCACTATATTATTTTATTTTAATAACCAAGCATATCATTAAATAAAGCCAAGCACGCCTAATAAGTTGATAAAGGAAATGGTGGCATTGAATGTACAATCGACCCTGATAATCTAGATTCTTGATGGAGGAGATGAGGCAGCATTCCAGACAAGGGAATTATCAAAGATATCTAGTCTGCCAAGGAGGACACCACGAGAATGGAGGAAGGATGAGTGCCATGGATATGAATAAGAAAGCTCAGGGGAGGCATGAGGCCTCATGAATGGAGGCAATACTATGGGGATGGACAAACTTCCTGAAAATATGGCAAAATCTACGTAGATATATGCATGGGAAATCGATATCATGAACGAAGACCCAGCACATAGAATGAATGCATGGGATTAGGGTCACCGAGGTAAGGCAATATTTCTGTAATTTGGTTATTAATTTGTGAAAGGTATAGGAGATTCGTGAGGGAGTTATGTGCAACACAAAACAAATCTAGAGGAGAATAATACTAATTTTGGATTTTACATGCTGATGACTAAATTAGACTTGTTTCATGCCTTTTTTTCAAAATAAGTAATACCTCAACTGGAAATGGGTGCAGTTGGTAACTCAACAAATTTATATTTTAATAATATTTATATAAAGTTTTAGAAATAATGCCATCTAACAATCAATTATAATATTAATAAATGATTTCTCTTACTAGGAGCAAGGACATTTTCTGTTGATGGTTTCTTTGCATAATATTTTTATAGGGAAAAAAAATCTAGTGATATTTTAAAATATTTTCAATAATAAAATATGTTATCCATTTAATACGTCACAAGAATTTAGATTAACGTATAAATTAAGAAGTCGGATTATTCTTTCAAAAAGTCCTAATGGTGATAAATCCAATTTTCTTAATTTCAAATCATTATCATACGTACCATAATAAAATGAATAAGAAGTAATGAGTATACGGGATTCGCTTTATAATATATCATTTAACATTTAAATTAATGATATTTTTTTAATTTAAAGGATGAGAAAGAAAATATTGAAATGGAAAGAAGGTGGAAATGAGTGTGACTTGGGAGGATTCATGCTCTTCTTAGTACACCCGAATACTTCAGTGTTTTTTTCTCTTTTTTTTTTATCTCTCTTCCCTTTGGTTTGGAAGAGGTCATGTTTATAGTTGGGGTTCTTTTTTGTTTGGTTAGCTTTTAAAATTGCTATCATTATTGTCTATATTTTGAATTGTTTCAAGATAATTATTGAAAAGTGTTATTTTTAATAAATAATTATCGTTATAATTTAATAAAAAAATAATCTGACAGTTAATCATAGTAACTGTTTCGAACATTTTTGGATATTATCTCATCATTATCATTCCATTATTAATAACCGACTATCAAAATTGAGCGCTCAAGTTAATATCCTAAAGAACCGTTATTCGGTTGTTTTTATTTGTTTCATGCTTCCTTGTCTGGGCTGCTAAGACTTGGGCCTCGATTCATATTTATACTAAGTCGATTTATCTTGAGTAATACCCAATACTATTTAACTATATTAATAACTTTACACAATAATATATAAAAATATAAAATATGACATATAAATAAATATTTAAAAATAATAATGTAATAATATTTATTATTAATGGAGGTTGTTTTACTAAATATTTAGGTTACTTGAAAGAAAATTCCAAATCCAAAATAGAATTTGACCGGTCTAAATAGGATGTGTTTCTTAGGGCAGAGGTAACTCAGATTTTTCATAATTTTGGTCGTCTATAAAATATCAATAATTATAATTTAATTTTTTTAAAAAATAAAAAAATAATTAATATTAATTATTTTAAGTAAATAAATTTTAACTATTCATCCTGAGAGAATTAATTACAGGCTACTTTGAGGCAAAGATTCCAACCCGAAAATTTACAAACCACAGCCCATGGAGTCAGGACATGCTCCTTGACACGTGACCCCGACAGAGCTATCCACTTCCCTATTGCAATGGGAGCGAAGCCCTAGAGGCGACGCCATTGCACCTCGGAGTCGGATCTCCGGTTTGCTGTGTGATTTTGTTGCCGCAGCATACGAGACAAATTTTCTACGTCACTGCAGCCGCCCGGAAAAGTTTCTCCTTGTTTAATTTTCAATGTACCAATGAATTTAAGGTAAGTTAAGGCTCTGTTGTTTTACTTTACTCAGTTCCTCTCTTCCGAGTTCCCGTTTATGACAAGTTCAGAACCCAAATCATAATGACATTTTGTTGTGCGTCGCTTGAAATATGATAATAATCTCTATTAGTTAAAAATTCGTTCTGGAAGTCTGACAATTTTAGTGTAAAACAAATATAAAATTAGCAGATGCTAAAAGATGAAACGACTTACCCCATTGTTGCTAAAAGAGATAATAAGTACATCCGACACTGAGGCTTTATGAAAAGGTGGAGTGTGTGCTTTGTCTTCAATAACTAAGCTTGTTTCTTCCTCCTTAGAAGCAAATGTTTTAATTGAACTTCATAGTTTTCTTCGTAATATTGATTTTTTCAGTCAGTAGGGTCAAATAAAAGATCAATCGCTGCAGGAAGCTCTCATCATAAGCGAATTCTAGGAAGGATAGATCCACTTTGGGTCTATTATGTATTGTTTTAACATACATTACGTAAGAAAACGTTTTCGTGACTTGAACCTTTTAACACTAGGTAACACAGCGGCAACTCTACCGTTGCATCAAAGATTCTCTTAAATGCTACACCTGCTAGGTGGGGTGGGGTGGGGATGCTTGGGTATATAGCTGTAAATTAAGGTGATTACATAAGTACAGTAATGTATGCTTGTTGTGTCTAAACAATGCCTGTAGCTGCTGTTGTTCTTGTATCATGATTTGATTAGCTGTAAAGTTAAGTTGATTGGAAAAAAGTGTTTTTGAAATTAGAGAACCAACCTCATTTTCTTCATTTCAGTGCTCCCTGTTGGACTTATCATCTCTGGTTGCAAGTTCCTGTCAGGTAGGCTACGTATGAATTATTTTAGTTTTCCTCTTTTTGAGTGTAATTTAGAGTTAATTTTGTGTATAGTGGTTAAATATATCTGTAACTTTATGTGAAGAAATGAACATAATGATTATATGGTTGGGAAATCAGAAAATTTTGTGATCCCAATTATAATTTAAGAGATTGATTGCATTTAAACATGTTATGATCCAATTTGAAGATAAATATTTTTCTTTATCTCTGGGGCTTTATGCAATGGGCTGCTCTTTTTTAGGTGGCGAGAGAAGGGGTTGAAAGGGCCTTCTCTGTTCTCCCCCTTCCCAAAAGAGAGGGCAATATTTTCTTGGATCAAACTCGTTTCTAAACCATGATGGTATTGACCACGGAAGGCAAGTTGATAGTCCTGAATTTAATTGCTATTCATTCAGGAGAATCAGTACATAGCAATGATGAGCTCATCATTTGTTCCTGACGGATACTATTTGAATGGATCTTCAGCGATGCAGAGAAAAACAAATGGCGTGTTTATATGAATGCTTATAGTGACTTATGCCTCATTATCTTTTGTTTTCTAGCACCTGAGACTCTCAAACTTCCACATGCATTACGTCTATTAGAATAATGCCAACCACCTCAATGTGTTGCCCTCCTACTTGCACCCATCATATTTGCTTCATTCACTGCTCTCCTACTTGGTGAATGATGAAGTGCTTCAAGAGTTGATTTTATACTTTAGCTCAGCCATTAGGTTATTTCCAAGTTGTACTTATACCCGATTAGAGTCACAGCAATATACCTGCATGATCCAGGTAGTCACATAGTTCCCAACCTCTTGCAAAAGAAAATATGTTATCCCTTTTGTTTTTTTTTTTTTTTTTTTTGTAAGTAAAGATAATGAGCAACCAGTAGTGCATTTTTTGCTTAAGTTGTATTTTACATTCTGGAAGGGATCTTTACAAAGGGTCAATATAACCACATCTTGTACAAATCCTATTACATGTGCATAACCAAAAGAAAACATGCCAATCTTGGGAACTGAGTATTGTACCGGCATTAAGGCTTGTTCTGAATCCACTGAAATCTGCACCAAACTTTTGTTCATGGTACTTTTTTATTTATTGTTTTACTTTTTGCAGGTTTGCTTTAGTAGACTAGAGGGTTAGGCTTTTTGTTTAAGTTGTTTGTAAATGCATGGAAGATAGAGTGTAAATGTTTACATGGTAATGGATACAAATATCTGTTGTGTTAAAAACTAAAAAAAGTTACTTTGTTTCCAAAACTTGATTCAGCATTGGGGTTATGTTGAACATATATGAAACCAGTTATGTAAATCAGCATCATATTATTGTATGTTATGTTAGCTAATCACCTGAGTGATGGCTAACGAGTGAGAAAGAGAGAGAAATTGACAGAAGACAGGGAAGGGGGAAGAAGAATCAGAGAAACAATGGCAAAAAGAGAAGGGGAGTTTAAGACAATGAGACTCCCTTGGAAGCTCTCACACAATGCACTACAACATAATGCAGCTACCTACACATACAGTTTCTCTAATATACAGCTGAATCGGCTGTTCTTAACAGAATTTGGTGCCTTTTCCTACTCTACCATTGCTGTAACAACTCTTTCAACTACCTTACCACCTGAGCAAATTACCTGACTCTGCCTCGTTTGTCCTAATTCTGGTGCCCTTCTGTTACGTCTGATGCTGCATGTATCACCTCCCCTGTTTTCTGATGCTGCAGCTAGCGATTCCTCTGTTTTGTTGTTTTGACCATCAATTAATCTTCTCTTCCTTACCCGTATCACCTCCCCTGTTTTCTGATGCTGCAGCTAGCGATTCCTCTGTTTTGTTGTTTTGACCATCAATTAATCTTCTCTTCCTTACCCGTGGATGCCTTGTTTGCTTTATTCTAGTTGCTGTCATCCTCTTATATTGATCACCTTTTTTGGAAATTCCGGGTATGCTAACATGGCTGTATGTTTATGTAACATGTTAGTATGTTACATACGCAGCACCTGGGGAGGGGGGTATTTGAGGAAATAATAGTAAATTTAGTCAATCACAGTGTTGAGATATATTTGTAGTATAAAACAAGAACTGTACTTGCAATTGTTAATTTTCTTCCTCTTCTGTTATGGTTTGCCAAGATGAGAAATTAATTTGGTGGAATAATGTGTGTCAACCTTATTTTCCACATCTCTCCCCCACCACACAAAAAATGAAAATTGAAAATAATACATAGTATTTTCTGGTATCAAGCTCCTTTCTAAAACATGGGGGTATTTACAATGGTAGGCAAGTTGATAATTGTGAAAGAACCCTTAAATGGAAATACTGAGCTCAGCAAATACTGCTTTGGGATCCTTATTTTTTATTATGTACTATATGGAATGGATCTTTTGAGGGATTTGTTTCAATTTGTATCTACTCCATAGATTTCTTACAGGTTTGTTATTCCCAATGAGAATGTTCTACTTTATTCAGCCAGCAGCAACATAAATGCCAACTTGTATATGAATGGCTTATGAGTTATGACGCATTGCACTCGCATGTGTAAAAGATTAAGATTACTCCTCAGTCCTCATTGTTTTCTTTGCTTTTCTTTTCAAAAATAAGTATGGTTTCTCATAAAGAAATGTTTTTCAATTTCTACCAGGACATTCTCAGTTCAACATCCACCTCTTCACCACATCTGCAATGTCTTTTGTCGGCCGCATTCTTGCAGTATGATTCAATGGTCAGATTGTAAACGAATCACAATGCGATCTGCTTATCATGACTGTCTTGTGAAGAACACACCACTTCCATTTACCATGTTCAATAGAGCATTTCCCTCTAGTGTTGATGCATTGGAGTCCTGTGATATGAGGACATATTCCGACCCGAATTCTTGTGCAGACTTGCAATATGAGCAGGCTGGGAATGAAGAGAGAAGACTCAACTGTCAATCTGATTCTGCAGTAATATACTCAACTGAAGAAATGAAAGAAACTCAAAGGAGAAGGAAAATAGGACAGGCAAACAAAGGAAGAGTGCCTTGGAACAAGGGCAGGAAACACAGTGCAGGTAATTTGTCCAGATGTTGCTTATTTACCGTGGAATGAAACATCAATAGGATATTATCCTTCTGAGTTTTCAAGTTGTCCACAGAAACTTGTGCTCGGATCAAACAGAGAACAATAGAGGCCTTGAGAGACCCTAAGGTGATGTCGTGTAATAATCAGTTTAATGTTTTTCACTTTCCCATCACCTCGTATACTAATAATATTCTTGCAGCTTTTCTCATTTTCTTTTTTTGGTGGTTGGAGGAGGTCACTGTTTGCATTCTTCTTTTTTCACTTTGATTTGTATATCTCGTTTGATGGTTGCAGATCTTATATCAATTGTTTCTTTGTATTATCTGTTTTTGGTTCTCAGGTTAGAAGGAAGATGTCTGAAGCTCTGCGTGCCCATAGGTACTGGACTATACTTGCTACACTGTTGTTTAAGCTCCTCATCTTTACACCAGCCCTGACGGATGTAAAATATAATGATTTGCTACAAAAACTAAGTTTAGGTAGTAATCCATTAAGATCTAATACCATCCTTGACTCTAACACCATGTCTTAAATCTGAATACTTGGTCTGGTTGAGTTCATTCTATCAGTACAGGAGTGGGCTTGCTATTGATAGTGAGAACTGTTCTCTTTTTGTGATTGAGTAGGATAAAATGCCAAAAGAAACTTGATCTCCTGGATGGCAGTGTACTCAAGGCACTAAAATGGCATCAAAGCTAATCCCAGCCTAACATATGGATGTGTAGGCACTATTTATGCACAAAACCTGAGGGAAGCCCTTTAGAATCTCACACCAATTGAAAGATTCTTTAGGTCTGGGTGCGGGGTTGTCAGCAATTTGAGTGAGAGAGATTTTAACACCCCATCTCTCGTCAAATACAACACCCAGTTTAATGAACAAGGACTTTAGTGGAGTGCTTATTTGGTGATGCAAAAAATCTGTTTGATACCTATATTGAGGTATGAGATATAACATATAGAAGTCCCCCCTCCCACAAAATAGGAAAAAGGGAGAAGTATGGCAAACAAGGCGAAAGGTAGGAGGAGAAAATGGGAAAATGGTTACAAACGTATATTTTTACTAATGATTGACCTCCACTTCAAAGCAACTTGCTACAGTATCAAGATGGCTTGAATCTTGACTGATGACGATTCTGATAATAGACGATGGGTCCACTTTTTACTTTACTCACATGAACTTTGTGGTGGACAATATTGATAGGATATCTAGGTTGGCTTGTCAAGAAGTTTGAACGCCAGTGAAAATTTTGCTGACTAGCCAAGTGGCCAGTACCAAGAAATGTGCCGATATCCAATACTTCACCAAATCCAAGTGCGTGAATAATAAACACAATCATGATATGATACTGCTTATGACCGTATTTTCTTTTCTTATGGACTATATCAAGGTAAATAATACATGCTATTTAGAAGATGAGTCTTTACTCCATTACTGCCGCCTAGAGGCTATGCTTTGTTGGAACAAGAATGGGATGACCGGTTGGACGGGCACCAAACCACACACACACAGTGGACAGAAAACAGCGATAAGGAGGAATAAAACGGAGGAGAAAGCACAGTCAAATTTTATGTGGAAAACCCTTCAAAATAAGAGAAAAATCACGGGACTTTTGCCCTTAAACAATCAACTATGTATGAGAGCTGGTTACAGAAATCACACGGCTACACAAGTTCTGTTGAGACAAAGATGAAGAACAAAGTACGAGAAAGCAAACACTTCTTCACTCACTACTTTCTATTACACTTCACTCTTTGCTCCTTCAGAAAATTTCTCTCACTCTCACTTTGTAATACACCCACACAGACACAAAACACATACATATATGTATATTGGCTAATGAGGGAGACAGCCATACCAACGTAGCGGATATACATACAGGTAGCCACCAGGCAGCCTACAACTCTATAACAACTCTGTAGATTGTCGGCACTGTAGAAACACCCACCACTTTGTAAAGACTGCGTGCATATTCCTCACAGATCTCACATACTCAGAAAATCTTCTAAGCTAGCCTCCATGTGTGCTTTCTGTCTTCAAGACTTCGAGCCTCCAAAAATGCCTCCAGGCATTACCCATGGACCTTAGCCTCCAACAGAAAAAGGTTCTTGAATATTAAATAATGTCCACGTCCATTTCCAGAATCCATGAATGACTTACTCATAAGTCCGCGGACAACACAAGCGCATAAGTCCGTGGCCACATTTCCACAAAGGGAGTGACCTCAACAAAAATCCCCTCACAACTGAGTGAGAACAAAATTAGTTAGCCCAGCGATGTCACAGCAAGCTTCCAGCTTTCCATTTGGTAAAACTTTGATCATCATATCTGATTCATTTTCATCCGACCGGACATTCTCTATTGATAGCCGCCCTTCATCAATAACGTCTCTTACCCAATGATATTGAACGTCAATGTGCTTCGATCTCGAATGGAATGATGAGTTCTTACACAAATGTATGACACTTTGAATATCACAGAGTACCACATATTTTTCTTGTCTTGGCCCAACTCGTGAATGAACCTTTTCATCCATAACGTCTCTTTGCTGGCCTCGGTTACAATAAT
The DNA here is from genome assembly GCA_033239525.1 of Nepenthes gracilis. Taxonomy (NCBI): domain Eukaryota; kingdom Viridiplantae; phylum Streptophyta; class Magnoliopsida; order Caryophyllales; family Nepenthaceae; genus Nepenthes; species Nepenthes gracilis. The sequence continues at coordinate 1,733,077 of BSYO01000006.1, read as the reverse complement.
GAACTCAGCCTCCGTAGTAGAAAGTGTGACACACTTTTACAGCTTAGATTGCCAAGAGACTGTCCATCCAACAAATTTGACCAAATACCCGAGGTGGATTTTCGAGAATCAATGTCCCCGGCCATATCCACGTCTGTGTAGCTGACCAACTGGAGTTTCTCTTCTCAAAATTGTAGACATATCTTTGAAGTCCATCGGAGATATTTAAGAATCAACTTTACAGCAGACAAATGCACCATCCCTAGATTTGAGAGGAATCTACTAACAACATTGACCGCATGGGCAATGTCCGGCCTGGCACACACAGCAGCGTACATCAAGCTACCAACGGCTGACAAATATGGTATACCTCTCATGTGCACTTTTCTGTGTCCGAGGACGGACATTGCTTCCTCAACTTGTAGTGGTTAGCCAGAGTGGTGCTCAAATTCTTGGACCTATCCATGTTAAAGCGTTGTAACACATTTTCAGCATAGCTCTCCTGGGACAACCAAAGTTTCTTGTTCTTGCGATCACGAAAAATTCTGATCCTCAGAATCTGTTTCAACGGTCCGAGGCCTTTCATAGCAAATGACTATCCCAGTTGCTTCTTTAGCTCCTTGATCCGAGCACTATTTTGTTTGACAATCAGCATGTCATCCACATAAATGAGAAGGACGACAAAGTTGTCCTCAAAAAATCTCTACATAAAAACGCAGTGGTCAGAAGTAGTCTTTTGGTATCCCTATCCGACCATGACAGACTCAAATTTCTTATACCACTGTCTTGGAGGCTGTTTTAGTCTGTACAGGCTCTTCTTTAGACGGTAAACCAGTCTTTTCTTCCCATTGACCTCAAACCCTTATGGTTGCTCCATATAAATTTCCTCTTTGAGGTTACCGTGGAGGAATATCGTCCGAACATCTAATTGTTCTATCTCCAAGTCTAGAGCAGCTGTCAAGCCAAGCACAACACGGACCGATGATATTTTTACCATAGGCGCAAAGATTTCATCAAAATCCACACCTTTGCGCTGATTAAAACCTTTCACTATAAGCCACACCTTGAACCTCGGCTACATGGTGTCCTCGGACGTCTTCAACTGGAAGACCCACTTATTCTTTAGGGTTATCTTCCCTTTAGGTAGCTCAGCTAATTCGAATGTATGGTTCTTATGTAAAGAAGACATCTCATCCTTCATTGCTTCCAACCATTTTTCTTTATATGTACCATTCACAGCCTCATTAAAATCTTCAGACTCACCTGCATCAGTGAGTAGGACGTACTCACTAGATGACAGACGGATGGACGGACGTCTTTCTCTTAAGGAGCGTCGTATGGGTAGCTCCTCGACCGATTAAGGAATAACATCATCCTGATTGTCATGCGGCACAGTGATAGCCTCATTATTGTCCTCGGCCACTCTTGGGCCATTGGCCTCAGACTTAGGAGGTATTGGACGGACAGTTTCAATGTTTACTTTATCCATCCGGCTAGTATCAAATAAAGCCTTCCTTTCTTTCCCAATATCTTCAATGGTCTCCTCTTTAAAAAAATTACTTCTCATGATCGGACAAGCTTCTTCTCTACTGGGTCATAAAATCTGTACCCAAGTTTATCTTCGTCATAGCCCAAAAAGATACATTGCTTCATCTTTGGCTCAAGCTTACTCTTCTCATTTCTCAAGATATGAACAAAGGCCTTACAGCCAAGTGTTTTGAGATAATTATAGACTGGCTCCCTTCCAATCTATATCTTCTCTGGGACCTCACCATTCAGAGGCTTATTGGGTGACCTGTTGATTACATAGGTTGCCGTTTTCAGGGTCTCGGCCCAAAAGGATCCTGGGAGTTTTGCCTCTGACAGTAGGCACCTGACCCTTTCCATCAACGTGCGGTTCATCCGCTTGATCACGCCATTTAATTACAGCGTCTTTGGAGGTGCCCTTTGATGTCTAATGCCATGTGACCTACAGTAGGCATTAAAAGTTCCAGTATATTCTCCACCATTGTTGCTCCAGACGGCCTTTAACTTTTTCCCATCTCACGTTCAACAAAAGTATAGAATTGCTCAAAAACTCCGGAGACCTGATCCTTGAACTTAAGTGGGAATATCCACAGTTTCATCGAGTAATTATTAATATAGGAGACAAAGTATTGTGTTCATCCAAAGGATTTTTCCTTAAATGGTCCGCAGATATCGGTGTGAATAAGCTAAGTACCTCGAACCTTTTGAAAAATGAGTCTCCTTGAAAAGAGACTCTCCTCTGCTTCCTCACCATGCAGTGAGAGTAAATTTTCAGTTTGTCCTCATCCATTTCTAGAATGAGACCTTTTTAGCCAAGTGATTCATCCCTCTCTCACTCATGAGGCCTAATCTCCGGTGCTACAAGTTCAAGGATTCCACACTGCTTGTGGTGTTGACCTCTCCAACCTCGGCAGAGGCCTGCAACACAAAAACCAAATGCCTTTTTTCCTCGGGCAACTACCAGAGGCCCTCTTGTCAACTTATATCCCCCGTCACAGAAGACATTGCAAAAACCACCATCATGTAGTCTTCCTACTGAGATAATATTCATCCGAATATCAGGGACATGTTGGATGTTCTTCAAGATCAATCGGGCTCTATTATTGGTAAAAAGACACGTCACCACGGCCAACAACTCTAGATGTTTCTATATTACCCATCTTCAACACTCCAAAAGTACTCGGAGTGTAAGATGTAAAGAGCTCCATTCTAAAGGTGACGTGGATAGATGCACTAGAATCCACCACCTATTATGTCTCCTGCTCGGCCAAATTTACAACTTCATCGACTTCACAAGTCAAAAGGAGATCAATTCCCGTAACGGCAGAAACCGAGGACTCTTCCCCATCGCACCCCTTTTCACTTTTCTCCTTTCCTGCGTTTTCAGGCTTCCATTTGTAATAATACCTTTTAATGTGGCCCTTCTTTCCACAGTAATGACACTCAATGTTTTGGAGCCTTGATTGAGGCTTACTCCGACCCTTTTCTCCAAATTTCGGACTGCGGTTTTTACTCCTTCCCCATAACTCTATCACGAGGACCTCGGAGTGTTGAGAGGTCGAGGTCCCTTGAGACCGCCATCTCATCTCCTCGTTCAGCACGGCTCCTTTAGCCATCTCCAGTATCACAATACCATCAGAAACTGTGTTGGCAATAGTGATTCTCATTACCTCCTATGAGTCTGACAGGGTTGCCAGGAGTTATAGACCCAACACTTCTTTTTCGAACTTAATACCCATGCTACTCAGCTGGTCTACACAGCCTTGAAACTCGTTCAGGTGATCCGCAATGGACGAGCCGTCCTTGTATCGAATTTGCATCAACTTCATCAGGTGGTAGATCTTGTTGTTGCCAATCTTGGAGGCGTAGAGCTTCTCCAATTTTTCCCACAGCGCCTTGGCATTCGTTTCGCTCCTAATGTGGTTATACACATTATCATCTACAAATTGCCGTATGGAACCGCATACCTGCTTGTTCTCCAGCGCCTATTCCTCGTCCGATTTCACCTTAGGCTTTTGAGTGGTGAACACTAGACTGTGCAAGGATTTAACAAACAGCAAGTCGGACATCTTGCCTTACCGAGTTTCGTAGTTGGTGTCGTTCAGATAAATCATCTTACTCCCAATCTCCATGGCAGCGTTCAACGAACTTACCGGTCAAAGGACAACCTGTCTCTGATACCACTTGTTGGAACAAGAATGAGATGACTAGTCAGACAGGCACCAAACCACACACACATAGTGAACAGAAAACAACGATAAGGAGGAATAAAACGGATGAGAGAATACAGCCAAATTTTATGTTAAAAACCCTTCAAATAAGGAAAAAACCACGGAATTTTCGTTCTCAAACAATCAACTATGTGTGAGAGTTGGTTATAGAAAACGCACGACTACACAAGCCCTGTTGAGACAAAGATGAAGAATAGAGCACGAGAAACCACACACTTCTTTACTCACTGCTCTCTATTACACTTCACTTTTCGCTTATTCCTTTAGAAAATTTCTCTCGCTCTCACTCTGTGATACACTCACACAGACACAAAACACATACATATATGTATTCTAGCTGATAAGAGTGACAACCATGCCAACGTGGAGGACACACGTACAGGTAGCCACCAGGCAGCCTGCAACTCTATAACAACTCTGCAGATTATCGGCCCTGTAGAAACGGCCCACCATTTTGCAAAGACCGTGTGCATATTTTTCACAAATCTCGTATGCTCAGAAAATCTTCTAAATTAGCATCCATGTGTACTTTCTGTCTTCAAGACTTCGAGCATCCAAAAATGCCTACAGGCATTGCCCATAAACCTCAGACTCCAATAGAAGAAGGTTTTCAAAATTCACGGACGACTTACTCATAAGTCCGCGGACAATACAAACACATAAGTCCACGGCCACGTTCCCACAAAGGGAGTGACCCCAACATGCTTAACCCCTAAAACCCGTCCTCAGTTCGGATTGCAGGTGCAACTCACCAGCATGAAGCCAGAATTGCTAGTCATTACAGATTCAAACCATGAAATAGGTTTTTCCCAACTTAGGGGTAAAGTTCCGTACAGCTATCCTTCCCTCCTATTGTGTAATGATGGAGCCTTGTGCATGGGCCTTCTCTGTTATTGTTTCAGCGGACCAGACTTGAATTCGAATTTTCCATACATAATTACCAGGCAATAAACTAATGTCAATAATTTCTTGTTAGTGTTAACTATGGTGAACTGACAATTTCGTTGGTTCTTCAGTCTAGCCACTTTTCTTTGCTTTCTATTATTGAAGAAAATGCCTCTATAGCAATTTGGCTGCTAGATGCGATTTTGTTCTTCCTGCTAAAATTGACATCATTCAAGCTACAACTTTTTTTCTTATGGCACCAGGAACTTATTGCCTGAGTCGAGTGGCCCAATGACCTGTTTTACTCTAATGATGGTTGTAATGTCCTTATTTTCACAAATGCACATTAATATAAGGCCTTCCTCACTTCACCTCATTTCATCCTGCAGTGATATAGTCAAGAAAAAAATTGGCATTTCCCTTAGACGACTATGGGGAGAGCGTTTGAAATGGAAACAGTTGGGGGAGAAGTTTTATTTGTTGTGGACTGAAAGCATTGCAGAAGCTGCTAGGAAAGGAGGTATTGACGAAGAAGAATTAGATTGGGGTAGCTATGAGAAGAAGAAAATAGAGATAGATGTCCAACAGCTTCATCAGGCTGCTGAAAAGGCAATGAAAAAGAAAATGAAACAGATTCGAGCACAGGAAAGAGCAAGAAAGAAGGCTAGGCTTGCAAAAGAGAAAGAGCATGAAGATAGAGACAAAATAAAGAGGCAGAAACGCAAGAAAACACACAAAGGGAAAGCTATTACAAGAGAGTCGAAACTCTCAGCATGGTTAACACAGGTAAAGAGTTACATAATTGGTAGTATGACGGACTTTATGCAGACTATAATGTAGTTAACACCAATTAAGGTGATTGCTACTATTTAATCATCTTTCCTCATCTCGTTGTGTCTTTCGTTTATCACAGAGTATCAATTTGGAAGGGTCATTGTGGGATTTCCTTAGTATTTGGCACTGTATCATTGAAAATTTGAGCTAGAATGAAAAGTCAGTTGCGTATGCAGTCGAAGATGGATACTACTTTGCTAATATGGACCATAATATGAACCACCCATCAAAGTTGTATTGGACTGCAAAAGTATTGTTCCTAGATTATATATGTGTGTGTTTTGCTGATATTGTTCTCTGGTCCTTGCAGATTCACAGAGAGAAATCAATAAATAGACAACACGTCATCCAGTCAGAAGTCATGGTTTCTAATTACCCAATTTTGGAGAAAGTAGATTTGAAGTTGATGGAAAAGGAAAAAATTCAAAACAAAGTTTCATTTGCAGATCAAATTCGCGCAGCCAAGAGCAAGAGGAGCATCTCCACAGGCATTGAAGCTTTGACTACGTCATTCAGTCCAGCAGACAAAACTTAGCTTCCCATAATTCAAGCATCAATAGACAAAATGTACAGAGGATTGATCCCTGTAAGTTGTCTTCCTCAATCCATGTTTTGTTAAACTTGAAATTCAGCTGTGTCATATGATTGTATCAGAGTTTTTCCCTTTTTAACTTCAGTCTGGAGCATTCGAAATCTTGCTGCTGAATTTGTTTTCTTCTTTCCTGATTTATGCCAGGTGTAAACATCAATGCAACTTTTGTTCGATAGTAGAATACTGGTTAAACAAGCTGGTCACTGCTGAGGCTTAATTCTTCAGGTGAGCCAGTGGAAGGTTTGTGCAGATATTTGTATCCTGTCATTCTTGATTGGCATCTATTCAACAATTTCTAAAGCCTTTGAACTCTATGTATCCACGGACGATTTGGTTGGGTGAAACTGGAATTTTATTCCAACAGTAATCCAAGGGAGTTGCAATTTCTTTGTTTTTTGATAACAAAGAATCCCCTTTTCCACCTTGTGATTTTGGGTCAAACTCCGGGTGCATGACCTTACATAACAGCGATCATACACCATGTGGTTTCTTTGTTTGATTAGAACTTTAAGAGAGGATAATTACAGAAATTTAGAAATACCAGAGAATTGAAAATAACACCAATAAAATCTATTGGTGTTATTCTTTTCTTTATACCTAGGCTTTAAAGAATAGTAGCCAGCCACCCCCACCCTCAGTGGCCATGCCCCAAATTCCACTTACCACCCTCAACGAGCTCACCCACCCACCCCTACAGCATTTGCCATTGAACCTCTCCCCTCACACATGAATATTTTCTGAAGAACTATTTATTACCTATACAAACCAAGTAGCGTAGTATTTATTCCCACTTCATTCTTGGTGATTTTTATGATTAGATCCTGCCTATTTTGTTTCAATAATAAAATATGCTGAGAAGGTTGACCGAGAAGTATGTTTTCTGCTAAATTAATGCTTTGGAGGGCCAGATTACCAGCTTGTTACTATTATTGTTGGTTGGCTTTAATTGATATTTAGGTCAAGTTTGGCATTTACTGGTTCAAAAATGGCAACTAATTATCTACGTTTCTCTGTTGGAGACAACTTTCCCAAACGAATTGTACAATTAACTATTCAAAGTGTCAAATTTAGAGAGCTGCCACGTGGAAGTTAATCTGTATGAAAACTCATTATTACCCTTTTGGATTGCCTCTTCCTGACTTGACCCGGTTAAACTCTTTGATTTATCGGAAAAGCTGCCGGATATGGTAAACATAAATGGGAAAAATAATATTTGTCTACGTGAGCATTACTGGATAGGCTTTGCTTCCGAATTTATCAGGTTATTATGACATCTTTTCATGTTTTAATGATGAGGAAATATATACATGATCATTCTCTTGTGATCGAATTTGAGCCCCCATATTCTCAATAATGTTGGCTATCCTACCCAACAAATTCAGTTACTCCGCTTTTCTATCATGCGGTTGGCCACCTCCACACGTCAGCCTCTGTTTAGTTAAGAGACGGCGTCTGACTCCGTCTACAGGGTAATATGTAGACGGCACATTTTCGAATTTTGAATAGAAGCGCCCGCAAGCAGAAAGGGCGGGTTCGATATTCGAACAGTGCCATAACCGACTCAGTCTACCTTATAATTAATTTTTTTGTTCGTATATGAAGTTTATTTATTTTTTAAAAAAGCTAATGGGGAAGAGTTGTGTATATATTACAAGTAGGACGCTACAATGCAACTGCTGTACAATATGCATATAATGTCATATGATAGCTATCTGATTTAAATCCAATAGTTGAATTAAATTATAATTAAAAAAATAAAAATACTAATTTTTTTAAAATAAAAGGAGTTGATATTAGCCGTACGATTTGATCCAAAGAATGTCGTACGGTAATCACGTTGCAGTGCTTCCCGTTCATATATATATATATATAGGGGTGAGCCCCCCAAGAAAAACGAGTGTCAGGTACCATTCATCACGAGGTGAAATTGTTGGGTAGGATTTAGGATGAGTTTTGGTTAAGATATAATCAAAACTATGAAATCCATATACAACCCAAATTATTAGGATTCAACCCAGTTCGAATTATCTGTGAGCTACGTTTAGATTATAGGCTAAGAGTATAGTGTTGCGTTTTAATTTGTCTATTTAATTCAAATCTAATCCATTGGAGAAGATAGCTGACAGAAAGAAGGGCGTTCCATTAATTAATTTATTTAGTCGGATCAAATCTTTCATTTTTTCAAGTTACAATCTGATATTTGGTATATCAGATTGTAACCCCTGGAATATGGTTTATGCCACAGGAACCGCCACCTGTGCTGGTGCCACCCACTTCAGGATTCTAAAGTTGTGGGTAAGATTTTTATCACAAATCCTGAACTATGGACAATTTTCTCATTCTTCCCCTGCAGTGCATTAAGGAAAGTTATGGACCATAGTAAACATATACCAATGAATTAAATAAGCAGGTGAAAATAGTCTAGCCAAAAATACTAATAAAAAAGTCGAACACAGGTTTGAGCACAATAGAAATTGTAACACACATAGCACAAGAGAAACGAGGGACTGCGAAGTTAAACTGGATGAATGTCATTGTATTTCGCCCGTTGACGAGCGGTTCTCTTTGCTTATTGCCTATTTTCAACAATAAAATTGGAAAATGAAAGGGGATGTAACGGACGAAAGAATACAAAAGGACACAACAATAGCAGCCTCGCCCATAGGAAATCGTACCTTTTAAATGTAGATATTCAATTTATTGCTGAAAAAGTGAAATGCAAAGGAATTTCAGTAACTCATTTCACACCCAACCCACACAGGCGTCTCATGGAGAGAGTTCAGCAACCACCTTCCAAAAACACCGTTTTCATCATACTAGAAAAAAGGCTTAGTAGTAGGCAGCAAGTGTTCCAGTAAATTATCTACACGACTACTGATAGTTTGGGGGAAGCGGGGCGTCTCTTCCTGGCAGATCTCGTGGCTGGTTTGTGTTCCCACTATTCTGATAGTTTGGAACTGAATTACCAGGCATTTGGGTGTTTGGATATGCCATCCCTCTGCTGTTCTGGAAATCCGGCATGTTGTTGGTGTTCGGAATATTAGCTGACCACCCACCACTCGGCGCACCTCCTATGTTGGGTGGTGGTGCTTCTCCCCTATTGAGTGGCGGCATTCCTCCCATGTTGCTGGGAGGTGGAGGCATTCCTCCCCTGTTGGGTGGGGGCACACCTCCCATGTTTGGTGGTGGGGGCATAACTCCCCTGTTGTATGGTGGCAGTGGTGTACCTCCCCTGTTGGGTGGCGGAGGCATACCACCCAAGTTGTTCGGGGGAGGCATACCGCCCCTGTTGTTCGGTGGCGGGGGCATACCGCCCATGTTCGGAGGCGGGGGCATACCGCCCATGTTCGGAGGCGGGGGCATACCGCCCATGTTCGGAGGCGGGGGCATACTGCCCATGTTCGGTGGCAGAGGCATACCGTCCAAGTTGTTTGGTGGCGGGGGCATACCGCCCGTGTTGGTTGGCATCCCAGCAATATTGTTCGCTGGAGGTCCTCCCATGTTGGGTGGGCCACCCATGTTGTTTTGGGGCATTCCACCCATGCTGGGTGGAGGGTTCTGGAAATCTGGATTCTGCATGTTCTGTCGTCTTCTCTCGAAGTTCCGTGAACGGTCATAGTTGCGAGGTCGATCATTTCGTCGGTTTCTCTCCATTGCCTTGGCATTGTTTCTTACCCATTCTTCGTGGTACTTGGGGTCATATGGGACAGCTTTGCCATCAATAAAAGGTTCCCCTGCAGAATGCATGCCACAAGAAACAAAGAAAACCAGAAGGAATAACAATGTTATAGAATTAAGCAACCAACATACAATGCAAAAGAGGTAATGTAAGGTCAACCAAAACACATCAAGAGTTGTCCGAGTCAAAATTGGTTAGGCTTCATTTGAATCAAAGGATAAATGAGGGGAAGAAAAGAACAATGAGAACCATCTCAGCCATTCATTCTAAGAGTAATAATCCAAATTCTTACAAAATGTACCCCCCCCAAAAAAAAGGAATAAATGCAAAAAGTTGGAAGAAGAAAGGAAGTTTTGGTTAGATGCCTTGAGTAAGCAAAGCACGTTACATTGTACAAATATAGAACAGAAATAAATAGTTTTGTGTCTATTACTGGTTCTTCCTCTAGAATTGAGACCAATCATCTGGATCGATGGAAGTAAATTATTGAGATCAATGCAGATAAATTAATGGGCTCAGAAATTGATATCCTCTATTGAAGAGTTAGCTACCAAAACAATACTTTTTATAGATCTATTTATAAGTAGATCTACACTAGAGGAATTAGTAACTTGTCAAGCGAAAGTATAACTACAAATTCCCAATGTTTTACATGATTTAATTTCTACAACTATACTCCATGACAAAACAAACTTTAAAATATTTTCAATTTACTCAATTGACTATATTTTTATAAATCTGCCGTATTAAAACGATGAAACCAAAAAAAGATGCTACATGATGAAATTAGACTTCTCCAAACAATTTTCTTAAAAAACACAAGGTCATACGAGGAGAGAACTAGTAAGAAGCTAATTCACAGGATCAGTCAGTGACTGCACACATAATTACCTCCATAGTCTTTATTTTTAACATCCAGATAGGAGTCAGGAAGAACCCAGCGAACCTTTGGCAACTCTGCATAGATGAAGGAAGAAATCGATTACAATTTCCACAGTGCAAATACAAACTGTACCACCAATAAAATAAACTTGGAGCTGTCAGAAGGTAACCTTTGATTTTGTATGACAACTCCTCAGATACTAAGGCTCCAAATGCAAAATAGTGTCTTGTTGAGACAGAGTAAATCTTCATCCTTGCTTCTTCCTCACTGAAAATATTAACAAACAACACAATAAAAATTAAAAAGAAAACACAATAATCGAAGGCAACCACAAAAGGAATGAAAACATTTAAAACACAAAAAATAACAAAATGACCAAGTCAAAGTACCTTCAGACAGGCAAAAAGTAGATGGCATTGCAAGTGTTTAACAAACATAAAATGACGGTCATAGAACAGAATGCTCTTAAAAGCAGCAAAATAAAATTAGCAAATGGCAAACTATAACTCTGAAAATCAGCTACTTTGTTCAAAACACGATCCACAAATAAGTGACATAAATATGATCTATGATGAGTCATAGGCACAAGGCATCAAATAAGACAACAATATGCAAAATAATGATGGATCAGATAAGACAAAAAATATGCAAAATAATACAGGCAATACGCTTGTTTAGATCTTTCAAATTTTTAACCCAAAAAAAACAGATTCATCAGATTGGCTCTTCCAAGAAAGGAATAGATCTCCTCATCTTTTTCTCTTCCTTCTCCCAAAGTAAAATCCCTTGGAAGTATGCCATCAATCCACTTATCACATCACTAATCACTATATACTAACTCCTTCCACACTAAGGCTATCCAGCAACAAAACTGTAGCTAGAGTTCCAAAATCCAGCTTTATTAAATAAAGCACAATTCCCAAACTAAATTCTGTCCCCAAAATGTTTTTCAGAAACAAGCCTATGAGGCTTTCCCTTAATTTTACATCAACAAGTAATTATAAATGCATTAAACTACATATCAGAGTTTCTAAACAAGCATGACTTTTTTTACTGAGAAAAAAACATTCAATTAACCAGCAATAACAATATCTGCCTGAAACAGCAACAACAATCAACACCACTAAGTCGTAAGCTCCACGTAATGAAAAGTTGGAGACGTGAATCCTCCTTCGTCATTTCAATAGTTTAGAATAAAACATTTCCAAATGTTTTGATTTCTTAGTTTATCGAGGGCACCTGGAAGTGGATGGTCAAAAAAATTTGCATTTATACAAAAGAGTAGTGGTCGAAACTTTTGCCTGAAGATAAGCCTTACATCTAAGCTTAAACAATTAGATAGATGACTGGCAAGGGCAGGTGCGAGTGCCATTGCTGGCTAATCTCAGGCATCCATGCATAAAACATGCACCAAGGATGCTTTAGTTAAAATTTCTTCAATAACAGAAATTCCTACTCCATTTGGTCTCTCTTAATCACTCGTTTCCATTCATCAGATGAAATTAATGCATTTAATAAAAACCGTAGTCTTCATTTTAAAAAATGTACCACTTATATGAAACAAAGAGAAATAATACGAATTACACAAACGAAAGAGACACAGATTCTGTCCCCTCTTTTCAAACATTCCAGCGGATCTGTCGAGGCAACGAGCCCCAAAACAATCAATTGCGCCAAATAAATTAGCATTCTTTCTCTAATTCAAAGCACTAAAAGCTCTTCAATGGAATAAATAAATAAGTAATCAAGAGAGAAGAAGAGTGGGCAAGATAAAGAACGAACCTTCCGACAACCATGGCGAGGGTTTTGATATACCAATCAATAATGTCATCTCTCGTCATACCTTCCTCAGGTTTCTCCAAAACAACAAGCCAGTGCTCGAAATCACATCCATCGAGCAAGATCGTCTCCTTCGGCGGTCGATTGGACCAATTAGGGCTAGAATCGTTTAGAGAAGACTGCGTCTGGCGAGTGGCGAATGTCCGAAAACTACCAAGAACAGGTTGTGAAAGGTGGTGTAAACCCGTGGTGACGGCGGCAAGAGGACGGAGACGGAGTTGAGAGAAAGGAGAAAGAGAGAGCAAAGAGCAAGCTCGGGACGAAGAGGAGTAGGAACGGGAAAGTAAGGAGGTTAAGGCTTGTTTGGTGCTCCAGAGGGAGCGATGGAGGGAAATAACTCGAGTCGCCATGGTTAAGCCTCGAAAACCCTAGGAGAGACACAGGTTTACAGTGTCTGAGCAGAGATGGGAACGCGTAGAGAAGATGAGGGTTTTAGGACTACTACGGTTTTATTTTATTTTATTTTATTTTTTGGGGAGGGTTTTGGTTTTGGCTCCGACGTCAATGGCCCCTCATACTTTATCCAAATGCCATTGATATCCTTGCATCTATTTTAAAATCTATTGTAACGTGACACCATGAATAGAAATTTTATGAACGATTATCAAAAAAAAAAAACTGAAATGGTACATGAAATGAAATATTAATACATTATATAAGTATAGAAAAATATGAGATATAAATAAAATTATTATTATTTAGTATATTTATATTTAAAATGACTCTTTGATGCATTCCTGAATCAGAATTATCAAACAAATTATGGAACAATTTGATCTTCACGATAGGTCAAGTTAAAGCCAGTCCGGTCTTTATTATTTTTAATTTGAATCCTATACTGTTGGGAAAGATGGTGTCCAACTTTCCTGCTCCGATAACACAGTAAAGAATATGAATGAAGAAGAGTAATCAACACAAGGATTTTACGTAGAAAACCCTTATCAATCAAAGGAAAAAACCACGGGACGATCCGTCCACCAAACGTATTTCACTATATGGGCAATTTGGGAATAAATTTTCCGTTACACAGTAGAGAACAAGGAAAGATTGAAGAACAGAGCAATAGCAATACAAACAATTACTATCAGTTTCTGCTTCCTTAACCGTTTTTCTCTCCTACTCTCTCTTACACTTAGCCGCACACACACCACTCTGTCACACATACGTACAAAAGGATTTAGGACAATATTCAATACATAAAAGGATAGAAACGGTTCTTTCCAACAATATGAATATTCTCCTATCCAAAAATACTGGGCCTGCATGGTGTCTGAGATCACGCTATCTCCAAAAGATGCCTTCAGCCGCGCGCTGCTTGGATTGCTCGGCGGGCGGCCAACTGTTGGCCATCCGCATTCTCCACGAGACCGGTCAACACCCTTGTTAACCGTCTGAACTTTGCCCGTCTGAAAATTCTCAGTGTGTCCGGTCTATATAACCTATGCTTCTAAATCGACATTATTGGTCAAAAATGTTGACCGCTAATTCGTCGGCGTCGTTGGCCCGGCCAACCATTCGATCAACATAGTTGACGAAAATTTCTCCCGTGATCAAACAAAGACATCCCGTGCTCCATCTAAGTTCTCCGATCACAAGAACTTCTTCACGGAAGTGATCCCCAATAAACTTTCCCTCACGACCGTGAGGAAGTTGGATCCATTAGCCCTGCTATCTTGCAGCATGCCTCATTCTTTCCTCTTGTTAGAATCTTAGTCATCATGTCTACTTCGTTGTCTTCAGTACTAATCTTCTCTAGTGATAATAGACCAACTTCAAGCACGTCCCTCACCCAATGATACCCAACATCAATATGCTTGGATGTCGAATGGAACGAAGAGTTCTTGCAGAGATGTATTGCACTCTGACTGTCACAAAATACACTATATTTTTCCTGCTGAAGACCTAATTCTTAGACAAACTTCTTCATTCACAACATCTCCTTGCACGTCTCTGTTACTGCTATGTACTCGGCTTTAGTAGTGGATAGAGCCACGCACTTCTGCAGCTTGGACTACCAAGAGACTGCACCTCTCGCAAATTTCACTAAGTAACCCGAAGTAGATTTGCGTGTGTCAACATCTCCGACTATATCCGCGTCCGAGTAACCCACTAACTGGGGCTTGTCGCTTCCAAGACACAAGCACCTCTTGGAAGTTCCCCGAATATATCTCATGATCCACTTCACAGCGGACCAGTGCTCCTTTTTCGGATTCGACAGAAACCGGCTAACTGCCCCCACAACATAAGCAATGTCTGGTCTTGTGCATACCAAGAGATACATCAGGCTACCCACAGCCGAAGAATAAGGAACGTTTCTCATGTACTTCTTCTCATCATCTGAGGATGGGCATTGACGAGCACTCAGCCTGTGATGATTTGCCAATGGTGTGTTCACAGGCTTTGATTTGTCCATGTTGAATCGTTGGAGCACCTTCTCAATATAGCTTTCTTGAGACAGCCATAATTTCCTCGCCTTTCGATCGCGTATGATTCTGACTCCCAGAATCTGCTTAGCTGATCCAAGATCCTTCATGGCAAATGACCACCCAAGTTGTTCCTTTAGCTCCTCTATCCGAGCCTTGTTACACCCAACAATCAACTTATCGTCTACGTAAAGAAGAATGATAACAAAGTCATCATCCGAGAATCTCTGTATAAATACGCAATGATCGCGAGTTGTCCGCCTGTACCCCTGACTGGCCATAACAGACTCGAATTTTTTATACCACTGCATAGAAGCTTGCTTCAAAGCATACAGGCTCTTTCTTAGACGGCAAACCAGCCTCTCCTTCCCCATGTCTTTAAATCCTTCCGACTGCTCCATATAGATCTCCTCCTCAAGCTCTCCATGAAGGAAAGCAGTCCGAACATCCATCTGCTCCACCTCAAGGTCCAGGGCGACAGCCAGACCCAATACCACCCGAATGGAAGACATCTTCAAAACAGGAGCAAAAATCTCATCAAAATCAACTCCCTTCCGTTGACCGAAACCTTTCAGCACCAGCCTTGCCTTGTATCTTGGCTCATCGGTATTTTTGTCAGTTTTTAAACGGAAGACCCATTTATTCTTTAGGGCCTTCTTCCCCTTAGGAAGCTTAACAATGTCGAAAGTATGATTCTCATGAAGAGAACTCATCTCATCATTTATGGCCTCCAGCCATTTCTCCTTGCTTTTGCCATTCACAGCCTCTTCATAATCTTCAAGCTCTCCAGCATCTGTAAGCATGACATATTCCCTGGGGGACAGACAAACGAATAGCCGTCTGTTTCGAGAGGATCGTCTCACAGCAACTTCTTCGGCCGGTTGAGGAATGGCTTCATCCTGGTTATCATCAGGCACCATGGCCTCCTCTCCAGTGTCTACAACTGCCTCAGGATCACAGTGATCGCCTTCCAATGACATAGGACGAATAGCTTCTACGCTCACTTTGTCCGTCTGCTCATTACTACAGTTGGCCTTCCTGCTAATATCTTTAATCGTCTCATTCTCAGCAAAAGACTGCATCTCTTGGCCGGACAAATTTTCTAGCAGCGGGATCATAAAATCTGCAGCCCAATTCATCCTCCCCATAGCCCAAAAAGACACACTCCATTGTCTTTGGCTCCAACTTTGTCCTTTCGTCTCTTGGGATGTGAACGAAAGCCTTACATCCAAACACTCGTAAGCGATCATAGGACGGCTCATTGCCCGTCCAAATCTTTTCCGGCACCTCACCCATCAAAGGTTTACTGGGCGACCTGTTTATAACGTAGGCCTCCGTCTTGAGTGCTTCTGCCCAGAAGGATGCAAGAAGGTTGGCTTCTGAGAGCATGCAACGTACTCTCTCTAGAAGCGTTCAATTCATCCGCTCTACCACTCCATTCAACTGAGGTGTCTTCGGTGGCGTCTTTTGATGCCTGATACCATGTGGCCGGTAGTAAGCATCAAAAGGTCCCAAGTATTCACCGCCGTTGTTGCTCCGAACAGCCTTTAGTTTCTTCCCAGTCTGACGCTCCACAAGAGTATGGAATTGTTCAAAGGTACTAAGAACCCGGGTCCTTGGTCTTAGTGGGTAAACCCACAACCTTCTAAAACAGTCGTCAATAAAAGAAACAAAGTACTGGGCACCTCCAAATAACTTTTCTTTGAATGGTCCACACACATCTGTGTGAATAAGATCGAGAAGCTCGCCTTTTGGGGCAGATAAGTCTCCACTAAATGAGACTCTCCTCTGTTTGCCGGCCAGGCAATGAGGACACGTCTTTAGTCCCTCCTCTTTTGCTCCACGGATCAAACCCTTCTTGTCCAGATGAAACAGCCCACCGTCGCTCATATGGCTTAGCCTTCTGTGCCAAAGATTCACTGTCTCTTTACAATTGCTGCATTCGCATCTCCGGCCATTGCGCAGACCTTCATCACATATAGGCCAGAGTACTTTTTTCCTCTCGCTATAACAAGAGAACCTCTGGTCAGCTTCCACTCGCCTTCACAGAAGGTATTGCAGTAATCTTCAACATCCAGCCGACTAGCTGAAATGACATTCAACTGGATATCGGGAACATGATGCACATCCTTCAACAGCAGCTTCATTCCATTATTTGTGACCAGAATGACATCTCATTTACCCACAACCGGAGATGTTCCTTTATTACCCATCCTAATTACTCCAAAGTCTTATGGGGTATAGGATGTAAACAATCCTTTTCTGGACGTGACATGTAAGGTAGCGCCAGAATCAATTACCCAACCGGATTCCATGTCCGTTAAGTTTGCCACGTCCCCTTGACATGTCAACAGGAGGTCTCCTCTTGTAACTACTGAGACGGAGGACATTTCCTCTCCACATCCTTTGTCACCTTTTTCCTTCTCTGGAATTCTCCGCTTCCACTTGAAGCAATACTTCTTTATATGAGCCTTCTTGCCACAGTGATGGCACTCTAGGTTTTGATATCTTGAACCGTGATTTGCTGCGGCCTTTCTCTCCTGATTTCTGACTGCGACCTCTACTTTTTCCCTGGATTCGGTCACCAGCACCTCAGAATGAGAGGACGATGAGGTCCCTTGTGACCGTCTTGACTCGTTTATGAGCAGGGAGGCAATAACCTCATCCAACTTTAAAGTATCCTTACCAAACAGTAAGGTTGTGACGATGTGATCATAGGTGGCCCGCAGAGAGGCCAGTAAGACCAACGCCTTGTCTTCCTCCTTGATTTCCTCATCAAGAGCAAACATCTGCGTCACTTTACGGTTAAATTCGTCCAAGTGTTTCTCAAAACTCCCTCCTTCCGACAGCCATGGACCATAAAACTGCTTTTTTATGTGCAGTCTGTTGTCAAGGATTTGGACTTGTAACGGCTCTCCAACTTCTTCTAGACCTCCGCCGGATCAATTAAACCAAGAACTTCTTGGAGAGTGTTGTTCGTCAGGCACAGCTTGATGGTACAGTTTGCAAGATCTCTCTTATCTTGCCATTCATCATCGATCAAATTTGCCGGCTTTTCGTCCTTCTTCTTCAAAGCCTTCACTATCCCTTTTCTCGTCAGAATCTTCTTCACTCTCTCTTGTCAAAGAATGAAGTTGCCCTACCCATTGAATTACTCAACGCTGAACGACAGATTCTTTGACGACGAAGACGCCATTAAGACAGAGTATGGAACCTGTCTCTGATATCACTTGTTGGAAAAGATAGCGTCCAACTTTCCCGCTTCCATAACACAGTAAAGAATATGAACGAAGAAGAACAATCAACACAAGAATTTTACGTAGAAAACCCTTATCAATCAAGGGAAAAAACCACAGGACGATCCATCTACCAAACGTATTTCACTATATGGGCAATTTGGAATAAATTTCCCGTTACGGTAGAGAACAAGGAAAGATTGAAGAACAGAACAATAGCAACACACACAATTACTATCGGTTTCTACTTCCTTCACCGTTTTTCTCTCCTACTCTCTCTTATACTTAGCCGCACACACACCACTCTGTCACACATACGTACAAAAGGATTTAGGGCAATATTCAATACATAAAAGGATAGAAGTAGTTCTTTCCAACAATATGAATATTCCCCTGTCCAAAAATACGGCTCTGAGTATAAGCTATCGAGATCATGTATCTCCGTAAGATTTCTTGGTAGCGCTTTCCTCGATTGCAGCGGGCGGCCAACTGTTGGCCGTCCACATTCTCCACGAGACCGATCAACACCCTTGTTGACCGTTTGAACTTTGCCCGTCTGAAAATTCTCAGTGTGTCCGGTCTATTTAACCTACAGGCCGGTCAACATTGTTGGTCGAAAATGTTGACCGCCAATCCGGTCAACGCGTTGACCATCCATCCGGTCAACATAGTTGACCGAAATTTCTCCCATGAATGGAACAGCACATCCGTGCTCCGTCTAAGTTCTCCGATCACAAGAACTTCTTCACGGAAGTGATCCCCAACATACACACCACAACTGATAAATAAGATATCAGAAAATGGTAGGAGCTCGCCCATCGATTTATACTCTGACGATTAAGTTAGAAATCTTTTTCAAACAAATAGAAAGATAGGATGATGAATGAATAATGCTAGATACATATTTTGGGGGATTGAATGTTTACGAATGGTGAAACTTAGGTGAGTGCGCCTAGTTAGGGAGTGACTTAGAAATAGATGATTGAACCCAGATAAATACGCTCGGTTGGAGAGCTGTTTGAAATTATCGGATTGAGTTTCAATAAGTGCGCTCGACTAGGGAGCGGCTTAGATATGAAAAAATGAGCTCTAATAAGTGCGCTCGGTTAGAGAGCGACTTGAAGATGGAGGATTGAGCTCTAATAAGTACACTCGATTGGGGAGTAATTTAAAGATGGAAGATTAAACAATGATGAGTGTACTTAACTGGGTAACGGCTTTAAGGATGGCTTAGAGGAAGGAAAGTCTTCTTCAGAGAAAGGCTCCAAAGCTGAGGTTCGCACTCTCTTTGCCATCTCTTTTTCTCTCATTTCGGATTTTTGGCCTCTCTTTTCTTGTGAAGGAATGAAGGTATGTATAAAAAGAGCGTGCCGGTGTGATGAAACGGGTTGTGATTTTCTCTAATGACCTCCGTCAAACATACGTACAGTTTAAATAATAAACTCGGTACAATATATTAAAATAATTAAAACTTTTAAGCACAAAATCCAATAAAAAATACCATCTAAGAGCCCGTACAATCCTAAAATTTGAGCTTGTGGAAGCATAATAATACTAATAACAACGTGCGAAAAACGATATCATGTCGTTTTAATATTCATCATGCCAAAATTTCATATACAACAGTTAGCATGCATTTGTCATTTACATTCACATTACATCAAACTTTCAAAATCTCCAAGTCTTCAAACCCTCGAGATCTCCCTTCAGCTAATCCCTATCTTCACTCTTTTTAATCAAGTATCAGTTCATTAGTGTTATCTGGAAGGGTAGACAAAATAGTAAGGAGTAAGTTATTTGCTCAACAAGATACCATAAAAACATTGGCATATAAATCATTCATATAAAATATATATATAAACCATGCATGTGAATAATGTAAAGCATGTAACGATGCAAGATCATAGGGGAATTTAGTGGCCGAGGACGTTTGAAAAATATCGAGGTAAATGCAATGACCGAAATCGAAAAATGACCGCGGGTGTTAAAAATACTACGTAAAATGTCCGGGGACATGCAATGATTGAAGATTGCATGAAGTGACTGAGGATAATTTTGTGGCCGCGGATCTTAAAATTGCCAAAGTGAATAAAAGGTCCGAGGATAATAAGTGACCGCAGACACAAAGTGAAAGACCGAGGAACACTTAAATTCGTCTTGAAGATTTTTGTGCTTATTTAGATTTTTTGAAGTGCCACATTTAGGCTTTTAGAAACATGCGTAAAAGAAAGCTAGGCGCATCATTTAAACATCAGGTCACACAACACTCGTATATCACATTTTTGCTTTAGTGTCGTTCAAAGGCCAAGTTGCATGGAGCTTGGGTGCACATTCTGTTTCACTATTGTATAAGTATCATTTCAACTCTCACAACATTAATTTCTACAACAATTATTATAATAATTGTTATTACTATAGAAGAAAAATAGCAAAATTATCACCCTACAATTAACAAAAAAAAAAAAAAAAGACTTCAATGCAATATATCTAGAACTAACCATTGTTAAGGAATTATGCCAATGTAGACATCCAAACAATATCTTCTTTGGACAATTTTATGAGAAAATCATGGCAAACTAAAATAGAGCATACAAACAAGATAGAAAGTATCTAACAATTACCAAATTAAAATCCGTTTTTATTAAATTGACACTACAATAAGACCTAGACTCAACCAGATATAATATAATCTTCATCATTAGCCGAGATACTTATATCCCACAAAGTAACTAAATAATACCTGATAAAATATTAAAAAAAAAGAAGTAATTAAGATTAAACAACTAAATTGATTGACCAAAATCCCCTTCTCCTTTCGTTATTAACAGACAAAGGCATTTGAAAATAGTTTTTATGCTTTTAGAGCATGGATTATCACATATTCTAATAGACCAATCCTAAATGATTCGAAGTAAAAATAGTTGTAATTATAGTTGATATAAGTGAATGAAAGGAATGAAAAAAGCATTAGAAAATAAACAAACAAAACACAAGCTAATGTTACCAATGTCCAATTGCATATCCATGACACACCAACATTCAAAGAAAAAGATTTTTCATTGAAATGAAACATCAATGAGTGAATTCAATGACATTCAACCTTCCAGGAATTGTTTTTATATGCATTCAATGGTCAATAAAATGCATCCAAAGGATCTCTTTGGCATGGAATTTAAGGAATAATCCATAGTGGTGTTGTATGTGGGAGCTGTTAAAATTAGACCATGAAGTAAATCAACCCCACGACTCAAATTAAATTATAAAAATTAAAGGATTTAAATTAGATTATTACTTATAATCTGAATACTTTATTTTCAATAGTTTAATCTAAAATGTAAAGTTCATTCTGAAATCTAATCTTATATTAACCTTAATAAGACTTATAATATATATTATTAGTCACTATATTTTGACAAGAGATTATAAAATTAAATGTGTAAAAGAGGACCCCTTCTGGAGCCCTAAAATTGAGTGACTCCATATTTCAATTTTAACTTGTTTTTTTCAATTTATTCTGCCTGCATGAGTGCATATTTTTAGATCCCATCTTTCAAATATTTTTTCTTAGGGATTAATTTTGAGTTTAGATCTAACTAATCCAAGATCAAATCAGTTTTAAGATCAACTCATATATTTTATTAAAGATTTGTTTAAATAATTCAAGGCTAAAGGTTCTTAGATCAACCACTTTAAAGAAAAATATAATTAGAAATTCTTAAAATTTATTGATTTTCCAAAATTTGCATGTTTGCTCCAAACTAATCATGAATTAGAATACTGCTCAAAGAGCAGCACAGGCCACATTTGCTTTACCAGTCAAGTCACTCTTGTTTACCCATGCCCATTTTCCTTTTGGAAGCCTCTTGGCCAAACTGGATACCACATCTTTCAATTGTCAAATTTGTTAAGCTAGATTATTAGATGGGTTGGTCTAACATGAGTGTTTATGCAAATAGGACCATAAGAGTGAGGCCAAATGTAGTCCCGATGGCCATAAGAGTGGCAAGTTATAATGAATCTCGCATGGGAATAAGATATGTGGGATGTAAATATATGAACAGTTCAAGTAAATAAAGTGGGAATCATCCTATTCAAATCTTCATGATCCTTGGGCACTCTACCAAGCTTAATAAAGATGATGGTAGGTACAAATGCGATTTTTGAGTTTCTTTTCTTCATTCAAGTCATTTTTCCAGACTGAACTTTTATAATTATTTTAAATATATTTTTGTTCAAATAATCTTCTTATTGAGTGAAACCCTCAATATGAATAGGCTTATTAAAATTATCCCTAAATTTGGGCGTAGTACAATGAGAATGTGTGTGGCCACATTTACCACAATAATAGCACTTATGGACAGGTCTAATATTGATCCAAATGTGGTCATAGTTATACAAAGCTTAATGCAATATGGACAAATATGAACAATTTTATAACATCTACAACACATACGAGTCAGTAGTTTATAAGGTACGGTCTTAAGGGTGTATAATAATAGTTGAATACTTTGCAAAATATATTTGGACATATTATTTTCAAATTTTTTAAACTTATTGAAGCCTTATTTTTTGGGGGATTATGTTAAATACCTATGTATAAAAACATTTTCATATTACTTTCTTGTGAGGTATTTACTTTAAAATCAAGCCCTTGATTGGCTTTGAACCAATTGGAAGGACCCCGTTCTAATTCGCAGCTATCTAACTAAGATTGAGCCTAGTCATCCTTTTGAAATTATTGAAAATATAAGCAGTTGAGTATTAAGACAAACTTTACTTTGCCTTCAATGGATGGATGACCATTGCTTTTTCGTCTCTTTAATTTAATTTATAGTTGCATTTATTATATAATATTAAAATTATGAATGGAGGCAAGGAAGTGGTTACGGCCCCCCGTGGAAGATTTTCCCGCTTTCCCGTTTTGATTCCCGGTTCGTACATAGTTGTTGCCATGTTATGATGAAGGTAAGGAATTAATACTCTCAATTTCTCTCTCTCTCTCGTCTTCCTCTCCTCTCTTGTTCTTCTCTCCGATTCCCTCTCCCTATTCCCTCTTTTCCCTCCTTCCCCAGCACAAATCTTCCGTCTCCCTCCTCTGCAGATCTCCGCTCCCGTCGCGTTCTCCTCATCATCGCCGGTGACTACATGGAGATTGTATCAAATGGTGCTTTCATTGAGAGAAATGCAGAGGAGATCGAAGCACAAGCTCTCGAAGCGCTCGAGAGGTCTGTCGCCGCACTGTCCAACGAGATGAAGGCTCTCCGACGAGCTACCGACCGATTTGGTGCCCGCATGTCCACCGCGGTTTCACAAGCCGAACAAATCGAGTCGACCTGCACCAAACTCCGCTCATCCATGGCGGAACTCCGCAACTCCATCCACCGCCTCGAGCAAGACACTAGACGGTCAGTAAACTCTTCGCTTCCTGTAGCTTCCTCTACGATGGCTTCCCATCGTCCCGTTTCTCTTCCTACCATCTCTTCCATCACTGGTTCCATACCACCACCACCCGATTCTCAAATCGCCATTTCTACTCTCATTCCCGAACAAATTTTAACTACAAGTTTCTCGTCACCTTCAACTTCATCACCGATTTCGATTTTCACCTTTGCCAATTTTTCTCCAACTATCCTTACTTCGAGCAATGCGTCCGTACAATCACCTGATGCTCGAATCGCTCGAATCGCTTCCTCCGTTTCTACCTCCACACAAATTCGGCCCTCCTGTATCGACCGCTTACTCCTGTCGACCGCAAATTCCTCTTCATTTTCAACGCCACCAGAACCACCGTGGTTTCCATACCTGGTTTCATTCTTCTCACCTTCGACTGAAACCTCTGATTCCCAAAGTCCTAAGCCACACACTGCCACAACTTTGCCAAATTCCCTTAATCCACACAGCTTTGTACCCGAGCGGCTGGGTGAGAACTTAAGACCGCTAGATGGGGACTCGGAGGATGAAGGTGGTCAGATTCTCATTCCACTTACAGAATCTGGCTCCAATGAGGACGGATTTCCAACAGAACCATTTCCAGAAACAATTCATCAGCCTCTTCTGCTGTTGGACGATGAACACGTGCTACCCTCAACAGTGGGTATTTCCAGCACTCAACATTTGAGAGACATTACAACTTCCATGGGTTGTCAGTCCAACTAGGAGGAACTTCACGGCCAACTCGGGATCAGGCCGAAATCTCAGTGCGGACACCTTGCTTCTCTTGTGCCTAATTGCGGTCTTTTCACCCCCAAACTGTTGAACGGCTCTGTCCTTGTAACCCCTTATCACTTCAAGAATGAAAGCGGCAGGAGTAGAACTGAGGATCATGGGCCTCCAATTGGTAGTTCATTTGCTGGTGGATCAGTGGCTGGTAAGTTTGGCAGAACAAAGACCTTTCAACTAGAAGCTGATCTCGTCTCAAGGATGGCAATGATCGTTGGGTACACGCATTTGGGCCATCCAATCAAGGCTTTGAAGTTGTTGGTTGACGAGTGGTGGGTTGGTATCGTGCCAAATTCTGTACCACCTACAAGTGTTCTTTCAGCATCTACACCACTTGGACATCTTAAGATGGGTAAAACAGCTCACTACCTTGGTGCTGTTACTGCCTCATCATTGATGGATAAGCAAGGAAGAAAACGTCTACCAATCACACGTTTTTCTGAAAGGGCCGTTTCAATGTTGCTGCTGTCTTTGTCCTTCACATGGAAGGCTAGAGGAGATCATCACCGTAATGTATGCGGCGTACCTATCTTAGCATACGGAACAAATCCCCGCTAGTGCCGCCGGTGTGGAATGAACATTGTGGCTAGGCCGGGTCGGAGACTAAGGGGCACATTAGTATTGATTTAATCGAGAACGGCTGCTTGTCAGCCAACAAGGACAACTCATCCGCTCTCATGGTTACCTATCTTTCCACTCAAGGAGTTTATGAAGAAGCTGGGGTGCCCATGGAAAACATTCTTTATCTTGGTGGACCAAATATAGCCTTCCAAATCTACAACAAGGAATGCGCAAATGTTCGAATCTGTGGAGCTGAAAACTGGGGAAAACCTCTGGCAAATTTTCTGAGGCAGCCACATTTCATTGTGTGGAACAATAGCGACCTCGTCACCCATGAAGTCATGGGAGGTTTGAAGAATGCTTATGCCACTGGAGCTGGAACGGTGGAAGCCCTCACCAACGAGAGTGCCACTAGCAAATCTGATTATTTCGCTCACTGTACATCGGAGATGATATTCATTACTCATTTGGTGGCCGAAGATCCTGCGAAGCTTGCAAGGCCCTTGTTGGCTGATACATATGTGAACCTGTTAAAAGGTCGGAATGCAGGGTATGGCCAAAGGCTAGCCAAGGGTGAACTGAATCTGGATATGGATGATTGCATCAATGGGAAAGGGCAAGGGATGATCCAAGGAATTTATGAAGAAGGTTGTAATCAAATTTGTTTGGAGAAATTCACTTCAACTCCCATTGGATCTCCTTGTGGTTGTGTTTTACCAATGAAAGTTCGACTTCTTCTGAGTGTAGCTGTTTATGCTCTCTTTCCGGAGGTTAATGAACTGGAGATTGAAGTTGCAGCAGGCACATATCTTAAACATAGTCAATTGCAAATTGTGGGTGCAACTGCTGAAAGCCAAAATCAGGAAAGGACAATCGTGGATCTCAACTTGGTCCCACTGGGCGAGAACTTTGATAATACCACTGCAACACTAATTTTTGAGAGACTTCTGCGGAAGGAGGTGCCACTTAATAATACTCTGTTTGGTATTTATGAAGTCATTTACATTAAAGATCCAGGGATTCTTTCTTCGCTGCCATCAGGGGGTTATATAGGAAGTGGTCCAAGTGGAAGTATTGGCGACCAGAAACAGCCAATTACTGCTAATTTTCTCAAGAGAAAAATGAGAATGAAGTCCAAAATTGTGTTCATCATTGCTTTCTCTGCGTTAGCTCTTTTGGTGGCTTGTTTGGCAGCAGTTTCCACCCTTATTAAGTGCAGGAAGGTTAGAAAGCCCTCTAGCACAGAAGGGCCTGCATTCACAACCTCAATCAATAAGAAAGCAGGTATCGGGTCTACCTTATCAAGCAGTGTAGCGAGTTCAACATCCATGTCACTCCTTTCCTCCATGCAAGCTCGTGCTCTCTCTATTAGAACATTTTCTCTTACAGAACTTGATAAAGCATTGGGTAATAAATATTTTAAACAGAAGAAATTTAATGAAGCCATTGACTGCTCTTCCAGAAGCATCGCTTTTTTGCCACCAGCTGTAGCTTATGCAAACAGGGTAATGGCATATCTGAAAATCAAGAGATTCCAAGAGGCAGAGGGTAACTGTACAGAGGCCTTAAACCTAGATGACCGCTATGTAAAAGCTTATTCACGTCGAGCAACAGCAAGGAAAGAACTTGGGAAACTTAAGGAGTCCATGGATGATGCTGACTTTGCCTTGAGGTTGGAGCCTGACAATGTTGAGATCAAGAAGCAGTTTGCTGAGCTTCATTCGGTTTCTTTCTTGTTCAACCTTGAGGACAATGTTGTTTTGAAGGAGCGGAAAATGTTACGAACCTTTAATTATTTTCTTTTCTCATTTTCTCCTTGGTTTGTTTGGTTTATTTCCTTTGAGAATCTCGTTCCTGGTTTCCCGTTTTCTGTTACAAGACCCCCGTTCCCGTCTCGTATATAGTTGCTGTTACACGTGAATGGAGGCAAGGAAGTGGCTACGGCCCACCCCCCCGTGGAAGATTTTTCCGTTTCCCGTTTTCCCAATTCCCCGTTCCCGTATATAGTTGTTGCCACTGTTATGATGAAGGTAAGGAATTAATACTCTCAATTTCTCTCTCTCTCTCTTGCGTCTTCCTCTCCTCTCTGTTCTTCTCTCCTGATTCCCTCTCCCTATTCCCTCTTTTCCCTCCTTCCCCAGCACAAATCTTCCGTCTCCTTCCTCTGCAGATCTCCGCTCCCGTCGCGTTCTCCTCATCATCGCCGGCGACTACATGGAGATTGTATCAGATTACCTTAAATAGTATGTATAAAGACATTTTCATAGTACTAGATCACTTGTGAGGTATTTACTTTAAAATCAAGCCCTTAATCTGTGGCTTTGAACCAATTGGAAGGAGTTCTAATGATCGCAGCTATCTAACTAAGATTGAGCATGTAGTCATCCTTTTTGAAATTATTGAAAAATATAAGCAGTTGAGTATTAGATTACTAACAAACTTTACTTTGCCTTCAATGGATGGATGACCATTGCTTTTTCGTCTCTTTAATTTAATTTATCATATCTTGCATTTATTATATAATATTAAAATTATGTCCATGTTAATTGATCTTTTCATACTCTCTTTTTTTTTATTATTATTACATTGGCATATGTCTTTTTCGTTTTATTATGACTATATGATCTCCGTATCATCTCCCTAACGCTATATAACAAAATGCATTAACAAGAATAATATATCTAAAAGTTTAAAAAAAAAGGAAGGACAAATATACAAAGAATTGGAGACTTTTATATATAATATTTCATGTAAATATTATATAATATTCTATATAATAATGCATTAAAATATTCAACATTGGATTTTATATAGAATTTATATATATATAATATTTTTATAGATTTTTTTATAATATTTGATGCGTCTCTGAATCCGAATTTCGAATAAATTCGGATGATTCTCTGTCTTGGCTCCAGCTCCGTTCCCTGAGTTGGATCCTGCACACCACTAAACAGAACAAGAGGTCAGCGTATTCGGCGGGAAGTTGTCCCACCGAAAACACTCCGATACTCAAGTCAGTAAAACAGTCTTCAAAAGAAAGAAACTGGAAATAGAGAGAGAGAGAGTTTGAGTGTTTGATCCAGATGTAAGAGAGACGTGAGGTCTTCCTGAATCTGGAAGGTGGGAAGGCAGTAAATGGCCGTGAGGGTCCGCTTGTTGCCTTAAGGTTTTTTGGAGGATGAAGGTGGCAGTGAAGACAGATTTCTCAAAGCACTCAATTGACTTTCAGAAAACATGATTGAGAGCCTTTTTTGCGTTGTGTCACCGAAAGTATCAATGAAAGTATAGATAAGAGTCCGTCCCTAGAATGATGATTCTAGGGTTTATTTAATGGCTGAGATGATAATCTTTCTCCTTTGGAAGGCGTAATCCCCTCTGTCCACCTTGGCTGGCTTGCCTTCTAGAGAGAATGTCAGTTGCCAAGGTGGACGTGATTGTTTCTTTGTGAGGCGGCCAACAACTTTTCAAATTGGTTTCTTTCCTTCTCAGCATATTACAGTTGGAGTGCCTTGGTTGTCAAGGAATTGGGAAGATCTCGCGCTTTCCTTCTTTCAAGGGCGCCGGTCTTGTCAATGTCCTTTTTGTCAATTGAGATCATGGAATATCCTGGTGAATCGTTGTTGGCCTTTTGAGGATTCGTGAGCTTAAACGGTCGGGCCTCAGCATCAGAGAAAGGCTTCGGGACCCATTGGCGCAAAACGCTTGGACGGCCAACGCTCGAGTTGGCCGACGGATGTCCGTGTTGGCCGCCCTTGTGAAGAACGCATTTTGTTGTTATCCGCCTGCGATAAGCTATGGGCCGAGTATGTCGTGCCCATTACGTAGTAAGCCTCTTTGGGCCCTAATGTGCACATTGCGGATGGTCAACGTTTAAGTTATTGGAAATGCATTTGAGTTAGTGGCCGCAGTCGACGCCGGCCGGGCCGGCTGACCGCCCGGCAATTTCTTGGGCCCGTTTTCCAGTTGGGCCGTTAGAGTGTTGACCGTCGTCTTGGGTCTTTGACTTTTGTGGAGCCAACCCATTTTTGGTATACCCATCAATATTAATTTTATTGATCAATAATAAAAAATTAAAAAAATAACCATTATGGGATTTAAAATTATGCACTATGGTGCTGAATCGTTTAAAAGTTGAATTTTCTTAACATAATTTTCCATTAAAGCTAAGTTGATTTCTGTTTGGTTTTTTTTCTTATTACAAACTTTACATATAATAAATTTAAAATTAATATTATCTATCCTAAGTCTGTCTTAAACCCACAAAATAAGCTGAAAATTCTTCCTTAAAAAATAAAAATAATAAAAAAAAGGAGTAAGTTTTATAGATCTCATATCTTTGCCGGTTACTATTTAAGAAATATAAACACTCTTTCTGGATTCAATATTGGTATTGGACATATATTAGACACCGATGATGTCGTGATGTACCCTAAAACCTAGCGGATATGTTCCAACAATCATCTAATTTTTTATTTTTATTTTTATTTTTTTGAAACACTTTGACACGTATGGACACATTTTACACACTTTATTCAAAATTTTTACTTATATTTTATAATTTTTGATAATTATAAAGTGATCAAGTTAAATTATAGATGTTGATTAATATATAAAAAGTTAATATAATAACTTATGTTCTAATTTATTAAATTATATTATTATTTTTATTCTATTATACTAGTATGTTGAATATAGTATAATATAACTCATATATGTTAGCTTAATTTCATATTTTTTATATAAATTTTTTCAAATGTATTCGATACGGTCATGGCAAGACCAGCCTGACTTGATCAAAAAACGAGATTCGAATATCAACAATCCAAATACGAGTATACTAGCTGAGCAAAGTAATAAATAAAGTATTAAATCATAACAAACGATTACAATTAACCGACAAATAATAACTCATATGTGAACAAGCAGTAACAGCCTAATAAAAGTCAAATCTGAACGACTAGACAGTTATTAAACCAATATAAATAGTGGTTATACAATTATAATAACGGGTTGCGTTTAATACAGCATAACGTCTCTCTCTACAAGTGATAATTTTGGATAGGTACACCGATTGAAACATAAATTATAAATATAGATCCCCAATAATGAATGAGGACAAGACATACTCTAACATATTGCAAATACAAACAAACGGAATATAACCCTCCAATTTTATAAATATCTACACTCATCCACTTTCCTCTCTTTCTTTATCATTTTTTAATTTTCTCGAGAAAAATTACTGATTTAAATTTTAAAAGATATATTAAAAAGTGAGTCTCATATATCTCTAATATCTTATTAAATTATTGTGATTTGTAAGATTATGATTGCCAACTACAAATACTAGATTCACTACCTCTCAAAACAATCGAAAATTTCGCTTAACTATTCAATTCTTATAATAATTTAAGTCTTAGATACATATCAAAATGAAAAATAATAATAATTTAATGTAAAATATCATTATTTATTAATTAAAAATAATAAATTTTAATTTTAATTAATATCCTCTCTGACATGGTTTTAAAAAAAAAAAAAAAATTTAAGGTATCAGTGTGTCGATGGCGGAATCGAAGTACAACAACACACACCAATACTGCGTAGTCAATATTTAGCTCATCTGAAAACAAGCTTCAATGGCGGAAAACTCTTCATTTTCTCACCCTTTCTTGCAAGCTTTCCAACAGTTCAAACATGGCTAAAGAGCCGATAACGATAGCATTTGGCTTTCCAATGTCGGCAAGACAGCTAAGTTGGTGAGTTAGCTCATCTCCTTCCTCTCCTCTTTCCACCCACCTCCCACAATACTACATTATTCGGCTTCTCACTCAATCTCTCTTCCTTGAACTCCCTCCATGGAACTGCCAGTGACGTCTCCGGTGTCGAGTTGCGGCCGACAATTTCCATGCAGGATAGAAATCAAGAACTTGTCGTACAAAATTTGCAGCTCAATCTACAACTTGAACTGGTTTCGTTCTTTCACTGAGACAAATGATCGACACGCTTCAAGGCACATTTTAAGGGATGTGAACTGCGAGGCTAGGCCAGGGGAGCTGACAGCAATTGCAGGGTCTAGTGGGGCAGGGAAAACCACCCTGATAGAAATCCTTGCCGCCAAGATACCGCCATGTAAAATCACAGGCAAAGTACTAATCAACAATCTCCCTCTTGATCCGAAATGTTTCCGAAGATTATCAGGGTATGTCACTCAAGACGATGAACTCTTTCCATTGCTAACTGTTGAAGAAACACTCATGTATAGTGCACTTTTAAGATTACCGGGAGGAGGAAAAGAGGCTGCATTTAGAGTGAGTCAGCTAATCAAAGAGCTGGGTTTGAATCATATCGCCTCTTCAAGGATTGGTGGGGGCTCAAACAGGGGAATTTCCGGGGGCGAGAGGCGCAGGGTATCAATCGGAGTTGAAATGGTACACGATCCATCTGTTCTTCTGATTGATGAGCCGACCTCTGGTTTGGATTCAGTATCAGCTCTTCATGTTGTTAAATTGCTTAAATCCATGGTGATTCACCAAGGTAAGACAATAGTTATCACCATTCATCAACCAGGTTTTCGAATCCTTGAGCTTCTCGATCGAGTTGTTCTGCTTTCCAATGGTCTTGTTCTTCATGACGGGCCACTGAGTCTTCTTGAAAAGAATCTTAGAATTGGGGGTTATGACATTGCTCACCGTGTCAATGTCCTTGAATTTGCCATTGATGTTGCTCATAGCTTAGCTAGAACATCATCTATGGGGAAAGTGCGCAGCAGAAAGAACGACAATAATCACGTAGTGATTGTTTTACCGTCTCGTTCTGATGAGGAAAAGCTTCTCTCTTATCCTAACTCCCGACTTGAGGAAGTGCTCATACTAGGGAAAAGGTTTAGCAATAACATATTCAGAACGAAGCAACTCTTTGCAACGAGAATTATACAAGCTAGTGTAGCTGGTTTTGTACTTGGGACAATCTTCATGAGCTCGGGCAATGATCAAGGGCAACTCTCTTTACAAACCCGTCTTGGATTTTTTGCATTTAGCCTCACCTTCTTGCTATCTTCTTCAACCGAAGGCTTACCAATATTCTTGCAAGAAAGAAGAATACTCACAAGGGAGATTTCAAGAGGGGCGTATCGAGTTTCTTCTTATGTTCTATCGAACACTCTCATCTTCCTTCCCTTTCTACTGCTCGTTGGCCTTCTTTACACCACACCAGTCTACTGGCTGGTCGGCCTACGAAGAAATATCGATGCATTCCTATACTTCTCACTCGTGGTTTGGTTGGTGGTTTTGATGTCAAACTCATTTGTGGCTTGCTTCAGTGCTCTGGTGCCGAATTTCATCATGGGAACATCCGTGATAGCCGGGCTGATGGGATCATTCTTTCTGTTTTCTGGGTATTTCATTGCCAAGGAAAGCATACCCAAGTATTGGATTTTCATGCACTATTTGAGCTTGTTTAAGTACCCGTTCGAGTGTTTCCTAATCAACGAATACGGAGGCAAGAAAGAGAGACGGAGATGTGTAGAGAGCGATGCAGTGGGATGCAAATTATATGGATTAGAGTTCTTGAGACAACAGGGTTTAGAAGAGTCACAGAAATGGAGCAATTTAGCTGTGATGATGGGTTTCATTGTTGGGTACAGGTTGCTTTCTTTTCTGATTTTGTGGTATAGATGTCACAGAATTAGGAGCTAGAGAAACTCAGAAAAATTAAAGCAAAGTTAGAATTACTCCTTTTTACTTCTTTTCGTATTGAACATATTTGTGTTGGTATATTCTTTACAGCAACTATTCTGATCATCTTTCCTTGGATGAGTAATGAGTTTGCATATAATCTTTCTGTCTGCTTGATTAATCTGATATTGACTACTGCTTAACCATCTGCAAGCTTATCACTAAATCCCCTCCTGCATGATAATATTAAGAACAGCCTCTGACAAACAGCTCTTACCACAGGGTTTTTGTTTCATTTTAATAACATGTATTGAAAAATAACACTTCAGTAAATAAGACTTTGATGTAAGTTTAAAGAAAACCATATATATACAGACTTATCATTATATTAAAAAAGGCTTTTTTTTTTTAATTTATAATTTTAACATACGACATATAAGTTCTCTCTTTAGTAACATATGAGTTTCTTAAAAGGAAGTGAACTTTAATAACTCAAAAAAAGGACAATTGCCAACAATTAAAAATTTTAATTAATTTGATAAGTTATAATATGTAAATAACAATTAGATAAAATTTTTGTTCTTATGAACTCTTGGATGCAAAAATAACATGGATGACTAAGAAAATACCCCTAAATAGGGAAAGAGGTCATTCTCACAAGATATACAGCGATATTTGTCTTTATAGAATCAACTAACATTTACTAAAGTTTCTTAATATTATTTACTTGATATTAAAATTTTCTTTTATCAAGGGGTAAAAGGAGTTTCAAGTAAAAAGAAATAAGTCTTAAACAATATCCAAAGAAGTTGAATTATATGTAATATATTCTTTATGTATTATCTATATATATATAATCAAATTAGAAATTCTATTAGAGATACATCTGGTGAGCTATTTGATTCTCACAAATTGAAAGTTGTGAAGCCCAAAACCATCAAAAATCATGAATTGTTTCGTGCCTAATTACATTTTAACTTCAATAAGATAATCTTAACTAGTAAAATTAATTTAATTTTGTAAATATATAATAAAACTACTTTAACTTTAATATTAGAATATAAGTAACTCAAATATAAAAAAATGTTGAAAATACAATAGATAATTTTGTCTATGGTTAAATAATCATTTCAGAATTGTGAATCTCATCTTGTTAGTTGATACGCCTTTCACCTAATCACCTTTTTCTTTAATCTTGTTTGTATATCCCAATGATGTTCTATATGGGTAACAAGTTAACAATCTTTATCATCAAAAGGCTAGCCTTGTTAGAATTACCGTATCACAGGTTTTTAAATATGGCCAAATGTGTTCAAATCTTGTCCTTAAAGGATCAACAGGTTACAGTGGAGCAACATTTCTGTCACATCGACAATCAACATCTATGTTTAGCTATTGAAGCAAGCTGAAGTTAAATTGAATGCCAGAAGCAAAAGAAGTTCATGCTCAAATTCCCAAAACCACAGCAAGAAGAAACAAATTAAAAAGGGACCTACAAGGCAGAAGAATGGAATAAAGACAAGCCAAAAGATTCAAAGTTACGGATAATATTAGGCTCAACCACAAAATCACGATCATATGATCAATGAATAGGGGTTTCAATGAACACCCTGTTGGGACATGGGTCACTTTCATGTGGACCTATATCCGGTTGACAGGCCGATCGAAAGTTCGGCTGAATACTTTCACAGGATATAATATTGAGATAGAGTATTGTTATATTCGCGAGTACGGCAATGGCCGGAGAATAACCAAGAGTCGGGGCCGAAAGGCGTCCAACCAAATTGTTGGCATCAAAGGACAACCAGATGGCGAAACAGAGGGCCGATTGAACTGAAGATGCTGAAGGCTGACAATGATTTACCAAAAGCGCAGGAAATGACGATAGGAGAACTAGTGTTCGATAGTTTGTATAAGAAATCACCTGCAAAAAATCCAGAGAAGATGTGCAAGTGAGTGATTTGTGAAATTTTGGCTGGTGAGCGCTATTAGTGAGAAAAATGTGAAAAAGATATTCATTTTATATATATTGTCATCACTGCTACTACGGCCAGGGAACAATTCAATGAATCAAACTCTTATATTCGGTTCTTTGAAGTTTTTGTAACCATTTTCTCATAATGGAAAGTTGCGGACGAATCGTTTCATAATTTTTATCTCTTATGTAGAAGAGAGTTTCCACATAAAATCGTGTCTTGTTTTTCTCTCTGCAATGTAATTATTGTTTATCTACTATTTGTCGTTGTCATCGTTGTTCTTTCCACTTGTTCTAACTGACTTGCCGGCCAATCCCAACACACCCAATTGCAAATTTGAAAAAACAGACCACCAGAAATATCATAAACCTGAAAATCAAAGTCTGAAATCCCCTTGTAGTTGCAGGAACCAAGACATACCAGCTAAAGTAGAACGAGCCCTCCATATGTTTCAGTTGCACGTAAAAAAGTGTAAGCCTCTCAAAACTTGTATTATTCTGCAAAGATGAAGCATTTAACTATCTTTGTACAGAAGGGTATCTATACTACTTTTTGTATAAATTCATCGTTCTGCACAAATCCACAGCAAAGATAGAGCAAACATTTTACCCAATAGTGAAATATGAACTTCAAGACATGAACCTTCCAAATCGATTTTGGTTTTAAGTAATGTATAAAATCCTTTTCCAAATCCTAGTTATACTTTAGACATAGGGTCATATGCACAAAAAAGACAAGCACCATAAAATTTCACCATAAATCAGTATAACCTTTCCTTCTCCGTTTTTTTCCCACTAACCCATCGGGGATGGCATTTGTGAGCTCAAACACAGAAGAATCAACAGAGGAATTTCATTTCCAACGTATGAAGCACGTAAAAGAAACTATTCTTTCTGTCACCAGAGCGTAACTCAATCCGTACGCTCACTTATGGAGGTGATGGTAATAGTGGGAACCGTGCTTTCTGATGCCAATGAAGAATCTGGTTTTCCTGGACTTGGGGAGAAAGCGTAGGACGTGCTTTTCAAGCCAAACTTGCCCAGTGGATTGTCTTTAACTTTCAAGTTCATCAACTCATCGAGCAGGCCAGGTCTTGATATCTTATCTTCCCTAATAACTCTCTCCCCTTGTAGCATCTTGACCACTTCTGACATTGATGGCCGAAGCTTCGGTATGTCTTGGGTGCAGAGCAGAGCAACCTTCATGAATGTGCATGCCTCCACGATATCAAGTTCTTCTCTAAAGGATTCATCTACCAATTCCACAAACTCCCCTCTTTCATACATTTTCCATGCCTGCATCAGATTCAAGAAAACAACTTTGCAAATTAGACACCTACGAAAGCTTTGGCATGTGCAAATTATCCAATGCACATTTTCCTATGGATTTATGTTTAGAAAAATTAATATAAAAAGGGATGTGATGGCACGCGACTATGTAATTCATGAGGTCTAGAGAGGGTTTAGATATACGCAGCCTCATTCCTACCATTGCAGAGAGGCTATTTATGTGATTTCAACATGTGACCTCCAGGTCTTGATTAAGCCTTCGAAAATGCATTAAGACAGATTAAATTTATAAAGCAATTGAACCTGAATGCCAGGAACAAGGGAATGAAGGATGGGAAAGCCACATAAATAGAAGAGATACAACTATTGAACGGACATATTCAAGGACTAAGTAGTGAATGATATTTTGACAAGTGCCTGGTAATTTGAGATACCATGTTCTCATATCTATTCAAGGGACACTGCTGGGATGGAGTTAAGCCAGTTAAATGACAAGGATGACAGGTCTCAACAGGACCATTCAAAAAGACCGCTAACATACTAACCTAAATGGAATAAAAAAAACTGAAAAATAGGATAACCGAACGGTTCGGTTTCGGGTAGGGATATCCCAACTTCTTGGATTTCGGTTTGGTTTTGGGTTGGGGGTATTTAATCTTGCATGTTTAGACTGTAACACTAGGAGCATCATCAACTTAATTGTCCCCATAAGTATCTTACAGACACAGTATCAGGCTTTCCGAAGTCTGCATGTTCAAAAATCTATGAGATCTCAAAAAATGCTTCACACAAATATAGCTACAACAATTGGCAAGCAAATGCTTCACATCAGCATCCTAGTCTGATAGGACAGAAGACAAACATCCTATCTTCTGCTGATAATTCTTAGCTTAAGGAGTCATAATTATTCCCCGAAAAACACAAATTTTCAGCAAGGCAAGAGCTTAATTAATTATTTGATCTTTTATGGATATTAATTGCTAATGGTCATTAAAATAAAATTTGCATGCCCAAGTGGCAATGCCATTGCCTTTTATCCCTCTGCTCTTTCAAATCTGCCTTTACCATCAGCCTGGTTGATAGGGAGGCGGGAAGAAAGTTAAGGCCTATGTCCTTTGTGGGTGCAGGGGATTACTGAGCAAAGTATAACTCATATGAGGAACATCAACCAATAGTAACCGCTCAATGAATACCCTACGTATTGTATGCCAGAAATTCATTGGTTAGGTTTAACAAACTGAGCCATTTTCGGTTCATTCAAGTGAAATAAAGAATCTACAGACTAGACAAGAATCACATAAAAATAAAAGTACATGTTGAAAATACACCAAAATTTGTCAATATAAACAGAAAAGGCAAAAGACATGAAGGAAAGACATTGTTACCCTTTCAAGAAGATACTGGTCTTCAAGAGGCAGGCGTTTGTTCCGGTTGCATCTACCACAAACAATCTCCAAAAGGAGAACACCAAAACTATAAATATCAGCT
This sequence comes from Nepenthes gracilis, assembly GCA_033239525.1. NCBI lineage: Eukaryota > Viridiplantae > Streptophyta > Magnoliopsida > Caryophyllales > Nepenthaceae > Nepenthes > Nepenthes gracilis. Next base: position 1,695,757 of record BSYO01000006.1, on the reverse strand, counting down.
TTCTTGGTCAAATGTCCTCGTATTCCATACTCGGGTGCCAAATAACCTCTGTATACAGCAGTTCTCAATATCACATAACAGTGGAAGGGTGTTCAATATGCTCTTCTCATCAAGCAGAAAGATGGGAACTAATTAACTCCAGGGGTTGATTTGCAAAGCTAACAGCATTTAGCTAACTCTCAGTTAGGAGCAAGTCATCATTATTCCCAATTACAAGAAACAAGCAATATAGTCACCTATATTTGGGATGTATAAAGCTTGTAAATAACCTAACTCAAATCAATCTGGCAGTGTAGTAAGCAATTTGGCGTAACCAAACTAGCCTTCAAGATATATATATATATATATATTGTAAAGGTTTTCATCTTAAAATTATCATACCCCTGACAATACTGTAGCAAAAGGGTATATATATATATATTGTAAAGGTTTTCATCTTAAAATTATCATACCCCTGACAATACTGTAGCAAAAGGGTATTGAGAAAGAATATTGCAGAAAGTAGACTTAGCGAATCAGGGATAGAAACCAACAGTTACCACAGCTTATACAGGACAAGTATTGTATTGCAACACACTAACTACTGCCTTTCTTGTGAGCAGAGTAGAATATAAAATCTCATTGTTACAAATATATATACACACACACATAAAACTGGCCAATGGCCATACCACAGATTGTATCTTGCAAAGAGAATATATAAATGAGGACATCCAAGTGGGGGCATTGTAACTCACAGTGTCCCTGCCACTCTTGTACTAACATGAGTCATGTGTGAAGGAATGAGCTTTGCAAGACCAAAATCTGAGATTTTGGCATTGAAATCTCTGTCAAGGAGAATATTGCTTGCTTTGATGTCCCTATGTATGATTTGTGGCCGGACTTCCTCATGAAGGTAAGCAAGCCCTCTTGCTATGCCAATGCATATGTTCTTTCTTGCTCTCCAGGTAAAGTAGGTGTTCTGGCTTACACCTTAAAGTGAACAAACCTCAATCAGTATTCAATTATCAAAGGAATAAAGATTTCAAAAGCAGAATACATGTAGAGTTACCAAGAAGAGTTTGTGCAACGCTATTATTCTCAAGATAATCATAGACCAAAATTCGATTCTTGTTTTCCACACAGCAACCATGCAGCTTAACCAAGTTTTCATGCTCTACATCTGCAATCACGGTTAGTTCTGTCAAGAACTCCTTCAATCCCTGCCTTGATTCCGGTGAGAGAACCTTTACAGCAACCATAGTTCCATCTCTGAGTCTTCCCTGTCCATGCGCAAGTGCCCAACAAAAGAATTAGTAATAAAAGAGGGGACAATGCAACTTATGTCTCAGGCACTTACCTTGTAGACAGACCCATAACCTCCCTCCCCAATTTTATTTGCTGGACTGAATTTCTCAGTTGCAGTTTCTAATTCTCTGTAATTGTAGAATTTGACATCATAAACCCCTGAAATATCTGGCATCAGTGTCACACATAAGCAGCTCAGAACATATGCACCCAAAATTCATAAGGTGCAAATAGCCAGCCACAATTTATAATCATGCAAATGTAAAGAACTGGCGGTCTAACTCTAAAAAAAAGGCAAGATCTAAGCACATATGTAACAATCCAAAAAACAGCACCAGTAGAACTGAATAGGGCCTTGATGAGAATAAATTCTGATTAGGCTTAGAGGTCATACGAGAAAGTGGTACACATAGGAAGGCTTGGAATGAGACAGTAAGAAAGAATTTAATAGCTCTTGAATTTTAAAAATGGCAGAAGAAGATTCTAATAACCGACCACCAGAAAGTGAAACTTCCCATTTTTTTAAGGTAGATGATGTTTTGACATAAAGTGCATTTACACATCACACAAGTCTAAGGTCCACATCACAAGGCTGAATTGGCATCCTTCCTGTAACATTTTAAAAAGCTTGCAAAAGTTTTAGAATAATTAAAATTTGGAGTACATTCAAATGATTATTCTAGAATGCATGCTAGTTTAATTTGGTAACCCTTCCACCACTCCAAAAAAAAAAAAAGATAAAAAAAAAACATGTAACTGACACAGCATGTTACAGAGCAAATGAAAGTAAAACAAGCATTCGACCCGTAAGTGCAATTAAACAAGAAGGTTCACCACTGAATTTCATAATATGAGAAATCAAGAGAGACTTGGATGAGAAAGTGACGGGACCTGGGGGACACAGTGGGGAAGGGGGAGTGAGAAGATTGGATAGTACATGAGAGAGTAGAATTCAGATTCAGCATGATCATTCACAAGGCCATCATACAATGTTTATCACATATCTAAGGTCGGCAATATGATGTAACAGAAGATTGGTTACATCATCAACTGATCCAAGATTAGTTACACCATTCAGCAAAGAGTTTGTTGCATTAGCTATGCGTCTGTTCTCCCACTTCTTCAGTTCTTCCTCGTGCTGATGTGTTGCAACCGACTATTATATGGCAATTACTCTGGGGTAGAAGAATATCCTTGTCCTCAACAACGGAATGAAAGGAATTGTGCATGTGTCAAGCTTGTATCCTCCGTGTGGCATCTTCTTAGGTGAGACTTGTCCATTAATCGAGTTGGGGAACTAGCTCACCTTGCCTCAATATAGTTCTGAAATTCAGGACTGCTACTGGAAAAATAAGGAAATCTCTACCTGAATTGGTATTAGGCAATGCTGTCTGGACAGTGAGCTTGGAGCCAATGTGCTTCTTGAGAAGGCTATCATAGAATAAGTCATGAATTCTTGATTCTGGTGGAAATTGCAATTGACAAGCCACTTGTCACACCTTGGATGAATAGCGCAACAACCATAGTATTTGGCAGAGAGCTTAAGATTCTTTCTTACAACAAGTGGCGCCTGTCTATAGGGATGCAATTTCAAGAAAAGAAGGTCACTCACTTCAAATAATTTTTCTGCTCAATACTGGTCTGTACAAACATTCATTCTATTTTGAGCATAAGCAAGCCGGTCTTTGAGGGAGGAGCTAAGAGCTGTTCTTTCCAGCGACAATTGTTACACTCTGCTACTGAAGTTAGAGCTATATCACCACTCTAGAGGAGGTACCCATTGGAGCCCTTATGAAGGCGGGTGAGAGATCATGCATCTCAAGTAACACTCTAAACTCTGAATTATTCTTTCGGATTGCCCAGCTATTTATAGGTGCTAAGATGATGTCCATGGTAATTGAGTGCCCGAGCTTTTTGAAAGTGCATGCCAAAATAAAGTGCATGCCAAAATAAGCTGGTGAGTATCTTATCACGATCCAAGACAAGACAACAAGGAATTCCATGTTATTTGACAATATTATCAAGGAAAACAGATGCCAATTTCGAAGTAGTAAATGGGAGAGCTAAGTCAAGAAATGTGCATACATGGTTAGTCGGTCGATCACTATGATCATTGAATTCTTCCCTGACTTAGGTAGGCCCTCAATGAAATCCACAGAGAAGTAGCTCCATGAAAGTAGAGGAAATGGCAGTGAATGAAGCAACACTAGAGGAGCCACTCTTCTGTATTTATTTATCTGGCATACGTCACAAGAGGGAACTAAATAGTGAAGCTGCCTATGCATGTTTGGCCAGTAAAAATACTAACAGAGTTTGAATGATCCCCAATCGGTGATGCATGGAATGCCTGTAATAATTCATTCATGAGAATTGTAGAAGAGACTATAAGAATCCAATTCTTATGTTCCATCCATCCATTGGCAAAAGAGAAGGGTGTTTTAGCTGTGGGATCAATAGAAAGTGCAGCAATTAATGCAGTAGTAAGAGAATCTGTCACATACTATCCTGAATATGTTTAATCCAGGTTGGAGTAATAGCCAAGATTGTAAGCAAAGAGCATGATCCTCTCTTCTGGATAGTGCATTTGCCCCAATGTTCTCTGCCACCTTTCTATACTGTATAGCGTGATTGAGGCCTAATAGCTCTGTGAGACTCTTTTGTTGCAGGAATGTAGACTTTTCCTGCTCTGCCAGATATTTTAAGTCGATCTTCAGTTTTGATTTTGAACACTTCACCTTAGAGGCAGTGATTCCATATTGTGACTACCAGTAGGATTGCTAGAGATTCCTTGTCATAAATGGAGAGGCTACAATTCTTCTTGCACAAAGCCTTACTGATGAAGATAATTGGTTTATTTTGCCAAACAGAAGTGCTCCCATCCCACATTCTGATGCAACAATTTTAATGACAAATGTTTTGGTGAGATCTGGTAATGCTAAAAGGTGCATTGGACAATTCTTTTGAGTTGTTGAAAAGGTTGATCTGCAGTTGAGTACAATAGAAAGCTCTCATTCTTGAGTAATTCGGTAAGTGGCTGAGTAATGGAGCCATATTGGTGAATAAATCTTCTGTTGGGTACAAAGATTCTTGCAAGATATCAACGAAAATCAAACAGCACTTGTTAGAGGGCAGGGAAATAGGTACCTTGGACAGCATGGATTATAAGGCACATAATTGAGCCATGACTCCTACCCCTTGTTTGATCCACTTATGAATGTTCCTTTTTAGAGATCATGCTCAACATTGCTTGGTTTGAAATTCCCACAAGTTCAATCTTTTGGCTATGTCACTGAACTGAAAATGTAGGATTGTCGAAAACAAAAAGAATTGGACTAAAGGTTTTCCTCCAATATACTCCAAGCACCATTGATAGAAATATGCGCCGATACAATATATATTAGCCGATATATATCGATATTAGGATCCCCCAATACCAATAATTTTGAATACCGCAACAATATCGCAATTTGTTTCTGTATCAGCAAATATGGCCTTACAACTTACGATTTCCAAAAATTTTTTTCATCCGATATATCAAATACCGATACGTATTATCTAATACTGACATAACCGCAACAAATACCAATACTAATATTTTCATCAATGCCAAGCACCGTATCACAAGTGCGTTAGTCCAATATTCTCATATCAAAAAAGAAATTGTAGTTTTGCATCTGCCACTCAAAATTACAAAATTGTATTGATCATATTCTGTTCATTGGCAATTGCTACATATAAGGGGGAAATGTTAATTAAGCCACATTCGCCTTGGCTGTCATATTGGGGTCAAGAAAGCTACAGATGCATGCAATCATGTTGAAATGTGCCCTTGATTCTGATAGCAATGTTGGATGAAATTCCAGCCAGAGCATTTACAGAAGTTTCAGTCACTTCTTCAAATTTAGGAACAATTCTTGTGTTTCAGGAACAATTTCTTTTGTTGATATTCCTCCTTAGCAAGCAATGCATTAGACTGCTTCTCCTTAGATTTGTGGCTTGGAAGAACTTATTTCGTAACAGCATCCCATTGATGTCTTTTGCCCTAATGAGAGGACAGGGTTTTTTTGGTTCCATTAGGGGAATGAGGGAATACTATTTGAGACTTAAAGGTAAATTGTGGTTTTCCTGTGTTGTGATGGAGCTTTAGGTTTGAAGGAAGGGGAAAATATGGTTCCATAATGGACTTGTGTGCATTGAGACAAGACTTCCATTGATTGTTATTAAAGTTTAGCCATCTCAAAGGCTTGGTTTCTGGTTTAGGGTCATTAAGCAAATTTGAAAAGAAGTACTCTTAAGATAGAAAGGGGCTGAGCATAAGAGATCTTAGTTCCTCACATTGTTCCTGATAAGTTTCTACAGTATAATGCTGTTGAGGCACTTTGAATTCTTCCACAACATCCACGAAAGACATATTACCAAATCTACGATAAACTGCTTCTTGAAAACTTTCACATGTGATTCCTTGTTAATGACCTACAAAGACCGTGGAACCAGGCATATGCCTTTCCTTCTAATAACATAGGAATGATTTGCATTTTTTGTTGATCCGAGATGTGATGAAAAATGAAAAATTCTCACAGTTTAGGATCCAACTTCTTGGGTTATCTTCTGAGAATGAAGGAAAATAAAATTTGGGAAAGAATGGTATATGATGTCTCTGTTGTTCTCAACCACATCATGAACTCGTGGCCCAGAAATGATGACAGGTTCTTGATTCACAGAAAATGTAACTGATTGATGGCCTCTATCACCAGAGATGCTCTATCCTCTGGTGTTGATTGGTTTCTTGCATAAGGCCAATGAAATTCTCAAACTTGTCGTCCATTTTTCATTCATATCAGCAGAGAGCAGTGTCAATTTGTTCCTGAAATTGCTGGATCTGTGTATTTGTCACAGTCTGTAGATGTAGCAACTGTGCATGGGCTTCTTGCTATAGTTGTATCAGGTGTTCTTCCAATTTGTTGGTTGCCCCTCAGAAAGCAAATTGTGAAAAAGCAGTAAAATTTGCAGGGGAGGTTTGGAAGAGCAAACCTTTCTCTACTGTAAGATGTGATGAAACAGGATGGTTCACCACTGAATTTCAGCTATACAAGTAATCAACAGAGACTAGTATGAGAAAAAAAAAGTGAAGGGAGATGAGGAATATAATGAGGGAAGGGGGATGAGAAAATCATACAGTAGATGATAAAGTAGAATTCAGATTCTGCATTGTCATTCATCATTCATGATTTATGGTATATACACAAGGTCTGCAATCTTATATAACAGAAGATTAGTTAAATCCTTAACTGATCCAAGATTAGTTGCACCATTCAGCTAAGAGTTTGTTATATTAGTTATGCATCTGTTTTCCACTTCTTCAGTTCTGCCTCTTGCTGATGTTATGCAGCCTACTATAATATGACACATAGTTAATAGGTTCATTATATGGCATATGTGGCACAACATGTAGTCCACAAAAAAGTATCATTTTAACAAAAGGTTATCATTGAGAACCATATTTGTTAGGGACATGCAGTATGCAACATGTAGGAGGGTTGAAAACCCTGATAACTATGTTCATACTCTAACCACAACGGAAGAGGATGGGCAGATGAGTAGAGATTGATGCGTTTTTACACTAGCAGAGGAAATGATTTGCAGCATAGCTGAAAAAGAACCCATGCAGCCAACGGTGCCTCCTGTGAGAAGGCTTATTTCTATTTGGTTGTGTAAAATGGGCATGAAATTGAAATGAGTCCAAAGAAAAATATGTAGCAAAACAAGTCTCTCAGTGTAACTGAAAGTAAAACTGATATCAGACTCTTATTACAATGGTTGATGAGTAGATATTGATGCATTTCGAGAGCTAGAAGAGGAAATCATCCATATCAAAGCTATATGGCAGTGACAAATCCATGTAGTCCAACCCATTCAGTAGGAGAACTCTTAGTTTGATTTGACTCAGTGAAATGAATATGACATTCAAATGCAGCCAAAAACCATGGATGAGTAGCTTTAAAAAAAAAACACACACACACAATATCTTTTTGGGAAAAGCTTATGCAATATCTCTGGATAAACATAGGCTGGGAAGCTGATTCCACCATGGGTATTCCAAAGTGAACGGCAATCAGCAGTAAAGATTATGCAGAGAATATATAGGTCAGTTCATTAAAATGAATTACGCATGATGTTTCTAATGATCTCATTTGACAAACATTCATTCTATGAAGCAGAATTTCTCACAATGACAAGGAGGAGGGAGTGATTACCTTCATCAACTGTTTCATGAGCAAAGAAAGTAGCCTTCTTTCTCCCAAAGAAACGGAAACAACGCATTACGGCTCAATTATGATCTGCACTACCTGGATAAACAGCCTTTTCGAGTCAAATGAAACAAACATTCTACGATGTGACCTCAATGAAATGGCAGCAGCCTCAATACATCCCATCCAAGCAGGGTATTACAAGATACCCTGAAAAGCAACACACAAGTAGATAATTTATCTTCTATCCAACGACTCCCTTGAATCAGAAGACAAATAAATAAAAAATTAAACCAGACGGCAATTTTTCTTGTAAATTCACACCTACCCAAATCAAAATCAAAATCAACAGAAAAATGAATCCTGTAATTAAAAAAATCTTCATCGCAATTTGAGGAAACCAGACACGGTGGTAATCACGATTACCAATAAGCAGCACAAAAATGGAATTGCAAATAAACCCATGTTCAAAACATACAAACCCTGAAACTTTACATGATGCGCTTGAAGCACAGGGATCAAATCATGTATTGAATTTGTAATCCTAAATTATACTAAGAGCAAGAACCGTCTCAACGCTAGAACGAAGAAACAAGTAAGATTCCTTAGGAAGGAAAAGACGAAAAACTCGCGAAGAAGTACAATACCCAGATACGAAGGACGAAATAAAAGACAAACCCTTTCATCAAAATCGCCTTGAATGCTTGCACCAGATGAAATTTAGGAGATACGTAAACGGAGTTGCAAAAACAAGAAGCACAACGACCAAACACTTAAGAAATTCCAGACATAAAATCCAATATATGGAACAGTGTCCGCGTATAGAAATCGAGAGAGAGGACTGACTCCAAATTTGACCGGATCTTATGAACTTGAAGAGAGTGATGACGTCAGCATACGGTTGACTTGGGAGGAGACGACAAACCAGCAACCTGGAAAATTTTTTCACGACTTTCCCATCTAAACTTCATTGAAACAGAGGCAATTAACTAGCTACGTCTCACTATCAACCGTGTTTTGGCAGTAAACCTGAATCGTCGGCGAGGAGGGCCCGGTGGGTTGAAAAATGAACAATGAGCAAGAATTTCGAGAACAATTATGACGAGTTTTTTATACTGAAAATTCAATTCAGAATGGGAATTTATACCGAAAATTTAGCATCAAAATGGGGAAGAGTTTTGACTCATGAATTTCTCGTATAAATTTCACGAAGAATTTACAATCACTCACATATTTTTTCCAAGTTTTTTTATGCAATTAACACAATCATATAATCAAATGTAATTTGTTTACTTAAAATTTAAGGTGATTTAAATTCTGCGTGGATTATTCGTCTGGTCTAAGTTTGATTCACGAGTGCGTGCGTGATCCCATTTTTCAGTTTTTGACGATTGAAGCATCGAACTCATACATATATTCTTAATTGCTTTTATTTGGTTTTAATATCAAATTTATGTGATACAAAATTTTTGATTAAATTATGTACATTTGGGTAACATGTCACATATTGGCAATATGACTTGTAATATGGGCAACTTGTTGGAATTTTATCTAGTATAAATTTATAATTAAAATAAATATTTACAATAAAATATAGGAATACTTGAAAATAATTTTAAAAATAAAAAAAAAATAATGAGAAAAGGTGAGCATTTTCTAATATTATATGAAAAATATCACATCACATTGCCATCAAGTTAGTAAAGTTTGGTAATGTAAGAAAATTTTTACCAGACTAAAATAATTTTTTAAATTATTAAAATTATTATATTATTTTATAATATTATAATATAAAATAAATATTAAAGACTCATATGAATTCATGACTAAATTTTTTTTAAATATCTTTAATTTAAAAAATAATTATATGAGAAAAAATCTTTTATTGATAATTTTTTAAAAAAAATTTATCTATATTTAAAAATAAAATTAAAAGCTTTTGAAAACCTACTCCACCATACATATATTATAAACAACTCGTGCATTATTATGTTGGATATAATATAAAATAAGATCAACTCGATGAAATATAGGACTCACAAAGTAAACTTATAGAAAATATATAAGATAATCGAGTTTTTAAACTTGGAATAAATTAAAAATTTATTCAAACACCTGATCTGTTGAATAATTAAATGACCGAATGATTTAAAATACTAAAAACCAAAGCACCTAATGACTTTACAAAAAGTTAAATCAGATATTAAATTTTAATAAATAATTACATGAATCAATATATAAATTATCACATTAAACAAGCAATTATTACCATTATATAACAAGTATTAAATTTTGAGCGATCACAAACTTGTGTATCGATTAGATTTCAAACTTATATAATGCATCGGTTGATATATAATTATGTCAATTCAAAAAAAAATATACGAAATGTTGACAATGCAATAAATATGAAAAATTTTCTCACTCAATGAGGAGCCATTTAGGAATAAAGAAATGTAATGACAAGGCATAGACCTCTAGTCACTAATGCCCTTCATCTATTATGGAGTTAAGCCCTCAAATTTGAACATTCTTTCGTTCACACTCATCTCTAAAACCTTTGTTATCTTTCGTTCACATATAAAAGATTTATGATTTAAATATTGGAGAAAAAATCTGAAAACGAATCATTTATTATTTTACCTTTTATTAATTATTGTGATATATATAATCAGAATTTCAATACTCATAGATTCTATCTGATTTTATTTAAATAATTTTTTAAATCTCAAGTACGTATCATATTTTAAAAAATACTAATTAAAAATAAATTTTTTATAAAATGTAATACAATTGTGTGCTATTATAATATTAAATTATTTTAATAAATTATTAAATATATAACATATTATATGTAATAATTCCTACAAACTAGGCTTAGCTTAGATTTAGATAAAAAGATATAATAGATGACTATTAAGTTGATTCAAATATCATAAGCATACTCTATAATAATTAAAGATAAGTCTATTTAAGTTAAATCGGGTATCTTTTAATTTTAATTATTTTTTATTTAAAAATTTATATTTATAAAAAAATAATTAAAATAATTTATTAACAAGCAATATTTAGATACCAAATATTACCTAATCTATATAAAGAATAACTTTTACAAAAATAATTTTTATTCAGATAAAAATATATGCTATGATCATGATTTTTACAAAACTTGGTGTTGACCTAAATTTTCAAATTTATGATTTTATTAGAAAAAAACAACCTCGAAATTTGAGCCAAGCCAATCTAATCATCTTCATTAGTAATTTGATTCGATTTATAAATTTAATTAATTTATTTTTTTAAAATAAAAAAAAATTTGTCTACAATAGTCATATTATTCACCATATCTTATAAAATTTCATATCAAATAAATCAGTCGATCAAATTATCTAATTTTAATTAGATCTATTTAAATATTTTTTATTATTGATATTTTTTATGAGGAAGGAGACAATATATATATATATGTATGTATAATTTTTATAATTTTATTATATTTTATTTAATAATTATTTTTTTAACGAATAGTAATAATTAATTTCAAGTTATTTGAAAAAGAATACTGGATATAAATGTTAGAAATTCGGTAACAAACAATAATTAAAATCATTTATTTCTTATCCCATAATAACAAAACTACCTATCGTATGTGTGGGTAATCGTTTAGATGGTGTAATACTGAGATGGATTTATACAAAGTTCTTCAGAAAATAATTTTTATTCAAAATTTAAAATTAACCATAAGTTTTTAACTTTGGATCTTACTTTAATAATTAATTGAGTAAAATGCCGAAGGAGATTAATTGATGAAACAGTCAATCGGGCATGAAATATCTGTGTGAAATTTTTAAATTATTATTAAGATAGAAAAATTATGATGAATAATAATAAATTATTTTCAAGTTATTTGAAAAAGAATACTAAATATAAATTCATTTATATTATTAATATTTAACTTACTATTATTAAATTTTAAATAATAATTCGACAACTTATAAAATAATTTATCCCACAAATTATTATGAGTTGGCCTACGATTAGTTGGTCCATGATGTTACATTTTCCTTGGGAAAAAAATACTAAGTCAATGATTAGTACATCTTAATTTATTTTAGATTTGGCCAAATCAATTGACACATGCAAATTTATAAATAATATATAATATACATAATATAAATTTTATGTGATAATTCACATATTTCTATAATTAATCTCTTAAATTAACATCAAAATTTTTGCACAAGACTTATGAAATAAAATAATTTCTTTTAAATGCATGCTTACTTTTAAAAAATAAAAATAAAATTCAATATAAATAATAGTTATTTATCTAATTATATATAAATATACAACTATATATAACAAAATATAATAAAATCATAAGAGTGAAAAATTATGGCTAATTAAGATAAATAAATCTTCTTATTTAGGCTCATTTAGACAAGAGCATTTATTTAATTATTTGAGTTTAGTAGTCTATACTATACTCAATAATATTTTTTTAATAAAAAATTGATAATTTTTTTAATAATAATAATAAACCAATTGATAGGTACAAATAATAATAAATATTTTGACACTTAGTTTTTATAGAAGTTATTATGTATTATATGTTACATCTTATGATTAATTATTCAATCAAATTGGCCAATATTGATGTGACACGTTAACTGTAGAGCATCTAACCAAGAAACAACAAAAAAATTTACTTAATGGAATATTTAAAATATATTAATTATTATTGTGTGACAGATACAGCAAGAAATTATTAAAATGGCCCCACCTATAGGCTCACCCAGGCTGTTACACATCCAATGGGCTTTTACGGGCCCATGAATTGGGCCACGTTTCACTATGGTGTGGATTGGGTCATGTTATGGGCTTTTATTGATTTTTAGCGATATCAAAGTGAGTTTTGCTCAAGTGGAAGATTAACATTATGTGGGCATTTTTTGAACCCTTGATTAAGGAGACAAGGGATGCTACGATGTCTTTTGGAGTCGCAGTGCCTGCACGGCCTTTGCATCTTTTGGATGAGAGAAATTTAATAGATAATATTTGAGACCTAAATATGACACTTTGAATAAATTTTTTTATATGTAAGTTTTATATTTAATAAATACTAATATTCAAACAATTAAACAGCAACAATTTTAAAGGTATTTATAAGATAAAATATCAACCATTGAATTTATATCTAAAGGATGAGAACAGGAGTGCAAGTGCTATGTCGGCCCCCTCCATCTCTTGATAAGAGTTGAGTAGAAATTTGGTTGAAAGATGACATCTAACGTAAGTTTAACTTACAATAGATTGTAAAATTGGTAAAAATTAGTGGGTTATATATGTACATTGTGACATTCGAACAACAATTGATGAAATAATCATACGTGAAAAGAGCTCAGATTACAGGGTAGTAGAACCTTTACATGCTATTGACGCTTAAACAAAACCCAAATTTTAGGATTTTAAAACACAAAATTTTACAAGTTTTTGGAGTTGCAATATGGAGAAGAGAAAGAATGATAAGAGGAAAGGTCAATCAATTATTTAAAAGATAATTTATATTTTTCTACAGATCTGTTATATGTTATTCTAAACTTAGTTTAAAGCAATTCTACTGATTTTATTCTTCTTACTTACTCTCTCTTAAGAATAATTTTTGATGAAATTTCATGGTAAGAATTATATATTCAGGTTGTAACTAGTGTTAGATATTATATGACTATAGCTAATTATAGTAAATTAATTTTACATACTCTTTCTCGATTTTTTCCCTAAATTTAAGAATGAATTATGAACTTTTATATAAAAATTACATATTTTTTATAAAGTGATCTGTTATTTATTTTGTTTATTTATAATTTTTTGGCTACTCGATATTTAATTTTCTTATGAATTATGACCCTTTTAATTTTTTTAATTTCAATGAACACAATATATGATTATAAATAAGTTATAAATGTGCAGAGGAAAATTGTCTCCACGAGGAAAATGTGCAGAGGAATGGGGGCATGGCTGTTGAAGAGATAAGGCAGTGGGGATTGAGAAACTAAGGGAGGCTGACCAAACCAAATGAAAAGGGGCTGAAGTAAAGGCCAAAAGGTTGAGAAAAGGATAGCTCAGCCCTTAAAGTTAGGTCCCCCGAGCCCTTAAATCAAGGTCATTACTTCCCAACCATGTGACTGTCACGTGCTTTTCCAGCTCTTCTGATCCCCCCTCTCCCCCCAAATAACAGATGATGACGCGCATACATGAGACATGAGCGCAAGAATTCTGCTTCGTAAAGCATGATCCTTTGTGGGTTTTTTTGGTCTTTTTTGATTAATTTTGTTCTTTTTTATACAAATTTTATTAAAAAATTTAACCTGCCCAAAAGTAAAATATAAAATAGAATGTTTCGTAGAACGAAATCTCCAACTATACGTAACAGTGAGACTTATATACTTATTTATTTATTTATGAGAGAGAGAGAAGACTAGATGGGGCATTTGTGTTTTGCAGAGATGCTTTTTGCATGCTCATTAATTAATAAATGCTAAGAATACGGATGGCTATTTGGATTTTATATACTTGGTTTTAGAGATAGAATTTTGAATGTTTAATGATCAATTATTATCTAATTAATTGGTGCACAATTTACAATCCTTTTTAAGGGATGTTTTCCATCGTCTGTCTAAATAAACCAGATATCAAGCATAAGCTTAGCTAATATTCAGAGATATAGTCTACCAAATTGTGAGATTTGGTCCTCTAGTATTTGGGTTTGAGTTCCAATGGTATGGAAGTCTCAAAAAAATATCTGGGAATCTCATTTGAGTTTCCTCATATTCTATGTAGGGCCAATTTGAATAGCATCCTAATAGTAATAGTCCATAATCATATAGAGATAGAGTTTGATAGATCGTTATTTTTAAAAAAAACAATAAAATATTTTTGATATTTTAAAATTTTGTTAATTATCTTTATTTTGAGTAAATCTTACCTAAAAAAAATTAAAGCAATTCAAATTTTGGGTAGCATTGAAAAATGATGATTGCCCAACACCCTTAACCGAACAATCCAACACCAAATGGACAATTGGCTTAGAAACCTATTTTATTAAAATCTAGCTAGTCTCCTTGCTATGACAAAAGACATTGCAAGACAAAAATTTGCATCATTCTCGTGGATATTCAACTCAAATTTTCATCATAGTATCTTCTCACGTGACTTAATCAACTCCAGCTACCAAGGAGACCTTATTCGGAAGGATATCCTCTACTCAACTTCAACTAGGACTCAACTAAAGCCCACCCTTTCTAGTTTTTCAATCTGTTTATCTATATAGATAGTTTTATTATCTGAGTTTCTAATAGAATCGATAAATACGTGAACGAAGGTCTTATCTATGATGGTGATCACCTAAGATGAGATTCGAGTCAAAATGTAATGACCCTAATCTTATGCATTGCAAATAACAAAGGTAAATGAGCCTAAATTTTATTCTCGAGTTATTTCTTATGGCATCTAAATCAGCATACCATTAGAAAGAGTAGAAAATAAATTATCAAATCATTGAGTTTCACGCAAGGACTCCTATTTTTAGGTATATTATGCCAATAGGCTATGCACTCTAACGGCCTTAACGGGAGAGGTATAGCCTTTGAAAATCAGACTCCTTGTGGTTTAGGTGCCAAGAAGTATTTGGCCCTTGTTGGAAATGGGCTCTAAAGCTTGCCTTGGTGATATCTTGGCCGCCAGTAAGTAGATCTACCACTTCTCTCTTAAAATTATTGTGATTGATCAAGTGGATTAATAATGTCTTTACAGCTAATTAATTAGACCTATTGCCATGTATTAAAGTCTTTTATTCTTTAGGGTTAGGATTTTCAAAGAATAAATGTGAGAGAAAGAGAGACTTGATGAGATATTTTTAAATTAAAGTCCAAAAATAGCAATTTGGTAAAAGTTAATAACTGACTAATTATTTATCTGTGGTAAATAATAATTATACTTATATAGAAAATTATTATTTTTATTCGATTGTTATGTCTTATCATATATCCTTTGGCAATCATCTTTTTAATATTGCTAGACATCATTTAGGCATGCCATGTGGGTCTGGCTTAAATCCTCCAATTGGCCTTTTAGGAGATCAATGGGAGGCACTTGGTGTAAGATGCTAATGTATCCTCTCAATATTGACTTGGTCTTCTTTTTTACATTTTCATGACTTTTGTGCCGCAATTGCGTTGGAGATGAACAGAGAGAGTTGAGAAGGCTTCTTCGGGTTGGTGGCAACAATTAATTTTGGGTTGAAGCTTACCTGTACCCAACAATAATTAAGGCCTTTCGTTGATAGAAATTCTAATGGGATGCCAAATAAATTAACCCAAATGAGGTTGGTCTTGTGAATATTCTTAGTTAAATTCATACCAACTCTCTATTCCCGGAGGATCAAAGTTTTTCAATTAGAAACTATGGACCATTTTTCAATACTTTCAACAAACCCTCATTTGGGTCAAATGAGAAGAAGAAGCCATTAAAATTAAGTAAAATCCAATTTAGACTAAATGGGTCGAAGCTTATGTGTGGATGGAGCGGACCATCTAAGCACCCCTTGCCAAAGTTGTTTAACTAAAATGGATAACATTCCTCTTTATAACCGATCTCGACATTGGTTGATCAAAACACTTCGAAAACATCTGCATAGGCCCACTAGGGCCGTAGCCCAAACTTGTGGGACTCATTCACGACTAGTAGAGCATGCTAGTCTAACGAATAAAAAGTGTTGATACCTGACCTATCAGTGATCTCTAAATCGAGTCAAGAATAGTTTTTGATATCGTAGAAAATTAGAGCCATGGACAATATTTGAGTGGATACTCTCATTGCGTTCGATAAGAACCTTTGACAGTGGTAGCACTTCTGTACCTAGGAAGCAAAACCAACTATCCTACACTAGTGTGGTCCAACTGCTCTTTCAAGGGTTGTTTACAAATACAAACCTCAACCCGAGTGGAGCATATTGTTCCCTCGTTTGATCCGAGCAATTTTCTTAACACTTCAAGTTTCCTAACTTTATCCCATGCAAGACACAAATTCTTTATCGATTATTAGTCAATGTCTTATAACTTTATCTCTTGATTGAGTTTCATTTAACTGCTTAATTTCTTTATTAACGCTTCTAATAATATGTTCATTCTTTTTCTAACTTAAGTCTGTTCAGACTTGGGCATTAAAAAGTATTCCAATAACACAACCCGAACTCAGTTATGTCTTTTTTTGCGTGTATAGGATATAAAGATATCTAAGCATATCACATTCATTTTCTAAATTATCTATATTCTAAATTAAACATAAATTAAGTATACATTATTATGATTTTCTTCAAATAGTATTATACCAATATGTTGTTGTTTTTCAAATGGCCAATATTACAACGAGAGCGAACGTTGCTTAAAATTTGGAATATCCAAAGAATTAAGACAACGCCGTTATCTGCTTAGCTGGAGGCCACTGCTGTTGCTTAGTGTCATCTAATGACCCGGCTGGCACTACTCCCTCTGCACATGGCCAGCGCTGCTTCTGTCTATAAAACTCTGATTTCACTCAAACACCCTTCCAACTACGCCAAATTACAGTAGCGCCCCCGCTCATTTGTACGGGCTAAAATTACATCAGATTTAGAAAAATTTATAAATATTTATTAGGTTTTCTTTGAGTTTCGCCGGGTTAGACTAATATTTAAATTTTTTATTTTTTATATATGTTTATTTAAAATTTATATTTATAAAAATATAAAATATTTTAAAATATAATATTTTATATTAAAATATTAGTTAAATATTTTAAATAAATAATCTAATATATTTAATAAATTACTAGAACATGTATGTGAAATATTTAATGGTAATACCGATAGGGTCCACAAAAACTGCTCGTCCCGATAATTCCATTAGATCCACGTCAGAATTTGGAAATAATTTATTTTTTCTTTATTTTATATTTTTGAGCTGAAATTCTTTGTTTAATGATAATTTATTAGATGTGATTAAATAATTCAACATAACAAGTTTTTTTTTTTTTTTTTTTTTGTAAATATAAAAATTAGAAAGGGGGTGTAACACGAAGACTTTTCAGAAGGTCACATCCAAGACTACTTTTGTCCAAACACGCTTAATTTCGGAGTTCTAATGGGATCCGGTACATTAATGCTAGTATGGTCACGCATAAAATAGAAAAAAGGGGTGCAACACGAGAATTTTTTGGAAATCAACATAACAAGTCACAAAGCAAATCTATACAATTTTCTTAGTATTTAATATACAATAGACTCAGTTTCCGATCCTTTTATCAATAATTATATACAAAATTCTCATCAAGTAATTATTTATATATCATAGAATTATTATTATTTTTTTATGGTAAGCTGTAAATAAAAATAAAAATAAATATATTATAGAATTATAAGTCTTTAAAATATGTAAAATGTAGACTATCTAATTTATTTGTATTATGTATGAACAAATAATATTTTATAATGATAATAATTTAACATTTTAGGTCAATATTATATCTTTAGATATATTTATGAATTATTATAAAAATAAATAATAATTCAAAAAGTTATCTTAAAAACTTTATATTTGAGGCCTTTTTTTTTCTTCCTTCATTTAAGGGCGGCTTATTTAATATTACGATTCCAATATTCATAAGTCTATAATTTTACTGTTTATAGAATTATTCTTAAATTATACTCCAAAGTACTAAAATTTGTGGCTAATAAGATCTTGCCATTTTTAGTTTATCTAATTTAAATTCTTGCCTTAGATTATGGGGTATAAATCTTAAATTTATTTTTGTTATTATAAGATATTTACATCAAAATTTTCTCTAAAGTTAAAAAATAATCATTTTAAAAATATTTACAAGATAAAATATTTAAAATAGAATTAATGTTTAAGGAAAGAGAGAGAGAAGGCACACGATAATGGAGGGTATTGCGATGCTACTCTATAATACGATACATATTTGATGTTGTATTGCAACCGTTGAATGGTTTTAAATATTAAAAAAATAAAAAAAAATATTTTTTAAATAAAAAGGTTAATTAGGAGCGTTAGATTTTTATCTAATGGCTACAACGCAACGTTATTTGAGCACTGTACAAGGCATTCGTTGCGGCGCTCCCTGCACCTATACGCATACATATATTACTATTATTATATATTATATTGGTTTGCTTTAATAACTAAAGAAAATATCCTATATAAATTATATATCTGAGGATTCTAAAATAAGGAAAAGAAATCCAAGGACTCTGTAATTGGCTTGATTTTGGTTTAACTAAACAAAAATTTTATAGAATTTAATTAAAATATAAAAATATTATAAATAAATATAATTATAAAATTAAATATGGTTCATTTTTTAGCTAAATACAATTGCGGATGAAAGTGTTCGATTTTATTCAGCATGATTCAGATTATAATTTTTTATAAATATAATTTTTATTTTAGATAAATATTAAGTTTAAAAAATTATTTTAATAAATTATATTTTTATATAATTAGTAATTTTTATATAAAAATTATTTATTAAAATAATATTTAACTAATATTTTATCTTAAATATTTAAATATTTAAATACTATATATTTTAAAATTTTTTTTACACAAGTGTAATTTTTAAAATAAATATATTAAAAATAAAAAAATATCAATGGACTATTTCAAATCGGCCGGATTTGGATATAAACAAGCACAATTAAGCTTTTTTTAACCCGAGATTATCGAATCTTGTTTAGCGTAATTAATTTATTGATCATAAATTTTTATCTAAATTTAATTTATATTTAATTTAAATTTAATTTTAATTAGATTTATTTTATAAAAATTAAACCTAAAAAAACATACTAAAATAAATGTTTCAAAAATAAAAAAATAAAATTATAATTTATGAAAAAATAAAAGTTCAATGAATATGTTTTTCAAAATAAAAAAAATTACAAATAATTTTCCATTTTTTAAATAAATAAACACGTTAAAAATCAAATTCTTGATTAATCAGCTTCTAATGTAACCATTAAAGAGAAAAACGAAATACGGGAAAAAATTATTGAAATTTTTGTAGGGAAAAAAAAATAGAAATATTGTCAAAATAAGTTCAAATATTAGGTTTTTGAATAAATTTAAAGGTTCAAATTATATATTAAAAAATAAATATTAAAAATTTAAAAAATTGTTTTTTAATTATAAAAAAATAAATTTAATTTTTTATATTTAAAAATAAAATTAGAATCCTTTAAAACTAAAATAAAAGAGAGAGAGAAAGAAACCCGTCTCGTGAAGCAGCAGGTGAAGGGCGGGGGGGAAGAATGGGGAATTAAAAGCTCTTTGCTCTGTCCCTCGTTCATCCTTCTCTTTCCCCTCCCTCTCTCTGTAAACTGAACCCTCTCTCTCTCTCTCTCTCTCTCTCTCTAGTCTGCCTTCCTTGCTGGGTTTTATAACACTCACATTCTTTGCTTCCCCCTTTTAGATCACGAGATCCTCGTCTCTTTCTCTTTTTCTTCACTCCAATTTCTCACTTTTCCCTTTCCTTTCCTTGTCTCTACGTATATTTCAAGACACTTGGTAATTGATAGTGGTCTTTTTATAGCAACAAGCATTGCTAAAGAACAGAGGCGGTGAGCAAGACTCTAAGAGAGGGAGAGAAAGAAAGCAAAGTTTAAAGGAGGGGGGGGGGAGAGTAACCAAGAGAACACATCTTTAGGAGAAGGGAGGGATTCTGCGGCGAAAATGTCGTATTTGGGGAAACATAATGCAGAGAGCGGGATGGACTCACTCTCGGGTCGGTTAAAAGTCTCACTGAGTTGCGATGCCAGCAAGCCCGATTGCAGGGAACAAAATATGGGCTCACCCGTTTCGCCCTTGCGAACTCGCCAAACCGGATCCGCCGCAGTTCAGAGTGAACTCACCACCACGACAACCACCAGCACCTCTTCCAGCTCTTCCGGATCCTCTGCTTCGGGTCAGACCACTCCGAAACCCGTCGCTAAATCCCATTCCGGCGAACTTTCTGACACCAGCCCGACTGTTGCAGGCCCAAGAAATTCAAAACCCGGTCACGTCCGATCGAAATCATCTGGTTCCATTGGTGCCTACCCGATTCACTCTAGTGGTACTGGATCAGTGAACTCGCCGCCGTCGGGAAACATCTTACCATCGGGTCGGATCTTGAAGACGGGAATGGCGACCCGGAAATCGCCCCGGACGGACGTGTTAGGATCCGGAACGGGGAATTATGGCCACGGAAGCATAATGCGCGGCAATGGCGGCGGCGGAGTCAACGCCTCTAAATCGTGCGGCGGAGTGGGCAGTTCAAGAAGCGGGGATTCTGGTATTGGGGTTTTAAAGGGGAATGTAAGTAGTAGTGGAGGAATGGGCAAGATTGCAATAATGAGTACAGATCCAGAGGAGCTGAAAAGATTAGGCAATGAACAATACAAAAGAGGAAATTTCACAGAGGCGCTGAGCTTATACGATCACGCAATCATCATTTCGCCGAGGAATGCGGCTTACCGGTGCAACAAGGCGGCGGCACTGACGGGCCTTGGCCGGTTGGTAGAAGCGGTGAAAGAGTGTGAGGAGGCGGTGAGATTGGATCCCAGCTATGTGAGGGCGTGCCAGCGGCTCGGATCTTTGCTTATTAGGTCAGTTCTTCAAGATTATTTTGTGAATTCTTGAAATTGAGTTTTGAGTGATTTGTGTTAGCTTGTTGCTGTGTTTCTCTTCTACAAATGATGTGGTTTTCGATGGGTTGGATTTGCCATGATGGCGACTCGGTGTATAATAAAGTAATCTGAAACAGGCCAGAATCCCTAATCTCGGCACGTTTTGACCCTTTTTGATATTATAAAATTAAAAATAAACAAATATATAATACACGTAAAATATATTGGGATTTAGTTGCATATGAATACTCAACAGATAAAAACATTAGTGCAGTAAATAAAAACAGTCAAGTCCAGTTTTTTGGTGATAAAAGAAAAACCTCAATAATTACGATTATCAAGTAAAATCCTTCGAGTTTCTATAGCTAGTGAAAATAATGCACTAAAAAATGTCAACGTATAGATCTGGTGGTGTAAATGTACTAAACTTTAGCTGACTTACTCTTAACCTGTGACATCTACCAATGAACTCATTGAATTTGCCTTCAGTAGCGAAACTAGATACCTTTCAATTTTATAGTTGATCTTACTTCATAAGTTGTGGAATTTTCTCACACTATTGAATCCCAATTTCCACGCCACCTATGTCCTGAATGGAAGTTAACAGGCAGGAAGAGGTATATTCAATAGAGAATATTTTAGAGATCTACACAACCTCTAGTAAAATTGTGGTTACTAAGATATGAGGTGAGGTGCTCATATCAAACTCTAGATGCTTGTTTAAGACCGTACAAGGCCTTTTTGAACTTGTAGACATGGTCTGGTTGTATGGGATCAACAAATCCTTTGGGTTGCTCAATGTATTCTTCCTTTTGATTAATTTATTTAAATGAAATAAATAGAAGAATTATTTTGGAATTAACGGCGAGGAGAACTGTTTCAGATAATCAACCGTAACGGGCCACGTAACTGCCCACATCTTTAATCTCTCTCGTTCTCCATTTACTTATCCCTCTACTTAGATGATAATTACAGAGAGCAAATAATGAAAGGGAGATATATAAAGCCAAATAAAACGAGGACAGATCTATAAAGATCGACTTCTTTCATAGATGAAATGACAATTGTACGAGTCAGTGACATGAGATATCAAAAATAGAAGAGTGAATGAAAGTACTTTTCTGCAAGCTAGTTTCTCTTACAATTTTTAATCTTGGTGCATTTGGCTTTTGAGAAAAAGAAAAAGAGTGTTATCCATCTATGATCGCACTAAGGCCTTCTGCGAGAAATCAAACTTATGGTACCAATAATTCAACTGAATTTGGCCATTTTCCACTACCGTATTGGTGATCAAGAGGTATCAACAAACTCATATCATATAGAATTTGTTGCATCCAAGGTCTGTACTATATGTTTTAGCTTAGAATGCTGGGACCTGTGAACAAAACACTAAAAGAGCAGTTGGGTAAAGGAGATTGTTAAGTTTAGTAACTAGAATTAGAAGGCATCTAAAACACTATTTAGTAGACCTAGAGAATTATGGACTGCTGAAATTATTTATATAGCTAATATTGGATAACAATGTTTGCTGTAATGGTTGACAAAACATACCTGGAGCTGGCAGAAGCCCCTCTATTTAGAGGAGAGTTTGTTGGTTACCTGGATTCCTTGTTTGTTATTTTTTTATTCAAGAAAGAATTATATCTGATTTATGGATCCTCAATAGCTAATTATATCATGACACAAAAACTGTTTCCAGGGTGATTATTAATTTGTAATGGTTGAGATTTTATCTTATGGAATCTTCTGTTGATTTTACACCATCCATTATCTAATCCAGCCAACTATCATGGACAAATTGGATAGTGCCTTGGCCTATTTATGGCCAAGCGGATCTGGGATTTGAACCTGCGAAGAGATACGTCTGGGGGTGGCATTAACCAGTTATGGGCCTTGAACCTCATTCGGGCTGGCCATTATTTATCATGGCCTTCCTGGCTGTTAGCCTCATCCAGGCTAGTGTATTATCTATCTGTTTAATCCTCATCCAGAATGATCTGTGATTACATCCTTTTTAAGCCACCATTGAGCAGGTCAGCCTACTTTAGGATTTACAGGGCCCCATTAGAATTTCTGGCTATAATTTGAACTAAGGATTGCTTCTTGTGGTTTGGGATTAGGTTCTTGCAGTTTTTCTCTTCTATGTTTTTAAATTGAGATTGAGTTATAACAATGGTTAGGCTCTTGATGTGCTTTTCTTCAACATTGTTGAAAAATGAAATTAAGATTGCTTGTGGTTTTCAGATCTTGTTCTTTCTGGGTTCAGGATTTTCTTGTGTGGCTTATGTGGCTGTTTCCTTAGTTCCCCACATTTTCCTTTTTTCCATTTTAACATCTCTGCATTCCTTTAGTGTGTCATTAGGGTATAGCTTTCATCATTATGTGAATTTTCTTTGGCTTGTTGTTGGCTTTGATAGTAGTCATGATTCATTGCAATGTCGTGTACTTCAATGATTAGGTGACGTGGGCTGCCCCTTTGGCTGGCATTGTGTGTGATACTGAGTAGAGGCTGCCTCCTGCAATGCCAGGATTGGTGTTTGATCGAAATATGATATACTAGAATTATGTTGACTAATTTGATTTAATTATACATGTACACATTTTTAAGAAGTTTGAGAAGTAACAGTCTTTGTTGTTGTTGAGAAGTGACAGTCCTTTGAAAATCTTGCTTATTTTTGGTCAAATCATCTAATCGGGTGGCAAATATACAGTTCAAGGTCCCACTGGTCCTTCGGAATGAAATGTACCTCCATATAGGGACGTGATGCCTTGTCATCTGGCTACTTCTAGATATACCTCCATATAGGGGAGTGATGTCTTTGGATTTCTTTTATTGTTCCCAATATTTCCAGAACCAACACTTATACTGCAGATGTTCAGTTCCTTTTCTGTATTTTGATTTTGTTGTATTGTCATCCTCAAAATTGCTTGGCAATAATGGTTGAGAGGTTTCTGAGTTACTTATATTAAAAAATAGGGCTCATCGAGGTCAAATTATTGCGATTTGGAGCGTAATCCACAATGAAAACTGCGCGTTGCAATTTGGATTCATAACCAAACCGACTTAACCTCTCAAGTTGAGTCAGATTGCCCAAATCATAAGTGGGTTGTTTGGTTTGGGCAGTTTGCGTTAAGAAACTTATTAGTCTAAGAATTTTTTCAATTTAATACATCAATTACTATCAAAGCATGTAAGTAACAGCAATCAATTCATAATAATGTAATAAATCCCACTATACTTCATCGCAAAAAAGAGATATAGAAAATGTGGTGAAAATGCACAATAATACAATCCAAATAGCATTTGAGCTGGAAAGATAAAATCCTCAATTATCCTTAAATGTAGGTAACCTAGACCAAAACGTTGTTGTTTTACTATATGAGGCTCGATTTAATTTGGACGGGTTGAATTTCTTAATCTGCAACTGCACAGAAAATTACTGTATAATAAGAAAGCCAACTGGCCATCTGGCAAACTGCTATTTTTTATTTTGGTTGGTTTGTACTGGGTGGTTTGTCAGATAACTTGTGCAACCCTATTGTCATTACATTTTGCCGTAAACAGTCGGTTATATATGCTGTATTGATACCAATTTGTAGTCGGAAGGCATTTCAGTGTAATATGCTACTTCACACATGCTGTCTGCATTTAAGATTGGCTATTAATTCTTTGCTTCAGGTTTGACGATGATGTTTTTCTAGCTAACTTGCGACAAGCTAATTGTTCCTTACATCATGTCTTTCAGGTTTGGGCAGGTTGAGGCTGCAAGAAAATATCTTTTCATTCAGGTGCAGCAGCCAGAGGCAAGTGATCTGCAGAAGCTGCAAGCAGTAGAGAAGAATCTAAGCAGATGCAGTGATGCCCGGAAAATTGGTGATTGGGCAAGTGTGTTAAGGGCAGGTGATGCTGCCATTGCTGCCGGCGCTGACTTCTGTCCTCAGGTGAAAGCTATTTGGCTTGTTTTGGGGGGATTATTTGGATTGAGAAATTGGAATTGGAATTTAGAAATTTAAATCTAACTCTAATTTTGTTTTGGTATTAGAATCAGGTAGAATTTAAATTTTATTGTTTCGATTGTGTAATGAATTATAATTTTAAGAGAAAAAATAATGTTGAGATATGGTTTATTCTTTCATCCATATATAAAAATAAAAGAAATAAGTAGACAACATTCTTAATTAGAATATTGGCTTTTGAGTTTTAAATAATACTTTTATATAATTTTTTAAAAATAAATTAAAAAATAAAATCATGCTCATCTTTCTTTCCTAAATTAACTGTGCATGATGTGCCCCATGAAATTGGTCTTGCCAAGACGGCCCACTTCTACACAATCCAAACACTTAATAACATTTGATCCATTGTGTCTCGCCTGAATTGATTTTATCGTATTGAATTGACAGATTATTTTTAATCTTAGAATTAAAATTATTTACTCTATCCATAAAAATTACAAAAAAAATCATACACTATTTCTCAATTACAAAGAATTAAATCATAGAATTAGAATTCCAATTCCGTCTAATGTCAAACAACAAAATTGGAATTAGTTATGGAATGCCAATTCTGATTCTGAATTCCAGGGACCAATTCCATCATCCAAATGGGGTTATAGTCTTTCAGTAATTTTGTTCTGGTTTTTTTGGGGTTAAAAGCTTGGTGGCAAATAAAACACGAATGAGTAGGACTAATGGGTCTTGCAATCAATGTACAGCTGCTTTCTTCTAGAGCAGAATCACTTCTAAAGCTTCAGCATGTTGATGATGCTAATGGCATCCTATCACATATTCATAATATCAATTGGTCTCCGAACTGCTGCTTGCAAAGTAAGTTCTTTGGGATGCTTTCTGAAGCTTACCTCTTTTATGTCCGAGCCCAGATTGAGATGGCACTTGGGAGGTGAGTCCAGGAAGTGTAAATTCACCAAGAACATAGACAAAATTTAAAGGCTCACGTGGCAGAATGAAGAATTGATGATCTTGCAGGTTTGAGGATGCAGCTACATCTGCTGAGAAAGCTCAACAAATCGATTCTGGGAATGCTGAAGTTGCAGAATTGATAAAAAATGTGAGGTTGGTGACAAGAGCTCGTGATCGTGGAAATGATCTTTTCAAGTCCGAAAGGTTTACAGAAGCTTGTGCAGCTTATGAGGATGGCCTGAGGCTTGATCCTGCCAACTCTATTATCTATTGCAACAGAGCTGCTTGTCGGATTAAGCTTGGGATGTGGGAGCAATCTGTTGAAGACTGCAACCAAGCCCTCCGCATCCGACCCGGTTACACCAAGGCACGCCTCCGACGTGCCGCCTCAAACAGCAAGGTGAGATAGCCCTGAAGTTCCCACTCTTTCATTTTTCTCCATGTTTGCTTGTCAATGTTGAGTTTAGCTCATATTTTAACGTCCAAAATTGTTTTTGTTCATAGCTCAAACGATGGGTTGAAGCTGTCAGAGATTATGAGGTTTTGAGGGGGCAACTTCCAGACAATAACGAGATTGCTGAATCTTTATACCATGCCCAAGTCGAGTTGAGGAAATCCCGTGGAGAAGCTGCTGCCAACATGAAATTTGGCAGTGAGGAATTGCCAAGTCCCCAGTGGTTCCGACCAGAGGTGTCCTCACCTGGTAATATTTACTTCTCCATTTATTTTGCAATATTCATCAAATGTCATGATTCTGCATTGATCCTATTATCTTCCTCATGGGAAGTGTCACAATGCAGGCTTATATCTTCATTCTTCAATACACTCCGTATTTTCCCATGTATGAATGTAGTTGGATTCAAATAGTTTATAGATTCGTTGTGATTGGAAGGAAATCAAACGGTCTAACATGTTTTTTCTTATTGAAAACGAAAGGTGGATGCGGACGGGAGCCCAACAAATGCTGAAAATGTGTGGACTGAACCATCAATCGGGATATGCACAAACATTAGCAAGATAAATGAAATCGAAAAACCTGACCAGCAATTTGTTGGAATCGTCGGTCTACCATAGCTTCCATCACACACGACTTTGCTGCACTTGGTAGTGTGATTTTGCTGCCAGTCCTTCTCGGGCTTTGTGGGAGCCCTTTGGCTGCCCCAACCAATGTGCCAATTTTCCAGATAAACTTAGTGCCATTAAAGCCTATCTACCAAATAATCATTCCTTTAGGAGCCATATCCACATTCTTTTTCACCGCTCGTTGGCTGGTTCCATCTTGCTCCATTTCCTTCTAGTTAGATGTACGTGTGCCTTGATCGGACTTTTAAGTCCAGTGTAACTTGAGAAAGAAGTGGCGGTGGTTTGGTGGCTGGCTGGCTGGTGGAGCAGCGATCTGTACGTACGTGTGCTCGTATAAATACAGCTACATTTGAAGGCCATGGGGGGTGGAAATGCAATGTGATAATACCATTGATATTATTGTTACTTCTGCTCAACCATTTCTGATTTTCTTATTGATAAATTTATTCGATATTTTTGAGTTTTGGTTCCGATGATATTCAAGGAAGGATATGAACATGGGCTTTACGATCAGATCCTACTACTGCCGGACAGCCACACCCCGGCGTATTTGTCACATTCTTTTCTTTTCTATCTTGAATTTATTCTTCTGAATCTTGCATTAAAAATGTATTACTATGTATTATTTTATCATCTTGCAAGTGGGAAAACTGTCCAAAATTGTATGTGATTTTTTTATTTTTTATTTATTTTTCATTTTAATACTTATATAAGGTTTCCGTCTTCAGTTATTATTCTACATCATCAAATTTATATTTATGTCTCTTCTTCTTATTCGTTGGCCACATTTATTATTATTATTATTATTATAAAGTTTACTTCTTGTTAATCAGAGATCCGTAAGTAGGCAAATGCTCCATGCATTATAGATGGATTAGGGGTCTCAGCCCATCTCATAAAGGATTGATATAATCTTCTTTTAACTATTATTAAAATTTAACGGTTGATATTATTTTTTAAAAAAAGTATTTAATTATTTTTTTAAAATAAAATAATTATTTAATTAATATTAAATGACTATTAAATCTGTTTTTTTTAAAGAAAGATAGGATCCTTAGATTGACTACATATGGCTATAGCATGGTTAATTGCTGCAAATATAATAACATGTTCTTTAGATGAAGCTATCGCCTGCGAGAGAGAGAGAGGCCGGCAAACTTGAGTTTACAATCACCTTGGTTCGGGATATCGGAACACCAATCGGATCAAAAACCGAATCTTAAACCGATGGATTTGGAAGCTTTGATCGAAACCCTTTCTTATCTTAAAATTAAGCTAACCCTACAGAATGTTCAAGAATCTTCAATTGTTGAATACAATGATTATAAATAGCTGAAAATAATCAATACCATCGGAAAGATATATATATATATATATATATATATATATATTTATTTATTTATTTTTGAGGTTTAAAAACTGTGTATTCCTTGCCATCAATCGCCAATGACCATGAGAACAGCCACCAACTCTGACCCACCGCCGGTTGGCCACCGTTTACAACCACCCTCAACGCCGTAAAATATCTCCAATAGTTATTTCTAACTTCATAAATTTCAGAAAAAATATATAATGGACCTTATAATTTACAATGAGTATATTATAATTTGAAAGAATTCAGTAGGCCGGTTTAAACAAGATGATAATTTTTTTTTTTTTTTTTGTAAAAGATTGATATATATATATATATTATTTACATATTTTAGTAATATTTTTAATCTTCAATTTTTGATTTTTAATTATTAGAATAACAAGAAAACTTCAAAGAAACATATTTATATTTATATTTTTTTCAAGCTATTTTAAATACCTAATTTTTTGACAAAATTTTACCTTATTATTTCTTCTATTGTGGTGAGTTTTCTTCCACGTCACAATTTTAATAATATAGTTATGCAAATTAGAAATATGTATATGTATATATATTTTTTAAAATCCTCCAACGGTCTGATCGATGACGATGACGATCACAGAAACTTTGGAGGATGTGGACGAGAGATATCCTTCCAAATTCGTCCTCTTCGCTGTAGCTAAGGAAATATAGCCGTTGGAGACTATGACTATTTTTAAAATTAATTTTTTAAATTACGACTTTTGTGTGGTTTAATTTTTATGGGTGATTAGTTGTTACAATATTTTGGTACTTACACGAAATGAGATTAGACTAATTCCGCATATTTGACATCTTGTGAATCTATTTATTGAAAATTTAAGAAGATGAATAAGTAAAAGGAATCACCAAAGTATTTTTTAGAGACCCATTTAAAACTCAAATTCATATAGAATTTCAATTAATAAGTATATGTTCTAAGTATAACAGTAAATAGACGAAAATATTTATCCAAATGTGTGAACTTGGAGCAGACACATGGATTTTTATGGCTTCATGATCCATGTCAGAAAATTAATATATCTTATGAGAAGTATATATTGGCAATGTCATTACCTTACTGACTTAAATTAACACTAGGTGTGATAATAGTAAGGGCACATAAGCCAACCAAAAGAAATACAGTATCCTTTTAGAAGTATGTTTAGACAAATATATGATAAATGAGATGTCTAACATTATAATTCGATTAAGGGTAAGATTTTTTTCTGGAATAACTATAAGAAAATACTTTTGTGATACATAATTCTTCTCTCATTAGACTAAGGATTTTTTTCATTTGAAATATCATGGGGTTAGCCAGACTTTTTTAAAAGTTTTCTTTTTTGATGATTTTATGATTCTTTTATAGGTTTAGGGAGCTTTAGGCATATTGTGCCACACAATACAGTGGACTCTTTCTAATGGGATATGCATAAGAATAATACCACCTCTAGGCTGCCCATGCTTCCTCTTCAACCTCTTTTATGGTTAAACATTGCTCTCCAATGTTGGTCTTTGGATTGTTCTTTATATAGTCTAGATCCTATAGGCACTTTGGCCAAATTGATCCGATGTTTGCTTCCTTACATTCCAGCAAGGCTTTTGGTAAGAATACTCGGTCTTTAAACTTATATCTAACTAATGCCTCAGACAAAAGACCACCCCATCTTTATGGCCAACTCGAAATGAGACTTACCTTGGTTCCATTCTTAGTACTTTGTTTGCTAGACTACTCTAGCATTGGGTTGTAGTATTTATGACTGTGAGTTGATAACTCTATGGTTTACTTATGATCTTATCTAGAATATCATCATTTGCTATTAATATTTTAATCCAATAGCAGAATATATTAAAAATGAAATGCCGTGCAAAAAATTCTATTATGTTGTTGTAATATGGTTAAGGAACAAAACAGGAAATATAAGCCTAATATTCAACAAATATTATATTTAAACAAAAGGAATCTAATGAATAAGATGAAAGGTCAAATGAATACATATCTAATCAAATAACATAATAAATCCAAATTACCAATAAAATAAATCCAATAAAAATCTAAGATTTAAAATTCAATGGTAATCTCATACTCAAATCAAATATTCAAATCCAAAACAAATACTCAAATCAAAAAACAGTTATATATATATATATATATATATATATATAAACAAAATGAAAATGATCCGAATAGATTCCAATAGGCAAATAGCCAATTTCAAAATCCAATCAAAACCCAAGTCCAAATCATGACCCGATCAACTCATAATTTGGGACAGAATTCGATCGTCGGATGATCTAATAGCGTGCGCAAAAGCCGAAATAGTGTCATAACAGATAATCTAAATGTTCGAGTCAGAACATATAGTCAAAATTATTTGCACAAGATAAACCAATGCCCATTTGTGGCCAAAATCGGCGAATTTTAAATCTAAATTTAAATCAAAGTTCAATACAAATTGATGCAGAAAATACAAATTATGCATCAAATTTGAGTTATAATTATTTAAATACAAGCTTGAGGAAGGGTTACACATACTTCTAGTAACCTTAGGCCATATCAAATGCAAATTAGGTTAGCATGCTTGGCCACCAATGCACTCTATCTCTCATGGGTAAAGTTGCTCATTATGTTTTGTCACTCACGACTTTGAGTGCAATTCTCAAACTTGTTGGATGTATTAGGACGTCAAAATATATTATAAGGATAAATCAAATGATCTAAATAGGAATGGTCACTATTTCAAACATTTCCTGCCGGCAAAAAAAGATTTCTAAATAATAAATATTACCGAGTCGGAAGTTGGCTAAAATATCCAATAGTCAAATCCAAATGTAGTGACCACAACATGATACATGCATGTGAAAATGTACGGCCTATTCAACTTTTATGTACATTTTTATATACACATACTGATATAAACATATACAGTATCCGATAAATTATTCAGGTTTTCTGAAAAATATTAAACTCTCCAAAATCATAAAACCCATACCAGAAACCCTCAAATCAGCCAATAAGCCATATATGCATGTCCAGAATAAATAAATTAGGTGTATGAAAATACATGCATGTTAATAAAAATTTTAAACAGTATCCAAAATATATTAGATATTAAATCAGACAAAGAAAAGATGTTGCAAATACCTGTCATGACTTTATTCCAAGCAGATTTGACAAAAGGATGCTTTGAGGTACCCGAATCGGGCGATTCTCTTTTCTACCGGTGCACGCCCTTCTCTCTTCTCCCATTCTCTCTCCTACAACATCCCATCTCTGCCTCTCTTTTCATGTTCTCCTCCTTTGCCGACAGCAGCTCCGGCATAGGTGATGGTGGCAACCATAGCGACGGCGACGGCAGCGGACAGCAGCGCATGTAGCCGTTGGCAGCCGCCTCTCTCCACGGTGCCCCTTTCGTCTATTTTCTCTTAATTCACTCGATTTCTCCCAAAATCGCTACATGCAATCCCAAAATCAACATCCACAAGAAAAATAGGATTTATTTGCCTCAATTTCACCGGTTTCCTAATGGCGATGACGGCGGCGGCCATTTAGCTTCAATTTGCGATTCTGTACTTTCCTCACACCGGCGCACAAAATGGAAGGTAGCATCATGGAGAGTGCTTTTCCGGCTTCCATTTTTAGCGTCGGCACTTTCGGCGACGACGGTGGTGGCAACCCTGGCGGTCTCCCTCTCTTTCCTCTCTTCCCTCATTTCTCTCTCCCCAATCCTCAAATCTCTTTTTCTTTTCTTTTTACTTATATATTATTATTATTATTATTATTTTATTATATTATATTATATTTTTCTTTTTTTTATTTTAAAATCCAAATCGATATTCGGATAATATCATGGACACACATCGGGCTACAATCTAATTGATTCAAATATTTTTTTAAAATTTTATAATATTTAATTAATTTTTGTCACGCCAAAATTACCCAAAATCATAATTAATATCAAAATAATCTGAACGGGGATCCGGGATATTACATAAGCCCTTACCTTAGAACAAGAGGTCAATCTTGTGTCTTTTGATCGCTCCATCTCCTCTATTTTTGTCACTATTTTTGTTAATCGACACTGGAAATTGATCTCCACAAACTTGATCTCTCTTTCTGTCTTTCTTTTCTGGGAGTCTTGCGCAAATATCGATAATATCTTCCTTTGGTGCTCTTCCCTGACTACCCTTAGTCCTTTTGTGACATGCCTCTATATGATAATATTGCATCCTCCTTGCATGGTGCTCCCATAACTTGGTATGTAAAATATTTTAAGATGAAACATCTTACACCTTGCCGATTTATTGTGTATCAAATTATGCTTACTAATATGTTTTCCATGACACATTACACCTCCCTTCCTCTTAAAAAAAATTATATTTCTTTATGCTCTCCTCTTTGGTTGACTGATCGATCTTCCATTATATCTTTGCTCACATATGATTACTATATTTGTCAGCAAGAAGGATGAGAACCCTCACACGGTTGTCTTATTCAACATTTGATTATAGGTTTGGGGGGGTCTCATTTCCAGATTTTCTTCATGTCTCCTTAGGCAAACTCATCAACCATACAACCTTCGAGCAAAGCCAAGTTCATACCCATTGTCACTCCCTAGATTGCCATGATCCTATGCTAAGCCTTTTCTAAGTACCGGCTCGTCACAGTATGTCCCTGGCCCCTCTAAGCTCCCCAATCCTTATCATCAGCCTCTTCAATTATCATCAGTCAGCTATCTCGGATGTTTGACTAGATTACCACCATCTCTAACAATCAATCTCAACTTGCAGCCAACATTGATCAATTAGAGTGTCACATTTTTGAGGGATTTAGACATCAGTCAGGCTCGTCTAAACGACTAGGTGCCTACATGAGGGGGAGTTTGGGCCGCATTTTTTATGAGCTGTGTTTGATGCGGGACTATTTTAAATAGTTTTTAAGTATATTTGTGTGTAATGATAGATTCGTATCTAAACTTATTCTCCACAGTTGCTACATATTGAAGCTGCTCGATAAACTACAATAGTGATGTTGTTGATTTCTGTACCTCAACTAAAATTTCCCCACAAACTGCATATGCTTTCTTTATTTGCTCCAATCATGTTTGATCATGAACAACAGGTGCACTCATCTCCGAAAGTTACATGTTGAAGTGTCATTGTTGTTTTAGGAATAGATTTTATGTACATGTATTCTATTTTGATGATATTTGAACCAGTGATTCATGCATTTGTAGTTTTATCAAATAAGGTGCTTGTGTCACTGAATTGCCCAAAGGGAGAGATTGCTAAGGATATCTTATATCGGCATATTTTGTGATTGGGAAAATAGGTGGTATAAAGAATTCTCAAGAATTAATAAAGACTAGCGCATTGTGTTTATATGAAGACCGACATCTAGTGTTCTTACGCCTGGATCCACGCCTCTCAGCGCATGAGCATATACTAACCAAAATGCCAACGCTTGATGCATGCCTAACAAATACATGAATGCATTCTATTTAAAATATTCATATCCCATGCACACCTGTGTAACACATAATCGCATTCTGTCCAAAGCGGCTACACTTGATAAGTGCCAGTATCGTGCATAAGCGCAATTGTACCCGCGCTTGATGCACACCCATGCAATGGTCATGCGTTGTCTTGTGCTTGCCTTTGCACCTGAGGTGCATTTGTACAGCGCAAGAGTGATGAAGTGCTACCTCTTTTACAAATGCAAGATTTTTAACCTATTTACAACCCACTCTATAAATACCTCCATTCTTTTCACAACAGACATATAAAGAATTGATTACAAATCCTTATACACTTATTGCCTAAAGTAGAAAGAGATTCATTGATAGAGAAAATCCAACTATTCTCTCAAGATAAAATTTTCAAGATTTTCTCACCCAACCTTTTCCTCCATTATTCATATACTTGTAGCAACCTATAAACCTTTGGGGTGGCGTTGTTGGCATGGATACTAGATTCCAGTAATATGTGAAAATTCACAAGCAATTGAAGCAAATATAATAAGAAAACAGAGAGCTAGCCGATTCTGTTGCTTTGAACAAATCTGAGTTTCATGTTAGGAGTCACAAGTCAGAAATAAGTCGATTAAAATTTAATACATCTATATCACTTAGGTTGTAAGATGATTTTTATATTATATTGTTTTCATTGGTTGGAAAAATCTAAAAGGTTTTACTCGAAAATTAATTGATTTTTAATATTTTTCTTCATTATTAAAATATGTGCATTATATTTCTTTCTTATCTCAGTTTTATTTTAATGCTTATTGTTTTGCTAAAATAGTTTTTTTGTACTTCTATAAGTAGATGTACTTTGCATGGATTGTAAATTCGTATATCTTCTAATTTTGCTATTTACAAAAGGTCTAAACAAATAATGATTGAGTCTCCTAGTCTTACAAAACTCTAATCTGATACATGGCAATTAAACAGTATAATGTTGTATCAGTTGTCGTGCAATTGAGATTTTGTGTAAAATTAAATTGAATTGAAAATTCCAACGCTCTAATTCTCATCCGATTCCAATGAATCACAAGTTCAAGCCCTAATTTGCAGCCAGATCTAGTAAGAGTAAGAGATAACTCCGCGCGACGACACACCCAGACAATTCCAATAATTTAGCATAACCTGATGATTAAATCAATTAACGGTTTGTGTGCATCCATTTTTCTAATTTACCTTAGGGTTTTCGTTTCTTGAAGAGAGAGACTAACCGTCGTATCGTTCGGCCTGCCCTGAAGCTTGTCAATGTAGACAAAGTTCTCACGGTGTTTGGAGGAAGCCATTGTCGATCTTTAGAGCTTCACTCTCTACTCGCTCGGTTTCCGTGGTTTCCGGTGGGTGTGAAGGAGATCAGTGGCGTTGTACAGTAATGGCTGACCTCGTTTTACCCGTCCGGGTAACAGAGTAGTTGTGGTGGTGCTCATGACAGTCCACCGGCCGAGTAACCAACCGTAGCCAACAAGAAAGGCCACCCCCCTTCGATTAAGGTTACCTTTTATCCCTTTTAATAATATAAAAATTTTACAATCCAAAATTACAAAAATAAAATAAAATAAAATATTACTTCAAAATTTAATTATATACCATTTTATAAAATATAAATGTAAGATTAAAATGTATGATATTATGAATCATACAATAAGACTTACATTATTAATACATTAAAATATAAGAGAGAAATCATATTTTGAATTTTGTATTCTTTACATATCACAATATAATTAATTTGGGAACAAAATTATATAAAATAAAATAAATAGTAATATAAATATTCATCATATAATTTAAAATATATATGTAAATTTAAAACAAATTTAGAAGCTTACATTAATTTAAAATACTTTTAATATTTACTCTCCTTTTAAACTTAAAAAAGGCTTTAATGTGTCCGCTGTTATTCAATTTTACAAAAAAATACGATTTATTAATTGTCATTCATCTGTAGTAAAATACATATATAATTATGAGAAAATCATTATTCAAGCAAGGTCGAACAAGTCATAACTTATGATCATCATAATATTTTTTTAATATATCCGATATGTATTGTCGGACATATACGATATCAATATGACATCAACCAATATTGATACATATATTTTCATCCATGTTTTTAATCCTTTTGGAAGCCTTCTAGCAAGGCTTGGGGAGCAC
Source organism: Nepenthes gracilis (assembly GCA_033239525.1). Lineage (NCBI taxonomy): Eukaryota > Viridiplantae > Streptophyta > Magnoliopsida > Caryophyllales > Nepenthaceae > Nepenthes > Nepenthes gracilis. The sequence goes on along the minus strand of BSYO01000006.1, from coordinate 1,659,457 downwards.
ACAATTTGAATGAGAGGTTTACTACTATAAAATTGCATGCAAGGATAGCTGGCTCGATTTAACAAACAGATAAGAGAGCAGAAAATAAGGATAAACAAAAAGACAAGGATATATGCATGCAATCAGTTGAAGAAATGATTTGAATGAAAGTAGTAGTAATTTCTCACATCTTACTGTAATGTGACTAGAGAATGAGCTCTAAGGATAACTGTCATGGGTAGTATTCATTGCAATAATTGTACGAAATTCAGTAAATGATGCATTCAAACAACCTAAAGGTACAAGCAGTGACTTCTCAGCAGCCAAACTACAATCCCATACAGCCAGCCCAAGGCAAAGCCTCCTCTCTCTGGCATCTCAAACATAGAATATGATCCATCATCCAAAAGATGCATAGGAATTTACCTCAGATTCTTCAGCTTATCAGGAGGAAAAATGAGACCGGGAGAAGCAGCATGCAGACGATGTCACTTTGGTATTCTTCGGAGAAGTTTATACAGGCCAAACAGATTGTTCCGATGCCAGAAGTATGGGACAAAGAAAGACCGATGCAGCGCGGGAGAGAGCTCCCTGTCCAGAAATGGCAATGCTGCAACCACCTGCGAGCACAAGTTCTTTATTATCAAAATGGCTACAGCCCAGGAGAAAGCTCACATGCTTCAGTTGGAATAAACAACAGATTTCTGGAATGTTAGAGCTGTTTTCGTTGGAAAAATAGCCCATGAGAGGGAATGGGAATCGAATATCAGATCTAATAGAGAGTAATTAAGCTATCTACATTTGAGGGATTGGGTTTACTATGTAATCTACCAAAAGCTTAATATGAATGAGATTTCACTCTCAAGTTGCCAGATTTGTGGTACCATGAATCATAAGGCTCTTGATTATGCATTACGAAGAAGAGCTTCACTTTTCACTTTGGGTCATCATTTAATTCGTTTGAGTGCAAGTCTGGCCTTGGTAAGATATCATGCCTTATTAGTCGATATGTATCCGTATCGGCCTCTAATACCGATTGCAATATGTTACCATATCTGTAGTATATTGGCCACAATAATAAACATTTGGCCGATATATTGATCAATATGATCATGCCAACTTATGATTTTTAAAAATTTTTTTCTTATCATTACCAATATTTACATCTATGCTACCCCCCAAAAGAAAAAGCAAATCCTAATAGATATGTAAGAAGAATCTTACCTCCCATGTTGACAAATCACTTCCACGATAAGGGTAAGGTCGTTTAAGATGCAACTCAACAAGCAACGTACATGCTTCAATATCTTTGAGCTGCAAAACCAATTGCAAATGGATGGCATCATTCATTTTAAATCAAAGGAAAGTAGGAAACGGGGAAAACAAATGATGCAAAAGAAAATCATAAAACAGCAATAGAGAAGGTAGCAATCATGGTTAGAAGTTCAATTACATATTGCTGCTCCGATGCCTTGTTCTTATTGTTCAAATAGGAAGGTGCTGCAGAAGTTCCACCCATTGTCAAATTGAATGGAGATGGAAGAAGTCCTCGGAACCCATCATCAATCCAGCGTACTTGTAATACATAATCAGGGATGAAGAATGATGAAGGGAATCGGTGCCATTCACTTCCAACACAGAGAATAGAACCTGAAGGGCATAGTATTGCTTTGTCAAAAAGCAATATATATATATATATAACAACTGTGAAATTTTACAGTGACATTAGATGCTCACTGGGAAGACTTACAATAAGAAAAAAATCGTTAAAATGTGGGTAGCACTTTTATTAAGAAAGGCCCACATGGAAATAAAAAGAAGCAAACTACTAAACTAGTTGGGGGAACTTTATTCACGTCTGGTACCTTGAAACACACAAGTCTGGACACAATGTTACAAAAAACATACTTTCACCGGGGAAGGTCCCAAATCAAGGAATGAAATATCGATATTGGAACTCTAGATATCAATATTATGACATAATTATAATATGTTTCCGTATAAACAATATAACAGTCAATATATATGATACTTACATATATATTGGGTAATATCAGCCAATATTTGCCTCATATATCACAATTCACAAATCAAATTTTATGTCAGATACATCTTATACTGACACGGATCGCCTAATATGGCCATGACAGGCCCTGACCAATACATTGCTGATGATATTGAGTTCTTCCAAAGAGGTTTTATTCCTTGACCTTGCTTTTCCTGAAGGATTTTCCATCAAAATTGCTGATGAGAAACTAATGTTTTCACCTTATCTCCACTCCAATCTTATGAAGAGCTACTCCTCAGTGATTTTAAGTTTTCGTGCTTCTGGGGCCTCTTTCCTACTCTAAAGGCTTTTGAATTTCAAGGACAGAGTTATTATCAAGTGCAGGAGAATAATGGAAAACGAATATGGACGCTGAATACTACGGATTACATATATTTTTCATATCTGATTATTTTCCATAACATAATTATGATTTGTACTTTTGAAATCTCTTAGGAATATTAAGCATATTGAGCTATTATGTTTATTTCAGTAAATTCAGGATTTTATACAGCACAAATCTTAGGTTATCATTGTTTATATTTTGTTTCCCATTAGGTTAGAAGTTCGGTGCCAATATAAGAACCTTACTCCATGTTTCATAAGAATACAACAACAGCGCATAGGGCATAATTCAGCAGTACTCACCCATCCCGGCGTCTTCATGGTAATCTAAATGCTTATAGATCTCAAGAGGAGCAGAGTAGCCATGAATCAAGGAAAACGTCCGAGAATGTGAGGTGCACAGTATGAGACCAAGGACCACGGGTCTAAAAGTCTTACTTAGCTGCTTGTGCCAAATGAGAAGATTGAGAATAAGCAATGAGAATAAATGCTGACTGAGATATAGCAATAACTGTTACAGGAAGGTATTAGCAGCTCACCACAACAAGCAGAGAATTGTCATTCGGGTTATACTTGTCCCGGAAAAAATCAGGTATGCAGTCAATAAAAGCTGAAGCAGCGACACAAACAAGTGGATAAATTGGATAAAGAAACCTGCAGAAAAATTAAATTTTTTTTAGTCCTCGTACACAATTCATGCTCCTTCACTTGGCTAAATTGGAAAAATACCAACATCTTAAACTTAGTATGCAATATAAGTCTTGGAATCAGAGCTCAAGCTAAAAGTAGCACCGGAAATCATTTCTCCAGTGTCAGCAACAGAGTAAAGATTGGACCAAAAAGAAAGAAAATATAACAACACGTATGCAAAATAACAATGATGCCACTAATTGGTTTATGATCACTATGTTTGTGAACTGATAAATTCTTTGGGATATTACTGTGAATTGGCAGTTGGTCTAGGTCTCTAGGGTTAAGAAATACACCACAAATTTAGGGCCCAAGTTAAAAAAGAAGAATGAAGCCCCTCACCAGCACCCACCACCTGAAAAAGATGCAGATTATGAATTTTCATGAGTGAATGATTACAATATTCTCCAAAGTTGGAAACAAGAAGATGAACTTGCTTATGGTAATAAAAAATGAGAAGATGAAAGGATGTTCACTAGATGGATAAAACCAAAGTGTCAGTGTAATTATTGAAATATTAAGTTCAAAATTTTCCAATTGATCCAAAAATATTCTCCAACAGAAAAATTCACGACAAATTAAACTTACTGGTTTCAATCCTGACTGAACTACAAGAACGGGGAAAATAAAATATGACATATTCCAAGGGAGAACCATCAGCTATGGCTCATCATACTGGTTTCCCCTGGCACAGAAACATTCACAAATCAGCAACACATCTTTATGTTCAAGCTAACTTCGCCTAGACCCAATGACCCACTTGTACTCCAATAAGCTACAAGCAAATTGATCTAGCAAGTACAATGCACAGAAACATCAAATGGTCACATAATCCTGAATATGGACGCGTGGAAATCTATTGATCATCTTCGCTATCTGAAGAAGTATTGAAAGAAAAGAAGGTTGTGATGGGGGAAGGGGGGAAAAGAAACACACCAAGATACTCCAGGTCAACTTTCTACGCATACAAAGGAAGCAAATATAAGCCAATATGTAACAGCATTATCCCACCCAATACTAATTTTTCCCGATAACATAACAATATCGCATATATTTTTGTATCGGCGATATATTAGCCAACATTCAAAATATCAACCGATACAAACCGACCAGCTTATGATTTCAAAAAATTTTTCTCTTTTAATATACATTATCCAATATGTCCAATATTGATATGACTGTAACCAATGTCAATACTTTCATCCATTGTACTGTAGCACCAAACGGTAACCCTGATGAAGAGATCCAAAAACTAGAGGGAAGGGGAAACAAACAACGGACACAAACCACCACCAAATGCTTATTTATCCACAGCTATCAATGGCCATGCACTTATGATTGCTCATTTCCGTGCAAATAGTGGTATAGGAAGGACAATACCAAAGTTTGAGAACAGTGCATCAATTACTAAACTTGGACATTTTCATGGAGGCAGGCCAAAAACAATAGGTGTTTTAATCTGAGAGAAAAGAAAGCTTACCGTCTATTGTGAGGATATTTTTGAGCATTAATTACTAAACTAGGACATTTTCTTGGTGACAGGCCAAAAAGGACAGGTGTTTCCATCTGAGAGAAAAGAAAGCTTTCCGCTTATTGTCTGGATATTTTTGAACTTTTCCCTCTATTTTTCATAACAGAAGTCCCGAGTTATAATGAAAGACAATAATTTATGATTAATCCATATATTTTGAAGGAGACATGTATCTTTAAAAATAAAGTTTGAAAGAAGCAGAAGAGAACTACAGTACAATAAGACTCTCTTGTTCAATCAATACATGCGACTCTCTCTGATAGTGTGAGTGTGCACACATGCACACTTGCACAAGTGCCCCCGTATAATCCAATTTTCTTTGGTTAACTCCCAGTTTCTACACCCCACAGATAATGTTGCAATTTCCCCTTTCAACAAGAAACTATCTTATATCAGTCTGGAGAATAGATCCTCATATCACAGTTAGAATATTGTCATTTAGATTGCATATCAGAAAACAAAATAAAAACTATTACCAGCTTTACTTCCATTAACTACCCTTTCTCTTTTACAGAACACCAGATAAGAATCACACACCAGTTCTGTTGACTAGCACCAGCTTGGCAGTAAAAACATGGCATGACATTCCATGTCAAGTTGCCCAGCCAGTGTAATTTTCATATTGTTCTAGATGGTACAACCTAGACTCCATAGCTCTTTAAACACAAAATGTCTCAGTGTGCACATTAATTAAAGTCAGACTTCTCCACACCAAAGTTTCTTGTCAAGTACCAATCGAAAACAGAAATCACATGAATTCAACTTTCAGATCATTTTTTAAGTTTCAGATATCACAATTATAAGGTTGCAGATCTGATCAAAACATAGACTTACAAGTTTCTTAAAGGAATAAGAACGTATTTAATGACCCAAAAAAGATCTACCAAGCCAAACTTATGACAAACTACCTATGAAGCCCAGCTCATGACAAATGTACACAACGTTGCATGAATTACTCTACAGATAAAGTCAGTAAGTATTCAGACCTTTCTTCTTTGTGTGGCTGCAAGGACATAAATGCCAGCCAAATATATATAGGCGAGGCAATAACAAACAGGTCTGGGACATACTTCTTTCTTACAACTTGCACTAGAAGAGTTATAGGAAACAGCAATGCAAGAACAAAACAGATGTTGAAATTGTTAAATCCATTCTGAAGGTAATACAGTGGCCCTTCAGTCCCATACAAGTGGCTCTCACCGCCGCCCAAAACATTATACAACAAAAGATTCAAAACAGATGATGTCCAACTTTTGTAGTAGTAGTAGTCAATAAGAACTGAGAGTGCCTGAAACAACACAAACATATATCCGTAACAGTGAGCAACATTGTCTCTTTATTTGAAAACTACATGCAAGCATGAACTTGATCAAATGAAAGCTATATGCAATAATATATTCCAACTCACAAGAAGAACAGCGGAAGTAATTGCCCCAGAAAAAAACACATGTCTAAATCTTCTATTTAGGGAGAACAATGTGACAGGCAGAAAAGCCAAAATTGAAAAGGGCCACCCCACAATAACTCCAGCAGCTGCAACTGCAACCGCCATAGCAGGTTTCTCCAGAAGAAAGAAAGCTGATGACAGGGACATGGCATACATAGAGAATGAACTCGGCAAAAAACCTGAAATTCAATCCCACACATTGTAATTAGAAACTTTGATGAACAAGAAGTTGCTAATGCGTTGCAATAATGAACTTAAAGGCATGATGAAGTTTATCAGTTGGTACTTGATTCCTGCTTATATGGATGATAAGTAAACCCCCAACAAAGAACAGAGAAACGGTAAGCCAAAAAGGCATTTTAGAAAGAAAGCAATTCAGTAAAGAATATGAAATAGCATTTTAGAAAGAAAGCAATCCAATCAAGAATATGTACTTGTACTAGCGAAGAAACAGCCACTCGTTACACATAGCAATGCAAGAGCGTAAGAAGCCAAGCGTTTCCCATACTTCCTGGAGAGGGCTACTACCAGATAGGCATCTGCAATTACAGAGAGGAAACCAAGAAAGAGCCTTACAGCATAAAATACTCGAACCTGAAATGATAAATTGAGTTATTACAATGAGGTCAAAGGAGCAAATACAGGATAAACACAAACAAGATAAAACAATAGAACAGTATTCTTGAGAGCATGAACTTTGTCAACTTACTTTCTCATCACCAAACAACCAAGAAGCTGGCAGACCCACAAAGGCATGGAAAAGAATGTACAAATATGATCGAAGTGCAAACTCCGCACTGGAAATGCATAGTATAGAAGTCAGTATGGAATCAAGATCTTAAAACATGGCAGCTGGCTTTATGTAGAATAACCTGACCATCAAAAGATCAACTACATATCACAGAATCTGTATCCAACTCTCCAAGTCCTTATCACAAGCCTACACATACCCCAAATCCAAGGGAGGCACATTTAGGAACCTGGAAGAAGGGTGAGGGTTGAGGATGCATGTGTAGACTTCCAGCTTTCCATTCATCAAATGACCATCATATATTGGAATGAAATTGAAATAATCGAGATTTTGTTTCTTTTATAATTGCAACCAACACTTCACAAATGCATCTCCCTTTTCTCTTTCCTCTCAAACAAGCCATTTTCTATGCTCTCCAAGTATGATTTAGGATGAATGGGGTCAATGTTCTTTCTATTAGGGTCAGATAAAGCATATTAAAAAAAAATGTAATAATTATAAATATAGGCTATGCTTCTAGTAGACCTAACATGAGATAGTTTCTAAACATCAAAACAAACTGAAATCTCATCCGAAACTGTCTGCAGTCTTCCACTAATAAAAAGAACAAACTCCTAAATTAATTGGAGGTAATGATATTCTTCTTAGTTGTGTTGACCTAATTTCTCTGGCATCATCCACACAAGACCTACGTCTTATGAATATCACAGTCCTTGTTTTGATTTTCAAAAGCAAGAGGAATAGAAGCTAATAGAAAAATAAAGACTTGAAAGGGAATTATCTGTACAGAAGTGATCACTGGCTGTACCTGGAACATTGTTTTTTGTTTCTGCGGGGGGAGGGGGGATTACAAGTATCCATTTACAAGAAAAAATTTAGCATACCACTTCACAAAATACGCAGACAATATTTTATTCCAAAGGATTTATAATTAAAGTAAGCAAAAACAAAAATATCATTACTATCCACATTCAACTGACATTAACCTCAACAAAACTTAGATAAGTGAATGAAATTAGAGATCCAAGTATAGCTTAGCCTTCTTTCGAAGCTTTAAAATCATCCATAAATGAATCCAAAGTAAGAGTCTGAGCATTGCCCTTTCAATGTACACAACCAGACCATCTGAAGGCATTCATCTTCCATCTTGTAACAAAGTCTAGTCTTAACTATATTCATTTCCAAAAATGCTCTTTCCGTGGTAGTTGCTAAAACTGGTAGGGTCAACATAAGAAGTATCAATCTGGAAACAGATAATAAACCTTTGACTCTCCTATTTCCGCCAATCTTAAACATAATCTGGACACTGTAGACTGATCTTTTACATACACATCAAACTCTACACTTAGTAACATTTTGCAATAACTCTCAATTGATCTCCTACTCCATAAAATCCATGAGTTGGTATATTCATTCCACAAGGCTCATGGATCCAAAGCTGAACTAAGAGTCAAAAACCACTGAAGAGGTGAAATCATGTACTTAAAGTTGAGCCATAATTTTCTCCATAGTGGAAAATCTTTAACCCTAAGACAATACATTCTACTAAGCAATCAATAGCTAAAATTTTATCGAGTTCATGCAATTCTCATGTCAGCTTGCTTTAAGTTTTAGTAAATATAGCACAACAAACTCTGTAGGAATTAAGCTTAAACATTAAATGACCAAATGTACAAATACTAGTATGATAATGCGACCAGTACAACAAAGACAAAATGAACCACATGCCTCACTGTAGCTTTGTTCTCCTGGACACTTCAAAATTTTCAAGTCTTACAAGTTCAGCACTTACGCGCCTTATCCTCTTAACATTTTCACACCACTTAAGACTAAAGCACTTTTTCATCCCTTAAGGTTTAGGCTTTGACCTCTTAAAACTTCAACACTTAATTTTCAGCACTTAACTAAAATTGAAATTTCTTTAACTCTTAATTTTTCAACACTTTCTCTAAAACACGCCTCTTTAAAAATTCAGATTTAAAAACACTACCAAAATTTCCAGATAAAGTTTCAGAACAAAAAGAACAGTTTCTAAAATTTCAGGACCTCTTGAAGTATAAGTGCTCCCAAGAGATACATGGGGTAATTAATATAAATCCTGTTCTTCTATTCTTCCTAATTTAGTATTAATATCATTCAAATTTGAATTTTAGTCCTTTCTTACTACTTTGTTCCATGTTTTCCAATGCCTATCCCCCTTTCTTACAGCATATAACCTCAAATAAATACTTTCCTCTGCTGATGCATAATTTCACCTATTCAAGTGCCCAAACTATTTAAAAAACTCTTATCTTATTTTTGATTGACCTACAATTATATCATAACTAGATTATTTCATCTGACAAGTCAAAGTCAATCTTTAACCCAAGCTCATGAAATCTGCAACCAAGCTTAAGCCACGCACAACTCAGATTGACTCAATTCACTTATACAATTGGAACTCAATTCATGATTGCTAGGTTAGAAATTAAATCTTAATGAGCCAAGATCACTTGTGAGCCTTTTTACTTGAGCATCTCACTACCTAGTTTGGGTAGGATGGTTTCTAAAGTTATAAACTTAGCTCCCTTGAGAGAGCCTATTTTGGATTCAGGGCTATTGTTTTCTATTTTCTATATCACCTACGATTGAGGTTTCCTCCTCTGATCTTTTTGAATGATCTGAGAACCTTTACCATTATTGATCATCCTATCTACACAGCTACTACTTTCCTATTAAGTTTTTAGTCATTCGATGAAAATTAAAAGTCTTTATCCTTACTAGAACCGCACAATCCTTTTCTTGTCGTCCCACATAAACCCTTCCTCATGGAATTGGCATCTTTCATATGATGAGTTCCTTTTCTTTGTTTGAGGAGGAAATTAGTTCCGTGAAAGTCAATGATATGGATATCACTTTTGGTATTCATGAATGTAAGAACAGTAAAATATGGCAAGATCTTTGTGGCACAATACTCCGTGAACCCCTAGCATCCCAAGGTCATGTTAAAAAGAACTTCCATTCACAAATGGGTTAAGGGATTTCCTCTCATCACACCTCTCAAATGCTAACCAAGAAAAGAACTGCCACTAACTCAGATAGATCAGCCACAAGGTGATTTCTAGTAAAACTGCATGTTTCCTCTTTTTCCCCCTCCTTTAAGTATTTTAAGAGATGTATTTGGATAGCTACCACAGGTCTCCTTTCTAACAGCAACGTATCTTATTGTTCTTATTTAGACCCATTTTTCCGAACAGAAAAATTCTAGCAATCAATAATCCAAATTGAAAAATAGGAATAAGCAGTCCCCTTTTCTTTATCAATCTCATCATAAAAGGAGAGCCTGGTCCATCTAACAATGCTTCCAATAAATCAGTATAAGATACAAATTCCAACTCCCGAAACGCAGACAAAAATATTTTTACAAAACACAACGTTTTTGGGAGGATTTCAATTATATTCTCCACAACTTTTCAGCATTCTCCAAGTTCCAACAGCTAAAGCGAATAAACCAACAAAGCACATAAAAGGGTGGAAAAAACTGAAACACAGAAAACATTATTACAGAAAAAATTGCGAATTTGTATGAGAGTATGGAAAAGATTACCTATACTCCCAAGTTTGAAATCCAGACTTATAGAGAATGAAATGAAGAGGCTCCCAATAATTAAACACCTCATCGCAGTCATGTATGATGTTCGAGGTCGCACTCATATACCTAAGCACACCTAGAGAGAACAACGGCAATCCCCACCCTAATCCACGGTCAGACTCCTCTTTTTTACCGTTAGATCTCTCCGGCTTATCAAGTTTCGAGTACGGCGACGAAGATACTTGATCAGACGGCAACTGACGCCTCTGTCTAGTTGTTTGTGCCATTTTCACTGTCCTCTATCCCTCTCTCCCCCTATGCCCTCGTTGTACTGACTGTGTGCTCTTCCGATCCGTCCTGCTGCAGCTTCTCTCTCCCTCAAATGACTCGCGCCGGACCTCACCTGCAGCCTTTTCTTTTCTGCTTTTTCTTTAAAAAATTAAGAATGAAAATTCCATTATTCATTTTCGGCTAGATCTAAATTAAAGTTCGTTTTTTATTCCCTCAACACTATATTTAATTATTAAAATAAAAATATAAATATATAATAATTATTCTAAAAGTTTAAAATAAGGTAAAAATAAAACTTAAAATTAATATTTTATTATTTAATTAATCATTTAAAATAAATAAATATATAATAATAGTAAAAAAATAATCTAAAAATTAATATAAAATGATTATTTTATTCTTTTTTTTAAAAATAATATTTTAATATATACTATAATTTTAAATATATCTAATTAAAATCGATTCATTTGATCTGTCTAATTTTACTGTTTATAATATATTAATATTATAAACAGATATGATCATAAAATTACATGTCAATTTTTTTTTTGGCAGGTATGTTCATAGGTAAAAATAACTAGTTCGGATCATCATAGCCTGGATTCGAGCAAGAGACATTTAAAAAAAAGAATACATGAAGAAAAATTAAAAACTTTCTCATCTAAAGATTATTTTTTAAGAGTGGCATTAGTAGATATTATTTGACTATCTTTTAAAAACTCTTAATTATGTGGTGTATTATCTATCTATATATACCACCAAATGACACTTAATAAGGAGAACAGATGAAGAAAAAAATAAATATTGTCTCCAACTAAAGACCCATTTCCTCAATACTGGTATTTGGAGATAATTTTTAACTATCTTTTAAATATTTTTGATAACGTAACATATCATTCATTCATATATACTAATAAACTCATATAAAATAGCATAATAGAGATGCATTTCATCATCTGAGTACATCTGAACGATAGTTAAGTAATGTTTTTGAAACATTCCTCCTTACATAACGAATGATTTGAGAACAGAATAAAAGACAGGGAAACTCGCCCTTCTTTCGAAGAGAGATACAGCTGTATTGAAGAAACAATTATTTCACTTATAAATATATCTGGGTGAAATGAAATATATGACAGGATTATCTGATATTATAATGATCATTGATCAGCAAGAAGATGCGTTCAAAACAAATCGTCCTCAAGGCAAGATGTACAAATGGCCCCTCAATGCACAAATGAAAGAAAACGAGAATGACATCTCATGAGACAGAGGCTTTATTCGAGCAAAAAAGTAACGAAAGCAAAGCATGAAATATGCCCAAACAATTTCAAAAGACTTGACAGTCAGAATTGAAATGAAGAAAACATTTCACCAGTCAAACAGGCAACTGGGGATGCTGTGATGCGTTTAAGCATCACACCACCTCCTCTTTATGTCTCTTTCCTCGGATTAATATCCAACGATAAATATTACATCATATAAATATTTTTAAAATAATTAAAATCTAATTATTAAAAAAATTAGATGGCTATTTTTTAAATTTAAATATTATCCGTTAGATTTTTTTTTTTTATCCTATACCTATAAAAATAGAAATTAATCGTTCTTTGTAGGCTCATTACAATATAATTTTATCTTACCAATTATTCTATTTTGTTAATCTGATATTATAGTTGTTCATTTTAGGTAACTTGTCAAGTAAGACAAAATTCAAAGGTCAAAAAAATTTATAATAGTCTTATCTCATCGAGACCTCTCTTAAAATCATATAACTAGTTCATATTAATTTTATAAAACCCTTTTTATATAGAGGTCTCTCAAGCTGGGAGAGACCCATAGGGGTGTTGCGTTTGGATGAACAGGCAAAATAGACGTGCAAAAGATGACATGCCATGGAGTGAAAAATATCCTGAGTTTTATGTAAAACAATTAAATATGCTTCGAGGTGGTGCCTTCTCACATATTCTGTTATAGTTGGTAAAGGAATGGACCACAAGCATCCAAAATTTGATCTTGACTCATTTGAGATTGTTTCTTTTAATCGTAATCTCATCAATAACGACTACTTTTAGAACATCCTCAATAACATTTTCAAGGGTCGAAGCCCAAGACGGTAAGGGTCAATTCGTTTAATGAGAATCCTAGATTCTAAGCAACATTCTACTTTATACCAAATTATTGTATTTGATCGTACTTTGTCTCTAAAAAACACTTATTATGGAAATATTTTGTTTTCTAGTCTAAATATGACAGATAAAAGGATTCACTTATTTCTTTAGAATGTCAAGAGAACAAGGTCAAGGTGGATACATATGCAATCTTGGATATCATGGAGATCTTGTATTATTTATCCAACTAGGTGTCATAATGCGAATTTTATAGCCACAAAATCGTGTGGTATGTCCACCCTTATTAAAAGCTGAACATTAAAATAAATTAAATACAATGAAAATAAGACTATCTAATTATTATTGATTATTTTTGTAGTAAATAATCACTAAAATGATCAGATATTATGAGTTTCTTTCTCTCATATCCTTCCCTAATTTTCATCCTATTTGAAAATTAACCATTAATATAGTTTATATAAAAGGATAGGGGGAAAGGGTAAAACTAATCTAAACTGTTGCATTTTTAAAAATCTTTACTTATGTGTCTATTCTTAATCATTTTAAAAAGATATATTTATTGAAATAATTTTACTTATTTAAATAATAATATGTTACAATGAAGTGGCTATAAACTACAAGTCCAAAACAAATAAAATTCCAAGAAAAAAGCCATAGCTTAACATACCATCACAGCACCTCAGTTATTAAAACTTCAAAATCTAGGATAGTACCAAAGCAGTATTCCCAGTAAATCTAATATTTTCGTAGAAGCCAATATAGAACTCCGAGGAGAATCACAAGAGCATTATGTTACCATTCATAATACTCATATCACAAGAGCATTATGTTACCATTCATAATACTCATAATATCGGCATAGTGAGAATTTTATTAATCGTTAGTTATTAAATACTTAGAACAGTGAATAAAAATTTAACTAAATATATGAGTTATATAGTAATATTTAATGTAATTTTTTTTAATTAATAAAAAAATTAAGAATTCTATCGTAAAGTGTTAGGTTACAAGTAACCATTCCAAGTGCCCTATATACCAACCCCTGTAAATAATAATTAAATACAACCCCAACATACCTGACAACTGATTAGAAAAAAAAAAATGCATTGAGAAAGTGATCAACCAAACATTACTATGTCATATAACTAAGGATAGAACAGCGTCGAATAGTTTTGCGAAAAATAAAATTCAAATTGGGCCTCAAATGGGTGACGAAAATCTTCCTCTTCTCTTATTTCTATCATTTTATATGGCACCTATTGTGCTGAAATAATTTCAAATACTTTGTTTTAAAATTACATTAAGAACTTTTATGCCAATGCTTGCACACATGTTTGCTTTTTAAGCGAGAATTGGGCGACCTCGACCTCCTTACGTACAAGCCTCCCTTAAGTGCTTACTATTGTTATTGGCGTATGAGAGTCCCTCGAGCTCGCCTATTTTTGTTATCTATGTCCGTGCGTTATACAAATGAGTGTTTTTACTCAAGTGAACCTTGCTCAAAAATTAGTGCAAGGGAAAGTTGGTCGATTAGCCAACTAGAATGAAAGGAAAAATGACAGTTAACAAGTAGGGAGGTGAAGAGAAAAATGAGAACACATAATTTTATGTGAAAAATCTTAAGAGAAAAAAATTACGGAATACTTAGTTTATAAAAACTCACTATAAAAAATGGTTACAAAAATCCTTTGAAAAATATATTGTAAGACTAAATTTCACTCTTTACTTCTCTGTATTTCTTCACTCATACTTGTCTCTCAATCTCTTGCACACTCTCAAGACATGCACCTACTGGCACACACATGTACATATATATACACAATCAAATCACCTACACATTAGGTAGCAAGTGTGCACAAGAGGACTTGCCACCAACTCTACAAGACACCACCAACTCTGCTAAGTGTCATCCTGTCGGGAGGAGTTGACTTCCTCATTCAATCAGCAATTTGAAACTGAAAAGCTGTTTGCACAGACTTCACAGGTGTTATAATCGCAAGGCGTTGACAAAGGCCCTCGGACATTAATCAGAGACTTTGGTTGTTATTTGGAGTCCCCGAACGATAATTTGAGTCGTCGATCGTTATACAAATACCTCAGCCCCTTATTAAAAATTTCAGACATTATTATAGACTTCGGTCTTCATTGCGCAATATCCTTTACCATTATGTCAATACCCTATTCCCTTATTAAAGACTTTGGTCTTTTACAAAGTCCTCGGTCAAATGCAACCTTTCGGGCATTTATTCATTCCGGCCATTTCAGGTGTTATCTATTTCGACCAAAACCATTTTGGAAAATACAAACCGGCATTTTTCATTTTTTACTCTGGAAAACTCACTTCAAAATTTCCCTCTCCGGAAAACTCACTCTTGAATTTTCTTCTTAGGAAAATTTACTCTGAATTTTCTACTACGACAAATTTCACTCCACTGCGAAAAACTTTCAAGTCAACAATCACTCCAAAATTTTTCGGTCAACATTTTCACTCTGAAAATTTTCAGTCAACATTCACTCTGAAAATTTTCAGTCAACTTTTTCTTCGAAAATTTTTATTCAACTTTTAATTCGATAATTTCTCACACCGGAGTGATCCCAATAATTAGATGCTTTGCTTACTGGACGTAAAACTTATAAAAGATAATCTAAAATCTATCAGGATGATCACAAGGCAAGATAACAACTAAAGCATCACTAACAAAAGTAAAGTATAGTAATTAAGCATTATATGAATAGATTAGTGATGGTGCTTCCAAGTATAATAAGAAATTGTACAGTGACAGCCCATCAAGTTCAGATCATATGCTGGGTACAAAGAACCAATAAGATTTATTTTTTTTTATTTTATGTTACACATTTAAGAAAAAAAAATTATTTTCGATATTACAAGCATTAATAAATAAATGCTGATTTTATTATTTAAGTATATATTTTAAATAAAACATGTCAGCCTACATTATATTTAATTTTATATTCTGTGTGCATAGAAACTAAATTTAGGAGGATAAAAATAGGAATAATCAATTTTATATTTAAAATTTTAGATTTTAAAATTATAATTAATCATTTAAATTGACCTATTTGATTCAGATTCGTGACAAATACAATTTTATTAGACCTTATTTTTTAATGTTTGCTTTAAGATACAATCTTATATAACTCTATCTATTTTTTTTTAATTAAAAACTCAATAATGATTAAAATTTTTAACTGTGTGGTAAAAATTGAAGGGTAGTTTTACAATTAAATAATCTTGAATTCAACATCCTATAATATTTCCTTCCATCAAAATAAAAATAAAATATATAATAAAAATTTTCTCAGATGTTTATTCTTAATTCTAGGCTCAATATTGTGTTCTATTTTATTCTCAATTTTTTTATTTTTTATGTTTTGAAAAAACCAAATTTAAATTGATCATATTTTAAGTTGTATATTAATAATTTTATGATATTAAAAAATTAAAGTGTGGGAAGTTTAAAATAAAAATCAATTTTGAATTTGTTTACATGATGGGTTGGAAATAAATTTCTACAAATTGGAGAAGAATAAAAAAAATTAAATATTAAAATTTGAGAAAATGAAAATATAAAGAATAATTTTGAACGACTCTTTACTCTCAAATTAAAATTTATATTATATAAAATATAAATATTAAATTTGAATTTCTACTCATATATTATTATGTATATATTATATGTACTATATCTAGATCAAATTTAAATTGTGGTTTAATATACTTAAAATTTGACCTAAATCTAATAGGAAGCTTTAAATTTTATCCAAATTTAAACCAAATCAATTCATATTAGATATAGAGGCTCACTTATGAGGTGGGCACATCAATCCTTCACATTTTTTCATTCATTTGCATTTATAATTTAAGAGCTCTTGTCAACTCAACCTAAAAGACAAGGCAATTGTTGCCATTAGATGAGTCATTAAGCCTCATCACATTTTGATCTATTATTAGGATCTCTCTCATCGCTAAGATGCTGTTGCCCTCCTCGTTGCTGCCACCATCATCTCCTTTGGTAAACCATGTCACTAAAAATCATAGATGATATAAAGTTTAATTTGTCTTAGTAATAAATTTTTTAATATCAATTTATTTTTATACAACAATAATATTACATATACTATCATATTGATAATATATCGTAATATATCAACTGATATAGTATATATTTGCTGATATATATATAATAGTTGGCCGATATATTGATTAATATTTGACTATTAACTTATAATTTATTAATTTTTTTTAATCCAATAAATCTAATATCGATATATTATTTAATATATTCGATATCGATATAATTATATCCAATATCTATACTACTATAATACTGATATTAATGTTTTTATCTATGCCATGGAAGTATTTATATTATTATTGGGTTTTTGTTACTCTTTTACGTGTTTATACCCAATGGATGAATTATTTGAAGGATACATTATGTTTGAGAAAGGCACGCTTGAGAGGAGCTAGTTGGTAAGAATTACGTGACATTTGTATGAATGTGGCTTGAGCAAAGCAATATATTTGAGGTTTACACGATATTTGTACGAGGTTCATTGGAGCAAAAATTGAACCAATGGATAGAATGGGCCCTACTCATGTTTTACCAAGAGACGCACAAGTGCGGGATAATAAAATGAATGCTGCACATGTGCAGCACATTCTATTTGTGTGTGCATGATACGTGTCCAATGGGTATACATGCACCAACTTCAATTTTTGCATTTTGTATTTGAATGCTAGATTTGTTTGCAATTTTAAGGCACGTAAAAGAGATCATTTTTAATACAAAAATACTGCAAAAAGAGGGGGAAGAGATAAATGAGAGAAGATGAAGGATTAAAGTTTGATTCAGATTTTATTTTTATCAAATTTAGATATATTATTCTATTTTTTCTCAAACGTATTCTTATTTTGATTGCACATTTTTTCGTTATATTCTTTACTTTTAAATTGTAAGGTGTATTAAGGGATGTATTCAACCATTATTTACTTGGATTGAAATAAGGAGATCTCCAAATAATTATATTTATAATCATTCATTATTACAATAGATTTGTTTAAGATTTACCCCTATTTTATAATTTGGGATTAGTTTTTACTGTACTGGTTGTGTGTAAGTTTTTTTAATCTAAAAATCCTAACAATTGTAGGTCCAAATGTGAATTGTAAGCTTCAAGAGACAGGGCTTCTCATTAAAAGCATCGAGCTACCAAGATGTCTGGCCTCTTAATATCCAATTGAGTGTGACATCAATTTGAAACTTTTTATCTATGCCATTCATGAAAGTAATGCTGTTCTTGATCGTATCTTATTCTATACAATGGTCACTGTCAGCCACTTTGCTCTGATCTGGAAGGGTCGATGATATTAACATGAATATCAAGACCCAAATTCACCTCTTTGGATCAATCAAATCAGGGAAAAGTAGAATGATGGGTCAGAAAAAAATGGGTACACTTAAACCCGAATCACTACAAAACGGATAGAATAACCCAGCTCACTACTAAAGATAAAAAAGGGTTGCTAAGATTAGTTGGCCATCCCACTAAGTTCTATGTTTTATTATTTCTCATAGCAATTTACTACAATAGTGAAGTAACCAAATATTGTAGCAAAAAGCTTAGGTCTCATCAAAAAACCAAATATGCCATTTGATAGTTCTATGACCTGATGGTGATAAAAATATATAAAGAAGTTTGCTTTAAGCAATATAGCAAACGTGTTAACCAAGAGATAAAGCCCTCATCTTATAAATTCCACTTTAGCAAAATTTGGGTATAAGATATCATGATTGTTGACTTTAGTCCAAGAGAGAGTTTTGTTAATGATAGTATTTCCTAAAAGCTAATCACATAGTTCTAATTGGTCATGATTGTTTATCTTAAATATTTTTATTCAAGTTTATACTTTAAGATGAAAAATCGTAAATCAGATATAGTGATGAAAGTTATGATCTTTACCGGTGGAATGTGATGGAGTTTATGGCCACTAACTTGGATGATACTGGTAAATGAATAGATATCCATTAAAAGATATCGGCGATTAAGCATAAATATTTTACTTATCTTAAGTAAGATGCTTCATTTTGTTTATATTAATTTTAGTAACTAAATTATTTATTCTCAATCATAATAGATATGAACTATTTATGAGTTGATATTTTTCAAAATTAGAATTTTATTCATGCTATAGTATAATAGATGGTTATAGTTAATCCTCTCCCCACCCACCCACAACAAAAAAAAAAAGAAAAAAAAAGAAAAAGAAAAGAAGAATAGAATGATTAAATTTTAGAAAAAGCATTGTGAAAAGCTTGTTTAGAAGAATGGTTCTCCTTGTTTACATTGGTTGGCTGATTGAGTCAGTTTTGTCAACCAAACTTGACTTTACTCTTTCAACCAGAGGTTGGTCATTCCCAATGAGAATTCTTCATATATGAAATCAATTTGGAAGATGACACTAAGAAGACCAAAAAAAAAAAAAAATCTACTTCTTCATGACCCTTCCATGTTGAATTGGTATCGTGAGGTCCATGAATAGGTTGTTTAAAGGGATGGTCATTTAGTTTACTATACAAAAATAATCATTATATATAATTAGGTATTTGTTATAATACTAAAATGCTTTTAATCAATGATTCTGAATCTCTACCATCTATGAGAATTGTATATATTTAATTTACTTAGGATAAAAATAATATTTTTATTGAGTTAATCGATCAAACACTTCACAATAATATACTTATTGCTATATATAAAGTTAATCGGTCAAAGTACTAATCATACTTAAATGTGTTAAAAAATTAAATATAAACATAATGAGATCCGTAACTTAGATCCTTAATCAGTAAGTGTGATGGATCATATTCTAACCGGAAACCGATAAGTTTGTACTTGTAAAATGACCGTCAAACTAAATACAAATCTATATAAATTTATACATATCACAATAACAAACACACAGGATCCAAAAGTCACAATATATTCGTGGCTCTAACATCATATCTTCGAACACAACGTTGGCACAGAGAGATGTCACTAAGTACCTAAATATAAATCATAAAAAACCAACGAAAGCATATGAAATCATCCATACACGGCGAAAATTGGACTCATTAAAAAATTATCAATAAAATCAAAATACAGCCATATATCCATCTAGCATATACATCAGCCTTCCATACATATGCACAAAACCACAATAATCATCCTCCAAGCCCAACTTAACCCATGAACGTTACTTTTTCTCATTGGGTATAAGCTCGTACTTAATTGAATGTAAAAAAAATAGCAAGAAGTGAACCGAATGCTCTATAAGGCACAAATATAACAAAGATAATAAATAATATACTCAAAATAAAGTAATGGGGTGAAATAGGAGCATAATAAGTGATGTATAAATATAAGATATGATTAAATACACTTTCGGAATACATTTAACTTCTATAACTTATTTCTGATTTCCTTTGGATGTATATATTGTATTTAAATTATTGATTCCTTTTTGTTTACAAAAGCAGATACGGATAGCAATACTGGTACTGACAAAACAGATAACGAATTCAAATGATAATACCCGTACTAACGAAACAGATAACGAATTCAGATCATAATACAAGTACTGACGGTACAGATAATGAATTCAAATGGCAATACCGATACTGACAGACTAAATAATGAATTTAGATGGCAATACCGGTACTGATGAAACAGATGACGAATTCATATGGTAATATCGGTACTAACGGAATAGATAACAAATTAGATGACAGATAACGGACATTGGATAATAAATTTTAAAGTTTTAATATCTTATCTTATCTTAGGAAAATTTCTATACTTAGTTCTTATCACTTAGTTCTCACTCTCTATAGAACGTTTCATAATTCTTAATAATTGTGGAGTTCCCTTCTTGCACTTTTATATTTTCATATTTATTGGGTGTAGATACAGATACATATTTTGTATTTTATATTTCTTGGGTACAGAGACAGATAATCATATTTTTGGACATATTGATACACATTTTCTTATTCTTGCGAGTTTAAATCTTTACATTGCCTTAAATACATACACAAATCGATATAAAGCTTAAAAAT
Source organism: Nepenthes gracilis (assembly GCA_033239525.1). Lineage (NCBI taxonomy): Eukaryota > Viridiplantae > Streptophyta > Magnoliopsida > Caryophyllales > Nepenthaceae > Nepenthes > Nepenthes gracilis. The sequence continues at coordinate 1,638,550 of BSYO01000006.1, read as the reverse complement.
TTTAAAAAATTTTTACCATAATGAGCCAAATATAATTTTAGAGTTTTCGGATATTGGATAAGAAATTTTAGAGCTTCAATTTTTTATCTTATCTTAGGGGAATTTCTATGCTTAGTTCTTATCATTTAATTCTTACTCTCTCGAGAATAGTTCATAATTCTTAACAATTATGGAGTTTTCTTCTTATACTTTTTATATTTTCATATTTCTTGAGTGCATATACAAATACATATTTTATATTTCATATTTTTTAGGAACAAATACAGATAATTATATTTTTAGACATATTGATATACATTTTCTTATTTTTGTGAGTTTAAATTTTCACATGACCTTAAATATATGCACAAATCGACATAAAGTTTAGAGAATTTAGAAAATTCTTATCACAATGAACCAAATAGAATTTTAGAGCTTTCGGATAATAAATCTCTTCATAAACAGTTCACAATATAATTTTTAAAATATACAAAATATCATATACAAGATACATTTAAATAAACATTAAATAAACAAAGTAAACACGTTCATGAGGCTAGGGTTCAAAGTTTCAAGTCCGTATTGTGCAAAAATCCCAAAATAAACGGGAGAAAACATAGGACGTGGGGTTAGGGTTTTCTTAGAAGTGTAAAACCTCACAAAACTTAGAAAGTGGATATAAAATTAACATATATACATACTCAAGATATGGATTTCATAAAATACATATTTGGGACGGGTATCAGAATAAAAATACCTCACATGAACGAAATGAAAAATACAACAAGAGAAATGTTTCGACCCGATCTACAACGTTCACAACTAACTCCAAGTCGAAAACGAACCCGAGAGCCTCGAACTCCCCCATCTCTCTCTTCTCCTTCGCGTTCTCTCTCTCCTCTCTTTCTCTTTCCATACGAAAGTGGTTGAAGAAAATGAAACCCACATTTAAATATGGGGGTTAGCGCCTCGAGCGCTAGTGGGGCGCCACAGCACTGAAAATTGCACATTGGGCGTGCATTGAAGTGCGCCCATTTTGAAATTCGCGTCCCGGGGGATCCTCAGGCGCGACATTCTATTTTTGTGCTCCAGTCGCGCCTCAAGCGCGGGTCAGGTGCGAGTTGGGCCTGCAATGAGCCAACTTCACGCCCGCCCTATTCGGAACCCGTTTCAATCTCTCTAGCTTAATTTTTCATATCATTGAACCCTAATTTTGATTATATTAGTTTAATAAATTATAATTATTATAATTTAAAATTTGAATCTTATTTACGGATTAATATTTTAATATTTATAATACCGATTCCTGATTTTATCAATTTTGAGTCTTTAGACCTTTTAATTTAATTTTTTTATATTATTTTTTATTTTAATTTATTTATATTAATTTAATTATTTATATTTATTATATTTTAGAAATTAATATCTTATTGTAAGTGGTTTGGCGGGTGTAAGGAGCTGGATTATCCAACAATGATGCATCTTCCTCCTATTTCTTGGATTAAAAAATCCAACAGACAAGATTTAAGATTTAAAAAAAAATGTTTAAATGGTTTTGTTTTTTTTTTTTTTTTTGATATTGAATTAAATTTTAATAAAATTTAAATTTAAAAATCAAAAAAGAAAAACCGTCATTAAAAAAAAATCCTCAACTTTTATCCAATTGTGCCGTTTTCTTGCCTTTTCTAATAATATGTTTGATGGGTCCTGGACCTTGGGCCCAAAATCGCGAACACAGGCCCAAAAGGCCGCACAAGAAGGCCGGCCCAAAAGGCCCATGTGCCCGGCCTGATTCGAACAACTGGCTCGACTCCAACTCACTTGGCCGCCCGGACAAACAACGAGACTCCTCCAGGGCGGGGGCAACCGGAAAGACCAAAACAACCCAGATGCCAGCTCAGCGCACGCAACGGCTCCTGACACGCCGTACCCGCAGACCATGCCCCTCTGAGCGCCGTATCTGCAGGCTATGACAGGTGTCCCTGTCACAGCCGCACCCATAGTGGTGGCAGACAGGCCTGACGTGCCTATGCCACGTGTCGCCTTTCATACGGCATCACATTCCCTATAAATACCCAACTCAAGCAGCTGAAAGAGGACTCTACCTTTTCGAACCTTCTTTTCGCTCCCAGAGCTCCGTAACCAGACTTTGGTAAAATCCCAGAGAAGAAAGAAACGGAAAAGTAATACTCACTGAGTTTGTAATCGCCCTGAGGACGCTAAGTCTCCTGGGCCTCCATTGCTGTATTTCTTCTTCTTCATAGTGAGATTTCTCGGACGACAAGTCCACCACCGTGGTTTTTCATCCTTCGTCACACTGAAGGATTTTCCACGTAAACAAAGTGTTCGTCCCTACTCCCGCATTTCTCTACTCGCTAGACTACCCGTTACTTTGTGTTGCTCCAACTCTTCAGCCCGCGTGCCAAGAGATCCGTTCTCACCCTACCTCTTGCGCGCCCAGAGTTACCGGACGCAACATTGGCGCCGTCTGTGGGAAGCGACTGAAAGTCAGCTTTTCACGTCTTCTACGAATATCCAGCAGCTTCAGCTTCAAATCTTGCGATGGTGAACACAAGGGCGCAGGCGAGCGCAGCCCCCAGAGAAGCGGCCTCGCAGGCCGAAGGCGCTAACCCCTGCGCTGGGGTTGAGAATCACCCCGACCCAGTGGTAAGGGGCTTGGCCGCCCAGGTAGCAGGCATGTCACAGGCCTTTGTGACCCTCTGCTCCAAAATCGACCAACTCAAGCAGGCGGCTCCCGACAGGGCCTCACAAGCTGAGGCGCCGCAGATCGGGAACGGCGGAGCCAGCCGCCGCGAAAGACCTCCTAGCCGGGGGGAACACCCGAGGACCCAGGTGGCTTCCAGCAGCAGAGCACCGCGAAGGGTCGAGGACCAGCCAGGTCCTCGGGTCCAAGAAGAAAGCCCCGAGAGACGCCACTCGGGGGCCCAGGGGAACCACCACGACCGCAACGATCAAGAGGCGGTTCCCCGAGATGCGCTCCCAAGAGGAGCCCCGCAGTCCCGAGAGGGCCGTGCAGTTCGAGGCCTTATGAGTTAAGGCATTACCCGAACGAAAGAAGGACGGCTGCCCACCACGAGTGGAGGAGGCGGACCGAAAGAGGATGGATGACGACGCGCGAAAGCATTCGGGAGGAGGGCTAACGCACTCCAATCTCCGTTTTCCACGGAGATCGGGACGAGGACGCGCTCCCCAAAGTTCAAGATGCCCAACCGGGAGTCAGATGCGATGGCGGCGGTGATCCCATGGATCACCTTAATCATTCGAGGAGCACCGAGCCTCCGTGGTTTGGACGCGACAACCATGTGCCGGTGCTTCCCTCGACTCTAAAAAGGGACGCCGGATGTGGTTTTACGGGATGCCGCGGACTCCATCCGCGACTTTGGAGACTGGGCGATGGCCTTCCTATCCCGGTTGCTTCAGCAGAGGGTGGAGAGATGCCACGGCACCTCACTCGTGTCAAACAAGGACCCAGGGAGGGCTTGAGAGGATTCCTGGCGCGGTTTACCGCGGAGGCCAGCTTGGATTCCGAGGCCGACCGACGAGGTGAAGTTGAACGCCTTCCTCTCGGCCCTCGAAGGGGGTGCTTTCTTCAAGCACCTCATACATAAAGGCCCATGAGACCTTCATAGAGGCCGAGGCCGCGGTCGAGCTTATATAGCGGCCGAAGAGGCCAACGACGCCAAGAGGCCCGAGAGGGACGAGCACCCTCGTGCGCAGAAGGCAGGTGGAAGGAAAGAGGAAATTTGGGACTACGAGTCCCACGACAACAAAAGCACCACAAAGCGGAGACGAGGCTCTCGGAGAGAGCAGCCGCCAATCCGCCTCACGCCGCTCAACGACTCCCGCACCAACGTCCTCATGCAGATCCGGGGAGAAAAGTTCGTGAAATGGCCCAAACCACTGAGGAACCCGGGCGGTGGGGACCAAACGAAATATTGTGACTTCCACCGCTGCGGGGGTCATAGCACTGAGGATTGCAGGACCCTGCAGGGCGAGATTGAGGAGCTCATCCGGAGAGGACACCTCAACCGCTTCCTTCAGAGGCCGGGACAGTCCTCAGGACCCGAGGACGGTGGAGACGCGGAACCCCCCAGGAACCGAGTGGCCGCGGGAGTCGTGAACATGATCTCCAGCCGGCCGGCTAGGGGAGACGGACGGGGACTAGCAGCAGCGAAGAGACCAAGAACGGGGCTCGGAAGTGAAGACGATGTCATCTGCTTTAGCAGTAGGGATCTAGCTCATGTAACTTCTCCTCACTCCGACCCCTCGGGTTAACCGCACTTTCGTTTGAGATGGAGCAAATGACTACGGATGAAACGCAGTATTTATAGATAATGGAAGCTCTCATGATTTCTTGTTGTACCTTGATGCCTACTTCAAATTAGGGCTTAAAAAGAATCAAATGAAAGCTAGGAGGGGCCACTCTACGGGCTAGATAACGAGCTGTGCCGTCAGGTATCATCCAACGGGAGGTAACCACGGGAACCTACTACCGAGGACGGCGTCGAAAGTCCTCACCTTCCTCGTCGTAGAGACCTGCCCTCGGTCTACAACGCATACTCGGACGGCCTTGCTGGTTGCGTTCAACGCAGGTGACCTCTATCCCACATCTTAAGATGAAGTTCCCTACCCCGTGGGGTAGGAGAGGTCCCTCGGAGACCCGGTCAACCGGACGGAGATGTTACTTAGCGGAGGCCAGGCAAGTAGCACTTCCACAGCCCATGGAAGACCTTGACCTCGGGGATGAGGCTACACATTACACGCCTTGCCGGGGGAGCCGTGGTCCGAGTCCCATTGAACCCCGCGGAAGAGAAATGTGTCCAAATAGGAAGCTCGCTCTCGGAGGCGGTGAGGGACCAACTCGTCGGCTTCTCACGGGAAAACTTCGGACGTATTTGCATGGTCCCCAGTGACATGCCCGGATCTCACCCGAGGTCATCATCCATAAACTAAGCGTCGATCCTCGGCACAAGCCGGTCGGGACGACAGAGCGGAGAAACTACTCTCCGAGAAGTTGGTGGCCATCCGCGAGGAGGTCGAAAACTCTAGGCGCCGGATTCATCCAGAAGTCCAGACCGGACTGGTTGGCCAATGTAGTCATGGTAAAGAAGAGCAATGGGAAGTGAAAAATGTGCGTGGACTTCACCGACCTCAACAAGGCGTGCCCCAAGGACAGCTTCCCATTGCCACGGATCGACCGCCTCGTGGACTCAACATCCGGCCATGAGCTTTTAAGTTTCATGGATGCGTATCGGATATAACCAAATTAAAATGAGCCCAGAGGATGAGGAACACACATCATTTATGACGGACCAGTGGCGTCTATCTACAAGGTAATGCCCTTTGGTCTCAAGAACGCAGGGGCAACCTATCAGCGGCTCGTGAATAAAATGTTCGAGGGCCAGATGGGCAGGAACGTAGAAGTATACGTGGACGATATGCTCGTCAAGAGCCGGGCGAGCAATGATCATGTAAAGGACCTGAACGAGACCTTCCAAGTGCTCAGAGCCCACGGGATGAAGCTCAACCCCAGTAAGTGCACGTTTGGCGTTTCCTCTGGAAAATTCTTAGGCTACATCGTGTCGCACCGAGGAATTGAGGCAAACCCAGAGAAGATCCAAGCGATCCTGAATATGCGGTCTCCGCAAACGGGTGGGAAATCTGGCCAGCTTCTGGGCGAGTGGCCGCTCTCTCCCGTTTCCTAGCAAAATCGGCCGAAAAGCACCTGCCGTTCTTCAAAGCGCTAAGAGGAACAAAATCCAGGGATTTCCGGTGGAGTGATGACTGCGAGGAAGCGTTCCAAGGGCTCAAGAGCTACCTCTCGAGCCCGCCCCTATTGGCCTCCCCTCAGCAGGGCGAGGAGTTGTACTTGTACCTCTCCGTGTCCGACGCGGCACTGAGCTCGGTGTTGGTACAAGAGCAGCATGGCAAACAGCAGCCCGTGTATTATGTCAGCAAGACTCTCGGGCGCCGAAGCGAGATATCCCTTGACGGAGAAGGTGGCCTTGGCGCTGGTTTGCTCGCAAGAAAGCTCGAGCCGTACTTCCAGGCGCCTGGTAATAGTCTTAAGCGACCAACCTTTAAGAGCTGTTTTGCGAAACCGAGAGATTTTCGGCCGACCGATCAAGTGGGCCATTGAGTTGGGAGAATTTGACATTGAATTCCTTCGAGACCGGCCTTGAAGGGTCGGGCGCTCGCGGACTTCCTCGTCGAGACCACGGCACCGCCCACTTGTGACGAGGACCGGACAGTTCAACGGGACCTCGCGTGGACCCCGCACGTGGGCGGCTCCTCCATGAAGGGCGAGGCTGCGGAGCGAGGATCGTGTTACTCGCGCTGAGGGGATGGAGATAAAATATTCATTGACATTGGGATTCCGCCACAAACAACGCCGCGGAATACGAGGCCTTGTTGGCCAGGACTCCAACTCGCCAAGGAATGCTCGGCAGAGAGCTCATCATCTGGACGATTCGAGTTGGTCGTCAACCAAAGTTAGCGGGAACTTTGGCGTCAACAACGAGCAACTATCCAAGTACCTTTCAAAGGTCAAGGCCACGATCACGGAGTTCAAGGCGACCGAAGTTCACCCATATCCGGCGGAGGAAAACGCCAAAGCCGACACGCTCGCTCGGGCCGCGGCTTCGGGAGATCTGAACAATATGCCAAGGGAATGCGAGAGATCTGGAGAGGTCCAAAGATCGAAGAATCCGGCGGGAGGTGATGCGGGTCGCGGATGAAACACTGGATGACTCCCTACTTGAAGTTTCTATCGATGGCATTTTGCAGGAACCGAGACGAAGCCGGGGAAGATAAAGAAGGCAGCGGGTGGTACACGGTCGTAGATCACGGTTGTATCGGCCGGGGCTTCTCGGCCCCCTACTTGAGGTGTCTTGCTCCAGAAGAAGCCGAATACGCCCTGCAGGAGGTGCATCTCGTAGTATGCGGATCCCATGTCGGAGGAAAGAATCTGGCCTTCAAACTCATGAGGCAAGGATACTACTGGCCGACTATGAAGTATGACGCCATGGACTTCGTACGCAAATGCGAGAGTTGCCAACTCCACGGTAACATGAGCCATCGCCCCCACACCGAACTCCGGGTGCTACAATCCCCATGGCCGTTCGCCCAATGGGGACTCGACATCCTCGGACCATTCCCTCTCGCTCCCGGACAAAGAAAGTTCTTGATCGTGGGAATCGACTACTTCACCAAATGGGTGGAGGCGGTGCCATTAGCCCGAATAACGAGCAAAATGCGGCGGAGTTCCTCCGACAAAACATCGTGTGCTTGATTTGGAGTGCACGAAAGTGCGTCGAATCGATAACCGGAACACGGTTCACCGGGAAGCGTTTCACAAGCTTTGCGCGAGCTTCGAGAATCAACCAGTACACACTTGATGGCGTACCCGAATGTGCCCAACGGACGGTGGAAGTAACAAATCGCACAATCTTGCACGGCTGAAAACGGATGGAATTATCGGAGGGCTCGTGGGTACATGCATTACCCTCGGTCCTCCGGGTCGCATGAACAACGCCGCGAGAGTCCACCAAAGAGACTCCTTTTAACCTTTGCTACGGGGCAAGCTGTCATCCCAATAGAAGTATGCCTCACCGGTCCGGGGTTGGATGCTTCAAATGCTAAATGGATAACGACCAAAGACTCGAGAAAGTCTCGATGCCCTTGAGGAAGTCCGCGACCGAGGCGAGACTTAGGGTTGCAACCTATCAACAACGGGTAGCCCGCTACTACAACAAGAAGGTGAAGGCGCGGCCGTTCGAGGTCGGGGATCTTGTACTAAGAAGCGTGGAAGCCACGGGAAAGATAGCGAGAAGGAACAAGCTCGCCAAGTGGGAAGGGCCGTTCTTAGTCTCGGCCATCCTTCGAGGAGGAGCTTACGAGCTACGAACCCAAGATGGCAAGGTGATTCCCGGACTGAACGCCGCTCACCTAAGGAGGTACTACCAATGAAAAGCGGACCACCTCCAACAAACAAAAACTGGTCGTGACCGGGCGGTCCCAGAGGCCAGGCCCGAGGTCATCAAAAACCGGTGTGACCCGGGCGGTCCCAGGCCAGCCCCGAGGTGACCCGGGCGGTCCCAGGTAGGGCCCTCGAGGTCATCAAAAACCCTGGTGTGACCGGGGCGGTCCCAGGCCGACCCTCGAGGTCGGGGCGGTCAGGCCCGGGCCCTCGAGGTCATCAAAACCCGGCATTTGCGTGACCGGGCGGTCAGGCAGGCCGGCCCTCGAGGTCATCAAAAACCCTTGTGCGACGGGCGGTCCCAGGCGGGCCCTCGAGGTCATCAAAACCCGGCGGGGTGGCCGAGGCGGTCCCCAGGTCGGACCCGGCCAGGTCGAGGTCAAAAAAAAAAGGCTCGGTTTGATTCACCGAGCGGCCCCGAGGGACCCTAGCTGGTCAAGGCAAAACTTGATTAAACGAATAGAGGAAAATTTGAAAGAAGCACTTGTGATAAAAATCAAGGATTTCTCTTATTAGTAAGATACAAGTACAATGATACAAAGGAAAAAAAAAAACGAAGTCTAGCCCTTGCGGGGACCCCGAGGAGGCGTGGCTCTGACGACTCTCCCAAAGATGAGGGACCGGCCCAGCGGTTCAAAGTCCCCGCCGACCCGATGGACGAGGACCGGTGAAGGACTCGGCCACGAAGACTGGGAAATGGCACGCCCGAAGACCAAACACGTCCCGAGGAGATGCGGCGGGCCGCGTTACGCGAGATCCAACACAGCAGTAGGGAAAGCGAGGATGCGAGATCCGCATCAACCGCGGCACGAGATGGATGCCTTCCCGAACTTGACCGTAGTGCGGGAGGCGGCGTCGATAATTTGCATCGAAGTCCTCTGCGCGTCCTCCACCCAAGGATTCGTCCGTCAAGAAGCCATATCGGGCCTCCGAGAGCCTAAGGGCCTCCTCGAGATGAAGCGGCCGTCGCGGCCAGTTCTCTTCCTTGACGGTCCTCAAAGACTCGCCTCCGTCGAGGCGGGCGGTCGCCCACGGCCGGGTGAGACCACTAAGCAGATCCTGGAGCTACAGAAAAAGTTAAAGGCATTTAGGTACAGTTGGCAAGAATGGAGACCGAGAACAAGGCAGCGAAATACCTGGGAAATGATAGGATCCTCGCTGGGAGCGATCTCCCCCGGGACCTCGGGTACAGATGGGCACTCCGCGGGCGCAGGGATATCAGGAATGGCCTCAGAAGAAGGTCCCTCAGGAGCGGGGGGCTCCACTACCTCGGGGCATCGGCAACGGCCAAGGACCTCTAAGGCCGCGACCATTGCCTCCTCGCCGCCAAGAAGGTCAAAAATCTCCCCAGCAGTAACATCAGCCTCCGCCTCCTGGGGCTCTGTGACCTCGCCCAAAACTGTCATCTCCGAGGCTCCAAGGGCCTCAGGATGGATCTCAACACCAGATGGCGGCGCTGCGACGGCCTCAGGCTCCGTGGAAGGGCCGGGCGTCAACCGCGAAGCCGCCCTAACCATGGGGGCTATGACGCGCTCATCCTCCGAGGAAGACTCAACGATAACACCCGGCGGATCTCCAGAGACCTCAACCCGCGGACTCTTGGGAGGCCGCTCGGAGGGCCCCTGGATCACAAGAGGACCCTCTCTTTTCCTCAACTTCTTCCTCTTCGAGGCAGCGACGGAACCGCCGGTCGACACCCTCCACTTGGCTTCCGCCAGCTTTTCAGGGGACAGCCAGATGTTTTTCTTCCCCGTGCTAAAACCGCCCAGATTCGCCAGCACCAAGTCTGTGACCTCCCTGGCGGCCTCTCTCTCCTCGTCAGTAATGTCGGAGCAATACTTGCTAGCGACATTTCCCCACACGGAGGAGAGCTCCCAGTCGTCGGCCACCTTCAGAAAGAAGAACCTGTCCTTCCACCTTTTGGTGGAATCCGGGTTCCCTCCGCTCAACTCGGCAAACTCAGGACGGGGGGTCATGGCTATCCATTCGAGAGTCTGATTAAAACGAAACATAATCTTCACCATGACCGCCTCGAGAGTTTTGCCATGGCAGCGCGCGAAGACGCACAGAGAGACCAGGTACCTGATGGCGTTAGTGAAGCCGCCTAGCGGAATAGCCAACTCCTTCATCGGGCGGCGGAGCTCGGTCGGGCAAGGAAACGAAGCCCACCTTTAAGGTGAACTTGATATCTGATGATATAACGGTGAAGGGCTCTTCGCCCTCTCGAAGCGCCTGGAACCGCCATCGTGACCCGGACGCGGAAATGTAATACCCGCCGGATGCGCTCGAGGTCTGCGAAGTAAGGGAAGAGACGATCTCATCAATACCAGGGGCCATGGTAGCAAATGAGAAAAGCAAAAACGCCGTGGGTTTTCGGAGGAAGCGGAAAGAAGGAAGGAGAAAGCACGAAGAATAGTGAAGATACGACGAAGGATTTAAAGAGATTTTGAAAAGATGAAGAGGCGCCCTCATCATGGCCGTCCCACGTGTCAGCTCCCCATACGCAGTGAGCAGGCGTAGGCCTTAGGGTTTCCCGAGGCGATGTCACATCAATCGCCCATCGCATTCAATGCCCCATGGGGAGAGGAAACGGCGGCAAAAGTTAGGTTCCATGACTTACAAGAGGATCCCGGACACCTTTCACGCCACAGAAGGCGAAGAACGCGGCCCACGATGGCGAGAAGACGCTTGCAAGGCATGTCAAACGGTTGAATCCTCGAACCGCTTGACATGGGGGGCTCGTGATGGGTCCTGGACCTTGGGCCCAAAATCGCGAACACAGCCCAAAAGGCCACAAGAAGGCCGACCCAAAAGGCCCATGTGCCCTACTTTGATTCGAACAACCGGCTCGACTCCAACTCACTTGGCCGCCGGACAAACAACGAGACTCCTCGGGTGGGGCAACCGGAAAAGACCAAAACAACCCGGATGCCAGCTCAACGTACGCAACGGCTCGACACGCCGTACTCCGCAGACCCATGCCCCTCGGAGCACCGTATCTGCGAGGCTATAGACAGTGTCCCTGTCACGGCCCACACCCATAGTGGGTGGCCAGACGGCGACGTGCCTATGCCACGTGTCGCCTTTCATACGGCATCACATTCCCTATAAATACCCAACTCAAGCAATTTGAAAGAGGACTCTACCTTTTCGAACCTTCTTTTCTCTCCCGGAGCTCCGTAACCAGACTTTGGTAAAATCCCAGAGAAGAAAGAAACGGAAAAGTAATACTCACCGAGTTTATGTCGCCCGAGGACGCTAAGTCTCACAGGCCTCCATTGTTGTATTTCTTCTTCTTCATAGTGAGATTTCTCGGACGACAAGTCCACCACCGTGGTTTTTCATCCTTCGTCACACTGAAGGATTTTGCACGTAAACAAAGTGTTCGTCCCTACTCCCGCATTTCTCTACTCGCTAGACTACCCGTTACTTCGTGTTGCTCCAACTCTTCAGCCCGCGTGCCAAGAGATCCGTTCTCACCCTACCTCTTGCGCGCCCAGAGTTACCGGACGCAACAATGTTTTTTTGAAAAAAATAAAGTAAAAAAAAATGACCTATTTTATTTAAACAGACCTTATTTCTAAACTCGTTTGGTTGGAAAATTAATATTAAATTAAATATTATTTAAAAATATTAATTATCATAAATATAGTTTGAATAACTAATTTTATATAAGATATAAATTTATTTATCATAGAGAAGAGAAAATATCGATCACCATCTCCATCTAAATTTCATACCCATCATTCTCATAATTTTGACTATTTATTTTTAAATTAATAATTATAATCTAATTATTTTAAAATAATTAATTTTTTAATTTTTTAAAAAATTAAAATTATAATCATTAATTTGGTGAGTTAAATTATTTAGCGATCAAAAAGCACTAAATGCCATATAAATGAGTTAACTCACCCAAAATACTCAGGTTTATGCTTAGGGGCGTAGGAGCCTATTTTGAGACTATATAAATAGTTAAATTTTGATAATTTAATGATCCTTATTTATTTTATAAAAAAATATAAAAAAATAAGTTGTTCTGAATTTTTTAAAATAATAAAGTATTAAGATATTCATTAAGAAAAAAAACAATATTTAAATTATTATAAAATTCTTAAGCTTTATAAAAACTCAAAATGAGGAACGTTAGATCTAAGATCCAATGGCCATAATTGCATATAAGACGGCCCAACACGCCTCTGCGTAGGGGTACCCTTAAAATTCAACAATTTGTTGGTCCTGTCTCACGCCTGATATTCACAATTTTTCACTTACCCAAAAAAAAACAAAATTCACCTTTTTTGGTGAATAAATTAGAGTAATTAATGAATATTTAATTTTTACTGTTTAATTTAAAATTTTGAGCTTGTTGATGCGAGGAAGAAATGAGAGGGGCTGCAAAGCGCTTCCCGCGTTGCAGCCCATACGACTTCCACGCAGCCGTCGGATGGAGAAATCCGACGGTTGCTTATATATATATTAAAAAAATAATTTAATATTATTTTTTTTGTTTTGATAATTTTTTTGGTATTTGATTTTAAAAATAAAATAATTTATTATTATTATTTTTTAATTTTTCTTACTTTTTTTTAAAAATAATTTGGCCGTCGAATTTCCCATCAGACGGCCAATTTCGCGTCGTACGGGCTCCGATGCGATTCCCACGTCTGATATTCATTAAATAATTTAATGATCCTTATTTATTTTATAAAAAAATATAAAAAAAAATAAGTTTTTCTGAATTTTTTAAAATAATAAAGTATTAAGATATTCATTAAGAAAAAAAATCAAGATTTAAATTATTATAAAATTCTTTAGCTTTATAAAAACTCAAAATGAGGAACGTTAGATCTAAGATCCAACGGCCATAATTGCATATAAGACGGCCCAACACGCCTCTGCGTAGGGGTACCCTTAAAATTCAACAATTTGTTGGTCCTGTTTCATGCCTGATATTCACAATTTTTCACTTACCCAAAAAAAAAATTTCACCTTTTTTGGTGAATAAATTAGAGTAATTAATGAATATTTAATTTTTACTGTTTAATTTAAAAGGTTGAGCTTGTTGACACGAGGAAAGAAACGAGGGGGGCTGCAACGTGCTTCCCGCATTGCAGCCCGTATGACTTCCATGCAGCCGTCGGATGGAGAAATCCGACGGCTGCTTATATATATATTAAAATAATAATTTAATATCATTTTTTTTATTTTGATATTTTTTTGGTATTTAATTTTAAAAATACAACAATTTATTATTTTTTTTAAATTTTTCTTACTTTTTTTTTAAAAAAATAATTTGGCCGTCGAATTTTCCATCAGACGGCCAAATTCGAATCGCGTCGTACGGGCTGCGACGCGATTCCCACGTCCCCCCCCCCATTCCTACAAGGAAACCTATAGAATTTTTTAAATTGTTTCTTTTTGAAAAAAAAAATTATTCTACTAATTTTATTATATGTGAATAATTTATCAAAATTATTATGTAAAAAATTTTAAAATTGACATTTATTTATTTATTTTATTATATTTTTATGATTTTTGGTATCATATGGATATAAATATATAGGACTTGGAGTATGATTAACTTGGTATATTTATTCACACATAAGAAAATTCATACTAAAAAAAATTGGCAATTAAAAATAAAAATATGAGAATAAATTAAAGAATAAAAAGTTAAAAAATATTTTCCTTTTTTTTTTGCCCCTTCAAACCAGGGGACATGATTTCGCAAAGCTAAAATTCAGGTTCTCTCTCTTTTGCTACAACCTGTGAAATAGCTTTCGTAGAAAGTTATATACTTAATTTTAATTTTTATTTTTGCTTCTAAAATGGAATTTATTTCATAAATTTTTAATTTTCTTAACAAGTTTTAGTTTATTTTTTTTTTTCAAAACATCCAATAATTTTTTAAATATAAATTATAGCTTTTTTTAAAATTAATTTCAAAATCATAAAGATGCTGTAAATATATATATATATATATTTATTTATTTATTTTAGAAAAATATCAAATTTTTTAAAATTATCTTAATAGATATTTTTCTATATATAATATTTTTGTAATAAATAAATTTTGATGTGGAGATTCATTATTGAAAATACTAAAGTAATATTTTAATTTTAAGAATAATTTATATTTAGGTGTTTTTTTTTAAAAAAAAAAATTCTTAGATACTAAAAAAATTTATATATTGATTCAAACTGATTTAATTTTGATTATGAACGAAAATAATTATAATTTTAGGCCCATATAATCAGGCTAAATTTAGACCATTGTGACTTAATAATTATCAAAATAATTATTAATTTTTATCTAAATTCACCACAAATTCGATAGCCTATCTTTGATCAGATTCACTTCAAATACAAATGGTAAAGACACAGTTAATTATGTTTTAACTGAGACCTCTACGCTAATTGATTATATATGCATAAAGATAACGATTCCTTTGACGATGGAAAACCTAACATTCATAAATAATATGCAAAATAAACAACCCAAAGACGAATTAATTAGTTCTGATAGTACTGTAACATGACAAAACAATGTGAAGTGGAAGAAAAAGAGGGGGGCCAAGGCACTTTCATAGGACCCATTCCTTATGAATATTGTCAACATACTGTCAACAAGATGTGATCTTCTTCTCCATCTCCTTTCTTCCTGCACCTGTTCTTCTTCCCCAACTCCAACCAGAAAGGAAAAAGACAAGAAGAAGAAGAAGAAGAATCAGTCTCCTGTACAACTTGTTGATGATGTCAAGCAACAAGGGGAAAGATCTAGCCGAAGGATCATCATCATCACGATCACCTGATCGAGATCGCCGCGAACCAGAAGCTCCGTTGAGCCGATATGAATCACAGAAGCGGCGTGACTGGAACACCTTTTGCCAGTTCTTAAAGAATCAGAAGCCGCCGGTTTCCGTGGTTCAGTGCAACTCTAGCCATGTGCTAGATTTCCTGAGGTATCTTGACCAGTTTGGCAAGACTAAGGTGCACCTGCAAGGCTGCCTTTACTTTGGGAAACCTGAGCCACCGGGCCCTTGTGCTTGCCCTACACGGCAAGCTTGGGGCAGCCTCGACGCCCTAATTGGTCGCCTCCGAGCTGCCTACGAAGAGAATGGCTGGTCCGCGGAGACAAACCCCTTAGCCAGTGGGGCTATTAGGATGTATTTGAGGGAGGTGAGGGACTCTCAAGCCAAGGCAAGAGGTGTGCCCTATAAGAAGAAGAAGAAGAGGAAGAATGTTCAGATCAAAGCTGCTGGTGATGGGGATGCTAATGACGATGCTACAGTTAGCTAGCATGGAGTTTAGATGCAGAATTATCTTCATAATCTAGGATTAAGACTGTTGAATTTTGGTTATATATGCATACATATATATTTCACTAGCTAGAAAAATATTTGGCTTGATGAGAATTTCAAGAGTAAAATGGATTGTTAATTGAGGTATGTAAGTCTAATTCTGGGTTTTTGATTTGATGTTTACTTATTTACCATCTACCATTAACTCCAGCTAGAAGACTGATTTGATGTTTTTGATTTGAGTAAAATGCAAAGAATAGTCCTCCCATTTAAACGCCTACTTAACAGAAATGGTTTAACTTGAATTAAAATTGGACTGCAAAGTACAGACATGGAGACAGATGAAGAGAAACGAAACAGCTCCATGCTAAAAACTAGTTTTCAGAAACCCTAATTTGGGTGCTTAACTTTAACTTCACATGGTTTACATGTAACACCATCATAATATTTTTTATTCTTATAATTATTAATTATAACAATGAAATCGTTTTGATCTTTCTATTATTTTGACTCTTTTGTATATTTAGTGACCCAAATTAAAAATTATAAAATAAATGATAAAAATTATATTAAAATTTTTAACTCTATATTTTTTTTTTTAATTTTAACTATTAAATATATAAGAAAACCTAAGACAATAGGAAGAGTATTACATTTCTCCATAATGACACAACAGAGACTCACTCTTTCTTACTCTTTCTCTCTCTTATTTATGAAAAAACAAAGGTTTCGCAAATCAAATAATTATCATTCGCTGTTTACCTTTTCAGGTCCTTGGCTAGCAACTTTAGGGATTCTGCATGATTTTATGCCTGCCATTCTGCTCATCTACATACGACTGGCATCACCACACTATCAATTATAAATAATTTAATTAGGAATCATTTTTGGCTGATTATCATAATCACCAGAGGGTTCCTGAATGTTAAATGGTGATTATAAATTACATCTTTAATGTATCAGTTGTCACCCTCTACCCATTTTCCTTGTTTTCTTTTTCTGGGTCCTACCTAATATGAGCTGAGAAAATGGTTAGTTTGTTTTTCAGTATGAAGATTGATGATCTATCGCTCTATATATGAAAACTTTTTGGATTCATCTGTGTGGTTGGTCGCACGTCAGTAGAAATTTCCTGTCTTATCAGCAACAAGACAATATATATGTTTTGTCAAGCAATGCCAAACATGAATTCTGCTTTGATGATTTTGTACTCAAAACAATTTGATGAATTGCAGTGTTCTTGAGACATATCATCTCTCTCTCTCTCACACTCTCTCTCTCTAATATATGGCCCAATAGTTGGACAAAATCTTAAATTTATAGTCGTTTGAATTAGGTGAATTTATCAGTCAGGACACTTCTTAATTGGTTTCTTTATGGGTGAGTATGTGAATGTGAAGATGAATTTGAAGGTGACTTGAACAATTTTTGTGCCTATTATTTGTATCTCTACTTGTTAATTATATAGATTTTGTGTTTTAAATGTCTAAAAATGGTAAGCAGGTGAATTTAACACATTTGTTTTTTTTTATAATTTCTTCTACTTTTACTATATTTATGATTGATGATTGCGCTAGGATATTGTTAATTAATATAGTCTCCTTAAATTTATTCTATTTATATATCCTTTATATTTCTAAAATTATTCTAGTATCATTACTATCATAATTTGCTAAAACGTGCCACAATTATCAATAAGATCTTAATTAGCTCATTACAATATCTTAGGTATAGGTTACATTAACTACTTTGATTCATACATGACCAAATATTTAACCCGAAAAAGAGAACATATGAGACGGGGTTCCTTCTAAGTAACTAACAACCATGGTCCATGTTCCGGAAAGATGTCAGGGCATCTTCTCCGGCCTCTCACTAGATGCAAACTAGGCATGGAAACAGTTAGAAAGCTCCTAGAAAGAGCTGATGCTGTGGGGTCATAGCCGATAAAACCGAGTGCAAGGCCTCCCCTTCTAGAGTCACAGGAAAGCATTGGCATGGCACTGTTGAGTTGCTAGAAGCAAAGAAAAAGTGCAGAAGTTGTTCAGATGGGCTCGGGAATTTGAGGTACCATTGTTAGGATCTAGCTACAGGAGTTTGAACTTGGTCCACATCGAGCAATCCATGATCACAAAGGTGAATGGGGTGCAAGCGTCAGCATTGGTACCGATGATCTGGCCTGGTTCCTTAAACACCCATTGCTTTATCTTTTGGATTTTTTTCTCTACATCAGTAGGCGCATATCTCTCGACGTTGAGGAACGTTCAAAGCTTTGTGTGGTCGGCAAAAACGCAGTGAGATGGTGCTGTCTGGAGGGATGCACAGTTGAATAAAAAGTGCCTTGGACGTGTTGGGACCTTAGATTATGTCACTCAATTGACGGATCCAATCCTTTCAATTATGTAAGTACTGTTGGGAGTCACTCCCGTATGAAAGTTTCCATAATCGGAGGACTTGGACAAAGCATAAGGAATTTCAGTCAACACGGTTGACCGAAATTTTTGGTTGGGCAAAAATAACCGGTCAACATGTTAACCAGTTGAAGGCATGAAGTGTTGCTCAACATTAGCCGAGGTTTTTCTGTAGACCGCCTAGACGGTCAATATGGTGTTGACTGACCAAGAAGAGAAGACAATCAACGGGGTTGACCGGTTGGATATGGAAGTGTTAATGATTGTCATCTCTCAAAGACGTACAGTTAACTTTCCTAATTGGATAGTTAAAAGATGTCATTTTTGGGATAACAACGGGTCAGTTTGAAGGGGCATGCATGCACCGCCTACTACAAGATAGGGTGTGCGCCAGCATTGCCGACCATGGAAACCGTACACCAACCATCAAGCTAAGCAGATAGTTGCTTATCTTGTTGGAAGGCGTATGCATATATATGTATATATATGCTAACTATAGATGTAAGTAAGATGAGATAGATGAGAGAAAATGTAAAAAGAAAGAGAACAGTAAGTGAAAATAAAGGGTTAAAATTCTTTATTTACTTTTGCTTTGTTATTATCTTTCGCCTTTTGTGGTTTGTATAATCAAATATCATACTTAGTGATTTTATTATGGATTTTGTATCCCATAATTTTTTTTCTCATTTTAGAAAGGTTTTTCATGTAAAATATTTAGTATTCATTTCTTTTGTTCTACTTTTATTGCACTGAGTGCATGTATTATTATTGTACTTTAGTTGGACGACTGACTATTCTATGCCAATAAATGGTATCAAAGAGTACGGTTAAGAATTTCATCTGAATAGCGTCATCGTCTTCAAAGAATTTACCGTTTAGTGTGGATCAATTCAATGGGTAGGGTAACTTTATCCTCAAGTAAGAGAGAGTGAAAAACATCCTGATCAGAGAAGAAATAATAAAAGTGCTAAAAAAAAGGAAGAGAAGTCGAAAAATTTATCCGATGAGGAATGACAAGATAAACGAGATCTTGCCAACTGCACTATTAAGTTATGCATTGTAGATAATACACTCCAGGAGGTTCTTAGCCTGATTGATCCGACGGAGATGTGGGAGAAATTGGAGAGCCAATATAAATTCAAATCCTTGACAACCATGGTGCATATAAAGAAATAGTTTTATGGTCTATAGTTGTCAGAAGGTAGTAACTTTGAGAAGTATTTGGATGAATTTAATTGGATCGTAACGCAAATGTTAGCCATTGATGAATAAATCAAGAAGGTGGACAAAGCGTTGGTACTACTGGCCTCTCTACCAACCTCTTATGATCACATCGTCACCACATTACTATTTGAGAAAGATATGCTGAAATTAGACCCGATAATTGCTTCCTTACTCATGAATGAATCAAGGTGGTTACAAGGGACCTCAACGTCTTTGCATTGTAAAGTGCTTGTGTTTGAGTCCAGGAGAAGGAGTAGAGAACGTAGTCAAAAGTTTGAAGAGAAAAGACGCAGCAAATCTCAGTCAATATATCAAAACTTTGAGTGTCATCACTATGGTAAAAAGTGTCACATCAAGAAGTAATACTTCAAGTGAAAGCGTAAAAATGTGGAAAAAGATAAAGGAGAAAGGGACGAAGTGATAACAAATCCTGAGTCTCAGTAGTCACAGGAGACGATATCCTGCTGACGTGTGAAGAGAACATGGCAAACCTGACAGATGAGGAGTCCGATTGGATAGTTGATTCTGATACCTCTTTACATGCCACGTCTAAAAGGAGATTATTCATATACTATACTCTAGAAGATTTTAAAGTGATAAGGATGGGTAACGAATGAACATTCCAAATTATTGGTAAGAGTGATGTTGTTATACTGCCAATTTGATATGAATCCATACAGAAATTATCTATATCCCAACAATAAAAAAACTCTGAATATGATAACAGTCAAGCATTTCACTTGGAAGAACACAGTACACTTCCTGAAGTAGACCACTTAGTTTCACAAATGATGATGCCTTAATCCAAGTGAAGTGGGTGGGCATTTTTCCAGTGTAGGGACAACATTTCCATCAAATAACGGTTCCCTTCACTCGTCAATGAATGTTAAATTATAAGGAAGCATGGGAGAGTTGTCATGTCGTGCTGTAAAGCTTGATTGGCATCCTGTAGGGGTACAGATAGATCGTACAATAGTTTGTGGTCCTCGACAAGCACCATAAGGATACTGAATCGACTGCCAATATTAATATGCTTTTCAGAGATTTGAAGCAATTTTTGGCCAACCTGTGAGTAGTAGGTAGGTCAGTTGGATGAATATGAGCCACAGTACATGGTTTCCAACTAATTTTAATTTGAAATAATCTATTTAATTCCCATTTGTCAATGCTAGCATGGCTTGTTAGCTGGCAAAGATCCTACAAGCTCGAATAATAATTCTATCATGGCTTATGTTACCACAGTTGGAGCATTTTGATCGTGTGATCTCATGGCCGACTGCTAATGGAAAGATGTCAACACAACGGGTTAACCTTCTTGGTCTGGGGTGCTTGAAGAGTCGGTGACATTTACAGGGAAGCTCCAACCCGTTTAACTTATTGTTTTGGTTCGAGATGCTATGGGACCCAACATGAAAATTGTTGGGGTCACTCCCTTCGTGATATTTTTGTCCGTGGACTCAAAAGGGAAAAATGGACGCAAACTTTTGGAGTGATCTGAGAAACCTGTCAAGACGGACGAGGACTCGTTGAAGGAAATATGTCCGAGAGATAGATGAGGACATGGACGAGGACTCTGAAAGCTTAGGCGTTGATTTTCTCTCTCCGTAGGCCTGCTGTAGTCGCGTTTCGCAGGTGGACAGTTGACCCACTCTGATTAGAGGTTGAGGCGGCTACAACTTTCAAGGGTGTCAGGCCTGTCACTTTGATACGCCGGGCGTGCGCCTGCAATTACAGGCCTAGGAGGCGTGGTCCTGCCACCCTACTGTTAGGGTGGCTAGTCGACCACTAAGCCTCATGTGTATATTTAAGGCTTGTGCCCTTGCTGGAGGGTGTGTTCTGGTAGTGTGTCGTGAAGTGTGAGAGGCAATCACTTGGAGCATACTTTGAGAGAGTTGTAGGCAAGCCTTGTTGTAAATATAGAGAGAGAGAAATAATTCTTAGAGAGAGATTGATAGATATACACTTGTGATTATTTTTCTTTTGTTTGGGTTTTGTGTAGTTAACATTCTTGTAAACAATCAATTTTTTATAGTGTATTCTTTAGTTGTTTTTTCCTTAATTGAGAAGGGTTTTTTCATATTAAAATCTCGTGTGTATTTGTCTCGTTTTTCTATATCTACTTTTGGCCTTCCGTCCGAGAGCTCTGCTCCGTTGTTATCCGAGTGATCCGTTCGCCCGATCACCGTGTCTTCCGTTTTACGCCAACAAAAATATGGGTGTAGGTAATGGGAACGAGGGATCCTACTTTTCAAAATAGGGTTTCATCCCATTCTAAAAATATATATATATATTTATTTATTTATTTAAAATGTAAAAAAAAATTATATGGAGGGCGAAACCCCTGTTTCGGGAAGCAGGGACCCCCCACCCGTAGATAATGGGGTTCCTATTTTCCTCTATTATTTTCTTCTTCTCATTCTTTTATTCTAATATTTGAATAAAGAATCGTTGTGAATGCACTAGATTTTCTGAAAATAAAAAATTAAATTAAATTAAATTAACAACTAAGGAAAAATTAACAACTAGGGATAATCATGAGCTCCACCATCCATTCAATTTATCAGATTAGCAGCAACTACGAATGCCAACCAATATCCAGTATTACGGATATTTTTTTATTTTTTTAAATATTATTATTAAACATAATATCTCATATATATTTATATATACTAATAAGTTAATATAAAAATTAATAAATCTATAAATACCCATCACCCTTATCATCTCAAAAACAAGAAATATATATAATAGTTATTTATTTACGCTATAGAATTCTAGGTCTTAGCCATACAAGTATAGTGTCATGAAAATATTATATTTTGAATACCAAATATTTAAAAGTTATGATCTTAAATATTTTAAATTATAGAATAACAAAGATGCGTTGGGTATCAGAAGAGACTTGACCGTCTCTGATACCACTTGTTGGGGCAGAAAGGGGCAGCCGGACAGAATGACACACAGTGAAGGGAAAGAGGGTGAGAGCATTTGAGCACGGTAGAATATAAGGAGGGAAGATCCAATGGTGAAGGAAAAAAGAGGAGTGCACTATCGGTGAGAGAGAGTAATACTCAGATGTGCAGCGAATACTCCATCTTGAATGTTTGTAATCTATTTCACATAGTGAATTTGTTATAGACTCTACTTTCGTGATTTTTTCTTAATTCGTAAGAGTTTCCATGTAAAACGTACGTATGCTTCTTCTTCTTCTTTCCCTTCACTGTGTGTCATTCTGTTCAGCCGCCCCTTTCTGCCCCAACAAGATGGAACATTAGAAATTCATATAAACAAGTGCACATAATACTAACCTAACAAATGAAAATTCGTGATCATAGTCATGGATAAAACCGTATCAAATACACAGTGTATATTGAGAAATCAGTAAGCTTAATTAACTCGACCATACACTCTCAAATGAAAATTTTGCTTACATGTCAAACAAATATCGCGACATAAAAAATAATATTTACCGGCTCTAAAATAATTTTTTTAAAAATCCTACAAAACTTTTGTTATATTGAAAATATTATAGGCTACTCGGATCGAGCCCCGGCTCACAACTTCTCCTATCTGGGTCAAGCCATGGTCCAGCTACCAAAAAAATGTAAATAGTAGAAATTTTATTTAAGGTTTCTAAAGTCAGAAAAACCTATTCAATCAATAGAATTTCATTCCTTTTTTTTTTTTTAATGTATAACTACTAAAGTGTCCTGCCCAGCTATCAAGCTCAACAAGTATAAAACGTAATCATCAATTAAAAAAAAACAATAATAACATATGTTTTTGATATTTTTCTCATTATGGTGTCATTAAATTCTGCCAACATATTCTTACTCTAACCAAACAAAGGCAGCTGCAAAAATACAGAGAGAGAGGGAGAGAGGAAAATGGGGAATAAAATCAAGAGGTTATAATTAAAGATCAACAATTTTATGGATACAGGAGATAAATTAATTGCTTACTCGCATGCAAGTTTGGTACCAAAGCTGGCGAGGCAAATAGCAAATGCTTGGAAGGCTGACAATGGCTGCCGATAATCCATGGTGAAAGTATCTTCAGCTACTTTCCCGAACTGCAGGAGAATTGTCTCCTCATCCCCCTTACCATCGGGCTGGCTTGGGTCAACTGTTGCGATCAGTTGGAAGTTCTTCACCGATGCCAGCGTCACCCGGCCGTGAAAGTTCAAGCACCAGCACTGCAGGTTCTCGTGCCATCTCGGAGCTTTGTTACTGAGAACCGTGTACCTGGGAAATGCAGGATCTAATTTCTCCAGCTTCGTGTTATCGGTGGGGTCCGTGGAGTTAGTCTCTCCTGGCGGCAGACAACGCAGGGAGCAAACCATTCGTCTCGGACCTCTCGATTTCAGGATGTTGAACTTGTAAGAGACCCTTCCCACTTCAAAGTTTCCTGCTGAAACCTGAGGACTTATCTGTTTGCTTGCGAAACGGCGGCCCGATCTACTATTTGAGGGCTTCGCTCCATTGTGCGGGGGCTGGCTATCATATATTGTGAAGTTTGTGCCGAGGAAATCGGAGCTACAATGGCATTATAAAAGTGAGAAACACCGACAGAATTACAGACTCGCAGGAATATCAGCAATCTGAAGTGAAATGCAGTTTCAAGCTTCTATATTGAACGCTTACGGATTTTTGTTCAAAAAGAAAATGCTTATGAGTCTACACGTATAGAGAACAACTTCAGTGAGGAAACAAACAATTCATGCACACAAATGAAATTCACAATGGTGATGAGGAGCTCTTGTGCTTCCCCTATCTCTCCACACTCAAAAAACAATCTTCGCCTTGTATTTTTTCTTTAGTGTTATCACTTCTAATCCATTGCAAAAAACGTGCTTATTGTGTTGCCTAAACAAACTGCAATCCACCATTTACTGCCATTAACTTAGAGCCTATCCTCTAGTAATTACTTACTGTCTTAATCTTTAGCCATTGATGTTTGAAACCCATAACCTCAACACCTAACTGAAAACAGAGATGTAAGTTCGCCAACAAGGCCAAGTATTTTTTTCCTCTTCAAAAGGGAAGCCCTCTGCCTATAAATAAATTCAAAGAAAACATTGCTAACAAGCAGAACAAAAAGCAGAGTGGTTGTAGATTAGATAAGAAAGACTCTTCATGGAATCTCATCTCTTTTTCAGTTGCTTTCTTTTCTTTTCTTTTTTTTTTTTTGGGGGGGGGCGGTTGAGGCAGTAAATAGCAAGATGTGCTTCTGTGAGATTCATTAACACAACCTCGAATTGAAGAAATAAATGCAGTCTTAAGACCTACAATGAAATAACAATAGATGCTACAACTCCACCCTCTGCTCTGTTCTCTATTCTGTTAGATTCATTAACACAACCTCGAATTGAAGAAATAAATGCAGTCTTAAGACCTGCAATGAAATAACAATAGATGCTACAACTCCACCCTCTGCTCTGTTCTCTATTCATGATAAAATGTGTTCCCTTAGATTTTACTGTACCTTAGCTTTCCAATGTATGCTTGACTTCCTTGAGAAAGGTCATCCGCATCGAGTGTAATTATATATTCGCTGTGGGAACCATGCCTATACTTCCGTGCTGCTAAGAGAAATTTCCCTTTTTCCGAGAATGCTGGACAAAGCAAGAAGTGAAAACTTAATAAGGACAAGAGAATTGGCAAGAAAATGGAAAAGAAATAAAAAGAGAACGTGACCCACAAGCAAAAGTAAAACAAGAATCATAGATAAAGAACCAAAGAGTGTCACTTTGGCAATTAAAGTTTACAACATATAGACTGTTTCAAATGAAGATATTATTAATTCCAAAGTATTATCAAAATATTAGTTAAGAGTACAGCTCAATCAAGCATCATAAGCTAAACTATGAAATATATCTAACTACACAAGAAGTTCCTCTTTTCTTCTATCCTCTTATCAACTCTTCCTCCCTGTCCTCCCATGTCATTCAAATAAAACTGTTGGTTATTTTGAAGAAGTTTCGATAGTCACAGCAAATACCATATTTCACCCTGAGACTACCCCATTTGAATAGGGAAGATATCAGTAATAAGATAACCATGAAACTCTTTCCATGCGTTCCATGTTGCTCTTCTTGCATGCAATAGACTGATGTTGTGCATCACAACAAGAATACAGTCCATAAACTTAGAACTCTCATCACGTGGGGATATGAGGAATGTAAATGAAGCATGACAAGTAGTAGAATATTGAATATGCTACTCCATCAAGAAGCAAGCGGACACAATTCTCAATTTAACAGGATTGATAAATGAGAACCTAAGGCAAGACCCACTTCAAAGAGATGCGTACAAGGATAATGAAATCAAAAACAAAAAAGCAAATTAATAATACTGATCTATAACCCTCTCCATAGTCAAAGATCATGACCGTTCCAAACAATTTTGGCACAAGATTAATAGACAAGAAAATTGCAAGGAATATATATATTTTTTTATCTCACATGAAAGAGATCTCTGAGATTTGTCACAGATAACCAGACCGAATTTACATACCTAATGGAGAAACAGAAAGGTGGAGATAAAATGTAGAGTTCTTCTTGTCCCGTTTTATGAGACATTGAATTGGAAACTCACGCGGCCCTGGCTGAATTCATCAACAAAACAGCATAAATCAGTGCCAAGGCTGAACAGTTTATCAATTTGTACAAGACTGTAAGCATAGGAATCTTATTTTTTATTTTTAAAAAAGTCATGGTGGTCAATTATGTGAACTGAATTTCTTCACGAGTTTCATCAAAGTAAAAAAACAGATGCCTCGGTCCATTATGAGCAAAGCAGAACAAACTCAGCATTTCCTTTTTTAACTTTCCTAACCAATATCCCACCCGCTCCCTTCCTCTATTCCAAGCTCTCTGAGTGCCCCATCCTCCAAGAAAAAGAGAAAAAAAGATACATGAAAAATAAAGTAAATTTTTCGGACAAGATATACTCATATTGGCATGTTGCATGAATCCTAAGAAAAAAGAAAAAAATAAATAAACACATAAAATAAGAAAAACTTTTGCAAAGAAAAGTTGCACCATGCCCATTGATAAGTTGCACAATTATCAAGATTACTCATTAGAGGCGGTTTAACCATGTAAAAATAGTGCATCAATGAGAAGACGTGAGGATAAAAAAAATGGTCACAGAAGCAGTAGAGAAAAGTTTAAAGGAACTTCGCATATTTTCAGCAAGCAGAGGAAATAGCCAAAGGCAGAGCTGCATAGATGCAAAAAGAATCCATGCAGCCAACCCCGCTAAGTGGGAAAATATAGGTTAGGTTTTGGGGTTTTTGACATCAAATTATCCCCTAGTTAAGAACCAAAGGAAACATAAGATTTACAACCTAATCAAAACACCTGATCTATAAAGGACTAACTATGAAGAATAATGTCAAATTAACAAAATTTTTTTTTGGGGAAGTGGGGGGAACCATTTTTTTTCACCCAAGTATTGGGGAAAGCAATCCATGAAATTCAAGAATAAACAACTTACAAGCTAATACCACAAGTTTAGGGCACACTGGTTCAACAAGTACCTTATCTCAATATTCACATACTATTAATGATATCCGATGTTGTTAAATGCACCAGGAGAATGAAGGCCCAAAGGATCTAAGGGGCCTAGGCGCAAGTCACGTGAAAGAGCAAGGGATCACTGGGGCCTAGGCAAAGGCATTGGCCTAACAGAAGTAATGTATACATCTATGAAACATGTATAAAGGATGCACATGCAGTGAATTTCCATATGTTAAAACTCATAATAGAAAAAAATAAACCCCCAAACCATTTATAAATAATAGTCATAGGTTGATAGTTCAACAAAAGATGTGAATATTGGCCCATACAACACGTATCAATCAATATGTACCGGTATCGAGTACCCCCAATATTGATATTGCCCACTACCGTGACAATATCATGATATATTTTTATATTAGCTAATATAGTCAATATAGTGGCCGATATAACTCAGTCAACTTATGATTTTCAGATTTTTTTTTTCCTTCCGTTATAATCCAATACTAATACATATTATCCAATATCTCCAATACTAATACAACCGATACCGATATTGTCGTCTATAAATTTAACTAATAATATAAAAAATAGTAATTAATAAGGATAGTTCACCACAGACGTAAAGAACAGGATTAACGAATTCAAATTATTGTTCACAAACAACTCAAGCAAATACTACTATTTATCATCAACATCAAGTAAAAATTCTCCCCGTTCATAAGACTTATAGGCCTCAATGACTTCTTCATCTTCGTGTCTCCTCTAAATTAGCATCCTTCTCATCTATAAACTTCAGCATAGTAGCCTAGAGGAATTTAGCAAAGACAATGAAGCTTTCCCTCTTGATAAGGGTTCCCACTAGTTTTCACTCTAGTACAATGTGCAGCTTCATTAAGTCGTAGTAGCTGAGATGCACTTACCAAAGATAATGAAGTTTTCCCTCTTGATAAAGGTTCATCCTAATTCTCAATCTAGTATGATGTGCAACTTCATTTACACCAACAACTTTAACAACAAAATCTAATGTTAAATAATCATTCTCAAACGCAAATTCACCATCATTTATATCCATCTATTATTCCAATCAACCACTCTTTGCTTTCATCAATGCCATTTTCACAAACATGATGTCAGTATTAGAAGGAACACTTAAATCCAATGGGCAATCTAAACAAAAGCCCTAAAGGGGCAGACATCACAGCTTAGGCACGCTCCTCTTCAAATGAGCTCGCCTGGATACATAAAAGGCTGCAGGCTTGAAACAATGATCCTAGCCATGCCTTTAACACTACTAGTGATACCAAAGGTGAGAAAACAGCATTTAGACCCATGATCACCTATACGGGGTGAATAGATACTTCTTTATGTAAGTACAAAATAAAAACTTGCAACTTTAATACACAAAGAAATTGCAAATTTATTATACACTTAAATATAAATCATCATTATTCACATGTATAAAATGAAAAACAAAATGCATAAATAGAGCAAACATAATATTTGGTGACAAAAGGAAACTATTAAACAACTAGTTCATTCAAAAAAATCCTTTGGGCTTTAAATCACCAATTGAAAACCCACTATTTGAGAAGAGTCAAGTTGCAAACTAACAAAAAAACACACTAAAGTTTCTAGTCAACTAACCCTGACCATGTGACTATCTATGGCCCTCTTCAAATCTATAGATTTGTAACTATTTAGACACCTACTAGTCTCTCCGAGTGAATTTCCTGTTAATTGAAATCTTTTAGCCAAGCCACACCTCAAATCTATGCATGAGCCAAACTTCAAAACTTTGTAGATCATAGGCGAACAAATATTAGGAGTGAAATTAGAATCGTGTAAGAAATCTCAAAACACCAATACTCTCTTCTCAAATAATGAAGAATGATCTCTCAAGAAATATGTGACTTTCTAAATCTCCATATTGCACACTTTAGTCACCGAAAAGAAGGCTCACTCTCACTTCAATTCGGATTTTGTGCCCTCTTCCAAGTTGAAGAAGGTTTTATCTTTTAAAAACAACAAGGAAACCTTTGGTCAAAGTAGTTTCGAGTTGTAAAAAGTAGGCATGAATTGCATTCCGTTTGAATGGACATCACGTGGTTGACTTGCAACTCGCCACTGGAAATGTCACTATACACAGGCCACTTAAGCAGATAGCTCACGGCTAAGTCACGGTTTGCTTCTGAAAATTATTCTATACAAGCCATTTAAGCAGCTAACTCGTGGCATGCTTTATGACCAATTTAACTTAAGCCTACATCTAGCTTCAAGAAACAAAGTTTAAGCTAACAACTAGAATCTATATAGCACCATGAAATAAAATAGATTGAACGGTTATCAAGCACTTTTCAAACACAAAAGACATAATAAAGTAAAATAGTAGACTCAGTGTATAACTTAATATTACGAAATTTGCCCAACATTGAAGACCGACTTAACAAAGGGCTTTCTAAATGCATTATAGACCACAGAGGACCTATCAAATAAGAAATCCACACACAGTTCACCAACATGTTGGATTTGATATGCCCATTAAGCCAGTAGTTTCAAGAACATTGATTCTCACAAATTAAAATAAGAAGCAACTGATGTAGAAAAAATAAACGTAACAACTATTGCAATCTTCAGACTCGATCAATGATCAAAGATATGAGGGTAGATTTACCAATAGACGAAGACCCCCTTGGAAGGAGAAGAGTGTAGTAGAGAAGGGATGGATTTTTTACATGTAGAGGAAGACCCAAAATTTTGAATGATGATTCTTTCAACTGCCAGTTCAAGTAACAAAGTCGCAGCTCAACAAATCAACGGAAAAGGGAGGAGGGAAAAAAAAAGAACTTCTATGTTAAATCCATGTATTGTTGCCTATCATCCGTCATCATCTCACATGGCAATTATCAAGCCAGTAGCACATAATAATTTACTCCATCTATTTATACAACTGATGTCGGTCAATGAGCCTTGATGCCATGTAAAAGTTGCTTTATTGTTACATAAAGGTCATGAGTTTAACCATGGATGCAACATTTCTAAGATGCATACGGTAAGGCTGCATAAATATTACCCTCCAAAGATCTCACGATATGGGTGCATCAAATGTCGATCCAGCCAAAAAAAAAAAAAAGGACAAATGAGTGTACAATCAAATACGATGCAGCTGGTATAAGTTCATCTAAAACGGCCCAGTCGAGGAACTTTAGCAGGACAATTTCTGGAAGAACATGTAAAGGTGGTGCAGACATTGCAACGAAATGACTAGCAATTAAGAGTAAAAAAATCTTTAATTTAATCGAAGGGAATATATCACTACAACAATCATATAAAGTTTCTTAAAGCAGGCAGATGGGATACAACTTTTGATGAACACCTTTCTGGGTATCAGAAATATGCATCACTGCACAAAATTAGCAAAATATGTAGCATCCCAAGTCCTAAATCTCCACGATGCAACAGGTTATGAATTAGAAAAACAAAACGTTCCTTTTTGTTCAATTTTTTAGCGGCAATGGCAAGGTGTAAATGCATCTGAACAAGAATACTTCTCAAACCCAATTATGTCTCATCCAAATTCCAGAAGCTGCGTAGTAGTCAAACTTCAATGAAAGCAAAATCTACCTAATTGTTATCCAGACTAAATAGAAAGCACAGTTTGAAAGAAGAACTCACACATAAACCATGCCCTAACAAAATAACCATCACAGAAACGAAATATTTGTAAGGGCGAAGAGAGAGACCAGTTTGAGGCAAGAAGGGAAGGTTATTCTGCCAGAAGAAACAGGGGACTTCACAATCTCCTTAGTAATATCTCTCCACTTCTTACACACGCAGGCACAAGCGACAACGTTTCGGCGAAGGGGCCATTTGTCCTCGCTCGCCTCCACTCGCCGTATGATCTCGATTAAGAGCTCCGGAAGCATCGTAGACCAACAACTGGAATCGGACGAAACGTCATCATTTTCACTCTGTTCGCCACCCTTTCTAGCTAATCGTGAGATTGCCGCGGCGTAGCTTGCATCAGCCGTGGGTTCCAGTGTCCTGAATTCTCTCAGTGATTTTGAGAGGGAGAAGCAACTCGTTGAGGAAGACCGGCGGGAGAGAAAGGAACGCGTTAGAGGCATCACAATCGCCGGTGATCACAGATCATGGAAGGGATAGATTTTAGATTTGGTATTGGAAGGAGAAATGAATAATACCAAATGGATAAAACGACTGGCGAATCGAGATGGGCAATAATTAGGGTGCGGGCGGGTGTACGTAAGATCGGTGAGTGGATTGGCGCTGGTAGCCGCTAGATCTCATGCTTAACGACTCCTTAAATTTGTCAAACTACAGAAAAGTCTTAGTCTCCTTTGACACGGCATCTCCCGATGGAGCCTGTTCTTCGAATTCGAAAATTGAGGAATAATAATTATTTATTTTTTAAATAAATAATTATATTTTAAATATTTAAAAAATTTAAAAATTAGTTAAATTTAATTATTTTAAAATTAAAAAAAAAAAACAGCTATAATTAAAATATATAAAAATTGGATCCTACATAAGAAACACAGCGATGGAGAAAGTTGGGAAGCATGAATTTTTTGACTTGGAATGAGCAAACGTCTCTAGAATCTTGAATTGTAAGATTTTGACATTGAAATTTCACTTTTGTCAGCCACCCTTTTTATTTAAAAGAACAATATCTTTGACCACATTTTTACAATTTTAAAAAATAAATTAAAAAATGATCTTTTTTTCATTATTTTTATTAAAAATTTTCAATAAAGATTAATAAATATACCGTGATTCTATTATGAATAAAAATTGAATTTAAAAAGGTAGTTTTTGATTTAGTATTATAAGTTACGGGCCTAATACGAACATGGGCCGACAGGAGTAAGGCCCGAGTAGCAGGAAACCCCAACCAGGTGATAGGGGCCCAGGGGATTTGTGCGAAGCCTAGCATCAAAAGATAAAATTTGGGTCGAATATACCATGTCAAGACCCACTAGACATCGCCTGATGCGCGCCCAATCACAATCTGCGTATCCTCCTCTCAGGGCGGTTGCAGACTGACAGCGCAGGAGACACCGGCTTAGAAAATGTCAACCAATGGGAGACGAAATCAACTCTAGCAAGCCGTGGCACCTACCGCCCCACAGCGGCTCAGCCAATCCCAACAAAAAGCGATCAG
This sequence comes from Nepenthes gracilis, assembly GCA_033239525.1. NCBI lineage: Eukaryota > Viridiplantae > Streptophyta > Magnoliopsida > Caryophyllales > Nepenthaceae > Nepenthes > Nepenthes gracilis. The sequence goes on along the minus strand of BSYO01000006.1, from coordinate 1,606,929 downwards.
ACACATGCCGGCCATACCTGTGAATGGTCCCCTCGCGGTTACAAAGCGACAACTAACACCGCTGACCACCGTCAGCGCTCAACGGTCGGCGAATCCAAGCAGGACACTTATCACAGGGTTCCTGCGCCCAAAATCTCATCCGCGGAGCTTACAAATACCTCTCCTACAATGGAGAAAGGGGGACCACTCAACTAAGAGGAGAAGGAACGAGTTCACTTAACCAAGTGATCCAAACATCAAAAACCATTCGAGGTGTCTCAAAGCTATCTTCAGCTAAATTTCGAACCGAAATGCAAGGAGTAGGAATCGGCTCTCTTCCCTCCAACACCGCCACTCTAATCTCGTGATCTTAGTGAGCCACTCTTCAAAGTGTACCAAAGGAGCCAAAGCCTCTTCTAACTCACTTTCCTATCTCTACATATAAACAACTATGCATTTCACATCACGTTTACCTTCACGCTTGTATCTCTTCATTCTCAGGAAAAAACTTATGACTTGAGTGTCGAAAGATTTATGGTGAAAACACTTTTTATCATTATCTGACATCTTATTTATAATTTGTGGTGCGTATGGTCCATATTCAAAGACACGGAGACCAAACCTGTTCGAGCTCAATGCAGTGTAAGAAATTCGAAGGCTCTCTAATTTACACCGAAACTCGGACCCAGAGATGCATCAGTAAGGCTTAACAAATTTAGGTTATTAAATTATATCCAACAATTATGTAAAAAATAACATGCCTGAATGTATTAATATAGATAACTAAAAAATACCCTAAAATGATATTAGAATATGATAATCAAACAATAATAAAAATTTAATAAATAAAAAATATAAATAATAGAAAATAATATCTAAGATAATATGGACACCCATAAATAATTAACCCCTAATATATAAAAACTAAGTTTAAAACAAAATATTAAAATATTTATTAATTTAAAAATAATTATGATAATTAATAAAATGAAAAACCCTGACCCTGTCAAAATCCCTCTTCCAACTTTTCCCTATCTCACCTTTGACCATGGCTGATTTAAAAGTCAACCGTTGTGGTTTTAAAATAAAAATTGATGTGTCTTAAATTTAAATTTTAAATGGATTCACGTTGAGTTGATCTGTCGATTTTAATTTTTATTCCACTGAATTTAGAATTTTGCACACCACAATTTTAAATAAGGGGTCGGGTGACGACTGAATTTGCTCCTACAGAAAACACCCGGTATTCCGGTCAGCAAATAACCTTATGAGGATTAGAAGGTAAAATGTAATGAATGCAAAGATGGATGCGAGGAATGTGTTTTGAGAATGATGGTGGAGGGTGTACTCGCGGAGAGAGTAGCTTTGATTGTGGATACTTGCGAGAAGTAGTTTCTTTCTGTACTTAACCCGCAAGGAACTAGTAGCAGAGAGAAAAGGTGAGAGCGTTGGAAAGTTTAAGTGTAACATCCCCGGTGCATCCGCATGTGGATATTGTCCGCTTTGCTTGGGAGAACTTCACGGCGTCCCTAGCCTACAGGCCGAGGTCTGGGAGAACTTCGCGACGTCTCCCACCCTACAGCCTCACGGTTTTGTTCTTGGTGAGCCAACAGCCCCCAAAACGTGTCCACAAGAGAAAGGTATCCACGCCCTTATAAATGTACGCTTTGTTTACCTCCCCATCCAATGTAGGACTTTACAATCCACCCCCATTGGGGACCCAACGTCCTCACTGGCACACCAGACTGGATCCCGGCTCTGATACCATCTGTAACATCCTCGGGCCACCTGCCTATAGATATTGTCCGCTTTGGGCTAAGAGAATTTCACAGCGTCTGAAGCCAACACGCGGCCGGCATGGTTTTGTTTTTGGCAGGCCCACGGTCCTCAAAATGCGTCTTCCAAAGTGGTGCAGCGGCGGCACAGCGTGGCGAGATATTATTCTCATTGGCTTGGGAGAACTTCACGGCATCTCCAGCCATACACAGGCCTCAAGGTTTTCTCTTGGTGAACCTCCCACAGGCTCCCAGGACGCGTTTCTAAGGGAAAGGTCTCCACGGCTTATAAAGCGCGTGTAACATCCCCGGCGCATCCGCATGACGATATTGTCTCTCCGGGCCGGGAATTTACAAGGCCCTGTGCCAACACGCGGCCAAAGACGGTTTTATTTCTGGCAGACGGAATCCACCGCCCCCAAAACGCGTCGTCAAGAAGAAGGTATCCACACCCTTATAATAAGGCGTGCTTCGTTTACCTCCCCATCCGATGTGTGACTCTGATCCCACCCCCTTGGGGACCAGGCGTCCCGCGGCACACCCGGACCGGATCCCACTCGATACCATCCGTAGCGTTCGGCGCATCCGCATGACGATATTGTCCGCTCTGGGCCGGGAACTTACGGCGTCCCAGTGCCAACACGCCCATTGTAGTTTTGTTCTCGCAGACGGAATCCACCGCCCCAAAACGCGTCGTCAAGGAGAAGGTATCCACACCCTTATAATAAGGCGTGCTTCGTTCACCTCCCCATCCGATGTGGGACTCTACAGCGCGCTTCGTTCACCTCTCCATCCGATGTGGGATACCACAATTCACCCCCCTTAGGAAGCCCAGCATCCACGCTGGCACACCGAATTGGGCCCCGGCTCTGATACTATTTGTAACGTCCCCGGGTAACCCGCCTGTAGATATTGTCCGCTTTACCCTAGAAGAACTTCACGGCGTTCCCAGCTTACAGGCCAAGACCTGGGAGAAAACAGCGTCTCCAACTTACAAGCCTCACGGTTTTGTTCCTGGCGAGCCAACGGCCCCCAAAACGTGTCCACATAGAAAAGGTATCCACGCCCTTATAATGGCACGCTTCGTTCACCTTCCCATTCGATGTGGAACTCTACATTAAGAGTGTGGAGAGCTTCTATAAGTTTGAGTATACTAGTTGGTGTTTAGGAGGCGAGAGAGCATGCCAATGGAGTGAATCTTCATAGCCTTTTATAACAGCGGGCCTCTACCACCTTTCTTAGGTGGCAAAGTGAGATACCTACCTTCTGTGAGGATCGTTACATTTCTTGTGTGGATGCGAACACCATTCTCAATTGCAACGGTCAGGAAGATGGATCACTTTCCTTCCACACATAGAAACCGTTAGGGTTCCCTTTGTGAATTGCACGCCGATTTATACGCCTTCCACTCGGGATGTACTCTGATTCTTGAAAGTTATCGTTACAGTAGATATTTCCTTTCTTGCAGATACAGAGAATTAGGACAGACGACCATCAAGACTTGGGAAGGTGCATATGGGCCGATTTAGACATGGGTCAAGTTCATCCTAGACCGCGACTAGCCTGCTTGCTGCTTATCCGATCAACGACAACATTGACCATCTCAGGTACAAATGAGTCGTCGTTATTCTTGGGCCACTTACTCCTTTTGAACAAATCCGCTAGTGGCGTCCTCACCACTAGCCCCTCATACCGGTAGCCTTGGACTTTGACCTTCGGTATATTCATGATAGAATGCGTCTACCTGTGTAACTTGTAAAGAGAAAGTTTGGTAAGAAAACTTGCAGTTGTTTTTTGTCTTCATCTCTCATTTTCGTGCATATTTCGCTACATTTTATTTTTTGCTCTGCGTTAGTTGATCGCATTGCTTGAGTCTGTTGACCGTTTCACTTGAATTTGATGGACAGAGTGGAAAAAAATATTGATCGAATTTGTTGACCGCAACATTAGAATCCGGAGAACTAATTGAAGAGAGTGTTGACCGAATTCGTTGACTGCAACACTAAAATCTAGAGAGATGAACCGGAGAGAACGTTGACTGGATTTGTTGATTGTAATGTTAAAATTCGGAGAGCAAAATTGGAGAGAGCATTGAACGGATTCATTGACCGCAACGCGAAAAGCCAGAGAGCTGAACTGGAGAGAATGTTGATCAGATTCGTTGCCCGTTACGCTAGGATCTGGAGATCAGAACGAGAGAGAACGTTGACTGGATTCGTTAACTGCCATGTTAGAATCCAAAACGTAGAATTAGAAAGAACATTGACCAAATTCGTTGATCGCAACGCTAGAATTTGGAGAGCTGAATTAAAGAGAATATTGACCGGATTCGTTGACCGCCATACTAAAATCCGGAGAGCAGAACTGGAGAAAATATTGATCAGATTTGTTGACTGCAATGGTAGAATTCGGAGAGCTGAATTGGAGAGAACGTTGACCGGATTCGTTTACCGCAAGGTTAGAATTCGGAGAGCAAAATTGGAGATAACGTTGACCAGATTCGTTGGCTGCAACGCTAGAATTCAAAAAGCTAAATTGGAAAGAATATTCACCGGATTCATTGACCATAGCATTAGAATTTGGAGAACTAAGCGGATGCGCTAATTGACCGGATTAATTGACCATTGCACTAGAATCCGGAGAATGGTGTGGGTTGAAATTGATGATTCATTTCGTTATTTCGCCGGACGGGCAATCAAAGAGCTACAGAGCCGTCTTGAGACTCACGCTGCTCTGAGTGACCCGTTGTTCTCTGCCACTTGTCGCCGTGTAGGGAAGTTTCAATCCTAACAATTAATCTGTCAGAGGATTCAACTTGACTGCGCCCTATCCGGAATCGACACGTGCCTGTTATCATTGCCGCGCCTTTACCTTACTTTTCCTCTTTTTCTCCTCTACTTGCCTTTTTTGCTTGCAGGATAACCTGTTGTGCGACCTTTAGCCGGTCGTCTCAGAACATTAACCGTCACGGTTTGACGGTTCGGAGGCGTGTGTCGTGCTTTCATATGGATCCTTAGTCCTCGAGGAGTCATCAGGATGAGTTCTGACATGTTGTTGTATATATGACATTGTATCAAGTCATTTTTATATACGAGCACACTTTTTGTATATAAGCATGCTTTATATTAATCGGATTGAGTTTTCGCATTATGTGGCACTGCCCATGTTATGATTCTAAGCAGCCAACTTTCCGTTGGAGTATTTGTTCTTTCACACTTCATCCCGATTTATCGACCGTCGTATATTGACTATATTATTTCCTATTGGAAGAGATTGCCATGCATACCGTTTAAACCCCCTAAGGTTTTGTATTAGACTGCGAATGGCAATTAGGATGGAATCAAGGTTTGTTCGACCATTTACGAGCCATTTGGTATCAGGTTAAGGTTTGATTCGACCGCTTATGGGCCGTTTGGATGACCAAAATTTAAGTTGGTCACTTCCGGACCATTTGAATGACCAAGGTTTAATACGACCACTGACGGGTCACTTCGATGACCAACGTTTAAATACAAGCGAGTGAAAACCCGCCCGACTTAGGGGTAATTTAGGTCGTCTATTTTTTATACAACCTGCAATTAAGTATTCACATGAAGACAAGAAGAAAGAAAAGAAGTAGAGAACAACATGTAAATAAAAAGGAAAAAGAATATCTTTTATTAACAATAGGGCATATTACAAGCACGCCTCAGATCACACACATAACCTACTTGGGCCTTCATTGGTAATAGCGCTTTAGGTGTACTGCGTTCCACATCCACAGAACCAACTTACAATTTTAGATTCGGAGTTTATACACTCCATTCTTTGCGTGATATTTGTATGCATAAGCATGTTTAGATATCTATAGTAAAAATGAAGAAAATTGTATAAAAATATCACAGTTATAACGAATAAGGAACCTACAAAACTTTACTATAGTATATAATTGTCTTATACGTATTTATCTCAATGGGTTGAGTTTCATGTTCATAAAGAAATACTTGTTATTCTATGTATAATGCACGATAAGATATCGAGGAATATTATACCGATGAGTGTTGAGTTTGACATTTAAATTGAGATTGAGTATTTCGATTCTCTATTCGGGTGTGGCTCAAAGTTAAACAATGAGGAATATGAGTATAATATATTCTAGGTTGACCTTGGTGAACTGTGGAAATATTGTTCCGCAAAATTGAGTTTGATAATTATGTACCACAAGTGTCAAGTATTATGATACTATGGATTAGGAATTGAGCTCAAAGGGATATTATGTACTGCGATATAGTCTTCCGTAGACTATGGTATATCAGCCGGCTATCTTTTTAATCCTCTTAGCCTAGCCCGTGCTTTCTAGTGGTGTACCGTCTATTAGATACCTCCAGTACAACGTCATCCGGTTCTTGCTGTCAGATACTTGCATCACTTCCTATTCCTTTACATTGGGAGTACTCAAAATTTTTCTCATATCTCTCGAGTACTACTCTAAATTTTTCATTTCTCCCGGAGATGTGGACCGTGTTTAGCTTATCAAATCTCTTGGCTCATATTCTTCGCCTTAGCCAAATATTTAGCCAGAGATGTTTTCGAGGATCCCTGGAGATGTGGACCGTGTTTAGCTTATCAAATCTCCGGCTCATATTCTTCGCCTTAGCCAAATATTTAGCCAAGAGATGTTTGCACGCCTCGAGGATCTCATTGATACCCATTTTGGCTTGACGGGGTGATGATTTGTGTCTACCCCACCGTGTTCTACCCCACCGTGTTCATCGATGGTTGGGGTTGTAGTCTCAACGATGAAGGCGGTCAGGGTTTGCCCCTTGATAGTTGGCTTGGATCAAAATTCGATGAACACTTTTTGGCTAGTCGTCGAAAATCAAGGATATTCAACGGCATCGTAGACAATAATATTAGAAATTGGTCTCAACTTCGGCCAAAAATCGAGCTTAACGGAGTATTTCAACTCAAACGTTTTATCATAGAGTCTTTAGAATCACGTATCGGGGATCGAGTTAGAGCCGACCTAAATTGGTAGATGAATCTTCCACTATCTGAGGTACCCATTTTGGCTCTTCGAAGGAGGTGATGATTTGTGTCTAAATATATAATTTAATTTGTTAAAAAATCTAATGGTTGGGGTTAATAGTCTTTACGATGAAGGCGTTTCGTTCGTGGTTTGCCCCTTGATAGTTGGTTTGGATGGATGGGAATAGATGTCGAATTTTTCAATTCGAGGCCCACTTAACCATTGTTTGGCTGGAAAATATGAGGTTTAATAAGGATGTCATTCAACGTCTAAAATAATACAGGATAAACTACACTAAAAATTGGAAATAAGGTAATAATAATAATACAAATAATAATAATAATAATAATCGGCTAAGAATAATAATACAAAATAATAATAATAATAATAATAATAATACAAAAATAATAATAATAATAATAATAATAACGTAATAATAATAGCGGGTAATTTATAATAATACATAATAATAATAATACAATAATAATAATTTACATAATAATAATAGTAAGACCGACCAAAATAATAATAATAATAATAATACAAAATAATAATAATAATACAAAATAATAATAATAATAATAATACCTAATAAGAGCCGCCTAATAATACAAAATAATAATAATAAGAGGTACAACTCTTCTCTAATCTCTTAATAATACAAAATAATAATAATAATACAAAATAATAATAATGGCTAAATACTAATAATACATAATAATAATAAGGAGGCCTAATAATAATAATAATCTAATATTAATTTTATTAAATATATAATTTAATTTGAAAAAAATTAAAAAATGCTAATAATGTTTTTGTTAATTTCCATATTTTATCCTTGGAGTCTCTTTTAATCTAGACTTGAGAACCCGTCTATCGAGTGCCTCACCAGTACCAATCGGATGATAATTATGATGACAAGCGTGTGCCGTACATCTTTTACTTCATCAAAATGACAATTGGATCACATAGCACGTAATATAAATTTATTGTCGGTTTTATCATTATCAGTAAATTATTAATGGGATTTAGAGTATAATATCTAAATAATTTAACTCAAATTTATTTAAATTTTAACTTGATATGATCATTAATGCTGAGAATTAATAAATTATTAATGACAGGCGAGCTTAAAATCAAATTCTTGATGAAACCAATTGTTCGTGTTTGCTAATAAATTATTTTTATGCATACGAGGCAAGTAAAATTTTTAAATTTCGTTCATTATTATTTCATACAAGTAACACTTTCAATTTCTCTCATTGTTATTTGATCTAAGTGATATTTCTTAATATCTCATATTGTTATTCTTTATAAGCAAGATCTTTACTATTTTCTTATTATTTTACTTTCTGATACTTGTTAGTAAAAATATAAGAGATTCTCCTCATTTTTATTGGTTCCAATTATGAATTAATGTAATAGGTAGTGTATAGGATTTATACGTTTAATTTTTCTATTTGTATGACTCCATTTCATCCTTTTTTTTTCTCTTGTTTGGCGTTTAATTAGCGCACAAATCATTATTTGAACACCGCAATGTTATTTGAATAGTATTTTAAATGAAATTCAAACGCCAACATATGTATCGATAATAGGAGTATTTTATATTTCTATAATATAAATATGCTACCTATGCCTTAAAGTATATAATATAAATGTATTTACATTCATTCTTAAGGTAAAAAATTGACTTAATACATAATATATTGCTTATAGAATGCAAATTGGAGTGTTTAAAGCTAAGTCAAGGGTGTAGGACAATATTGGATTGGTAAATTATCAATTGCCGAGTACTTTGTGTACTCGGAGACATTAGTTATCTATTTTTCTTTACGTGATCTTTGTATGCATGAGTATGTTTAGATCTCTATAGTAAAAATAAAGAAAATTGTATAAAAATATCACAGCTATAACGAATAAGGAACCTACAAAACTTTACTATAGTATATAATTGTCTTATACATATTTATCTCAATGGGTTGAGTTTCATGTTCATAAAGAAATACTTGTTATCCTATGTATAACGCACGATAAGATATCGAGGGATATTATACCGATGAGCGTTGAGTTTGACATGTAAATTGAGATTGAGTATTTCGATTCTCTATTCGGGTGTGGCTCAAAGTTATACAATGAGGATTATGAGTATAATATATTCTAGGTTGACCTTAGTGAACTGTGGAAATATTGTTCTGCAGAATTGAGTTTGATAATTATGTACCATGAGTGTCAAGTATTATGATATTATGGATTCAGACGTTTATCAAATTTGTGATTGTCGGTACCTCGTGGATATTACCCAATTATTTGTGATGGGCGCATAGTTATTGCTTTACAAAAATATAATAAGATTTAAGAAGATTATTGTGATATTTCAAATAGTAATAACATTTATTGAAGTAGGTTCGAAAAAACTTATATCCTTATTAATGTTTAAATTTAACAAATTTTAATTACGTTTATGACGTTTGGTTTTTAAACCTTGATAATTGTCCTGTAACTTATATGTTATGATAATGTTGAATCTCAAATAGATGATAATTGCAAATGGCTATTGCTCTATATATTGATATTGTTTTTTGAGGTTTATTATTAATTTTTAATTTTGATTATATTATTTAATAAGTATTTGACTCACATTTATGCTTTCTTTATTCTAAAATAAAGCAAGTTGTTTGTATATTGTGCGGAGATTGCTGTAAAGATTTCAAGTAAGACGATGATTTTCAAATCTAAAAGAACCATATAGAGAGATGAGAGTTTCCTGTTGAGTTTATGATAAACAATGGATAATATATAGAAATTGTGTTCCATTTTATTTAATTTTATGTGAATATTTATATAATCTCTTGTTATAAGGAGTTTAATCTTTATAAATGACATTTAATTTATGATAAATATTTATAATCTAAGTAATTTTTTCTCGTGATCGGTTTCGACTGAATCTAATGATTTGGATTCAAGTCGCCATATAAAGACGGAGGAACCAAGTGACTTATCGTACCATTCAGTTTATATGGAATAATACCATACACCTTTGGGCAATGGAATTAATTCCATTGATGTATTAATGTAATCACCGGTAAGAAGGAGAGTATCTTTTCATTTGTTGGATAGGCTTATCTCTTTATTATCTGCATTAGAGATATAATTATTTCGCAATGGATATATTATTTTCATTAACTCTAATGCTAATAATGTGTAGGGCAACAAAATACAGTGCTGCCATGCAAAATAGTGTATATATCTTATTCTTTAACTGTCCACCATTCTTAGAGCGCTTGGAAAACGCCATTGTTTAAATGGTTATTATCATTGAGCTCCAATAACTCACTTAAACCCTCACACGTGCAAATGTTGGGTTTGGTCATTTCATTATGGATAGCACAACAACCGAGATGTTATCGAAAGATTACACAGGACTTGTACGAAATTCGGAGTGTTACAAATTAGTTACAGCAAATAACCAGAATGACTATTTGTTGGAGTAAGCAAATCTCAGAGTGGTCAAAATTCGAAGTGTTCGCACTCGCTTCGTGCATGCAACAAATAACTAGAAGAGTAGCAACAATTCTACTCTTGGGCCGACCGCCAAAAAGCCAGGAGGTCGGCCGGCCAGACAACAAGTTGTGATGGCCAAAGAGATTGGTAACGACTAAGGATACTAGGTGATGGCCGAGGATATTAGCTGATGGCCAAAGAGATTAGTGACAATTGAAGATATTAGGTGATGGCCGAGGAGACTAGTTGATAGCTAAAGAGATTGGTGATGATCGAAGATACAAGGTGATGGCCCAGAACAGCTTGTCTGGAAAGCTGGCAACTGATTTTGTAGGGCAATTACTTCCCAAAGTTGACAGGCTTTACAAAATAGGTAGCTGACCTGTAAGGCATCCGTCGTCCGTGAGAAGCGCGGAAACTAGTGAATGTGCAGAAAATGACAAAATTAATGTAACAAATCATCTATAAAATTAGATCAGGTGAGCGGATCAGATTTGGAGTCAGAGTCATTATAAAAGCTCACCAGGCACTTTAGAAGGAAATACGGTAGACGAAAGTTACAACGACAGTGCAACAGCAATAGCAGCAATAGAACGTGGAATGAGAGCGGAACGGAATAAGTATAGAATGGAACTCTTGTTATTCACCGTCTGTCGTCACACTTGTAAAATCAGTGAGTTGAGAATACCACCAGTGAAAGGAATGAGATATAAAAAATATAAAGATAAGAGTGAATGAGAATTTTCTTACTCTAGAGATTATTTTTCTTATTCTGTCTCGAGTGTATTGCGGTATTTTATTTTTTACAATCGATTTTACATAGTGGATTTGCTTTCAAAGTTTGTCCTGTGATTTTCTATTGGTTGAGAATATTTTTCGTGTTAAAAATGCTGTACATTATTTATTTTTTATACCTACTAAATTGGTAGCTGACAATTGATGAATGAGTTCAAATTTTTTTACTGTATACCTATTGCTTTTGCCCGCTCAATTTTTTACTGACTGGCTGGCATTTCCTTGCCATCAACAAGCTCAAGTGGGTAGGGAAAAAAGGAATATGAAACACCAATGTCAACATCTCCCCCATTATGCTCTTCTAATCACTGCATATCCATAACATAATATGAAAAATTGTGAAAATTTTTCTAAGTTAACAATAAAAAAAAAACTTGGCAATCATCATCTAGGATGGTGCATTTAGGCAACTAGCCATAACTTTATTTTCTTAACCCACATATCAACGGTATAGTAATCGATCAAGATTCAATCCCCAGGATCGAATACCAAACTGCAGCTCTGCCACTGCAGTAAGAAACTCTACCGCTTGCTGCGAGGTAAGCAGCTCCACCACTTTGTTCAGCGTTTCCAGCCGAAGACGATCCGCCTTCTCCACCACCTGCACCAGATGTCCCAACCTCCACTCCATGCATCCGGGGTCACAGCGCAAGCCGTCCCAGTCGACAGTTACCAGGCCATCCTGCCACTGGCTCAGCTCCTTGCTGATCTCATTCTCCGACTTCACCGTCTCTCCCTGCAACTCGCTTACTCTCCCCAGCTGACCCGGACTCAGCTCGCCCAGGTCCCCCGTCAGTTTGCCGCGGAGGATGTTGAAAACTTGGGACTCGAATCGGATGCTGGACTCGGTGTAGACGATATGGAAGAAGGTAGTGGGGCGGAAGCCGGCAACCCAGTGGAGGCTCCGCTCGAGAGAGGTGCACCACGGGGCGGCGAATAGGGAGAGGACGTCCGCGCGTGCGGCGAGTGACTTGACTCGGTAGAACGCCGCGTAGTGAGACATCACTTCTTCCACGAGCTGCCGGTAATGCCGGTGGCCCTCCGGAATTTCAGGTCTCTGGGGGAGCTGAGCAAGTTGGACGGATAGGTGGCGAAGATGGTCGAACCATGACTCGTAGAACCGATGGAAGCTAAAACTCATCTACTCTAAGGGATTGCGAAGCGGCTGTTGGGGATGGAGAGAGAGGAAGACAGCGGCGCGTGGGTGAAGGCGTGTGGGAGATGGCGGCTTATAGGGTTGCTAAACGGTGAAAACAGGTAAACATGGATGTCCGCTGGACACTTGGCCTAGAGCCGGCATGCATGGTGGCGACGTGGGAGAACGGGAGGATTTTCAGAATAACTTGCTTTAATTGGAAGAATCGCGCGGCAAGCAGAAGAAGATACAACTTATGGCAGCGGAATTAAGGGAACAGGCGTCGCCGCGAGGGATCCGCGGGGAGTACGGCGCTGAGTCGCTGTCTTTTTATTTAAGAAAAATTGGGAAGCCGTGTTTTGAATGAAACGGCTTTTTTTTTTTTTAGGTTTTTTTTTTAAATAACATTTTAGTTAGGGTATTTTTTTAGATTACAGTTCTAAAAATCTTATATTGAACTACCCCTTGGTTTTTTTTTTGGATCTTTAGTGATTTTGTTTTTTTAAATAAGCAATAATGTATATGAAAACCTAGTGATTCTATTATTAAATATAAATACTACAAGAAAGGTCTCTCGCTACTGATCTGAAGTGGTGTCATGTATATATATCAATTTCAGGTGTTGATTAATCAAATGATATTTCTAACTATAAATACATCATCCCCTCAAAGAAAGGATAAAAAAAATACTACTCAATCAGATAAGTATATAAAAATAGCATAGCCCTCCAAATGTACACTTATTTTCATCCTTTTTTATTCTCTATATTTTTTTTCCTCAATATCTTTTCATATCTATTAAAAATGTTATTGATTTAAGTGTCAAAAAATGTAACAGAAAATGAGTTTCCTGTATCTTTTATCTCCAATTTGCTTTATTATAATGTACAGGATTCTAATTCATAATTATGAAAACCGAACCCGTTTGTATTTAGATATCCAAGTGAAAGCAGTTGGCTTCCTAATTCGTATATTAATTTGAATTTTTAAGACACATCAAGAAGGAATTGCCCCGATTTTGCTTGGTGGGTCTTGATTTTAATTTTTTTTTTCCTCTCTTGCTCCTGTTTTTTGCTTACTGAATTTCCCAATACTTTATTTTTTACATTTTAGGCAAGTAAAAATAATATATAATAGATCTTAAGATTCCACGAGCTGTAATTTTTTGATTTTCCACAACATAATCGTTGGTAAATTAAATAAATATCAACTTAGACCTATCCGTACATTCAGTATTATACGCATATTTAAGGAAAAATATTTATTGTGCACTATATATAGCAACAAACTATATATTAGTCCATAATCTGTTCGATTCATTGTCTGGGCCCTCGAAGCAAGAAACTTGCTTAGGCCGTTGAAATAGAGAACAGATTTTTTTTTTTTTTTGGGTAGAAAAATGCTTTACTTGTCTCTCTTTTATGAGAAGATTTTGGTCATTTACATACCCCTTAGTTTTTAATTTAAATTAAATGATTATTATATGTATATCTATTACTAATAAGTTTCATTATACTATTTTTATATTGTGACAGTACAGAGTCATAGGATGAATTGATATACCAAAAAATATGGACGATACTTAGAAATATTAGAAGTAATATGATAACTGAATGGGTTTTTAGTACAAAAGTATTAAGCTAGAAAATCAAAGATTAATAAGTTAGTTATTTTTAAAATATTTTATTATTCAGAGAGTAAAGATGTGTTTACCAGACAATATACAAGTTGAAAATGTAAAATAATAGTAGGCAACATATGCCTTCAATATGGCATGGCCTTTGCACTTAACATATCATATAAAATGTTATTAAACACCTTAGGGGTCATGATGGGTTATTTTTAAAATTCAATATCTATGAATATGATAAAAAATCTAATAAGAGTGTTTGATTAATTATGTTGTTCACAGAAAAATACACTTATGCGCAGTTATGGTTAGATGAAATATATTATCTAAGATGTAAATAAACAACGTGTGACGGAACGGATTATTCTCCATCGAATAACCTCCGTCAATGGCAACACAAACCAAAGTCTATAATTAATTTTAGGCAACCGGTAAAAACCAAAGATTGGTTGGAATATCCTGCACAAGCACACAACTAATCAAAAGGCTTAACTCAAAGCCTACAACACGCCACACAAGATCACACATCCGCCATATCATCCATGACTCCAATACAGTACATTACCTACTATACCGGATCTGAGAGATGCTATCTAAATGAAACCAAACTCAAAACATATATATATAGACGCGAAAGTATAACTAAATCATCATACATGCGGAAACATAACAAAACCTTAAAACAATAACAATAATGAGCCAAGCCCAACTCTAAGTGGCTGCTCAAAATCTGATCCAACTCTGAGTCCAAAACTTTACAGCACCCGCTCTCCCACCAATCTCATCAAGCAAGCCTCTCCTTGCTCTAAACTATCTGCGCCAGCTAAGTGTTCTCATCTGAAAGGAAAAACATCAACTGCAAGAGTGAGCTAACAGCTCAGCAAATGTAATCATAAATAATTCTTCAAGACATGTACAAGAACAGGAACAGGAAAAGGAAACACATACTCTCCATAATCAAGAAACATGAGAGAGAACAGGAAATAACAGGAATCACTTGATTCCTACGATTCTCGTGATTACATTGGTCGATCATTAATCAGAATCACTTGATTCTCTCAATTACATCTTGAATATGGTTTTGTTCTCATTCTTGAACCGGATTCACACCGTTTCATCAATTGGATATTATTCATTTTCATTATTACATTTTGGTAGTAGACCGTTTTTCAACCAACGATGCGAGAGAACGATTTATGTGTTCGCTACACATTCTAAAGCCACGGCTACTAAGATTCGGCCGCATCCATGCAACATCATCACGACTACATCTCAATACTAGCGGCCGATGCACACACCCCACACCCCGGGTTGGCAATCCTTTCTTCCACAAAGAGTTTCCTAAAGCGTATCACAGACATCACCCGCTCCCGCGAGCGGCCGGAATACATGGCCAAGTATTCCTCGGGTTCACACATGGTATACTAAAGAATACACCCATACGACTCAGGGTCCTAGTTTCAGGATTAGGTTCAACACTTGGAGAGGGAAATCCACATTTGCCACACAATTACATCTCGGGAAATCTCATTCCCATCACAATCATCTCCAACCGAGAGATTACATCATCAAACACATCTCCATCCAGGAGATCATATCATCACAAGCACAATGTGAACTCCCTTCCATTCACATCACGGTTCACGATATCCAATGGGACTCAATTCCCTTAATCCACAACAAAACATCACAAGTTCACAAGAGAGATTAGATTCTTACCTCAAATGATTACATATCACTTTGGAACCTCGAGGACTCATCCCTTGCCTCCAGCACATGGATACACGTTCAGAGCTTACACTTACGTTTAAACATTTAAACGTTACTTTCAATACAATTATGGGGTCATATTACTTTGCATTTCTCATTTCATTTCGGTGAACAATAATGATTTCCTTTTGAACAGACATAGTTCGACATTTGGAAATGGACGTCCGTGGAAAAGTTACTTTGTACACGATAACATCGATTTAACTTATCAGTGATGGAAGCATGTAACTTCCCTTTAATTGCGGATAAACATTCACGGAATTATGATGTCACTTAACGGGTCAAATACGAGATTCAAGATCCGGTCAATATATACACACAATTGGGACATGGGGATTCATATTTTAGAGTCATTTCATCATTTACGAAGG
This sequence comes from Nepenthes gracilis, assembly GCA_033239525.1. Classification (NCBI taxonomy): domain Eukaryota; kingdom Viridiplantae; phylum Streptophyta; class Magnoliopsida; order Caryophyllales; family Nepenthaceae; genus Nepenthes; species Nepenthes gracilis. The sequence continues at coordinate 1,590,962 of BSYO01000006.1, read as the reverse complement.
TGGCAATTATCACCTGTCTCGGTGAATAGCAGAAATGCCCATTTAATTACGAACGGGTCCAAACGCAAGATTGACCCGCGTCACATATATACATCATTGGGACGTGGGGATTATTTTGGGGTCAATTTCATGATACAATGTTAAAACGGAAAACCCCAAAATCCCGTAGGTTAAGGTTTCGGGTAAAAAAAAATCTCGGACAACTAACTACATTTTCTGGACCTCAAGGCATGGGTTTCGAGATTTAACGTTCCCCGTGGGTATCGACACAAAATATGAAAATACACAAAACATCGAAAGAGAACGAAGTGAATATGAGAACACTTGCCTCGATGCTTTCACCTTTATACCGGCTCTCGGGCGGAATTTGCTCGATCTCCTTCCTTCTCTAATCTCTTCTTTCTAAAACCCTCGCCCGTGAAAATGAACGAGAGAGAGGCATTTTATCTGCACCGCCGCTCTAAGGCGGCCATGCCACGGCTGTCCGCCGCTCACTTCTAATTTTTCCGCCGAGCGCAGCGCAAGTTTATGGTTATAAAGAGCCGGACTCGAATAATTTTTCGATTTTTCTTCCCGGTACCAAACCTTAATCATCCCATAGGATTAGTATTGATCATTTGCATACTAATCACCTCATAATTGTCGGGTTCATAAATCCGGAACCTCACACAACGTGTTTTATAAAAAAAAAAAAAAATTTACGTTGGAATTAGAAGCATGCAATTAAGTAAAAATCTCAATGGTGATCTAATAAGTCGCTTGGTATATAATCTTAATATGAGAGACTTTTTATTATTTTGATAGAATTTTTGAGAAAAAGAGGCATAAACAGTTGGAGGCAGAATAGGAATCAAGGCAAAAAAATTTTCAATTTGATAATAATTGATTGTTCAATAACGATCCAATTATGAAATATCTAATCTCCAATTTGTTGAAAGTAATAATTATGTTTGTGTTTTTTCGAAAAAAGCTCATTTATGTGTTAAGATTGTATAAGGATCTATTTGTCGCCTACCAAATTTCATTTGATTTTCAAACATAAACTGCGCAATATGAATGCTGAATGTTTCAAACCTTCAAAGATCTTGTGTTGACATACTTTTAAAATATTTAAAATACTTCATATGAAATTCATATATAAAAATTATATTTTGATAAAGTGAACTCGTAAAATAAGAATGACACTCTAAATATGAGTTTATAAAATTTGCCATAAATCTATAATCTACTAATTAATAATACCATTGAGAGACATATTTAACTGTAATCTATTACTCATTAGAAATTCATTTTACTCGCCTCTATTTAACTACTTTTTTAGGGATAACCTTCAAACTCTGCTACCGATATTAATATTATAAATTTTGATGGCTTTACTCTAAATCAGAATGTGGAACAATTTCAATAACCATTAAAATATATGCAGCTGCTTATGGTATTTTTACGGGGTTTCTTTGTACACACATCTAGATGCAAGGCTTCTTTTTACATTATATTTTCTTGCTATCATATATCCGTATTACTAATTGTATATTCTCATAAACCAACTAATCGCAACCATCATCATTAATTTTCTACAAGTAATAAAGCAAATTTGTTATGATTTATTGTGAATTTTCAGGCGATTTTGTAATGATTTATTGTAATATTTTAAGTAATTTTATAACTCTAATTTGACAAAGTATTGTCTCGACAATTTTGTAATGACATGGGTGCAAATTCCTTCTGACATTATTTTCTGGCCATCATATGACATTATTTTAGATATGCTATATTATTAGAATGATTCTCACTATTTGAAAAATGATGTTGATGGGTTCAGCTATAATTGGCCCAATAAGATCAGGCCCACAATTCAACATCATTCTCTGAAAGTGAAGAGTCCCACATTACTTTTGTAAGATGAACGTATATGTGGAACACACTATAAAAATAAGTACCCTCAAACTTTAAAGAACAAACTCGAAGAAGCTCAAAAAGCTCTATGAGGCTCTAGATGGCTCGAAAAATGGTGTAACCGTTGTTAGCCAATCTCCAACGAAAACGAGATGACGGTCAGGAGGTTACCAGCCCTCTTCTCGCCATGAGGCCTTTAGCCCTCGTCTTGTCTGGAGGTCATTAGCCTTCTGCTGTTCGGAAGCTATCGACCCTCTTCCCGTCCAAAGGCCCTTAACTGTCTGGAGACCAACAACCATCTGCCGCCAGGAGGCTTTCAGCCCTCCACTCGTCCGAAGGCTAGCAGCCTTCCACCGTCAGGAAGCTCTCAGCCCTCCTCCCATCCGGACGCCCTCAGCCTTCCGCCGCCAGGGAGCTCTTAACCCTCCTTTTTACCAGAGACCATCAACCCTTTGTCCCAAAGCCCTCCGTCCTAGTAGCACTTCGTCTCGGAGCCAGGAGTCCTCTATCCCAAGAGCCCTCCGTCCCAAGAGTCATGAATTGCCCTCCTTTCAAGAGGCCTACCCTCCATTGAAGAGTCGCTCTCCGCTCGAGAGTCAGGAGCCCTCCGTCCCAGGAGCACTTCGTCTCGGTTCCAGGAGTCCTCCATCTCGAGAGCCCTTCATACCTGAGTTAGAGCCCTCCGTCCTGAAATCAGGAGCACTCCGTCCTAGGAGCCCTCTGTCCCATGAGCACTCCGTCCGGGAACCAAGAGCCCTCTATTTCGAAGCCAGGAGCCCTCTGTCCTGGAGCCAAGAGCCTTCCATCTCAGGAGTCTGTCTCGGAGTCAGGAGTCCTCTATCCCAGGAGCCCTCCGTCCCGGAGCCAGGAGCCCTCAGTCCCGGAATTAGGAGCCCTCCATCCCAAGAGCCCTCCGTCCCAGGAGCACTCCGTCCTGGAATCACGTTCCCTTCATCCTGAAGTCAGGAGCTTGCTACCCAAGAGTCAACCCTCCACTGAGGTTACTAAAATGCTAACTCACCAGTATAATTTAGTCATTCTCTTCAAAATCGCCCTTCGCAGGCGCATCTCAGAGCCGCCTCTTTATCGAGCACACCTCAAAACCGCCCTCCGCGGGCGCACTTCTAAACCATCCTCCGCGGGCGCACCTTTAAGCCGACCTCCACGGACGCACTTTTAAACCGCCCTCCTCAAGCACACCTCTTAAATGCCCCTCTGCGAGTGCACCTCTAAGTCGCCCCTCTACCAGGTGCATCGAAACACTCCACTACTATGTGCACATATGTATTCATTGCATCCTCCTAATATCTTTCTATTCTCTAGCAAAGATTTCTAATTTGAGCATCGGAGATAATTTTTACCGTTTTCTGATCTCTTATTTGTAATTTACAGTGTGTAGATTCCAAATTAATAACGTCAAAAATCGGACCCGCTCTAATTCAACCCGCGGTGGAAGAATGAAAGGCTCCCTAATCTATATCACAACTCGAAAATCAATGACACATTTTATGTAATGAAAACTAACATTAAAGTTGCATTATTATTAACTGTAAATTTCATTGCATGTTTTATTTTATGTACATGATCTGAATGAGGATTGCATTTGTGTTACTAGTGATTCAAAATATTCATTTCCTCATCCCTCTATTACCTTAATTATCAAGCTACTTAATTAGCTTATGAATAATTTTTAATTAATTTTTAAAAGATTATATGTTAATTAATATTTCAATTAAAATAAAAAAAAAAAACAATTATGTTGATTATTTTTAAATGGTAAGATATCTATCCATAATGGAAAGACGATGGAAATGTACACATCTCACCTTTTCCCTCGAACTCCCGTTGAGTATGGATTTTTCCCGTTGAGTTGAATACTTCTCGTATCAAACTGACTTTTCTGTTTGGTTTTCGATTTTTTTTTAAATAAAAACTTATTCAATAATTTTAATTATTCAGCAAAAACATAAAATTTACAACTAAAACAATTACCTGATATATAATAAGCATACGACTTTCAAATGGTGATTCTAAGTACGGCAAAATAAAAATTTACATCACAGAAAGATAAAATAAATAAATAATGTACAAATTAACTTATGAATAAGACGAAGAGGTCAAAAGATATTAGAATCTCCAATATAAATTGAGTTTTTCGTCCTAAAAACATATATTACAAATGTTTATATTGTAATAAAACACATTTTCATATATATTCGTAAGTTGTGAATGAAGTATCTTCGGCATTTCGTTTCAAATCAGGTTTTTAAAAAAACATAAAACAATACTGTGTTAACCTACCAATTGATGATATAAAATATATATTATTCCCATCCCATTAGCAAAGCAAAAGCACATGCACATACCCTCATAGCAAACCAGAGTAACCAGAACAGCAGGCAAAGAAACAAGCCGAAGTCCAGAGTAACACGACCTAAGCACCTATAATAACAGTAGTATTAAAGTGTCTTGAGACCGAAATAGAAGAACCACAAACAGAGCAGGGCTTTATTCTATATCCATATTATGTTTCCTAGGAGAGACTGCTTCAAAGTTCAAGCATTTGCATACCCTCCGCGAAGTCGAAGGACCAAATGCAAGGTAGATTCTTTCTGAATGTTGTAATCAGCCAAGGTCCTTCCATCTTCGAGCTGCTTCCCGGCAAAAATCAATCTTTGTTGGTCCGGTGGGATGCCCTCCTTATCCTGGATTTTCGACTTGACATTCTCGATGGTGTCTGAGCTTTCAACCTCAAGTGTGATGGTCTTTCCTGTGAGCGTCTTAACAAAGATCTGCATACCACCCCTTAAACGGAGGACCAAATGCAAAGTTGACTCCTTCTGGATATTGTAGTCGGCCAATGTTCTGCCATCCTCGAGCTGCTTCCCAGCAAAAATAAGCCTCTGCTGGTCCGGGGGAATACCCTCTTTGTCCTGGATCTTTGACTTGACATTCTCTATAGTGTCCGAGCTCTCCACCTCTAGAGTGATAGTTTTGCCAGTAAGAGTCTTCACAAAGATCTGCATACCGCCCCTCAGACGGAGGACCAAGTGAAGGGTGGACTCCTTCTGAATGTTATAATCGGCCAATGTCCTGCCATCCTCTAGCTGCTTCCCGGCAAAAATGAGCCTCTGCTGGTCTGGTGGGACTCCTTCCTTATCCTGGATTTTTGACTTCACATTGTCAATTGTGTCCGAACTCTCCACTTCAAGGGTAATGGTCTTGCCTGTGAGAGTCTTCACAAATATCTGCATACCACCCCTCAAACGGAGGACCAAATGTAGGGTGGACTCTTTCTGGATGTTGTAGTCGGCAAGTGTCCTACCATCCTCAAGCTGCTTCCCGGCAAAGATGAGCCTCTGCTGGTCCGGTGGGATCCCCTCCTTATCCTGTATTTTTGACTTCACATTCTCTATTGTGTCGGAGCTTTCAACCTCAAGGGTAATGGTTTTGCCTGTGAGTGTCTTAACAAAAATCTGCATACCACCTCTGAGACGAAGAACCAAGTGTAGTGTGGATTCCTTCTGTATGTTATAGTCGGCAAGAGTCCTTCCATCTTCGAGTTGTTTTCCAGCAAAGATGAGACGTTGCTGGTCTGGTGGGATTCCCTCCTTGTCCTGAATCTTGGATTTCACATTGTCAATTGTGTCAGAGCTCTCCACTTCAAGTGTGATGGTTTTTCCAGTGAGCGTTTTAACAAAGATTTGCATCTATCACAACAAGCATTATACCCAATTATATCATCAAATATCAAAAATAATTACACAAAAATATACAGCATAGAAGTGATAATGATGCAAACAGAGATCCCAACATTCAAACAGAGCAATATCAACAACTTGAGTAGCCCATGTATCAAGAAATTGGCTGGCTAAAGTGGTTAGCAGGCAGACAAGCTCTCTGGAACTTACAATGTCTGTGTCCAACACATATGGACACTTTATAGGGCTAGGTCGGATACCGACATGCCCCAAACACATTGAGACACGTGCAGACACACCCTGACACGTGATAGATTTTTTTTTTTTTTTTATTTTTGAGTTCAACACGTTCCCACACATTTTGGAACACATATCTAACATGCTCTGACAAGTAACAAATTTTTATTCTTTTGAGTTCAACACATTCCGAACATGCTTTGAATACATTTTGACACATTTTGAATACTTTTTAAACACGTTGAGTAATTTTATAAATTTTTAAAAATTCAGGCCCATTGTGAGTTTCAAATGATGTGGACAGTTATATAATTTTGAAAACTTAAAAACCCTACTTCTCACTTTTCATTTCTATCACTGGTCCCCATAAATTTTACTCATATGGTCGCTATAGCATAACTGTGAAAAGTTGGCGGGTTTCATATGATCAAAGACGCCTTTGCTCCAATTCTTAGTTTTAAAACTACTTGTACAACCATTTTCATCATCAAGTTTTGAGAAAAATAAAGGTACTTATTCCTCTATCCATTCATTGAGAAGGAATAAATAACACGGAAATGAGCCGAAGACTTGGTTTTCAATAATAACAATATTTGCCTACTTTCAGGGAGTCCACAATATTCACAATGAGAGAGTAAGACGTGAGACATTTGTAAAAATGTATTCGACTCATTGGGTGATATTGGAGAGTTAGAAATTGCACACGTCTCATTATATGAGCAAGAGTTAGAGTGTGTTGTATTTACTAATGATGGTAATGAAAATTGAGTTTATTATCCTTATATAAATGCATGTCGCTTCTTTTTATGATTTTTTGTGTGCTTGATTAGGAAATGCATATTTTTATTACAAATTTAGTAAACTATAATTTTAGTTTACATGACTCCAATGGATCATGTTTTTTATTTTTAGAAAATAGCATATTGGAGGCGTGTCATATCCGTATCTTGCACCGATGTCAAGCATGGAAAGATTACTTCAGCATGGACAAGGATAATAAGATTTATGTGACCATTGGGAAAAAGAATAAATCAACTGAGAAAATAACAATGAAATAAAACCACCCCACAAAAGCGACGAACTCATACGGCCAGGAAAAAGTGGAAAAACGATCAGAATCAATATAACAAATGGAAAACCTATGAACAATGAATCCAAGACTCAATTACAACAAAACCTACAATGAAAGAATGCAAGGATGCGATCACATCAATCTATTTGTATATTTAAGATTGTCCAAAGAGAAGGAAAAAGAATAGAAAGGACTAAAAATCGGGACCACGGGTTGAGAACCCTAAAGCGACGAATACGGTATTCAATTTCATGAAAGAAACGGTAGAGTTCGAAGATAATTCTCCCAGATAGGGGAAAACCAGAACTGACAGATAAAATTATAATTCAAATTCATCAAAGAACGGTACGACTCAAAGACTATTCTCCAAACAATATAATTCTCAAAAAAAGAGAGGGCGGTTAGCATCACATTGGGCAAGGAACATCAAATAGCAATCTTAAGATCAATCTGAATCATGAAATAACAAAATTCTCGAGAGAAATAATAGCAAATTTCGAAGAACGGCATCAGGAATTGATAGGGAGGAGAGACGGATCGTACCTTGAAACAGAGAAAGAAGCGCGAGCTTAGAAACCCTAGAAATCAACCGGAACGAGGGGGTCTTCGTTCGATGACAGCGGCAGATTGATTGGGGAACACGGAGAGACATCGAAGGGCATTTATAGGAGGATGAGGTGAGTCGGTGATTGGGAAAATATATCGACCGTACACGTGTCATCTGGATGTGCTTTATTAGCTCAGTGCTTACCTAAGATCCAGGTATAGAAATAGAGGTAAGGAATCAGTCACAAATTTTTAATTTTAATTTTCAAAATAAGTAATTTAAATAGTATAATTTTAAAATAATTAATTTTTTATTTTTAAAAATAAATCGATAAATAAATTCATCTGGAAAGAAAAACAGAAAAGTTTCCTCGTTGATAAAGAATATATTTTTCATGACCAATTGCAAACATATTAGATTACATCTAATTGATGATGCCTAAAGTTTACATAATATATCTATAGAGTATTAAGGCATAATATTAGACAATTTGTGCAAATTACAAGTTTTTAAACAAAAATTAAAAAAAATTAAATAACCCACAATCATTAAGAAAACTATAAAATCACTAGACTTTGACAGCCCCTCCCATCCGCATCGCCCCATGCAGTGGTTCGGTCTCGAGAAGAGAGAAGGGAGAAGGAGTCCTCTGAAGATCAAAAGGTGGGGGCCGTCCACAACGTAGCGGGTGCAACAGGTGTGGATGAAGGTGTGTGGGCGGGAGGTGCCGGTGAGTCGGAAAAGGATTTCCTGAGGTAAACGTTCTTACCTTTATGACTAAAAGCATAACATTTTATTAGGCTTTCATCAACTCATGTATTGAGTTGATAAATAGAACAAGTCCTTGCCCAGGACAGCACCATTGTCACTGACAACACCTCAATGACTTTGAAGGCAACTGGTAGCAAAGTCACCAGAAAACGATCCCTCAACATCACTTTTCTCTTGACTTGTCTTTTTCCTCCTCAAATCAGCACGACACTATCTCAAGCAGTGTCGAGGTGGTTTGGGAAAGCTTATTTGGTGCTATCAAAACCCAATTCTGGGTGTCCATGGACATTTGTTCTCACAACTTCAGTGTGCTTATGTTGTCCTAGGGCTCATAGATTATGCTCTCCATAATTCATGCAAATGAAACACAAATTAGCCTAGCTTCTTCTTGTTAAGTACCAGTCTAATTTAAGCAAAACCAGTTCATAGATTTCTATCGGGTTTCTGGTTTGGAAGCTAATTTGAGAAGTTCCACTTGTTCATGGCTCGAGCTAGCGAGGAGGAAAAGGAAGAAGGTCAATTTAAAATGAAATACTTTAGTGTGCCTCTGATTTCTGCTTGGCTTTATGCATGGAGGTTGCAGCTAGTGTGGAGTGAGCTTAACTAGTGTTCCAGACTTACTGGTGTAGTGTTTTGCCTGTACATCAGAAAGTTCCGAAGGAGCTACGTGGGACGTTCAGGGATTGCTTTGGCGCAGAGATGATGTAACTGAAGACAAAAACAGATTGCTCGAGACAATGAATTGGTCACTGAGGGAGGGAGGCTGCCATTGTGATACAAACTCCATGATCGTATCGTGGTAATCGCAGGCGTGATGAAAAAGGGCTGCAAGAGGGGAGCTCTGACAAAGGAAAGCAGAGAAAAAACTGAGAGAGTGTGCTATAATAAGACCTTAGTCCCCGAAACTAATGAAATTCTCCGCGGTGATGCTAATGGTTCTTAGATTCGGCCGAGGTGTAATATGCCGAGGTGGTGAAGAGCAGAATAGTGCAGAGAGAAGAGAAATCGAAAGTGGCAAAGAAGAAAGGAGTTCAGGCGAGGGAGCAGAGAGACAAAGAGTGAGAGAACAGAACGAGAGAGAGAGAGAATCAGTGGGATAGGGGGAAAATATTTCTCTACTTTCATTATACTCGTGTCAGAGTAATATAAACGGGAAATGGAAATCTGGAATGGGGAACGGGAAATGGGAACAACAAACGGGGAATATACCATCACCTGGGCAGAATAACAGACAAAATATAATAGCAGCATATATTAACAGACCCATGTACACTAACTGAATATATGCTCTAAATTTAAGAGATGGTTGGGTGGTCCGAGAGCATCTGTGTTCAACAGTGGTACTACGGCTGCCAATGATGAATTATTGGGCCCCGTACGTTCAGTGAGTGAACTTCGGAGAGGATATTGACGAGTACGTAACACATTGCCTTGGATCATTGACAAAAATATTAGACGAAATTCAAATATCAGCTAACATGTATCAACATCCCCCTCCCAATATCAATATTTTTTAATACAATGACAATATCACGATGTATTATTGCACCGACAATATATCGGCCAATGTTCCTCAGTTAACTTACGATTTAAAAAAAAAATTTCATTACTAACACGTATTGTCCAATATTTTCGATAACGATATGGCCATAATCAATACCAATATCAATATCAAGATTTTCATCCATGCCTTGAATTAAAGTATGGCTCTGGGGGCAATGGATTCCTTATATCTATTTGAGAGGCAAGCTTCTTTGGGTTCATCATTATGAGGCCGAGTCCTCTTGGGAAATTAATGAAATTAATATGAGTCCAGTATGAAATGCTAATGGTTCTTAGATGCAACTCCAGAGGAAAATTCTCAATCTGCTCTGTTTACTAGATGTTGAGGGACAAAGGAATATACTTAGCGGGCAAGACTAATTTGGGGGAAAATTCAGTATATCTAGGAACTCTTCATAGCCTAATGTACAAGTGGTTGTTAAGGACAGACTGAATAGGTTACAATATGCTGCAAGATGATCATCAGGTTTGTGTACATAAAAAGGAACCACTATATACATTATAACAAAAAAAAATGTTACAAAAACAACATCAATAATTTTTCATGAAAAATCCTTCAAAATGAAAGGAAATATTCTAAGAACACAGCCGCTTCCTCTTAAATAGTGAAATACAACTTAAACAAGCAAAATACAGAACTCTGTTCCCCTCATCTTAGTGTTTACAGAGTTGTTCTTATATATCTTTTCCTCGCAGAGTAAGTTTATATGCCCTCTCTATGTTTCTAAATTTGACACTAGAATTGCAGGGATGATGCCCAAAACAAGTAGCTCTAAATCTCCTTATATACAGAAAAAATGTGTGGCAATTTGGGCCGTGGGAATAAATGCACTTGCTAATGCATATTCATTACTCTGGTGCATGCCAAAATAAACATGGGGCAGGCTGACAACCTTTCGAAGAAAATACAGCTCACAAAATCAACTACCCTTTTTCTTGAAACTTTCACCCAATTAGCACACCTCCTTAGTAAGGAAAGATTGAACTCCCATGCTTCCGTCACTACAGCAAACCACATAATGGTTGCAGCTCAACCAATGCTGGGCTCCTCCTCCAGCTACACATCGCTTCTTCCTATCATCTGCGCCCCAGACTGAACGCACTCCATACATCCTACATCTGCCTCGGTCTCTATCTGCCTTGGTCTAGGTTGACCATGGCAAGGCCAAGGCTAGCAGATAGAGCAGCACTTGGCTTGGCCAATGCCCATCAGCCCCCCGTTTCTACAAATACTCTGTATCCAGACTCTATCCTTCAGTCCAACCGAAGTATGTATGGACATGAGACACACATGAGAGTGATCTACACTGACACGGGGCATACCAGATAAATTAGCCTGCTTGAAGAGGAGAAAAGATGGAGTAACAAGAAGGTCACTAACAATTTTACGAGGGCAGCATTTGTTGTACCATTTATGAGGTGTGGCAAGTGAAAAATGCATGGATCTTTAGCAACACTAACGAGGAGCCAGACATCACTATAAAACGCATTCAGAAAACAGCAAAGGTGAGAACACAATCACTCATGAACAAGAAACTAACTTGTACAAGATTTTATTAGTGGCTAAGAAGTATGGACACCGACACAGAACACAAATACGATACGACACCTACAAGCTTTTTTTAGAAATGGAGACACAATATATTGGGGATAAGTAAACTAAAACCATAATTTACTGTTTTTCTAATTAATGAACAATACTATTTTTTACCAAATTAGTAATAAACATGTATATTTCTTATTTATTCACCAAGAAGTTTTATTCAAAAGTGTGCAATTGAACTAATATGAAGTTATGCTATAATATTTTTAACAAACTATTATATCAGAACAATAATTGATGGGAATGCGAGTAATGGGCTAGCCCAAGAAGGAGGCAACGGCCCAAATCCACAACGGCCCAATTCTACTTGGACGGTCAACGCTTCTGTTGACCGGATGAAAAGCAAGTGGACTGGCGAAGACCCAAAAGCAGAACGGCCCATTAAAGTCTAGAACGGTCAGCGCTTCTATTGACCGAAGAGGTGGCCAGTAGACTGGTTGGGGCCCGGACGTGCGTGGCCCAAACAGTAATTGGTCCACGTGTCCATCTCAGAACCACAACGGTTATCTACCATAATTTCCCGCATCTTCAAGAAGTCAAGCTTCACGGTAACGATCACCTTCAGAATCGGTGCATATCTCGGGGGGAATGCGCCAGAGTCTGTTGGCTTTTTGCTGGAAACCCTAATAGTTACAAAATACATAAAGAATGAGATTAATTTCTTGGACCGTTACAGCCAGAAAAGCGCTCACGTTTGCGCCAAGGAAGGCAAATCCTTAGCAGAACACGGGCATCCAGCCCTTCTGTGTAATGAAAGCAACCCGGGGCCATAACTATAAAAGGCCATAAAAGTTCCCTTCAAAGGCACGCTCTCAAAAACACACTCAAACGCTCGCAAAAAACCTTCAAGTAATCTCAAGCTTTTAATAAGTTCTCTAACTCTCTCAAACCCTCTCTCACTCATTGCCATTAGTTCTTGAGAGCTTAGCGAGAAAGTTAATGCTCCTCACGAGAAATCACATAAGTCACTTACCTCACAAGTGCGTTCCCACCTACACAAACACTTATCAGCATTCATAATGCATCCACTGCATTCACCATCTCATTTCATAAGGCCAAATTCTCACTGATTATACAAAATATTTCGATGGGACCAAATCCCGCCGTCATCTAACCTCTTGTTTGATGCTGTGGCATGCAGAACCTAAAACTAGGCGAACGGAGATTGGAATCATTACAGATTATACATTGTTCACCCGAACAAACCTCCACTTTGACTTAGATCTTTAATGCATCAATAATAATGATACAACTTAACAATTAATGTAAAATTTAACATGGAAGATTTTTATATATTAATCAACTTCTACATTTTGATTCTACCACTTTGGATCGTATAATTGGCAAAAGATAAAAATACAAAAAAAAAAAAAAAATCCAAACGAAAACATCTCCAAAATATCTCTGAATGTGTCCAAACATTGTCCAAAACAAATCAAAACAGGTCAAATTTTTTTAAAAAAATAAAAAAAATTGGGCACATGTTGGGGTATGTCGAGAGATTGTTAGTGTCTAATTCATGTCAAATATCAACACTTCAGCTCCGGAGAGTCTTTGCTTCTTCAATTGGTGGTATAGACTTTTGTAGTTTCCACTCCGAATTAATTTCCTTTGTTCTTCTGCCTTTGTTTGCTCAATAGTAAATATGACTTATAAATTAACACAAATTGCTTACTTACCAATAAGAACTGTAACCATGGTGGATCAGATGAAATCTTCAGCAAAAGGAATATGGTTTTTTTGGAATGCAAGTTGGTTTCCAGAATATACTATTTTTGTGGTTGATTTCCAACCTAGTTGGCTATCTAATGACTCCTTCAGTGCAGCATCCATTCTAATAAAAAGAAGCATTAGAAGGGAACCATTTGGTGTTTTTTAACAAATGGGTAAAAGATGAAGCATTTTGTACCATGTCTCCCAAGAAAAGCAAGAAATCCTGAAAGGGGAACTGGGAGGGCTAAATTCTTATTTTTTTTACTGATACACGAATAATAGTGGTAAACTAAGGGATTAAAGAGATGAATTGCGGTTACTTTTGCGTTGTTTCCTAACCAATCCAAGTAATTGAACTCTTACTTGTAGTTGAACAGACCAGGGAAGGGAACTCTGCCAGTTATTAGCAGGGGAAGAGACTTAATATTAGAAATCTGAACTTTGGGATCGATTGGATAAATTTCAGTGGAAAAAAATTCTAATGTTATTCGACAGTAAGAGACACAATTCCTCTATCATGCACGGTAACAGGCAAATTCTCACTGATTACAGGATTACTATGAAGGATATTCTGAATTTTGATCATTGGCTATTACGCACAAGCAAATCAGCATTGGCTATTGATAAGTCGTCAGCAGAGGCAAAAAATTTGCACTACAAAGTAATTGATAGCAGAAGATTGAACCATTGTTTTGATATTAACAAACATATTCTAACCATTGTTTAGATTGGATCATAATATTAATGTTTTACTTAACTCCTGACCCAATCTTAGCAAATTTTATATAATGCACGATTCCCCCCCCCCCCAAAAAAAACGCAGAACAACAGGGTGTTGCGACTAAATTGTTTGATTGTAAAAAGAGTTTCAAAGTCTCCAAGTATTGTACTTCCACTTGCCTATATTTTGGGAGAAACATTCATTGTAATTTCATTCTTATAAGTGAAAAAAAAAAATTACAATAGAAGCAAAAGTGTCATTCTAATACAATTGTGACAATAGAAAGCTCCAAGGTTGGAGTTAGCAATTTATATAAGAGGAAGTTTTGCATCTACCATTCAACCTTCATCAAATAATAATATGAGTAATGTCTCACGGCCACCTTTTAGACACGCATTAAACATCCTGATGCGGACATCAGGGATGTAGATTTGATTTAATTTGATTTTACTTCCAAATTAGTTTTGATTTTATTTTCATAGTAGATTTGATTATTAATTAGCATAGATTTGATTTTATTTTAGCAAGGATTTGATTTTTATTTTGAATTAGAAATTATTTGATTGTGATTTGATTTTTATTTTGAATTAGGAATTATTTGATTGTGATTTGATTTTTATTTTCCAATTGATTTTATTTCCCAATTAGGAGTTATTTGATTGTGATTTAATTTTCAATTATCCTAGGTATAGGGTTTTCTATATAAGAACCCCACTTCTATTATATGAAATAATATTGATGAATTGAGTAAAATTTGATACTTCTCTCTCTTGGTCTTTAATTCTCTCTCTCCCCTGGTTTCTCCTCCTCCCCGATTTATCTTTCCCTTCTCCTACTCTTCTCCTTCCCTACATCACATCCATTCTAACAATGGTGTCTCATCCACTCATCTATTCTTATATGAGTCCACTAGTTTGGATATATAGATATGATACTACATTATCCAAAGGTGTCCCAAAGGGTGACCCCAAAACATTACTCTTGGAGCTCTCAAATGAACCTCGAGAAGATAACGCACTGCCGAACCTATATAAATATGATGTTCTCTATTCTTTTACTTTAATATTAATTTATGCATAACTTTTTTTTGTCATTTATTTAATGCCACAATTAAACAATTAATGGATTATAATTCAAATTTGACAAAGTTAAATTTTCCATTAAATACCGTAATCCATTCTAACTCGAGGTTGTTGGTTGTTACAACAGTTATGATTTTAATAGTACTAAAGCAATATATCAATTATTACAATTATACATTGTTGTACCCTAAATAGAAGCCTCCACTTCAACATGATAAATCGTTTTTCTTTTCAAATCAATTTAAACAAAATTTCATCCCAACCAAACACCCATGGAATGCAACGCACACACAATGAAAAGAAAATAAAAACCTAACCAAAAGGGCCAAAAGGTTGCCTGGTGATGCCCGAGCCTTTTGATCTGTACAGCATGGAAAAGGTTGGTTTGTGTTCGTGACTTGAACCCATAACTTCAAAGTCGTGATAGAATATCTTACCATTGTACCAAAATTTATTCTCAATCAAACCAAAGAATCTCTAATGTTCACAATTTATCCTCATTAAAAGAACATTAACGTAGCTTCTTTGCAACACAAGGAAAGCTGAGTATATCTAACCCACTCCATTACCCGCAACACGGAAAATCTCATACATTAGGCCACCACCTTAAAAATAAAAGATTAAAAAACCCTAAAACCTACAGCCACAATAAATAATACCAAACCTCTAGAAATTAGCGCTTCCTTCAAGTCTTGCCATAAACATTGTTTGAAGCTTCGGTTTTCTCTTTCCTATCACTTTTTAATTCCTTGGGATCAAACAGCTTGTACATCCCATTCTCATCCTCCTGCCCATGACTGGATAAACCCAAACAATTAATAAAATCCTTCATTTCCAGAAGCATCATAGCAGAGACCTTTTTCAGTATTACAATGACCCTCAGAAACCATCACAATGATGATGAGGCACAACCTCGTAAGTCACAAAATCCTGATCAAGCTCTAAGATTCTTATAGGGCTCCTGAGATTTGTCCAACAATAGATCCGATAAAGAACAAATAAATTAGTCAGCTTAATCCACTTTCAAATTTCGCTGAATGCCTTTTACAGGAAAGAGACTCATGTAGGGCACAGAGTATAAACATTGGGCATGGGCCAAATGGCACATCACATTGTTGCAAAAAGATTCATGATCAAGACAAAATGTCACAAAATACATATGTCAGCGCAAATACAGCCTTTATTCCTTTTGGTAGAATGTTGTTTGATAATGAGAACGTTCTTATGTGATCAACGTAGGTTTTGACAAAAAGACCCACCCCAGGGACACAATTATATCTGTCTGTGCAACGATTCCAAAAGTTGAATTGTGTTTCAATCAAACTGTCTCACTTTTGACCAATTCTCCCAAACCTGCAGGTAGACAAATCCTATGAATAGGGCAATTCAGGTACACCAAATATATCATTCAATACATAATCTAATTGGGCTAATATGATAAAGCATAGATAATCCAACACAGAATAAGTCAAGCTTGAATGATAAAATATATAAATTAGTAGTAAAAGCAAAAAGAAGCTACAATCAGGTTGGAATCCTAAACAAAGGCACCAAAGGGAAAAAAACAGTACCATTCGCTTTTTCATTCTGCATTTTAGGCACTCAATTCTAGTGATTACAATTCCACATTAAAAAAGAAAATCACAAAATGCAATACCGAAATATTTACCTTGGAAAAGGGAAATTTTCCGACAGCACCAAATTATGAACATAAGAAGGAACCAGAAAAATCAACCCCAAGATAAAGGAGATATTACACAAACAATCTGAGGAAGGAAAACGCAATGGAGCAGGGCTTCAAAACCTAAAGGAAAGAGATCATTTCAGAGCTTTGTAAGCTGCACTCGACTGCGTATCAGGTAACTTATGCTTCTGTTGAACCGAGTTGCGTTCCAAGTCTCGCCACTTGTTGATTGCAGCAGCGCATATGACTAGCACAGCATCACCAAAAGATTGTGAAAGTGAAAAAAGAGCAAAACCTGACAGAATTGACAGCATGTTGAAAGCAGCGGGATAATTACCTCCAGCACCTACGAAAGAGAGCAGACGAAAGAGCTTTGGACCAGCTGGTCCCGCTATCTCCTCGCCTGTCATCCCTGTCATCTCTTTCTCTCTCTCTCAGTATCTACCTGTATATACGTATCAGTTAAGTGAGCTGTCAACTACAATGAAAATCCAAATGCTCCATCAAACACGAACTCCACTTCAAAGCATAAATGGGGATGGACAATTCACTCCTCCTTAAGATTTGGCTTTCGCCAAATCATATTACTCAAAAAATACCGTTTTCTCATTCTACTTAAATAGGGGAACAAACATTTGCTACCAATTATTACTTTCTTCACCCCTTTTTGTTCCCTTCCTTTCCATTGTTAGAACTCACAAGGTAAATTCTTCTCATTCCATCCCACCCGTCCCCTTCACTTCCCTAACCTCATTAAACTCCCAAACATGCTATTTATTCCCCGTAATCAAATGGGCCCTTGGAGTCAAACATCTCAATCTTAATCATGCATCACCAAATGTATGAAAAAAGCCCATTATAAGTTTGAAATATATGCAAGCAAAATCATATTTTTTAGCCTTATTCATCTTCAGTAATCCACGCAATTCACTCAACAATTCCACGACAAAATACCACAAAATTCTCTCCTACAGAGTACATCTAGGATTCTTTTAATTTGTATGTATAAAACCCTAAATAATGGAAAAGAAGGGAAAGAAGAAGAAGAAGTTCCCGATGTTAGTTAACAGAGATGACTTACCTTGGTTCTTAAACGTGCCAGAGAGCGAAGAGTCCGAATCGTCGTTTCGGGATTGCCGGATCAGAAGGACCGAAGGAGAAGATAACTAGAAAACCATCTGCACCAGTCTCGAGTTTTATATGGGGATATAAATGGTATTTTGCTAGATGGTAAGAATATTTAACTATATTTGACATAAATTTTTTTTATTTATAAACATGTCTCAAATTTGTTAAATTAAATAATATATGTCTAAATTATATAATTTATATAATTATCATAAAAAATATTTCCCATTAATGCATTATCGGATCCGAATTATCCGTTAGGTTTGAAATAGATCAGATCTTTATACACTATTAATCTGAATCGTATGCTATATAACAAAATATAATCAAAAGATTGGCAAAACCCATTCCCCGATATATCCTCTAACACTCAAATTAAAATCATTCTTTTAAGAAAAGAAAATGATATGATGCAAGTGCAAATATTTGTAAATGTAATTTTGTTCATAGTTTACGTTTTTCGAAAAGTATTTTAGTGAGAGAGAGTGCATGCGCTTTTTAGCATTTTGAATTTGTTTTTAGTTAGTCTTTTATTTTTACTAAATGTCAACCTCTTTTCCTGTTGAAAATAATGAGTTTTTATAAAGTTAAATGACAGTTGACTTTTCATATCAACAACATGAAAAACTATCGAGTTAATAAGATATTGTTCAATTGGGGGTTTCAACTGGAGCCCATGACCATTGAATTCAGATATGAGAAAGAAATCATTTCGACCGTTAGTATTAATTCCGTTTTCTTTAAAGAGCAAACTATTTAAATAGGGTCGACAGGTACATTCATCGATTTAGGCTAATTAAACCTCCATTCTTTTATGGGTCGAATCCTTTGATAAATTCTTACTCTTGGGCTATCAATAACAATACCCATCACCCTATTTCATAACTCTAAGTCATATGTAATAATGGGATTAATTTTATAGTCAAAGAAATATTTAATTTGATTTTTTTAATAATTTATATATATATATTTATTTATTTATTTTGAAGTTCAATTTTACTATTTATAGTCATTAATGGTGATGTGGTATCCAAGCAAAATCTGAATCTCCTGGATTTCCCGCACAATGCAATAGGAATCAAAAGAAATCCCTATGTCATTAAATACATATTAATCTAAAAAAGTATTGAGTAATGCTAGAAGTTTGTTAGCTTATGAATATGCAAAAATGCTTGGCTTAAATAGACTTGTTGCGTTATGCTTCCACGGATCTTTAAGAGCCAGGCTCGTTGATGACGGGTGTTGAATCCGCGGCGTTCAATCAGACCTAGAGATGCAGAGGTGCGTCTAGTCCGATCCGTGGTTTACAGGCAACACAAGTGTGTGAGGTGTTAGACACGAGATGAAGATTGAGACCGAATATTTTACGTGGAAAACCTCCTCTTAAATTGGGAGGAAAAACCACGAGGCTCGGGGTTTGGAAAGAGTTTCACTATTTGGGTTGGAGATTTTACAAAGTACAGTTGTGAAGGTTAATTCCTTCCCTGTCTCATACTTTGTGTTTCTCTCCTAATGAAACTATGCTCGCAGGGAGCTTTTTACTCTTCTTTGGGGGGTTAGTTTTGGGGAGAGAGTATCCAGTCGAAGTCTGGGCCTGAAAGTTGTCCCTTTGAAAGGGGCATTGCTGAGTATTTATAGGAGAGGCCAGGCAGTTGGGGAGAAGACACGTGGCGTCCATCCGTCGGTTGAGGAGCTGGTCCATCGACTCCCTTTAATGCTGCTAACGTTGCGTGGAGTGGCATGCAGACGGCGCCGCTGCAGCATCTGAGGGTGTCATGCGTACAGAGTTTGAATATCGGCCTTGATCTAACCAGGCGTGCCCTGTTGAGACAACGACTGGCAGTAGTTGCAGGCTTTATTGGGAATCGGCGAAGTTGCCTAGCTGGCACTCCCGGCCTTGAATGAGCGGTCCTCGTCCAGTTGGAATGTTCCTCGTGAGTTTGTGGACTCGTGAGATGAAGCAGCTCTTGGAGGGTCTTCTGGGGAGAAGTCCGAGCGTCTCTTCCTGGCCGCTCGGACAGTTGCGAGACTTCTTGGGCTCTCGGCCATTGGGCTTCTCACTTAGGCCTCTCTTCTGGGCCGTGTTTCATGGGCCTTCTCACTGGGCCCCAACAAGACTTAACTAGTATAAATTGGGGTTTATTTAAATCGTATAATCTGTTTTTTTATAAATTTTTATTAGTCTATTAGAATTAGCTCTACCCTATAAGAATGTCACATAGACTTAAGCGTGTCTTGTAATTTTAAGTCAGATATCCAAAATGTTGGCGACGGCCACTAAGGAAGAAAAAAGACGCGGGAAAGAAATTAAATAAATCCTAGACACGATTTACCCCCCATTGTATAATTTAGGCAGTGGAGAGGAGGGCAAGGCCTGCGCACGAGCCAAAGGAGAACAAGCCGCCGTTGTCGCTGTCGCCGGCAAGAAATTGAGGCAAATAATCCTTCCCTTTATCCTTGTTAATGCTATAGTTTATGCTTGCTTGTCTCGATTTTGTGGAACTTAGCCGAAATTTCGGTTGATGTGAGAAAGGGGGCAAACCAAAGCCTACAGCTCATGGGTGAAAAAGAACCCAAAATTTTGCGTTCCACATTAAACTGGGGCTTGATAATTCATACAAACAGCTCAGAAAAATCTTTGTTTTACATGTTGAATTTGGGAAGCTTGAAATTTTACAATTCGGTGCAAAGTCTGAAAGGAGGATGAACAGAGCACTGTGCTCTTTTTGGGGTATCAAACGTGTAAAAAGGGTGAAAATGGTGAGAGAATGGCTAGTGGATTTGGAAGCAGAATGCGTTAACCAGATATATGGGCTGTGGGTATGGGTATGTGTACGTAAGTATAATTATACAGATAATGTGTATACATATGTATACATGGGGTTCTACATGCACAGGAATACGTAGATGCGGTGTGTGTATAATACATGTATCTATACAGGCATATAAATATACAGGGAAACATTTATACATACATAGGAGGATATATGCCTGTGTGCTGTATTTGTATACATATATCTGACAGTGATATACATATTTATACATGTACATATGTATATATATGCACGTATGTAATTTAATGATAAGTCAGTTTAATGAGAAAATTATGGATTACTTATTATTTTGATTGGACCTTATGAAAATAGTTGAATAATGGGATAAGATTGTTAATTGTAAGAATTGCCTGAGGAGTGGGAAAATGAGGAGTATTTTATGACCTTAGAAATAAGATTGATACATTAAAAGTGTTGATGAAAACTTAATAAAAATGAGGATTTTTCTTAGTGGCAATCGGTTCTTTGTGTCTACTTAAATTACGTGCGTGTATTTTAGTGTATTCTTTGGATAAGTAAATGATTGTGTGTGATGATTTTAAGATATTTGAACGAATGGGAGTCCATAAAATTTTAAAATAGTTTATAATTTTTTGATACTTATTTCAATATAGGGGTTGAGATTGTTGATTTTAAAAATGAACGTTTATAATCTACTGACTGTCGTAGAAAGTGATATTTGAAAAATCAAAATTGAGAAATATCATAGGTGATATGAACATAGTGTACACTCTCCATGAGAATTATAGTAATAGTGAAGATATTATGGATATCGAGTAATCTAGTGATACTTACCCAATTATTAATGGTGTAAATATGCGATCCTTTAGCCACTATGCCATATAAGGTTTATAGAAATTATTATTTATCTTGTATAGTGGTGACATCGTATTAAGTTAATGATTAATTTCGGTGAAATTTTCATTACATTCCTAATATGCAATCACTCTTATAACTTTTGGGCTATTGATACAATATAACGTTCAGTCTCGAAGAATGATTAGTATATTATATGTTATTATTAATTTTATACATTTGATATTATCGTTCGAAATGCTTACTAGTATTCTAATGTTATTGATTTTAATTTTATAAAGTCTCGAGCTTACCATTGTATTTTACTAATTTCAGATTAAAGAGTTAATATAGTACTAGTTAGAGTTCATGGTACTACCGTTGAGTATAAGGTAAAAATGATTTCAAAATTAATGGCTTATGAGGAAGAGTGAAAAATATTTTTTTTATTATTTTTATTTATTTTTTACAAAGTAATTAGATATTGATGGTTGGGACTCCATTCCTTAATTTTGGTGGATATATCGAATGTTTTATTTGTCTTTGGTTTTTGAATGATTAATATTTGTGACGGAACAGATTCTTTTCCTATAAATGCCTTCCGTCAATAAACAAATAAAACTAATAATTACAAAATTCACAAAAATTTCGACAAAGTTCCATCTGCAATTTGACTGAAACCAAAAAAAATACAACCTGTGTGATTCATACCTGTACATGCACACATCTAATCCAATACCATAAATCCTCCTACAACACAATTACACAAGACCGCGGACGGCCATACCATTCATGGCTCAAATAATATACTCCTATCCACTATATCCAAAAATACATAAGAGATACCAATTAGGATCTTCACATAACCAAAACAAAATAATGGAAACAACTATAACCATATCAAGAACCTGCGGAACCAATAGATCTCTGTTTCATCACATGTATCATACACCTTTTATACACAAGATTTATATACATATAATCTACATACAAAATCCGACATTTACATTCAAGCCACTTCCTTCTAAGGTCTCCAAAATTTCTTCCCGTATTCAAAGATCTTCGGGTAGGACTTTAACTACTTTTTTCTCGTCTGGCACTAACTCAACTGGAATGAAAACAGTAAAATAGTGAGCCGAAACCTAACAGTGTACTATAAAACATGCAGGTGATATGTTTTTATGCAGAACAGAAGTAGAACAAAAAATACGATATTACCCGAAGTATGGAACGTATAATTCGATAGAGCAGAAAGTACGATAACATTGGAATACGACACATATATTTGATGGAACAGAAATTACGATAATATTGATAACAGTAGAACGAAGGCGTTCAAACATGTATCAAAATTCATAACAGTTCCAAATCTTATTTTCTTTTCAGACATTTTAGTTCGATATTTTTAGGGATCCGATCGGTATAATCGAGAACAGATTGTGTTCAATCCACACAATCAAATGTCGATAGTTCGATAGTATGTCGCTATTGACATTTCGATAGTCCAATAGTTCGATGATTCGATAATTTATCCTCGATTACTTGCCATGTCATGTCCTTTGTTCTAAATTCTATAATCAAATTCAATCTATTTCGAAGCCAAGTTTATTATCAGAAGGTTTCCATAGTTCTATAAAATAATTCTATGCAGAGTTTTCGTATATTGATAGTTCAATAAACTTTATCAAAGTAATAATTAACATTTAAAATCATCAAAATTCTAAATTTCCAACAAAATTCCCAAATTTTTGTATTAGGGTTTCGGGAAACAGTTCTGAGGAAAATTTATGCATGAAACTAGGGCCAATTTACAAAATCAAAACTATAATTCATAAAACATACACTTAACATGAATTTAACTCAAATTCACACTACAAGTTTCGAGTTAGGGTTTCCAATATGCTGTCCGAACATGGAACGAAGCAAAATGTGAGACGAATCATGAAATTGAAACTACAACACATGATAATCATGTATAAACATCAAATTTAATTATACATCTATCAGAAAACTACGATAATCGCGATAAATCATGAGGGGCGAGGGTTTCAAAGCGTAAAACAAAAAATAGAGAAATCCAAATGCGGTAAAAACAAAGAACGAAGTGGGAGATACACTTGCCTTAACCCGAGCTACCGTTATTTTTACCCGAATTGAATCGAATCGAAACTGGTAGATTTTGGATCCGGGGGGGCTGTGATGCTGGGGGGGCGTCGCAGGCCGCACGACTCCATTTTGGCCATCGAATAGAAAATCCGACAGCCGATATTTTAAAAAAAAAACTTAAGAAAAATAAAAAATAATAATAATCGTTTTTTTAAAATTAAATACCAAAAAAATTATCAAAATAAAAAAAATATTAAACTATTTTTTTAAATATATATACATATAGCCATCGATTTATTCTATCCGACGGCTATATGCACACCATACGGGCTGCAACCCCCTCCCGCGTTGCAGCCCCCCTCGGCTCGTAGATTTTTTCCCTTTTTTCCCCTTCGCGAAACCCTCATCGCGTTCTGCTCTTTCCTCTAATTTCGCTTCTGCTTCTTCTCGGTTTCCAGCTTTCTCTCCCCCTTTAATTTCCCCAATTTCCCCTATTAAAAAGAGGAGAAAAGGGGTCACGTGAAGGGGCGTGCCAGCACCCCTCCTTTACCCCTGTTTTTCCCTGCTTTTCCTTGTGCTTCTATTTTGTTTTCCACGTTATTATTATTATTATTATTATTATTTATTTATTTATTTATATTACAATATTAGATCTAATTATTTTTTAAAATTTTATAATATTTAATTAATTTTTTTTTACATTTAAATTATTTAAAAATTATTAAAAATAATAAATAATTTTAATTTAATCAGATAAAAATATTTTAAGATATTATAATATTTATTGATATTTTAACTATAAATTTTTATATTGATGGTTATTTAAATTTATGACGAATAAATAATGTTTTTAGTGGTTTGAAAATTTTCACGTGGAGCAGAGTCCGGTCGGGTCGTTCCCACAATCTGCGGACATTACAAATTCTGGGTCTTGGGAAATGCAAATCTCAGCGCAAATGACAAATTTGCCCTTGTGAGAGCTGCTCCATCCCTCCCTCTCCGAAGTCTTCCACCGCTTCTTTTTACGATTCCTTCTCTTCATTTTCTTCGACTGATCAATCCTCCCTTTTTGGTCAACAGATTCTGGCGTTCCACCCTCGTCCAGGGCTTGTACGTCTCTCTCTCTCTCTCTTTCTCTTTCTATCTCTCATCCCTCCATTGCTGCACTTCGTCCATTTTTTCAACGTTTCGTGACCAATCTGAGTCCCACCCCCCGCGCAGCAGTGGTATCAGCCGTTTTTTGTTACTGTCCTCACATAAGTTGGCATATCTGAGGTGTCAAAGTTCGTTATCTGAGATATCATCTTTATTCATCTTGATCTATGAGTCTTATTAATGTTTACTGGTTTTTCTTGCGTCTTTGTTAAATGGGTTTTCACATATCCTCTCTTGTAGGCTTGCTTCATTTCTACCGGAAATTCTACCTTGTGTTCACATAGTGCACACACCCCTTGCTCTTTTGTCATCTCTCGGTCCTCTGTTCTTCCTACGATGAAACAGAGGTTCTCTTAAAAAGGTATGACATTCTTAATTTTGTGGGTTTAATGTCAACTTTGATGGTCATTAATGGCTCAATTAAATGGTTTTTTTCCCCTTTTATTTATAAGCTGTTGTGTGTAGTTATCTTTGCTCAGTCTCTTTCTCCCTCAATGTGTTAGTCCTTTTCATTTTACGTTTTTTTGCTCCCTCTGTTCACCTAAGATAGATCAGAAATCCTTTGACTTTTTCTTCGATTGTTCTTGATTCTATCCATGCTAAATTAATGTGCACGATATTTCAGCTATCAATCTATTGTGTCTTGAGATCAGAACTAAGTAGTTTTGATTTGTTTGTTATTTGTTTTGGCTTCCAGTTCTGAGCTAGTATGTTTTGGTTTTTGTTTTCAGGAATTTGGGCATTGATACCAATCACCACTTTTTTTTCTCCTCAAAAGCTGCTTGAAAGTGATTCCCAAAAGAAGCTGATCCGACTCTCTCTCTGGTGCTCTCTTCTCTGTGATTGACGATGGACAAAAATGGAAATTCAAAGTTGAATATAGCCATCATCCATCCAGATCTCGGGATAGGTACTGTTATTCTCTTTAACTTCTATATGCTTAGTGATAAGTGATATTTTATTTTTGTCTCGATAATTATGACCACGGGTTAGGAGATAAAGAGACCAGATTGCTATTCCGGCTGTTGTTGTTGGAGGGTGGGGGAGAGGAATTAGCATGCAAAATCATTATTATTTCCATGCCTTGTTAGTAGTTGTATCGTGTCAAAGTAACAAGTTAGAATTCAAAGTAGGACATAAAACACGAGAGAATTTAGAAAGATTGCTCCCTTTATCCAATCAATGCATCTTGCATGAAGTTTTCAGCATGAGAAAGGCCAAGAGTCTGTGGTTTCATGCTGATGTAGTGAAGAGGAAGTTGACTACACAGAGTAAGAGTTGAACAATTCGGTGCTATCAGCTTTATGGTTGTGAGTTATCTCTTGACTGGCTAACCTCTTTCCATGTCTTACTGTTATCGTCCCCACTTTAGGTTCATCTTTGATCTTTTGCCATCAAGGAAATGTAATAAGCTTTTGGTCATTGCATTTGTTGTTAATCATGCTAAAGTTGATAAACTGTGCATACGTGTTAAGGCTTGCAAGCCGAGGTGTCGATCAGCTTTGACACTGGGTGACTCACAGGAGACATGAGTGTCTCACTATAAAGTGTGTTTGTGACTTGGTGCCTGTAACTTTGACTCAGTGGTGTGATGTGGCGATGTTGTGGGCTGTTGACGCTGTTAGCATGGGGCAATGACATTGTCGATTCTCATACTAACACAGGTTGAATTAGTTAGCCTCAGTCAATGACATATTTTCTTAACTACTGAGAGGAATGAAGCAAGTCTTGGGTAGGAACAAAGAATGGCAATAAAGATGGGTCTTAGGCTCCTAACACTTGAATGTTTCATAGAGATCGCATTGTGATTAATGCTGTTAAATTCATGCCTCATGTGCACCTAGGCATGCTTAGGCTCAAAGCTAAAACCCTGATGCCTCAACTTACGTAGTTGTATTTCATTCCAACAGACTTGCACCTAGGCTTGCGACTTTTTGAGGCCCAAGATGCACGCCTTATAATTTTTTTTAAAATTATTTTTTAAAAAATAAGATGTTATATTTAATTATTACTTATAATACTTAGTGTTAGTAAAATTGGGATTGATGATAACAATGAGTGGCTATTTAAAAGGATGGATGAAGACTATAATGAGAATAATAAATTTATATTTGATGATAACTTTTTAAAAAAGGTTTTGTAGTTAAAATTATTATAGTAAATGAGGTTATACATCACATTAAATGGAGAAATAGTGTGAACTTTGAACCTCAAGTGTCTGTAGGGATGTTTCATTGGAGTTTGAAAATCATATAGATTCCAACATAGAGAGACATGTAAAGATAGAGAAGTAATTCAAATCTATGAATTAAGAGAAGATATGAATTTTTTTTAATAATGATGATAAATATTAGTTATTGTTGAAAGTATTTTAGGAACTGTAATTGTAAGTTTATTGATGAATATTGTTATTTTGAGTTGTGTTTATTAATTATCATTTTAATATTATTTGTTATAAATATTTTTTGGTACTTTTATTCCATTGATAGCTTTAACAATTGAAATTGATTATAAAAATATCATGTATACCTATTTTATAAATGGATTCCTCACTTCCATGACAGCTGCGCCTTTCTTCTAGACCCTAAGGACCGTTTGTGCCTTAATGCACTTTGCGCCTTTAAGAACATTGATTGTGAGAGTTGGAGGTTTCAATGTGTACTATTTGAAATCCCAAACTCAAGCCAATTAAACGCTTGTGGTGTAGTTTGTATTGTATGCCACAATAATGTGTCTTATGGAGTTTAGATCAAGGTTGCTTAGTATATTGTTTGTCTATACATGTGTTGGGACATGTTATCATTCTCGGATGATCAAGGCGTGTTTTGGAGTAGTTGCCTTGATGAGTGTTAGGAGCACACCAACCAAAGGGCTAGAGAGTTCAATTGGGGTATAGCACACCAAGGACATGAATGGTGTGCATTGGTGGGCTAATAAGCCCCAATGTCAATTAGGAACAATGGTGATCTGTATTTTGACTTGCTAGATAATAACCAAATGTGCATAAGCGCTAAGGTAAGAGAACTTATGCAATGGAGCAAACTCAAGCTTGATGGTAGCCGTATCCTAGGAAGCAATTAGTATGGTGGTAGCTGATTGACTAGAAGGTGCAGGAGCCTCAAAATTAAGGTTCACTGGAGTCATTGAGAGGAGTTTAATTTTTATAGTTTGTGTGGCTAAGTATCAGAGAGGGGGCTTTGAGATTATAGAGTTGAGTAAGGTTGTCCTTGACTTGGAGATATCTTGGTGCCTCATGGTTGATTTCTTCCATGTCAAAAGTTAGACTGTGGCACAAAGCTTAGCTGCCTTCAAGTGGCATATTTCCTTCAGGTCATTCTTTGTTGGCACCTTATTTCAAAAGAATTAATGAATGGTGCTGGAATGGTATCGGCTTTATAATACATTGTACATTGTAGGTGACAGAAAAGAAGTGTTTCTCAAACTTAAAGAGAAGTCACAAGCCCGTCTGAGCTAGTTTCATGGTTTTCCTTGTGGAAGAGTGGGCACCCAACCGTTGTGCGGCACCCTTGGGAAATGGTGTATCAATTAGATTTAAGATCATATGCTTTGTTTATGCCCTTTCTTTGCCTCTTTGCGGGTGCTTCCTTTAGTCAAACCATATTCTAAATCATATTTCCTGTTTTAGCTTAGGGATTCTGCAATTGGTTTCTCAGGTGGAGCTGAAAGACTGATTGTAGATGCTGCAGTGGAACTTGCATCACATGGTCACAATGTCCACATTTTTACGTCACACCATGACAGGAGTAGATGTTTTGAAGAGACCCTAACTGGTGAGCACCTGACTGTTATCTCTGTTTGTGTTATGAACTTATTTTTGACTAATGAATTCTCAAATTAGGGATTTCCTTTGATTTGGTCTTTTTCATTCTTCTCCTTTCCAAATCATTTTATTGCATGCCAAACTTTATTTTTGTGCAATCAAGACAAAATCACCCTAATTAAGGTAATATCATCATCAAAATCTCATAAATACAGGCTAAGAATCCACATTGAATGGTGGCAGAGGGAAGGAGTAGTGAAGACTTGATGCAGAGACTATGAATTCCCTGGTGCATGATGTCAGCGAAGGATATGCTGAATATCTTCTACAATAATAAATGAATAAATAAGTTAGCTGCAATTTCTGTGTTCTACTATTTTTCTGTAATATTATTCCCAGTATTGGATTTGATGTTTAGTGGAAATATGCGTTTCTTCTTGTTAAAATTTGGGTTCATTTGTAGGTGTGATATTTGAAAAAGAAGCAACAGAACCAGAAATATTGAAACCCTACATACTTAATTTCCAGGGCATGTCCTTTTGCAGGATGATAGATAATTATTCGCATTCAACCAAGGATTGACTTTGTCTTTTCTCTTTGAATATAATGTGCTCTTCAGGTGCCTTTCCAGTTACGGTCTATGGTGATTTCCTGCCACGGCACATTTCCTACCATCTCCATGCTGTGTGTGCATATCTCCGATGCTTTTTTGTTGCTATGTGTGTATTGCTTATGTGGCCATCATTTGACATAATCTTGGCTGATCAAATTTCGGTTGTCATTCCATTGTTGAAGCTTAAAAAGTCAACAAAGGTAACCATTAGTGTTCTGTTAGTATGAGGAGGAAGTGGAATTCACTATTCATGGTGCTCCTACTCACATACAGGTTGTCTTCTATTGTCATTTTCCGGATTTGCTGCTGGCTAAGCATACGACAACACTAAGGAGAATATACCGAAAACCTATAGATTTTATAGAAGAAAGGACGACTGGTGGGCTTTTGTGCCTGGGCTTCTTTTAGATATTTTTGTGATTTTTCAACGTCTTTGATACTATACTTCTCACATATGGACTACAGGAATGGCGGATCTAATTCTGGTTAACAGTAAATTTACTGCATCTACTTTTGCGCAGACATTCAAATATCTTAATGACAGTGGAATTCGGCCAGCAGTGCTCTATCCAGCGGTTGATGTTGATCAGTTTGATGTACCTCACAATTCTAAGTAACCAACATGCTTTCTTATCCTTAGTATCTTCTAGTTCTAGGCGTGCATTTAAGATTGTGTTAATGTTATCCTTTATCTGCTTGTAGGGATATTTCAGTATCTGATTGCCTTTCTTATAGGTTAAATTTTCTCTCTATCAACCGTTTTGAAAGGAAAAAGAATATTGAATTGGCAATTTCAGCTTTTGCCAAGCTTCAAAGCTTTGGAGGGAATATTCTTAAAGGTCATTTTTCAGCTGATGCTTCCTTGACTATTGCAGGTAGGTCTTGCTCTTCCCTGCCTGGCTAAATTCATCTTTTGGGCTTCTAAACCATTTTCTGGTGCATTTTTGTTTCATTGTGGTTTCTATGGAAAGGCTGTTCTGAACGTCAATATTTATTGATAACCCACTTAGAAGCTAGGGTTTATGCGCCTCTGGTAGGTTATTTGTGAGTCTATGACATTTACTTCTATATAAGAAGCGTGGTCAGGGAAGATTACAATATTGACTTTTTTTTTTAACCTTTTTTTAAAACCATTTTTATACAATTTCAAATGCCACATTCCCTACTCATGGTTCTGCAACGTCATGAAATTCCGAAAGTTTAAAATTATCTATTTTACGAGTTTTTTTCATTATATTTGCATCATGAGATATTGGAATATGATTTGGCAAAATTTTTACTATAGAAGTGTTGCTAAAATAAGAGTTTGGGAGAAATTTGAAAAACAAAATGGGAAATATTTCTGACATTTTTTTCTTATAAGATGCCAACATTCACACAGATTTGGATTGATTGGCTTGTCTTCTTTATGATTCTGGACTTATATCTGTAGTATTGACAAATGTTGTGAACTTCCTTTTTCATCTGAATCAGTAAGAGATGAGATTTTTGTTTGAAGGGATGCCAGGTTCTATGAGAAACACGAGAAGATATAAGATGAAAAAAACAACAATGAAGTGCAAGTTTAGATTTTTTTAAAAATTTCATTAAAGAAGAGGAAGATGGGTAGTATTGCCGCCCTGTAATCCAGCAATGTAACACATTGGACTAGGCAGATGAAAGCTGTTAAAAAACTTACCATGTTGTTAAAAGTGCTAGCACTCTGTCCCCTTTGATATTTAAACAGCTAGAGGATGCAGCTCCCAACTCTGCTCTTTTATGTCTCTAATGAACTGCCTCCAAGCCAAAACTCCTCAATGACAGAGTTGCGTTGTGACAGCAAAGCAATTTCATATGTCACCCCATAATCTTTTATGTCTTAATCCATGTAATTATATTATAATGATGCCTAACTTGTTTGTAGAGATTTCATTGCTTAAATTCAGCCTTTTAATTGATGAAACATTTATTTTGTATAATGAAATGAATCCTCACTAGATGAGGCATTCAAATTCAAATCAAATCTGACATATTGAACCCAGCAGATGATTAAATGAAAGAATACAGCAGAGTATATAATCTGGGCAGAGTTGCAATGCTAGAATTAATGTTGCACAGATAAAAGATGGAATTTGCACATAAAAACAACTTTTAGCAAAACATAAACTCTAAACTGAAGATTAAACCCATCTCCCAAGCATTTTCCCATGCAAAGAGTGAAACCTTTAGAGGGACCTTTGATTTCCAGAATAGGTTATGTGAGAAACAAACTGTATCTTCAAAATAGAAGATACAGAAAAAAAATAACAGAATCTCCAGATTCCATGTCAGAATCTGGAACCCCAACCACACATCAGCTGAAGGAGGGAAGAGAGGTGGTCCATTCGTGATTACTAGTTGACCTCAGAATGAACCACATGAATAAGAAAACTTAATCAGCTAGAGTAACATTTTTATCTGATGATAGATGTTCTTTGTTGTTTTAACAACCGAAGCCAGATGACAGGGATAGTAACATGTATCTCTGAAGAATTTTTAGTCCCAAAGGATGTAACACATGAGAGATGCTTCACATATGTGAGAAATGAAATTAAGTGAATGACATGCTATTTTTTTATGGGTGTGATGCCATCTGACCTGCCTCTGCTTACCTTTTCTTCATTTATACTATTGCTGCCACCAGAGCACTTTTTTCCTTTCCCATCAGTCATGAAGATGGACAGCCAGGCTGTATCGGATGCTTGTGAACATGAAGAACTAAGAAAGAAGAGAGAGGGAATCCTATGCCAATGAACCAGTAGTAATGCGGTTAAAAGCCGGTAGCACAATAGCAATTACTGTTGTCCATAAAATCTTTGAAGATTTATAGAGACCATTCTTGCCTTTGATCTGCTCAAGATTGTTGGCATTTGGGTGCTGGAGAACTTTCCAAGAAGAGAGCCACAGTTGAGGATTCAGGAAGGTTGAGAATTGTCACTTCTTTGCTTCAGCCATTATTGCCTCAAAATTCTTTGATGGTGCTAATTTGATTCTGGTTCATTGGCTTTAAACTTCAAAGGGGTTTCTTTGACGTATGCTGTGAGGAATGACATTCTATGCTTGTGTAAGAGTCATTCTAGGCCATTCAATGACAATGCAGGCTATTATTCTTGCTGCTGAATCATTACTGTTACGTTTAGTACTTGGCATCCTTGTTTGGACTACTGCTGCTTGTGAATGAATGGGCGGAAGCCAATCCATGCAGGAAAATAAAGATTCATGCATTTCTTTTGTTTCAGGTGGCTATGATAAACGGTTGAGGGAGAATGTTGAGTACTTGGCGGAATTGAAGAGCTTAGCTGTAAAGGATGGAGTATCTGATCGAGTTAATTTTGTAACATCCTGCTCCACTGCTGAAAGAAATGCCCTTCTCTCTCAATGCTTCTGTGTCCTTTATACGCCGCAGGTGCAATTTTTGATATTTTATTCTTTCCTTATTTGAACATGCCAAAAGACAATATTTAATCTGTTTTACTTAATGTAGGATGAGCACTTTGGTATTGTGCCTTTGGAGGCGATGGCAGCCCATAAACCAGTTATTGCATGCAATAGCGGGGGCCCTACAGAGACGATTAAACATGGGGTCACTGGCTTCCTCTGCGAACCTACCCCTGATGAGTTCTCTATGGCTATGGCTAAACTCATCCAAGATGCCAAGTTGGCTGAGAAAATGGGTGAGGATGCCCGCCAGCATGTCATAGAGTCATTTTCCACCAAGGTTTTCGGCCAGCATTTGAACCGATATGTCATTGGTGTTGCAAGAGGAAAATCTGATTGAACACTGTAGATCAGAGCAAGGGAAACTAGAGTTTTTCTTAGGAATCATAACCCTTGTTGAGTTATGCAGACCAATTTTTTCACTACCTACTTTAGTTGTCAATGTATTTTATAAAGAAAATATTTCCTCATTTAGTTATTTGAGATGACTTGTTCTTTTTTTTTTTTTCCTTTGATGATATTTGAGATGTTTTCTTTCATTATGATATGAATGAGCCCACATATAAATTGCTGGTTTGATGTGCGATGTTTGATTATATGCTAATTGAATTCCAAATTTATTTGTGGCAGAATTTACTAGCCAAAGGGCAGTTACTAATTCAATAGTGCATATTTTTGTATTGCTGATGCATTGGAAGAAGTTCTGTTCAGTTGAATTGATTTTATCGTTCCTTTTCTATCGAAAAATTCTGATGGTTCCCTCTTTAGTGTTTTTGTTTGAGTGGGCTGCTTTAAAAGCTTTATAGAAGTTCATCATCTTCTATGCTTGCAGCTAGTTGTGAGAATTTGATCAGATGGAGCATGTTGAAGATGATCTAAATGGTTGTCTTTCTTTACTCTTTTTGGAAGTTTGGTGCATCACATATTTCCATAATTGTAAAAGTTTGAATCATCTCACGTTGGGTAATGTGAAATGCTTTTCATATTGTGGGTTTTGAGATGGATTTGATGAATGTAGTTTTTACTTTTCCATGTGGAGAAGCTATTTTCGTGGTGTGAAGTCATGATCCTAAAATCATAATATAATGATCTTACTATTACATCCATGTTTATATTTAACATTACAGCCCAATCACTTTTAGTTATTTGATTCTCCCCTGCTGTTCAAAAAACGAATCACAGATGGCCAGACAACCAGTCAGGCATTTTGATTAGTTGTTGAGCAAATATATATATTCACCAAAATATTTGGGTCATCTTGAAATTTATTTCACTCAAGTTTAATATTTCTTGTTTTGATATGGATGAAAAAGTTTCAAAGTTAATGAAATATTTGTCTTCAGTAAGATTCTGGGCGAGATGCACTACTGGTTTGCATCTTAGCCCTCTCAGAAATTTGTTATTTCTACGAAAGAAAATGCCTTCTGTTAACCAAAATAAATAAAATAAGATAGATTTAACTAATTGGCTTTTGCAACTTTAGCGTGAGTTTTGATGTGATGGTAGGGTTGTTTTATTATAGCCTGGGGATAATGTGTTCTAAACATGATGTTGGAATATCTTATGGTTACCAACCTAGAGCTCTAATTGCATTATGAAAAGATCATTGTTGTTGGGCTAAATATTCTGTATCAATTGTTATTTCCGATGCTTGTGTTTCAACCTCATTATATGCCTTTATATCCATCTTAGATTCTCTTAATGTGCCTTGGATCGTTTCTAAAATTATTTCTTACTCTAATTTATGGGCAATTATGGAATAGGTATTTTTTTAAAAATTGAATCAAACGTGAAATCTAATTCATTTATCAGTTAGAAAGAAACCTATTAATTATAAATAGGTCTAGACAGTAAAAATCAACATGATATATACACAAACACATAAGGTGAACTATACTGTGTTTTTATCGCGTTGCCAAATTAACAATTATGAGAGTCTTTCTATCTCTAGCTCCTATTCATCATTGCACCTCACATAACTTGAATGTAAAAAGTGCCTTTCTACGTGGTGATCTTCAAGAAGT
The DNA here is from genome assembly GCA_033239525.1 of Nepenthes gracilis. Lineage (NCBI taxonomy): Eukaryota > Viridiplantae > Streptophyta > Magnoliopsida > Caryophyllales > Nepenthaceae > Nepenthes > Nepenthes gracilis. Next base: position 1,556,480 of record BSYO01000006.1, on the reverse strand, counting down.
TTACCTAAATCTGCCACAAAGATTTGGTTCTTTGGGAGAGTTTGGGTATGTATGTTGTTTGATAAAGTCAAAATTAATTTCAGACCAAGGACTTAAAAAATTTGCAGTACACCCATTGATCAAGGTATAAGTTATCTCTTGAGGGTGGTGGGATTTTTACTAAACTAGAATGATATTGTTAACTAGTTGGTAAACTTAATTATATTATTATAAATCAACCGTACATTGTTTTTTTTGTAAGTGTTGTAAGTTAATGTCTTCTTATATCACATGAGGAGATGGCCATGCATATTCTATGGTATCTTAAAAGTACATTAGAACGAGGTTTGCGTTATAGTGATTATCATCATACTTGAGTGGTGAGATTCTCTGACACCAAGTAGGCTAGTAAAACTTATGATCCTAAGTCTACCATAAGCTACTGTATGTTTATTGGAAGAAATATAATGTCTTGAAAGAGCAACAACAAATAGATTGTAGTAGCAAGGTCAAGTGATGAATTAGAAAATCATACATTGACACATGTTACATGTGAGGTAACGTAGATTTAGCAATTTTTAGAGTTGCCTAGATGTAAAAATATTGAATTATCTCGGTTATGGTGCAATAATTAAGCTTTGATATATATTGTGACAAATCCAATATTTCACAAAAATATAAAGTATACAGAAGTACATTGTTACCTAATCGTGAGAAGTTTAAGCAATAGTTAGTTGATATTTGTATCAAGTCTCTATCTGATATTCATATTAAAGTAGATATGTAACAAGTTGGGCATGATTGATATGTATATTCCATCTTATGGGAGTATTAGAATATAGTGATAGAATACACTCTGATATGCTGTGGTATATTCTTTTATAAGGATAGTTTAGTATTTTATAATATATGTATATAACTCTATATATGTGTGAATAGACTAATTCTAATGTATGAGTTCTCTCTTATTACATGTTTACACATAAAAAGCTTTCATATTATAGGAGTAAGATTCATATATATAGCACTCCAGAATTTGCAATGCAAAACCACAGTGCATTAGGCCACTCATTAGTAGTGCTGCAAGATTAATTTTTGATGGTCAACTAATATCTAGAAGCAAGAAATGTTCAAAGGAATAAGCCAGTGAAAAGACATCTAAACTAGTTAGCTTGCCACCTTGAATGATGCCGCAAGTTTAGTTTTTGGTGGTCAACTTCTATCTAAATTGTGTGGGCCGGTGCACATTGTGCTGTCTGGGAAAGTCAATGTGTTCATGAATTTCAAATATAATAGAAAAACCTTGTTAGGATAAGCTTACCATTAGTCAACTGACATCTAGATAGAGATTTTATAATGAGCCAAGGAATCTCCCATCTTGTTGACTTTTAAAAGTTGCTGCGATGTCCACTCCTCAAAGAGTCTCTCTGGCAATGTTCATATGTGATGCTGCTATATAAATTATCCATACTTTGCATGCTTTTTTCCAACTTCATCTTCCCCACAATTTCTCCTCTTCCGACATCGTTAGCCATGGCAGAAGCCACCATTTTCACCTTACTGAAGGCTGCTCTTAAAACCTTAGCATCCCCAGCTGTCCGAGAAGTCGGACTGTCCTTGGGTGCAATTGACGAGCTGCAACAGTTGTCCAACACGTTGCCTGAAATCGAGGTGGTACTCCAAGATGCCAGGACCCGGCAATTTATCGATGATTCCGTGAGAAAGTGGCTGGAGACTCTGAAGGATGTCTTCTATGACTTAGATGACATATTGGATGAACTTGCAACTGAAGCTTTGGTGCAGAAGAACAATCACAAAGGCAACATGCTGAAGAAGGTCAGTAAATCATTCTCAGCTCTTGCATTTCATTCTGATTTGAGCCAGAAAATGGGAAAGATTTGTGGGAAGTTAAATGAAATTGCTGCTCAGGGAAGAGAATTTCAGTTAAATGAGAGCTCGGTTGAAACTTGCACTAGCAGAACTAGACCAGGAGAACCGGTCACCTTTGTAAGGCCATCAAATTTTGTTGGAAGAGAGAATGATAAGGAAGAAATGATAAAACGCGTATTATCGTGTCGTGACCATGAGACCCTTTCTGTGATTCCTGTCGTCGGTGTAGGAGGCATAGGAAAAACATTGTTTGCAAGAATGCTGACGTTTGATGAGAGACTTCATAATAACTTCGAAATAATATCATGGGGTTGCCTCTCGAGTAAATCTGATCTAAGAATGATACTCGAAGATATCATAAAATCTGCAAAGGGTGTAAGCAGCTGGAACTTAACTATGGAAGAGTTATGTAGGGAGCTTCATGAGCTTCTACGAGGCAAAAAGTATTTTCTCGTGCTAGATGATGTGTGGACAGAGCACCCAGGTGAATGGAAAAGGCTAAGAGACTTGTTAGATGTAGGTGCTAAAGGAAGCACCATTATTGTGACCACCCGGGTTTCAAAGGTTGCATCCGTTGTTGCCACGGAGAAAGCTCATGTGCTAAACCGTCTTTCTGATGAGGATTGTTGGTCTGTATTTGTGAATTATGCATTTGATGAAGGTGAGCATTCAAAGCACCCGTCTCTAGTTGAAATTGGAAGGTCGATTGTCAAGAAATGTGGTGGGATTCCCTTGGCAGCAGAGATTGTCGGAAGTCTTTTGACGAGGGAGAGAGACGAGCAGGAATGGCAACGTATCAAAGAGAAGTTAGTGAAAGCGGAAGAACGGCTGGATAATGCAGCCGTGGCAGCAATAAAACTCAGCTACGATGAGATGCCTCCTCAGCTAAAAGCTTGCTTTGCTTACTTCTCTATATTTCCGAATGATTATACCATATACAAGGAAGAGCTGATGAATATATGGCTGGCACAAGGACTATTAGGTGATCAGGATGCAGAATTTGAAGACACCGGAGCTACATATTTTGGTGAAATGTTGTCGAGATCTCTTTTTCGGTATGCATTTCTCACTGTCGGCGGCACAGGCAATTGCAAAATGCATGATATGGTCCGTGATTTTGTCCCATACATGGTCGGTGATGAGTTTGCCACCAACATTAATTGTGCATCAGTTCTTGCATCCGATAAGGTAAAGCACATCGGATTCCATGACTATAACTTGTTCATGAAAGAATTTCCCAAGGAATTGGCGAAAGCAAAGAAGGCGCGGACGTTCATGTTCTTGGACCAAGTAGGACCGATCACGAAATCCTTCCTTGAGAACCTTATATCGAACTTCAAGTGCTTACGCGTCCTGAATCTGATGGGGTCCGAGTTCGTTGAGCTGCCGAGATCCATCGGAAAACTAAAGCACCTAAGATATCTCAGCCTGTTCAGCAACTGCAACATCAAATCGTTGCCAGATTCACTGTGCAAGCTGGTAAATTTGCAAACGCTTGATCTCAGACACTGTGAGCAGCTAAAAGAGTTGCCGAGGGAAATAGGCAGGCTTATAAACCTGAGGCGACTGTTCCTAACTTCACAGATGGTAATCTTGCCAGAGGAAAGCCTCAAAAGCTTGACTTCCCTTCAAGTTCTGAAGCTCATAGATTGCGAAAACCTGCTCTCATTGTCATCGGGGATCGGTTACCTCACCGCCCTCCGCGAGCTGCACATCGTGAGATGTCCGAGGCTGGCGTCTCTGCCGAGCAGCCTGAGATCTCTGGCGGCCCTTAGGGTGCTAGAAGTTGTCGATTGTGAGCGGATGGATCTGTTTGGAGTGGAATGCATGCGAGGCCTAACAAGCCTCGCGGTCCTCGACATCGTCAAGCTCCCAAAGCTCGTGGGATTGACACCCAACCTTCTTGCCGCTGCGTCTTCTCTTCGGCATCTGATGATTGTCGACTGTGGAGCATTGACCGAATTGCCGGAATGGGTGCAGCATTTTTCCTCTCTCGAAAAACTTTACCTCTACAATTGTGCTAATCTGACATCTCTGCCAGAAGGGTTTCGTTGCCTCAGCAATTTGAAGTTATTAGACATAAGAGGCTGCACGCACCTGAGCAGAAGATGTGAGAAGGACAAAGGCGACGACTGGCCACGCATATCTCACGTCCCTGTTATCATTCTCGACGGAAATTGGATTCAAAGACATGAATCTCCATGAAAGTAGTCAGCTGGTTCAACAAACTGCGTATTTTTCGCATTTCTACAACTTGCTTTGGGAAAATAACCACAGTAAGTAAGCAAGATTGTAATTGTTCGGGGAAAGATTATTCAGTTTTATTCTGCTTCCTTCGTTCATGTATCTATCCATTTCCCTTACTGTAATTCAAGGGAAGTTAAAATATCATTCTATTACTTACAACGCTCTTTCAAGAGCAATAATTTAGAGCTGCATGCATATGGAAAAATCCCCATTGCCAGAGGAAGATGAAGAGACTGTCAAACCAGGTGAAACTCGGTGTATTTGGATATTGAACATGCGTATTCTCTGTGAAATATTCTAACAATCTTTGGTGACGAAAATATTCTATATGCTAAATGTCTTACTGAAATGGATTTGAGAATGATTAACTTAATACCAGTTGAATGATTACACAACTTTCAGGTCAAATCTGAATGAATTTAACATTTCAGATAGGTACACACCTATATGCTAAGTCAAGATAGTCTGAGTTAAGATAGGTACAACCCTTATTTAACTTAGTTTATTTTATAGTACAAAATAAGCTTGAGGTAAACTTAAATGGGAATTATTTTTTAGCTTAAGCTCAACTTGTTAAAGAAATTATGAACTTCACCTTGCCTCATGGCTTGTTTATATCTGCATGCTCAAACAGTGTTTAAACTAATGCTTGGACAAGTTTTTTTATACATAAATAAGCCAAGAAGAGGTTTCATAATCTTGTTTGTCATGCAAAACTCATAATTGAGTGCAATTCAAGTTGTTAAATGAATCTATCAAGAAGACTTTGAATGAAACTATATATGAACCAGTAAATTAAGCTTTTGATTTTATCTTATTTTTACTAATGTTTTATACAATTTAATTGTTATTTATTCAACTCATTAGAGTAATTTTTTTTTTTTTTTGGTGATGAATGGTGACTTCATTGTATTTTCTTTCTAATATTTTGTTTTATTTTTTTTTAAGAGATATGATCTCATCAAATTTCATAGATCTAAGTAAGAGAGGGATAGGTGATCCAAAAACAACAATGGAATGGGACTACAAGCCCCCTCCTCTCCTGCCTCCCAACACCTTTTCAAGCCCTAATGAGATGTAAAATTCTTTTTTTAAACAAGCTAATCAAATTATAAGCCTAGCTAATTAAAACTAAATAAGACTCAAATTTAACTCATTTAATTAACAAAATTAAAAATTAAACAAAATTATTATTTATTTTTTAAAAATAAATAAGATTGAACTAGTCTTTACTAATCTGGGTCTCCAAATTACTCATCACCAACTTTTAAAACCCTACTTCTATTGTTGGTTTTAAGCTAAGGGACTTGCATCCCTATTCCTTTTTAAATTTTTTGGCAAGTATTCTTTAATTGAAAAGGTGAATTTTTAACTAGATGGCATATCTTTTCTTAAATTTGACATATCCGTTCGAAAAATGACAATAATAATTTATCTTGGTCAATATAATCTACCCATAAAATATACAATAAAAATATTAATTCAAATGATATCATATCTTATTTATTAATTTTTATTAATAAACTCACATAAAAATAAGTAAATGAGGTCTTTATTATCTAAATATCTCTAAAATTTTTTTATTTTTTAATATAATTTTTTTTGGGTTTTTGGTGAGTGATATTTGCATTTATTTTTTACCCGATTATTATTTTGAGACTTACTATCTGATGGGTACAACGATATATGGGTTGGTTTTAAGAACGGCCTACTAAAAAAAGGCCCATTGGGTCTTAGAGTTATTTAGAATTAAGAAACCACTACTACGATTTTCTTAACACGTGGAAAGAACTGTTCCTGGTAACCGGTCGCAACGGATCAAACTGGCAGCAACGGATCAAACCAGCCGCAACGGATCAGAACCGGTTTGTTTCATCTGAATGATCTAATCAGGTGTGCCAAGCGGAAAGATGGCTATAAAAGATCCTCTGTTGGAAAGAGAAAGGAGGACCGTTTAAAAAAAGAACATCTTGATACTATTTCTTGACGAGATTCTCTTAGAATAGAGGAGAGAATGAAAAAAAAAAATGATTCAAGTGGAAGAAGAAAATTCGGCTTTCTTTCAATATTCGTATCAATCAAATTGTGATGTGTAAATTCAGGATGCCAATAATTAATGCATCATTTATTCACAGTCTTAGTATTAATTAAATTTTCTTAAATCCTGAATCTTGAGTCGCATCATTTTTTTATTTTGGGCCTTTTTATTTTTTTTTACAGTTAATTTTATTTTATATACTGCCGTTGCTTAAAAAAAAGCTTTCGAGTGTTGTTCTTGAAGAAAAACAAATTGAATTTATTTCCAAAAATTATCTAAATTCTTATTGAAGTAAATCATGAATTATATTGTGTTTTTTTTTTTTAAAAAAATGATTTTTAAAACTTTTGTTTTAATTATATCTACAAATATTAAAGTGCTGTGCATGAAAGTGGATCAACAAGGAGCAGATCGTCTTCTGTTAGAAGTCCGTACAAATAGCTCATTCTTCTGTCCATATGGGATTCGGGGAGCCTATTTTTTAAGTAATTTAATTTAATTTAATTTTTTAAATATAATTATTTAATATTAATTAAATAGTTATATTAATTGTAAAAAAATATTATTCAATTTTTATTTATTATTAAAAAATATTTATATCATCCATTTAATATTAGCATATAATTATAATTATAAAAAATATTAACTCTTTTGTAATGTAGTAAGAACACTAAACCTAAAGAATATTTATAGTTGTGCCAACATGGGATTCAGGGGGGGTCCTTCGCGGGAGAGGCGAAGGACCCCCGTCTCCTGTTTTGGACCGTCCGATCATGATCGGACGGCTCCCTTTTTTTAAAATATAAAATTATCAAATTTAAAAAAAAAATATTAAAATTTATGTTTTTATAATCAAAAATAGAAAAAAATATTTCAAAAAAATAATATAAAAAAAATATATATTTTTTTAATATAAAATAGGAGCCGTCGAATTTTTCAATCCGACGGCTCAGATTGGAAGGAGGACCGTCCTTCGCCTCTCCCGCGAAGGATGCCCCCCGGGTCCGCCAACATGGGCCCACTGTTTTAAGAAACTGAAGAGATCATACTCATCAAAAAATTTAAAATTGATATAAATTATTTTATTTATTGAAATTCTATTGTTATTAATATTTTTAAATTTTGTAAATTTTGTAGTCCAAATCACCATATTAAATTTTTTATATTGGCCTTTAGATTAATTTTTTATACTTGAAATTTTTATAAAAAGACATATATCATAATATACAATTCAAAATATAATTAACAGAATTTTATTTTTCAAAAAAATCCAAATCATCGTATCAAAATTTTAAAAATTAGTCTTTAAATTAAATTATTTACACTTTAAATCACCAACTCAATCTCTCTCTCTCTCCCTCTCTATCGATGCGATGGGATGCGATGCGATGTCTGAAGCTTCATCAGAGAGATTATCGCCGGAAACTGAAGGAGGTCGAATCATCCTGACGGTCTCAAAATCCGTCTCAGACAGACTATTGAGCAAATTCGTCGATGCTTTGGAGTTTGATTTCGATAACGAGCAGAGTAGTTTATGGTCTCCGCCGGTCCGGCGAAGCGTCTTCTTAACCTCTCCCGGAGTTATGATTATATGCACCGAGGATGATATGATCGCTAAACTGAAGCGTGCAAAGAAGAAGGCGCGCTCTTTAAGAAGATACATTGGCTGTTTGAATGTATGAACTTTTCCCCGTTCTCTTTAAATTGTTTTACTTTCCTTTTAACGAACTTTGAGTATGTGTCTTGATTCAATATATTGCCTCGTTTTCCATTTATTTGTCTCTTGAATTATTTGCAGTATAATTTACGCATCCATGGAACCGTTGCAGATTTTCTGATGTCACTATAATCTCACAAGCATATTTGAAATGCAGTTATATTTGCGCTTCTGAAATCTTAATTCCTTTTCTTTTAGTTAAAATCTTGTAACACCAAATGCGCAATGATTAATTTTTATTTATTGAGGTAATCAAATACAACTATAGATATTTGACTTGATTAGGAATGTTTTGAAATCATATATATAGCACAAAATAATAGACTTCTAATGTTAAACGAATATTAAATTAGTGCAACAACGATTTCAAATTGATATTTCTTTGCTAATGATGAACTATATATGCATCTTAAGAGAAATCTAATAACACTAATCTTTGATATACATTACTGGATAGAGCAATATACTTGTCATGGAGTCTAGTTGAGGTCTACTCGTGTGTTTATTATACCTTGTAATAATAAAATAAAAGCTTATTGTGTAGTCAATTATACATTTCAATTTGTGTGAAGGTTGAAAGTACCTGTTACTCCAGTTGATTGTCCTTTGCATTTTCTCATCTTGATCATTTTATCACGATTCAGAGCATCCTCCCTACCGTTAAATATGCTACTTATTAGCATGATATAATTGCATTATTTCCGTATGGTTTTGTGTTTAGAATGAATTTTGAATTGCTTCACCTATAGTTCTTATATATGCTGTAAAACTCAAAACTAGAATCCAATACTCCATTTTCTTCCCACATTCAAACAGAATTATTTGAAGTTCTAGCAGTACTCACCGCATCTAATTTTTCCAACGTCAGAGAGAAATAAAGCGAGGAACAGAGCAGAGAGAGAGAGAGATTGGATGTTAATTAGAGTTAAGCTTGTGATTAGAGTTAAGCTTGTCTGCTTGGGCAGGTCTTTTTGGTGTTCTTGCTTGATGGGAATATGATTTGATACTGTACTAAGATATTCTCTTCTTTATTCAAATCAAATATAACTTTTAAAGCTAAGCCAATATACTATATTTTCAAAAAAATTGCTAAAAACATTCTTAAATGTTCTCTTTTTTCACTAAATGTTATTCTTAATTTTTTAATCTTATACTAAACTTATATTTTAATGCCAATTACATATCATTTGTTTTAATATTTATACGCTTTTATATTCTTTTAATACCACATGATGTAAACATATGACTTAATATAACTCAGAGATCCGATAACTTTAATGCTTTAAAAAAAAAAAATACTTCTCCCTCTTTAGGCAGCAAAACGCATGTATTAAAGCTGAGTCAAAAGTACGTGCAGCTTTGTAAATTAATGACTCGCTCGTACGGCCCGGCAAGACAGAGAGACAGTTCCTTTTTTTTTTTTTTTTTTAATTTAAAGAAGAAGAAGAGGAAAGAGAGTTTTTCGTGTTTGGAAATCCTGTCTTTATGGCAGCAGCGGTGCTGTGAAATTAGGTTGCACAATGACAGTCTGATTGACGATGATATTTCATGGGAGCATTTTCTAGATATTCCACTTGATGATGATTTTCTGTCCTCTTGAATCTGATCTTCTATAAGCCACGCTTCACTGTTACAATTCTCCAGAGGGAATTTTACTCTTCTGATTGATATTGAGAGAGAGAGAGAGAGAGAGGGCGGGAGCTCTGAGTGAGAAACGCCAAACGAACTGCAACTGCTGGTTTGAGTTTCAATGCTCTCTGGTGTGCGCTGTGCTTCATTTGAAATCTGTCCTCCGGTGCCTTTATTTTCAACACAAGGACTTGTTTTTAGCCTGTTGGTCATGATGAAATTGTTAGAAACCATTCATAAAAGTAAGATTTGAAATAATCAAATTGATGGTGGACTTACATATTTGATCTGTAAAAAATATTATTTTAAGTGCATTCCTAAATTATCTGCAAGATGAATAATTGTTAGGACTAGATCTTCCTCTCTCAGATCGTCTCTCAATCAAACAAATTGCCAGCTTTTATTTATTTATTTATTTATTTATGAGAATAGGGCTTTTCAAAGGTGGTGTGGAGAAGATAGAAAATCTATCTTATATATTAAATTTTATTAGACTCCTTCGGTCAATGGTGCATGATATTGTCTAATGTAATTATAACCGTGTTTGAAATATGATTGCATTTTTTTATGAGATTAATTAATAATCAGTAAATAAAAAATGATGAGACTCAAATTTTAATCAGTACAAATCTACGAAAATTAAATGTTAATATGCTAATGCGGTATTGATTTTTTTTAAAAAAAGTCCAAATATAATTAATTAATATTTAAGATAAAATATTATAAGATTGTATATTTTAATGAAGAATTTTTATATAAAAATTTAATTTTTTAAAATAATTTTTTAAACGTTATATTTATTTTTAAAAATACATTTAAAAAATTACAATTCGGATAGAATTGAATTAAATCAAAAACTTTTACCTTTGACCATGTCAGTCCAAAAAAGGTAATCGAGTCTAATTTTGTAGCGGTACTGCCTACAATATTTTTATATCTTAATTGAATATTAAAAAAATTTAAATCAATTAAATTGGACCAATTAAACAGCCTAATTTTAATTAGGTTTAGTAAGAACCAATTAATACTCATAATCCCGCAACCAAAAAGGTAACAAAGTATTCCTCAGCTCTTTTAAATGCCAATTGACTCATTAAGTAATTACTAGTTTCAGCAAGAATCAGAGATAGCAAATTAAAATTAGAGAGGGTTTACCCAAAAATAAGAGGTGAAAGTAAAATTAATGCGGACCTGAAATTTGAATTATAGCTCAAATTATTAGGTTGATTATTGAACATTTTATTCAAATTTTATTTACTACAATGTTAAATATAAGTTCAGAGAATATAAGATTAATTCTCTAATATATCATTTGAAATTTAACTCTATATTTCTTCTTAAAATATCAAAAGTCGAAAAGGTAACGATAAAGTAAGAGAGAGACGGAGAACATGGTTCCATAATATGTGAAAGAATAAGCACCCGGATGAATGCTATGTCATTAGGATATCTTCTATTTTGTTCGACTTATCAAATACATAATGATTTGAAAAATTTTAGCTAACTCTATTAGATATTGAGACTTGAAAATGAAATAAAGATAAAATGAAAGTAACTCCTTTTATAGTCTAAAATAAATCAAAAAAATATACAGTAAACCATCTAGGAATTTCTAACTTACAGTAAAGTAGACTTTGATTAACAAGATTAGTCGACAATAAATACTTACCGGTTTCAATTCCATTAGGAAGAAGTGCTTGAATAGTATATAGGATATATTGATCTAATATTTCTTTTATTTATATTCTGAGTTTGAATTCAATCTCCAAGTATGAGGGTTAGTTAACCTAGTTGATTAACAAAGTAAGCCTATTAATTATAAACCTAAAAAGAAAAAATAAATAATCGGTCTAAGTCTAAATAGTACAATCTAGCTTTGACTATAAGGAATCGAAACCAAGATAACGACCAACTGGTCAAGTGGTTGAAAGCACATGGGAAGGAGTTGATTCGTAAGTTTGAATGACTGGATATCCAAATGATAAATCGAAGGATTAATTGGACTGATCGATTAATTTTATTAAACGGTTAACTTAACCGATGAGATAACTTACTTGACCAATTGAATCAAATGAGTGGTTAATCTACCGTACGGTTAATTCAAGTAAGAATTTTCTAATTAAGGCCAATTGATCGACACTATCATCAAAGGAACTGTTTTTAAAAAATCTCTCAGAACATACATAAAGGTTGTTAAACTATTCAGTTTTTAACTGTTATAACCACTTAGATCGTAATATATTATTATTCATCTATAGGAACCTATCATCAACTAATAACGCAACTATAAATATGTCCACTTATCTTAAAAAAAGGAGACCAAAATCGAAAGTAAAAAAAAAAAAATCTCTCTAACTAATTATTTTGTATATTACATAACCAAGTCATGTATCTCACTCTTGCTTCCTCATTACTTTTCTCATATTTTACGTCTTAAGGAGAATTATTGACTCGATAGTCGGAACATATATTAAAAAATAAATCTTTTATCCTTTAAATTTTTATTTGATATTATAGTGTATAAAATTTAAATAAATGATTCACTAATAAATTCTAATTATTTCAAATCATAATCATAATTTTAGATATGCATCAAAGGCATACGTGGATGATAGTAAGATGGAGATGGATACACAGAGAAAAAAATAATGGGTGTCTGTGTATAGATGGAGAGAGACAGTGTGTGTGTGTGTGTCTGAGAGAAAGAGAGGGAAAGTGTTTTGATTGGACTTAGGTAATATTTGAATTTTCACATAATTTAAATTGATTTATAAAGTCCAAAATTGTATTCAAACTTAGTAAAAAACCGTACGTTCAAAGAAATGCACATAAAAATTATGAAAATATATCCCTTAAAAATGAATAATAAATATATTCTCATTTGTTTACCGCTGGCCAAATTATTCTTATTGTCACCATTTTCATTTATATTTAAGATAACAATGTTAGGAACCAAATTATTTGTTTAAATCATAAAAAAATAATGATAATATATAATAGATCAATAATAATAATAAATAATAGAGTATATAAGATTTTATATAATTTTTTTTTAAATAAAAAAAAATTATGAGACTATATATCCAAAATATTTATCCATCATGCAATGTATTTAGTTACAAAGACCCAATAAATATAAAATCATAATACATTGTAATAAATGAGCTCAAGTGATAATGAGTATAAAACAAAAGAGAAAAAATAATACCGGTAAAATGTTATTCTTAAATTTAAGAACAACATACCCAATAAAGATGATTAAGACGATCTAAAAAATTTGACATAAATGAAAAGAATGGCAAAAAGTGAAATATTATTCAAAACTCAACTCAAAGTTGTTCTTGTGCTTCAAAACCTTTCTGAACAACTTCTTATGATTTTTTCGAGCTCCATTTTCTAAATCCTTTTCATTTCATTTTCTCATAATGGTTTGTGTTTTATATTCATCAACCTTCAAAATCTCATAAAAAATTACAAAAATGATAACTCTAAATCGTATCAGATTTGTTGTAGTAATAACTAGTATAATTAATAAATCCTAAATTTTTCATTTCTACATTTATATGGTAGGCTAAATTTTTGACACGCACTCTCGAGATGTCTTCTATAAGAGTAACAGTAAATCAATTAATCACATTTTTTCAAATGCAGTTATACCAAACAAATATGAGATACCAATCATAGGAGAATTGGTTGCTTTTTGCTCTGTGGGGACTGGAATATGACAATTACTTGGGGTGGTTGTCAAATGAAAGAGTAAAAATGACAATGATTGGAATGTCAAACTTGCATTTTTGGCTAGGCCTACTTCATCAAGAAAGATCGAAACAAATGCATTTTTTGGAAATAACAATCCATATATGAGTGATAGGACTGTTTATTTAATCTAAATGAAACACTTTTGATCAATGTTTGAGAGATGTAGGATCACGTTGTCTCTGTCGATTTATATTATTCTACTTTTGCACCTATCAAATCCTGTCAAACCACATTCCTAGTGGAGTTTAGATATAAATTCTTCTGAATGAGAGTGTCGACTTTGATAGAATTCACACGCGGCCAACAACTTTTCCAAAATAAAGAGAGATTTGCTACTTACTGCTTACAAAAATATCTGACCTATACTATAATCAAGCCATCCGCGTAATCTCCTTTCTTTCTATTTATCAGATTTTTGGCTTTGACTAATTCCAAGTGATTGTGGATAAAACAAGTAATATATTTAATAGCATACAATATGGTATGATAAAAAGATCAAAATGAGTTATTGGAGTTCATTGTTCACCTAACAAACATACTGAAACTAGTGATTGCAACTCATTTTTAACATGTAAAATGGATTTTTTTTTTATGCATTTATAACACTACACAAACATACTACTTATAACTCACATTTCTTTTCTATAACATTTTTATTTAATTTATTGTGGTTAAATGATGGTTGTAAAGGATAATAGGGCTTGACCAATGAAGTACGGAAAAATAATTTTTCACTTAAAAAATAATAATATTTAAATAGATCGATTTTTATATCCATTTAAGAGATTTGAGGGTCTACCATTCTTAAATGGCGTAGTGGACTATTGTCTCACGCTAAGGCTAAATGATCAATGTGTTCATCCACTCGGGCCCTTGCCAAGAACCAGCCTAACTAATAGTAAATTGGGCCGGCCTTATCTAATCAAGCCCATGCTTGGGCCTACTTCTATCTCATGGGCTAGGTAGGTGCCCAGATACGGAAAGAGCTTGGTCAAACGTGTTACATATTTATAGCTTATTTTTTATTCATAGAATCTATTAAAAATTAAATAAAAAAAAATAACCACAGCATTTATGTGAGGAGAAGAGAAGGATATAGTACAATTAATGTCGAATTAAATGGATTTTATTTTTTAAAGAAATAGAGGCAACTGTTTTTTAAATTTGAACAGTTTATTTTTAAATTAATAATTATAAATTAATTATTTTTAAAATTAGTAAAATTATTAAATTATAATTATTAATTAAAAATAAATTATTTAAATTTAAAAAATAATTTGGTCACCATTAATATCCCAACCGTGCTAACCTATCATCTGTTATATACATTCATTACCACTGTCTGCGCAATGGGAAAAAGATCAATGCAGAATATTTCATGATCTATCTGATCAGAAATAAATTATTAACTGGTTTTAAAGGATTTGTAATTGGTTTTTGTTTTTTTTGGTTCAGTTTTATTATATTTTAATTAAAAACAATAATCACCAGATCACTGAATTCATGTTCACTTTCTTATAAATATTATATAATTGGCTAAATTAATACTCCTAAGGTATTACTTGTAATTTCTCCGTATTAAGGATACATTTATTTATGAAAAATAAATTATAAAAATATAAAAAATTTTAAGAAAAATGTCATTAAGATAAATGTGATTAACTTTTTTTTATGAAAAAACCTCTTTGTAAGACGATTTTTTATATTTGCCTTGCATAATAATATTTAGACTATTATATTAATCAAATAGCAATAATAGATATTAATTTACGGTCAGTAATAATATTTTATGATAGAAAAATATTTTTCAGTCTCTATTGACTTATAATTGATGTGATAATTTTTTGACTAGAGGTAGTGTTGGATCCAACTCGGGGGTGGACGAAGAGCAGTGAGGCCCTATCGAAGGAATGCCATCCCAGCCAAGCAGCAAGACCCAAATTCCCATAAGGCCCAAAAGATTTTGAAAAGTGGCTCACATGGCGCCCAAGAATATCAACCAACCAGCACACCGCTGCAGTCTGTTGAGATAGTTGCCGGTGGCAGGAACCTACCCAGAAAATGCTAGCCAAAAGAGGGAAGGTTAGCGCTACAAATCATAACGCACGCTGTCCTTCTAAGCCATTCAGCCAATCCTCGGGCAAACTTTCGACCAAGCGTGGTCAACATCCGCCGATGGTTTTCATACTATCGCAAGACGACAACTGAAATCGTTAGCTGCCATCAATGGTTAGCGGCTGATGAATCCTAGCTCACCATAAGTCGGAGATTCCTACATCTAAGGTTTTCCACCAATGAGCCTATAAATATTATTTCCTTCAACAGGAAAGGGATCCTCAATCTGATTCTAATCGAACTCTTGACCCCAAAGAGAATCAAGGGTTATCAACCATAAAGTCTCAATCGAACAATTTTAGTGAGCCACTCCCTACAATGCGAACCGTGGAGCCTAGCCTCCCATAATCGCTCAACGAATCTTGTATTCACGCATTCTTACATCCCCTTGTATCTTTACATTCACTCTTACATCTCTCCGTTTATTACAGAAGATATTTAATTTGAGTGTCGAAATATTTTCGGTGGGAGAATATCATAATGACCTCTAATTTCTCGATTGTAATTTATATTGTGTAGGGTCCAAGTTAAGGTAAGTGGATACTAAACTCATTCAAAATTTGACCCGAACGTGAAATTTAAAGACTCCCTAATCCGTCGAATAATCCGGATCCAATGACACGATAAGGGAGGTCCGAGGACATTGTTGAGTGGCAACTAGTGGCTATGGCCATGGCCTCGCCAACTTGGTATATTGATCGTCGGCGGTTGATAGTCGGGGTTAGCGAATTTAACGGCGAGCAATCATGTTGTGATTCGCAGTGCCACTAGGCGTCTAGCATCAACTTTGATGCACCATGGGACAATGAGATATTTTGTTTAGATAAAAATATTTATTAATAAGTGCTATTTGTCAATGATAAATAGTGAATAAATTTTAAAAAATAAGTTTTTATTTTGCTGATGAATAAGTAACTTTATGAATTTTAACCTTAGGCTTTTGTTGACTAGAAAAATAGTTTTTTTATTAAATTATTTTATAGGTTACATATTAAAGATTATAAAAAAATCATATTTTATTGGTAATCAAATATCACATAATAAGAAAAAAATATTTTCCTATGTTCAAATGAATTATAAGTAACCATATTAGATTATTTTTTTAAATATTTAAATTAAACTATTTATACTATTATTTTAAATTAAAACATCTATTATAATCTATATGATACATTAGATTATTCATATGAATCGTCTATAATTAAATAATATTTTATGAGAGACTTTTAAAATAATTAAATATATATTTTCTAATTTATAATTTAGCAATTAAATTATATTTATTATATTTTTAAAAAAATATTTTTAAAATATATATATTTTTTCGTGTGAATAATACATGATGATAATTATAAAAAAACTGACAGAGCATTAAAAATAAGAATAAAATTATGAATAAAAAGACTATGAAAAGAAAAAAAAAGAAAAAAAATTATTATCTGATGATGATAAATAAATGTTAAAATTAAAAATATTTAAATTAAATTATTATATCTATAAAATATAATATATATTTTAAATAATACATAAAAATTAACATAATCTAATAAATCATCCTTTATAATTTAAATATTGATATTTGGATATACGTATTCATTGCGTATAAGAAGTCAAAACATCTATTGATGGAAACCGTTCAGAGCAGCTGCCAACTGCAGTCTACAAACTGGCGTATTTATCAGTGTCTTATGGCACAATATGCCACGCTACTGACCCTATTTAATGTACGCGTTGTGCCAGCCAACGGCCAATCCATTTTGTGATTTATCGTGGCGTTTTATATGGGTTAAATTATAACTAATAAAATATTTATTTTTATATTTAATTATTTTATTATAAAAAATAAATATTTTTAAAAGGTAAATATTTTTTAAATTAAAAAATAAAAAATATTAAAATTTTTGGTATTATTTATTTATTATATACGAGAAACAATCATTTTTAAAAATATTATCATTTTATTTAAAATATTTTTAATATTCATACCACCCTTTGTACTATTTAATATTTTTTTAATATTATTACATATTAAATATTAAAAATTTAATTCTTAATGTATTCATAGTTTTTATAACTAAGTAATTAAATATAAAAATAATAATTTTTAATTTTATTTTTATCATATTATATATTTTTAAGAATAATTATTTAATTTTTATCTTATTTGATTTCAATAATCAAATTTAATATTAGTGTTTTTTTTTCCCCATTGAATTCCCTCCACAATTCATGGAATTTGGAAAATTTTTGAGGCTAAAAAACATCATGACAATAGAAATTCACAAATGTGGGTGACTTTTTTTATTTCATTCTAATCCAAGCTAATCCTTATTTAATAAGATATTTAATTTTAATATTAATTAGACTTGATAAAAATATCAGAATGAGATAATAGATTTAAGACAAGATCTCCAATGATTGATCTCAGAATGCTGACCAACAAAAATTGAGTCCCTGAGATTAAATTTTTAGTAGTTGCACCGTGTTTTAGAAATCAAACTCTTAGAGACACGACCTTGTCCACGAAAATATTGTAATTTTACTAGATGGCAAAATTCATTTAAAACTTATGTCATTTGATATTGGCATAATGAAATGACAAAAAAAATATTGTAATCTTGGAACACTGAGGAATATCAACAGATGAAATCGTGCCAAATATGATAGTTCTCAATCTTCATCCGTGACAAGGCTTTCTTTTATAGTTATTTACCAAATAATATTCCAAGTGACTCTAAAATATTTGAGGTGCTCTACAAAAAAAAATTATAAATAATTTTTTTAATATTTATAGAATGTATAGCACTAATTGAGATATTATAATCTATCTCAAAAGATGAATACTTGTCTAATCATTCGTTAGATCAGAACATAGGACAGGCTCTCTCCACACAGCTCAATATTGCCCTCAAGCAAGCCCCTATTGGGCAAAAGGCTAAAAGCCCTAATGTTCTCCATTCAAGAGTGTCCTACATCCCACAAGCTCACATCACCAAGGCATAACAGGCATTTATTGTCTCAACATTGACACATATTATGTCAGTATTAATACAGGCATTGAAGAAACATATTACTATCTTGTGGGCCTCTTGTTTATGCTTATGAGATGAAGGAATCGCAATTGATTAATTCTACTATATGGGTAAATAATTATTTGGGTTAAATTTAATTTCTAGATACGTATAAATTATATATTTTTTTTATTTGATTTAAAAAATCAAGAAAAATGACTTGAAAACCAATTCTTATACACATTTTGGTTGATTTTATTTGAAATTTTAATAGGATAATAAAGAAAGCTACATGCCCGGAGCTTTTAGAGTTATTTATACAACAAAAGGTAGAGCAAACGAGGCTCTAACAGTTGCTCATCTTCTCCATCATGTCACTTACGATTCCTCTTACCTGTGAGGCTTATTTCATCCTGAAATTGGATTAGCTTCGGCCTAAAGCCAACCATTTATAAAACTCATATATCTCTCTCTTTCAAAGGATCCAACACCTTAAGCTCAAAGTATCACAACTTGAAATATCTTTTTTCTATCTCACATGGTAAATAAACTAACACGTTTTTTATTTGAATATCAGATGAGATTCTAATAAGGTATTTAACCATAAACCTCTTATTTGTGTTTGTAGTATGTAAGTTTATAAATTAATAGTTTAAGTTTACTTCAAAATTTTTTAAACCAAGACTATCATAAAATAGGCACAACTCTTATTTTTTATATTCTTCATTAAAAATTTCACCTTACATTAATAACTTCATTTCAAGTTGGCTCTAGCAACTTTAACTCACTCTATTTGGAGAGATCAAAAGGCTAATGTTTACTATGCATTCTTTTATTTTGATGGGAATAAGATTATTCATACAATTCTAAATTTCTTTACCCATAAGAGATTTTATTATGAGATGGATCGTCTTTTATAACACGTTTTTAGGTTGCTTGCTTTTTTTTTTCCCCCTTATTTTTGGTTTTATTATTTTGAACATTTTGATTAATATAATTTGGGTTATAATTGACTTTTTTGTTATTTATTTGGTTAATTTAGAGTCCTTATGTATAATTTTTTTGGGATGAGATGCATATGAGAACTTACATACCAAAAGAAAAAAAGAAAAAGAAAAAGAAACTTTGAAATGAATGATTTGAGGAAAATTGGTGAGACAATGATCCAAAGCATAAAAAAGCTACCCTTATATATTGTTGGCCCCAATATAAAAGCTTCTATAAAAAGGTAGGGAGAAGGCCCAGTAGAGAGACGTGGCCCAAGGACCAAAACCACCGCAAAAGTACAAGAGGTCCTGTCCGCTTGTAAGGAAGCTCGAGGACATCGTCAACGACATCCGAATACATGGACAGCGAAAAGACCAAGAACCCTAGAAGTCCTGCCGAGTCTCAAAACCTTCCGAGAAGTCAAGAATAGACTCCAGGGCTTTTCCCCAGAGGATCCCCCGAGGACTGTCCTATACTCGGCCGAGGATGCCAACTAAGCAATGGCCGTCGCTAATTCCTAAGCGAAACCCTGCCCACCGCGGTCGCCGCCTAAATAAAGACGCCCTGGCCAAAAGAAGATCGACACTTAGACGACTGACATGTGAGACACACCTAGGCCCACCAATGGCGCCGGTGTGTGCCATCCCCGTGACGTCAAAGAATATTAAACGAGGTGGGGACACATCAGACAACCGATCAACTATCCGATGGCTGCCACGTATCTTCCCCCAAATGGCATGATCTCTCCTATAAATACCCAGTGGAGTCCTTTTTCGAAAGATCGGAATTTTCTCCCCCTAAGGAACTTGCTCCAAAAGGCAAAGAAAAGGCCTGTTTTCACTCGGCCACTCAATCTCTCTCTTCCCAAAAAAAAGGAACAAAAAGGAGTGATAAAGCCTCCCAATAAACGACATCCCCCTAGAAAAGAGATACAAAATAAGAGACAATGAAAAAATTAACCCTACCACTTGTATTTTGTAAAGACTTTCACCCAAATAGTGAAACATTTCTAAAAGTCCTGAGCCTCGTGGTTTTTCCTCCCATTCACGAGGAGGTTTTCCACGTAAAAATTCGCTCTTAATCTCCCTCTAGTACCAAACACTTCAAACACTTGTGTTGCCTGAAAACCACGGATCCGACTGGACCCCGCGGATCCAGAACGCAACATATATATATATATATATATATATATATATATAAACAAATATTTACATAGATATTATCAAAATTAAATTCAAGTCAAATATAGAATAACTTTATATAAAAATTTATGACCACTAAATTAGGTCAAATTAAATAAGACCTAATTATTTGTCCGTTTATAATCTGAATCGGGTCTAATTTAAAAATATTTTTACTTTTAAATATTTTTATTTAAAATTTTACACTAACATAAAATAAAAAATTAAATCTAAAAAATTTTAAAAATTATAATTGTTAGATTAAAATATTAGTAGAGTGTATATTTACCTACATAGCCTTTACATAAATTTTTTTTTTAATTACATGTAAATATAACTTATTAAAATAAATTCAAATTTAAATTTTATTTTAAATAAAAAAATATATTTACAAATAAAATACACAATCTTAACTGAACTTCAGTAAGCCAGCTACTTTAAGCATAATTATATTTGACCTAAAAATTTAATCAAATATAATTTTTTAATTTATATTCATTTAAAATATTAATATATCTTTTATTAAAGTATATAAAATTTAAAATCTATCATGACATAGATCATCTGATTTTGATCAGACTTGTATGCTAAGACAAAAATCAGAGCTCATCGATTTGCCCAAAAGAGGAGGGAAGGCGGTCCAGGATGGACTAAAATATTAATAAAAAAATACACCGCCATGAATGGCTTTGAAAGATCTGACAGTATAAAAGCCGAAATAATTGAGTGGGCTTTGAAGGATGGACGGTCGACAAAATTATTAATTTTTTGGATTTTTAAATTAATTTAAATCTATTCGATAATATTTTGATTTTACTCTGTACTTTCATATAAAATTAATCTTTTAATTAATTTATTTATTACTAAATTAACTCACTTTGAATCTTAACTAACACCAAAGAACAATCATTTTACATTTTTGATCCCCATTAATTTACAAAAACAACACATAAATATGAGATTATTATTTAATTTATATTCTAACGTTCAAATCAATAATCATGCTAATCGAACTAAAGAGCAAAAAAGGAAGGGAAGAGGGTTTTTGAAAGTTAGAGTCCTATCCGAGGATATTTTTAAGCAGAAGTCTTTTTAAGAATAAATTTTTAACGTTTTTGTACAGACTAAATTTTATGGAACCTGTGATTTGAACAAAAATCTCAAAACTGCTTCATAAGAGATGAATGTTATGTGAAGCAAAATATGTTAATTTTTATACTAAGATGTGTTATATTTATAAAAAATTAGATCTATATTGATCGTCGTCTGGTAATTTGTCTTTGCTCCAGCATAAACCAAATATAATGACATAATTAAAAAAATATAAGCCAAATGTCTAAATTAAGATTAAATAAGACACTATAATTATAATATTAGAATTCAAATAAATAAAATGGTAGTTGAAAAGTCCAGAAATGACAACACTTCCCGTTTGACCCTAACATATTCTAAACTATTAAAATGTAATATCAATAAATAATTAAAACATCATAAATTATTCCTTTTTGAATAATTCTCTGCCCAAAATTCTACAATAGATTAAAATAATTAATCTCAAAGGTTAAAATTATTAATATAAATAGATTAAACTATTAAAACTAATTAATATATATATAAATATAACACAAAAAAGGACGATAATAATCAAATACGAATACATCCGAAGTGTCAAAATATCAATAAAAATATTTTAAAGATATAAAAATTAAAAATTAGTGAAAATATCATCAAAAAGGTTGAATATGGAAGATTTTACTATAAATATTTTCCTATAGCTTTAATTATACACTACTATTCAATACTTATACATAGACTAATAATATATTGTCCCCTATAAATAAAACTAAATGCCACTTTTTTATATGTGCATGTTAGATTTTATTTTTTAATTTATAAATAATTTGTTAAAATATATCTGATGTATATTATTAATTCTCTACAACGATAAATAATTGTAAACTTTTTCAAATAAATGGAAGAAAACATTTATAAATTTTAAATTAGAATTCCCACCAAATATTTATATAAAATTAACATAAAAGATCAAATATTTAAAAATTTTAATATGTAAAAGTAATATTACGAAATCAGATATAACCTTTTAAAGTCTCAAGGTTATCAAATAAAATAGACAAACACACAAAACAAGGGGTAGTAGGGGAGATAAAAAGTTACTTACATGCATATTTAAACAATGATTAAAATTATTAATATTAAGATTTTAGTAATAAATGAAAAAAATTCGATGCTCTTGTTTTAAGTTGAATAATAATCATATCTAAGCTAAAATAGCATTAAAATCTAACTTTCTTCTCTTTCTCTCTATTTTTTCCAACTCTTTTTCTATCCTCCTTTAAAACTAAGCAAAAAATAGCCCAAAAATCACAAATGGTCTATCATAAAAACAAAATGCATGCACGCTTGAGCTCCCACGAATCAACAAAGCTTCCAATATAAATTAATTCTGATGTTATAACATATAAATTAGGAATCAGACATTACATAACCCTTCTTATATTCATAATTATGAAAATCAGTTTCTAAATAATTTATTATTTTATTTAGATATTTATTTAGCTTCCATAACGACTGCAAATAGGATCTTTAGGTTCAGAGTCACTATTTTTGTCTAAAAAAAATGTAACTTTTATGCCATAATCAGTTAACTTCAAGTAGGCCTAGTAATTAACTCCATGTATCAACAAGTTAGGAGGGTTTATTAAGAGTGATAGTTACAATTAGCTAACAATTTGACACTATAACTCTATTATTGTGATTCTACTTGACAATCCATCTCCTAAGACTCTGAATTTTTGACAAGCCATTAGCTCCCCTTTTGACAATCCAACAATCTGACATACAATACTTTTTTAATAATAATTCAACCATCTGACATACAATACTTCTTTTATGATAATTTGATTATTTGACAAATCAACTCTGACTATTTGACATATTACTACTTGTATTGAGACCACCCATGAATAGGTAAAACCAACTTAATTTTATATTTATAGAACATAATTAATATAAGACTTAAAAAATGACCCAACTTAAGAAATATTTACTGAGACAAGAGAACATGTTACATAGTGCAAAGATATGATAATAAACAAACAAAATTGGAGGTCCTCCCACAAAAATAAAAATAAAAAATAAAAATATTGTAGAGCACCACTTTCACCCTCACGATTGTCCACGCGGTTTGCCGTTCAAAGATCCAAAGGCAGAGAGAAGGGGGCACATACACAGTCAGCAACGACGCAAAAAGCCAGTTCTTTCAATATTTAACATCAGATTGAAGCCTTAACAAAATCAGATACAATGATCTCCGGCATCAACTCTGGGTCCCCACACAAACCCTTTGGCCATTCACCACCGTCCGATCAAAAAGATGAAGGGTTCATTTTTCGGGTGGGTCCGCACACAAACCCTTTGGGCAGTTACCATCGTCCGATCAAAAAGATGAATGGTCATCATTCGGGTCTTTTCAGTGTCGAGAGACGTAAACCTGGCACTGTATCACAGTTTTACCGATCATGAACCCGGGAACCACAGTGAAGGCCACACATGGTTCGGTCTCCTGTTCGCCGTCGTCCGTTTCGAAGAGGAATGCTTCATCGGCTAAGCTTTCCATGTAGACTTCAGAGAATCTGCACCTTCGCTTCGCTTGGAAGATCGCGGCGACGGGTTCGAACGAAAATGCCATGCAGTGCAGCAGCCATACGCGCTTTGCCATTTCTGCAAATGCAGCGAAGAAGGCTGTCCCTGGAAATGCGCCGGAGCTGATGAGATTTCTCTGGTTCAAATTGCCGAAGAAGGATGATTCCATCTTAGGGTGGATAAGCCTGGTGTATTTGGCGCGGCAGAACTTTCCGAACGTTGATTTTGGCATCTGCGCAAGAAAATCCTTCGCTTTCGAAGACTTCAGTTCGGTGAATCTCTCGAAGAACAGCCTCTGTCGGACTTTCTCCTGATCGGGCAAAGATTCATTGGGTAGAGAGAAGTTTGGGGAGTGGAAACTGTCGAACATTTCCCGGGAAATAAAGGATTCAATCGCGAAACATTTATGTTCCTGTTTCCAGTATATCACTCCAGGATGAATCGCGCTAATGGCTGCATCCAGATCCCATCCAGCAGACTGCATCTCGTTGATCATCAGCTTGACAAAGCTCCTAATTGATCTGACTGTGTGCCGAAGAACAGGAATGAAATGGTTTGCACTCAAGCCTGATAGATGAAGATTGTCGGGAATCGACAATTGCCCGCTTGAGTTCATTCTTTTCTCCAACAGCCTGTTGTGTCTCTTGCATTCCTCCAATTTTTCCAAAAGAAATGTAACTTCTGATTCTTTGAGCTTCAGCTGAGACTCCAACTTCTTCCCCATAATTTCATAGGTCTTCAACACGCTCTTCTGCTCCTGGATTTCTGCTGAAATCAGCGCCTTCTCAGGGGAAGGGTTTAATTGTTTCTTCAAGTAACACTGTTTTAAGTCGGACAAAATTTTCAACTCAGAAACCACCACCTGATCAGACGTTTGAATGCCATCAGCATCGTATGGAGACTGAGCAAGCTGCAGCTGAGCATATGCAGCTTTGATAGATGAAATGCTTGCAAAAATTTTTGCTAGAAGAGATTCCAAGGCAAGTTCTCTTTTTTGCTCTTCTAACGCAGGCTGCTGATGGCCATTAACATGATCGTAGTTGATCTTCTTGTCATGGGTCTTGAATTTCTTGACCTTTTCTTGGGGCTTTACCTTCTGAAATCCATCGACGGGAGCAATCCCGTTGGCGGCTGTACGGGCGTGGAGAACCTTTGCAAACGTTCGAGCTAGCCTACTCTTACTTGGGGTTACCGCGGACCGTTGAACTGAACCCATCTGAACGGAGAGAATGGAAAATGGTGTTTGACAGCCGCTCAAAATAAGGCAGAAATTGAGCTATAGGTTGGTGAGTGATTGCTGGAGACAGAACAAACGCCTGCAGTAGAAATAAAGATGACGATGAGGCGGAACATTATATCAGAATAGGTTAATAAGTGAGATGCTTTAATGCTTAGATCGAGGCCATGAACAGAAAGAAGATTTTTTTTTTTTTAATTTGTCCTTAAAGAGTTTCTCATTTGCCGTTATTTAAAGCTGTATATGTACAGGAAGGCGCTGAAGAACACTGCTCCCAAACTGCTGAAAAAAAAAAAAGAAAAAAAGACATTTAACGGTGCAGATCACGACGAATTTGTCCCTTCAAAAAAAAAAAAAAAGCAAATTTAGGGTAATGACAAACTGCTACACGGATATGCATCCTTAAATCTTTTGATTTCATATGCATTCCTGTGAACGTATGGCAAGGTCTTTCACTTCATTATAATAACAGTTCTATACTGCCAATCATGGCTTAGTCCAAATAAACAACTAATTCATGGTCTGTCTGATTATCAAAGGACAAATATATAATAGTCAAAAGAAAGATTGGCATTTTAAATCGAAAAAAACAAAGTTTTTGCCAGTTTTATCCAGCTGCACAGAGTATACTATCTGGAATTGTAGTCATAGAAGAAGTGTTTATCACAGCACTGAACGGGCAAAAATCATCAAGACTAGTAATTCAAGGCCATTGTCGCATGTTGGGTCAAAATAGATGGATTATAAACATAAGTCACAGACAATTTGCATATGTACTCATTGTATGGTTTTACCACCACAAACAAAACATTCCTTATTGATCAATGAATTTGTTAATTGATCTTGCAAACAACCAAATGCAATGTCAACCATAAGAACAACAAATTGTGAAATTTCTTCACAATCCATCCTTTTAGGGCAAAAAGGATTGATTATGCAAACCTGAGTATGCAGACAAAGCCAGATGGTGTAAGAAAAATCCAATGCAAAATTAGAAATCCGTCACACCCATCAGGCCAGTCAGATCTTCTCAAGAGAACCCACTCAGCTACCGTCGTATAGGACAGCAGGGCCAGCTAAGCAAACCAATAGGTACATTTCATAGACCCGCCAATGTCATGCGAGAGAGGCCGCCGTCTTGTATGACCATAGA
The DNA here is from genome assembly GCA_033239525.1 of Nepenthes gracilis. Classification (NCBI taxonomy): domain Eukaryota; kingdom Viridiplantae; phylum Streptophyta; class Magnoliopsida; order Caryophyllales; family Nepenthaceae; genus Nepenthes; species Nepenthes gracilis. The sequence goes on along the minus strand of BSYO01000006.1, from coordinate 1,529,874 downwards.
AACAGCATGTGTCATCCGCGAAGTCTTCAACATAATCCGTGTCAGCAGTGGGAATTAAGAATGGTAATACTACATTTATTCAAATTTGTCGGAATATTCGTCAGCCCTATTTTTTAGGCCTTTTTATAATTGGCAAGTTGCATTTCATTCACCAAAACAAATGTAGACAGGGTCGTAATTGAACAAACTGGACAAAATCAAAGTTTCCAATTGGCTAGTTTTCATGACTTGGTGTACCAGAAAGGTTGTCTTACACTCGCCTGGGGCACGGCCTGGTGCTCGACCGATACATTTGCAAAATCAAAGTGCTCAACGGGACCTAGTGCCCAGCTGACGCTTCCTCAGAGTTTGAGCAGCAAATCAGCAAAATGCTTATACTCAAAGAGCGCTCCGCATAAAGCTCAACACTCAATTACCACACTCTTATCAGATGAGGTGCATCAAAAGAAAATACTGCTTGCCGTCGAAACTCTAAGATGCAACAAGAAAAGATTAAAAACCAAAACAACAAAGAAACACAACCCAACAGCCCCCCAACAAGAAAACAAGATACTGATGTGCAGCCTCTTCATCTCGGCTCTGAAACTATTTAATATAAATCTAATGACCCATTTGCTTTATATTTAAAACTTAATTTGAAAGAAATTTATTTAAAAACAAAAAGAAAAACATATAGACCTCACAAGTGATCCAAAACTGCACCTTGAAAATGAGGTGCAGCCCCTTAGCTTTCGATGTCTTCGGATTCTCTTGGCGCCAAAAAGTAAAAGGACAGAAGTCTCACAAAAGGGATACATGAATCAAGACATGCTCAGCTTACCAGTACGTGGACCACTCAGAAAAGACTGTGCGCGTGTGTACCCCCACATCCGACTATCTGCATCAGACAACATACTGCATCAGATTTTTCACAGCGTGCAGCAAAATCACGTGGCCCCCCTTTAATTAACCATATACTAGATTGGGTTGTCGTATCCTTTATTCATCCTTAACATTTCATCTATGCATTATATTTTGGGACCCATATATTAGACATTGATGTGGTTAAAACAACCACTAAAGCGGAATTTAGAATCTACTTTATATCTCCACCATTTTACGTGCTCTATTTTCGAATTTTGGATTCGGACGACTTCGTCTTACGACACTCCAACTCCTTTAGATGGTGTAATGTTTGAGTTGAGTCTGCAGGGACAAAGGAAAAAGCCTCAATTTATAAATAAACTATCACTCGCCTCAACCGAAGCGTTTTGTTATCAAACCCGGCCAAAATTGATTAATTGACTTAATGGGAGAGTTATCATCACTTAATTGACCACTAATACTTCAAAGAATTAACCGAGTTAAACGTCTGAAAGTTACAAATCGACCGAGGAAGACGAAGAGGGCGAAACCCTCTGTAGGCTCGAAATCGGCTCAAACAAGCCGTTCGCGGCTCGGCTCGGCTCACGGCTTGGCGGCTTGGATCGGCTTGTGGGCCGGCTCAGTTAATTTATTTGGGCTGAATCCCATATTCTCCCACTTGGTCCATGTTTTACTTAATATGATAACTAAACTCATCAATTCTCAAACTTAAGAAATAAATATACGAATCATGGTAATAAGTCCTCTAATAGTGAGTAATATCATCCATGTATTACAATATATTATATTTTTCAAGTCATCCAATAACTTTACTTTATAAATAAACCCTATGCTTATTCTTTGTCCAACTTAATGATATTCTCAATTCAATTAATGTGTACACAATTTTGAGAAATATCACAACAATAAAATAGAAATTTACGAGTGCTCTCTCACTTCCAAACACTCACCAGCATTCATATTATATCCATTGCATCCACCTTATTGTCTATAGAAGGTTGATTATTGACTTGAGCGTTAGAATATTTTCGATGGAATCAAGCCCCGCCCGTCACCGACCTCTTGTTTAAATTGTGGTGTGTAGGACCCAGAGCTAAATGAACATTGACCAGAATCAGACGAACTACTTGTCACGAATCTGTTCGAACTTAAATCCAGGACGCATCATTCATGCCGTCTGTAGGAAACTAACAAAAAGCTAACCACTTTTATCTCCGCAAACACTTTCTTCTACAAAGTTAGTACTACCAGACGGAATGGTGAACACTAAAGCTCAAGCTAGCATTCCCGTTAGAGATGATGCTACTTCTTCTAACCAAGACCACTCTACTGGTAACTTAGTGGGAGAGGCACCCGTGCCATTCCTCCAAAGCCTGGCGGAACAGATGAGCAATATGAACAAAATACTCATAATGCTCTGCATCCGCTAAGGCAAGAAGAAGTAGAGGGCTCCACCCTCTACGGCTCCTGCCCAGGCCTCCAAGAGATGAGCCTAGTGGAAAATGCAAGCCAAGAAAGCCACGAGGCCAGCCAACTCTTATGCTCCGGAGGCCTAAAGCCGTCGCAGGCTTGAGGTGCGTTTGAGCCACAGGACTCCAGATAAGAGTCCAAAATGAAGGAACCCCCGGAATATTTAGGACGAGCCAAGGCCTTAAGCTCATGAGAGAGCCTCCCGGAATGAATGATCCATTAGTGGCAATAACCGGCCGGCTACACAACGTGCTGTCGAAAGAACGGAGTTGAGGACTTATCTCAACTCCAAGAGATTGGGGTACGCCTCCTGAGTGGAGGCGAAAGTAGAGAAGAACTGGAACCACGTGTTTAAAGATGATGAACACGTCGCTGATCTAGAGAGATTTTCCTTCACTGCTGAGATCATGAACCGCCCATTGCCAGCCAAGTTTAAGATGCCAGTGCTAGATTCTTATGATGAAAGCACTGATCCCATAGATTACCTGGATCACTTTTGCACTCATTTGAGTCTCCAGGGCTTAGAGGATTCGGCGATATGCCGATGCTTGCTGCTCACCTTGAAGGGAGATGCTCGGATCTTGTTTCATTGGCTCCCATCAAACTCGATCTGAAACTTTTGAGAGCTCACTGATCTCTTCTCGTCTCAGTATGCCTTTGCCACCGGAAGAGAAGTAGTCATGACATCTCTCCCACATCAAGCAGAGATAGGGAGAGAATCCATGGAAGTTCTTGGAGCGCTTCGCAATGAAGGCCAAGAGAATCCCCAGGCTCACAGAGCAGTTTCATCTCAGCCTTGACACACGGAGACTTTTTTAGGCACCTAGCGTGTAAGAACCCGAAAACCTTTTGGGAAGCGGAGTCTATCACTAGGGCCTACACGGTTGTTGAGAGGCTAACGAGGCTAAGTGTCCTAAGTGGACCGACCAGCCTCGCACTTTCCCGGCCGATGGGAAGAGGAAGAACGGTGGCGGTGACAATCCCCGCCGAATGCAACATAGGACCGGAGCAGTGGCCCACAAGGAGTACAGCGATCAACCCGACTCCTCTCAATGATACACGGGCCAACGTCCCCATATAGATCCGTAGCGAAAAGTTTCTCAAATGGCCAAAACCATTGAAGAACGCGGAAGGAGGAAATCCAGCTAAGTATTGCGATTTTCATCGATATCTAGGACACACCACGGAGGACTACAAGACGCTCCAGTGGGAGATTGAGGAGCTCATCTAGAGGGACCATCTCACCAGGTTCGTCAGGAACCCTAGGTAGAATTTTGGTACCTCAGGTGGGGAATGATTAGATCCGTCCCAGCCACGAAATTGAGTCGTGGTTGGCGTGGGCAATATGATTACGACCTGGTTGACCAAGAACTAAGCGGATCACAAGGAACGACAAGCCGGGTGGAAGAAAATGTTATTAGCTTTAGTGATAGTGACATGAATCATGTAACTTCCCAACACGCTGATCCTCTTGTTGTATCTATATTTCAGATGGTACCGATGATTACCAACTGAAACGAGTTTTCATTAATAATGGAAACTCTAGGGATTTGCTCTATCTCGATATTTTTCTTTAAGCTTAGATTAAAAAAGAACCAATTAAAACCTGCCGAAGGGCCACTGTACAGCCTATACAATGAGCCTATGACCGTCCAATGAACGATACAGTTGGAAGTTACCCCGGGCACGTACTCTAGAACGGCGAGTTATACACTCACCTTTTTGGCCGTCGACCTGCCCTTCGTGTACAACGCTATCCTAGGCCGGCTATGCCTAGCAACGCTTGAAGCCGTCATTTCGATACCACATTTAAAAATAAAGTTTTCAGCAGCATATGGTATCGGTGAAGTGTTAGGTAACCAAGTGACTGGGCGAACATGTTACAAATTCCAAATTATACCAGGCAATAGTGGACGGCCTGCAGGAAAGCTGGACCACTGAGAGAAGACAACCTTGCAGCAGACGCAGCTCGGTGAGACAACCAACCTAGTACCACTAAATCCGGAGGACCCAGAGAGGTGTGTGCAGATTGGGGGCTCACTCGCCGGATTACTGTGTGACGAGCTGATAGCGTTCTTAATATACAACACTGATGTCTTCGCGTGGACACCTGCTGATATTCCTGAAATTTCGACCAGAGTAATGGCCAACAAGTTGTCTCGATCTCGGCCATAAGCCTATCAAGTAGAAGCGGAGGAACAATTCCGTGGAAAAGTTCGTCACCATCCAAGAAGAAGTGAAGAAGCTTTTAAACGCCAACTTCATCAGAGAAGTCAAATACTTGGGTTGGTTCTCCAGCGTCATCCAGGTAAAGAAAAGTAATGGGAAATAGCGAATGTGCATCGATTTTACAGACGTCAACAAAGCCTGCCCAAAAGATGGCTTCTCTTACCCATGATCGACCTGTTGGTGTATTCGACTTTTGGATACTAATTACTGAGCTTCACGAACATGTACTCGGGTTACAATCAGATTTGAATGAGCCTAGAGGACAAGGAGTACACGTCGTTCATGACCGACCAAGACACCTATCGCTATAGGGTCATGCCTTTCGGTCTGAAGAACGCAGGCGTTACCTATTAAAGGCTCATGAACAAGATGTTCGAGAAGCATATCGACCACAATATGGAGGTGCACATCGACGATATGCTCGTCAAGAGTAAGACCACCAGTGACCATTTTCGCGATCTGGCTAAGTCTTTTGAGGTATTCCGGAAAGTTAAATCCTTCAAATTGTGTCTTCAGGGTATCCTCAGAGAAATTTTTGAGTTTCATCGTCTCTCAACGAAGGATCGAAGCAAACCCAGAGAAGATCCAAGCCCTTGCGGATATGTCTCCACTGCGGAGCATTAAAGATATCCAGAGTTTAACTAGACAACTGACAGCATCGTCCCGCTTTTTGGCAAAGTCAAGGGACAAGTATCAGCCTTTTTTCAAGGCTCTGAAGAGAACTAAAGTAAACGGCTTCCAGTGGACTGAAGAGTGTCAGAGAAGATCCAAGCCCTTGCGGATATCTCTCCACTGCGGAGCGTCAAGGATATCCAGAGGCTAACTGGACGACTGACAGCACCGTCCCACTTTTTGGCAAAGTCAAGGGACAAGTATCAACCTTTCTTCAAAGCTCTGAGGGGAACAAAAGTAAATGGCTTCCAGTGGACTGAAGAGTGCCAAGCTGACTTCAATGAGCTGAAGCAGTACTTAGCCAGTCCGGCATTGCTAACGTCACCTAGGGGCGGAAAAGAGCTGTACCTCTACTTGGCAGTGTCAGAGGTGGTTTTTAAACTCTGTTCTCATTTGCTAGGACTTCGACTTTCAGTGGCCGGTCTACTATGTGAGCAAAATACTGACCATCGCAGAGACATGCTACCTGCACGCTGAGAAGCTGACATTGGCACTTGTCTTCTTAGCTCGCAAATTGAGATCAATAGGAGTTTCGAGGCGTGCAACTTTCTCTTGGCCAAATATGTGGCCAAGGCAAAGGATGCGATCCGGAGATTTGACAAGCTTAGCCTAATCCACATCCTTAGAACTGAGAACTGGAAGACCGACTAACTTGCCAGAGTAGTGGTAGCCAACGATCCAAAACAATACTCGAGAGACATGAGGGAGATTTTGAGCACTCCTAGCATAGAAGAACAGGAAGCAATGTAAGTCTCTGACGCTGAAAACTGGATGACACCTTATAGGAGATATCTGACGGACGGATCACCGCGGGAGAACGTGGATGAAGCCAAGCGGATTAAAAAGATGGCCGGTTGGTACACCATAGTTGATGGGCAACTTTATCACCGTAGTTACTCGACTTCGTACCTGCTAGAGTTTTGAAACCGAGGGCTGGTACCCCTCGGGAGGGGCTTTATTACCGACACCCTCAGCGCTTCCTCCAGCTGGAGGTTCCTTTCTCGGAGAAGTCCGTATTGAATTAGCTGAAACCTCAGGGTGTCCTCGAGAGAGGAGTTCTTCGTAGTGGCCTCAGTTCTTCGTAGTGCCGTCAACCAGGTGTTTCGCTTTCCAACATTAAAGCTACTAGGGTTGGCCATCACCAAGTCCGTGACCACCTTGGCAACCTCCCTCTCCTCCGCACTGACGTCCAAGCAGTGTTTGCTCGCCACATTTCCTCATGTAAGGGAGAGCTCCCAGTTCTCCCGGACGTCCAAAAAGAAGAATTTGTCCTTCCACCTTTTGGTGGAGTCAGGGTTTCCTCCACTCATAACAGCGAACTCCGGACGCGGAGTCATGGTGATCCAATCCAGATTGTGAGTGAAGCGAAACATCACCTTCACCATGAATACCTCAAGAATTTTATTGTGGCAGCACACAAACACACAAAGAGAAACTAAATACCTGATGGCGTTCGGTTGAAGCCTGGCGAACGGGACGTCCAACTCCCTCATAAGATGGTACAACTCCAGAGGAACTGGGAAGTGAAGCCCATCCTTAAGATGGATTTCGTAAATAGTGATGAAGCCATCAGGAGGGCTGCACGCTCTCTCAGCAGCTCCAGGAACCACCATCACCATGGAGTCTGGAATATTATACTTCGCACGAATATGTTCAAGATTTTTAAGGGAAAGAGAGGAAGCAATTTCCTTAACCCCAGGAGCTATGGGAACGGAAGAAAAGTCTCTGCGAGAACGAGAGAAGAGGAACGACGGCGAAGGGTTTTGAAAGAGAGAGAAATGGTAAGGAGGGGCAAAAATGAAGAAGGAAGAAAACGAAGACGAAAAAGAAACTTAAAGGAATTTGAAAACGCAAAACATCGCCCTCATCATAACCCTTGCCTCGGGTCAGTGGCCCATATGCGGGGAAAGATCATGGGCTTTGGCTTCCCAAGGCGATGTCACCTCAATTAATGACGCATTTAACGCCTCCCAGAAACCCAAACGGCGACGAGATGGGTCTCGGACTGGCAAGAAGGCCTCGGACAAAATCGAGTTTTGAAATACAACCTCTTAGGCCACTTGGACAAAACCGAGTTTTGAAATACGACCTCTTGGGCCGCTTGGACAAAACCGAGTTTTGAAATACGACCTATTGGGCCGCTCGGACGAAACCCAGTTTTGAAATACGACCTCTTGGGTTGCTCGGACGAAACCAAGTTTTGAAATACGACATCTTGGGCCACTCGGACAAATCCGAGTTTTGAATACGACCTCTTGGGCCGCTCGGACAAATCCGAGTTTTGAATACGACCTCTTGGGCGGCTCGAACGAAACCGAGTTTTGAAATACGACCTCTTGGGCCGCTCGGACAAAATCGAGTTTTGAAATACGACCTCTTGGGACCCTTGGACGAAACCAAGTTTTCTCTCCCCCCGCTCCCCCCTTGTTTTAAGGGGTGAGAGGGTTGTTTCACTTAAGGACAGCCTAAGTTTGGGAGGTTACATGGATAACTGGCTATTCATTTATTACGGTAATTATTTTCTGAGGTGCGTGGACAATCAATCAAACTGAAGCATCCAACCCGCGGACTTGTGAGGCCTACTTCTATTGGGATGACAGCTTCAACCCCGTAACAGAGGCTAAAGGGGATCTCCCTCGTGGGTTCCCTAGGCGTTGTCCTGTATGACCAGAGAACGGACGGCAGCTCGTGTACCCACGAGCCCTCGGAACACTCCAGCTTAGTCTTGAGTCCATGCAAGATCGTGGGGTATGCTACTGACGTGTGGACCAAGTTGATCTTTTGGCCGGCGTGGTACTTAGTGAATCGTTTTCCGATGAATTGCGTCCCGTTGTCGGTCACGATACACTCCAGGATCCCAAATATACACATGATGTTCTGCCGGAGGAACTCAGTGGCGTTTTGTTCTGTTATCCTTGCGAGCGGTACTGCCTCCACCCATTTGGTGAAGTAATCTATCCTTACGATTAGGAATTTCCTCTGTCCAGGCGCAAGCGGGAGCTGTCCGAGAATGTCGAGCCCCCACTGGGCGATCGACCACGGTGATTGGAGTGCCCGGAGATCTGTGTGGGGGCGATGACTCACGTTGCTATGGAGTTGGCAGTTCTCGTATTTGCGCACAAAGTCCATGGCGTCGTACTTCATCGTTGGTTAATAGTATCCCTACCTCATGAGTTTGAAGGCCGGGTTCTTCCCTCCGATGTGGGACCCGCATATCCCAAGGTGCACCTCCTGGAGGGCGTACTCAGCCTCCTCGAGGGTGAGACACCTTAAGTAAGGGGTTGAGAAACCTCGCCGGTATAACTGGCCGTCCATAATCGTGTACCACCCCACTGTCTTCTTTACCTTCTTGGCCCCATTTGAATCCTCAGGCAATGTGCCGTCAGATAGGTACCTTAGGTAGGGGGTCATCCACGTGTTGCCGTTAGACATTTGCATCACTTTTGGCTCGGGGTCTTCGACACTGGATCTGTTTAAAACTTCACGCATCCCTTGAGCATACTATTCCGGATCTCCCAAAGCCACTGCCCTTGCCAGCGTGTCGGCCTTGGTGTTTTCCTCTCTCAGAATATGGATGAACTCGACTGCCTCAAAGTACGAGGCCGCACTCCTGACTTTGGAGAGGTACTTGGAGAGCTACGGGTTGTTGACTTCGAAGTGCCCGCGAGCTTGGTTGACGACCAATTCGGAGTCGCTGTAAACGACTAGATTTTTGGCCTAGTACTCCTTGGCTAACCGAAGCCCAGCCAGCAAGGCTTCATACTCCGCAACGTTATTAGTGGTCGAGAATCCCAAGATTAGTGAATATTTTATCTCCAGCCCCTCGGGCGTGCGCATAACAACACCAGCTCTGCAGCAGTCCTTCATGGAGGAGCCGTCCACGTGCAGGGTCCACGTCGATGCCTTGTTGAACTCGTCTGCACCAGGCTGGCTTCCATCGCCGTTGGCCAGCGCTGTTGTCTCAACAAGGAAGTCCGCGAGGGCCTGTCCCTTCAAGGTTGGCCTCGGGCAAAATTCAATATCGAATTCTCCTAACTCGATGGCCCACTTGATCAATCGTCCGGATATCTCGGGCTTCTGCAAGATGGCCCTCAGTGGCTGGTCGGTCAAAACAACTATCCTGTACGCCTGAAAATATGGCCTAAGCTTTCTCGCGGAGTAAACCAATGCTAAGGCAACCTTCTCCGCGAGTGGACACTGTTTCGGCGTCCGCTAGGGTCTTACTCACGTAATGCACGGGCTGCTATTTTCCGTGTTGTTCCCGTATCAAAGCTGAGCTTAAGGCCGTGTCGGATACGCGGAGAGATACAGGTATAGCTTCTCGCCCAGTTGGGGAGAAGCTAAAAGAGGTAGGCTCGAGAGGTAGCTTTTGAGCCATTGGAATGCGTCTTCACAGTCGTCACTCTACCGAAAATCTCGGGTCTTTGTTCCTCTTAGGGTCTTGAAGAACGACAGGTGCTTCTCGGCCGATTTCGCCAGGAAACGAGAGAGGGCGGCCACCCGTCCATAAGCTTCTAGACCTCCTTCACCGTTCGCGGAGATCGCATGTCGAGGATGACCTTTATCTTTTCTGGGTTAGCCTCGATCCCCCGATGCGACACGATATGACCCAGGAACTTTCTCGAAGCTACGCCGAATGTGCACTTGCACGGATTGAGCTTCATCCGGTGGGTCCTGAGCACGTGGAAGGCCTCGGCTAGGTCCTTTATGTGGTCACCGCTCGCCCTGCTCTTGACAAGCATGTCGTTAACATAGACTTCCACGTTCCTGCCTACCTGGTCCTTGAACATTTTGTTCACAAGTCGCTGATAAGTTGCGCCCGCATTCTTAGATCAAAGGGCATTACTTTGTAACAGTATGTCCCTTGGTCCGTTATGAACGACGTATACTCCTCGTCCTCGGGACTCATCTTGATCTGATTGTAGCCCGAGTACGCGTCCATGAAGCTTAAAAGCTCGTAGCCAGACATCGAATCTACAAGTTGGTCAATCTTAGACAATGGAAAACTATCCTTGGAGCATGCTTTGTCGAGGTCGGTGAAGTTTACGCATATCCTCCATTTTCCACTGCTCTTCCTTACCATGACCACGTTGGTCAACCAGTTCGGGTACTGCACTTCTCGGACGAACTCGGCGTCTAGGAGTTTCTTGACTTCCTCACGTATGACCACCAGCTTCTCTGTGGAGTAATTCCTACGCTTTTGCCTGACGGACATATGACGATGATCAATGCCCAGCTTGTGGATTATGACCTCGAAGGAGATTCCCAGCATGTCACTGGGCGACCAGGCGAACACGTCCAAGTTCTCCCCTAGGAAGCTGATGAGCTGGTCTCGGACGAACTCTGGCGGCGAGCTTCCTATATGAACATACTTTTTCGGATCCCTCGGATCGAAAGAGACTTGTACGGTTGGCTCCCCAGGCTGCGCATGTTGCAGTGTGATCTCATCCCTCAGGTCGAGGTCCTCCATTGGTTGTGGGAGGGTTGCTTGCGTGGTCTGTTCTAAGTAACACATCCGTCCCATGGACTGATTCCCGAGGACTTTCCCCACACCATACGGGGTTGGAAACTTCATTTTTAAGTGCGGGATGGAAGTCACTACATCGAATACGGTCAAGAAAGGGCGTCCGAGTATTGCATTATAGACAAATGGCAGGTCCATGACCAGAAAGGTGAGGACCTTGGATGCTGTCCTCGGATACGTCCCAAGGTTACCTCTAATTGGATAATACCTTGAACGGGTACTGGGTCATTGTCCAGCCCATAGAGTGGCTCTTCTGGCGCTCTCATTTGACTCTTCTTAAGTCCTAACTTGAAATAGGCATCGAGATAGAGTAAGTTCCTGGAGCTTCCATTATCAATAAAAACTCGTTTTATCCGATAGTCATTTGCTCCGTCTGAAACGAGTACAGTTACAACCAAAGGATCGGAGTGAAGGGAAGTTACACAAGCCAAATCAAGTGAATAGTCAATAAATTCGAATGGTTAATCCTGACAAATAGTTACATGAACCAAAGAATGAACGATCAAATCAAGTAAATTGTCAATGTACCTAACGAGACAACTCTTAGATTCAAAGCCTATGTAACTATTAGATTATTTAATTCCGAATCAACATAACTCTTCAATTAATGCATAGTTATACATCTTTATAAATGGTATACTGACTGGTAATAAGGCCATAAATATACTTATTTTTCTCAAATAAAGGAACCAAATTCGAATCATTTATAAAAATTATAATTATAAAACTCTAATCATTTATACACTTGTGAATTTTGAAAATCACATAACCAAATCCTCCATTTCGTAATATCTCTAATCCACATCCTCTCATCATCTTTTATTTCTTTTGAAATATTTCTAATTTAAACGTTGAAAGATATTTAGGTTTCGGACTTGGGCATTTTAATATCATGTCAAAAGCATTGGTCATCTTTAGTTCAGGCTACTTCACTATATTTGATTCAGGCCATTTTAGGTCTTCGTTCACTACAAGAAGGGTGGGTCATTACAAATGTTGCTTCACCTCGGACCAGGTCATTTCTAAACTCATCCGTTGGCTTATTCCAGATTTCGTTTTTACTTGCCCTGCCATTTCGTTCATAGTTGGGTTCATTTTAGGTCCCGAATTGCTTCGGCTTGGTTGCTTTTTGGGTCCCTTTCGATCTGGGTGGGATGATCTGGGTTGGGCTGGGCTAAGTCAGGCTAACAGGGGTCACATCTTTTCTATTGTTGACATTTTTATAAAGTAAGGTTCCTAATGGATGTTTGGCAAACATTTTAGTTAAAATTTGCCATATAAGAAAGAAATTTAATCAATTCATAAGTTAACAACATGGCTAAATTCATCGGTCCAATTCAAATGTAATCCCATACCTGAGCCAAAAAATCTTGATAACCCCGGTGTATAAAGAAAATGCTTTATTTTTCCTTTTTTTTTTCCCACCTAAGAAGGATAATGTAATAATTTCTAATATCTAAACTAGCTACTAAAATATTGGGTATTATTTTTCCTACTGTGTTGCAGTTCGTATCCATGAAACACAAACAAAAATCAAAAAAGCTAAAAAAAAAAACAGAGAAATCCCATTTTAACATTTATATATATATATTTATTTATTTATTTTTTGGATAAGTAATTTTCTACATTTTATAATAAGGAAACCAAGCTTTCAATAAAGACAATGTTAAAATATAAGTTTCTTCTGCCTTTTACAATTTTATTTCCTTCCAGCCAAACTAAACCTAATTTCAGGAAATCAAGTATTATGATGCATGCATAGCTGACTGCCTTGTGCTACAAGTTGTCAGCCGCTTGATGGACACGTGTACGGCCAATAGCAGGCCTTCAACTGAGCCTACGCCCAGGTGAGGACTGCTAAAGCCGGATTTAGGGGGTATTTGGAAAATATACGGATGATGTCATACTATTTGTCATACGTAAACAAATTGACAAATAAATACGTCTCAGAAATATTTTAAAAATGTCACCCAAATCATCCTTTACATTAGATAATTATTTTTAAGGAGAATAATTTATTTATTTAGCATTTAGCGATCATAAATAATGACTGGTAAAACTCTATTAAAATATCATTTTCATATTTAAAATAAATGATAATAGTACTAATAATAGTTTAACAATAAAAAGTGTAGAATAGTTTTAACAATACAGAATGTCATACCCTTTCTACACAATAAAAGGACGATATAATAAATACAAGATCAATTACCAAAAAATAAAATGAATAAAAAATATTATTTCAATTGGAACAAAAACAATAGTAAGTTGATTTTTCGTAGTTTGAATGGGATCGATCCGTTTTTAAAGTCAGAAATCGTGGCAACGCGTCTCTGACATTTCGTGCGCAGAAAATGGGGAAAAGAATTGAATAAAAAGCACAAGGTAAAATGATGAAAAGTTGAATACCTAAATACCTTCGCTCGAATGAAGACGCAGAGAATAGTGATAGGGCATATAATAATTACAACAGCAACATCTATGCAGCAGGAATGCAACCAAGCGTGATGCCTTCTATCATTTGCACACAGAGAAGCGAAAGAGATGAAAAATAAACAACCGAAAGGTAGACGCACAGATGTAGAAAAAGTATCCTCGATATAGTTGAACGAGCAAAAGTCGATAATCTTACCACAAAAAGAACCTCTTCAGTATCTCTTACAGAGCTATAATTGGCTTTTGATGGCGAGGAAACATGTTGCGAGACTCACATCACGAGATAAGATATCAAAATTCCACCAAAATTAACTTTTGAACCATCTCTCGCTAAATCAGGATCACAGTTTGCAAATAGACTATTCTCACTTTAGAGGAGATCGATTAAAATAGAGGACGACAGAGTAAAGCATTGAATCTTTGAACAGATGAGAGTAGAGAAGAAAACAGTGCTTGAGAACAGAGGACGGGACGGGGAGAGAAGGGGAACGGAGAAGAAGAAGAAAAAAGAAATGGTGAAAATGTTCCGACAGCTTGAGGCATTGGGAATTATGAACTCGACTACCGAGGTCTGGTCAATTTACCTGAAAATTATTTTTTGATTACCATTTCAACCTCGAACTTTCAAAGATTTCCGACAGATTCCGTTTCAACATGGGGTAACGGTCGGGTAAAGGGTGAGGGTAGTATAGGAATACTAGAAAACGTGTAGGGGTTTATCATTCCGAGATCCAACGGACACAGTCAGCCCAACGAGGTTTGAACGGTCCGAATTTTTCAGCGGATTTGATTACCTATAATAATATTTTATATTTAGACATTTATTATATGTGATATGTTAAAATGTTTATATTAATCCTCTATATTAATCAATCAATATTTTATTTTTAAAAATATTTTTTATAATTAATTTTTTAAAAAAATAATTTTAATTTATTTTTTTGACCTTATTGATGTGCTTATCACCAATGGACTGATCTAAATACCAAGGCCTACGATAAAGATATTGTCTAAAAGTCTCAATCTAAAAAAAAGTCCCTTAAGTAGTAGGGGCAGACTCAGAATCTAAATGGTGCCCTGACTGACCTAGAGACTCAAATTGAAATAGTCCACGATTCTCTTCCCATATGCTGAAGCAACTTATGATAACCATTCAGAATTGCCTAACAGATATTTTAGAAATATTTACCCATACATGCATGATCGTTTTTAAAATGGCAACCGCTATAATTGCAACTAGAGAGTCACCTAGAAAAAGGAAATGATAACCATCGATAGCCAGGAGGGGTCAGACAACCATCCACGATCGTATAATCATTCCTCAAAAAGCAAATTACTTTGACAATTTAAAATGTGTATAATAATAATATATTACAATAAATAAATAAAATTAAGATAAATTTTAAACTATTTGGGTAACTAATAAATACATATTTTTATATGATATAATAATGTATGGCATAATTTTTTAAAAAATTTGATACATAATGCAAATTTAGATTTGATCGAAGAGGTTTTTAAATGAGTTTTTGGATTTTATAACCCATATTTTGCCCATTGCAAACAATACGTCATAAATAAGAAATTTGTAGTGAGCTGTATAATTTATATTTTGATATTTAAATCTGTAATATCCAAATATTTTAATCCAGATTATATAGTGATAAACTTAATATAGTAATAAATAATATGATATATTGATATTAATAAATATTATAAATAAAAATGGATATTAAATAATTAATAATCAATAACAAATGATAATAATAATAATAAATGTGAGTAATAATATATATTAATAAATATTAATAATAATTAATAATAAATAATAATGTTGAATAATATTATAATAAAATATTATTAAAATAATAATAATAATAATAATAATAATAATAATAATAATAATAATAATAATAATAATAATAATAAGTGATGGAAGCAGGGTGGGAATGGACGAAAAAGAAGAAGAGGGAAAGAGCGAGGAACTATTGAGCGATTTGTGCGGTGATGGCATCTTCTTTTCCTGTTGATCAATGGGAAAAAGCAATTTCCCTTCTTTCTGTCGGTGATCAGCCTTATTTCCTCTCCTTTCGATTCTCTCATTTCCTTTCAAATCGTTACATCCGTCTTCTTCTTCTTCTTCTTCTTCTTCTTCTTCTTCTTCTTCTTCTGGGGGGTCGCTGGCGAAATTAAAGAGAGAGAGTGTGTGTGAGAACGGGAGCTAGAAGTCTGCCACTGGTACCTGCCATCGCTGCCAAAGTCGATGTCGGAGATATTGTTGTCAAGCCGCCACCAGAAGCCGCTTCAGACGTATTGAGAAAAATCAAAAATATCAAGCAAGTTGATTGGATGCTCATTTGCAAAAAAATTTTCATTTTTGCAAGCGATTTTCCTAATGTGTCATTTCTCTTTTTGCTCTACAAAATAAATGTGTCCATATTGTAAATCTGCTTATTTCTCCTTCAAAATTTTCATGATGCTGTTCAAATTGGATATATGTGGAGATTGCATAAAAATTGTTGAAAAAATCAAAAATTAGGAAAAACACGGCTTCGTGTTCTGTTTTGGTCAAGACTTTGTGAGGACGGGATTTGAAAATTTGGTGATTAAATTGTTGGGTGTATATGTATATGGTACATATAGAAGTATATATATGTAATCGCATGAGTATGCTGTATACGACGTAGGAATGTGTATACGACGTATGTGGACTATATCTATGCCTGTAGTATGTGGGTATGTTCTTCTGTGGGTGCGTGTATTGTTGAAGGTGTGAATGAGTGAACAAAGTCTCATGTTCTTCCGGCTGAAAATTCGTATAGTTCAACGATACTATAGGAAAGACGGAATATATATATGTATGTAGGAACGTGTGAATTGTGTGTGTATATGTGTGAGTATATATATCTATATATATATACATGATAGTATGCCGTGAGTGTGCGTGCGTACATTGTGCGTGCGTGTGTAGCGGTGTGGAATGTGTGAAATTGTGTGCTGGCAGAGTGTTGTTGCTGTGTAGATGTGCACCGTTGGGTGCAGTTTGGGTGTTGTTATAGTATTTGTTAGTAATGTGAGAGTGTGTGTTAAATAATATAGGTGTGTGTGCTAGCAGTATTTTGTGCACATGGATGTGTTGTGTGTTGGAGAACTAAGGAATGTGACCATGAATATTGAACCTTAGAGAGTGGGTTGGGGATATGATTCAATTTTGTTGGAAGCTCATTAAATAAAAAGATATATATATATATGTATGTATTTTGGGGCTAGTTGATTATTAGGGGTTTTATTTGTAAGTGATAAGTGATAATTTATTTATGATATTAGTAATAAATTTTGATGGAGAATTAGTTAAATGTTATATTAATCGAACTATATTATTGCTAATTCGCTTTTGTCCTTTCATCATTTTTTGATTATTCATTTGTGTTAATCTTGATGGTGTGAGTACGGTCGTTATCAACACTATACGACAATTCTATCGTTGTAATTGTAAAGCCTTCATTGTGTTATATTTAATTGTGTAGGTATTTAAAATTTTGGTTTCACACGGTTAAGGTTGAGAATAGCGTATAAAAATACTAAAGTATTTAGTCAAATGGGAGGTTACGGTACCAAAATGTGGTTTATACTTATCCGATATTAATTTTCGTATCATGGTGATAATGAGAGATATTATTTATTATGGATGGATACTTATAACCATATGACAATCGTAAGAGATGATATCAGGGATATCAGTTGGCGAAGGATATCACGGATGGTATGAGCATGTTATCAGTACAATTTTTAAAAGGACTGTAAGGGTAGTGAGGATATTATAGATAACATCGTATCATTTATCCAACCGTTGAGAACATAAATACGCGGTATTTGATTCCCTGTAGTATAATAAGGTTCAAGGATATTCATTGTGATATTTTATCATTGTTAATATCTATTGAGTTTAAAATTCGATAAAATTCACGAGTTATATTTGGTAGAATTCATGTGTCGGATTTTACGATACCTAAATTTAGTGGAATCCATATTGTTCATTGTAATTTATTTTTCAGGTCGTTCA
This sequence comes from Nepenthes gracilis, assembly GCA_033239525.1. Classification (NCBI taxonomy): domain Eukaryota; kingdom Viridiplantae; phylum Streptophyta; class Magnoliopsida; order Caryophyllales; family Nepenthaceae; genus Nepenthes; species Nepenthes gracilis. The sequence goes on along the minus strand of BSYO01000006.1, from coordinate 1,512,616 downwards.
CGTTGATATTCGAATTATGAATCCTTTTATTTCTTATGAGGTTGGATTTTGAGGAATTTTCGCCTCTTATAGGTAAAATCTTATTATCTTTGTCACATTGGGTCCGAAGTTACCTGCCTTCCTTATGTATACGAGTCGTAGATATGATGAAATACAGAATCTTTGATATATTTATCTGTTAAATATTATATTATTATTCATAACTCTTGGCATATATCATATATTGTATATCTAAAATATGTATTATTATTTTTATTTTTTTAATTTGTTATTATTTATTCGGTATTTAGCTCACCATTACATTTTATTTGCTCTAGATTTAATTGATTGCATAGTGCTCGTTGAGGGATCCTACTTTTGCTACAGAACCTCGAGATAGAGAAAATATGGGAGATTGAGGCTCGTAAAGAAAAACTCTAAAGTCAGTTTCATAGATCAAGGTTTTGTTTGGATATGTTATTGGAACTGCATTCCAAATATTATCTCAAAGAAATTTATTATGAAAATTATAATTATTATATTAAATTTAATGATACATTTATAAGGATGATTAAAATTTTAAATTTTTTCATGGTCGGTCTGAACCGAATCGAGTGACCCAGGTTTAAGTCATCACAAAATCAGACAAACTCTAATCAAACTATATGTTATAAATAAGAAAATAGTAGATAAGCTTACAAAGAGCAAGGTTTTCCACACGTAAGGATTTATAATGGAGACAATATTAAGTAGATAACTCAGTCCTAATCTTTTTACAGGTACATATTTAAATTACACAAAACTTAGATTTCAGTAAATTAATTCTATTAGCATCGACCAGACTCCAGGCGAATTTGCTCATCCTCTATTACGGAGCTTTGTATTTGTAAAAGTTTCTAACATTGGTTATTCATTAGATAGCTGCTCAATTAGCTGAGAATATAATTATATTTTTTAATTAAAAATGAGTAAATTTCACGTATATTAAAATAATTGTCAGCAATTTATAAACTGTATTAATTAAATGACGGCACTAATGTATGGTATCATTAATAAATTATTTCAGAAAATTTTGAAAATAACAAAATATCAGAATATTTATTCTATAAAACTTAAAATATAAAAATAAAAATAATAAACTGTTATTATTGTTTAATTCTTTTAAAAATATTAAAATTTAACCGCGACATTGAAAAAGCGCCGCTCACTTTGGCCATTATCCCTGACTTGGGTCCACGCCACGTTATTATATAACGTGACCGGCGCTTTACGTTTTTTCTTAGGGGATTGAGTCAATTAAAAGGCCACTAAAGTTAGGTTTTCCGGCATTTAATTGAAGTGAACCAAACATAATGTATTCTACATAGTATCTCCCCCCCCCCCTTATGAAACTATGTTACACAAGGTAAGTAAATTGATTTAATATTAAATTAAAATTTGAAAATATTTCATAACTTAGGCTTTAAATTTTAATAGCATTTACATTAGACATCTTTTCATTTTAAAATTTAATATGATATATTTTCGCATTAGACATAAGTAGTATTTACCTTAAAGCCTCGAGCTAGAGAACGGGACCAAAAATAATTAATAATATTTTAAATTCATTTAATAAACTTACATTTTACGAGTATATTACTGACAAATTCAATTGCATTTTAACAAAAACTTATAATTAGATAAGATATGAAAAAATTCAAGTAATTTTTGATATTTAAACGGTCTCTAATAGCTAATTAAAGAACAAAGACACGGGAAAATGTTATTTTAAAGTACCTTCTGCTCTTTAAATTTTAAAAATTGACATGATAATTTCAAAAAAAAAAAAAAAAAAAACTCCAAAGCTCTATGATCTTCAAACATGATATCAACTACTATTTAATCTTTAGACATTATGCAATTAAGTACACTTATTTGATGTTGATTCCACATGCTACGTGGATAATGCACCCGACAAAGTTATCTTTCAAGTTTCAACATTAGAATTTATTAATTGGTTATAATAATACAAAAAAAATGAAAAAAAAATCTATTTCTTATTATATAAAATAATAATCTAAGTATTATAATATCCACCCAAAAAAATACACATAAAAACGCATCATATAATTTTATTGAACGGGTGTTCGATCTCTATAAAACTCATAAAAAGTAAATATACCTGTTATATTATCTTTGTACTTACTAATTTTATGAAATTAAATAAGAATTAAAAAAAATATTACCATCTAAAGTATACGTGGACTGTGGTAGCAATCTTAAAAATATTATTTTCACATTAAAAAAAATAAAAAATACAAAATAACAATTAATATTTTCTTATCAAACACTCAAATTAGGTGTAGAAAAAATGGGAAATGGTGTGAGGAAGCGTGCTAAGAGAGAGAAGCCCCCCACCTCGTCTCAATAATTCATGGCCATTAGTGAGGGAAGTGTGTTGGCGCCTTCATATTATTCCTAAGGCAGTTGTTACGCTCCCCGTACTTAATGAGTCGGAAGATTTGTCGCCTTTGTAAAATGACCGGGCTGATGGGCCCGACTTCAAAAGTTTCTGTATGGGCCCGGCCCCAAAGCAGAGAGATAGAGTGGGCCAATCCGCAACCTCTTAGCACCTGAAGGAGCGTTATTATTGTCCTTCGATTGAAAGTACTTCGTATTATTCAAATGTTTAAAATTAAAATTTTAATGAATAAATAATATAAATTATATTAAATAATTTAAATATATATTTATTTTTTTATTCATCTATTTAATTTTTAATCTTAGTTATTAGGCAGATATTGTAACTCGATCGCCTTCATTTTACATCAATAATAACTATGATAAATCATGACACTTTATATTAAAAACAAACATGTGAAGGAGTTTAGGTTGTATTTTTGAAAATATGGCTCAGCTGCTTAAATCGGTATAAGCTTAAATCTGACAAAAAGAGATGCAGAATTACCTACTTTTTAGTTTCAATCTCACTGATAAAGGCATTTGAGAAGGAGTTGAGATGTTGGAGGGAGCTTGGTTGAGGGATGAAGCTGCTTGGACATTTGTTCCTTTGGGTTTGTTGTGGATGGAAATCCGCTGGCTATCTTGGGGATGAAGATAGAGAACTCGAGGGTGGGGAAAATGGCTTGGGTTGTTTAATATTTGGATCCCCATTTGGTATATTTTGAATGTATTTAATATATTAAGTTTATTAGATGTATTAGATTAGTTGTATTCTATGAAAAATTTGAAAGATTTTGTAGGTTTGCATTTCCGCACTCGAGGTGTGCTGAGGACGCACGGGAGGCACATTTTCAAAAATCGGGCATTTGGGTCCGTGATCGATGCGTGTAAGAGGCGTATTTTCCAAAACCGGGTGTTTGGGTGTGCGGTTGAGGCGTGTTGAAGGCAAGCTGGAGGTGCGAATTTGTGCATGTGTGCGCTCAAGGGGCCACTCGAGCGTAAATTATTGATTGGGCCATGTTTGGGGCCGCGCTCGAGCGCCATTCGAGCGCGAGTTGCATATATGAAAGGCGTGCGGTTAGGGTTTTGGGTAATTTCTTCCATAAGTCAAGAGAAGGGAGAGAGAGAAGGATGAGAAAGAAAGTGGCGATCAAGCATCTCGAAGCATCCTTTCGTCAGATCTGTAAAGTATAAGGTTAAAGCAAGTATTTATAAGCCAAATACTTCATCTATTTTTGTGTCCGACCATTTTTGTATATGTTTTGGAGATTTTGTTACATGCATGTGATTTTTGTACATCCTCTTTTGTTTATTGTTTATATGCATGTATATTTTACCGATTGTTTGGTGAATTTTCATTGGTATTTGTGATTAATGAAAACCTGAATATATATATCTATATATATAGTGTATAAGTATGCTATGGAACTATGACCCAGACCTTGCATTAGTCCACATGCATGCTGCCAAGAATAGGGACGGCAGCGGTCCGAGATCTAAGGGCTCGATATATGTGATTCAAGATATGTGGCATGTGGTACCACTTTCGACGGAAAGGCTTAGCCATGACAGAAACGTATGTGATATATTATCTTACTTTCGCGGGCAGAAAAGTTGAGATGTGTTATAGTTGACTTGCCATACTGTGTATTTCAATGAGAACTATTATAAGGAATTTACAAAAACTCAATATACTTGAATATCCTAATATATAATTAAATTTGAGGTTACACCCAAAATTATAGGTAACAAAATATAATGAGCAAATTTTCAGCCTATGGAAGATAAGGTACATAAATGGCATTGAACTACTGGCCTAAAACACGCTGAGCCTTGAGCTATCGACTTAAAACATTGTCGATATAGCTAAAGTTATCGGACAGATATAACCCTTCCTTAAGTTGGTCTAATAATATTTGGTTATCTGATTTCGTACATGACTTATATTTCTGCATAGATTTACAGTGGACGATGATTGAGATGTGTGTGAATTGGCCCACGGATTGAGTTACAGGAATATCTCGTACGTATAAATATATGTCAAACCTAGAATATGTTTTTTATTATATATTTTGGTTCTGGCTTCTTTAATTTTTTGAATATGAGATTATGAAATTTAGATCCAAGCGACGGTATATGTCCCACGTGGACGTGGTGACGGTTACGACATATGCATTGTGACCTCGAACCACGATATACTATCATATGAAATAATATGATTTATAAGATTTGATCGGATTGTAATTTATTATTATGTTCCGAATGGATGATTTGATACGGATGATAATTTAGTACAAAACTATTTTTTAATTTTCAGAGATTTCGCAGACCTTATATTTTGTTTTTACACAATTGAGGTGTGTTATCCATTTTCTCTGATTTATATACGCTATTTTATATGTGATGATATTTGCCGATCTTTAAACACACATTTTCATATTTTATCCCTTCAGACTAACGATTTGGACACGATTGTAGTAATTCAGACTCAATCTGACGCGATATTATTCCCTTGGTGAGTATAGATGTTTATGCTTGTTAGGTTTTTGATCTCAGGGGTTCATTTAGTTTGCGTTTGGTCAGATGTTGACCGTTTGATCATGTGATAAGAATTACAGGATATCTATATTATGTAGATGAATTGCTATTTTATCGGGTATCCCCCTTTTGACTTATGAATAGTGGGTCATATATTATATTATCAGAATCTATATCTGATAAGGTCCTATATGAGTTGCATAGTGTTGGATCTTGTGTATGTATATATTGTCACGCACGAGTTAGGTTTTACCATTATTAATATATTCATTGGATCATATATTATAGATCTTATTTTTTACCTGCATTTATATCTTGGGGATGTGACAGGTTGAGAGCCCCAATCACGAAGGATGTTGTACACTTGTCGAGATAGACATCCCATTCCAAGACTGCTGTGATTCAATGAAAGTGTTTGAGTAATACATGATTTCTCTGTAGGAAGGCACTTTTTTTCTCCAAGATTTGGAGGCCCTTTGTATTATGGTGAAGTGTTGTATTTATAAGAGGTGGCGATTGGTAAATCGAATATTCGATAATCAGGGGCTAATCGGAATTTTGTGTTGGGCACTATAACAATGTACAATCAGCTATCGGACAACGGTTAACTTATTGGCATAGCAAGCGCTACTCCTGTTCACTGTACTAATATAATGTCAATAATGTCAAGAAGTTTAGTAAGTTAAAAAAAGTAGCATAATATATAACATTTCACTGTTCAATACACTATTACAATATCAACAAGTTCAAATATATAAACAAATTCAAATCAAAAGTTTAGAAATTTGAAAGCTGTTAGTCCATCAATCTGTATTTTAACTATTGAGTTTCCATATCAGCTTATAAAAATTAAAATCACATTGATCATATTAAAACTTCTAAAAAAATGTAAATAATTATCTACCCAATTGAATATCATTATCCCTCAAATTTGTCACATTTTAAAGTGTATTATTTAAATATCACTCATTGACAATACTCTTTAGTATTGATATTTGACTTTCAAATTATCTTTTTCGCTTTCTCTTCTACTTCCTGATCTTACAATTTTCTTCTTACTTTACACAAAGAAGAATCTTGAGTTTTTCATTCTTCGTACTTTTTGTTCCTTCAAATAGAATTTCAAACACAGGACTAACCATAATTCAGCAGCCACTAATGAAACAAAATCATCCTTGTGAAATGGTGAAAGACAGCTGAAGAAAATTTACCTTTGCTTTTTCAAAACAAAGCTTTTGTCTCGGGCATCTTGGCAAACTTTTTATCACTTGTCAACCAAAGATTTTGATCCATTTAAGCACAAATTCAAATACCATCTCACTCTCCAAACCTGTAGCCACAAGTTCAGCAAATCCAGCATTATAAATTGGAGAATGACATATTTCAGTAAGGACAAACACAAAATTAAACACAACGGCTAAGGATAACAAATGCTGTGGCTTAGTAAGAGCACAGAAAGCCAAAAAAAAAAAAAGGAGGTTGCTTGAAGGATGCTTTCTTCTTTACCGTCTTCTATCTAATGATGAAGGGAGCAATCACATCTTTTCCCTTCAGTAGCTCTTTTGATTTTGCATAAACAGCAGTATCCTGAGTATGATTAGTATACTTATGACAAAGATGAATATATTTATTATCATTAAAATAATCAGTAAAACGTTACACCAAGTCACCAACATTTCTTCCTCAATTTGCTTTTGTCCTTCCCCCACATCTGTAGAAGTTGCTGCTGCAATGCTCTTTTGACTGAAGGGATGATGAACGTCAACTGTATCTGTAGAGCACCATGGGGTAGTTTCCTCTTGAAATTCAGAGAGAGATGCACTTGAGACATCTTCTGCCTCTGTTCTTGATTTAGTGTCCACTGTTTGTGGTGATTGAGGATTATATCTCTTAGGATTAGACGATAAATCATCCTTCTAACCTGATCTGCATGTTCATGATGCCAAGAAGCACACTGTCCTGAAGAAACATTCATTCTTTGGTGAAGAGAAACATCTGTTCTCTTGCATTCCATCAGGGTATTTGACCACAGATTTGGTTGATCTCGAGGAGGGACCGATGTAAGGACACGCTGATCAATCCGTTAGTTTTTTGAACATAGGCTTGACCATTACACACTGCAATGCCAGTATTCATAATGGTGCTTATGTTTACTATTTTTCTTGGCATTTCTCGGTAAAAATGTCGTTTAGATTTGATAGTTTGATTTAATTTTATCACATCCCCAACCCCAAAATCGAATTTATTAATTTCTTATTTAATAACTAACTTAGATCAAAATTTTTTCCTTAATAATTAAATAAATTTATTTTTCACCTATTTAAACCTCCAAAATGAACATCGAGACATGAACCTATAAATCAAATAACATTAAACGACCTAAAATAATATAATAATCAAATTAAAGGATCAAAATATTACACCCAAAAGTGACTCCAAATAATGATAATTATTTTACCTCAAATCATACATAAGGAAAAAATATCTCAATTAAAATCGGAGTGTCAAGCCATAAATTATCTAAGAGTACCGATCAAATTTAAACAATTCCATCATCAATGGCCGATGGCTGTATGTAGATTTAATTGAAATAAAAAAAATAAAGCTGTAAATTTAAAGTGACAAATTATAATTACAATAGTTTAAATATTCTACAAACTAAACTTTTAGAGCCTTCTAGCGATCCAAAATTCTTTGCAAGGTACCAAACTCACAAATCTAAAAGGTAAGTAAAACAAAGGTAAGAATGAACCTCGCGTTTAACAAGACATATGTATTTATTATATATATATATATATATATACCAATGCAATATAATGGAATTATGTTAGAACCAGAAGTCTGAAATGTCACTAACCACATTTTTTGTTAAATTATTTGAAAACCAACTGCTAATGATTAGTTATACTAAAATCTGCACTATAACATAAATTACATCAACTTGTGCAAATATATAAAATGTGGTAAAGTCTATATACTTATGATCAAAATGCCAAACTGTGTAAATATATAAAATATGTTAAAGTCATGCTAATATACAACAAGACTAAGGATTGGTGATAACCTCACTAACCAATGGCGAATATCGAAGTTTGAACTATGATTATTTTTACATAATTGAAAGCCATACACCGTTATTCACGATATGTGGGCGGACTAACTACATATAATATCTATAGTCAAGGTTAAATGTCATTTTTTTGACCCGTGAATGATATGATCATCATCTGATTTACTAATAATATATTAAAATATATTTGAATATATTTCATCAGTAATCTACAATAGTTCATATTTGATTAAACTGAAAATTCTACTCAAATATAAATATTTCTCAATTTTTCTCATATAGGATAAAATACTTTTTTTATTAAAGTTTATATAGAGTTTGTCTTTATTTTTCCTTCAATTATATAACATACAGCAAAATTATAAATATGTAAAAACTTTAATGTGTAATTTGAAAGCATGTAGAAAATATATTATATGACACAAAAATATACAGAAACTGTTATGCATAAAATACAATATATTAACATAGTTTAGGTGATTTGACCAATTTTTTAAAAAAAATTTGAAACATATATAAATAATTATATGAGAATTTAAAACCGAAAAAAGTATATATATAAAAGTTGAAGACAAGTAAGAACATTAAACAGAATTTAGAGGCATGCAAGAATAATAATGTAAAAATTCAATACTTAAATATAATTTCTATGGATTTTTAACATATATTTTGTAAAATTTTATAAAATAGGAGTAAAATCACATTCATACAAAGTATTTAAAAGAAAAAAATGCTTAAAAGGAACATAAATGAACAATAATAAAGGAAAAAAGGATTTAAATATACTTATTTTTACTTAATTTTATCCAAAAATATCTTAATTTCTCATTAATTTTTCCTCTTTCTTCTTTCTCTCTTCTTTTCCTTCTTTTTCTATTTTATTTCTCTCTTTTATCAAAAATCAATGAAAATAAACCAAAATCGATCAATGGATTTATTTATAACAAATTGGCACACAAGTACCTCACAGGTGTATATTAGATACCAATATTTTGTTCAAAATACATACGTGCACTGCTCGAGTGTACCTCAATGTGGACATTCTGTCTAAAACGTATCATGAGTGGAGTAGGCGCAAGTTAAGTATCATTCAACCTAACTTCTTTTTATGCAAAACTTAATTTTATTGAACCGAACTTCAATTAATTTTGAAAATTCATCAATTAAATTAAATTAATTATCATTAAAATATTATTTTAGGATCTATACCTTAAAAATTTTTAGCAAGGCTTTTTAAAGGGTTTCCATCGAAGGTGCCACTGCTGCATCTAGAACCCAAATTTGATAGTCGTAGATCAGATAATCATTTATTAAACTTAGACTTCTGCAGACACGACAAGAAGGCAAAGATTATGGAGTCCAAGGTGTTCTCTTCGAGATATCAATTCTAATTTTTTAAGTTGATGTTTGTTTATAAGAATCGATATGGTACCAAAGTTTGATTTTTGTAGATTTTTAATAATAGGGAATATTATTCAAGATATATGTACACATTTGCCTTAGATTGTTTGTAGTAGAAGTTGTTTGTGTGGGAGAATTTGAGCTCATTACTATAACACAAAGTGGAATATATGTACGCGTGAAATAGGCAGAATTCTTGAGAGAATCCTTGGAGATGAGTCTTTCCCTATCAAAGGTGAAGGGTGCTCCTGGTAGTTACCTGGGTATTTAAAGATTAGATAGCTATCATCCACTGGCAGTTGCTGGCATGGCCATTACGGCGGCTCTCGGAAATTACTCTAGGTGCCTAATTGTTATAATTGTTTCATGAGGCTGTAGGCAAACCAATCTTGGCTTGATAGTAGATAGTCACAGACATAGGTTTTGGGTAAGTGGCTATCCTTGCAAAGCAGAAGGTACCTCTCTTAGGAATCATATATAATTTTACAAAGTGCAATCACTTACAAGAAATAGTCAACACATAACATCAAAATAAATAAACAATCATGCAATTGAAAGTCACAATTGATGGAAGAAAGTTATAAAAGAAATGACACAGTGGTAATATTAGTCCCCGTTCTCGTCCCCGCTGTACTTGAGGATCACCGATTATTGGCAAATACTGTCAAAATATCATGTTCAATCAACAAGCTGCTGTACCAGATGTATATTAAAATATCATCATCAGCAAGTTACGGGTTTCAAGCATCCGTTCAGCAAGACGAAAACCCATTACGTGGCTCAATTTAGTTCAGGATATACACACAGCAAATTCATCATACACAGCTGTAATACATCAAGCATCATTGATGTTCAAAATCAGTATCACTGATTCAAATTCTTCAGCTTCCATCTTGATGAAGACAATTTCTTCTCACGGTTACTACAAAATTTCAGCCTCATCAATTTTTTTTCAAAAGTTCTAGAATGGAATTTTAGAAGCTTTTGTGCTTCATTGACAGTCAACCAATGTGTTGGATTTGGTGCTAATATCAACCTGATAGGCCGCGCCAAAATGGAATAGGCCCATCACTGCAGGGAAAGCCTCAAAGTGCCCAATCGAGTTGCTACAAAGACTGGCCAACATCAAGGCTGACTGGCGGTTAACAAGCTGCCAAGACGCGCCAACGCTTAACGCTGACCGCCTCGACCGCCCAGCCTCGGGCCCATATCCCATCGGGCCGCCAAAATGCTGACCGTCTTTGGCTTCCTATCGACCTTTCTTTTGACTAGCCCATTACTGGTGTACCCATCAAAACATATATAAATAATTATATGAGAATTTAAAACCGAAAAAAGTATATATATAAAAGTTGAAGACAAGTAAGAACATTAAACAGAATTTAGAGGCATGCAAGAATAATAATGTAAAAATTCAATACTTAAATATAATTTCTATGGATTTTTAACATATATTTTGTAAAATTTTATAAAATAGGAGTGAAATCACATTCATACAAAGTATTTAAAAAAAAAATGCTTAAAAGGAACATAAATGAACAATAATAAAGGAAAAACGGATTTAAATATACTTATTTTTACTTAATTTTATCCAAAAATATCTTAATTTCTCATTAATTTTTCCTCTTTCTTCTTTCCTTCTTCTTTTCCTTCTTTTTCTCTTTTATTTCTCTCTTTTATCAAAAATCAATGAAAATAAACCAAAATCGATCAATGGATCTATTTATAACAAATTGGCACACAAGTACCTCACAGGTGTATATTAGATACCAATATTTTGTTCAAAATACATACGTGCATTGCTCGAGTGTACCTCAATGTGGACATTCTGTCTAAAACGTATCACGAGTGGAGCAGGCGCAAGTTAAGTATCATTCAACCTAACTTATTTTTATGCAAAACTTAATTTTATTGAACCGAACTTCAATTAATTTTGAAAATTCATCAATTAAATTAAATTAATTATCATTAAAATATTATTTTAGGATATATACCTTACAAATTTTTAGCAAGGATTTTTAAAGGGTTTCCATCAAAGGTGCCACTGCTGCATCTAGAACCCAAATTTGATAGTCGTAGATCAGATAATCATTTATTAAACTTAGACTTCTGTAGACACGACAAGAAGGCAAAGATTATGGAGTCCAAGGTGTTCTCTTCGAGATATCAATTCTAATTTTTTAAGTTGATGTTTGTTTATCAGAATCGATATGGTACCAAAGTTTGATTTTTGTAGATTTTTAATAATAGGGAATATTATTCAAGATATATGTACACATTTGCCTTAGATTGTTTGTAGTAGAAGTTGTTTGTGTGGTAGAATTTGAGCTCATTACTATAACACAAAGTGGAATATATGTAGGCGTGAAATAGGCAGAATTCTTGAGAGAATCCTTGGAGATGAGTCTTTCCCTATCAAAGGTGAGGGGTGCCCCTGGTGGTTACCTGGGTATTTAAAGATTAGATAGCTATCATCCACTGGCAGTTGCTGGCATGGCCATTACTGTGACTCTCGGAAATTACTCTAGGTGCCTAATTGTTATAATTGTTTCATGAGGCTGTAGGCAAACCAATCCTGGCTTGATATTAGATAGTCACAGACATAGCTTTTGGGTAAGTGGCTATCCTTGCAAAGCAGAAGGTACCTCTCTTAGGAATCATATATAATTTTACAAAGTGCAATCACTTACAAGAAATAGTCAACACATAACATCAAAATAAATAAACAATCATACAATTGAAAGTCACAATTGATGGAAGAAAGTTGTAAAAGAAATGACACAGTGGTAATATTAGTCCCAGTTCTCGTCCCCGCTGTAATTGAGGATCACCGATTATTGGCAAATACTGTCAAAATATCATCATGTTCAATCAACAAGCTGCTGTACCAGATGTATATTAAAATATCATCATCAGCAAGTTACGGGTTTCAAGCATCCGTTCAGCAAGACGAAACCCATTACGTGGCTCAATTTAGTTCAGGATATACACACAGCAAATTCATCATACACAGCTGTAATACATCAAGCATCATTGATGTTCAAAATCAGTATCACTGATTCAAATTCTTCAGCTTCCATCTTGATGAAGACAATTTCTTCACCACGGTTACTACAAAATTTCAGCCTCATCAATTTTTTTTTTTCAAAAAGTTCTAGAATGGAATTTTAGAAGCTTTTGTGCTTCATTGACAGTCAACCAAAGTGTTGGATTTGGTGACTCAATTGTGGAAAGCTCAACAAATGAATATGTCATCGGAAGATTATGCTAGATATGCGCAAAATTCGGAGTGCCGCAAAATGACTGTAGCAAATGGCCGAAGTGAGCATTTGCTAGAGTGACAAATGCCAGGGTGGAGCACAAGACCGGAGTAGATTGTGACCGGAGTGGACCAGTGGCTGGAATGGATCTGCGGCAGGAGTGGTGCAATGCCGAAGTGGTATGTCCAAGGGCCGGAGTGGTGTACAGTTGACCTTCCAGATAGATGACTTGGCAGAGCAGGTAGCTGGTTAGCAAAGCACACACCATCTGTGTAGAGCAGGTTGACATGCAAAGCATGTCTGTCTGATGAAAAGTGCAGGAATTGATGAAAGCGTAGAAAATGACAAATTTTGCGTAACAAATCCTCTGTAAGATCAAGCCAGGTGAGCAGATAAGATTTTGACTAGGTATCATTATAAAGTGCACCAGGCGCTTCAAAAGGGTGTGTGCGGTGAACCGTGTGTGGAACGAAGCAGAAATGAAGTAAGGAAGAGAGCCCTAGCTATTCACCGTTCTCCACCGTACTTGTAAAATGAAATAGTAGAGAGTACCACCAGTAAGAAATGAGAGAAGAAAAGTGAGGGAAGAGGGAATGAGAGTTTCCTTACTATAAAAATTATTTTTTTACTCTATCTCGGGTGGGTTGCTGGAACTCTATCTTGAGGGTTTGTAACCTATTTTACATAGTAAAAATTTTTAAAATTGTCCCGTGATTTTCCTTTGGTTGAAAAGGATTTTCCACATTAAAATTGTTGTACATTTTTGTTTTCATTGTGCTCACATTCTCAATAGTTGATGGCTGACAGAGGGTTTGGATTTTTCATTGCGCCGGATCAAGGCGTATTCAGGTTGAACCCCAACAAGTAATATGAAAGACAGGTTGTAAACCTTAGATTTGATGGTGTCGACGTCGATAAGCTTGCCATTTAGTGTGAATCAGTTTAATGGGCAAAATAATTTTATCCTTTGGCAAGAAAGGGTGAGGAATATTTTGACGAGAGAAGAAACAGTAAAAGCACTTCAAAGAAAGGAAGAGAAGTCGGAGGGATCTTACTAATTGCACGATCAAATTGTATCTTATGGATAACACTCTTCAGGAGGTCATTAGGTTGTCAGACCAAACCAGAGGTTTGGAAAAGTTTAAGAGTCGGTATAAGTCCAAGTCTTTGACAACGAGGCTGCATGCGAAGGAGTAGTTCTATGGCCTGCATCTGTAGAAAAGATGAAGTTTTGAGAAGCACTTGGATGAGTTTAATTAGATTTTAACGCAAATGTCAGCCATTGATGAGAAGATCAATGAGAAAGACAAAGCGTTGGTATTGATGACGTCCTTACTACCGGTCTCATACGATCATATTGTCACGATACTGCTATTCGGGAAAGATATACTCGGTATGGATGAGGTCATCGCTTCCTTACTTATAAATGAGTTAAGGTGGAGGGAAAGCAGTGAAGCTCTAGGGGAGCCGAGTCTATTTGTAGCCACTAGCGGTCGGGGACATAAGAGATCGAGGGACCGAGATGGTAAATCGGAGAAAAGCAACGGTCTGTCCAAGTTTCTAGAGAAGACGTGCTTCTATTGTGATAAGAAGGGTCACATGAGGCAGAACTGCCTGCAGAGGAAATAGGAGGAGGACGGAGGCGAGCGTCAAGAGAGGTGGGATCATGATGATGATGATGATCGGGCCACCATTACTCTCTGGGAAGACCTCTTGATTGTCCATGCGTGGAAAATATAGAACCTACCGAGCCAGGAGACGAGTTAGGTGATGGACAGTGGTGTCTCACACCATGTGACATCGAAGAAGTTCCCACTTTATGAGCTATACGCCCGCAAACCACTGGGTATTGAAAATAGGTAACGGTGGCTCGTCGAGGGTTGTTGGCGTTAAGGATATTTGTTTGCGAACAAGCAATGAGACGAAACTCGTGTTGAAGGGCGTGACATATGCCTTGGACTTAAGGTTGAATGTGATTTCAATAGAGAAGTTTGATGAAGAAAACTTCCGAATGACATTCGAAAACGGCCGGTGGAAACTCACCAAAGGTGCCTCGGTTGTGGTAAGGGGAAGTAAGAGATCAGGTCTGTACTTGATGACGGCTTGGGTTGCGGACAAACAACGGGACGAAACTCGTGTTGAAGGGCGTGAGATATGCCCTGAATTTAAGGTGGAATATGATTTCAACCGAGAAGCTTGATGAATAAGGCTTCCGGATGGCGTTCGAAACAGCCAGTGAAAACTCACCAAAGGTGCCTCAGTTGTGGTAGGGGAAAGTAAGAGATCAAGTTGATATTTGATGGAGACTTGGGTTGCCAAGGATAATGTTAAGATGACCAACGGGGGCATTGGTCAAAATAGTAGGAAAGGTGGCCAAGGTGAAGTGTAGAGGGGGATGACTCAACCGTGGAAGAGAAGCAGAAGAAGAGTGGGACTACTCCGGGTTCAGCAGAGCAAAAGAGGGTATCATTCAGGTTTGCAGAAGTCGATGCCAAAATTCCAGTTGAGAGGAAGCTGCCAAAAGGCAGGCGATGAAGGTCGCCGGTTAGAAGCGAAAGGTCCTCCTACAAGGTCGTGAGGTGAAGTTTGTTGGGTTTGATCGCTCCCTTGTAGGAAGCTCAATAAATGAATGTGTTATTAGAAGATTGTGCAAGGTATGCACAAAATTCGGAATGCTGCAAATTGGCTGCAACAAATTACCGGAGTGGCAAACGTCAGAGTGGGCATTTGCCAGAGTGGTAATTGTCGAATTGGTGCACAAGACCGGAGTAAATCGCGACCAAAGTGGACCAGTGGCTAGAATGGATCTGCGGTCGGAGTGGTGCACAGCCGGCATGGTGATGCCCAAGGTGTCGTAGTGGTGCACAGTTGACCTTCCAGACAGACGACCTGGCAGAGCAAGTAGCTGACTTACAGAGTATGCGCTGTCTGTACAGAGAAGGTAACTAACTTGCAGAGTATGCGTTGTCTGTGGGAAAGCATATGAACTGGTGAAAGCGTAAAAAATGACAAAGTTGGTGTGACAAATATTTTATAAGATCAGGCCAGGTGAGCAGATGAGATTTTCGCCAAGCATCATAATAAAACGCATCAGGCGCTTCAGAAGGGTGTGTGCGGTGAACCGTGTGTGGAATGGATGGTGGAACGAAGCATAAATGAAGTGCAGAAGGGAGCCCTCGCCGTTCACCGTTCATCACCACACTTATAAAATCAGATAGTAGAGAGTATTACCAGAGAGAGAAAGCAGAGAAGAAAAGTGAGGGAAGAGGGAATAAGAGTTTCCTTACTCCAGAGATTTTTTTTACTTTGTCTCAGATGGGTTGCTAGAATTCTGTCTCGGGGGTTTGTAACCGATTTTACGTAGTAAAAATTTTTGAAGTTTGTCCCGCGGTTTTTTTCTTGGTTGAAAAAGGTTTTCCACGTTAAAATCGTTATGTATTCTTGTGTTCCTTGTGCTCACATTCTTGGTGGTTGACAACCGACAAAGAGTTCTGATTTTTCACTGTGCCGGATTAAGGTGTATCCGGGTTGAACCCCAATACAAAGTGGGTTGATCTGACTCAAAATAACGTATGTACTGTGTACAGAAAATCAGTTCTGCTGTCATTCTTATTCATCGCAGCAAGCAACGTATCTACTGTGCGCGATCAATTCACTCACTAGTTGAAGCCACTGTCATCATAAATCTGTTCTATTAAGGACTTGCTTCCTACTTAAATCGTATATCATTTCCCAAACACTAAAGAACGAAGAGCCATGAATCGACAATCGATAGTCACGAATCGAGTCGCGAAAAAATCATGGAAAACTAAGGAAAAGTATATAAAATTACACACACACACAAAAGCACGTAGATCTTCTTACGAGAGAGCAGAGAGCTTCGTTCTAGCGCGTGGCATGCTCTTTCTGCCGTTCTGCAGCAAACGATTTCAAGTTTACGAAGGAATTTAGTCGTTGGAGGAATCAGCCCTCCAAATTGGGGATATTCGGGAAATAGGGCTGGGTTTGTAGCTTGGGTGGGTTTTATTAAAATTTGTACATCATTTTATTAAATTGGGTGGTTTTATTAAAATTGGTGGGTTTTAGTAGTTTAAATTCATAATTATAGTTTTATTAAAATTTTGGGGTTAAATATAAAAATCATGAAATTTGAAGTATTTTTGAAGTAAATTTTAAAGTAATTTTTAAAATATCATATTTTGAATAAATTTCGATCATTTTTAAGATAGAATAACTAAGTACCAAAATTGACTAATACTCAAAAAATTTAGAATTCAATTTTTTTGAAAATCACGCAAAAATCAATTTAACCGGCTTTTCACATATTGGTTGAGTTGGGCCAATTTGATGTACCATAGGGCGCACTAAAATTGACATTTTTAATCAAGGATAATATTTTATTATTATTAAATGATTTATAATAATGAGATTATAAATTAAATCGTTAAAAATTTATAGATATTATCGACAATGATACTATCTTCAATATCTTCTTATCATTTAAAGTAATATTTCTTAATTTTGCTAAAATTGTTCTAAAAGGATATGTTAATATATTACAGCTAATTTTTCATGAAAATTTTGGTGCCAAATATTTAATGAAAATATTGTCGATAAATAGTGATGGTACAATCAAATCTTATCGTTATGTGTACGAATGTTGTCAACAGTAAGGATAAAATTTTATCATCGTTAAATTTTTTACAATATGAAAAGTATTTAATTTTTCATCGTTAAAATTTATAAATACTATGATTAGACAAAAAAAACTTATTCTTCGCTATTTTTTCATCGCTAATGGTACGTTTGGTTGTCGGAATGGAATAAAGTGGGAATTGGATAGTTATTCCACGGAATAGAATTAAAATTATTATTCTCATATTTTGTTATTAAAATAGAATAAGTTTGAAATTAGTATTCTTTTATTTGGTTTATAAAATAGTATGAGGAATAATGTGAAATAGTGATAATAATAATAATAAACATAATAATAATTATAAATAATAATAATTATTATAAAATATAATAATAATAAAACATAATAACAATAATTAAATATAATAATAATAATAATAACAATAACAATAATAATAATAATAGCTATTCTCATATTTGTGGGAATAGCTATTCCCACCTTTCATGTGAGAATAAATATTTTTTAAAAATATTTATTTTTAATTAAATTTATAATCAAATAGAGAAATATTTATTCCTAGGGAATAGAAATACTATTTTCACCTAATTTCCTCCAACCAAACATGCAGTAAAAGTCATGTTTGTTGTGGTGACTTTATGACTAAGACATCAACGAGTCAACAGAATTCTTTAGGGCATAAGAAGTCATGAACTCCTATATAATTAGTTCATGGGTATTTTGATTTTGAACATATAAATTATTTGATAAATTTTAAATTTTATTTTTAATATACTCCCATCTTATATAAATATTTTGAATTATTAATTTCATAAATCATATATAAATTTTTTCCTTAACAAGAATAATATATTATTTATTTATCGCTATTTTCTCCCTTTAATCATCATCTAACTCAATTCTATCCTATGATTCAATTGTTGAACATATATCATTAAGATATTAAAGTAATGATAAGTATAAGAATTATTTATACAATTGTTATTTGAGCCGAATGATGTTTTACTCGGCCATTGAATCACGTTTGGGCCGAACATGATATGAATTAGCACACTTATAAATTATATATCATCCTATCCCTTGCTTTGTTTTGACATATTACAAGTAAATCAAAGATCTTCCAACCTCTTTCCTATTGGTTTCTAATCACTAAGTTTTTACTAATAAAGTGGAGAATTAATTTATCATGTCCCAAACTTTGATCCCGTAACTAACTTGTAATTAATTATTATTAGTTAACCGATTTATCGTTTGATTAACATTTAGATGTAAATTTAACGTCAATATCTTGACCGACATTAATAAAATAAATATCAATCATGTGCAGAATTTAAATAAGTGCCATATCTCATGTGACTCTGATAGCAATTCAACCGTAATGTTGGACCTTACGTAAGGAATGATACCTATCTAAAATATAATTAGAGTACACAAAATTGTAAAAATTAAATAAACCATAGCATATCACACCTAAAGCTGACATCCACAACATTATAACTGCTATTCGGTCATTATACATATATTAATTTACTGACCGATAACATATTATAATATATTATTTGCTATTCAAACGATCATGCTTGTACGGCTCGAGTATTTGATTTATGATAATCTTGATCAATTAAACTAATATAATTAAAATTAAGGTTAAAAGATATAAAAAATTGGGTTAAATAACTAAAATTAGACTGGATCAAATCCGATAAGGGATGCTCGATTAGTACCCAAAGCTCGTCCGTGCATAGAAAGCATATTAGTTTTCATCTAATAGAGGCTCAACCCGTACCTGAGCACTAAAACTCATGGACCCAGTGCCTGAGGCTCGCTCGAGGGCTGCTCAAGTGATCGTTGGCAGTAGTTATACGCTTAAGGCACATCTAAGCCGTTCTCAAGCATGGCAGACCAGTAGGAGGGCTCAAAATGTGCATATGAATTGCACTCAAGCCCCACTATTGTATAAATATAGCACCTAAGCCAAATTTTATCGTTTTTTCAAGAGATTTTAGAGAAGAGAGATGTGAGGAGAAGAAAGAGAAGAAAGAAAATGCTTAAGGAAGCTCAATTAAATGAATCAAGGCTTGAATTTTAATAATTTGAAGGTAAGGTAAGTACACCCTATGCTTCTCCTTATATTGTTGATATTCTTTTTTAATTTTTATGAGCAATTCTTATTCAATTACTCAACTATACTATAATTTTGAAGTATTAATGTTTGTATTGAGCATGTATGTTAAAATTTTATAATTTTATAGCAAAATTTCATAAAAACTCATACATAAGTTAAAAATATAGTGTATATATGATTTGAATATTGCATTTTAACTCCATGTATGGTCTAACATTTTGGTTTATTACTCTTGTATGTTTAATTTCGTGGATAACCATCTTGCATATCTAGAAAATACTAAGTATATGTTATATATATTCTAAAAAATTTATGTAGTGTTCTGAAAATTTTTGTAAATTATTTTGCATATATGGTTGTCATTTGAAATTCTGCATGCTACTAATTTTGCTGTCATTTTGTTCAATTTTGACCATTATAAGCCTTAAATTCGTACAAAAATTTCTGTATATATTAAACTATCAAATATATGTACTATATGAGCTCATAAATGAGCTCAATTTAACTTATATGGTTTAAAATTCAATACACTTGTTGAATTATACATGTTATTGAAATTTCTATATTTAACTACAAAGTCATCATTCCTTTTAAATTTAACAGGACTAAGTTTTTGCAAAAGACTAAGTATGAATTTATGAAATTATTAAAAGAATTCTACAAATAAGATATAAACTATGAGAATTTTCTCCAAGAATCAGAAATTAAGAATTAAGAAGAAAAGTGTAGAGTTTTTACAAGAAATTACATTTGACCATGGTAATTATTCAACGAACAGTACATTATAGTATGTCTTAGTATATTATAGTGGTATATCAATATCCAAACTTACCATCTAAGGGTGAGAAATGGCGTTTAACCTCGTTTATAATGTTATATATGAATGGCTTATTTACGGATATTGAATTATAACATATAACCTTTGATTCTGTAGGTGTATAAATAACCCGAGTTTTGATTATTTGCTTATTTAGTCAGTAAGGCCTATTAGCCCTAATCCCTAAAAAAATAGAATTAAGTATGATTTGATGATTTAAATTGACAAATAATACAATAAGAATTCTAGAATATATGGATTGAATTTCCTATGCAAGTCCATGTCATTGCATTCAAGCATAATTTATAATCTTTCTAATATATTTTTAATATAAAGATATATATTTTATTATTATATTATATACTTTACCGAATTTTTGACTCACTTTATACTATTTTATTAACCCCAAGGATGAGACATACGAGTTATTATTGGATGAATTAGAGTGAAAGATTGACATGATGAGAATAGTTTACTTTAGTGTTTTATGAATGTTTAATATTATTTTATGTTTTTAGACTATAGTTAATATATTTAATATTGTAATTTCAACTTTAATTTTAGTTTCAGATGATATTATATTAATCAAATTATTGTAATTTAATTTTTAGACAGCTTTAAAATATCTAGTACGTTGTATCGATTTTTAGGGTAGTTTTTGAGATGTCTAAAATGATAAAATGTTGAGTGTCAGATAGCAGGTTATAGGTTAATGTTATTGTGGTGTTATAATAATTTTGATTTGTCTGATAATTGATCGTTGGTTGTCATATTATGGTTTATCATTTAATTCTATGATTTGTACACCGATATTTGTATTAAAGAGGCATCGCTCTTTTCTTAAGATTCAACATCACGTTTAGATCGATATCGGAGCCACATAAGATGTGGCATGTGTTTTGGATCTTGTATATGTGTTAATTATAATTGTGGTTAGTCGAGGTATCGATATGAAATTTACGTTCAAATATTAATTAGATAATTAATTAATTAATTAATTAATAATTTGACTAAGAGTTAATTATGGAATTGAGATTTGGAACATGACAATATTACAGCATTCAACAATCTAGAGTAGTTTAGAAAAACAATACAACAATTTTAGATATTTTAATACTGCCCAAAATATAACATATTATATTAAATATTATCCAAAACCATGATATTTCATTCTAAACTAAATAAAATTGTCCGAAAATCGATAAAACGACATTAAACATGGTATAAACTCAAACCTAAACTCTTTGAATCAACTCAATCTATTATTCTCGTTTGTTTGGTAAGAATTTGTATATTTTATCTGAAAGGGTTAGCAATGAATAAATCAATAACTCAACCAGGTAGATAATATAATAATAAACATATATATCTTTGCATTAAAAATATTTAGGAAGGATTAATGTATTCGACTTTACTGATATATATAAATTTTTATAACAATTACATGATCAGCTTGAACAAAATTGTCAAATTGTTTTTTGTATTGTTCTTATCCATTTTAAGTAATCAAATCATACTCAAAATTGATTTTTCTTAGGGATTATGGTCAGAAGGCCTTACTGACTAAAATAGCAGACAATTAAAATCCAACTTGTATATATTTTCACATAACCAAAGGTTATACGTTATTATTTAAGACTTCTAGATAGGCCGTCTACAAATCACCATATAGACGGGGCAGAATGTCATTCCTCACCCATGGATGATAGATTTTGATATCGATATGCCATTATAATATACTAAAGCATACCATAATATACTATCTGCTAAATAATAATCATGATCTAACACAAATTCTTAGAAAAACTCTCTCTATATATTTTTTTTCTTTTATAATTTTCTCACTCATAAAAAAGATAACAATAATTCATAACTTAATTATAGAGTTTTTCTTCAAATATTTTGTAACTTCTTGCATAGCATTCTGTAGAACTTGGTTATGATAAATTTTGAAGTATAGAATACTAAATTAGCAACTAAATACATAAATTTTAGCAAATATGCAAAATTCAATAAGTGTATTAAATTGCAATTCATGCAGGTTAAATTGTGTACATGTTTCAACTCATATAAGATATATATTAATTTAAAGCATGTATAAACTCCTGCATAAATTTAAGAAATGTACGCATTAAAATTCAGTACAATTCAATAAAAGCAGCAGCTTAGAAAAGAATTCTACAATATAAATTTAATAGTATACGTGCAAGGTCATATTTTTTAAAATTTTAAATATGCAAGTTTATAATTTTAAATACAGAATATACAATAGTAAAATGTATAAAATTTATCACATATAAAGCCATTAAACCATGAATTTAAGACATGCATGTAAAGTAGTTTCAGAATTCTGCAAAGATAACAATGTTCATGAGTTCGGACATGAATTTCTTACATAATTATAGAAGAATTAGTAAAAATTTACACGCATGCTAAATATATACATCAAAATTTTAAAATCATATTATGCATAAATATTTAAAATAAAAATATTCTTAAAAATTCAAAAAGAATAGTAACAAGAGAAAAAAAATTTAAAATGCACTTGCTTTCACTTAATTCACACGAAAAATTAACTTGAATCAACTAAATTTGAGCTTGCATGGCTTTCTCTCTCTTCTTGTCTTTATTCTCCTTATCTACCTCTTTCTCTTCTCTGAAAAAGTATAATTAAAATGATAGAAAATGAATCAGATGTCACTTATACATGGTGCTCAAACGTCGAATCAGGCGCGCATCATGCGCCATGCTTCTGATCTACCACACTTGAGTGTGGCTCGAGCGTGCATCGAGCACATAGCTATTGCCAATGATTGCTCGAGCGACTCTCGGGTGAGCCTCAGGCATTGACCCCATGGGTTTTGGCGCTCAGGGACGGGTCGGGCTTCCATCAGGCTTTCTTTCTCTAGGTCTAATTCAGCCTAAAATTGATTTTTGACTCAATTTTTTTTACCTCTTTTGATATCAATTTTAATTATATTTATTTAATTTATTATAATTACCATAATTTATGGACTCAAGTCTTCTATAATTTCTATAAAGATCATTAGGAAATCTTTTGTTTGAATATATAAGAAGCTAATATGATAATATATAATATAAAATAATAATTACAGGATAATATGCCTATAATATTTACAGAATGATTTTACGTGAGAAAACTTTTTGAAAATGAAATGAAAAAATTACAAAATTATATATCTATAAAATATCAATTATATGAGGAGACCTATTATAAAAATTGTCAACAATACAATGATAAAACATATTGTGGTAAATAACTTGACAAATAGAAAGTGCAAGATGAATGAAAAGAAAATAATCAAAAAAATATTTTTCATAATGATAAAAATAATATATTTAATATTGACGAAGAGTTAAAAACAATTCAAAATTCAAACAAATGAATGAATTTTTATCTTTTTTCTTCTCTTTCTTTTTCTCTTATTCTTTCTATTTTGGTGCTTAAGAACTTTCACAAAAATTTCATATATTTGTCCTAAAAATTAAGTACATATATAGAAGGTAGCAATATATAAGTACCTAACAAGTGTGTCTATATTAAGTATCAATGCATGAGCGCCATGCTAAGAGCAAATAAGCTTGATTGCTTTTGCTAATCAATGCCTGATCCCTGCACCCTTTACACGTGTACTTGAGGTGTGGCTCTTCTGTTATTGGCATAAGGGCAATACATTAAGTACAAACGCGCGCAACCCGTCAGATTTTTCTTTGCACAAGTATAGGCCTACCAAACTTTTTGTGAAGTTTCATATGGCCAACCAATGAATCAAAAAACTGTTTGGTTTGGTCATTTTTTTGTGGGTAATCCAATAAATTGGTTTGTCATCGGAAGATTTGTGGAGAACAAATTCGGAGAACTGTTTCCGGTCAACGGGACATTGACCGGAGGAGAATAGTGGGCGGTCAATGGAGATTGACCGGCATACGCTAATCAATCCGGTCAGCAGAGGTTGGCCCGAGGGCTGAAGTCTTTGTTGGATGGCGGACGGATAGCAAGGAGACGGTCAATAAGAAAGGTTGACCGGATGGCTATAGAAAACGGTCAAATTCTCCGGTAGCAGCTAAAGACGGTCAACAAGAAAGGTTAACCGGATGGCAGTAGGAGACGATCAACGAGAAGTTGACTGGCTGAGCAATTGAGCCTTGGAGATTGTGGAGATTGTGAAAAGTGGCAAATGGGCAGAGGATTATGTCGGCAATCCAGATCGGGTCGACAGTATGCGTCAGCAGCTGGCCAGCGCAAAGCATGCGCCGTTTGTAGGGCACGGGCTTGCAGGAAGCTCGGGAACTGGTGAAGACGTGGCACCTATTATTTGACAGATGACCAGCTGGGCAGATGGGATGAGGTGGAGCCAGAACGTATATATATATGAGCACCAGGAGCTTCTGGAGTAAATGGTGGTCAAGCCCGATGAAGGTCTAAAGCAGACCGGTGTAGCCCGGTGGTGACCGGCTGGTGTGGGAGACAACACCAGGGGCGCAAGCGTCGACCGACCGTGTGTGGGGTGAAAACGATGGGTTGCTGTTTCACCAATACTTGTAAAATGTAGAGAGGAGTGCACCACCAGTGAAAGTGAGAAGAAAGAGAAACAGAGAGTAAAAGAGAGGAGCATTTCCCGTTTACTCCAGTGAGGTTTTTCTTTGTTATTTTCGGGTGTGTAGCGGATACTCCATCTCGGGGGTTTGTAACCCATTTTACATAGTGGATTTATTGGTGGACTATGTATCCCGTGGTTTTTTCCTCTTCAGCTTGGGAAGGGGTTTCCACGTAAAAAAATGTTATGCATCTCTTATTCCTACTAAATTATGGCTGTCAATGACGGGGGGTCTGGGTTTTTCCGCTGCTGCCAAATTTGATGAATCTGGGTCTTCCGACCCCAACAAAAACATAAACATATTTAGGGTACATGACACTCATAAGAAAGTTATCCATCCCAGTATCTTTCATTGAGGGATAGTGGCAATATTAACAAGTAAATGTTCCAAGATCCTTTGCTACAAGAAAGCAGGACTTAAAACATGCAAAATTTGAAAACGCACCAAGAATTTCATTTTGAATCGTGCTATCATCAATCAGTGAAAAATGAATCATTTTAAAATATGCATACTGAATTAGATTACTTGTTAAAATGCATGATTGTTTCATATTAGTTAATAATTTGTTACAATACTCCCAATATATACTATTGAAAGTGCTTGAAGAAATGCAGTTGGGAGCATAATTGGCACAATTGTAAAGTTAGAATTATTTTATAGGACATAACACATATTTAATAATTTATTAAAATTATCATATATTACAATCTTATATGATTCTATCATATTTTATTAGAGAAGTTATTCCTTATATAGATTTGATCTTTAATAAAAAAAGAGCATTAATGTATTAATAAATTAGTTATATTCTTATCTTATAAATAGTAGAATTACCTATTATATATTATGGATAGTGACAGCTTTTTTTATTGACAAATTTAATCAACTGACAGTTTTTTTATTGACAAATTAAATTAATTTTTTAAAGATTTGGATTATAAAAAGTTTCTTAACTTTTTCTCTTTTTTATCTTTAGTTTAGATTTAGAAAGCTGCATCCCAACATGTTTCACAAAATTTTAAAACTTTCATTAAGAAAGAAAAACAATATTAATAAAAAGAAATTGATTTCAAATTTTTTGAGACAAAAAAGCTAAGAATAGAATCCTGTATGCCATAAATATTTAATTTTATATTTTAAATTGTAAATTAATATGATAATTGGACGATTTATAAATTATTTTAATCTCATATAAAGTGTTACGGGCAAAAGAGAATCAATACCCTAAGAAAGGATCATGTAGCTTGGTGCAATAATTATTCGAAACTTGAGGTCATGGTTGTGCATCCTTTCATGTGTAGTTTCCACGATCCTAAACTCCATTATTGTGGTAACCTTCCAACACAATGGCCTTCTTTCTGCCGAATTGAATTGCCCAATTCGGTCCCTTCATTCCTTCCTTAAGGAAGTTAGAGATGCTCTTTTCTCCATGAAGCCTTAATGCCCCTAGCCTGGATGATTTTCATGCTTATTTTTGTTAAAATCATGGAAAATTTAAAATGACTACCATAAGCTTGTGACTTGAGCTTTCCACGAGGGCTACCTCCCTCGGGATATCAAATTGTAGAGAGTCTCATATTGGGGAGGCAACTCCACAATAACTACTTTATACGTTGGGAGGGATTCTCTTCTCTCAAGGTACACTCTTTGAAAAAGGTTCAAACTCCAACGATTTATACTCGAAATAGTAATATTTTCATTGAAATCAGTCTCGACCCAAAGAGGGTTATCTGTGAAGGGTTTTGACCGAAAATGGCTACCTATAAAAGGGTTGATCTGCTACCGGTGCGTCAGGTCAGCGTGAAATATCGTAGAGTGAAAGCCGTCGAGTAAAGTGTTGCAGAGTAAAATACAATAAAATGTTGCCACAGAGTGTAGCCGTTGAGATCTACGACTGTCGAAGGGATAAAGAATGTTGCCAATCCCACATTAGGGAGACAATTTCACAACAGTAATCTTATAAGTTGAGGAATTCTCTTTTTTCAGGGTGCACTTTTTGGGGGAGGTTTGAGCTCTAGCAGAATTGATCTCATCTCTAAGTTCTAGTTTCTGGATTTCATCAACAGAATTCGACAACTTCTCTCGGTAATGCCCTTCATAAAGTCATAACCAAAGTCATAGCCTAGAGTCTCAAGACATCTCCCGAACATCATCATCATTAGCTTTTCCCGGGCAAGTTTTCTTCCTAGGTAAACTCTTCATAAAATGACCTCAATGCATAGCTATCCTTATTCAAACAGTTTCCCAAGCAATTCTTATGTATGCAATGCAAACTCAAATGATCACAGCCAACATTTGCCTTGTCAAACAACGTGACACTACTGGGTAAAGTAGTTATCTGGGAACTCCTCCCTATCTTTGATAATTATTGGTCTCGGATCTTTAGAGGTAAGTTGTAATATTCGGGTTCTTAGATTTCATCATAATGGATAATGTACGATCAATGTCGTAATGTTTGATTTTTTGGGTTTGATTTTATCCTTGATCACAATGCATTAAGGGCATGCCTAGGGTGTAATTTATTCTTAACAAGAGTCTACATTTTGTGATACTTGGGATTATCAATGGCATGTTTAAGCTTTCAATTATGCATATTTAGGTTTTAATATCTGAACCTTCTACTGGCTTTCTTATGAGAACTGTTCAATGGGGGTATTTTTGAAGCATTGACTTGCTTAAATCTCCTTATTGTTTCAATTATGAATAGATATTTTTTAACCATGGCTTCAATTAATTCTCAAACTATTTAAATACAATAAAAATAACAACCCAAAGATAATAATACTTAGAAAAAACTAAAATTCAAAAAAAGTAACTAAAATAAATAATAAAAAGATACTCTCACTTTCTGAAAAAAAATTAGACATTGTTTCGAACGTTGAAGCAAACTACAAGAGAGCCTTCGAGTTCTGATCGTCTTTAGGCGCAAAGCATTATGTTTGAAGGAGAGAATGAGAAGATTATGTTGTATTTGATTTTAAAATAGTTGTATTCTAATTTGATGTCATTTAGGATTAACGAGCCAATTAGATTTAATTTGGGGTCTAAGAGTTAGAGAGAGAGGAACTTTAATCTCCAGGCAACTGCAGATGTTGTAGTTTACTTGAGACTGCGTTTAACTTTCCTTTGAGGTGGAGTGTATACTTAAAAAAGCTTGATATTTATCGTTATGATTTGGAGGCGACTATCTTAATCTTGAATTATAATGTTATAAATCATATTTAAAATCTAACCTAAACATTAGCTCTTAGACTTTCATGATTTAATATGAGGTAGTATACCATTAATAACACTTCTTTGACTTGCATTTCCAAACACTTTGATATTTCACGGTCTCATAGATCATTTAAACAAAGGGAAACTCAAAAAAAGAGTTAATAGGTATAAAAAAATAACATATAATCTATAGCAACTAGATTTTTTGTGTTTAAAAATCTCTGAAAATCTGCTCCTTACTGTCACCATCCTCATGAAACTAAACTAATAAACCATCATGTATGCTACTCTTGAACAAATGAATAAATATAATGAGTTGAATATTTAACAGGTTCAATTTAGGAGAGTTGGAGAGAGTCCTAAGTCAAAAAATCTAAATCCTACACGCCACAAATGTAAATAAAAGTTAGTAGTATCGGAACATATTTTTAGAAAATCTTTTAATACTCAAATTAGTTTTGTATTAGTCAAACTAGTATATAGAAAATTAGAGAAAGACTCCTTTTTTTATAGCGAAAATAACAATTTTGGGTGAAGAGAACGGTTTGAGGACTTCTAGCTATCAATGCCCTAGAAAGAGAGGTTTTTGATAAAGGACGAACAATGGTGGTTTTTGTATATGATGGGTCCTGGAACCCTAGGCTCAAAATCGCAGATGCAGGCCCAAAGAGTAACGTAAGAAGGCTAGCCCAAAAGGCCCACAGACCCGATCAAATCCAATTGGCTAACTTGTTTCTGAGCGCCTGGCAACCCGGACGGACACTGAGATTCGTTTGAGGACGTGGACCACCAGAAAAGCCAAAATGACCCAGGCGCCAGCTCAGACAGCTTGCGCGGCGCATGCTGCCACGAGCGACCAATGGCTCCTGACACGCCATACCTGCAGGCCATGCGCCTCTGAGCGCCGCATCTACAGACTATAACAGGTGTCCCTGTCACAGCCGCATCCACAGTAGTGGCGATGGTGGCAGGCAACCCTAATACGCCAGCGCCACGTGTCGTCTCCCTTACGGCATCACGTTCCTTATAAATACCCTACTTCAGCAACTGGAGAAAGGACCTTTGATTCTGGATCCACCTACCCATACTCGAGAAAGAACCGCAGAACTTACATCCACCTACCCATTCACGTCTCCCATCCTCTTTAAGCATCTCATCCATAAAGGCCCGCAGACCTTCATAGAGGTTGAGGCTGTGGCCAGAACTTACATCGCGGCCGAAGAGGCCAACGACGCCAAAAGGCCTGAGAGGGACGAGCACCCTCAGCAGAAGGCCGCGGAGGGAAAAAGGAAATCTGGGGACTATCAAAGTCCCCAAACGTCAAAGAAGCACCATAAGGCCGAGCGAGCTCTTCGGAGAGAGCCGCGACCTATCCATCTCACGTCGCTGAACGACTCCCATACCAACGTCCTCATGCAGATCCGGGGGAAAAAATTCCTGAAGTGGCCCAAGCAACTGAAGAACCCGGACGGTGGGGACCAATTGAAATATTACGACTTCCACCGCTCCGAGGGTCACAGCACGGAGGACTGCAGGACCCTGCAGAGGGAGATTGAAGAGCTCATCCGGAGAGGACACCTCAGCCGCTTCCTTCAGAGGCCAGGACAAACCTCAGGGCCCGAGGATGGTGGAGACGCAGAGCCCCCCAGGAACCGAGTGGTCTGGGGATCAGAACATGATCTCGCCCACCGGACCGGGGAGACGGGGGCGTGAGCTTGCAGCAGCGAAGAGGCCAAGGACGGGGCTTGGGAGTGAAGACGATGTTATCTGCTTTAGCAGTAGGGATTTAGACCATGTAACTTCTCCTCACTCTGACCCCCTGGTTGTAACCGCACTCGTTTCAGATGGAGCAAATGATTACCAGATGAAACGAGTATTTGTTGATAATGGAGGCTCTCACAATTTGCTGTATCTTGATGCTTTCTTCAAATTAGGGCTTAAAAAGAATGAATGAAAGCGCTGGAAGGGCCACTCTACGGGCTGGACAACGAGCCGGTGCCCATCCAGGTATCATCCGGTTGGAGGTAACCTGGGAACGTATCCGAGGGGCGGCATCGAAAGTCCTCACCTTCCTCGTCGTGGACTCGCCCTCGGCCTATAACGCGATACTTGGACGGCCTTGCTTGGCGCGTCAACGCAGATAACCTCCATCCCGCATCTCAAGATGAAGTTCCCACCCCGTGTGGGGTAGGAGAGGTTCTCGGAGGCGGTCAACCGGACGGATGTGTTACTTGGCCTGCACTGCAAGTAACTTCCCATTGACCCATGGAAGACCTCGACCTCGGGGACGAGGCAACACTGCAACACGCTCAGCCCGGAGAACCTGTAGTCCGAGTCCCGTTGAATCCCGCGGATCAGGAGAAATATGTCCAAATAGGGAGCTCACTCTCAGAGACAGTAAGGGACCAACTCGTCAGTTTTCTACGGGAGAACTCGGACGTGTTCGCATGGTCCTCCAGTGATATGCCTGGGATCTCACCCGAGGTCATCGTCCACAAGTTAGGCGTCGATCCTCGGCATAAGCCGGTCAGACAGAAGCGAAGAAACTATTCCACAGAGAAGTTGGTGGCCATCCGCGAGGAGGTCAAGAAACTCCTGGACGCTGGATTTGTCCGAGAGGTCCAGTACCCGGATTGGTTGGCCAACGTTGTCATGGTGAAAAAGAGTAATAGGAAGTGGAGGATGTGCGTGGACTTCACCGACCTCAACAAGGCGTGCCCCAAAGACAGCTTCCTATTGCCCATGATTGACCACCTTGTGGACTCGACGTCCGGCCATGTACTCTTAAGCTTCATGGATGCGTACTCCGGGTACAACCAAATCAAAATGAGCCCCGAGGACGAGGAGCACACGTCGTTCATGACGGACCAGGGGACATATTGTTATAAGATAATGCCCTTTGGTCTCAAGAACGCAGGAACGACTTATCAACGGCTCGTGAATAAGATGTTCCAAGACCAGATGGGCAGAAACGTGGAGGTATACGTTGACGACATGCTGATCGAGAGCCGGATGAGCAACGATCACGTGAGGGACTTGGCTGAGACCTTCCATGTGCTCAGAACCCATGGAATGAAGCTCAACCCCAGTAAGTGCACTTTCGGTGTTGCCTCCGAAAAATTCTTGGGCTACATCGTGTCACACCGAGGAATCGAGGCAAACCCAGAAAAGATCCAAGTGATCCTGAACATGCGGTCTCCGCAAACGGTGAAGGAGGTTCAGCAGCTTACTGGGCGAGTGGCCGCCCTCTCCCGTTTCCTAGCAAAATCGGTTGAGAAGCACCTGCCATTCTTCAAAGCCCTAAGAGGAAAAAAATCCCGGGATTTTCGGTGGAGTGATGACTGCGAGGAAGCATTCCAAGGACTCAAGAGATACCTCTCGAGTCCGCCCCTCTTAGCTTCTCCTCAGTAGGGCGAGGAGCTATACTTGTACCTCTCCGTTTCCGACGCAGCGCTGAACTCGGTATTAGTACGAGAGCAGCATGGCAAGCAGCACCCGTGTATTACGTCAGGAAGACTCTCGCGGGCGCCGAGACTAGGTATCCCCTGACGGAGAAGGTGGCCTTGGCGTTGGTCTGTTCTGCGAGGAAACTCAGGCCATACTTCCAGGCACACAAGGTAATAGTCCTAACTGATCAGCCTTTAAGAGCCATTTTACAGAAACCCGAGATCTCCGACCTGCTGATCAAGTGGGCCATTGAGTTGGGGGAATTTGACATCGAGTTCCGTCCGAGACCAGCCTTAAAGGGGCAGGCGCTCGCAGACTTTCTCGTCGAGACGACGGCACCACCCACTTGTGACGAGGATCGGGCTACCACGGACAAGTTCAGCAGAACCTCCGCTTGGACCTTGCACGTGGACGGCTCCTCTATGAAGGACGGCTGCGGAGTAGGGATTGTGTTGCGCACACCTGAGGGGATGGAGATAAAGTACTCGTTGACGTTGGGATTCTCGGCCACAAACAATGTCACAGAGTACGAGGCCTTGCTAGCCTGACTCCGACTCGCCAAGGAATGCTCGGCCAGAGAGCTGGTCATCTATAGCGATTCCGAGTTGGTCATTAATCAGGTCCGCGAAAGCTTCGACGTCAACAACGAGCAGCTGTCCAAGTACCTTTCAACGGTCAAGGACATGATCGTGGGATTCAAGACGACCAAGTTCATCCACATCCCGCGGGAGGAAAACGCCAAAGCCGACACGCTTGCTCGAGCCGCAGCTTCCGGAGATCCCGAACAGTACGCCAGGGGGATGCGAGAAATCTTGAGCAGGTCCAACATTGAAGACCCCGAGCGGGAGGTGATGCAGGTCGCGGACGGAAGCACCTGGATGACTCCCTACCTGAAGTTTTTGTCTGATGGCTCGCTGCCCGAGGACCCGAGCGAGGCCAAGAAGATAAAGAAGACAGCGGGTTGGTACACAATCGTAGACGGCCGGCTGTATCGACGGGGCTTCTCGGCACCTTACTTAAGATGTCTCACTCCAGAAAAAGCCGAATACGCCCTGCAAGAGGTGCATCTCGGAATATGCGGATCCCATGTTGGGGGAAAGAACCTAGCTTTTAAGCTCATGAGGCAAGGGTACTACTGGCCGACTATGAAATATGACGCCATGGATTTCGTGCGCAAATGCGAGAGTTGCCAACTTCACGGTAACATGAGCCATCGCCCCCCACGAGATCTCCGGCGCCGCAATCCCCACGGCCGTTCGCCCAACGGGGCTCGACATCCTCGGGCCATTTCCTCTCGCTCCCCGGACAAAGGAAATTCCGATTGTGGGAATTGACTACTTCACCAAATGGGTGGAAGCAAGATCTGTGGCCGAATAACAGAGCAAAACGCGACGGAGTTCCTCCGACAGAACATCGTGTGCAGGTTTGGAGTGCCCGAGTGCATCGTGACTGACAACGGGACGTAGTTCACTAGAAAGCGGTTCACTAAGTAATCGCTGAACCACGATAATCAACCCGGTGCACACATCGGATGGCGTACAAAGGCAGCTGCGGGCGAGTGGAAGTGACAAACCGCACAATCCTACATAGGCTAAAAACCAGGTGGAATCATCCCGAGGGCTCATGGGTACATGAATTGCCCTCGATCTCTCTGGGTCACGCAGACAACGCCACGAGAGCCCACAAGAGAGACCCCTTTCAACCTTTGCTACGGGGTCGAAGCTGTCATCCCAATAGAAGTATGTCTTACCAGCCCCCGGGTTGGGTGCTTTAGCGCAACGGATAACAGCCAAAGGCTCCAAGAAAGCCTCGATGCCCTCGAGGAAGTTCGCGACCAGGCAAGACTTAGGGTAACTGCCTACCAACAACGGGTGGCCCGCTATTACAACAAGAAAGTGAAGGCGCGACCATTCGAGGTCGGGGATCTCTACTAAGAAGCGTGGAAGCCACGGGAAAAATAGCTGGAAGGAACAAGCTCTCACCAAATTAGGAAGGGCCGTTTTTGGTCTCGGCTATCCTTCGAGGAGGAGCTTATAAGCTACGCACCCAAGATGGCAAGCTGATACCCCGGACCTGGAACACCGCTCACCTGAGGAAATACTACAAGTAAAAAGCGGGTTGTCAACTTGGGCGCCAACCCGAGCGGCCCCAGCGGTCTGCCCCCAGCGGTCGGGCAATAAAACTTGGGCGCCAACCCGAGCGGCCCCAGCGGTCGGACCCCAGCGGTCGGGCAACAAAACTTGGGCCCCAACCCGAGCGGCCTCAACGGTCGGACCCCAGCTGTCGGGCAATAAAACTTGGGCGCCAACCCGAGCGGCCCCAGCGGTCGGACCCCAACGGTCAGGCAACAAAACTGGGCGCCAACTCGAGGCGGCCCCCCGGTCGGACAGTCGGGCAAGTAACAAAACTTCAAGCGCCAACTCCGAGCGGCCATGGTCCGACCCTAGTGGTCAGGCAACAAAAACTCGGCTGCGACCGAGTGACCTCAGAGGTCGGACCCTTGAAGTCATAACAAAACTTGACTGTAGCAAAAAAAAGAGAGAGAAAGAGGCACTTGTGATAAACTCAAGGATCTCCTTTTATTTCATAAAAATACAATACAACGACACAAAAGGAGAAACGAAGTCTAGCCCTCGCAGGGGCCCTGAGGCGGAGCGGCTCCAGATGGCTCTCCTAGAGACGAAGGATCCTCCCCGAGGCTCAAAGTTCCCGGTTGGTCTGATGAACGAGGACCCGCTGAGGAGCTTGGACCCGAGGACTCAGGAAATGGCCTGCCCCGAAGACCGTACACATCCTGAGGGCGCACGGCGCTCGCGTTACGCGGATCCAACACAACAGTAGAAAACTGTGGATACAAGACCCGAATCAGCCGGCGGCATAGATGGATGCCGCCCCGCACTGGCCTCCAAAGACGGGGCCATGTCACAATGTTCACCGAGGTCCTTTCGTCTTCTCCGGTGAAGGTTTCGTTCCATCAGAAACCATATCGAACCTCTAAGAGCCTCGGGGCTTCCTCGGATGAGGCAAGTGCCGCCTGGCCGCTGGATCTCTTCTTGGGCGGCCCTCAAAGACTCCGCCTCCCGTCGAGACCGAGCAATTTTGCCCACCAGTCAGCTAAGGCTACCAATCAGATCCTGGAGCTGCAAAAAAAAAAAAACCAAAGCCCCACTTAGAAGCAGTCAACAGAAAGTGAGACAAAGGGGAAGGTAGCAAAGTACCTGAGAAATGACGGGATCCTGAGTGGGGGCAATCTCCCCTGGGACCTCGGGCACGAGTGGATACTCTGCGGGCGCCGCAGGAACGTCAAGAGCGGCCTCGGAGGAAGGACCTTTAGGGATGGGGGGCTCCGCTACCTCCGGGACGTCAGTGACGGTCGGGATCTCCAAGACCGCGACCACAGCCTCCTCGCCGCTAAGAAGGTCAAAGATCTCCCCAGCAGTAACAGCGGCGACGGCCTCCATCTCATGAGGCTCTACGACCTCGTCCAAGGCTGCCTCCTCCAAGGCATCAAAAACTGTTGGATCATCGAAGGATGATCCGCGAGAGAGGCAGAGGCCTCGGGACGGGCCTCGATACCGAGAGGAAGGTCTTTGCGGCGACCTCGGAGCTCGCACAGGACGTAAGTCAGCCCTGCGGCCTTCTTGACTATGGGGGCTATGACGAGGTCATCCTCTGAGGAAGACTCACCAGCAACGCTCGGCGGATCCTCAGGGACCTCAATCCACGGGCTCTTCGGAGGCCGCTCGAAGGGCTCCTGAATCACAAGAGGACCCTCTCTTTTCCTCAGCTTCTTCTTCTTCTTCTTCTTCTTCGAAACAGCAATGGTAGAACCACCAGATGACACCGCCCACTTGGCTTCCGCCAGCTTTTCGGGGGATAGCTAGATGTTCTTCTTCCCCGTGTTGAAGCCGCCCAGGTTCGCCAGCACTAAGTCTGTGACTTCCCTGGCGGCCTCCCTCTCGTCATCAGTGATATTGGAGCCATATTTGCTGGCGACGTTTCCCCACACGGAGGAGAGCTCCCAATCCTCAGCCACCTTAAGGAAGAAGAACCTATCCTTCCACCTTTTAGTGGAATCCGGGTTCCCACTGCTCATCTCAACGAACTCGGGGCGGGGGGTCATGGCGATCCAGTCAAGGTTATGATTGAAGCGAAACATGATCTTCACCATGACCGCCTCGAGAGTCTTGCTATGGCAGCGCGCGAAGACACACAAAGAAACCAAGTACCTGATGGCGTTGGGCTGAAGCCTCGCGAGTGAGATAGCCAACTCCTTCATCAGGCGGCGGAGCTCGGTGGGAACAGGGATACGAAGTCCACCTTTGAGGTGAACCTCATATACTGCAATGTAACCGCTCGGTGGACTGAGTGCCCTCTCTGCGGCCCCTGGAACCACCATCGAATCAGACGCCGGGATACTGTATTTCGCCCTGATCTGCTCGAGATCTTGAGAAGAAAGAGAAGAGGTAATATCTTTAACGTCAGGAGCCATGGCAGCAAGCAAGGAAAGCAAAGCGTCGTGAAGATTCTCGAAGAAAGCCAAGGGAAGAAAGAAGAAAAGGCGAGGAATGAATGAGAACGCGATGAAGGATTTAAAGAAATTTTCAAACAAGTGAAAAGGCGCCCTCATCATGACCATTCCACATATCAACTCCCCATACGCAGTAGGCGAGCGCAAGCCTTAGGGTTTCCCGAGGTGACGTCACATCAATCGCTTATCGCATTCAATGCTCCACGAGGAGGGGAAACGGCGGCGAAAGATAGGTTTCGTGTTCACAAGAAGACCTCGGACGTCTTTCGCGCCAGCAGAAGACGAAGGCCGCGGTCTATAACGGCGAGAAGATGTTTGCAAGGCATGTCAAACGGCTAAGTCCTCGAACCGCTTGACATGGGGGGCTCGTGATGGGTCCTGGAACCGTAGGCCCAAAATCGCAGATGCAGGCCCAAAGAGTCACGTAAGAAGGCTGGCCCAAAAGTCCCACAGGCCCGATCAAATCCAAATGGCTAGCTTGTTTCCGAGCGCCTGGCAACCCGGACGGACACTGAGATCCGTTTGAGGACAGGGACCACCAGAAAAGCAAAAATGACCCAGGCGCCGGCTTAGACGGCATGCGCGGCGCATGTCATCACGAGAGACCAACGACTCGACACGCCGTGCACTGCGCAGCCATGCGCCTCTAGCGCCGCATCTCTGCAGACCGTAACAGTGTCCCCGTCGCGGCCCGCATCCATAGTAGTGGCGATGGTGGCAGGCAACCCTGATACGCCAGCGCCATGTGTCGTCTCCCTTACGGCATCACGTTCCTTATAAATACCCTATTTCAGCAACTGGAAAGGACCTTTTGGATTCTGGATCCACCTACCCATACTCGAGCAAGAACCCTCCAGAGAAGAGCAAAGGCAAAGAGAAGAGAGAAAAGAGATAAGTTTACCTTCCTTACGCTGTAACATCCTGAGAACGTTAAAGTTTCCCAGGCATCCATTATTGTACTCTCTCTTTACTATAGTGAGATTTCTCGGACTACTCGTCCGCTGCCGTGGTTTTTCACTCTTCGCAAGATTAAGGGGTTTTCCACGTAAACAGGCGTGTTCTCCCACTGTCCCCGTACTTTTCTCTCTTCATTCGACTTCTACTTATTTTGTGTTGCTCTAATCTGCCCGTCCGCGCGCTTAAAAAGCCGCTCGCACTCGAATTAACGTACGGCCAGATTCACAGAACGCAACAGTATACTATTTTGATATTTCTCTTTTGGGGAGAAAAAGAACAAAGAAAAAATAAGGGGTGTCATCTACCTTAAAATATTTTGTGAAAGTATTTAGACTTTAATAAATTAGTGTTTTTGTAAAATTGGGTATTTGTTAATTA
The DNA here is from genome assembly GCA_033239525.1 of Nepenthes gracilis. Taxonomy (NCBI): domain Eukaryota; kingdom Viridiplantae; phylum Streptophyta; class Magnoliopsida; order Caryophyllales; family Nepenthaceae; genus Nepenthes; species Nepenthes gracilis. The sequence continues at coordinate 1,475,181 of BSYO01000006.1, read as the reverse complement.
GTTTGAATTGAAGCACTCGTTAGCTCTTTTTGGACTCGTATGTTCTATGTAGAGGGCTTTGTCTTTTTAGATGCCATTGGCTTATCATGAAAGTGGCTGAGTAAGCATATTAGAATGTGATCATGGTTTATAAAGACAATTTCTCCAATTGATTAAATATGAACTTCACGACTTGATTAACCAACGTTGTGTTTTCCTAATTTGTTGGCGCTTAATTACCAATATTAGGATCATGAGCGTGGTGGAAAGATTACAAATTATTGGTTAAATAATCATCTTTTTATTTGATACAACATTATTGATATCAAAGTAGTATATGATTTATCAAGGGTATCAGGTTTATATGACTTTTTACTTGATCGTTTCTATCTTTCTAACAATCTAACGTATTGAAGACCTTGATCATCTCTTACTTCTCAAATGTTTCAGATGTCTCATTCTTTGATATCTAAATCTCCCTAATAATACAGATATTTGATACCATAAATTTTAACAACTGGTCCTTTAATTTTCTGGATTGAATATTGGATTTGAATCTTACTTTTGTTTCGGTGCTGAATCTATCAAACCTTATCATGCAAAGAAACTGCAAAAATAGATTAGCTAGTATATAAAGAGATCATGAACGCATATGCTATATAGTTAAGGCAATATACGAGCTACAAAAGCTTATATTTTTCCCCAAATGGAAAACCATAGTTTTATTAACAATTTTGGAAATAGTCAATCTTGTCCTTGAAGGGAAGAATTTAATAGTCCATAGAATTTTTATGAAAGTTAATTTTACTAATCGGTGCACATTGGTTTATATATGTTTGTATCAAACTGTTAGGATCCGATGCAATGGGCCAAATTCAAATCTTAAAGATCTGAAGAAGAAAAATCTAAATTGACATCCCAATCTATATCTAAGTTTAGCAGCTAGTTTAGTCGACTTAGCTCACATATTTCAGCCTAAGATGTCTACTTGTGTCACTCTTACAGAAACCAACGGTAGTTGTCGTAATATGTATCATAGGTTGACATAATGACTGATTGTGTTGGCAATGCTTGGTGTAACACTTAAATGCGGCACTTTAGACGATGATAAGATCAGCGCTAAGTGTCTAACAAAATGGCCTAGGATGGGTTTGCCTCCTTTTTTATCGTCCTTTATTAAATTGAGTGCATGCGACGATAATTGTTGCAATGGCATTCATAAGTTGACACAATGGCTGGTTGCATTGGCAATACTTGGTATAACACCTGAGTGCGATCTTCCAGAAGAGAATAAGATTAGCATTGAGTGCCTAAGAAAATGGCCTAGAATAGGTTTGCCTCTTTTTTTATTACCTTTTATTGAAGTGACAGTATACTAATTTAAGTATCAGAAAGAATTATTAAAAAATTTTCAAATCCTTAACTTAGCTTTATATTATTTATAGTATACCAAATATGAGATTAAAAATTCAAATTAGTTAATTGTACCTTTTTAAAAGACCTAAATAAAATTAATATTTATTTATGCAACACAAGCAAAATACCATGAGCTTCAGTCTTTATAAAATGATCGAATTTGGGAGGTCAAAATAGGATTAAATTTCACATTAAGAAATTCGCTACTTTTTGGTAATTTTTTTTTTTTTTTTAAATTGAGTTGGAAGAGGACATAATTGTGAATATTCATGAGAGTAGTGTGGGTGGGGTGGCGCGCATATCGGCCGACATGTGAGCCCACGACGCTCGACGGTCCCCCCACCTACCTGCCTCCCACAGCCCAGTAGGCAGGCGCACTGCGCGCGGGAGATAGAGTGACAGAGCTTCCATAATAATCAAGTTGTAAATGCTGCTGATTTGACCGTTGACCGGCCCCCTGCCTCCCACGTGCTTCCAGTGGTCCCCCCCCCAAATTTTTCTCGTTTATTTGTAGGGAATTATATTTTTTGTATTATATTTTATAATATTTGTATTTATAAGATATTAAATTGAATACTAAACAAATTTAATAAGAATAATTATTTAAAAAGTTTTTAGTATTTAAATTTTAATTATTAATTTTTTTAATAAATAGTCAAAATGATAAAAATAGATATGATGAATATAGTAAAAAACGGATCAATCAAAAATTTAATTGGATAAAATATCTAAATGCCAATAGCTCAATAGAATATATAGTAGAGCTAATCGAACAATAACATTTAAACACATAAATAAAAGAACAAAGTTTGAATATTTAAATATTAAAAAAATAATAAATAATTTAATTGATCGATACAAAAGAACAACTAAAGCGATACCATACCTAAAAGTTGAGCGATCCTATCATTAAATAAGAACGGTCATTATACATTATCAGTAACGCCTTCCACTACTGATTCGAAGCTATATCATGTATACGCATCGATCTCAGGTGCTGATTAACCAAACGATACTTCTAATTATAAATAAAATCGCTCCTCAAAAGAAAAAAGAGAAAAAAAATATTTCTCAATTAGTTGAGTACATAAAATGAGTATAACTCTTAAAATATATACTTATCCCTATCTTCTTTTATTCCCTATATTTCTTTATTAATATCATTTCAAATCTATTAAAAAGATTATCAACTTAAATATCAGAGTATAAGTCCTATATACCTCTCACCTCCAATTTATTTTATTGTGGTGTGTAAATTCTGATTCATAATTACGAAAATCAGATCTGTTTATATTCAGACATCCAAATAAAGTAGTTGATTCTTCAATTTGTACGATAATGTAAATTCTTGAGATGCATTTAGACAAAACTGAAATTAGGTTTGGATTAAATATGAGTGAGTTTTGATAAAAAAATATAACTTAAATTGAATTGGTTAGGATTTATTCCGATTTTCATTGGGGCTAAAAATTATACTCTCATTTGTTTCTAATTAAAATCGGCATGGTTTTGACTAGTCAACAGATAATTTTATTTTTAGGAATAATCATTGAAAGATTCATATTTAAATAAAATTAACTAAAATATGAAATATTTTTGAAAATATAATTTCCAGGATAAAAACTAATAAGAACCATAGAAATGGGTCAATCCAAATGGTGGTCAACTTAGAAGGAATACGGTGCATTGGCCCAGAGGATAATCAACGCCTCTGTTGATTGGAAGCGATTCTCCAGCTAGCCGGATGCGGCTCAGACGAGGTATGGCCTAAGTCTGACGACCCACGATGATATTCTTGTGCATGAAAAATTACTTAATTTAATCAATCGAGATATTTCATCTCATAAGAATGACTATTGATCTAAGCGTCGAATGATATATCGTAAAGTGAATCCCATCAATTTTATAACCTCTCATTTTTTGAGTTATGATATATAGGATTTAATATAAGAGGTACGGAGACTAGCACTCGCTTTAGTTCAACCCAAAGACTTGGTAGCATCCAAATCCATCAACAACTTAGATCCCGAACACATAAAAAATATTATCTAAATATTTAAATAAAAAATTCTTATATTAAAAACATTATCAATTACACAAAACTATGATAGATTGATATACCTTTTCTAAGATCTATATTTATCTAAAATAAAATTTTCAAAAAAAGCTCATTGTTAAAATAGAATCGAGCCAAATGTATTATTTTTATCCGAGATTTTATACAATCTTAAAAATTAATCGGGTCTCAAATCAATGTTAAAAATTAATAAAAAAATTTATTATTTATTGATGAGTCATGAATCCGAGTTTTGGACGGATTTGGGTTTAGTTACTCATGGGGTTCGGTAACCATCTTGTGTGCCTAGGATCCTACACACCATAACAGACGACGAAAAATAAAAAAAAAACGGTGAAACTCGCTCCATAATTTATCTTCTAACGCCAAGTTAGTAATTGGCCTCCTTAATAATAAAAAGGTAAAAATAAAATATGCAAAGATGAATGCTGAGTAGGGGAGTTGAGAATGAGGATCCGAGGTGCATTCGTGAAGGGTGGCTTTGGTCGTGGAATACTCGCAGAGAGCGGCCTCTCTGAGTACTGAAGGGCTTTTGCTAATTTGAGTATGTAAGAGAGCATACCAATGGAATGAGTTTCCATAGCATTTTATAGCCACGGGCCTCTACTGCCTTTTTTAGATGGCGAGATAAGACACCTGCCTTTTTGGAGGATTGTTTTCTTTCCTCGTGTGGATGCAGGCGCCATTTTTAGTGGCAATGGTTAGGAAGGAGGATTCTCTTCTTCCGTGAAGATGTCGCGCATAGTGACTATTGAGGTTGCCGTTATGAGTCGTGCATCGACTTGAGTACTTTTTTTTTTCGGATACGCTCTGATTCTAAGGGGATTTCCATTATAGAAAGGATTGCTATTATTGGAGTTGCAGATAATTAAGACAAATGGCTGTTGAGCATATGAATGGGTGCGTGGGCCAATTTCGATTTAGGCCATGTTTGTTTTTGGGTTGCATCGAGCCTATTTGGGACGTCTCTTCGGTTAATGGTAATATTGACTGTTCTATAAAAAAATAGCCTTTATATCTTTTGGATCACTTACCATTTTGGGCCAGTTTATTAGCGTCATTCTCATCGCTTATTAAGCAGTGATTTTAATTGAGGTATGAGTAAATAAAATATTTATTAGATTTGAGATAATAAAAAAGCTCTGATCGAGCCAATTCAGATTAGAATATATAAAAAATATTAAATTGTATTTTATATATTTTTATTTGTAAGTTCTCTACTTTTGACGACCAAACACCGTTAAATCGACGGAATCAGACCGGTGTTTAAGAGGTATAAAGTGCTAATTTTACGAGTCAACAGAAGACTGGAAGCACTCAGTGGCAGGACCGTAAATGATGTGCTAAGCGGGGGTAATTAAGATAGTCGGTCATATTCTACCCCTCCCCTGGCTCCCTAAGGAAGGATCCGTCAATATAACCCGTGCCCTCTCCCAGTTGCATCGGACTTATAATTTCTGACATCTGTCTAAACCCATTTCCGCCCTCCAGTTCAAAGGCCAGTTCGTCGGTATACGGACTGAATCCCCAGCCGGCCACAAACTCCGACCTCTCTTCGAAGAAATTTTAAAATCCCGGGCGCGAAGATCCCAAGAACACGGCGTCATCTGAGGTAGATTGATCTGCTAGAGATTCGATTACACATTTGGTCTCGCATCTCTGGAAGCAGCGCTTGCTGTTGACGGAGGAGGGATGACGTCGGGGACGAGGCTGGCGTCGTGGAAGGAGAGGGAGAACAACAAGAGGAGAGAGAGGAGAAGGCGAGCAATCGCCGCGAAGATCTTCGCCGGCCTCCGAATGTACGGGAACTACAAGCTTCCCAAGCACTGCGACAACAACGAGGTCCTCAAGGCTCTCTGCAATGAAGCTGGTTGGACCGTCGAGCCTGACGGTACAACCTACCGTAAGGTCACTTCACATCTCTCTTCTCCCCTTTCTTTCGGTGCTTGTCAATTTTTTTCAGTTCAAGAATTATGCGCCGCATGCTTGTCCTTTCGCTTCTCAGCTTTGTTTGAGTGGATCTGTTTGCTATTGTATCACATCATACGCCGGGACTGACTGAGTCCTTTGGCTTTCATTATTGGCACGCTGCTAAAGTGCTCCGGAGAGAGGTTCATTTTTTCAAGAATTCTGCTAACGTGTACCGTGGACACCTTTTTTGACTTGGATCGGTGTTCGTTTGATAGGAATCTAACTTCGTTTCAGTTGACTGTCTCTGTCTCGCATCTTATCATACGCTGGAAGTGGGAGTTATGTTTTCTTTTCACTCCATAGTTGTTGGTGGCAGGGGTTGATTTTGGCAGTATTGTACTGCTTATTGTAACCTGAGCCGGTCGATTTGTGCGAGTTTGGCTGTGTTTTGTGGGCCGGAGTAGTTTGATCGCTCCGACGGCACGCTAAAGTGCGCGGATCAGCTAGCGCACGCTTACCCGCGTACTGCAGTCGCCGCTGTCGCGTATATGTATTTTGCTAGTATTTTCTCAGATAGTTCTTTCTGTGTTGCTGACCCGACGGTTTAGATTCCCTGTGACATGTTATTTACTCTAATGCCCTCACCGGCGTACGTCAGATCTGTTTAATCTTCGGCGGAGAGTGTCCCGGTATTCTTCCTGTGGTTACCATAAAATGCTCAAATTCATCTATTTCTCCTCCTATAGCTTGCTAACTTCGGGGGAGGACATGGGTTTGGAAATTTTAGTTTCGAAGAGGGGCAGTTTCGTCAGTTTGTGATAGTTCTTTGTTTGTCCTGGGCTTCAGATGAAACCCTTTTCCTTGGAGTCCCCGTTGCTTTTTTGCAAGGCCAAGGATTTTTTTTTTTCTAGCGTTACTGCATTCGTTTCTCTTTTGTCAGGAAGTATTGTTTTTATCGGCGTGGTTTAATAACTTGGGCTTTTTTTTTTTTTTAAGAAAGTGTTAAGGAAATGTTCGACGTGGTGTCCTTCCGTTAATAATGTCTTTTTTTTTTTTTATGGTAAGTAATAATAATAATAATGCCATTTATAGGCCTATCTAATGGGATATCCCATATATTTCTGCTTATTTTATCTCTGGATACCATGATTTTGGTACCACCAAGGAGTTCATATTTTGTGCCCCGACCGAAGGTTATTCTGGCCTTTTTCCTTGTAGAATGGTTGTTAAAGCAAGCTCAAAGAATGATTCCTCGACTTTTAAAAGCCCCCTTCCGGCATTCCCTTCTTTTTATGAGCGGGATAGTGAGTAGCGTGGCCTGATCTTCCTCATCTCATAACTTCCCATTCCGTGACAAGATGAATTTTCTCTCACGTAAGCAGAAAATATTGCAGGCTCATTTTTGCATAAGAATGTTTTACCAAAAATGTCCTCCCATCATTAGAGGAGGACATGCTTTTCATATGGTGAAAGTGAAGAGTGGGAGTAACGGACCAAAATTCTGCTGAAAAGGGATCAAAGTGAAGCCCTGGTGATTTATTGGATAAGGATATATAATTTGTGATTGTTAAATGAGAATAATATAAAATTGCGGTAGTTATAATTGGAAAATAAACTTGATTTTATGGTGCTTTTGTAACAATGTTTGGGACTACTGCCTTCCAAATTGAAATGTCAAACTATATATATATTGTGGTAAATTACTCTGAGAACTAAACTCAACTAAATAGCGTTCAAGTTCACGTTTAGTGCGTCTGTTGGCACTTGCCTCGCCTTTGAAATGTGCAACTTTGGTTTTGCCTCTTCAGCGAGATATCCCCCCCCCTCCTTCTTCCCTTTTGTGGAAGTAGCTACCTTATTCATGATCACCCCCTCCCCAAAAAATGGAAATATTTGTTTTATGGTTTCTTGCAACTCCATGTCAAATTATCTTAGAATGCCAATTGGCCGTGAATATTCTACCTCTTGTCTACTTAAGCCACATATTGGAGGAGGAATCTTAGGGGAGAGGCCACATTTGGAGGGAGAGCTTGGGGAAGGGGAAATTACTGTGGCGTCCCCTAAAGGGATGCATGTGAGTTAGAAATTATTATTATTATTTTTAAATCCAAGAGAGAGGATAAAAAGACCGGTTTACAATTTTTTCCTTTTACTTTATGTATGAATTTGGAGGCAATGGGGGTGAGAATCAAACCTTATCTAATTTGCAAGGTGTTCCCGTCAGCCATTACTAGGCTAATGAGCACCCTTGCCCTCGACAGAAAAGTTTGAGGAAATGAGTTGTTTATTCTAACGGTGAATGACTGTAATTTAGGAAGGACGAATAAATTATTTCTGACTTCCATGTTGCTTGATGTAGGCTGTAAAATATCAGGTGGAAATTGCATCACTATCCTGTCATTTTGATGTACTGTTGTCATAGAGATGTTTCCCGGAAGCTAAGAAATATTCTTGGTGGGTGTTTCTTGTCCTTGTTGATTTGTAAACCCACACGGGGCTTACTTCCCTCAACTGCGAATTATGGGGTTTAAGTCTCCGCTTGTCCACGAAATGGTAAGACTTCGCTGTTTGAGCCTTATCAATGTTGACGTGAAATCACTCATGCAGATTCAGATGTGACCAAGATTGAGACAAATTAATCTTGCTTTGGCGTGATGTTCTTAATTAATATTTTTTCTAGTGATTTCAAGGTGATTGTGCATATGACTGTAAATCATTGATCAGATATCTATTTAGCAGCATGCATATCTGAGGTCAAGCAAAGCCAAGAACTGCTAGACTAGAACTGAGGCTTGCTCTTGCTCTCAAGTTTGAGCAAGCCTCAAACCTATTTTGATCCTTGCTGCTGTTGAAGCCAAATTCTGACTTGCTATGTGTGTGAACTTATCTCATCATGCATGTTTCATCATTGAGCTAATCACTTAATAATGCTTTATTCAGAATGGAACCTCTTGTTTAGCCCATGATTCCTACCGCGTATACACCAGATCTCTGAAATGGCCTGTTGGCAAGTGACACTGATTGGCCATAGAAAGTGGAAATATGGATCTAATTCTCCTTGTTTCATCGTCAAACCTAAACAGCTGACATTCTAGTTGTTCTTGTGATAGCACATTTAACCATTGTATATGATGCTGAATATTATTGTGAATACTCTGAGTCGTGCAGGGATGCAAACCGGTGGAATGCATGGACATAAAGGATGGATCTACATCAGCCAGCCCATCCTCGTCCTACCATCCAAGCCCTTGTGCTTCCTTCAATCCAAGCCATGCCTCTTCTTCCTTCCCAAGTCCGGCATCATCCTCTTATGCCGTGAATCTAAATCTCGATGGCAGTTCCCTCATCCCTTGGCTCAAAAACCTTTCCTCTGCATCTTCATCAGCCTCATCCCCGAAGCTACCCCACATTTGCATCCACAGTGGGTCAATCAGTGCTCCTGTTACCCCGCCACTGAGCTCTCCGACGGCTCGAACACCCCGAATCAAATCAGATGTGGATAATCCATCTCCACCCTCCGGTTGGGGAGGACTTTACCCCTTTCCTGGCCGTCTAATTGCTCCTGATTCCAACTGTTTTTCCGGGATTCAAATCCCATATGGTGGACTGAGCCAGCCAACTTCGCCGACATTCAGCCTTGTCTCTTCCAATCCATTTGGCTTCAGAGAAGAGGCTCTGGCTGTTAGCGGCGGCTCCCGGATGCTGACTCCTGGACAAAGTGGCACTTGCTCTCCTGCTATTGCTGCAGGCTCTGATCATACTGCTGATGTTCCGATGGCTGATGTGCTCTCCGATGAATTTGCATTCGGAAGCAATGCCAAGGGGCTGGTGAAGGCATGGGAAGGAGAGAGGATCCATGAAGACATCGGATCAGATGATCTAGAGCTCACTCTTGGGAGCTCCCGGACCAGGTTTGTTAGCAAGTCACTTCTTTCCAGATATTGTTTTAATGGGTGTCTTCATCTCTAACTGACTCGGTTCTGTGTTTGCCATGCAGATAAAGTCTGGGCCCTGTGTCAAAGGCTGCCTATGTGCCTCCTACCGAGCTAATAATTATTTGTGAGCCATGTTTGCACCCCAAAAATCTTGGTATCAATATTTAACTCAGATGTTCATGCACAGTGAAAGGGTTGCTTAATTGGAGAAACTGCGAAACATAGGCTTTTCAGTGAGCGGCGGTAGCACTTCCTCTTGATGAATCTGCTACTTTATGAAAAAATGAGAGAAATTGGACAGGGTGAATCATATCTAATTGCCTTTTTTTATTATGTAAATCTTTTGAAATTATAATGCTGTGCATGCTATTTGGACTCCTTTTACTTTTGAGCATTATCTCCTCCTATATCTTTATACTGTTGTCTTTCTTATAATGCAGTTGATAAAATGATACATGATTCTTGTTGTCGCCGAGCACCATCTTCCTCTAATTTTTCATTTTTGCTGTTTGGAAACAGGTCATTAATAGCCTGCCTGTTAGAATTATTATTTCACATTACGTGGATCATATTAATAATTTATTAAAATAGTTATGGGTTAAGATTCTGTAAAATTTAGCCATATTTGATTAGATAAGTTAATTCTTATTAGTTTGATCTTTGATGAAAAGATTACATTTATATAATAAAGGGATCAGTTATTTATCTTATAAATGGTAAAATTGCATATCGTTTCTTGAGGATAAGGATGAGGTTTTTCAAGGATTGTTTTAGGATGTGTCAGCGTGGACGAAGTTTTAGGATTGCCATGATGAATTTAAATTTTAGAACCTTCTAGAAAAACCAATAGGTAAATAATGGTGCATCTTTTTGTCTTAAAAATTTTGTATTTTTTAAGATAAAAGAGAGATGAAAGTGAATGGAGATAAATCAACTTCAGGTTGTTTGTGAAGAAAACTTTATGCATAAATTTAGGTAAGTTTAAGATATTTATTTTTGTGCTATGATATTGTGAAACATTGTGATAGTTTTAATACGTTCAAATTTTATTAAGCGTTTTTACACTGCCACCATGAATGTATGAAGCCTGAATATAATTGGAGCTCTAACTCTCTAATGTCTAAAGTTGTCGGATAAAATTATATATATATATATATATTGTTGCGTGCTGGTTCTGCGGGTCCTTCAGAGCCAGGCTCGTTGATGAGGGGTGTTGGACCCACGGCGTCCAATCGGATGCGTGGTTTTCAGGCAACACAAGTGTTTGAGGTGCTGAGTGTTAGAGGAAGATTGAGATTGGATTTTTTACGTGGAAAACCTCCTCTTGAATGGGGAGGAAAAATCATGAGGCTCAGGGCCTGAAAAGTGCTTCACTATTTGGGTTAAAGTCTTTACAAAGTACAGTTGTGAGGGTTAATCCTTTCACTGTCTCTTGTACAGTGTTTCTTTCTTGGAAGCCTATGCTCACTGGGAGCCTTTCATTCTTCTTTGTGGAGTTAACCTTGGGGAGAGAGTTTCCGGTCGAAATCTCCCCTTTTGAGAGGGGCCTTGCTGAGTATTTATAGGAGAAGCCAGACAGTTGGGGAGAAATCACGTGGCGTCCATCCGGCGGTTGAGGAGCTGGTGCACTGACTCCCTTTAATGCTGCTGACGTGTGCGGTAAGGCACGCGGCTAGCGCCGCTGGTAGGCCTGCGCATGTAGGGTCTGAATGACAGTCTTGATTTGACTAAGCGTGCCCTGTTGAGACGGCGACTGGCAGTAGTTGCAGGTTGTTGGGAACCGTCGAAGTTGCCTAGCTGGCATTCCTGGTCATGAACGAGCGGTCCTCGTCCGGTTGTGATGTTCCTCGTGAGTTTGTGGACTCGTGAGATGAAGCAGCTCTTGGAGGGCCTCCTAGGGAAAAGTCCGAGCGTCTCTTCTTGGCCTTTCGGGCAGTTCTAAGACTCCGCAAGACTTCTCGGGCTCTCGGCCCTTGGGCTTTTTACTTGGGCCATCTGATTTTCTTAACTTGCGAGAGTATCTCCGGGCCTCTTATTTGGGCCATTCTTCTGGGCCGCATTTTAATGGGCCTTCATATTAAGGCCCAACATATATATATATATATATATATATATATATATATATATATATAATCGAGCTAATTTTATTCTCATCTTTAATCTTAAAAATCCTATTTTATATTGCACTTACAAAGTTGGGCCATCTTACCAACTAAAAGGGTTGTGAGATTTCTTAGTGAATCAGGGAAAGAGAACATGGAGATTCTTTACGCAGTAAAATTTTGATAGCTAAATGCCATGTTTCTAAATCCGAATTATTGAATTAGTTAGGAAATTACTCATCTCTTCTAACGGGTCGAATTGAAGCCGGTGCGATCTCTAATATTCATAATCTGGACTATGGTCAACACAATAAACGTATAAAAAGTTAGACGATGGCGGAAACTTACTCAACAATATATCATTTGATATTTAAATTAGAAATTTTTCTATGATGAGAAAAAGATAAAAGAATAAAATAGATATGCGAAGATGCACGTATTAGGGGATTGAGTGTAGTTTGGAGGTCTGGGCTCCGGTCGGTGCATACGGCGTAGGTGTGGTTAATAGAGGAAGGACATTCGTAGGCGGAGCGTCTTATGAGGTGGTGCACTTGGTGAGAGTGGCTAATTGTGATACTCATTTCCATTGAATGGATGGAAGTGTGGCTGAGTACTTTCGAGATACAGGTACGTTAAGAGCTCTTTCCGATTGGTCTCTCTTTCTCTGTAGGAACAAAGTAATACATATAGAGTGGGAGTTGGTGCGCTCTTGCTAGAACTCCACGATTGATATCAGTAGCCTCAGGCTAGGTTGCTCGTGCCATCTTGTCGGGCTTGCGTAAGGCAATCTTGGTAATCATGGTTTCCATGGAGGCTGCGGAAGGCCAGATTCACTTTCTCGAGATGATGTACTATGATGGCAGATTTGTCGCTGACATTTCTCGTATTATAAGGATAGCCGATATGGCCGTACTTGGTAGTTGTCTTCTCACGCTGTGGGGTCTAGATTGCCAACAATTTGCATAGAAGGGGTCATTATGGCCCTGCATCGTGTGCCACTTGATCGTCTGATCTTGATGGAATAGTTCCTAGTTGACCCACGTGCCCACTTGGGTAGCCGTTTAGGCCTTTGGGTTAGCAAGTTGCACGATGGGCCGCTGCTAATTGGGTCCTTCTTCTAATATCACCGTGCTTCTGGGGACTATGTCTCGAGTACATGCCAGTTGGGCTGTGAGTTGGGTCAGCCCTAGATCTATTGGGCCCATCATTAAAGCACAATTAATGTTAAATATTATAGTCCTCTTTAGTAACATGTGGAAGGACCTTAGATGGACCAATTTGGCATGAAAAAGCTCTTTCCATCGAACAGGCCAATCATAGTTCAGATAGCAAATAAGAAAAATGAAAATTGAATGACTTTATATGGGCCCTTTTGGTAAAAGAAAGCAGTTGTCATTTGAAATTGTGTCTCTAAACCCCTGAAAGTATAGAAATCGAAATTGAAATCACAAATTTAAACACAATATTTCAAGTGATTATTACCAACTGCACTAGTTCGTCCATATTGAGGTATTACATTGAATATTGATTTCATAAGAAATATGAAATATTGAGCTTAAAACATAAGTTCAAGAATAAAAATTACAAATTTTATAAATTTGGAATGAATTTGCAAAATTACTAAATGATGCATTCAGGATTCAAATTTGAATAGATTCGGGTCGAGCTATCCGTCGGATTCCGGTTTCCGTTTGTCCTTGGTTCGCCGTTATTGTACGGATTAGGGAGCCTTCAGATTTTTCATCGTCCTGAGGCGATCTCGAGCGGGTCCGGTCTCCGTCTCTATAACATAACTAACAAATAAGAGGTCAGAGGTCCGGTAGGGTTTTTCAACTGAAAACATTTTGACGCTCAAGTTAGCAAACCTTCCACAATAAACGGAAAGGGAGGTTGCGCACGCTTAGAGGTGTGCGGGAGTATGCAGTGAGCGCGTAAGGAATGCATGAATACAGGAATGGGAGATTGATGAGCAGGTGAGGGAGGCCTGGCTCCTGTAACGCACCGCGGTTGGTGGCTAACTGTGGCGGCCTGTGTTAGGTAGGAGAAAAGAGGTTGCTGGCGATGTTTGTGAGAGCTTGCGCATGCAGGGGCGTATGCCTCATTGCCAGGCTGTAGTTTTCTCCGTCGCCGGTTGATCAAACTGATCAGAGTAGGATGCAAGGATTCTCTTTTCGGCCAAAGTATGCTTAGAGTGCCTTCTACGTTTGCTGAGTGATTGTTTTTCCCTCCTTCTGTGAATGAGAGGGGAATTTATGGCTCCTCCTGTTAGAGCCCTCGGTGTGAGAATCTTCTCGTAGAGATCCGTTGGTCGTTGACTGTTGACGGTAATCGCCGATGTGTGAGGGACATGTTTGGAGGCCTGAGCTCAATGAATGCGCTTGCGGAGAGCGGCTTAGGGATGTCCCTACTTAGGGGTGCGCCCATGGAGAGCGGCTTAGAAGTGCACTCACGGAGGGTGGCTTGGAGATGTCCCACTCGGGGGTGCGCCTGCGAAAAGCGGCTTAGAGTTGCCCCTGCAGGGGACGGTTTGGAGATGTCCTCGCTCGGGGGTGCTCCCGTGGAGGGCAACTTAGAGGTGCATCCGTGAAGGGCGGCTTGGAGGTGCACCGTGGAGGGCGGCTTGGAGGTGCACCGTGGAGGGCGGCTTGGAGACGTCCCCGCTCGGCCCCCGGAAACATTCGGGAGCCTGGCAGATTTCGTTAGGCTGAGCACGGGGCGTGATGGACCTTGCCCATCTGGGTCGTCCCTGTTGGCGGATGAATACGGCGCCGAAGGTGCTGGATGGCGCTTTTGGGGGAACACCGCACGGCACGCTGGTGCAGGGAAACCTTTTCCTTTCTGCTTTAAGGGACATGAGTGCGTTTGGCTTCATTTCAGAGGAGCTTCGCTAGGCTCATTTTCTTTGATTCGAGGTTGGAGCAACTGGCGACACCCTTGGAGTTTTCTTCTGCGCCCAGATCGACCGAGAGGGCCCTAGATGCCATTGATTTGGTGCTCTGTTTGGCTCAAATGTCGCAGGGGGGGTCGATCGCCATTGTTGGGGGCTTCGCATGCCGACTGGATCGGATTTGGGAGGGAATCGTTGCACGCTGCCGCTGGAAGGGCCTCAAGCCCGGTTCCACAAGGACAGAGGATCGTGCCCCGTTTCTAAAAATGGGAACGGAGGTACCGAACGCCATCGCCGGAAGCGCCTGTGCCCTGTTTTGCCGGAGACGAGAGCGGAGGAGCCTAGCGTCATCGACGGAAAGGGCTCCTCGATCTGTTTGGCTCACCAGTGTTTGAAAGGAGCCGATTTCCATTACTGTGGAACCTCTCTCTCTGCTTTGACAGAAACGGGAACAAAGAGAGAGAGAGAGAGAGAGAGAGAGAGAGAGAGAGAGAGAGGCGCCTCTGGTGAGAGGGCTCTAAGCTCTCCGGAGAACGAAGACAGAGGGCTGGAGAGTAGGGAAAATGGGCGTCACCTTGTAGGAAGGTTTGCCTCCCCTGCCCCTCATTTCTTTTGCCTGAAACGTGCCCTTTTATTGGGGAGAGAAATGAAGATTTTCCCGCTAAAATGAGTTCTCATTTCCTGCCAAAATAAAAATATTTTCCGTCTTAGCGAGGCTTCTTCATCTCACTTCAGTTTTCGAGTCAGCCTATCATACCGAACCCAACAACATTCAATTTTAAATAAAAGGTCAGATGCCGGCGAAATTTGATTTTATCAAAAATATTTTAACGTTCAAGTCGGTAATTGGCCTTCCAAAATGAGAAGGTAAATGTAGCAGATACAATATGAATGTTGATGAGTATCTTGTGTAGGTGGTACGCACTCGACATTATCGCAACCCACTCTATTCATCCACTAGGGATATAACTTTAGTGAAGGGGACACTAGTAATGGACTGCCCAATGAAGAAGAAAACGGTCCAAATCCACAACAATTCATTTTTATTTGGACAGTCAACGTTTCCGTTGACCACATAATGAGAAAGTGGGCTGACAGAGACCAAAGAGCAGAACGACCCACAAAAGCTTAGAACGGTCAACGCTTCCGTTGACCAGAAAAATGGCCAGTAGATCGGCTGGGGCCCAAGATGCCCGTGGCCCCAATAGTAATTAGCCCACGTGTCCATCTCAAAGTCACAATGGTCATTTGTCCTAATTTCCCACATCTTTAAGAAGACAAGCTCCACTGTAACGGTCATATTCAGAATAAGTGCACATCTTAGAAGGAAGGCGTTAGAATCTATGCGTTATCTGTTAAAAACCCTAACAGTTACAAGATGCAGAAAAAAGGAGATTATTTTCTTGGACCATTACAGCGAGAAAAGCGCTCACGCCTGCGCCAATGAATGCAACAGTTCTTAACAGAGCACGGGCATCCAACTCTTCTACATAAGGAAGACAGCTTAGGACCATGGCTATAAAAGGCCATGAAAGTTTCCTTCAAAGGTACGCTCTCAAATACGCACTAAAACGCCTACAAAAAGTCTTCATATAGTCTCAAGCTCTCAAAAATTCTTAATCCCTCTCGAGCCCTCTAGCGCTCTCTCTCTTAGCTTCCAGTTCCCAACGAATTTTGGGCTGAGAAGTTCTGCTTTTCGCGAGTAACCACCTAAGTCACTCATCCCAAATATAGATTGCCGTAGAATTCTTCTTTGAATGGGCTTTTCCCCTCGATCAGGAAGAACCGCAGCTAAGGGCATTATGTAGGGCTTTGCGGCTACTCATTAAGCTCATAATAAAAAAAAAGCAATTTATTAATTTTTTGAGGAATAAGATAAATTTAAAAAGAAAAATTATTAAAGAAAAAATGGACTGAAAGCACATTAGACTTTAGATTAGCATGGAAATGTCCATTTGGATGTCCTTTTTTGAATCAGTGACAGAGAGTAATAGATGGTAATTAACAAAATAAAGTCTATTAAGAAGTCTAAATTATCTTAGATAAGGGCTCTAGTATGCCAAATTACCATTAATTAAAAGTCCTTCACTCCAAACTTCTATACGCAATAAATAGCACCAGTGCATGTTGTCTAAGTTTCTATCCTCAATTTCTATCTCATGCAACCTTCCAGAGCAACTTTCTTTAGTATAATTTAATCTATTCTTAGTTTTATAGTTCTTAATTGTTAGTTTAGTGATGTCTAATTTAGAAGCCTTCTTTATTGTGTTTGAAGCTTATTTTTTTTTTGATAATTATTGATAAGGAGTGTCTTTTGGGGTGGGACTTCCTCCCAATTAGGCCAGTAAAGATTTCTTTCTTTAAGTAAAAATCTAAAGTTCATTGATTAAAAAATGATATGTGTTATAATGTTTTATCCTAAACATTTGTGGAACAAAAAAATAGTAAGAGATTGCTACCCCAAATTGGGGTGGATGGACCAATCACAAAAAGCCTTGATGCAGTAGTTAAGGAAGAGGTTGTTTCTTATTTCAATAACCCCTTGAGTATTTCCACTAGGAGATCACCTTTGCACCTGTTATTTGTTAAGCATTTTATTTTAAAATCTTTGCTTTTAAAGGGTGTGATCACCTGATTGATCTATTTTTTTGTTAATAAGATTTGAATTAGTCTGTTTAGCATTGGCTTGGCCTAGCTGCCAGGGCCTAATGGGTTCACAGCAAGTTTCTTCAACATGCTTAGGATAAGGTAAGCCATTTTATTACTGAGGCGGGTTCAGATTTTTTTATTTCATAGAGATTTTGTATAAAAATTAATGCAATTTTCAGCAGCCTTATCCCCAAGGTGTCTATTGGGGCAGTCAATTATCTAACTTTAGACCATTCTCTTATTACAATATGCCTTAACAAGACTATTGTGAAGATTCTTACAAACCTGGTGAAAGAGTTGTTTCCTTATTTGATTCATTATTTTCGGTTAGCTTTCATGTCCATGAGTGTTTGGGATAATATTTTGATTGCTCAATAGCTTCTAAATCCCTACCTATTGATAAGGTGAGGATGAGATTTATCATGAAAATAGATTTTCAAAAGGCCTAAGTTATAGTAGAATGCGATATTTTATGTATTGCGATGAGCCACATTGTTTTTCGAGTCATTTTGTTCACTGGGTAAGGTAATGAATCTCCACTGTTTCATTCTTCATAATGATGAATCGGATAGGATATTTTATGTATTCCACTATGTTTTTATTATTACTATGGAGGTGCTCCATGACTTTGTTTCGGTTATGATGGAGGCATATTAGGGTTGCAAATTTCATTGGGAGTGCAAGAAGACTAGAATTATTATACTTGCCTTTGCGGATAATTTGTTATTATTATCTGTTATGAATCTACATTCGATAAATATCATTAAGGAGTATTTCTCTATATTTTTCTCTCTCTCTCGGTCTTTGCTCATAATTTGTTAAAGAATGAGATTTTTATGACAGATTCAAAAGTAGCGGTAAGTATTAAAAATTTTTTTGGATTCCTAATTACCATACTTCTTGTTAAATATTCGGGCATTCTTTTTATTTCTTTGGGGCTTAGGATATTGGACTTTAAGCTTGTCTTGGATGGAATAACTAAGATAATTGCTACATGGACGAAAAAAGCACTTCTTTTTGCGATAGAGTTCAATTGTTCAAGTCTTTTCTTTCATCTATTTATATTTTTTAGACATCAATATTCTTTTTTCCTAAAAAAATTATCACGCAATTGAAAGCTCTCTTCCATGATTTCCTTTAGTATGGATGCAACTATGGGATGGTCTCGAGGAAGGTGGCTTAGGAGGATATTTGTACATATAAAGAGAAAGGGGCTCAGGTATTTTTGAGTCAGAGTATAAAAAAAGAGCAGTATTGTCACATCAACTTTGGCTGATTTTGACTTGTGCTGAAATTTTCATTTATATGAATTAGACCGACCCTACGGATTAAGTGACAGATATATTTGAACTATTTAAATTTTTAATATTGCTCAATGGACTTTTAGATATATCTTGAGCCTTCGAGACTAAGTTAGTTCTTTTATTTATTACCAAATTAGTTATGGAGCTAATACTTGTCTTTGAATTGATTAGTGGCACCTTTTGGAGATTTTGTTTGATTAAGGCTAGGATATATTAGCTGCCTTTATGCACCACTTGTCCATTGATTCAGGTGAGTAATATTATTTATGAGAATAGTTGATATTGGCAGAAAGAGCATGACTTATCCTTGCCTAAAGTGGTGTAGTTTATGCCTTTTTACAACCATTTTTCTCTCCATTAGAATTTGCTAGTGTGGAGTCACATTGTTAGCCAGTCCATTTATTCTCAATCGGCTAGGTAAATTTTTTAACTCGAAAAACCTGAAGTATTATGGAATAGGCTAGTTTGGCGCCCAATTGAATCCATTCCAATTTGTTCATTCTTTGACTTTCTATTCGAAAATATCTAAGTACAAATAATCGTGTATATTCTTTTGTCAATCGTGTATATCTAAGTACAAATATCTTATCGATGTTTTTTCTTTCAATGTTGATTCTCTAGGTAGGTTTTGTTTACTTTATGTTGCAAAAGAGGTTATATATGGCCTTTTCATTCTTGACCACATGGGGTCTAGAGCGCCAGACTTAAGTGTCAGGGTTCATGCTCATCTTTGATGGTTTTCAGATTAATGTTGGTGGCTACAATCTATTCTTTTTGAAAAATTAGGAACAATGTCCTCTTTGTTGGGGAGGTGTTTCCATATGTTTCTTAATTCGCTAATCTTATTTTTTAGTAATGTGTATTTAAAGTTTAAATTATGATTCGAATAAATTTGGGTTAAACTATTAAATTTTTTATTTGGATTTTGTACTTCATAAAGACAAATACGCGTTTAAAAAAATGCTAAACTCATTATTTGATATATCATTATGTTATCAAGTCAGTAATTTTTTCCAAAATATAGAAAGTTGGAGATATTATGAAGATATAAGAAAGAAAGATAGAGGATTTGTCTTCGAAATATGTAGAAGAACAAGTGTTTAGATTATTTTTACTCTGATATTGCTTTTTGACTCTTGCCCCTTTTTGAAAAAAGTGAACATATTTATAACTGTATTATTAGTAAATGATGGTTTTATAAAGATGAATAATGTGTCATGATTTGAAAGGTTATAATTTAAATCATGTTTATGCATAATTTAAACGGGTGATTTTCTAGAAGTAATTTAGTCGATGATATTGCAGAGCAACTGATCTTAATTAAGAGATTCTTACCTGAGTTAGCGACTTGGTATATTAATCGCCTACTTGATGTAACTACTTTACTAAGCCAATTGTTTGATTTATTATTTGAATATCTCACCATTTAAACTTATGATCCAATCTGTTCAACAACTTTTTAGTCGGTTGACCTTTTGATCATCAATCTGATTTTAATTTATTCTGATTATATTTTAATCTTGATTGAATGTCATGATATCTGAACTTAGACTTAAATGGACCGAACATTCCTTTCTTTTCTTTGGGCTTATTATTTAGATCAGGCTCAACTGAATGACCAATTACGTTAGCTTAATTAATATTATATCCAATAAATATATTTGAGATAAGTCATATATTTTCTCTTTCTTCTTGTTGGGTCCTGTCATCTCAATTTTATGTTGGAGAAGACTACACAAGTATGTGATGCCTAGCCGAGGATTTTCCCAATTTTATTTTTGATGTTTTAAACTGTTTTGGGGTGAATTTGTAGCCGAGGCTTGTACTAAGCTTTATAAGTTTTTATTGTAAGATATTTTATTCAAACACCTAAATTTGTATAGAATTTTTTCTGCATCTTAAGTACTGCAAAAAAAAAAAAAAAAAAAAAAAGAAGAAAGTTTTCCGCCTCTCGTGCGAGTGTGGCAGCTAATCTCTCGTCCCCCTTCCTCTCACCTGCCCATCACGCTCACTGTCCCTCCATCTTCCCATCTCTCTCTTTCTCGCAATTTGTTACTTCTGTTCACAGTCAACTCCTTGTCGACATTACACTTTTGTAAAAAGCCGCTCTTCCGTAGTATTGCTTTCTTCGCATTGAAAGTTCATCAACTTGTATTACTAGTTACATAACCAATTTGTAAACCATTATTTCGCTAATTTTGCAGCTCAAATTCAGATCCTGAGTTTGCAGTTGATTGAAGAATCGATGATTAAGGGGCTTTCGTTTGATTTGTCTGGATTTTCCAATTTCGGGTTCTCCGGCTTGCAAAGTTAATATCGAGCGGTAATTGGCGTCCTCTGATCTATAGTTTTCCCAGGCCTTCAAATTCGTGTGCTTTGGTATCTCTTCGTAGTTCGCAGCTTATTCGCTGTTAAGTTTGGAACGAGAATATTAAAGGTGGTTTAGAGACAGGGGGGAAGGAGATTGAATATCACAGCTGATGTCGGTAGAGAGATCCTTTGAAGCATGGGAGGAGGTGCAGAGACACGGCCAGGACTTGGCTGATAGGGTAGCCGAGGGCTTCACGGGGCTGATTCATTCACACATGAACCCTAAATCTTTTCCATGGTCCAACCCTCAAAAACCCAAGCTCTTCGACGTAGACTTCGAGTTCCCCACGCAAAATTTCGTGCTGAAAGATTTTGGTCTCGCAATAGATAACTCCGGAGTTAATGGGGTTTCGGCAATATTTGAAATAGGCAACAGGATAGGGCAAGCGAGCGCAGACTTTGGGGCTTGCCTGAATGGACTAGTTCAGCAATTCTTTCGCAGTCTGCCTGTGCCATTTAAGCAGCATGATAATGACGCTGACATGGTGAGGCTTCGTGTTGATGCGAGTGAAGAGAGGTGTGACGTGGGGTTGACAGAACGGGGAGATTTGGGTTCATTAGCGGAACATTCGAGGGATTCGAGGTTTGCGGAGAATGATGCAGCTTTCGAGGGAATAACGGATGAAGATACTTCGGCGTTTAACTTGAACATTGCTCGACTATTTGGCAAATCAAAGGTACACGCTTAATGCCTAGACATGTATTGTTCATGTTTCTTTATGTGTTTGTTGGTAAATGAACAATGGCTGCCATCCTTCAACTGAACGTCCTGATCTGCACCTTAATGTTTGCAAATGGTTTTATCTTCCTTTATATTGACACGATGGCTGGATGATTGATCTATGTTTGTTGACTGAAAAAATCCACAGCTTCGAAATGTTTTGTCTGACTGGTATCATTGAGCCACTGAGATCCACTTATTAGGCTGGCTGATGTTGCCTAGTAGTTGCAGCTGCATTTTTGGTGGCACTGATCCAGTATTGTTGTGGTGTCCAGTGTATGACTGGTGAAGGTGCTCAGTGTTTATTGGTTGTGGCCTTTAGATGGAACAAGTAATTGAAGAAGCACATAAGCTTAGAATCTGTGATAAAGACATCTAATAGATTTGGAAATAGATCCACTAGATTCTCCGTTGCATGTTTATTTACTGATTTTCATTTCGGCCAATATTGTTTGCTCTCATTCTGTTATATTTTAATTCCATCTGCTGTATTAGCCTTCCTATGCTGTATTGCTTAACAGTGTTACTTGCTACACTTAATTAAATGATGAAGGTTTCTGGACAAATTCAATTTTGGTTTTAAGAATTCATAGTTTCACTTTGTTTCATGTGAATTTAGTTGTATTAGAAACTATTATACATCGTCTTGTATTAAATGGAATGAAATATGGGATGATACACAAAATATTGGTGTACCATGATAATGTTGCAACATGTCATCCTATCACAATATATTGTTTGATATTTTAGATATCGGATATTGCAACTAATATTTTTCAATATATTTGTCGATATTTTCCCCTCAAATTCGATTCTCATAAAAGATTTTGCGCCTATCAATACCAATATAATTATTCAAGACTTATAAGAAAAAAAATATTGCAACTTTCCATGCTTCTAATTTTAATTTTAGAGCAGTTGGAGTTATTGCCTGATGTTCCTCGTGCTACATTTCAGTTCTGTCTTCTTTGATAGATTCAATAATTTCTTATCATCGAATGAGTTTACGTTTTATGGTCGGTCATTTTCCTTGGTTCTTGTAGATGCAATTACTTTGGTAAGTTTTTCTCAAGATTTGAATAAATTCCTTACAATTATTTGTGCTTAATTTTGTACTCCATGAAGGGAAGCATTTATATGACATCGACTTATGATAGTCGAACCCAAGACACAGAAGGTTCCTTAGTAGCAAGGGGAGATTTATGGAGAGTGGAGGCATCAAGTGGAAGTTCTACATCAGGAAATGAGAGTTCATCTCTTTTCCTTGTCCAGCTTGGACCACTGCTCTTTGTTCGTGATACAACTATTCTAATGCCAATTCATTTGTCGAAACAACATCTG
The DNA here is from genome assembly GCA_033239525.1 of Nepenthes gracilis. NCBI lineage: Eukaryota > Viridiplantae > Streptophyta > Magnoliopsida > Caryophyllales > Nepenthaceae > Nepenthes > Nepenthes gracilis. The sequence goes on along the minus strand of BSYO01000006.1, from coordinate 1,452,489 downwards.
CTTTGGTATGGTTATGACAGGAAGGTAGGACTACTAGTTCTATCTCATAGAATTGCTTAAAAAGCTAGGTTTTTGTAATGATGATGAAGTAAAAAACTGAGACCTGTTGATGATTTGCTATGGGCTTATTGATAAATATGGGATTTCAAGTGACTTTGTCATTAAGCCCTTTACCTTGAAGTACATATCAATTTGACAAATATTAGTGGTGGAGATGGAAAATCTACCTTGAAGGCCTAAATCTAGGACTTTCAGTAATATATAGTTTCTGGTCCTTCAGGAAATCATCATATTGCTATATTTCTTTGTAATTTTCATTAGTGTTTTACTATGGTTAGTGATCCACAGAAAATTTACTTTATGTTGTGTTTAATATCTAAATTGATGTACTTGGGGGGGGGGGGTTGTTTAAAACTACTATAATTATTTAAGTGAGTAAAATTATGTAAAATTGTGTGAATCTATTTATTTGGTTTAGCGTAAGGAATTCTGTGTAAAGCTCAGGATTATATAGTTCTCGCATGTTTTTTCCAATATGAAGTAAAACTGTGGAAAATTAAAAATTTAAAATGTTACTCAAATATCCTTACAATTATACTTTTGTTAGTTTAGAGGCTCCTTGTATACATTGCATAAATCAAATATGTTTTCATTAAGTCAGATAATCTGGTAATAGATGACAAATTTCCTAAATGCAAGACAATAATAGAAAAAAAATGCTGGGAAAATAGGGGAAGGGCTAGTAGACGAATTGTAGGGCTATCTATAAAAATATATATATAATTGTTGGGCAAATGGGGGGGAGGGGGGAATTTTATGAAGAACAAAGCATATGCCACATAAATGTTTGGCTGGGAAGAAATTGCATGACTTGGCTGGGCAGAAGCCTGAGGCAGAAGGAAATCTAGGGTAAGCAGGTGGGGAGCAGATAAATAAAAATATTTAGGTTTGGTGCCAATTAAAAATTGAGGGTAATTAGGGAAAATCACATTATTTTATTTTATTATATTTTAAGTTTTATGTGATTTTCCATAGTTTTCCACTGTTCTACATATTTTTTAGAGTAAAACTATGGAAAACAAGTTGGACAATAATATAACTGAAGGTTATCATAGTCCTCCATATTGCTTCAGATCTTTAATTTCCATAGTTTTTATCCTTCTAACCAAACATAACATATTTTTCAGTTCACTTAAGTTTCCACATTTTTTTGAAGTTTTACTCATTAAAAAGAAGAAACCAAATGCATCATTATTATTTCATCCATAGGTGAGTTGACACTTGATCATTTCCTAGATCCTGTAATTGCGTGTAACTTAGGTTCTTAGCTGCCCCTTCCCCCTTTATCTTATTAGATTTATTTGTAACGTTCATCGAGTGATAGCACCTATTGGTATGGAACTTTGCTTTAATATCATTTCATAGTTCATTAAGAGAATTATAATAGGAAATACACAACCTGGGGAAAAAAGGAGAAATTTTGTTATGTGTGACCTCGTCTTCTCATCCTGGTTCCTTATCATCCTCTTCCCTATTTTCATTCTTCTGCGTTCTTCTCTTTTCCAAATTTCTCCTACTACCCTGCTAAATTGATATCTTTTCTTTCTACATGTGACAAAAATCTTGAACAAAAATCCATTTTTGAAGCAGGGGATCTAAGGAAAATGTTGCAATTTCCGTCGAACCATCTCATCTCAACAACTAATTTCTCAGTTCCATGATCTCATCATCTTTCTTCCTCTCATCTGCAAAAATATTCTACACTCAGAAGATTACATCGTGTTGGGAAACTAGATCCCACTGCATTACACAAAATATCATCAGAAAGAAATGTAGCAAAAAGAAGAAATTTCTGTGGTAGTAAGATCTCCATTTTTACCAATTTGTCTGAAAATGTTTTTCTTGCCTATTTTGGCAAATCACCTTAATATCTTCCAGTCCTTGGATAATAGTTTTACAATCATCAATCATGGGAGGTTATGAAGATTATCTTTATTAAGTTCTTTCTTGATTTATTAATTGCATCCTCTTCAATGAAGAACCCTGTGCTGTCTTGGTTCCAAGTGTTCTCAGGTCTCTTTTCCTGTGGGATGTTATGAAGAGCATGCAATATGTTGGTTGTGATTGTACCAAAGGCAGCTGCTGCTCATATAATATTCCTGCGGTGAAGGGATGCAGCAGTAGCCTATTATGGCTGCATAGGCTATAAGCCATATCAAGCTCTTTAACCTCAGAGGTGCATTGATATTCCAAAACCACTTGAAATCTTTTCCACTCCAAGTTACATTCTCAGGTCCATTTAATTGAATGAGAATTTCATAGGCTGACTTTGATGTGATCTTTCCACTGGTACTATGGAGCCAGTGTGGGTGTGCTCTTCCATGTTCAAGGTTGCTTTTGGAATTCCTTGGACTAGTTTCATTATTTTTTTGGTAGTTCAAAGGTGATCAGGTTTTTTTTTTTTTTTTAAACTTGTATATTATTTTCTTGGAGCAGTTTTTCAATTGCGAGCTTGACATCATCTCATTGAGTGGTCCGCAAATTAATTATCTCATTTTAAATTGTCCACCCATTAACCTCCTAGAATATTACCGAGTAACCTCTCCTAATGTTCCATCGGTTCTCTCTGTGATAAAGCTCTTTAATCTTTTCCAATCCTTGGATGAAGTTAGTCTTTCCCAATGTTGACCTCCCTACCCCATTGTTGGCCTTCATGACCGTGACTCATACAGCATCATTTTCTTCTATTAGTCTCCAGCTGGCGACCCCCCAATGGGCTATACTATTGAGCTTGGTTTGTCTCAAACCTGAGTTCACTGCACTCTTTTCACTGTGTGGTGGTTGTCTGACTGACATGATGCATGGCTTTCCTCTCTGGCTTATCACATCACACAAATCTTGTACTGATTGCATCTAATTTTTTTTCAAACTTGTTCTAGTTATCTGTAGACTGTCAGATATTCTAGCACCAACTTCCGTAGGTAATTCTTCCTTTTAGTAACAGAAGTTGTGTTTTCAATACTGCCATCTTTTCTTCAGCCGTTGATAATGGATTTTTTAGTCGTTCTCTCTTTTCTAGACATTGCAAGGGATTCCTTGGTAAAGCCAGACTTCCATGCAATAGGTTTGAGAAATTTGCAAATGTGTTAGCAGTGATAGCATCTTTTTGTTGTTTTCTCCAAAGAGAGTGATGCCTTCAGCAAAGGAAAGGGGATGAGGGGAAAGTGGTGTTGCCCCATTTTGATTTGGTTCCAATTATTTACTTAGTTGTCCGAATGATGAGGGGAAAAGGTATTCCATGCAGAGAATCAAAGTATGAGGAAGTTTTTTTTTGGGGGGAGGGTCATCCTTGTCTTATTCCCTTAATGTGTGTGAAGATTTTCTTTTCTATGTGAAGAATCATTGTTTGATCTCTATGTGAAGAATCATTGGTAAAGGAAAAAATACAATAGTAACTTCCTCTGTGTACATTATCATGGCAGTGTGAAATGTTTACGTCAGAAAATCTAAAGAAAATTTGACCTAGGGGGTATACAATTTGAACCATGCTAACTGAAGTTTGGACATATTTAATTTCTCTCTTTAAAAATACTATCATTCTTAACTTCCCAAATAAATGGCAGAACAGCTAATGGAATAAGGAGAATGGACTCATCTTTAAATTTCTGTTGAGCTATTTCCAAGCTGAAAACTCCAAAGATTGAGCCAACACCTAGTGAATCCAAATCAATATCCTGATCAAGAGATCAAACAATGCTGAAACAATTGGTTGGAGGTCCTAGATCTTTTTTATGTAAAATGCAATTTTTTTCCAGAACAAAACCCTTCCTCTGTCAACTAGCAAAGGTCAAATTACACTATTGTGCTACGTCCCAAGAAAGGTAAGAAACTTGTGGAGATGGATTAGACTTCCAAATGATTTTCCAAGGGAAGTAACCCTGACAACCTGCTTTATTTGCTGCACAAAATGATGCAACAGAGAATGTGCCACTTTCCTACCTAAGCTTATCTTCCACCATACAATGGGCCACACTTTGCAACAGACCAAATAAATGCTGCCGCTCAAAAATGCTTCACCAGAGTATCACATCTGCAGCTTGTGAGGATTCAGATTGGTGGAGAGTATTCTGACATGGGACAGTATGACATGACAACGTCACCAACACGGTGGCACATTTTTTTCAAAAAATTAGGACTTGAAACACTGACACATTGACTAAAATTACTATTTTTTATGGGTATGAGAATATAGTTCATCAAATAACAATATTTTACACAAATCAGCTATCAATACTTTACTCTGCAATTTATAACTGCCCCAAGATATTTAGATACAAGGGCAAGTTCCTAAGTAAGTAGTTTACCTAAGAGAGAGTAAAAAGTATTCAGCAAAAAGGTAGTTTTCCTCAACCAAAAAAAAAAAAAAAAGAAAAAAAAAAGAAAATAGAGGAGAATGAAAGAACAAACCCATTGTTGAGGTTTGTTTAAAATGGTAACCAATTAACCTGTCTTATAGTAGTTGAATCATTAAGGACTCCAGTCAGGACACCAGCAGCCAGAAGCCTCTTCAACAAAACCTCAGCAGCTACTCAGCAATGAGTTCCAAGGTTGTAAATGTGGTCAGGAGTGTTTTACAGGTAGTTGAAGTTGTCTATGAGTTATGATGGTTGCAATAGAATGGTAGAACCTAAACAACCCGGTGTAAAAGCTACAGACTGTGATTCAAATAAGTTCTAGCGATGAATGAATTGAATCTTCTGACTTCTCTCACGTATTATGTCCCTCTTGTCTTTTTCTTGAACCCCTCTTTCACTTCCTTTGATTCTTACCTCTATCCTGTCTTCTCAACCTCAATCCTTCTAAAAATATAAAATACTAGAAAATATAATTCTCTAGTTATTGTAGATTGCTACATCACATAACCAAATACCCATGCATTGTTCACTAAATAGAGCTGTGGGATAAGATAGGGCTTGAAGTCCCATTTCTAGCTCGAGAGAGCGAGGAAGCTGGGGAAAAAAAAGCAAACTTAAGAAAGTGATCAAATGACTATTCAAAAATACAATTAGGATGGAAATATGATAGTAACTACCCATCTCCACAGAGCTAGGATATATATGGAAAAAAATTTCTCAACCATATAAAAAAGAGCTAAAAGTAGACCTAGGGCTCTATTTAGGGAGTGCTTGTTTTGATTCTGAAAACTTATTTTTTGAATTTTTTTTATTTGTAACTTTTATTAAATTGTTTTTGGGTTGGTCTTTTTTAAAAAAATTGCTGAATTGAAGCTTGTTGAAAAAAGTCTAGAGTAACTTATAGAAGATCCCTATGAACATTCAAAAGGATTTTAGGAAAAAGTCCAGTTTATAGTTATTTTATCAACAATATTTTTCATTGTGATGCCAAATAAGTCCTTAGAACACGCAGAATTATAAATTTATCATAAGTAAACAAATAAATTGCTAGACAAGTATCAAATATCTATTACCATCTGTCCCTATGAGCTCTAGTATCTGTTAGCCACTTTTCTCTATTAGGTGCTTCTTTCTTTGTGATTTATCTTGAACGGAAACTAATAGTGTTCATTTTTTGGTATTTTTTGCTTATTACTAAGTAGCTGCTATCATGGCAAAATATCTGCTGCAATGTATCGCTAATTGGATGAGCTTAATCAATATGATCCAATTGTGATGCGTTATAGTTGCTTATGATACCCCCACGGCCCCATGACTCTGTGCCCACAAGACCATGTCACTCTGACCAAGGCACCATGATTTAAGACTGTAGCCTCATTTATTTTTCATCAATGTCCCATTTTCTCATTTTAAAAATTTAAAAATTATCCTTATGTGTCCTTGTTATGTTCTTAACATGCCCAAACATGTCCCTAGTATTTTTGATTTGACAAAAAAGTTCCAACCTGGAATGGAGAGCATCCAACACGCATTGGAGAGTGCCAGTGGTTTATGTGTTGGAGGCTGACACGTCACTCTAGAGGTGGTGTCCTCACTTCCTAGGTCTGCCACTGTTCCCCCATAATTCTCTGCTAGTCTAAAAATTTTAGGGTAGGTTTTAGGCATATGTAGCCTTACTCCTATGTCGGCATAGAGGCTGTTTTTGTGTGTGATTTCAAGGAAGCATGTCAAGGTGTTCCCTATCATGTGTGAATAGACTGGTAAGTACAATTACTCTATGAATTAGAAGGTCAAGGATTAAATTTGTCAAGAGGAAATATGGGGTACCTCCTGTGACAATTAATTATATAGTTGAGGAATATCTAAAGCCATGCACCTTTTTTTTTTTTTTTTTTTGGGGGGTGGATGGATGTGGGGGAGTCACTTAACTGGATTATGGTGGTAGCGAATATGTGATCTCAATAATTTTATGAATACCAGATGGTCTGCACGTGTATTGTTCAAATTTTGCTCCTAGGATGTAAATATTTGTATCTTCAAATCTGCATGTTCATAACCATACATGATATAGATGCTTCTGCAAATGAACTTTGTATAATCTATACAGGTACTCTCAGTTTGCTTTATTTTGAGCAGGTTCATTTGCATATTAATGCTGCGTAAACAACAGTCCATAAGATGTGCTGCTTTATGCACTGAGAAAATCATGTACGGAGCAGTTTAAAAGTAAACTTTGGCATAATCTTCTATAAATAGTTCTTTCTGCTACCTTGTGTCCTATATCGCTATGCGTACTCATCGATGTGCAAGTGCAATACAAGTTAAAGACATCTTTTTACCGTGAGTAGTAGAAATAGATGATGGGTTGCTGCTTTCTGTCCTGTTCTTCGATATGATCCATTTACATTGTTGTTTCCAATCCCTATTTTAGTTCATATTTTGTATTTGTCTTGAATTTGCTTATTTATATGACCTTGGTCTGTACTCATTTTCTCTTTCAATTAATTTTAGAATCACCTGCACTCCCTTTGTCCAGCAGTTTGGTCAAAGCATAGAAGGTGGCTCTTGATGTCAATGATCTGTCTTAACCCTCTGGCCTGTGTAAGTTGGAAACATTGCTCACGTTAACAAACAAACATTTTGGTTCCTTGTTTCTCATTTCACTCATTTCAACTGTTAGACATTAGAGTTCCCCTCCCTCCCCTTCTCCCCTCCTCCCACATGGTTTTATTCATCTGTGTCTATGCATGATGATAATGCAGCAAACTGAAGATAGTGGTTGTTCTCTCAGAAAATGGGCACTGAAAAAGCAACAAATAAGAGCAGTAATTAGAAATGCATACCAGATGTTTCTTAATCAGTAAAAAAAAAAAAAAGAGAGAGGGCAAAAAAGTAATTTTGAAACCCACTGGAATTGAAGCATGTCCTGCTTGTGTTTCAAAAATGGGTTAAGATGGTCAAGCTACCTGCTCCTATCTGGTTTGATTGTTTAGCGCGCTTTTCTAAGACGAGGCGTAAATTGATAACATTGTATGGGATAGATTAATGACCTGATGGTTGGCGTAAAAATAATGACATTAGTTGATATGCCACGACCCGTTTACTGGGATTATTATTGATTATAAATGCGTACATTTCATTATTGCGAATATATTCTCCCCTAGAGCAACCAAAATACGGTGATAGAAAATTCAGAGCAAGATCCGAAGTGACAGCTGCTATGAGAATAGAATATTTCAAAGCATTCTATCACTTGTTTCCGATTATTCTCCATCCAGGCGTGCCACACAAAAAGTGAATGCCCGCACGTATAGCATCGTTGCACAAAGATGTATGTATCGGATAAGGAAATGTGCAAGTGGTTCTAGAATGTTATGTAATGACTTAGAGGATTACAAAAAAAATGATAGAAAAGAGAAAAAATGTGTACTTTATTCTGCAATGTTCTTATAGGGAGAGTATGAGAGTAGTTTTATGTTATTTTTGAGGGAAACTTTTGTAAAAAATAGTCTAGAGCATGAACTCTAGTTATCTATGGTGAAGAATGGAGGAGAAACTTAGTTATTGGTTGAAGAGGTGACTTTCCTTTAGAGAGGGATTATCTTCATTTCCTGTATAGAGGGATTATCTGCACTCACTTGTGAACAAGCCGTGTGAGGTGAAACCATGAGTGGTGAAACCAAGTGTGGTGAAGCCAAGCGAGATAAAGTCAAAGAGTGGTATAACTAGGAGAGTACTCCGTACTCTTCATAGTATAGTGTGTTCTTTAAAAGTCTTAGGTGGGAACATCAGGAAATGGATGACTTATTTATATCACATGAAGTCGGGCTAGGCAAGTGTGTCGTCTTGTGACTACTGGTATTGGAGACCAGTTCGTGAGCACCATTGATGGTGAGGAGTTGATTAGTACTAACTTGAAAAGGAAATTAATGCTTTTGTGGAAGACTGTTACCATTCGGCTATTGTAGGGGAGTTGGCATTAAACGAGGCTTGCTCAAGGAAGCAAGATAGAAATTGACTGGGGTCTTGCAACGGATAATAACCATCAAGCGGCAAATAATAACCATCAAGTGGCGGACAACAATTGTCCGTAGTCAAGCCAAATTAGTAGGAGAGGAGGTGGAGAGGGCTAGAGCCATCAGATTGTGATGGCTCTTTGTGATAAGGGCACCGTGGAAGTAGATAGGGGAGAGAGTCATCATTGCTGAGGGGCATAGAAGTTATGCTTCATTCAAATTTTCTATGCAAATAGAGGATGCCTTCATGTACAACTTAATTGTATAAAGATATATTTGAAGGGCTGCTAAGCTGAGAATTGTTTTTGTGGTTTTAGAAAGTTCTAGGTTGACTTAGAGAATTATAGAAAATGTAAAAAAATTGAGAAATTATACACTTTATTCTAGAGTGTTTTGTTAGGGAGATTAGTTTTAGAATTTCCTTAAGTGAGCTATTTTAACAATATTCTATAGGTTGAATCCTAGTTATCCATGGTGGAGGATTAAGGAGAAATATTAGTCGTTGGTTGAGGAGGTGATTTTCCTCTATAAAGGGATTACGTACTCTTAATTGGAGCCTAGTAATGTGAGGTGAAGGCAAGGGTGGAGAAGCCAAGAGTAGTAAGCCATGTGAAGTGAAGCAAAATGGTGGTATAACTAAGAGAATGGTTTCCATATGTAAATTTGAGTGCGTAATATACATTGGTAGTTCAGTGTATTTCCCCTTCATGAGAGTTCTAAGTGTGAGGTTGCATGTGGGTGTTGGAGAGATATTCTATATTCTTTATTCGCAAATTTCTATTGTGAATTGTGTGTTTTTTCAATAGTCTTTTGCCTTTGTACGGGGTGAGAAAATCAAGAAAAGGATGACTTATCTACATGACATTATGGTGAGCTAGGCAAGTCTTGGATGGGTGATATAGGGAATAGTGTCATGTCGTGACAATTCACTATTGATGGAATTTGAATTAATTGTGTCACAATTGGGCATTTATATCCAATCACTATATCGACACAATACAATCTCTCTCTCTCTCTCTTTGAGGTGGCCCTTGAGTTAATTTGCTTTTGGTTTAATATAGTATATTGCAATAGTATGTTTTCCGTTTTGTTGGTCCCCAATTATAAGTTCTTATTGACGACATGTAGAACCATGCTATCTACTACATTTAACCTTGTTTGTGTAGGTTCATGCACTAATTGCGTCCTCTAATTCTTGGGGCTTTTAGTTTGACGTGTCTTTGTTCATGATCACTTGGAGACCCTCTTCCATCAATGGGTACTTAATGCCAACACATTGACTACAGCCTTAGAACAACCTTTCCTTTAGGAACATCCGCAATAGATGCAATATGTTTGATAATACCACCTTTTAAATAGTGGTGTTACTAACAAAGACAAAAATCTTTGCATGGATAAAAATATCAATATCGGTATTGGTATCAATCGTAACCATATTGTTGTCGAATATATTGGATAATATGTATTAGTATAAGATATATTGAAAGTAAAAATTTTTTTGTGAATTGTAAACTGATCAGGAAATATCAGCCAATATATTAGTTAAATATAAAATATGTCACTCCTATGACGAGATATCACGATTTTATCGCGGTATTGGGAAATATAGGTATTTGAGATTTAATATCGATATATATTAGCCAATATTTTGAATTTCGGCCACATTTTATTACATGATCCCTACATTTTGATTCTCAAGCTAATTGCTATTCCTTTCATGTCACTGACAAATTCAACGGTTTTCTCATCTTAAATCTGTTCAGTCCATTGACCGACTTATCCATCTATTAGCTTGTTTGCTTTATGACTGATTCGGAGTATTGTCTCCCTGCACCTCTGACTTGAATACTTGAATTGTTAATATTACCCGTTTGCATTAATGGAAACTATAATGATTGATACTATGGCTGTCACCTGATTTAGTATGCTATGTCTGATAAAACGTATTGCTCATCAACTGCATTTTTATGCAGGGGTGTATAAACTAAAAATTTAGTTTTTTTCCCCTGCAGTCGTTCATGGATTTGCAGTTCCCAAATGGGCAATTCACTTATGTAAGAGGGGAGGGGCTTACCACCAGTGCCTTTCTTCCCGTTTGTGGAGGCTTGCTTCAAGTTCAGGGCCAGTATCCAGGAGAAATGATGTTCAGCTTCTCTTGTAAGGTTAGCTGGGGAACTTTGCAATTTTATTTGAGCTGTTAGTCTGATTGAACTTGTTTCTATCATATACATGAAATCTGTTGTAAATACTGCAGTTATCTTTTGCTGTTTTTGTTACTAAACATCAACAAAACTTTTAAGTCTCAGTCAGTGGGGCCAGCTAATGTATGCTGCTGAGAGGTGAAACTTATGTTGATAAATTTTGCAGAATAAATGGGGAACACACATTAGCCCTACAGTACGATGGCCTGATAAATCATTTATGCTAGGTTTTGCACAAGACTTGGCATGGCAGCGATCTGGCCTCATGATGAGGCCTACAATCCAATTCAGGTGAGAAGGATGCTTTCTTTTATCTATCAAACAAAGCAAAAGAGGAATGCTTTCTTTAAGTTAAAGTTGGAAGCAATTTTTGTTTCTTGTTATTTGACTTTTCTGCATATTACTCCTCTTTGTCTAGTTACCTACCCTGACATCCATTGGCTGAACTGTGGTATGTGGCTTTTCTGCTCCATTTGATGAGAATAGCTGTCAAGCTGTAGCTTGTCAGTTGGCTTCTGTCTCTTTTAGTGTTTGCTGAATTCATCTCAGGATTGTTCTATAAGTCTGGAAATTTAAGATAGTGGTTGTTATGATCTTGAATGGGATTATAACAAGGAAATGAAATTTGGAAGGATAATAGGACGGAAACAGAAAAATAACAGGAGGAGAATAGATGATAATAAGAGGGATTAGATGGAGAACTGATACAGGATGGAGGAGGAGGAATGGAGAGGGGAATAAAAGAAAATTTGAGGGAGAATGAGAATCCTGAGAGGTTATGAAGATTGAGATAATGTTAATTATCACTACACAATCAGTGCCTCTGGATTATTTACATAGCAGATCATAGCTGCTGTTAATAGCTTCTAGAAGTGACTACCTAGCTCACTTAACTTGCTTACATCGTCATAAATTTTGACAGATTACAAAAAATTGGCTACATTGTTTACTATTAATGAGAAATAGGCTTTACATGGTACAGAGGCTGGCTGCTATTCACTGATCTAGTAGGTATGTGGCAGAGTGCCTGTTGATTTCTTAGTGTGTGTCAGATTTCTTCTGATTTGTACTCTCAGGCTGCGGAATTGACTGTCTCCAAGACTACTTCTAGTTAGTACCAGCCTTGCCCAATCTCAAGGATCCAAAGTCTTTGTTCTAACACTAGCCCCACAAAGATTGTCAATCAAGCCCTTCATAACGAGCCTCATGCCATACGCCTTTCCATCAAGCAATTAGTGGCATATGGATTTCTTGGAGGCTTTAGACTCTCCCCCAAGCCAATGCTTACACATCAATAGGTTCCCTTGCCGACTTGGCACTTGCACGCAGCCGTCTTTGATGGTATCTGAGGTTGCACAACAGACGACCTATTTGCAACACATGTGATCATCATTGGAAGCTTGACATATGGATCACCCTTGCCCAAAAGTGACATTGGAGACTCACTTCCCATCACTGTGACCATTAGTGTCCATAACACACTATCTAGAATACCAGGGTTTTCTAGCCCTTTGTGTAGTGTTCATGACGCTAGTGAAGACAACACTATGCAAGACTTCGTAGTCGCCTAATCATAATATCATGTCACAACCTGCATGTCTTACAAGTAACGTGCATGGTTACATATATCTCAATTCCACATGCACGATATCACCAATTTCCATGCTAATCACAGAACAATTTCTTCGTAGCACAAGGCATCCCACAGGCCATTTGCATTTGAGGAATGTCACCTTGAATATTATTAGGTAGTACCTCTCAAATGCACACTGAGGGAAGTAATCTCTATCTCAACACTAACCTCTGTAATCAAGCCCAACAGTCCTCGCTAGGCAGAGTCTACTCAATCCCCAGCCTTGTGGAGACCTTAGGATGTCCACTCAATCCCCAGTCTGACAAGTGTTTTTTCTCCTTGTCTTTTTTTTTTTTTCCTGTGCTTTTTTATTTCACCCTGTCCTATTTCGGTTGTTGATTGTTATGCAATTTTATTTGCTGCAAATTAAGTTTTTAAGCACAGTTAAATGCTTGCCTACGCCATAATCACTACTGGAGGAGCACTATCTCTTCATCTTAGTAATGATGCAAAGCTTTACCAGAACATATCTATGATATAGTACTAATTTGCTACTTTTAGAGAGAGAATGATTCTTTTGATGTTCACATACGCATAAATACGAACTATACACATGCATGTGTTCATGAGTTTAAATGTGGCTGGCCATTTGTTTATACTGTATATCTTGTTCAAGTTTGAACTTAAACCAATTGTTTATCAAGCTGTGCTCTCGTCAAGTTAGCATCATTGAATTATTTTATTTGCTTGAGTTTGTTCACGAACTTATGCTGTTCTATGTAAGGCTGATGAAAATAATGGATTAATAAATACATCCTTTATTTACTCATGGTTATAATACACAGATCTTGCTTCAAGCCTCAATAAATGCCTCCATTGTCTTGTATTGAGCAAAGTAATTGGCAGTAATTGGCCTAATGTGTAGTTTGTTATTTGGTTGACATTTAATGACTTTGGTGAATTATTGTGATAGTTGATGATATATCATAACAGTTCGCATAATTTTTAGTGACCATTGGCATAATATTTGGGGACATTTAGCAATATCTCACATGCTATTTGGTGTCATTTGGCAAAAATATTGTGATATATATACATATATATATATTTTGATAAGAAGCAATATTTTCTACAACATTAGTCAAATATTGCAATACCTGATGACATAAATCAAATGCCCATCCAATAATAATATTATGGGCATCTTGGAAATGTTTTCTGAAGTAATGGATATTGGTATCGGTATTTGTCGCAATCGTATTAGTATATGACGTATTAAACAATATGGATTAGTATCCGATATATCATAAACTAATAGGGCCATATCGACTGATATATCGGCCAAATAACTGCCGTATCTATTGATATAGAAATATGTTGTAATATTGTCGAGGTATCAGGAAATATTGGTATCGAAGGGCCCTAGTATTAATACATATCGGCCAGAATGTATCGTATCGGCTAATTTTCCATCCATACTTAAGACACCCCCGTTAGAATAATGTTTTCAGCCACCTCATATATTGGCTTTTTTGTAAATACTTGCTGCCTTGTTTCATAGATGGCATGAAAGGTTTCACAATGTTAATGCAAAATGGTGTTTGAGTGATTATTTTTTCTTTTCCCGTTGTTCTTAATGTGCTTTCGAATTCTTGATCAGTTTGTGCCCCATTTATGGTGGAAGCAATCCTGGGCTACATGCAGAACTTGTTCATTCTGTGAAGGAGCATCTGAGTCTGATATGTGGCTGTTCACTCACCGCATATCCCTCTACATTTGCATCAGTGTCTGTAAGTAGTTCTTGAAAGACCCAAGTATTGTTTATGGACATATTAGCATGAGGTTTGTGATGATATCATCATTACTTGACTTGCCTATATTAGATTCAGTTAACCAATTTTTTGTTTCTATTTTTTATTTTTTTTTTGGGGGGGGGGGTGGTGTAAGTAATCTTCGTAACCAGTAGAAAATATTTAAACAACCAGACATACCCAGATTTGTTCTGCTCAGCCAACTGTATTTATTTTTTTCTGTTTTTAGAATTTTGGGATACTTTAGGATTCCTTTCATGAGCACAGCAACGGAAGCAGAAAGCTGTTACTCCTTGCTATGACTTCACCGTTTTCAAATTAGCCACTTCACCACCTTATCACAGTTTGCTCTTCATATTTGCAATTGTTGGATCATAGCACCTTCTGCTGTGGTTCAGCAAAAGTCCACTAAAAGAACAAGTGCTTAAGTGATTCATCCTCTCTATAGAATAACTTACATTCCAAATCTATTTAAGACCCTATGAGTATGCCAAACTTTTGGAGCTTCCCACTTACACTCTCTCCTGGGTAAAAGTTTCTTGAAATTACTGCTCTACCAGTTGCTATCAAAAGACACTAGGATTATGATCAGATCTGTGCTTATGTGAACAGAAATAGGCATAATTTTCTTTGATATATATATATATATTTCCCTGAGTTATAGGAGACATACTAATATGCTAAATTGGTCTTAGGGTTAGAAGTAATAAACGTTAATAGTTCATATGCTCCACAAATAGGCTTATCACAAAATATTAAATGAAAATATTGGGAAAATTTGGATTTTGTGATGCAGAGGAGGGGTATGGAAGAAAGATTTTGTGGGAGGTAATTTAAATGGTTGCATAGGAAATGATAACAACAGTTTTGAACTAGTATGGGTTTTAGTTTTGAAGATAAAAATAATTTGGGGGATAAGATTTCAGAATTTATTATCTCTTACGATCATGTAATACTAAATTCTAGCTTTAGGAAAAGAGTTGAAACTTGAACATTTAATAACTTTTAATAGTGAACCTAATAGTCAAGCAAATTTCTTTCTAACAAGAAAATTGTATAAATTATATTGCAACTTGCATGGATTGTAGAATCATTGACAAGAAGAGTCTAACTACTCAACATATACTTCTATATTAGATGTTAGTATTAAAATGGAGGAGAAAGATAGTAACTTCAATGTGGTAGAGAATGAGATGGTGGAACTTGAGGGAGAAAACAAAGCAAAATTTAGAAATTAAATGTTAAAAAGAAGACATTTGGAGGAGACCGTAACGTAGATGTAAATATTGTTTGGCTTAGAGTGGCAAAATGTATCATGGAGTGGAAATGGAAGCCTTAGGAGAATGTAAAAGAAGAGGAGTTAGTGAGAAGGTAGGTTGACAATGGAATGAGGATGTCCAAAAAGCAGTAAGGATAGAGAAAGTGATATAAGACGGTACCTTTGTAGGATTAATGAAACTTATTAAAATATAAAGAGACATAAAAAACTAAAAAAAGTTTGGTGAAGTCACCACTAGAGCATATAATGCACTGAAAGCTAAGTTAGGATCAAAAGAGGGAGAGAGAGACATACAACTTGGCTAGAGCAAGAGAAAGGACTAGGGATCTAAGTTCCACTAGATATTTAAAAGATGAAGATAATTGAACATTTGTAAAAGATGAGAACATATAGAAAAAATGACAAAGTTATTTTAATAAGCTACTCTCTAAATTTAATAGAGGAAATGAAATTTTTGTTCAAGGATGTCCATAAAATTAGTGTTTGAGAAGTTGAGTATGGTACTTAAAAATATATAAATGGTATATGAATAGGATCAAATGAAGTATCTTTTCAAGTTTAGAAATATTTTGGAAAGCACGGAACAAATCGGTTGATTAATTTATTTAATATGATATTAGAAACTAAAAAATTGTCAGATGAATGGGGGAGAAATATTTTAGTTCCTATATATTAAAACAAATGAGATTTTCAAAGTTATACAAATTACTATGGTATTAAATCAATGAGTCATCCTAGGAAAGCCTTCAAACGAGTAAGTGAACAAAGATTAAGGCAAGAAACAGTGGCCAAAAATCAATTTGGATTTATGCAAGGTCAGTCACCCCTTGTAGCCATTTATCTTTTGAGAAGGTTATTGAGAAATTTAGGATATACAAAAGATTTATATATGATTCTAATTGATTTGGAGGAGGCTTATAATAGGTTTCCTAGAAAAGTTTTATGGTTGGGGTTTAAAAACAAAAAAAACATTTGTAAAAAATTTATAAATGTAATTGAAGATATGTTGAGGGGATAACAGTTAGTGTTAGAGCCATAGGAAAAAAATATCGAGGATTTTTTTATTATATGAGGAGTGCATCAAGGGTCTATTCTAAATCCTAACACGTTTACCTTAGTTACAGGTTAAGTTGAGAAAAATGTTCTACATGAGGTTCCTTGGTGTATTTTTTTTTGTTTTTTGGCAAATGATATTTCAATATATAGTTGGAGTAAATGTAGAAAGAAAATTAGCATGTTGCTTTGAGGATTTTGAATCTAAAGGGTTTGAGATATGTATAAGTAAAAATGAACATGTAATGTGTATTTTTCGTAATTTTGGACAGAATAATAAATAAATTAAAATTAATGACCAAGATATTTCTATCCCGAAAATAATAGATTGTATCTATAATTTATCTAATGTACTTCTTGATTGAAATATACATCTAAAAACAACAATTTTCAAAGGCTTTTTATTCTGAAATTTCCCAATCCTGCCAAATTGAAAGAAAAATTTTATAAGACTTCTATAGTCTCATGACCCCAACCGAGCAACCAGCGAAGAAGAAGGCTTAAGCCAGCAAGGAGAGACAGTGAAGCCACCACCACATCAGCATAGGGGACACGAATGCAGCCATACAATTCAGCTTCACACATGATTGACTGAAGATGACCGGATTCCTATACTTGCAAGTTCCAGCTGATTCTGTTAGTAAGTGAATGATGGACAATGATACATGTAGGATTGAATAACTAATTGCATCTCATTCCTGTATTTCAGCAACTTCTATATAAGCTGTGCCATTGTTGTATGGGAAATCAGATTGTGAATGAAAAAATTGATTCCTGAATCCCCTTAACCGATCTGGTCCTTCTTCTTCTTATTCTGTTACTTCTCTTCTTAATTCTATCTATCTAGTGTCCCTTGTAATTGATCCTCCTTGGTTCATCATAACTTCGTCTTTCTTGGATCTTGAAATTGCCTCATTTTTTTTTCTTTTTTTGAACCAAATTTACACTTTTCTTTTCACAAAACACGAAACATACTACTGCAGCATTTCTGAATTTTGGAAGGCTGCACCAGCAAACTCTGCATTAGAATTCAATCTCCCAACAATTTAGCTACTCTGCCAAAGCATTAAGTTCATCTTCATCCCTTCTTGGTATTATGCCTACCAAAAGAAGAGGAATGGGCAATCAAATTCTAGCTTTGCAACAAGAATCAGCTGAACAGTTGGCTCAAAAATTACATGATGGATTAGCTGCCATCAAGCTTGAAACTCTGGCACTTTTGCAAGAATATATGAAAACCCAAGGTACCCAATTTATGATCTTGCTCAAAAACTTGATGACCTTAAAAGCACAGGACCACAGGGCTGAATCAAGTGTTGAACGTCAACATTCTACTCTAGCGGTTGCACCAGAATGACCATTAATGTTTACTCCAAGGGTTTCTGATCTAGGTGTGTTTAATTATTCTCAAATTACCTCCTACTATCCCTTTCCAAAATTGGAGTTTTTTATCTTTAATGGTGAGAGTCCAAGAGGATAGGTTCAGAGGATGCACAACGTATTTCATTCTACTCCATGCTTGAAAGCCAGAAAATGGGCATTGCTTCTATGTTTTTGGAAGGAAAGGCTGAAATGTGGTTTCTTGGGTATGCTTTATAACAAGGGTATTTCACATGTTCGGCCGCAATTCATTTCTTTCTGAATTATACTTTGTATCTAGTTTTATTAGTGGCCTCAAAGATGAGCTTCGACCTATGGCCAAGGTTTTAGCCTTCTTTGGAAACCTTGTCCAACAGAACCATATCAGCTACAGTCTTGAAACACCTTTGGGAAATACAGTCCACCACCCAACGCAAAGCCATGCCTTTTACTACTGTAGCCCACACAATAGCACCCAAACTCACCCTAGAACAGAAAAAGGCTTTGGGAATATGTTATTGGTTCAATGATAGAGAGATTCATTCCTGATCATGTACGTTCACCAACTCAATTCAATATCTTGACTGCAGAAAACCCATTTCTGTTGCAGAAACAGCAGACTTTGCCATTTTCCAGGATGATTAGCATGCTAGAACTTAGTTAATGCTATATCAGCCAACCCTTTCCATCATACTAGTAGCATAATAGGGACAGTTCAAAATGAAGCTATCACAATTTTATAGATAGTGGTAGTACTTGTAGTTTTTTGCATCCTCAAGTATCTTCTTCAAATAAAAATGGGAATGCCATTCCCTTATCTGTTACCGTGGTCAATGGAAATAAGCTGATCGGCAATACCATATGCCAGAACTTCGCTTGGTGAATGCAGGGCAATATATTCAGCGCTGATTTGAGACTTCCTCCGCTAGGAAGTTGTGATATTGTCTTGGGAGTTGATTGAAGAAGATTCACAGCCCTATTATCTTCTATTTTCCCCAAGAGCAGATCTCATTGCACAAGGAGGAACAACTGCTCACACTTCAAGGCACAAATGAGGTAGTTCTGTATCTCTCATATCTGGTTCCAGCTTTTACCAACTTGGCAAAAATTTAGTATTTGTGCCTCAACCCTCAATCATTTCATCAAGTTCTACTCAACCTATTCTCCCGCTATGGATCCAGATACAGAATTCCTATTCGGATCTCTTGAAGTATTTTGCACTCAAACAATTTCTAGACAAGGAAAACCAGTTTCTCTTATTTGATTCAACATGTGCCTTTTCGACGGATGAGGCCACTTGTGAGGATTTTAGTACATCTCCAGCACATTTCCGTATTTCCAGCTTTGGGAACAAGGATTATTTTGCCCAGCGGGTAGATCAGCTGATCCCAACCAAGCTATCAATAAAGGAGAAGGCTTAAATCTGTAAAGAGAGATAGCAAAGCCACTACATCAGCATAGGACACACGACTGCAGCCATGCAATTTGGCTCAGCACACGATTGATTTAAGATGACTGGATTCCTAGATTTGCAATGAATGAAAATATCAGTATTGGTCACGGTCATATCGGCATTGGGCATATCAGACCATACACATCAGTATCAAATATATTTGACAGAAAATATATTTAGAAAATCATAAGGTGGCAAGACCATATCAGCCAATAAAGAAAAGCAGGGGACTCGATATTGATACGTATCAACTGATACAAATTATATATGGTCAATATTTTCATCAATTTACAACTAATTTTGTTGGTAAATGGATGATAACCAATGATAGATGTAGGTTGTATTACTAATTGCACCCCATTCTTGTAAACCAACAACTTCTATATAGTCTCTCATAATTGAATGGGAAATCAGATTGAGAATGAATGAATTGATTCCTGAATCCCCTTCACTAATCCGTGCCTTCTCTTCTGATTCTGTCCCTTCTCATATTAATACTGTGTTTCCAAGCTCCCTTGATCCACCTTGGTTCATCATATATAATTTATGGATTAGAATGTTGCACAATCAAACATATACAAAAATAAACATTGTAAAGATGAGAATGTTTGGATAAATGAATAAAATCACTAAAATAAGATAAGAAACTATGATATAGGTAAATACTTTGAAGTTGCACCTATAGAGTAAGATGAGGAAAGGATTTCTAAGGTGATTGTAGCACTTAAATACATAGCCAAAAGAAGCACATGCACTAGAAACACGAGCTAGTTGTGATTGGAAGAAAGAAATAAAGAAATAGACTTACGAGAAATTGGAATGAGTTGATAATAAATAATTTATAATTATTTATACCCTCAGAGGATATATAATTGTTTATATTCTCAGATGATTTGTAATTGTTTATACTGTCAGAGAATATTGCACTAAATCGTGGGAAATGGCAAAAGTGATTAAGAGTTTGTTATTGTTGTTGAATGCTTCATTCTTCTCATTTTCCCCTTTTTTCTGATATCCTCAGGAGTCTTTCTTTAAAGAAGAAAAAAAAAAAAATTGGTTCTCATATCTTGGACTACTAAATAGTTGCCGTCTCTACCTTACATGACAGTTTTCCACAACACCAGTACACATTTTGTTTTTCTGCAGTAACCTGAACATCATTTGTGGCAATGAATCCAGCCGATCCAAAGAGTCTCATTAATACTCACATAGCCCATAGCAACTAGAGTTCTTGTCACTTTGTTCCCTTTCTACAAAAGGCATTTAATTCCCAAACTAGTCCTTGGAATGTTTTTCAAATTTCCCCCTCGTGAGAGGGTGTTTGTTCCTGTTCATTTCAGCTCCATTCTACCGTTATGGTTTGGAATACACCTCAAGGGCAACTATGTCTTCTTTGCTGGAATGATATCGAGTACCATTAAACTTGCCAGCAAAGGCCACTTTAATTGATTGCTATTTCCTGTAAGTGATCCTTGCCAAAGCTGTCTAGTAAAGGTCAACAGTCTCCGCAACTTTGAAGCCAAACGGAAGGGATTCCAAATATTTGACATTAGCCTTTATTCTTTGAATTTCAAGATTTGCAAAATTTCATCCTAAACTGCATCTTCTACTCCAGCAACTACTGTGTTGTGTTTCTGTATATTAGCTTATATCTCAGTTGCAGCTTAGAAGAGTTCAAATTTATCCATTAATAGCTTTACAAATGTAGCATTCCATCGACAACAAGGGACATCAGAAAAGCCAAATAAGGAATATTTAGCATTTGACATTTGGGATGGCATTTATAATTTGGCTCATCCTCAAGGCCTTTAAGACATCTTGCCCATACTTTGATAACTAGCATACAAAAAGTATGGTGAAATCAAATCCCCTTTTCCCAGGAAAACACTCTTTCATGTCTTCATTACTCATGGACTCTGCAGGAGTAGTAGGAAAAATGTGTTCCAACACACAAATTTACCTGGAAATGCTGGACCTTTCAGCCCGTACTCTGTGAAAGTCTGTTCTACTGAATTATGTGCTTTCCATTATTCATTCTTCTACCTTGTAAGTGGACACAATTTTCCTCTGACATTAGCTAGCTCATGGCAATGGAAGACATTCCTTGTACTACTTCCCCCTTTAAGGAACTCTGCTTGATCAGGGTTTATCAAAACCATCTTCTTTAGTTTGGCTGTCTGTACCTTAGAAAAGCTTCATACTCGATTCAACACGTTTGGAGCAAATTTGACTTTGGTAGCATTCTTCTGTTATTAGCACCATCTTCAATCCGTAAGTGCTCGTTCGGTCATGGCACCTTGTGATCCGGTATCAGGGAAAAAAGTGCAGGCTTTATCCCTTCCACAGAAACAGATCTATATATAAACTGATTTCCCTTTCTCAATTGAAATGTCTCTCGCCATTTTGATCTACAATTAATTCAAGGTGAGTTTCTGGATCACGGTTTCCTACTAAATCTGATATACAGTAACTCCTCAGCATTCCTGTCTTTGTAAAGTGCAATACCATTCTTCTCATACAGGATACATGAGAATAATGTCTTTTAGCTTTGAAGCAAGCGTGCAACTAATTTGTATTCTGTTCACCTAATTCTAACTTTCCCATCCTCGATTTTTGAGCACAAATGGGGTTCACTTGCTTCTATAATTATATGAACATGGGCGTGCAACCACTGAACTAAAGAGAAGTAATCCAGAACTATACAGATTGTGACTATACATTGCAATTTTAGTAGTCAATTGTATGGCATGTTCTTGCTGCCTACATGAACGGTGAATCCTATGACTTGGGTAATGTCAAATTCGTTTCTACTGGACAATGTTTTGAGACATATTTCTTATTCTTATGCAAAACATTATGCTTGAGATGGTTGCATACCTTTTAGCTCTCGACTTCATTGAGGAGTGTTCTTTGCTAGGTAAATGTGTTAAGACTGATGTATTTTTATCGTGTCCTTGGGATTCAGATTGGCAGGTCTAAGTGGAATGGGAATGTTGGGAACTCAGGGATAGTGATTAGAGTAGAGACTCCTCTTGGGAATATCAACAGGCCAGTCTTCTCTGTTCAACTGAATACTGGCATTGAGTTTTGATCATTTGATGCTGTGTAATTTCCTGCAACTAAAATGTATAGCCTCCCACACTAGTACAATGAACTTCTCATCCTGTGAATATTGAGTTCTTAATCAACATTCGTGCTGCCAGAAGGCTTGACGCTGCCACTCCTGGTTTTCTGCTCAGATGAGGTAAATCTTGTTTCGAGTCCACATAATACCCACCACCACTAACAACAACAACCAAAAAAAAAAATCAGCGGTGCTGCATCTTCTAGCATGCTGGACTTTTGTGGGTGGGTACTTTGTCTCTCTTTTTTTTTTTTCCATAAATTTTTGGTGATATGTATATACATAGATAGGTAAAGTAAAAACAATTAAAAATAGAATGGTACCATATTATTTTTCTTTGGGGGGCGGGGGGAAGGGGGTTTTTTAAGAAAGATACACTAACCCCATGTTTGGTTGGAGAAAATAAGGTGGTAATGGAATTTCTATTCCCTAGGAATAGGAATTTTTTCGTTTGGTTACAAATTTAATC
This sequence comes from Nepenthes gracilis, assembly GCA_033239525.1. Lineage (NCBI taxonomy): Eukaryota > Viridiplantae > Streptophyta > Magnoliopsida > Caryophyllales > Nepenthaceae > Nepenthes > Nepenthes gracilis. The sequence goes on along the minus strand of BSYO01000006.1, from coordinate 1,429,736 downwards.
GAAAATAAATATTTTTTGGAAATTGTTATTCTCACATTTGTGGGAATAATAATTTTCACCATTTATATGAAAATTATTTGTGAGAATAACAATTTTTACTATTTATATGAAAATTGTTATTCCCACACATGTGGGAATAACAATTTTTATAAATTATTATTATTATTATTGTTATTTTGTTTTGTTATTATCATTATTATTATATATTATTATTATATATTATTATTATTACTATTATCATATTATTCGTTATATTATTTAATAAATTAAATAATGAAATATTAATTTTTACCTCATTCTATTTAATAACTAAATATGAGAATAATAATTTTAATTTTATTTTTATCCTATTCTATTTTTTGGAGTAATTGTTCTATTTTTATCTTATTTTATTTCAGTAATAAAATGTACCGTAAAAGAATATATTTGGATAGTTTGAAGCCTGTGAGGATGTAAATTGGAAGCCTACAGAAGCAGGATTGTTTTAAATGTACCTGGTTTACTGAGAAGGGTGATGATATTACTTAGACGTAGTTGGAATATTTTTAATGAGATGATGTTTTATTTATTTGTTATATTAAGGGTTTTTATAAGAATAAATGGGTTGGTGGGTGATACTTCAAATATAACAGGTTGTATTTAGTGAGAAAAATGCTTAGTTTTGGTTTGTCTAAGTATTGATAATTTCCTCTTTGGTATTTATTACCTAATTAATTGAAAATTGAGGAGAAAAATATGGTTACATGTAACGCAATTTTCCCTTTGATCAAGGCTTTAAACTATGTAACGTTTGAAAAAGGACACAAAAAATGATGGGCTAAATTGATAAATAGAACGATAAATAATTCACCGGAGGGCAATATGTGTGTTATCAATGGATCTACCTTTTGAGGGACTTATATACGCCATCAGTCAACGTGGGGGGCACCCACAAGCTGATAGTGATCGTTGATGTGATAGTATTAATTTTAAACCAACAAGATCTATCAAACTTCTCCCTGTGCGTTATGCACTAATATTTGAAACCCAAAAAAAGAGCCCTTGTTGATCTTGCAATGATTCTACTACTTATAGATCTATATAGTTCGGTCAGGCTTAAATTTTTTGAATTTCGTTTAAAATTAATATTATAAAGTTTAATTAGGATAGAATACTTATTTACGTGATCTATACCAACTAAGCTTATAAATCTTAAAATTAAAGTCATCGTTATTTACTTAGTCTGTAATTATATAGTAAGACTAGATTTAAGATTTTTTGAACTTCATTCGAGACCAATGTTATCAAGCTTGATTAGGATAAAATATTTATCAATTTAATCTATATCACTCGAACTTATATGTCTTAAAACTTAGTCATGGTTACCCACTTGGTTTGCAACTATGTAGTTTGACCAAGCTTGAGCGATCTCAAACTTTGTGTAAGCCCAATGTTATTGAGCTCAATTTGGACAAAATGCCTATTAAGTCGACTTATATGATTATTTCATATTCTTTATATATTATATTTGAATAATTAATAAACATTGGACAAATATTTCAACAAGCATGTTAAAAGCAACACCAATCGTCATATGCAACATTCCCTAACGAAATCAAGGTATCCTACGATTTCCCATTGATTGTTGTACCCTCAACATTTAAATTTAAAGTATAATAATTATTTTTTATACAATTAATTTATTTTATTTTATTTGTCTGTTGTAATATTATGATCTTTGTACCAAGATAGGTAGGAATTCAACCAAAAATAAAAATAAAGAAATAATGTGATTTGAAGTCAAAATGGATATTAGTTATGAAGTATTAATAGAAGCTCAAATGAGTAGGTGAGGCTAATGATGGATGCCCATATTCTATCCCAATTTTATTCTCACAAATAAGACCCATTTCCTGTTACTCTGTCCTTCCACTCCCCAGGATCCCCACAAAAAATTAGGTTTCAAAATAAATTCTTTTAAATTAAAAAAATACATCTTAATTGTATAGTTATATCCATCAATTTTTATAATTAAAAAAAAAATCCCTCATCGCCATAAAGTGGAGATCGACATAATAATGTCTCCAGCGCAGAAGTTGCAACAGAGAGAGAGAGAGAGAGGGAGAGAGAGAGGAGTGAGAGATATGGGATCGTGGGCAAAATGCAATCTCTCACTCTCCCTGTTGCTGATTGGGGTGATTGTAATCCAATCAAATGGAGACGACTCAGCATGTGATTTCTTCGAGGGGAGTTGGGTGAGGGACGATTCATATCCTCTCTATAATTACTCGTCTTGCCCCTTCATTGAGAGGGAGTTCAACTGCCAGAAAAATGGCCGCCGGGATCAGCTTTACCTCCATTACCGATGGCAGCCCCTCCACTGTGATTTGGCCAGGTTCTCTCTCTCTCTCTCTCTGTGTCGGTGTCTGGACTCATTGCATATTCATTTAATTTCCTTTCAAGTATGCTGTCTTATGAAATGAAGAGAAATATGATCAATCAAAAGTAGACTATATTTTGTTTGTTTAGAAAAATCAAACGAGAAAAAGTGAACTGTATTTGACATATAAAAATTTGAACCCATAAAAATTCTAGTAACAAACGAAAATAGAAGGAAAAGAAGTCCCGAAGAGATGAGATTGCAGTTTTTGTCAATGGTGATGGTTGGCTTACACTAGCAAAAAGAGACGAGAAAGACGCACTAATCAATCAATCACACAAAACTTCAACCAACCGCAAAGAGACCCAATCCTCTGCATTCCCTCCATCTTCACGCGGAACACCCAAACTTTCGCCGCCGACCCCGAGTAGACAGGGTGGCGGAAGAGGTGAGAGATAAGAACAGCAGAGTGGGAGAGAGAGGTGAAAATGACAGGTGTGAAGGATACGTTATGAGCATTGGTGAGTGCAATTGAAGTCCACCCACCCAAAACCAATCAGGAAAACTCGTCTGTCCATTTATTTTAGTATTCACTTTTTTAATTTGCAGACAAATATTTTTTTCTCAGTAAATAATTGATTAAATTTAATGTAACTTAGACTCTATCGAATGAATAAAAAATATGGCTCGACAAGGAAGAAAAATCATGCGAGCTACGCGAATTCGAGCTTAAATTACTGTAAGAAGAAGAAAAGGGTGTCAAAAAAAGAAAAAAAAAGCAACGTAAATCTTTCATTCTGTCCACATCTCAGGAAATCATCCAATCAAGGCATTAACTCAGTTGGAGGGAGGCAGCGTCCACCTTAAAATACTAGCTTGGGTGTTTTGATGCAAGTGAGCAAAGTCCAAGAGATTTGATGAAGGATGTATTTGAAGTTGAGGCCGGAATTTGTATGGAGATAAGCAAGATGGAGTAAAAGAGGATGTGAAAAAAATCAAGAGGTTTGAGATTTTCCTAAAGCTCCAAGGTGTAATTTGTGGAATTTTGATTGTCCATATCCATTTTTCCTTCAATCTGTTTGTATTAACCCAAAGGACCCAAATTGAGGACGGCGCTTTGTTGATCCGCTGCCAAAGGTGTTAAGCCAAGACGGCCCAATTCTACGAGAATAAGTCTTTAATGTCGAGACCCCCCTTGCTTTTAAGAGTGTAGACGTCTTTCCATGCAACATTGGTCGAACAGTTTCCCTTAGATATTCCATTCAAAATGAAGTTTCCCAGTTTGTCGTCATTGCTTAATGACGACCCCAGGGAGAATAAAGATGGAAGCTCAGTACGTAATGAACGAGATCAGAATAGAAAAGAAGAGTTGGAGAGAAATGGGTAATAATGACCCACAGGAAGGGGGCGTTGTGGCCATTGGTGAGTGTAGTTGTAGTGTTCATGCAATTAAAGCCAATCAAAAGAAACTCCTCAGTCCATTCATTGTTGTAGTTTTTTTTTTTTTTTTTTTTTAAATTGCAAACCGCTATTTTTCTTTTTTTCGGTAATTAACTATTTAGATTCGGTGTAAGTTAGACTCTATGGGATCGTCAACCAAAAAAAAAAAAAAAAAAAAAAAAGTCATGCGAACTAGGCCAACTTGAGCTTAAATTACAGCAAGAAGAGGAAAAGGGTGTCAAGGAGAGGAAAAAAAAAAAACATAAATCTTTCATTCAGTCCACCTCTCAGGAAATCATCCAATCAATGCATTAAAGGTTATAAACAGTTGCAGCAAGCGAAAGTTGTCAAAGGCTTTACGTTCTTCCCTTTTCATTTGAGCGCAGCCTAATTGATGTCATCGTTCTAATTGGAATGAGGTGAAGAGCATTTGTATCTACGAGAAGCAATCATCCAGGTTCTAGGGGAATAAGAGTAGTTAAAGAAAAGGTGGTACTGAGACTCCCGGGAGGCAGACCAAAGAATACAAATAAATGTGAAGTTGGTTAATTGATGAATTTTTCCCATGGTACTAAATCAGTGACATATAGCAAACCACATGATGGAGTGAGAGGGGATATGAAATCTGGACCATTGGAATCCAGCCTAATCGATTGGCCTCCCATTCGATTGAAAAATCCTCCACATTAGATGAGCAGGATCCATTCGGCTAGAGGGTCCACAAGAAGGCGTATCCATACATAGGCTGACAGAAGGCTTGCATCGGTGTTTTGAGGTTAAAGATTTTGATTTTGCACATCCGTTTATCCGTCAACCTGTTTGCATAAACCTAATGGACCTAGATTGAAGATGGCGCTTAGTTGATCAGCTGCCAAAGATGCTAAGCCAAGATCTATTCTGTGAGAATATCTTTAATGCCAAGACTCCCTTGCTTTTAGGAGTTAAGGCATCCTTGTTGGTAACCTTGGCCGAATGCTTTTCCTTGAAGTTCTCATACCGACAGAAGTTTCTCACTTTGTTGTTAATTTGCTTAATGACAACTTTGGGGAGATTAACGATGCCAGCATAGTGTGTGATAGATGAGTTATAATTGGAAGAGATGAGCTGTAACCTTCCTCTGAAAGAGAGCCATCAGTTACTCCAAGAGCCCGTGCACTTGGTGATATGACCTAGAAGGGCCTTGCAATTGATAGTGGACAGTTTAGAAGTTGTGAGAGGAATCCCAAGATGATTTGTGGGAAGCTTGCCTTGGGGAAGTGTGCTCAGATTTTAAGCTTCAATGAGAGAATGTCCTAAGAGAATGCTTTAATGAAGCAATGGAGAACAAACATTAAAAAGAATGGATGGATGCTATATAAGACAAGATCATTGCATAATAATCACATGTTTGAGGTAACGAAGTTAGCTAATAGCAAGTGAAAACTCAAAAATAGATGTGTGTATTGAAGTATGAAGATAATAATTCACAATTAAGGTATAAAGCAAGATTTTTTTGTAAATAGTTTCATTCAAAGGAAGGGTATCCATTTCACGGAGATCTTTTCTCCTATGATGAAGATGTCATCCATTCGTGTTGTACTCGATTTGGCAACATGCTTTGATCTAGAGGTGGAATATCTTGATGTGTGGACAACATTTTTCCATAGCAACATGGAGGGTGGAGATTTATATGGAAAAGGAGCATATGATATGTTATTTGAAGAAGAGCCTTTATAGTCTCAAACAAATCCCGAAGAAATGATATAAGAAATTTGAATCTATTATGATACAGTAAGACTATTAGAAAACTTTTGATCATTTCTTTTTGTGTAAACATTCTTTAAGAAAGATTTCGTAATTCTATTAGTCTATATAAATGGCATGCTCATTATTGAATGTAACGCCTTCCGAATTGGCGAGATTAAGAAACTAGTAAATAAGTCTTTTGTAATGAAAAACTTGAAACCAACGAAGCAAAATTCTTGGCATGATAATTTTTCGTGATTGAAAGGAAAAGAAGTTATGGATGTCCCAATAAAAAAATATCAACGTAGTACTTCAATGCTTCAATTTAGTAAACTCTAAGCCATTTGGGACTTCACTCACCAATCACTTTAAGTTATGCGGCCAAGTAAAGTCCTTTACGGAAGAAGAAAAGATTAAAATGAGTAAAGCTCCTTATACTTTGGTGATTGATAGTTTGATGTATGCCATAACTTGTACAAGGTCAAATATAACTCTTGCAGTAAGAGTGGCTAGCCGTTTCCTTTCCGATCTAGGAAGGAATAATGGTTTGCGGTGAAATAAATTCTTAGATAATTTTGGGACACTTTTAGAGTATATTTGTGTTTTGGTAATAAAAAGCTTATTTTGGTTGGATTTTTGGATGCCAACATACCGGGCGATATTGAATCTAGAAAGTCCGCTTCGAAATATCTGATCAAGTTCATTGGAGAAGCAGTATTATGATAATCAAAATTGCAAAAGAATTGCATTCTTTGCCACCGAAGTCGAGTTTGTAGCAATAATCGAATCAAAGAAATGATTTGTACGAGGAAATTTATCCGCGAGATTTGCTTAAAGTAAGAGTGATACGTGTTGTTTTGAAATAGTCAAAGCACAGTTCATTTTATTGAACTCATCATTTCATTCTCAATCTTAATATATTTATGTGAGATATCATTGAGTGTAGAATATATTTGATTTAAAGTTGTTAAAACTATATAAGGTCAAGATGGATGATAACAATTCGGTCATACTAATGAAGGCGGTACAAAGAGGAAAGATTAAAATGTGTTGACACATAGTAGTGATGGTGATGGCCTTTACAAGGTTATGAAGGAAAGTTTGTTAAGATGGGTTATTTATTTATAAATCTTATACATATTATATATACATATTCTTTAATTTATTGGTAGTTGCATGGAGCTTTACGGGAAGATCACCCGAAGCATACCCGAGTAAAGGAAGTCTTAAGCAAACTATTGAAGTGGCGCTTGACTCATGCATGCCTAACACATTTATGTATTTAAGGCAAAATAGATGTGATTAATGTATATTTGAAGGGCATATATGTGCGGATGCCAATATTCCTAATGATCTTCAACGCTTAATGCTTGTGCATAAGTGGTTATTGCTACTTGCACCCGATACGCTTACACCAAGCTCTCATGCACACATACTAGACACTTATATGCCGCTTATAGTATGAATGTTTACGCGAACTTTAGGACATTAATTATGAGGTCTTCAAATATTTTGAACGGCCGACTAGAAAGAGAAACTGAGAAAAAGAAATGAAAGATCTTTATTAACCATTTGAGTTCTAAATCTTATTTTGACTTTTATCATTCTTGGGTTATTCCTAGATTATTTTTAGCAATGGTTCTCTTGTGTTTTTCCTTCACTTGTTGTATTTATATACAGATTTAAAATTTTATAATTTTACCTTTTTTTTAAGAGGTTTTTACGAGAAATTTGTTATATCATACTTTTATTCATTATTGTAACTGTATTGTCATTATAATGATTATTATTTAGTCTCCTCACTCGTTCAGCCAATGGGTTCGATTTTTTGATCTGTGTAAAGGTCGCAAATTTAACCAGTAAAACAGTATGTTACATATTGTAATATTAGGCAGCTTACATTCTATTAGAAAGTCATTCAACCTTTTTTTTACTTTAATTTTGCACATAGGAAATATTTTATGTATTGATTTAACCTTTATTTTTATTTTTAAAAGAGTTATCTAAAAACACATGAATAATTTCCCACAAAATTTCTCAACCATGTTTGTCATGGCCATTTTTAACAGACATCCTTCAATTTTCGGCGAGCAGGGGTGCTGTGATGTAGGTTCCGTATAGTGTTGAATTATCATCTAATGCCCCTTATTTTTTTATTATTAAAAAATAATAAAAATATTTTTTTTTAAATAAAATGGTTAATAAAAGACGCTGAATGAGAATCTAATAATTATCGTATAGAATGTTATATGCACATACAGTATGAAGCCTACATTGCAGCGCCGCTCGAATGCAATTTTCACACGCGGTAATTAAGAACACCGTAAAGTAGGAATGAGGTTCCTGCTCCGCCATAAACGCGGAGCAAAAATAGTATCGTAAAATCCGGCCGTTGGTCCGAAATCTAACGCCCATAAAATATTTAAACTTTTTAAATATAAAAAAATAAATTAAAATAAAAGAAAATTAGAAGCGTTGAATTTTATGCCAATGGCCGCAATTTTACGGCACTGTTTCTGCTCCGCGTTTCTGCGGTAAAGCACGGACATTGCTTTCTCGTCTTATCTCCGGTCCTAAGCAAGTTCTTTGTTGATTTATTATTTTATTTTTTGATTATTTATTTGGATGAAAATGGCTATTGCCTTTTTTTTGGATTTTTATTTAATTAAATCGGAAACGCCGAGAAGTATTAACGTCTCGGCTAACCTATCTGCTAATTATCTACGCTAATCTCCTTTCTTATTTATTGGTAGTTATTTATATTTTGAATTTGATGATAGGGTAATTCAAGCCAGTCTAAACATAATTAAGATAAAAAAGATTGATTAATCAAAATATTATTAATTATTTAACTTAATATTGTTGATTTTAAATTACCGTGGGATGCAAGATAATTATTAGACAATATATAGCCAGCACATAAGTACACTTATCTCCAACTAATATTCTAAGAAGGATTAAAAATAGTCTCTGAATCAAATAATGTTAGAAGTTATTGTTAAATGGTAAATAATTATTAATTATGTCTATTATCTTATTTGATACACTTATTTTTAAATATATAAATATTATAACCAGATATAATAAAAAATTAAACTGAATTGGTTTTGTGCCATGCACAATCACGAAAAAAATGAAAAACCCGACTAGGCCTAGCTTAAATTATTATTATTTTTTAAAATTAAATATTTTATTATTTTAAATAAATATTGATGGGTTCATCACCTATAGATCGACCCAAATGTTGAAACCTAAAATGAAAATGACACCCGAAAATCGCAACTCAGGAGGAGGCCATTGCAGCCCAAAGTTCGAGATTGCACAGTTCAAGATTACTCGTTGAGACATGGGCCTGCCCAACAGCCCGTTATGAATAGTCTCATCAAGACATCCCATTATTATTTTTTCTGTGAGTTGAGAAAATTTGTTATAATTGGTCAATATAAGTTTGACAAATATTTTGAGAATATTTGCTTATGATTTGTATAATTTCTCCCAAAGTGAAACTATCATATTGAGTGCATTTTATAATCACGTCAAAGAAGGAAGGAACCCTCTTGATTGATAACGGTTGCCATAATAGGCTCCCACGATCCCTGTGGCAGTCTATCGAATTTGGGTAGACTACCGTTTGCCAACCTAGACGTCTAGTGGTCTAAGCACTGTAAATACCTATTTGCTCTAACAATTGAGGGAGGAAAGGGAAAAAAAAGGCACTACATATCCCATTTAGGAGGTGTCATCCGAGGAGTCTAGCATCCATCCTTAGGAGCTAGGAGGCCATTCATCTAGAAGTTGCCTTCTATCTAGGAGATCCCTCCGTCAGGGAGGCCTGTTCTCTATTCCAAAGGCTTGCCCTTCAATTCTTCTAGGAGGCTTGCCCTCCACTTCTTCTAGGGGCCCCTCATTCTAGGAGCTCAATTCTTTGGGTACACCTTGAAACTATCTCTCGGTCGGACACACCTTTAAGTCGTGCCCTAATTGGGCGCACTTTGAAACCATTCTTCAGTTGAACGCACCTTTAAATCACTTCTAACTAAGTACATCTTTAAGTTGCCTTTTAGTTGAGTACACTTACACTCAATCCCCCATCACATGTATCTACGCATTCTACTTTTCTCATATCTTTCTATTCTCTTAGAAAGATCTCTGACTTGAATGTCGGAGGGTAAATTAGGAAGTGAGTCCCGTCAATTCTTTAACATTTTATTTATTGTGTTGCATAGGACCTAAATTCGAAATATATGGAGACCGGACCTACTTCAAATCAGTCGGACTAGATGAATCGGTTCGTGGCTCCTTAATTTGTTTAATAATTTGGATCCAATGACGTATCAAATCCTATGTTTTTAAAAATCATCTTAATAGATTTGTATAATTAATAACCCCCTTTTTATAGAAATTATTAACCAAATATGTGCTTAGGCAATATTTTTATCTAATATAATATTTTCTAAAATATTTTAAATATTAGGCATTTTATGCTATTATAAATTTGATATAATTTGCTAATAATTTAATCATGCATTTATTGTTATATAACACCAAATACGGTCAACTCATTCCGAAGTTTCAAACAATTAAAAAAAAAAAAAACTATAAAAATTACAACAGAAATAAATTTTAAGAAAAATAAAATTTGAGAATAATATTAAAAATAAAATACATTGTGACTATTATGTTATCTTATTGTACCAATGAATTATTAAAAATGTACAATTACCGTATATCTCAGTAACTGATCAAAACCATCATATTATTAAACATAATTTATATCTTTTATGAATTATTGATACCATAAAACGACATGAAATATTATGTCATATAATTTCTCTAACAATTGAGAATATATTTTTTATTTATTTTCTAAGCGAACTACCAAACGATTCATCAATAAAGTTTGATTATGAATGCAGATTCAGCGGGGAAGACTTCTTACAGAAGTTCAGAGGAAAGAGCATCATGCTTGTTGGGGATTCTCTAAGCCTAAATCAATGGCAGTCATTGACTTGCTTGCTCCATTCTGCCATGCCCACCGTCAGATTCAACCTCACCCGCCAAGACCTTGTCTCCACCTTTACATTTACGGTATGCCCATCATACATATTTATATATATTACGTATACTTGTACTTACTAAATAAAATATGAGAGTCTCGTATATTTAATTACTATTGGAATCCATGACCATATAATTAAGCTTATTATCCATATATATTTATTTTTGGTATGCAGGATTATGGACTTAAAGTGATGATGGTCCGTAGTGTGTTTCTGGTGGATGTTGTTGGGGAGAAGATTGGGAGAGTGTTGAAGCTTGATTCAATTGAAGGAGGCAAGCTATGGAATGGCATGGACATGCTCATTTTCAACACTTGGCATTGGTGGAATCGTCGCGGTCCTTCTCAGCCGTTAAGTTTATTCCAAATTCTATTTCAACGTATTAAAATAATTATATTTTTTAATAATAAAAACGATCTTTCTGTAATAATTTAATAATAATAAATAATTCAATCTTATAGAGTTTGTTAATTTTTTAGACCGTAAAAATCGTACAATCGTAACAATGGCCAAGTGTTCTTTTCTTTTTTTTTTTATGATAAAATGCAGGTGGGATTATATTCAAGAAGGAGAAACAATAAGAAAAGACATGAACCGTATAGTTGCCTTTGAGAAAGCCCTTGAAACGTGGGGCAATTGGGTGGACTCCAACGTTGATCCTTTAAAAACAAAGGTGTTTTTCCAAGGAATTTCTCCATCACATTACAAGTAAGGTCCTTTTATGGTCATATCTCTATATCTCCATTAAAAAAATCATATTAAAAAAATAGAAAGTTGCCATCGTGTCATATATGTCACGTAAAGAAAATGATAACATAATATACGGTGCTCATTTAAGTAATATTATTTCAACCATTGGATCTATGTGAAAATCTCCTTAAATTTGTTTGATCAGTGGCAGTGATTGGAATGAACCAGACGTGAGCAACTGCATGGAAGAGACAGAACCTTTGCTAGGGTCAGCATATCCTGCAGGTCTGCCCCAAGCAGTCGGTGTCCTAAAGAGAGTCCTAAGCAAAATGACTAAGCCAGTGACATTGCTAGATGTAACTCTGCTCTCTTTGCTAAGAAAAGATGGGCACCCTTCAATTTATGGGCAGTTTGGAATGGATTGCAGCCATTGGTGTCTTGCAGGCATTCCTGACACTTGGAACCAGATTCTATACAACCTCATTCTTTAATTTATTTCATTTCACCATAAATTCATTGATAAAATAACATTGTTTCAAACAGTTAGGTCATTGATGGACATCCTTTGTTATAATAAACCAATCACAGGTTGTTTTAGACCATAAATTCTTTGTTTTAATAATATATTTTTATAATAGATTATTAATTTTATCTTAATCTTTTATGGGTCGAAGTATTCTATTTTGGTATTTAAGTTATTATCAATTTTATAACCTTATAGATTGGATCAACGTATATAATTGAAAATTGGGTTTGGGAGATTTAAGACGAGATGCACGTGTATGTGTTAGAACTATTTTTTAAGGCTATATTTGTCCCTCCCCAATAAGAACAAAGAAGTTTATACAAATCGTTTTTTAGATAAATTATGAAGTTTGATATATTGTATTTTATATTAACAAAATTAAATTCAAAACTTTCATAGAAAGGACCAAATTCGCTGATAAGTTTTCATGAAATCTAGATATTCTTCGGGTGGGTGAGATATGAGTTTTATTATGTAATAAAATATCATTTTCAATTATTATTAAGATACTATTTTTAAATTCGTAAATACTGACTCATAATAAAAAGATAGTCTTACCCTTGTACCAATATTTATTGGTCCAACTAATCTACTTATACAACAAGAACAACAAATGAGATGCCATTTATTCCGTGTAACAGGAATATGAATTTTCATGTCCCTAATACTTAGATTTTGCAACTTATTAATCTATGGCTGCTTTCCCCCGATACCCTGACTTTGATCTATTAAATGAAGACACCATGAGGTCATGCTATAAATTAAACTAACGTATGAGGAAAAAAAATTGCAATTCTAATCCTCGAGTAGTGCTGCGTATAAGAGTTGGTTCCAAACATCAGGGACACCGGCAAGGCACCAGTGAGTGCAGTCCCCGCCGAGATGCTGCGGGCTCACATACTCTTGTGGGTGCGCATCTGGCCTCAATGATGACAGCAATGAGATGTCAAGAAAATAGGCAGGATTTTTCATATTACTCAGAATACTTTCCACTGTTTCAACGTCAACATTCTCAGCAACTGGGTTGGTAGACCGATCCAGGGGATGTGCCTCTCCATTACAATTCCCATGCTGCTTCCCCCAGTCGTGCCCACTGGTTGTTAAATTTGAGAGAAATAGAAAAAGAGTAAACCTTTTTAGTCAGTCTGATAATATAAATTCAAAAGGTATTTAACATTACAATTATATTGAAACAATTCTTACTGATAATGAGAAGATGAGATTCCTTGATAGAACACTCTGGTCTTTTTTGGATCAACGTTGTTGTCAACCCATCGGGCCCATGTTTTGAAGGCAATTTGGAAGGCCTTCAGTCGATCCATATCTTTATATAACTTGTTTCCTACTTCAATGTAATCCCATCTGTATTTGAAAACAGTCATTCTTAAAGTTATTTGCAAATATAAATACAGTAATGTCATTTCATCTATCATAGTGTATTTATAACCAAATTCTTAACATGGCTTATTTAAACTAATTAATCAGATCAGGCATACTATAATAAGAATTAAACTCATAACTATAAACATTTAATTATGATTTTACAGGTTGCTTGTAACAAATTCATAAACATGTGATTGCAATTTATAAGCATAAAACAATTAAATAGTGTGAATATCAATACTTAGCGTCGCCTACCATGGCAACAACTATTTGTCATAATTTGAATAGTTAAGATGTTATTGTAAAAGATCAAAGGGTGGTAAAGATTGTAGCAAGTAAGATCTTACGTACGGTTGATTAGGGGGCTTATAGAACCACCAATGCCAAGAATCAAAGACCAACAAGTCCATCCCCTTCCATGCATCACCGCCTTTGATCGAACTCAAGCTTTAATATTCGGCCCTGCTTTTCTTGGTCAATATCCACTAGAAATTGATGCCACTCCATCATTATTTCAAGCTTATATTCCTGTATTGCAATATGGTCAAGAAGTTAACACACCGACATATATAACTTTACTCTATATGAAATATATCACACATAATATAGAAAAAAAAAAAAGGTATATATATGTAATAGTAAGAGGAGAGATGAGATATATTTGATATATCTTACCAAGAAATGGAAAACATAGATAGGTGGTTTTTGTGACAAGAAGTATTTGGCCTTAGGGACAGCCGCGTGGAGCATGCAAGTGAGAGACTGCCATTGATTGAGGCTCAGTGAGTCCCCCACAAACAATATCCTTTTCCCATAATATCTACGCAGGAAATCATGCGCATTGAATCTGCACAGCCCCACATAGAATTTATCAGTGTAATAACGATAAGATCGACATATTATGATAAAATTATTACGAATTTATGTATTTAAATAAATATTATAGATAATAATTGGCTATGCATGTCAACGTTTGATTGAGACAATTTAGTTAGGGGTGGGGCGTACCACAAATTGCCCAAAAGCAAACAAGAGATAAACAATCATAAAGCCTTCTTTTTTCTTTTTCTTTTTTTTATAAAATTTCTGTGATTATAATTGAACAACTAGATAAAAGTAACAATAAGAAATGAATTATAAATGATGGATTGTGTACATACGTAGAGTTAGGACTTTTTTTTTATTTTTATTTTTAGCATTTTGAGACTTTGGAATTGTTGCATGTAACAGTTAATTTTTGGGATAAAATTCAACCTAACGTAAACTATTTATGTAAAGTCTATGACCGACTCTATGAGATGAAAAGAAAATAATATATTATTATATACCATCTTGTATACGAGAGAATAAAAAGTTGACCGTTATTTTGAAAGTATCAACTAAATATCCCATTCTAAATAGTTCCATCATTAAATTTACCATGGAGGAAAAATAAATAAGAAGAAAATGAAAATTTAAAAAATAAAACAAAAATTATCATTGCCCACGAAGGAGTCTTCGGCTATTGTCTCTCGTTATTTTCGGCTTTTTATCTCTCCCTTCTCTTGAAATCCTTCGAAGAATTCTAACCTCGAGGCGATTGGATTGCCTCTACTGGATTCAAGAAACAGTTTAAAACACGTAACAAAATAAGTAATCATATAGATATTCATATTTATAGGTCACAATAGCTGTTCGGCGGTCGTCTATATCATGTACAGTATAAAATTTGTGTATGATTAATTACCTGGGGAGATCACAGCCGTCAGGTTGCCATCTGAACTTGAGGTAGAGACGATCAGGCCTGCCATTCTTCTGGCAATCAAACTGCTGCCTGATGAAGGGACACGAAGAGGAATCATAAAGAGGGTAACTGTCGTCGTACACCCAATTTCCATAAAAAATGTTGCATTTGCTTAAGCTTTTGACAGCTTCTTCCCATTGGGTTACGTTAGTATTTGTTGTCCTGCGTGTTATATGGCTCAGAGGATCGTCGCCACTGACCGACGGGAGAAGAAGAGACAATAGCAGCCAGCAGGCAATGGCTGCCAGAAGACAGAAGCAGCCCCACTTAGAATTAGACATTAGGCTTGAAGGATCAACTTAACCTACTAAACTCGTTTATATAGAAGCGAACTGTCATTGTTTGATTAATACGTTTCGTAATTCATACGACATGTGTTTGTGTTTCGTTTTTTTAAAGTGAAATTAAGTCTATTTATGTTAATTTAATGAGCATATCATAAATTATATCAGTAAAATTACATGCCAAAGAAAAAAAAAAAAAAAGCACTGTAAACCGAATAATCCTTTTTTGTAATATTTAGGACAGCACAATATTATTAGCATGTAAGCAAAAAAACAAACTTACCCAAAAAATTAAATATGGAAGGATACTTATCATGTAAAGAAGGAAGTAATTTTATTAAATACGGAGAGTTTCAAATTAAGTTGACACATATCTTTGAATGGGTCAAGCTAAAAAAGGTACATTTAAGTGTTTTATTTTGGGACGTTTGGTCCAAATTAAACTCTTATTCTCTTTTAATTGTGAATATAAAATCTCAGGGCTGGGTGCAAATTTAACTGAATTAGGCATCAAAATTAATGAATGTACTTAATGAATGGTCAGCGGTCCATTCTAAACTCTTTTTGGGCACAAGTAGAAAGCTTGGGAAATTTCATCTATAATTACTCATCTTTCTATTAATATTATAATTGCTTATAGTTATTAATTTTGTTGGGTACAGTCTTAGATCTAATCGGCTCGGCCCATTCATATAAGGGGTCTACAAAATATCAGCCTATGAAAAAAATTAAAATAAAAGAAAATACAGCAGAATTATTGGATATCCTGTAATACCCTGAATTTTATTTAATTTATTTTGAATAATTTAGATGTGATAAAAATTAAATATATATATATAGTGAAGTTTTGGAGAATATTTAAATCAGCAATGTATCACTCGATGTGCATTCAAAGGCCTCCTAAGTACCAATTCTAGAGAATTTGTGCCCGAGGTGCGCTTGTATTGGCATCTGACCGTTGGTTGGATAATTAAAGAAGGAAAAAAAGAATAAAAAAATAAAAGGGGAGAAGCAGGCAGGGAAAGGAAAAGAAAGAAGGAGAGAGAGGGAGAGAAGAGAGGAGAGAGGGAGAGAAAGGAGAGAGAGGATTTGCGCACGCAAGAGGCTCGTGTGTGGCGGAGGAAGAAGGAGGGAGAAAAGAAGAACAAAGAAAGAGAAGCAGAGGCGCGAGAAGTGCACACAGTAGAGAGAGAAGGAAAAAGAGAAGGTATCGTTTGGATATTTGGAACATCTTTTTGTCAAATTTATTTGGTATAAGGTTGAGACAAGTATCTTCTAACCCTATCCTTTATCTATTTTAATATCTGATATATTTTGGTTCTAATTTGGAGGTTTAAAGTTCGTGCATACAAGTTTTTACTTAATTGGTTTATTTCTCTGTGAATGTGTGGTTTTTACTGATTATTTGGAGGCTTTTTATTGAATATATAAATATTTGAGAATTTTATAATTTTCTCGACAAATAGATAATTATCTAATATATGTATATTTTATATCAACATATCTATATAGAAATAAATATAAAATCTTACATGGGTCGTGTATTTTTACATGTATGTGCCAAAATTGTGGTCACTATCTTTGAATTTATTATTAGATATTTTGGTTAGCTCTCGATAGGAAAATATTTGTTATTAAAATTTCTTTTCACTAATAGGAAAAACTTTGTTTGTAGTGGCCCACAATTCTATTTGGTATTTAAAATAAAATTTAATATATTCGAATATTCTAATATATATGACAAATTTAAGGATTATGTAACGTCCCCGGGTACCTGCTTGTGAATATTGTCCTCTTTGCCACACATGTGTACGGTTTTGTTCCTGGCAGACGGCCTCCATTGCCCCCAAAGCACGTCCACAAGGGAGATGTATCAATGCCATTATAAGGCATGCTTCGTTCTCCTCCCCATCCGATGTGGGACATCATAGTCCGCCCCTCTTGGGAGCTCAGTGTCTGCGCTTACACACCGAACCGTGCCCCATCTCTGATACCATTTGTAACGTCCCCGGGTTATCCGCATGTAGATATTGTCCCCTTTGGGTCGGGAGAACTTCACGGCGTCGTAAGCGAACACGCGGTCCGCACGGTTTTGTTCCTGACAGGTGGAGTCCACCGCCCCCAAAACACATCTATAAGGGAAATGTCTCCACATCCTTATAAAGGCATACTTCGTTCACTTCCCCATCCGATGTGGGACACCATAGTGCGATACACACACACACTCTAGCTACGGACACACACAGCGGCACACACACATGGCCACACGCTTCTACGGCGATGCACACACGGCTATGCGCACCCACAATCACCCAGCAGCAATACCCACAAATGCCCAGCAGTACCCAGTAGCACCCACAGTCGAGTCCCTGTTTTCTCTCTAATTCCTCATTCTACCAAAATTTTGGAACGATAGGCACAAACTCTCCACCCGAAGCAATAATCAACATCTAAGGTGAAAAGGGAAGGATTTACTTGCGGAATACGGGTTAGAACACACCCATTATCTCCGCTTCCTTGAACCCGATTCGAAATACGGAAAATAGAGCATGATACTCTGTTTCCACGATCGTGCCCAAATCCCGAGGAATCGGAGTACAACATGCAAAATAGTTACTTCCGAATTCAATTAGATAATTTACAAATCCCCATATTATCATTGATTCGAAAGGTCAGCTGATTGCTCACAGAACCGTGGCCCTGCGTTCGGTTGCCCATATTTGCAACCCTCTGTTTTCACCGATTTCTCACCCAAATCAAGGCATATATCAGATATTTTACATTAACAATGATGAAGGAAGATGTTATTTGGTAAGGTAGGAAGTTTACTTACAACAATTAGGAAGATTACTTGCTTGATTTAACAGAGACGGCGAGGGTTTAACGGTGGCCAGGGCTTGCGGCGACGACGCCACAAGCTGACGATGACAACGTAGCGACAACAGCCACTAAAGGCGAACGTTGATGGCACACCTCCGGGCCCAACGTGGCGACGACGACCATGACTCCAAACGGCAGCTCCTTTTTTCCCCCTTCTTAACACCAATGTTTTCTTTAAATAACGAAGGGGTCGGATTAGAATTGTGCTTGGTTTTCATTTTAAACATTGCTAGATCCGCGTTTAGGGTTTCACCGCCTTCCTCTCTTTCCTCATTGTCTTCTTCCCTCTTTCCTCTCTTTCTTTCCTTTCTCCTCCTCTTTTCTCTTTTCCTTTTCTTTTTTCTCATTCTTTTTCTTTTTTTCCTTTCTGTATTTTTCTTTTCCTTCCTTCTTTCTTTTCTATCTTTTTCTTTTCCTATTTTGTTTCTTTCCTTTATTATTATTATTATTATTATTATTATTATTGTTATTATTACATTTATTAATAACAATAATATTATCATTATTATTAATTAATTTTATAAATTACTCTAAATTTAATTAAGTGACCCCACAATTATTCCTAAATTCTTGATCCAAATACTCTAATTTATTAGACCCAAATATTTAAACCCAATTTAACGGTCCATATACCTCAAGTTTATATTTTCAGCATGAATTATAAAATTTTATGTCTAAAATTATTAAAAATAATTATCTCAACTAATTAATAAAATTAAAATTATTTGGGGTGTTACATACCAAATCCCATTTGTAGACAAATTCGATGAATATTAAAATCAAAGTCCAATTTAAAGTCCAAATATAGATTCATAAAGAAATACAAAGCATGTATTAAATCTAAGTTTCAATTATTTAAAAACTAACTTGTATAAGGGTTACTAATATTATTGATAATTTTAAGCTAAATTAAATACAATTTAGACAAGTGTATTAGGCTACCTATGTGCTCTATCTCTCATGGATTGATCACTATATTTTATCATTCACGGCTTTGTATGTAATCTGTAACGTCCTCGAGTCACCCGCATGTAGATATTATCCGCTTTGGGTCGAGAGAACTTCACGGCGTCTCAAACCAACACGCGACCCACACGGTTTTGTTCATGGCAGACGGAGTCCACCGCCCCCAAAACGCATTTACAAGGAAAATGTCTTCACATCCTTATAAAAGCATGCTTCATTCACCTCCTCATTTGATGTGGGACACCACAATCCACCCCCCTTAGGGAGCCTAGCGTCCGCGCTGGCACACCGAACAGGGCTCCGTCTTTGATACCATTTGTAACATCCCCGGGTACCCGCTTGTGAATATTGTCCGCTTTGTCACACAACCGCACGGTTTTGTTCTTTGCAGACGGCCTCCGCCTCCCCAAAAATGTGTCCACAAGGGAGAGATATCCATACCCTTATAAGGTACGCGTCGTTTCCCTCCCCATCTGATGTGGGACACCACATACACTGTGCGCCGTAGTGAAGTGGGTGCGAGAGAGGGAGGCGCGGTGTGAGTCGACAATGAAAGGGGCAATGCTGCTGCCGTCGCCAAGCTGGAAGCCGGTAGTGAAGCAAGGGATGCTGCCACCGAGTGAAGCTGGGTATAAATACGGGTATATATATGTGTATATATGAATATGGGTGAAGCTAGGTAAAAGGATATGACTTCATATATATATATATAATTGCATATATAATTAGGCATGGATATATTTAGAAGTGGATATAATTATATATGGGATGGCGCATATTTATATTGATGTATGTTGATGGTAGAAAATATTTATATAGAATTATGTAAGTATGTTGGCACGTTTGAAATAATATTAATTGATTACGTGATTATTCCCGTATCTCGTTGATAAAATCTGATAAAAATATTCTTCGCGTTAACCTTATTGGTGTGCATATATTTATTGACACTCTATAATTAAGTTGAGGAGAGTATATAAAAATACTAAGGTATCGAGTCGAATGGGAGGCTACGAGACTTTAATATAGTCTACATTTTTTCGATACTTAATCCATATTCCGGAGATTGAGGTCGTTAATGTTGAGGAGGATACTTATAACCTAATGACCATCGTAGAGGATGATATCTGGGATATCATCTGGTGAGGGGTATCACGAGTGGTATCGGTATACTACGGGTACAGCCTTTGGGAGGACTATAGAGGTAGTTGATACTATAGATAACCTCATTGTATTATCCAATTATAGGGGGCGTAAATACGCGACTTTTGGTTCACTATGGTAAAATAAGATCCAAAGAGATTCTTATTATATCGTACAGTCGTGACTTCAATTAGAATTGATAATCAAATTCTTATTATTTCGTACAGTGGGTTGAGAAGGATGCTTATAACTTAGTGACCATCGTAGATGATGATATTTGGAATATCATTGGCGAGGGGTATCGGAGGTGGTAACGGCATGCGACGGGTATAGCCTCTGGGAGGACTGTATGGGTAGTTGGATACCATAGATAATCTCGTTGTATTACCCAACCGTTGGGGGCGTAAATAGGTAGCTTTTGATTCACTATAGTAGAATAAGATCCATAAAGACTCTTATCATTCATACAGTTGTGACCTTGTATTGAGCTAATGACCGGATTCGACGGAATCCATGTTGCTTTTTTGATACTTAGCAGTTCACATGGCCTTCGAGTCGTGTACATGACATGTTATTGAGTCTCGAATAGTAGTTGATATATTTCCTACTATTATTGATATTATTCATTGTATTATTGTTTGGGATGCTTAATTATACTCCTCTGTTGTTGATTATATTTGGGTGTTCTACTCACTCTTATATTTTATTGGTTTCAGAGTAGACAGGTTGAATTCAGGAGAGGAAAGAGATCAGGCGACTATTGGATAGTCACCAGTTAGAGGTGATATCAGAGATTGAGACTTCTATGATAAATATCTGAGATTTTATTGCGTTTGGATAATTATTAGAGTTTCAATTACGAGAAATTGACATTATGGATATTATTATTTTTCTTTCAAGAAATTTATTATCGGTGTTATGGATTTTTATTTAATGATATATTTATGATTAATTATTGATGGTGTTAAATGCTAGAATTAAGTTCATTTAAATTGCTTGATGACGTGTAATTGATGATTTTGGATGATTTGAGACTTTCACCGTGACGGTTTGGGTCGGGTTCGAGGGTTTGAGCTCTGGTTGTCACATGGTATATCTCATACTTCTGATTTGATTATATATTTTGATCCAAATTTTGGATTATCTATTATGATGCTGATCCGGCCTTTGGCATATGCACTTGCGATTGGATCATTTGTTTATTGAATTCTATTCTAGATCACTATTTAATTAGGCTTTGGATTTGACATCTTCTTGTTTGATTTAGAGTTTGGATCACTTTTGTTATATATATATATATATATACATTTCGAGAAGATTTTTTTTTTTTGGTTGGGTTTTTATTTTGATTTGATAAATAATTTGAGTTCGAAACTACTATTGATTTTGATATTGCACTTTATTTTGAATTTGATGATTAAATTTTTAATTATTGGAAACTTAGATTTATTTATGTTATCCGATAGTTTTGACCCCTGACTTATAGTTTTAGTCTCCATTCCATTCCATATTGACAGGGCAATGACATGATGTGACATGCTGTGGTATAGTATTTCAAGAACTTGGATTGACGACCAGATCAAAAGTCTAATACAATCAGTGCACCGCACCACTCGGTTGAGAATTTACTTGGAATTAAAAAACTTCTAAGAACATATTTATAAGTTTACTATTGCATTTTCAAGTTTTGCAGTCAAATTTTATTTGTAGGCTATATTTAATATGGTCTAAATTAAGTTTGGCCAACCCGTTAAAATAAGGGTTCCGCATATCATGAATTCGTAGAAGAATATCAAACGATCGAGTTGTTAAATTTAAAATGGAAGAAAATAAAACATATGTGCGGACACCTAAATAGCTAAATGGCTGAATGACTACATTGTTGAGAATTCAAAAGATTGAGACACCAAATAGCCCAACAAATGATCAAACTAGACATTAAGTTATGACAAATGATTATACAAATTGAGTGATTATTGGTCGTACTAAACAGACAGTTAACTACTAAATCAAGTATTAACGTTTAAGCAGTTTTGAACTTATGCAGTGGCTGAGTCTCTAACCAATATAATGCATCAATTAAACAATCATGTCAATTTTAAAAAGATACACTTATTGTTAGTAAGACTATAAATACACCAATATACTTTGAATTAATGACAATACAAGGTGGAGGCCGAGATTGCTACGATTGCGCAAAAATTTTATGTTAATGACAATACAATGTGAAGTCTAAGGGTTGCTGTGCATCTAATGGTCGTTGGATCAAAATTCAATGGCCATGCAAACTCCCAATCTCTTCTTTTGTATATTCCTCTTTTTTTTTTTTTTACTTTTTTTGGATGCTAAACATTTTAACCGAATAGGATGATGGTCTTTGCTAATAATTGATACTCTAAAATATATATTAGAATAAATTATTTTTTATGAGTCTTATATTCATTAAAATTGTTATTTTTTATTTCTAAAACTATCAGATATTTTTTGCCTAATATTTGTGAAAAGTTTGCTTGAATGACACTATTAAGTGGAGATTTGCACAATGTTTGTTCAAACAAAATCTATTTTTAGTAATTGTATAGAAAGACGATTGATGCACACCTAAAAGATTTACATGTGTTATTTTCAGTAACCTTTGTTGAGACTCACATTTGAGTAGCACTTGAAATATGCACGTGTAGGGTTTACACACATTTGATACAAAATTCTTGCATAATTTTGGGGGCAAATATAAGGGAATTTTTAGTCTTCTTTGAGTACTGAAATAGAGAGATATTGAAAGAAGAAAGAGACAAAACAGAAGATAAAATTTGATCATACATTTGAACTTCAAATCGTGTTCTATTTTGGAAGAATATTTTGATTGGTTATTTTCTTTTCATTTACTATTACAATCCCTATTACTTGAGTTATTTTCTATAAAATATTTTTTCTTATACTATCGGAGATTTTTTATACCACACTTACCAGATAATGGATATCTTTATGAATTTATAATTCTATTATTTCTTTTCTTATTCTCAAATGAGCTTTTCATATAAAATATTATATCTTATTATTGTAATAATTATTTTGCTATTGTGTGTTTATGTATTGTCACCTTCCAAGGATTCAAACAAAGAGTTTGAGAAACTATCATTATAAACATTAGTTTTCGACTTTGTGGGCAAAGTTTTGATGAGCAAAACCCAACATGTGTGTGTATATATTCAATGGGTTATTTTAATTGAAAAATAATTAATATAGCTCATTGCAATTGATGGGTCCGGTAATCCGTGGGTCGACACGGAATCAGAATTGCAACGGATGAGCACTCGAAAGCTGTAGTCTAGGAGAAGTTCCTCAAGACCCAAAACCCAAACTGTGTGAACCAAATTCATCCGGCAAGATGTGGGCCCTTAGAGTCACCTGCCAGATGCAGCCCAATAGCATGCTTCTCAACGGCTCTAATTTGGCAGACAATTATATGTAGCTGCGCCCCTGATGATTTGACTCAGTGTAACCCATCGAGGGATCATGAGCCCTAGCATCTTCAGCAGGCTTAGACCATAGAGCCATGTTATTGGTCACTCACTAGAATTCTAGCAACACTCCAGCAACCGTGATCCAACTCTTCCCCTTCAGCTAGCTTCTTTCCTTTGCAAGAAAAGGGGGGCTCTTCCGGTTGTCAATAAATTTCCAAATGAGAAAGGACAAAAGAATGCGACTCCCGATCTTAGAACCACTCTCTGGAGAAGGCATCCCTTTCCCTGAGCCACCTCCTGTTTGGGTGCACCTAAAAAGTTGCTCCTTAATTTAGTGCATTTATCGAAACTGGGTCTTTAATCTCTAAGCTATTCCTTAGTCGAACACACTCATCAGAACTCAATCTTTCATCTCTAAGTCACTCCCCTGACAAACTCATTCGTTGGAACTCAAACATCCATCTCTAAGCCGCTCCCGAACTGAATGCACTCATCAAAATTTAATCCTCCATCTCAAAGTTGTTCTCTAGTCGAGTGCACTCATTAGAACTCAATCCTCAATCTCTAAACTACTCTCCAATTGAGTGCACTCGTTAGAACTTAATCCTTCATCTCAAAACCGCTCCCTAGTCGAGCACATTCGTTGGAGCTCAATCATTTAGTTTCAAGCCGTTTTCCAATTGAGCGCACTTGTCAAAACTTAATCTTTCATCTCCAAATCGCTCTTTAGTCGAGCGTACTTACCAAAATTCAATCCTTTGTAAACACTCAATCTTTGAAAATATGTATATACGCATTATTCATTCATCATCTTATCTTTCTTTATATTTGAGAATGATTTCTAATTGAGTATCGGAGAAAATATTAGGGAGCGGATCTCGCCATCCTTTGATCTCTTATTTGTTCGATGTGATTTGTAGGATCTAAGTTCAAAATAATGAAGATTGGACGTTTGAGTTAGGCCTCTGAGAAAAAATCATTTCATTAGACATTTATGATTATTTTATACCATTTTTTATCTATAGATAAAAAAAATAATTTTTTTAAAAAATTTTTTTAATATTTTTGAATTTTATATTTATGCTCCCTAATTGGTTTGATAATTTTTGAATTCAACGACGTGACCCTTCGACTTGCGATTTTTATGGTCTCCATTCCATTCCGTGAGGGCAGGGCAACGACGTTATGGAACATGCCGTGGCGCGGTATTCTCAAGAATACGACCGGATAAAAAGTCATACGGTCAATGCAGTGGACCACTGGGTTGAGAATTTACTTGGAATTAAAACAATTCTAAAAATATTTTTATAAGTTTACAACAATCAAATTTTATTTTTAGATTATATTGGGTAAGATATAAATTAAAATCGATTCAACTCATTGAAAAATGGGTCCCACGTATTATAAGTTTATAAAAAATATAAATTAATCGAGTTATTAAATTTAAAAAAAAAAAAAAACAAGAATATGCTTAAATACCCAAACTACCGAACTACAAAATGGCCAAACTATTAAGAATATAGAAGACGAGGCACCTAATGTCCCGGCAAAGCATTAAACTAGTTATTAAGTCTTGATGAATGGCTACAAAAATTGAGAGATAAATGATTATACTAATAATGAGGGCTGAGAGCCCCTGGCGGCAGAGGGCCGAGAGCCTTCGGATTGGAGGAAGGATAAGGGCCTCCTGGCAGGCAGAGGGTTGCGAGCCTCCTGACGGCGGAGGTGCGACGGCCTCCAAAGGAGAGGACTAAAAGCTTCATGAATTGGAGGTGGCCGAGGGGCCCCGGATGGGCGGAGAGCCGAGGGGTCTCCTGGATGAGAGGAGAGTCGAGGGTCTTCTGGCCGCCAATTTGCTCTCGTTGGAGATCAACTAGTAACGGCTATGCCATTCTCCGAGCCATATGAAACCTTATGGAGTTTCTTCGAGCTTCTCCAACTTGTCCTTCAATATTTGAGGATGCTTGCTTTTTTAGTGAAATTTACAGATGTACTATTTTTCTAAAAGTAATGTGAGACTTTTACTTTAAAAAAATTATATTGAATTGTAGACTTACTGCGGGGCCTGACCCATTGACACATGGTTATTGAACCCATAAGTATGAAATATGAATAAAAAAGTTTGAATATCTGATCAAACTTTATCAATATGGCTATCTAAATTTCATATACACATCATATTATAATTTATTTTAGGTTAAAAATGAGCATAACATAATACACTTTGAATTAATGACAATACAAGGTGGAATCTGGGGCTACTACAGTCAGTTAAAAATTTTACATTAATGATAATATAATATTAAACTTGAGGGATGCTTTGCATTCAATAGCTGTTGGATGAGAATTTAATGGTCATGCAGCCTCCCAATCTTTTTCTTTTATTTATTTATTTTTTGTTTTTAAATTTTTATTTGACATTGAATATTTTTTAGTGTAAAAAATATTAGATTATTTGAAACTTATTAGTGGTTGAGCTAAAGTTATGTAAATAAATTATCTAAGTATTCTAATATTATTTATATTTTAAAGCACTAGTCATTATAATTACATAATGTGAAAAATAAAAAATACAACATGAAAAGAAGCCAAAAAAGGTACGAGAATAATAGCTGGCAAGTAGGCACCTTAATCTATATAAGGTGATATAAAAAATAAGATATGAAGTAAATTTTTTCCATGGGAGTTGTGTATATCAAGTGCATGCATATTACGGTATATAATGAGTTTAATATCTTTTAACATGGTAGCGAAGTAATGATAAGAGTATGTTATTAGACCCGATAAAATGAATATGACCCAAACAAAAAATGGGTCAAGGCACTCATGCTAGAATGGAGAAATAGACTCAGAGGAGGACTTTGAGAATCGATAAAGGAAAACCAACTCTAGGTGGCCGACCCCAAGAGCTGAGTCCCTGGGATGAAATCTCGATGGTAGGACCGAGTTTTGAAGCTAGAATTCTCGGAACCAAATCCCCCCAAGCTGAAAACTATGGAGGAGCTACAATGGTCGAGTATATTTTAAAATGGTGTCATTTCATGTCATCCTAGCAAAACAATCAACAAACTTTGGGAGGCAAGATACTAAGGAAAGCAATCATATTAGCTATGATTATCCTAAATTTTCACATGTAACAAGGGCTGTTATCTTACACACCTTAATTGAATGGCACTCTAGATACTCTACAAAGTTGCAGCGCTTCAAAAGTAAAGCACAAATAATTTTTCATAGAGTATAGGCTATATGTTTTGTTAGGGAAATGGGCACTAGTTGGACGGTGGAATTGAGAAAAGAACAATACACATAATTTTTTATATGAAAATTTTTTTTTTAAATAAGAGGAAGAAAACCACGGGACACTTAACTCACCAAAAATCTCATAGTATAAAATTTAGTTATAAAAACTATAGGTTATAGAAACTCTCAAAGAATAGAATATAAGAGTAAAAACACGGCTCATTGTTTTTCTCTTTCTTACACACTTCCCAAATTACAGCTATGTACATATATAGATGTAGATGGGTCTCCTTCATCGGACGGCACCTGCTTTGCAAGTTGATGGCGTGTCATGCGAAATCTACCACATATTCTATAAATTTACCTTTTAGCCGTAAACTATGCAGTTGGCATATTCTACAAAGTCGACTACCAATTCTAAAAAGTTACTACCTGTTCTGCAAGATAAGCTGCTTGCATGGACGTTGCATATGATCGGCTTTTCAGACAGGTCATTCTCTCCTTTCCACCACTCCGACCAATTATCACACTCCGGCCAATTATCACCACTCCAACCAAGTATCACCACTCCGGCCCATACTTCACTTCAACCAATTATCACCACTCCGGCCAAGTGTTTCACTCTGACCAATCATCACCACTCCGGTCAAGTGTTTCACTCAAACCAATTGTCACCACTTT
Organism: Nepenthes gracilis; assembly: GCA_033239525.1. Classification (NCBI taxonomy): domain Eukaryota; kingdom Viridiplantae; phylum Streptophyta; class Magnoliopsida; order Caryophyllales; family Nepenthaceae; genus Nepenthes; species Nepenthes gracilis. The sequence continues at coordinate 1,402,112 of BSYO01000006.1, read as the reverse complement.
GGCCAATTATTTCATCATTAGACCATATCACTACGCGCGCTTGCGGCGAACATAATAATATTTTACCTTAATATTGTACTAATGTGTATTCGACCAAATTTGTTGTCCTACCAATCGAATATGAGCTCACATGAGAGTGATCTCTATCCTAACATGTCTTTGATTAAGATATAGTCATTTTCTTTGTTAGGAAAAACATACTCATCAAATCACTTACCCATCTAGAACCTAAAACCTATTCAGATCTACTAGACTCACGACAGTCATCACGTAGGGCTCTTTCGATCACAGTGCGAGCCCTCTTGAAAGACTACATGTTCCACCATCATCTAGGGTTGCCACGTCTCTATTCTTCATTTACCATAGCCAAGGAGGAATTCATTACTTCTACTTTTGTGTATTCTTATTTAGCTAGCATTTTGTTTATTTGAATATCAAGGGGTCCTAACTCACAAAGTTTTCTGTATTTTCATCCATTCATACACTAACATTTTGAGAACGAAATAAATTAATTATTATTTAGTTTAGACTTATCTCATTAATTCAGCAAGTTTAAAATTAGGTTGAATATCTGACAAATTAGTTCAATGAGTTTAATTCGAATAAACAAAGCATATGTTGCTTCTAGACTTATTTAACATTCAGTATAAATAATACAATATATAGTATATAAATAAGTTGTAGTTTTATGATAAATTATCAGTAAGAATGACATTCAATACGAAATAAATTAATATGCATTAAGAATGTCCTTTTCTTTTACTTACCGAAAAATATACCGGTAAGTAGGAATTTTTTTGATTTTACAATGACTATAAATCAAGTTATCACAAATCAAGTCTGATCATTTAATTTATTATAAATAAGTATAATAAGTAAATTCATCAATCAATTGCATGTTAGAGTGTTGATATTTCGTAAATAAATATTAATAAATATTGACTTATTAAGAATTTACATTTTAACAAAATAAATAAACACATTTTCAAGAAAAATATTCAAATAAAAAGTGAAAAAAATAAAACAACTAAAAATTAAAAATAAAAACTTATTTTTCCATCTAGATATGGAGTAGTATTCTCTCAAGAAAACTCCTTTGGATTTCTTTGGTATGGAACTGATATTTTTCTTGTAGAATGACTTTTGAACTGTCTTCAGGTCTCCTTTCGGCTCTCTCATCATCTCCGAACTTCTTTTTGTAAAGATTTTCTCTTATAAAACATGTCAAGGGCTCTTAGGGGTTCCACTTAGAGAGGAGAAAGGTGGGTGACACTTGTTGGGTTTGATAACTCAACTGTAGGATAACTCAACAAATGCAAAATCATCAGAAGTTGCACAGGACTTGTGTGATGTGCTGCAAACTGGCTGCAGCAAAGGATCGAGGATGGCCAATGGTATCAAGGACTGTGGACTTTTCGAGGTTGTGGCCCGCGGACTTGTGCACTGAGAAAGGCCCGATGACTTGTGCGTAGGAGATGGTCCGTAGATTGGTACGCAGAAAAAGAGCCGAGGACTTGTGCGGGAAATGACCAGAATGGATCTACAGGTGGAGTGGCCAATTTGCCGGTTGGGCAAATTGGCCGGTTGACCAAAATGACCGGGTGGCCAAAATGGAAGGTTGGCAAAATAGCAGGTTGTGCCATTTTCCCCGGAATGACCATTTTGCCTATTTGGAGCGAAATACCAGAATGACTATTTTGCTCGGTTTGGAGCAAAAGGTCGGAATGGGCCATTTTGCCGGTTTGGAACAAAATGTTGGAATGGCTATTTTGTGCAGTTTGGAGCAAAATGCCCGAATGGGCCATTTTGTCGGTTTGGTACATTTTGCCAGGATGGAGTCAACAAGGCTAGAAAAGGTTGACTGGTTAAGAGAAGAATCCGGTCAACAGAGGGTTAACCGATTGAGCAGGATGCTGACTTGGCACAGCTTTTGTAGAGTTGCAGAGCTTGTGCCATCTTGTAAGGCATGCGCCTGTAGGAAGCTCGGGAACCGGTAAAGGCGCAAAAATGATAGGGACGGTGGGACACATCATCGGCGAGATGGCCAGTTGAGCAGATAGGATTTGGTGGAGTCGGGTCATTATAAAAGTGCGCCAGGAGCTTCAAATGAAAGTGTGATAAATTACAAAAAGCCAGTGTACTAAGCACCAATGGCTATGTTAGTGTGAGAAATCACAAGGGGCATTGTATGCCAGGCCACATGTGTGCGGGGGTGAAATAAAAGTTACCGTTTTACCATATTTGTAAAATATCAGTGAGCAGAGTGTACCACCTGTGAGTAGAATAAGAGAAGAAAAATAGAAATATAAGAGGGAATGAGAGTTTCCTTACTTTAGAGTTATTTTTTTGTTCTATACTCGAGTATGCAGCGGATACTTTGTTTTGGGGTTTTTATAATCTATTTTACATAGTAAAATTTTTCAAAATTTGTCTCGTAATTTTTTTCCTTAGTTAAGAAGGAATTTTTCGCGTTAAAATGTTATGTATCCTTGTATTCATTGTACTTACATTAATGGTGGTCGATGATGTCGAGGGGTTCGGGTTTTTACTACGCCGGATTGGGAGAATCCGAGGTTTGAATCCCAACAACACCACCCTCTTCAAGGTTAATCGATTGTTTTTTCACACGATGAGAGTGGAGTTGACCTAATTTGCATAAAACATGCTTCCAGTATGCCATTGGGATTCAATGAAAATACGCAAGATATCGATGCAATTAAACAAACCTTAATCTTCTATTAAACTTCAACTATTAAATACTTGAACACAATACAATCAAGCACATAAAATTATACAGTAATATTTAGTATGGAAAATCTTTCTCGACCAAGAAAAAATCATGGGATATATTCCAAATAAATCCATTACGAATAATACCAGTTATAAAGGTAACCCTTTTTCGAAATTCCTTTACTAGTATACCAATAAATGATTGATTAAATACAACTTTCCATAAACCTAACAATCCTTAAGAAAAAACACAATGAGAATAATAGCAAACGATGGTCGTACGTCCCGAGAACATATTAGAGCAAAAACATGAAACTTGAGTCGGATCTTAGTCAAATGCTGAGCCCCTCATCTTCTTCTTTTTTCTCTTCTTTCTTTTGTGCAACGCTTCTTCTGGTACCACTGATTTTGAATTCTCCTCCTTCATGTCATCTGCTAACCCTAAAATCACATCAAATGAGAATTTAAAACAATATTGGCGTACATGTATTCCTTATGTGTATCAAGTGTGATCCTTTTAGGCAATTTAAACACATGCCTCTCATAAGCTAGTCCCACTAAAATTGACCCACATGAACCACTCTAGGCTCAAATCTTGCTTATTAATTTTCTTGGCCTTTAAAACACTAAGCATTTATACCTTCTTGCTAGTGAGCCACACACACACACAAAACGGTGGGTATGAGATATTTAAGTCAGTCATGTTATTATCTAATAAATTATTCTTAACGTAATATTTTAAAAAAATTTAGATTATTTATCTGACTTTTTACCTTTGCGTTAAGTATTAATGTTAGTGTAAGAGATAGTTGCAGAAAAGACTGATAACACTAAAATGTCTTGGTTATAAGCATAGCATTCAATAAACCAGCTAATTTAAAATGACTGAGGATAAAATCTTTCCCTAGTGGAGAACAGTCCCTCATTACAATGCTACTGTTGTTGGATGAATTGTCAGGATAGATTGAGAGCATTAAATTTATCAATAACTACTGATCTCAGGTATGATTACAAAAATTCAATGTTAATTAATTAATTTTCTAGAATTTGTGGTTATTAACCAGAAAAAAATTAGATGGCCGATTGTAGAAATAATGGCCAGATTCACTACACTTTTCATAGTATGAGTTTTTTAAAAATTTAGATATGAGCCTGTGAAATCTACCTGCTTGAGAAAAGGACACTTCTTTTCCGTCTGGTACTGAGAAAGACTTGCTTTGCTTTATTAGCAATCAAATTTCGTCATTTGCCTCTTCCCACACGCCTAGCTCTTCATCAACGGCCTCAATCAAATCACCTGTCTCTCTCTCTCTCTCTCTCTCTCTCTCTCTCAATAGAATGGACAGGAATCGACTCAACAACTAAAAAAATGATTGGCGCGGTGCATGCACGAGATTTTTACCAGGCAGGATATGTAAAGATATAGATACACATAGAGCCTTATCTCGATAGCTATGTGTAGAGGTCATCATTCTCATTCTCATTGTATATATTGTTTTTTATTTCTTTTTCTGAGAAAAAAAGCTTCGTGCAATATTTGGGAGATAATTAATAGCTTATGGTGTCCGGGTTCGGAATCAACAGTTTATGGTGTCGGGGTATTTCCAATAGTTTAGATATGCTATATCAAGATTATATGGGAGAAATCATATCATATTATCAAATATCCACTTTGGCTGTCTCTTTCAACTTAGCAACTGAATTAGATAATTGTTTGGAATTGAAGTTGAAAATATGTGGGAAACTAATGGATGCAATGGAGTTTCCCTGAGAATCAGTTGCCAACTTGCAATTTTGTGATTGAGAAGGACCTCGTGGGACAAAATAATACAAGACGCCTATTATACTCTTTTGGCTAAGATGTCTACTCTTTGACTGAGATTTTGTGATTGAGAAAGGTAGCATCGGAAATGAACCGATGAATCCTCATTATTTATCGGAAGAAATCATATCATATTATCAAATATCCACCTTGGCTGTCTCTTTTAATTTAGCAACTGAATTAGATAATTGTTTGGAATTAAAGTTGAAAGTATGTGGGAAACTAATGGATACAATGGAGTTTCCCTGGGAATCACTTGCCAACTCAACTTGCAATTTTGTGATTGAGAAGGACCTCGTGGGATAAAATAATACAAGACGCCTATTATACTCTTTTGGCTAAGATGCCTACTCTTTGACTGAGATTTTGTGATTGAGAAAGGCAGCATTAGAAATGAACCATTGAATCCTCATTAATTATTAGGCATCTAACACTGTGAGAGTGTAAGAAAGCAAATTATACAATTAAATGTATGCAAGTAGTGCAGTAATATTTAATGTGAGAAATATTTCTCAATTAAGAAAAATTACTAGACGAAGTTTAAATAAATTTATTATAAAATTGACTAGTTACAAATATAATTTCCTTTGATATTTCTTCCCTATAGTCCAAATGAATAATAGTTGTACCCAACCCCCAATACACTTCCTAACCCATAAGAGAATAATTCACCAATAAAACGAGTAACAAAGCAGAAATATGTCTTAAAAAAAAAAACAAGAGAAACAAACTTAAGTTTAGCTAATAATAGAAATTGAATTGGATTTCAATTGGATACCGAAATCCTTCTTCTTTTCTCTTTCTTATTTCTTTTCTTACTATATCCTTGTGTTCGAAATGATTTCTCTCTCGTGACCCTAAAATCGCACAAGGTCATTTACAACAGAGTTGACATTTGAACGGAAAACTAGAATTGGCTCCTGAGTACCCTAGGGTGCACACATGTGGCATTCATTTTGTTTGTTCGCACATGAGCGCCTCCCAATCGTACACAAGCATTGCCCATTCTGTCAATTGATTCAATTTTTGTTCAAATGAATCTTGCGCAAACCTCCAGCAAACTCTATCATTTAAGCAACCTTATACAAATATTATACAACTCTTGTCTAACATTTCTACTCGGTTGAACATCACATGAATATTGCACATCATTTTGAAGACTCATCTATTATGTATAAAATTTATAAAGCAGTAATCAAAAACCTAACAAATTTGAAGAAAATTAAGTTTATGAAAACTTCTCACTCCTGATAATAGAAAAGTTGTGCTTCTCCACGGGAGTGATGGATACCTACATTGGGTGGATTTATCCTATATGAGGCCCATGAGCCATTATAAATAGCTATTAATACACTTTACCATGCATTATCGAGCATTGGGATTTTCAAGTGGGCAAATTATTAAAGAACGAAAAGAGTCAAAGTACAACTATATTATAACCAAACTAGTAAAGTTAAATCGAAATGGGCAAGTCAATAAATGACAGAATATCAAATTAGATAGCTAATCAGAAATATTACATACTCTGCCAATTTTTAAATTTATTAATACTGACTCATCATTGAATCTGATAGTTATTCTATCAGAATAATCAAAATTATTAACTAGAGTCAGAGATATTAACACTAAAAAAAGACATCATGTTCGCCATAATCTTCTAACAAACCATTCCAAATTACCCACTGAGCCCATGTGCTTAAATGTTGCACTAGAAGAGGCTCTATTTTGCTACGGAGTAGATTCACAAATGGTGTGATGAATGATCTCTTTATTTAAGTTAAAATCTTTCATTACAAATTCAGGAACCATTATTTATGAAGGAATTTGTGTCTCAATAATTTGTTTAATGTTGTTATATTTTAGGGTGTCAGATTGATATACATCAGGTGGACCCATATACATCAACAATAATGATCAATGATAGTAAGAAATATTATGTCGTATTAAGTGGAGGAATATGATATCCCCAAACGTTAACATGAATTAACCTAAAAGGTGAGTGTGTATGAATTGTACTTAATAGAAATTGCGAATGAATTTGTTTGCAAAACTGTATGGATTAAATAGACTTAGAAAGCAAACAAAAACTCTTATTTGAAGGTTAAACAAAATGTTGATGGCAAAGATGAGAGTCTACCATGGAAATTGAGTGGCATTCAATCATTTATGTGACAAAAGTAACTATTCCAGTAGAAAGATATGTAGTTCAATTGATAATACAGGAGGCTCTTGTCAACAAATTAACATAGCAAATAATGTTATCAGTCACTCTTCTCCTGTGTCAAGTATTCAATGCATTTTTCTATCAAATACGCGATCATAGAAAGTAGACCTAATATGTCACTCAATATAAAATTCATCGTAAGCACCTTATAACAAACATCAATTGCATGACCCTACTAGTCACAATTGTCACATTAAAGGTGTGATCCACACGTATCTGAAATGTGCCCAAGCTCTTTCACAAACCCTGTATTTTAGATGACTATTTTTACGTGCAAAAATCCTGCCTAACTTTTGTGGGTAGTTTCTCACATCAAAGGCCAAAGCTTCAAGCAAATGCATGCTTCCCTTTAACACTCCCTCGCTGTTTTTAATCCTGGATTGTAAGAAAATCGTCTTTGTTGACAATCCAGAGTAGATTTATAAGTAAAGTTTTTCCTCGAATAGCATCATTAAGTCCCATTGAGTCCCATGAGAAATCTCATGGCCGTCTGATTTTGCTTGAACCGGAGGACTTCCTTCATGATGCTGCAAGTGCAGGTTGGAATATATGGAGCATAATGTATTACATTCATCTCATAGGCCCTTCAGTTTGGAGTAATATGCATAAATGGCTATGTGGTCCACTTTGATGTGAAGAATTGGGATTTTCCAAAAACAAAAACATGTACACAAACACCCTAAGAGCACAATAAATAGAATCACATGACTAAGCACTTACAAGTTGCATTACAATGTTTAATGTGAAAAATTATTTTTAATTAATGAAAAAATCACAATACAATTTTTTTTTTAAAAAAATCAACTATAAAAGTATTTAATTATAAATTAGCCATCTTCTAAATGCCTTCACAACAATGTGTTAATGACAGATTGAATATAACCTAACTATCTAACAATTCACTAAAAAGAATATATCGAGAAAATAAGTAACCAAATAAGAATACACATTAAAAATAATATTAAAGTAACATATCTAAATTTAATAAAAAATAAAATTTAAATTGAATTTCAGTAGGATATCGAACCACTTCCTTCTCCCACTTTTCTCTCTTTGTGTAAAACTCCTTTGTATTAAATGATCAAAAACATACCCTAAAATTATGAAATGGCCTTTTATATGTCATGTTGTTGCTTGAAGGGCCAACTTGCAGTCATCTCTTGGTGTTCCATTGAAAATCCTTAAATTCTTGATGCTTAAGTGATCAGGTCATAGTCTTCTCATTAATAACTATTGAAAATCCTTTCCAACCTGGTATTTAAGCCACCAATTTGAGATCTTTATAAAATCTCTTGCAAATAATTTCATTCAAGTAAACCTTACATAAATCTGGCGTGAAAAAACTTAATAGCTTTGGAAGTAAAAAAATAGTACTGTTAATAAGTAAATGACTCATAAAGAAGTGATTAAAAATCTAACAAATTTTTTCTTACGATTTTGTAAGAGAGCTTCGCCTCTCCGATAAGCCGCTATCGCCTCTTACCAATGGAAAATTTTCCTCTATGAGGATATTGCAGTGGCTGCCATAAATTTGAACAACACTCTTTTTTCATTCAATTGAAATACCAAAGTACTGCCACTCCCCCTAGTCACCTTCACCATAGTAAGGTGACTCCCTCTTGCATTCCTCCTCAACCTCTTCTCGTCATCTTGACCGAACCTCCCATTGGTAACCCTGCAATTATCTTTAAAAATTAAAACATTCATCAACTATTGATTGAATCGCTTACTTTCTATTGCCACAATCAAGGAGTATTTGATGAGTTTTTATTGGCATTTACTAAACGCCTCACAAAAACCCTCCTCATCAAGCTTGCTAATTGAGATCAAACTAAACCTCATACTCTGAGCATATAGCACGCCACTCAACATGAATTTCATACTATTACTTGTCTACAAGCTAACATCCCCGATAGTCACTATATTTGACTAGTCATCATTAGCAATTTTTAATACCTCATAGTCTATAGGGGTATAAGAGATAAAGAGCGAGTCACTCGATATTGCATAGTGTGAGGTTCCACTATTCATCCTCATCTCATGGCCTGCGAAACTTTGTATCTTTGTCACATCAATGACTAGAAAATCTTCGTAGGTAGTAATTATTGCTATACTCCCTTCTCTCTTACTGCTCGCTACTGTGACGTACTGTATTTTCTAAACAGAATTCAACGGAATCTCGATTGTAATACGATCGTCAGACTAATACAAACATATACAATTCTCTATACAACATATAAAAATCCATCCCGAAATACTCCAAACCACTAGGAACGACACGTAACAATCAATACAGGATCCAAATTGCCATAGAAATTTTCATGGCCCCCAACGTCGTGTCTCCAGGATATAATATCTGCCACAGAGAGATGTCACTAGGTACTTGAAACAAACCATTATATCCTGTGGAAGTATACACTATCATCCATACATACAGCGAAAACTACTACATCAGATCATCATCCATATATACATTATACATCAACAAACCCAACCGAAAAATAAACAAGTCCTCCAAATGTATACAAAACTATAAAATACAAGTCCATAATAAGATCTTCCAAGTCCCGTGCCTAGCCAATTTCTAGTCCCTACTCTGCCTCATCGGACGTAAGCTCATACTCATCTAAAGGAGAAAAAATAATAAAGATAAGCCAAATGCTTAACAAATACAAAAATCAAAGATAATAAATAATATACGTAATATAAAGTAAAGGAGAGATATATTAGTATAATAAAAATGTATAAACATAAAACATGAATAAATATACTTTATGGAATACATTTATCTTTTTTATTTTATATTATTCTTTTTTTAGGTTCTAAAATATGTATAACTTTTTTACTTTGCGGGCTAGGGCCGATAGGTCTTATTAGCTAACGGTGTAAACAAATCGAGAAAATAAAAGTGTATGTATCCACACATTCTAAGGCGCTACCCACAAACCTTAAATTTAACGTCCCGTGGCGGACGATGCCCAATAATCAGGGCCAGATAACATATACAGATAACAGATACACTGCAAGAGTATCTCCCATAATGCAGGAGCAATTCCTCGATTTGTCATAGTAATATCCTAAGGTATACCATGGAATACTACTCTCTAAAATATAAATCTGTGATCCAAGTTTTATAATTTCTTATTCTTTAAGGAAAAATCTACCAAATTTCTTTTACAAAGTTTTCACTCCTGGAGAACGAATCATAAATATATTAAATTATAGCATTTCCTTCATATACTTATATAATTTCCATAATTCTTTGATACGGATATAGGTAATCATTTTCGTATGAGTTTCATATACTCACAGGCTTTCAATTTCATGTATAAATCATCATAAAACTTGAAACATATAAAAAATTCTTACCACAAAGCACCAGATATAACTTTAAAGCTCCCGGACAATAAATCCCTTCAAAATCACATGTAACATAGTTTTTAAAATATATACAAGATAACATACGAACTGTACATATGGATAAATATCTCAATTCATATCACATCCGATTATATTCCCGGAACATATAAAATTAATATATATAAAATACATGTACATAAATATTAAATAATCGGAGTACCCATATCTATAAAGTTAGGATTCTCAAGTTCCATAACAAAATCATGCATAAACCCTAAACTTCATGGGTAAAAATGCCAAGGTGCAGGTTAAGGTTTCCAAGTGTATAAAACTACCAAATCGGACACCCAATTGATAAATAAACATATACAAGGTATGGGTATCTATATTCTAAAGCCAATTTATGTAAAAACCCCAAAAATAAATGGATAAAAATATCCGGGCGCGGGTTAGGATTTTACATACAAGAAACAGGTCAAAACTAAGAAATTGGACATAAAATTAACGTATGTGCATGCTCAAGTCATGGGTAATAGAAAATATAAATTTAATCGGGTATAGAAACGATGATACCCAAAGAAAACGAAACGAAAGTATATAGAAATGAAATAGGAGGGTATGAGTACACTTATTACGACCCGATTTATCACTTCTTCAATTAGCTTTAAGCCAGATTCGGACTCGAAGGCCTTGATTTTCACTTCCTCTCTCTTTTCTTTTGTGCTTTCTCTCTTCTCTCTCTCAGAACCACGTGGAAAAATAACGATAATGAACCCAAACGTGTTTTTATACCCGAATTGGCACTCAAGCACCAAGGCATCCGAAGGGCCGCACTCGAGCACATGTTGAGCTCATCGAGCGACCTATTCTGCTAAACGTGCCCCAGGCACGCCTCGGGCATAGAATTTGTTATCCCGAGTGGTGCCTCGGGGGTTGATTGGGCGCTCGTAAGCCCCCCTTCAAGCCTGCAACGAGCTTGCTTCGCGCTTGTGCCGTCCAGTACCCGTTTCAATTATTCTAACTTAATTTCTCATATTATTGGACCCTAATTTTGATTATATAAGTTTAATAAGTCATGATTATCATAATTTAAAACTTGAATTTTATTTACGGATTAATATTTTACGGTTTACAACAACGCAACCGATTTTGCCAATTCTGAATATTTGGGCTTTTTAGTCTTATTTCTCTCATGTCATTTGACCTCAATTCACTAATATTAATTTAATTGCTTATATTTACTATATTTTAAAAATTGGTACCTTACAGCTATCACCTTTCTCCTGTTTCTATTTAAATTAATCTTACTTAATTAATCTTTTTGTCGTAATGAAAGTATTTAATGTCCTTGAACTTGAACTGACTATTATTCCTCTTTGAACTTGTTGCCCCTCTTCTTCAATCTCTCATGAGCCCAAGCACTAATGGACATCAAGACAATCAATTCTCTTAAAATCTCATCAATTTTTTCTAGTTAAACTCATTCGTAAGTGAAAAAGTGATGACCTCATTTAGACTAAGCTTGTCATTCTCGAATAATAGCGTCATGTTAATGTGATTGTACGAAGCCAGCAAAGAAACCTACAACACTAACACCAATCTTTAAATTTGATCTACTCATGATGCACCAATATTTACATTAAATTTTCTAATGCTTTTCAAAGCTTTTTTCATTTGATAACTGGAGGTCATAGTATTTTCTTCTTCGCGTGTAATTTCGTTATCATGGATTTAAACTTATATCAACCATCAAATTTTATCCACACCTCTGTTAGATTTGCCAAACTTGTAACTTTTTAAAGAATGTTATCCAGAATATATAATTTTACCATATAATTAGTAAGATCACTTATATTTTATTATTCATCCATCATTACGCATCCTCTCTAGTTTATCCTCTTTCTTCCTTAATGCTTTTATCATTCCTTCACCGGTCAAAACATTCATCATTCTTCTTTATCAAATAATAAAATTTTTTGACTATAAAATTACTTGATATGGAATGACAAGTCCTTCGATGTCAATAACATTAAACTATGGCTTTCCCATACTAAAAACATATTTTCTAATACTACTTGTTAGAATTTTTCAAAAATAAAAATTTGTACACAACCGGTGCAATGATAACAAACTCTAAAATTTTTCATCAATCGTTAGCCACCAAACATTATGAGAATTGTTGCGTCCCGGGCCCAAGGTTGTTGTACGGATTAGGGGCCCAGATTCCTAAGCACGCGTGGGCTCGGGAAGAAGGATCGGTCTCCGTCTCTCGGAGCACAGAACACAACACCTGAAGCAAACAAAGAGGTGAAGGGTTGGTGGATTTCTCCCACCAAGGCCACTCCAGGCGCTCAAGTCGACAAATTCCATGCAATTGACGGAAATGCGCGCGCTAAGGTGGTGCGCGTAAAAATGCTGTAATGCGTAAGAAGAGCTTATGTGATGATGGTAAATGCGGCCCGAGTGGTGATGGAAGGCACGGCTTCCTTAGTGTATTTTGCGATGAGTGGCTAACTTTCCCTTTGGCGGGATGAAGAAGGAGAGGCGTTTGGTCCAATCAAGCTCGGAGGATTTGGAACCTTATGGAAGCTGGTTGAGCTTGGATCAAGGTTACCCTTAGTCGCAAGATCGAGAACCGAGAAAAATCGTTCTCGGAGTTGGAATCGAATTGAGCCGATCATCCCCCTTTTCTGCAGAGGGTGAGGTGCTTATATGCCTCCTCCGTTTGGACTCTTGGGCACAAGGCGCCCGTTACTGGATGCGTTCTGCGCCGTTGGTCATGATCGTTGACCAGCCGGTCCCGCCGGTAATCACGATAAGCGTGCGACCGCTGGCACATCTTATTTGTTGATCACGCTCGATTTTCTTGAGAGAGAGTGAGTTGCGTCTGCGAGAAATGGCCGGTGATAAGGCGTTGGCGCCGACCATACTCGTGGCTTAACCTTTCGCCTTTACCGCTTGTTCGTGAAGGCGCATTTAATCATTTGCTGGAGTTCAGTCAGTTTCGGCGTGACTTGACGCCTATTCCCCGTTGGGAGAGGCGCGCTTTCTGTGAGCTCTCATTTTCTCATGGGCCGCTGTTTGCTTTATGGGCCTGGACCTGTCTCATGGGCCGGAACATGGGACCCAACAAGAATATAATAAATAAAATTATTCAAACAAATACATATATATTACACGTAATATTTAACATGAAAAATTCTTATCAATTAAGAAAAAAATTACATGATTAATTCTGAAAAGGTTAACTATAAAAGTGTCCATCGAGTTTAAATATAACCACAATTTACCTAACAATCTACTAAAAAAGAATATATTGAAAAAACAAGTGACCATACCGTAATATTTTTTAAAAATAAGATTAGAATAATATATTTAAGTTGATGAAGAGTGAAACTCAAATTAAATTTTAACAAGATGTCGAACATATTCATCCTTTCACTTTTCACTCTTCTTTCTCTTCATATGACATTCTTTTATGTTAAAATAATCTTAGATATACCCCCAAACCATAACATGACCTTTTATGTCTCATGTGACTGCTTTTGCAATAATCTTGTTGTGTACCATTAGAAATCCTCCAAATTTTAACATTTAAGTAGCTAGCCTCTGCCCTTCCTCGTGCCGCGCCACTTTTGTCGTCTTCCCATTTCGCGCCACTTTTGTCGTCTTCCCATTTCGCGCGCCTTTCCATAGCCAGGCAGGCTTTTAGTCTTTGTGCGACCAATCACCTCGCCGGCCGAATGGGGCAGCGTCTTGGGTTCGGCCTTGCGGCGGATGCTGTTGCTCCGAAAGACGTTCACATGGATGCCGTGACCACCCGGGTGAAGGGATGCTTTGTGTTATATCTATAAATAGGGGGGTCACTCGATGGGAGTGAGTTCATCCTTACCAAAGAACTGGAGAGGCGTGGGGAGATTAGGCTGCCCACCCCTCGTGGGCACTCGAGAAAGGAGTCGGATGGACCACTTGCACGCCGGGTTCACTGACGGAGACCGTTGTAGTCCAAGCCTTGTGGCTTTTTTCCTTTGCTAACGAGAATGGCTCGATCGCCCCGCCGTTGTCATGCACCTCCTTCTTGGTTGTGGCTTGGCTGGCTGGGCGGATTCTTTGACTTCCTCGAGTATCTTCTCCGCTTTGGCTCTCGGAGGAGAAGTCTCCCGTGCGCAGGCCGGGTGCGACCCAGCCATAGAAGGGGTGCGAGGTAAGTATCCCTCCGGGAAAGGCGGGCTTGACATCGGACTTTCCCCTGAGTGCTTGCCTTCAGTGCTTCTGTGCCCAGTGGATTGAGTCAGAGACTCCCACAGGGATGCTCCCGCTTCCGCCCGATTCGCCAGTGCAATTCCGAGTTCTCCCGCGTCGTCGCTCAGCCGGCTCTCTAAGGCCGCGAGGGAGACATAAGGCTTCGCACTCTGATTTTCTCTTTCATGAGCTTCATGGTTGCGGTCCCTTGTACTTTACAAGAAGTATTTAATAAAAAGTAGCCCCTTTCTTCTTTCTCTTTTTTTTTTTTTTTTTGGCACGTCCCAATCGGGGGCTCTGCTATCGTGAGCCCGCATTTAATCGGCCAACGCGGGTGCTAGGCCGATCCCCTGAGGGACGTGTCCCGCAGCCCTGCCGCCTAGCCATCATGTCACTCGATTGGAGTTCCGCGGTGTCTTTGGGATGCCGCCACGTGCCTCAACCTCGCTAGCGGTGGCAATTCAGTTTCCCGCCTCTTTGTTCGGCGTTGTCTATTTAAACCGACGCCCAATCGTTTCTTTCCTTCCGCTGACTTCTTCTTCCTTCATTCTTGAAGTTCTTAAAAACAAATGGCGGCGAAAATGTAAGGCTCTTCTTCTTCCGTGTCCGCAGAGTCATGCGCCATGGTGTTCGCACACACACGATTTTGATCGAGGCGTATATAGCCTCCCTTAGGTAGACTATGCGATTCCGTGCTGATTTCCTTGCTCTCGATCCTCAAGATAGAGCCCGACGCCCCCGAGGGTTTTATAACAGTTTATGAGTACCATCTCAAGGGTGGACTTCCGTATTTCATTGCACCGCTTGCTGCATGCTGAGTCACGCACCGGGAGTTCCCATGGCCGGGCTTCACCCTAACGCCTTACGCTACCTCGGTGTCTCCGTGCGTCTTCGCCATCATGCACCAAAGGCGACTTTGACGCGAAGGCGGCGGGGTAATTTTTCGGGCCTCGGAGTCGGGAGGATTGGATATCGCTCACCCCGTGGCAGGATTCAACTTGCGTGGCACAAACCCGACTCAGGTTAAGGGCCGGGAAGGAGCGCTTCTTCTTCCTCCGACGCCGCCGAGTATGAGCTTAGAGAGGGTGGGGCCCGATCTCGGAGTTCTTCCGAATGCTTCAAGCCTGGGATGAGGACATGGCCGAATCCTCGGGCGATCACCCGTGGGCCCACCGAGGAGGAGAACTTTAAAAAACGGGGCCACTACCTTACCCCTATCACGTTTGAGATTGCCAGATGGGGACCTCCCGCTGGCTGGGCGGCGGCTGGGCCAGTCCAGGGAGGTCCTGGAGATACGGAGACTCATCCGCAGCCCGGCGATGCTGCGGAGGAGAGTTGTTCTCTGCTGCGTTCTTCGAGCAGTGATGAGGACGCGGCAGCCCTCAAAAGGTTGAGGGAAGCAGAAGCGCCTCTCCGAAGGAGGTGGAGAAGGCGAGTCGTCGGTTCTTCAGCTGCGGGAAGTTCGGCTCCGACGAGATCACTGCCAGGGCGCGTCGCAAAGGGAAATCGTACCTTCGCGACTTTGATCGCGGAGCCATCCGCTCACACAGTCCGGCGAGGTCAGTCTCCACCTACGGGGACCCTCTCTGGCGGTTTATTTGAGAGCGGGGGACGCGTTGCTCGATAGCCCCGAGAGGCCATCGGCCAGCACCTGGCCGAGCGCTCGGAGGCCGGGGGCACATCGTTGCCGGCTATCCTTGTCGAGCCGTCTGCGCGTCACGGGCCTCCCGGGATCCCGTGTATTCTCGCAGGCCGGGACGGCTCCCGCCGCTGCTCAGGCAGACCGCGAAGGGGAAGCGGGCCGCGCTCGTGGCGTGGAGCCCCCGAGCGTTTCTGCGGCCGCAGTCCTTCCGATCGACCTCCTCATGCAATCGAGGAGACGGAGCCGGGTGGAGTGGCCCTTTGGATGAGCACCGCACGGTGCGTGCTGCGTGGTCGGGCGGTCGGCTCAGCCCATGGGCCGATGTGGTTGAGATTAGCGAAGGGCGTGGGACATCTCGCGGGGGGGAGCCTCGCGGCGCTCCTTGGCGGCCGACCTTCCGCCCAGCCCTCCCCATGTTGTTGAGGAAGTTGAGCGTGAGAGAGGCTCTCTGTGCGGTTCCACACGCTTAATGCCTTGGGCCGAACATCTTTTTGGTACGGTTGTCTCCTTCGGACTTCTTCCCTTTCTTTGTCCATTTTGGTCATACCTCTAACTTTCCTTCTGCGCGAGCTCTCGACGATCTTGTCCCCCTCGAGGTGCGCCCGACTCTTCCGCGCAGCCTTGAGCGGATCATCGTTGACGGGCACCATCTCGCCTCCCGGCCGATGCAGCTCGAATCGCATCCCTCCCCGAGGAGGTTGGGCATTGCGGCGGAGAGTGGCACAGTACCGGAGGGCCTTCTTCTGCGGCGGAGGACGGGATCAGGCTGAGTCGTAGAGCGCGGGGCAAAAGACTCCCCTTGGTGGCGGTCGGCGATGGATACTCGCTTTGGGACGGTATCCGCTTGTGCCGCGAGATCGTCTCCCGGCGGCTCCTCACGCCCCGTCCTTGGCGTCCTTCATCCAGAAACGGGGTAGGAGAAGCGTCGCGCCAAGACGTTCCACGAGGGAGCGGGCCCGTCGAGTCTGGCCGATTAGCTACATCGCCCGTTGAGTTTCGAGTTCGGTTTCGTTGTTGTATCATGCTTGTCGCTTGTATAATGTACGTATAAATGAGAAGCTTTTCTCCCGCGTCCACGCTTCCCTTATCATACGGCGTTGCCTCGCCTTTGCTTTGCTTTACTTGTTGGATCATGCTTCGCGTTTGAGTATTGGGCCCTTTGGAGCCGTTTTGATTGAGGCCCTATACGGGCGCCTTCTTGCGTGGTGCTCGTCCTTCGTAAGAGGATGTCGTCCGCGGGCTCACGTTTGGGGCTCGTCCCAGAAAGTAGGGATGTCGTCGCCCAAGCTCCTGGAGGCTCTGCGAGGGCTAGCGCGGCCATCGGCCGCTGTCATAGGACTCCGGGTGCAGGCCTCGGTCGCGTATAATTGCCGGGGTGTGTCGCTCTACTCAAAGCGTTATGAACACGAGTTGAGGTCCTAGCCCCGACCATTGTAGGCGCAGGTGCTCTCTTCCGAGTAAGAAGGTCGTCGCACGCCCTAAGGTTTTGTCGTCGTAGAGTGGGGACTCCAAGAGCCCCCAGGCCTATGGGTCTTGACCGAACGGGTCGAGGCGCGTAGCCTTTAGGAATGGATCGCTGGATCCGGTGTCTCAGCCCACGGCCGACGGCACCGGGGTGACAGCACGGGGCCGAGTCTCGGGGTGGCCTGCAGGGGGCCTTTTGGCCTTGGCCATGGTGAGGGCAGAGCTCCCCCAGCCCATCTAGCTTGAGGACGAGTCCGTGACGGCCTGCTCTGGACCGCCTGGCACTGAGCCAAGGACTGGTTTTACGGACGGACGCTTGTCCTCCCGACTCAGGGGCAGTCTAGGTCGTTTGATTTGATTATGCAATGCATGCCATCAATTCACACGAATGAATATGCAATATGACAATAAGAGTGATAATGTTAACCAAAAAGAAGGAAAACACGCTCAAGCACTCATCATGATGTATGCGGCGTGCGACTTACCCGGATCGCCGCATTGCTCATTGATAATATTTCCTTAAGTTGGCGGCGTTTCCATGTCAGGGGGGACAAGTCTGCCGTTAAGGCGCGAGGCTTGCACGCTCCGCTCCAGGAGGATCATGAGAGAAGAACGGCCTCCCATCCGGGGAGAGCTTGTTCCCGTCGCGGTCTTTCCGCCGCCTACGCTCCGGGAGGACCAGATCTCCAATCTTTCGGTGGCGTGCCTTCACCCGCTTGTTGTAGTATCGCGCGATCGGCTGTAGTAGCGGCGGTTCGGGGACGCCGCGGCCCCGAACCTCGAGAGCAAGTCCGGACTCTAAAAGCTTCACGCGCGTTGGTGGTTGGGTCGAAGTGTTCGACCCATGAGCTTGGCATTCCCACTTCACGGAACCCACCGCCTCAACTCCGGCGGCAGGTTGAAAGGCGTCTCCCTTGTTGATTCCCTCGTAGTGGGTCGGTATGACCATAGCAGCGATGGTAGCTCCTCCCCGAGAGCCCCACAAATCTTCCGTCGGGTCTTTATCCCGTGCAAACGTGCGGTTGGTAACCGACCTGCCTGTTGGGATTGCGGGTGCGCGCGGATGTGTGCACCAGCTTGATGCGGAGGTCGCGGCGGTACTTTGTAAAAGCGTTTCCGGTGAAGCCGGGTCCCGGATTATCATCACCACAACCTCGGGGATCTGGCGCGCAAAACAATGCCTTGGCGGAGGAACTCCGTCGCATTGTTCAGTGATGATCTTAGCGAGAGGGGCAGCTTCCACCCATTTCGTAAAATAGTCGATCACCGACGATCGTAAATTTTCTCATTTGCCCACGGAGTGGACCAAGTATGTCGAGCCCCATTGCGCGAACGGCCATGGGATCGGAGATAGTGCGGCTCGGTGGCAGTTGGTGTGTCATGTTGCCGTGGACCTGGCACTTTCACATGAATGACGAACTCCATAGCGTCTCGCTTCATGGTGCCAAGTAGAAGCCACCGCCCGCGTGACATTGAATGCCAAGTTCTTCCCGCCAATGTGTGATCCGCCTGACCCCCAAAATGTATCGCCAACGCGTAGTCGGCCTCCTCTCGGGGTAAGACATTTGAGGAGGGGAAGTGATATCCCGTCCCTGTCTGGCCTTCCGTTGGAATCGTACCATCCCGCGTTTTCTTGACCGCTTGGCATCGTTGGCGTCTTCCGGTAAGGTTCCCTCAGAAGCAGGAACCGTATGTACGGCATCATCCAATTACCTCCCGTGTCGATCTCGCATTACTTTGTCCTCGGCGTCGTCTTGGGTGCGTTTAGGACTTCCACAGGCTCCCTCGCGTCTTTCCGCGGTTCGGGCGGCCGCGTCCGCCAGACCGGTCAAAGACGTTCGTTATGCGATCTCGGGATATGCTCGATCTCGGGTGACCGAACTCGGGGATCGGGGTTCTTACTCGCGCCGAGATACCTCACTAGTTCAGGTTCGCGGCGAAGTTCCCTTCACCTGGTTGACCACGAGCTGAGAATCACTACGCACGACCCGGCCCGACCGCGCGGAACACTCCCTCGGGGTCGCGAGGCCGCGAGGAGGATTCATATTCTCGCAACGTTGTTCGTGGCAGGAAGGCCGGTGTACGGAGTATGTGATCTCCATGCCTTGGGCGTCCTTACAAACACCAGCTCACGTCGCACGGGCTGGGACGATCCGTCCACGTCACGAGTCCATCGGCGGGATCTCCGTCCGTCTTCTTCTCGCGTTGTTGTCCTCTCGCTTGCTCGGGCGTTGCCAACCGCCGATGAAGTCCGAATTTGCCCCGCCCCTTTCCGGCCGGCGGCGGAACTCGGTCGAACTCCCAGGAAGCTCGGCGGTACTGACCACGCCCGGACGATCTCAGCCTGCGTAAAATCGTCTCAACGGCTGGTCTGTTATTATGACGATCCGGATGTGACTGGAAGTAGGGTCGCAGCTTGACCGTGCATAGGCAGTGCGGCGCCATCTTTTGATGCGGATAACGGGTTTCTATGTAAGTCGGCACCCGGCTCACGTAGTACACCATTCTGTGTTGCCTTCATGTTCCGCCACTAACACGGAGCCGGGGCGGCTAAGGCGTTGCCGGGTAGAGGTAGAGATCTTCTCCTTCGCGCGGTGAGCTCGGGAGCGGCGCGCGTGGAAAGATAAGTCTTCGATTCGAATGCTTCGTCGCATTCTTCACTCCCATTTGAACCCGTGTGACTTGGTGCCCCTTAGCGCCTTCAAGAAAGGCAAGTATTTCTCCGGTGACTTGCCAAGAACCGTAGTGAGAGGCGGCTATCCGCCCTGTCGGCCTACGGACTTCTTTGCTTGTGCGCGGAGGGTTCAAATCAGTATTGCCTTGATCTTCTCGGATTGGCTTCTATTCGCTACTGGGATACAATGAAGCCTAAGAATTTTCCAGAGGTTACCGAACGCGCATTTGGCGGGGTTAAGCTTCATCCCGTCTTGTCGGAGGATCACGGAAGGTCTCGTCCGAGGTCATCGGCGTGGCGGCTTGCGACCTTGCTTTTCTGGCATATCGTCGACGTACACCTCCACATTCGCCCGATTTGAAACTCTGAACATCTTGTTTACGAGGCGCCGGTACGTTGCGCCCGCATTCTTGAGACCAAAGGGCATCATTTTGTAAGAATACGTCCTTGTCAGTGCATGTGAACGAGGTGTGCTCGCCCTCCTCGGGTCCATCCGGATCGGGTTGTATCCGTACGCGCGTCCATGAAGCTACCGGTTCGTGCCGGACGTGGAGTCCACGAGTTGGTCAATCCTTGGGAGCGGAAAGCTATCTTTGGGCGGGCCTTATTCACGTCGGTGAAGTCGACACCATCCGCCACTTGCCGCTTTGCTCTTTTTTACCAAAGACGACGTTGGACGGACACACTCCGGCATCTTGGACTTCTCGATAAATCTGCGTCAAGAGCCTCTTTACTTCTTTCTGATGGCGACCAACTTTCGACGGAGTGGTTCCTCCGTCCGCCGGACGGGGTTTCGGCTCGCGTCGAGGCCCGGCTCAGGACTATGACGGCCGATATCCCGGGTATGTCGTGAGCTCCCATGCAAACACATCGGAGTTGGTCCGTAGGAAGGTAATTAGTCTGTCGCGATCTCGGGTTGAAGGGATTTCCCTACGCCGACGCACAGCCTGGATCGGAGGGATCGATCGGAACCGCCTCGATTTCCTCCCCCGATTGGGCTCGTTGGAGCGCGGCGTCTCGTCGCGGAGGTCAGTCTTCACTTGGTCCGCATGGTGTGTCATAGGGACTGATTTGGGGACAAGTAGCACGTCCGCCCCATTTCTTGATCTCGAGAACTCCTCCCACTCCCAAGGGTGGGAAATTTCACCTGCCGTGTGTGGGATGGACGTGTGGCGGCCAAGGCGTCAGAATGGTCTCGCCGAGTATGGCATTGTAGACAGAGGCGGAAGGTCGGCGGCGAGGAACGCCAACTCGCGCGTCATAGGAGCGGGTGAGTCCCCTCGTGACTTCCAGTCATATAATCCCTTACCGAATGTGAGCAGGCTCCGTTGTCCGGCCGTATAATGGTCCGTTCTTTGCCTTCATTTGGCTACGTTTTAGTCCGATTTGGTGAAGCGGTAAGATACTGACAAATTTTGTGAGCTTCCATTATCAATGAAGACCGTTTGGTGGTAGTCATCTCCACCAGCCGTAACGAGGGCGATACAACAAAATTCAGGTATGGGGAAGTTACATGCGCCGTGTCTTTTGCTAAAGCTAATGACATCATTTCTAACCCCTAATTTCGCCCCGCACTCTTGGAAGCTATTTCCGTGGGTCCGTGCACTGGCGTTGCTGCGTCGAGCGGAAGAGATCATGTGGATTACGCCGCCGCCGTGCTTGTGTTTCTTGGTGGCTGTTGGGTTCTCCGTCGAGGGGCGGGTTCTTGCCCGAGTCTTTTCACGAATCTCTTCAAGTGTCCTCGCGGATCGGATCTTCAATCTCCCCGCCAGGTGCGGCGGTTCTGGGTCGAGTGCCCCAGACAGCGGTGGAGCTTGGCGGTACTTTGTTTGTGGTCGCCCGCTTTGGGACCCTTGGGTGTCTTTGGCCACTTGAAGAATCTTTCATCCACGGATCTCGCATCGGGATGTTTGTGCGGCTATCATTCGGCGGGGTCGAGAGGCCCCCGCTGTAATCCCTTCTTAGGCCCGTGGCTGGGGCATTGTTTCGGCGCTCCATGGCGTTTTGCCGCCGTCCTCTTTCTTCCACGGAGGCTGGAGGTCTCCGGGGCGATCCGCCCGCCGGGCGTTTCGGCCATGGCCTCTTCGGCCGTGATATACGCCCCGGCAATGGTCTCGCCTCCTGAAAGTCTGCGGCGCTGGTGCGACAGTAGTGCCAAGAAGTCCCCGCCGCCAAAGTGGCGGCGAAGGCGTTGAGCTTGATTCGTCGGAGAGGTGCGGGATCGTCGCCTCGGTGATGAAACGGTCGAGAACCTTCAGGCTTTCATCCGTCCTCGCGGAGGCGACTAGGTGCCATGGTTGCCTCTCTTCCCTTTCTCGGAGCCGAGGGCGCCTCGGAAGGCGTCGGCGAGCTCGTCGAGCGAGCATATGGAGTTCGGGGGAGGCCATGGAACCCCGAGTAGCGCGTCGCCCCTAAGGGTGACGGGAAGTTCGACACATCAGTGGCCTCGCTTGCCCCTTGTAGAGTGAGGTGGGTGCGGGAGCGGTTGAGATGGTCCATGGGATCCCTTGCTTCCGTCGGGGATCCCTCCATGGCCAGTGATTCGAACTTGCTCGGTAGCGGGCGTGTCCGCAGTCCATGGCGAAGGGCGACTGCGGAGATTGGCGGAGGAGGGCGTGGGCTTCTCCTTGGCGGGGTGTCCTACAACACCTTGACTTTCTCCTCCATCGAAGGATCGTAGAGCCCCTCGCGCGTTGAGGGCGGCGCGAGCTCGTGTTCCCCGGGGGTTCGTCCCGTGCTGTCGGGGGTGGCTCTGCATGGGAGGCGCGCTCCCCATTTGAGCCGCGGCGGTGGCCTCCCGTTGCCACGCGAGTTGCGGGGAGCGTCCTGCAGGCTGTCCTCCCTGTCGTCATCGGCGTGGCGGCTTTCCGCCTCGCGGCCGTTTCCCGTTTCCAGTGCGGGTGGGGCCGGCGCGTGGTCGTGACGGTTGGCTCGCCTCCTGCGAGTGGCTTCTCGCGCCTTTCTCTTGGAAGTAGAGGCTCGAGCCGCTAGAGGGGCAGCCCCAGCACGGCGGATTCCGGTGTTCGCGCATACGGCGGAGGATCTCCTTCGGGCCTAACTCGCGGCCCAGTGGCGGGTGCCCGGCTCGGTTGGTTGTTTGCTTGGTTCCCAGTGGGGGAACCCCATCTGGATGGTGGTCTCCCTTTGGAGCGGTTTTGTGCTCGGGTGTTTTACCATGCTTGTTGTTCAGTTTCTTGGGTAGGAAAGTGACACTTGGCTTTCTCGGAGTTCCCACGAGACGGCGCGCTGATGTTGCGTCCGGGCCCAAGGTTGTTGATTGGAGTTAGGGAGCCTTGATTCCTAAGC
Organism: Nepenthes gracilis; assembly: GCA_033239525.1. Classification (NCBI taxonomy): domain Eukaryota; kingdom Viridiplantae; phylum Streptophyta; class Magnoliopsida; order Caryophyllales; family Nepenthaceae; genus Nepenthes; species Nepenthes gracilis. Next base: position 1,378,648 of record BSYO01000006.1, on the reverse strand, counting down.
ACGCGTGAGCTCGGGAAGAAGGATCCGGTCTCGGAGTCTCTCGGAACACTGGACTCCGCACAACACAAACAACAAACAAGAGGTGAAGGGGTTGGGTAGGATTTCTCCCACTAAGGCCACCTCAGGCGCCCAGTCAAGAAATTCCCCAATTGTGGAAATGCGCACGCTAAGGTGGTGCGCGTAAAAATCTTTGTAATGCGTAAGAAGAGCTTATGTGATGATGAGTAGAAATGCGCGGCGAGGTGATGGAAGGCCAAGCTTCCTTGGTAACCTGCGATGAGTGGCTAACTTTCCCGTGACGGGATGAGAAGAAGGAGAGGCGATTTGGTCCAATCCGGCTCGGAGGATTGGAGCCTTATGGAAGCCGGATTAGAGCTTGGGATCCAGGTTACCCTTAGTCGCAAGATCGCAGAACTTAAAAATCGTTCTCGGAGTTGGAATCCAATTGAGAGAATCATCCCCCTTTTCTCCGGAGGGTGAGGGTGCTTATATACGCCTCCTCCCGTTTGGACTCTTAGGCACAGGCATGGACGCACTGGGTCGTTGCGCCGTTGCGCCGTTGGTCGCCGCGTTGACAGCCCAGGTCACCGATAGCGTGATAGCCTTATAACTTTTTAAATAATGTTGTCCAAAATATATAACTTTACCATATAATTAGTAAGATAACTTATATTTTATTATTCATCCATCAATACGCATCCTCTCTAGTTTATCTGCTTTCTTCCTTAATGGTTTTATCATTCCCTCACTGGTCAAAATGATCATCATTCTTTTTTACCAAATAATAAAATTTTTTTACTATAAAATTACTTGATATGGAATGGCAAGTCCTTCGATGTCAAGACCATTAAACTGTAGCTTTCCCATACCAAAATCGTATTTTCTAAAACTACTTGTTAGAATTTCTCAAAAATAAAAATTCGTACACAATCAGTGCAATGATAACAAATTCTCAAATTTTTCATCAATCGTTAGCCACCAAACATTATGAGAATATAATAAATAAAATTATTCGAACAAACACATATATATTACATGTAATATTTAACACAAAAAAATCCTTATCAATTAAAAAAATTACATGATTAATTCTGAAAAGGTCAACTATAAAAGTGTTCATCTAGTTTAAATATAACCACAATGTACCTAATAATCTACTAAAGAAGAATATATTGAAAAAACAAGCAACCGTACTGTAATATTTTTAAAAAAATAAAATGAGAATAATATACTTAAGTTGATAAAGAGTGAAACTTAAATTAGATTTTAACAAGATGTCGAAGGTATTCATCCTTTCACTTTTCACTCTTCTTTCTCTTCATATGACATCCTTTTATGTTAAAATAATCTTAGATATACCTCCAAACCATAACATGACCTTTTATGTCTCATGTCACCGCTTTTGCAATAATTTTGTTGTGTACCATTAGAAATCCTCCAAATTTTAACATTTAAGCAGCTAGCTTGCTTTCCTCTTATAGATTATTTCTAAAAATTTTTCCTAGATTGGCGCTTAAACTACCAGCTTGTGATCTTCCTGTGAAATTTTTGCAAACAGTTTTGCTTGAAAGAAGTTTGCACAAACATTGCATGAAAATGACTGATAACTTCAAAAGTAAGAAATAACAATTCCAACGGGTGAAAAACTTATAAAAATGACTTATAACTTGACATCAAGTTCATTTAAGGACCCGACAGTCATCAATTGGGTCAAATTCAAATACTTTAATGATAAGTGGGTGATGAGATGTTAAAGAATTGAAATGATTAGAGTACAACTGCACTAGAAATTGATGACTAAGATACATTAGAAAGGAAAGCCAACGAGAGACACAAAGTATAACTAAATAGTTGACCCTGTATATTTAGCAAATTTTTTGATTTCTTAATATTGACTCAATAATGAGCAGGATAGCAACAACCCGCTTGATCCCATGTTCACAAATGTGTGTCTCAGTATTCAAGCATGACAACTAACTTCAACTACTATTGAAGTTAATTATCAGTAACCCTTCTTCTAAAGAACGACTAGAAACTTATCAACAAAGTGGGCAACAACTGCCCAAAATAATGGGCCATATGCCTTTATAAATGGAAAGCCCCTTAAAATAGTAAGGATATTTGATGTTCTGATTATCTTCTAACTTTTAAGATTTCATGCATCTCTCATTTTCTGCACTTGTAAAAAATACATGTTCTGCTGCAATTAAGCCTACGTCATAGAGATTAATAGTTTATCCTTCATAACACCTCCTCCCAAAACTCTCTCAAAACCTAGTCCTCCAAACCTTTGCTGTCTCTTCTTTTTCTCAAACTTTTGAGTTTGACTCTCATTTTATAATTTAAGAGGCAAATGATAAATCGATAAATCAATCTTGAGCCCCTAAACTCATAGCTAGGCTTGCTATACGCTAGATTTGGATATAATGATCCAAAAAATTACTTCGAAACCTCTCAAATTCAATTCTAAGCGTCAGATTTTTCAAACAAAATTTTCTTTCGGAGGTCCAATAAAATGGAAATTATATAAATGACTATTAGAATTTCCTGGATAGTTAAGCTTCATATTCTATCATGGGTAATTTGTTAGATTATGGGTAGCTCCCGTGTGGGCCCATACCCACTTGATGTGGCGGGTGGAGGTAAATATTCTCACCGCATGAAGAAGGCTCGAGTTGCGCCTGTTGGGCACTCGAGTCGCAAATTCCAGTAAGCCCCTGCTCGCTGCTCGTATGAATGTCGCTCGAGCCCAAATTCTAATAGCATGCCGCTCGTTGTGAGCCCGAATGGCTCTCAAGCGCAGGCCTGCGCTCGATGCACACTCAACGGGTGCTCGAGCGCGCGCCGATTATATAAAACACGTATTTTACGTTTTTAGGTTATTTCCAATCAATTTTGAGCGCCGTTCCAGAGAAGAAAAAGAGATAAAAAAGAGAGAAGAAGGAGAAGAGAAAGATTTGAGCCTCCATTTGGGTTTTTAATTAAGTTCTTGTCTTCAATAATTACACGTACAAAGTTATTGTTGTTGAGAAGAATATCTGTCGGGTTTTATCTCTACTCTTACTCTTTATATTTCTTGTACGTGATGTACAAAACTAGTTGATATTGATTCTTGTGATTTGGGGTTTATGTAACCGATTAACTGTTACTAGTAGAAATTTCAGATTTTGTGTCCCATTGTTTTTCTCTATGGTTTCATTTGGAGTTTTTTACTTAAAAATCGTACATTTATTGTTTGTGATTATTTATTGTATATATGCTATCATCTACTATGTATTTTTTGGTGGTTTAAACAAATATTTAATTCAAACATAATTTTCGGGACAGTCACCATCATTTATCTCTTCATTTATCTCTTCTTTCATTGTGTTCTGACGGCCAAAATCTGAGCTTTAAATCATATTCTGGGTGCGACCAAGTCAGTTTCTCGTGACAAACGCCAGACCACCAACCCATAATCAACGTAAAAGGAAAACGACGACAATATCAACTAAGGCACGTCTAATAGTTAGTTACGAGAGGATAAGGCATATGGGGCTCTATAAATGCTTTAATTAAAAATATTTGATTTTGGCAGCTATGACAAACAAAGTATAACGAGCCAAATTTAATAAAGTTGGACAGCAATACAACAGTTGGCATCGAAAACAACGTACCACCTAGCTAACGGCATATGATAACACTAATAACAATAATTTACCCTAAAAAACCGAGAACAGTAACCTCCCTTTCTAGCTTGTGCATTTGCATGGACATTTGATCATTTAATCATTTATGTTGAAAAGCTACCGAAAGATTCGTATTACTTTTTATAAGTTTTTAAATTTATTTACTTAATTGATAAAATGTAAAAGTAATGTGCTAAAAGTATAAAAAAGTTAACAGGTTATAAGTAATATAATTGATAAAATGTAAAAGTAATGTGCTAAAAGTATAAAAAGTTAGCAGGTTATATGTAATATAATTGATCAAATGTACGTTTATTTTACTATAAGTAAAAAAGGTATAAATTTGGAAAATATGATTAATTAAAGAATCATAGCTTATGCTAAAATTAAAAAGAATTAAAGGATGTGATGGGTATCATTACCCGTAACCATCTATGGATAAAATTTCTAATAACTTCTGCGGTTCGTTTTTTAGAGACGTATTACAACCAACCGGAGAAGTTATAAAACCGACAGGAGTTAGAATAACTAAGTATACTTATCCGGAGAAGTTATATTCCGGAGAGGTTACAAAACTGAAAAAAGGTCCTATATAAAGAGAAGGTAATCCTACAAGAAGAGGTCGGGAAACTCTCTCTCTATGAAAATTATTATCTCAAACAAAAATACATCTTTCCCTTTTTTATTCTAAAAAGCGCACGATCGATTTGGCGTCGGAGAGCGGCACAGGGATTTACCATTGGCCTTCTGACCATCTTGTCTTCTTTTGTGTTATACAGGTCTTGAGTTAAAAAGATGGAGCAGTAAAAATCGTCTCCATTTAACTTTAACCCAGATCCGTAACAGGATGTGATATATGTTTTTTTTATTTTTTTTTTTGATGAAAAAAACCCTTAGTTGACAAATTTAAGATCTGCAATATTTCTTTGTATTCCTTTATATTTACCGACAAACTCTCGCCTGTGTCAACGTCAAAATTTCCCTTTTTTTTTCTTTTTTGGTGGAAGTGGAAGTGTTTAATATTGTCAGGCATAATGACCCACTACGCCCATAATTTGCATGTTTATATTATTAATATTTCTGTTTATCAATCCCTTAAATTTTAAACATGTTATCTTTTGGACGATCACAATTACTGAAATTTTATATAAATTACAATTACGTTTCTGTCATTAATGCAAGATTTTAATAATGAAAAGGACTTGCCACCCACAACACTTTTTTCTGTAAGTTTCTTGAACTTAAAGTTCACTATATAATTATAATAATAATTATTATTATTATCATCATTATAGGGAATATGAAAATATCAAAAAAAAAAAAAAAGATTTACATGGTATATTGTGAATATTGATTGGCATCTCCATATTATTGTTTTTCCCTAAATTATTTTATGTAATTTCTTATTAAAGAAATATATAACAGGACACCTTTCCAAGGAAAACCAAAAACAAAGCGATACAGCAGAATAGTATATTGTTCCAGATCTCTAACTATACGTAATGCTTGTGTTGCTTTCTTTCTTCAATAAATGGGTTCTTGGAGAAGGGATTGCTTCAACATTCATGCTGCCATTGTCGTCCTGCTGCTCCTTCATCGAATCAACGGTGATGGAGGGCTAAAAAATGAAAGCCAATGGAGGCCGCATGAATTGGGTGGCTGCGATTTGTTCGCCGGAAGCTGGGTTTTTGATGAGACATATCCTCTCTATAATTCGACCGTGTGTCCTTTCCTCAGAGAGCAGTTTGATTGCCAGAAGAATGGACGGCCGGATCAAGCTTATCTCAGGTATAGATGGCAGCCCACCGACTGTTACCTTCCCAGGTAATTCTTCTTCTCTCCTCTTCTGCGTACGAAACGCTTGGGTTTCAATTTCCCGGCGAGCCACCGCCGGGGAATATCTTTCCCCTCCGCGGAATAACTTTCACAGAAGCAGAGGCACCGCCGGGGAATAACTCGCACTCCGGTGGCTCACGGTTCGTGATTGGGGCGCGGTTCACGCGTCGATCGCGTGATGGATGCACAATGGCCCTTAAATTCTTTAAATCCAATTATCTACGTTTATATTTATAAAAAAAAGTTAAAAAATATATGTTAATAGTTATTTTTTTAATAATTTTTTATATAATATTAAAATATACATATCTAAAAAATAATATAAAAATATAACTATTTATATATATTTATTTATTTATTAAAACATATAAATTTTTTATTATATATATATTTATTAAATTTTCGCTCAGCCATGGAGGCATCCCAGATGCTACTAGTAACATGGGAGTTTAAATTATTAATCAATTATAATATATATATTATATTCTACACATGGGATTAATGGAATTGGGATCCAGCTCATTTTAAGGAGGTCATAGTCAAGATTTATAAATATCAAAGCATAAAAAAGAATTATATTTTTGATTTTATTATTATTATTATTTATGAAATATAAATCTTAGTATTTTAAAATTTTGTTTAAAAATTTATTTAATATTAAAATTTTAATAGTATATATATATATATTTTTATATTTAATTATTTAATAATAGAGTAAAATTTCTAAGTCCAAAACGAGTGGAATAACGGGTTCCATTTCCAACCCCAGGCTTATGCTTGGGTGGGGCTTTCATTATTTTTATTGGTCCCCATAGCTCATGAGTCATGCCAAGTCTAAAGTTTATTTTTATATAAAACAAATAATAATAATAATAACAGTAACGTGATATTCTACTATAAATTATTTTTTACTGATATTTTTATCTTTAAATCTTATTTTTTTAAAAAAATAAAGGAAAATAAAAACTTTTACCGATAAAAATATTTAAAAAAATTTCTTAAAGGGTTTTTTTAATATAAATATAAATATATATATATATATAATTTATTATAAAAAGAAATTGTCTTTATAAATAAAAATAGGTATAATCTGACGAGATGTTGGGCTTGGCACGCAGATTCAACGCACGAGATTTTATGAGAAGATTCACGGGGAAGAGAATACTGTTCGTAGGAGATTCTCTGGGGCTCAATCAATGGCAGTCCCTGACACGCATGCTTCATGCTGCCGTACCCGAAGCCCAATACAGCGTCACAGTGAATAAGCCACTCTACATTTTCGAATTTCCAGTACGTTTTGTCCGATTCCCCGATTCCTAGCTGACAGCACTGATATTTGCTTTAATAGTTAATTCAATTTATTATTATTATTATTATTATTATTATTATTATTATTTTATTACTACTGTTAATGTGCCATAAAATCAAATTTCAAATAAATTTAAATTACATTAATCTTTAAATTCGACTTCATCCATCAAATTTAAATCCTATACACCACTAAAACAAACGGGATGTCAGATACCAATGAGATGTTACCTCATCGTAAACATTTCAACACTCAAATTAGCAAAACAGCCTTTTATGAATCAAGAAGGTAAAGGAAAAGGCATTATAAGGGTAAAAAATAAAGAGTGTTTGTGGTTATGATTTGTTTCTCCCTGGGAGAGATTACTATCGCTTAAGAGGAATAGTGATTCTTATCCCAGGGTTTCTGGGGATCGAAGCGACCCGAGAGAGAGATGGTGCGTGGACGTACTGTCAGCGTGGGAGCCTATGAATACGCCGTGTAAGCTCTAATAGGTTACTCAGAAAAAAGAATGGGGATGTGAAAGCGATTCCAACTGGTATGAGAGCGTTTGTTTTTTTTTCAAGAAGGCCTATATTGGAGTGTGGACTCCGTGACCTTCTTATAATTGAGGGGTTGAGCCTCCTTCCTTAGGTAAGAGTACGTGATTCCAGCACTCTGTTGGAACAGCTTTCTTTCTTGGTGTTGGCATTAATGGCAGTAACGGCTCCTTGGGAGGGTACCTTCCTTTTGTATTTTGTGTCGCTAGGGTTTACAGCAGATTGGGGAGAAAATTAGGCGCTTTCCTCATGTAGTGTGCGCTGAATCTGTTGGTAACCGTTGTTATAGAGGTTGCCTTCTGAAAGAGCACGAAAGCATGGAAGAAAGTTGCGGCAGGTCAAATTGGGCCTAGCCCACTTAGGGCTTATTCGTGGGCAACCCTGCTATAGCGCTGCTGGCTAACAGAAATGCTGATCGTCCATGATGCCAATGGCCCGTTATTGTGCTGGTTCCATTGGCCTCTCATCCGATCAACAGTTCGCGTTGACTGTCCAGACTAATGCGTGAGCCTTCGTAGATTTGAGCCGTTTCTCCTTCTTGGGCCAGTCTACTATATAGGAGTATCCATCAATTATTATTATTATGTATTCAAATATCTTTTCTGTCATATAAGCTGATTGTGATTTTAAAAATAAAAAATAGTCTAATCTGATAAAAAAATCTTACAAAAATTTATCAAAAAATTTTAATAAATAACAATTCTGATCTTGTTATGTGTTTTACCTATTTCACATTAATACTTTGCATGCATTGTTGCATTGGTATTGAGTCTTAGTGAACTCATTATCAATATGAGTTAGAATACATCGCGTGATTAATTTTTCTTTTATAGATTATATTAATATTTTTATTGTTTCTCATAGCAAAGATTATAATTTTTCGCTTGTTACTTGAATTTAGAACTTATTAGGTGTTAATTTTATCTAGTAATTGAGATGAATAGAAGGACAAGAAAATGATAGCATTAACATTTTATTTTTATTTTTATTTTTTTTATTTTAGGAGTATCAGCTTACAATTACAATGCAGTGGAATCAATTTATGGTAGATTTGGACAATGAACCAATAGGAAGAGTATTGAAGCTTGACTCTATCAAGGGAGGTGATTTGTGGAAAGGGAATGACTTATTGATATTTGATTCTTGGCATTGGTGGTTCTACAAACCACCTAACCAACCGTATGTTCTTCATCGACTTTCTTTCCTTTAAAAAAAAAAAAAATCATTTACACCATTAAATAATACGTCTGTTATTTGCTCTAAATTTTTAAAAATGTTTGAGCACAAATGCATACAGATGGGACTACATCCAAGTAACAAATGTGACATTTAAAGACATGGATCGAATACGCGCATTCACTATTGCGTTACAGACGTGGGCTGAATGGGTAGATTCAAATGTCAACCCTACCAATACTCGAGTATTTTTTCAAGGGATCTCACCTTCGCATTATCAGTAAGTCTTCACATATCAAAGCTACTTCCGGTCATGAGAATATTAAACATAGCATAATCTAATGTAAGAGGGTTTCTTTTTTTTGGTGAGTCAATAAAAAGTGCCAGGGATTGGGGAAGAAATAGTAGTTCGGGGAACTGCAATGGAGAGACAGAGCCATTGAAGGGTTCGAAGAGCCCTATGCCTAGAAGCCAAGGGATTGACATAGTGAAGGACGTATTCAACCGTATGACAAATCCAACCTATTTTCTTGACATTAGTTTGCTCTCGGAACTAAGACCGGATGGCCACCCATCAACATACACGGACCCGCAACACAAGGGTGGGGATTGCACGCATTGGTGCATTGCAGGAGTTCCTGATACTTGGAACCAACTCTTATATAGCATTATTGTAAGGTATGAATCTCAAAATAATATTTTAATAATGACTAATTCGATAGATTATCAACAATAATTGAAATTTTGAGTCAAAGATTAAGTTTTAAACCGATATAAATTAGGTTAAGTGATGCCTGTTTTATGCATGAGTACATTTTAAATAGAAGGTCCACACTTGACATGTAACTGAGTGGTGCACATAGATGTTTGGGGTAGAATGTTGATATTTAATATGCATTTGTGCGTGATATGAATTATGTTTTAAAGCTTGACATGTGCCTAATCGATACTCGTGCATCAATTTTTAATAAATAGGCCTATTAGCTAAATTTAGGTCATTTTGAGATGAGCTTTGAGAAAAGAAATAGAGAAAAAAGGAAAATAGAGAGAAGAAGAGAGAGAAAGGAGAAAGAGAAGAAACTAAAGTGAAATTAATAGATTTTTGGAAACAATTAAATGAAAGTAACTACATTTAAATTTTTCTTTATTTGTTAATATTTAATTCTGTTTTTTCAAAATATTTATTATTCTAAATGCTCTTATATATATTATTTTTTATAAACTAATTATACTTTACATATAGATAATTTCACTCTTATTTCATAAAATTCTTATGAAATATAAGTCTTGAATTATATACATCATGTTTAATTGTGAAATTCAAGCAATAATGTTTATACAAATCTTTAAATTCTGTATAATACTAATAACTTTAATTTTGATGGGTACACCCATTGTGGGTAGGCCCAAAAAGGGAGGAACGACCCAAATCCACGATGGCCCACATGTAAACCTGAACGGTCAACGTCTACCGTTGATCGGACAAAAGGCCAAGGAAGCCGGCGTGAGGATGGGCAATTGGGGCAAATGGACGGTCAACATTTCTGCTGACCGACAGCACTACAGTGGGCCAGCCTACAAATAAGTCTTATGAAGGCTAGGCCCAGTTTAACTTGCATTCTCGTCTGCGGCCAGCAACGGTTTCTTCCCTGATTACGCGCTCCCAAAAAGGCAACCTCCACAGTAACGATCATCGGCAGATTCAGCACTCACCCCATGAGGAAAGCGTCGGATTCTCTCCCCTATCTACTATAAACTCTAGCCGTTGCAAAACACAGAAGGAATGTAACTCTTCCAAGGAGCCGTTACCACCATTAATATCAACGTCAAGAAAGGAAGCTGTTCTAATAGACCACTGGAATCACGCTCTCCCACCTAAGGAAGGATGCTCAACTTCTCAACTATAAGAAGGCCATAGAGTCTGCACTCCAAGGTACGCCTTCTTGAAGGAAACAAACGCTCTCATACCCAATTGAATCGCTTTCACATCCTCGTTCCTTTTTCCCAAGTAATCCATTAGAGTTTACACGACGCACTCTTAGACTTCCCACGCTGATAGTACGCCACGCTTTATCTCTCTCCCAGGTTATTTCGATCCCCAGAAACCCTAGGATAGGAATCACCGTTCCTCTCGAGCGACAGTAATCTCTCCCGGTGAGAGTCAAATCATAACCACAAACACTATCGGTTCCTTACCCTCATAACGCCCATTCCTTTACCTTCTTGATTCTCGGAAGGATGTCTTGCTAACTTGGACGTCGGAATATTTACGGTAGGGCAACATCCCGCCGGCACCTGACCTCCCATTTATTTTTATAGTGGGCAGGATCCAAACTCGACGGACGGAATTAGATTCAAAGATCGGCACAACCTAAACCCGTTTAAAATTTAATTTCATGACGCATCAAATTTGTCAATATATATTTCTATATATTTTGAATTATCTTATAACTGTCGATTTTGGAGCCACTTGGGGGTATGGTTTTTAGTTCTTGTTGCTTGATTGTATCATCTTGGGCCATTTAACATTATTTGATTTGTAGGTTTATAACACTCTATATTTTGTGCATGATTTCTGATATTATTAATATAATTTAGGATCAATTTAAAATTAATTATTTAAAAAATTGTGAAAAAAATTAATTTTAAAAATTAGGCCTAGAGCATAAATGGTGCTTGACTTGCACTCGTACGTGTCTACAATAGAAGTCACACACTTAATGTGCCCCTCTACGGTGCTTATAAGCACCAATGGAATATTTGTGGCACCTGAGGTGTACCTGTATATTGCTTATGAGTATTTTGGATAGATTAAGTGATATCTAATATGCGCCCATGTGGTGCTTGTATTCCATGTAGATAGAATGTTGCCCCATAATACAGTGCTTGTGTGTAGATGAAAATTTTAAACACTGTATAATGTACGCCTATCTAGCATTTATGCGCTGATTGAGTAATATAAAGGCCTGCTCGTGTTGTTCGACCATTTTTTGCAAGAATAATGAAAGAGAAGATAGGGGGAGAATAAAAAAAGGTAGAAGAAGATAAAAGAAAAGGAGAAGGAACGATAATTTAAAATTTTTAGGAGTTGGGCCTATTAGTGAGAAGGTTAAAATAATTATTTTAAAATTTATTCTTTGATTTATTTTTAGAATTCTTTTAACTTTGTTAACATTTCTTGTTTGATATATATGTGTATGTAGCCATTTTGCTCCCTCATTTTAAACAATATTATATGTATGTGATTTTTATTAAAGGTTTTAAAATTTTATTTAATTTTACTAAAAAATTGATATGTTTGTTTATTTTTTATGAAATAAGTGAATATTTTAAAATATTATATTTATATATAAAATATTTAACAAGAGAAAGCATGAACTTATAAATTTGGACATTACATGTGATAGTTCACATGTGTGTTTTGAAACTAATTTTATTTTATTATTTAATTAGATATTTGTACTTTTTTACATGATAAAAAATCTTATATTTATACTTTTCACAAAATGTAAATTTTATACTCTTTCCTATAAAGAGGAAAAGTTTTGAGTCTTCCATTGTAAAGTCTTTCAATTTTATATTTTCTTAAAAACAATTATAAGAAATTGAATAAAATAATATATTCAGATATGTTGGGGTTCAATATGGATATACACAATTTGATGTAGCAAAATAAAATTTAAACCCCGTCAAATGTCAATTACCAAACATGTGAGTATAAAAATATAATAATGTATAATATTTTTAAAATAAAAAATCTTTTTCAATCAAAAAAATTACGGAACAAATTCTAAACAAATTCACTATGATAATAGTACTAGTTACAACTAATCCCCTCCAAGATCCCTTCATTACAATTTGAATGAAAAATGATTAATTACAGATATTTTAATACATCCAAAAACTAATAAGAGAAAGTATAACAAGAAATAAGAGTAATTAAACGAAATACGCTCTAGAAATCAACTCTAAAATAACGTACTTGACAATGGCAAAAAATAAAATTCAAATAGAATTTCAACTGGATACGAATTTCTTCATCTTATCTCTTTTCTCTTTTCTCTTTCTTTGCGGTACTCCTTGCATGAGATATGATTTCGGAATTCCCTAAAAATACGTTAGGCACGTTTTCATATTCGAGCCGTATTCGAGTACCTGTCGGGCGCGCCTCAATTGATGGTGTCATTGAGAATAGCGCTTCATGCACCCCTTGGGGGTGCCTCAAGCCCACGACTTCTGGAATCAGCGCTTTGGACGCACCTCAAGTATTGTTCACATGCGCGAACACTATAATCATTGCACTAGTATTGCATAACCCTTCAATATCTTTTAACACTTGGATGACTCTCCATTTGTTATAGTACCTATAAAAGAATGGCCAAAATCTAACGAGACCTCATAATATATTCAAACAAACTTGTGAATTGTACCTACTCCATAGATAGTAAAAAAAAAAGTAGCATTCAATCCTATTTATAGGGAGTAATTTATAGACGATGATCTATTTATAAGTTTAAATAGAAGTATTTTAGTTTAAGGTTAGTAGAACTATGAGTAACTCTTTCTTAAAATTAATTTTTTTATCATTAGATCTCAAATTTTAATATATTTTAAACTTTTAGGATTTTTATTTACATATTATTAGAGTTTTAGAATATTTAGCCTTTAGATAATTATAGGCTTTGGATATAAAATTCAGATTTATGTAACTTTATATAATTGAGCTTTTTAAATCATTTGATTGGATTTTTAGATTTCTAAGCTTCTAAATAATTTCATACTTTTAATTATTTAATATTCATATATTGATTACAAATTTTACATATACAATTGTATTTGAATATTTGATGTATTTAGACATGTGGTATTTGGACATTTGATATTTAAAATATTTGATATTTTAGATTTTACATATTTTTATTATTTTCTTTCCTTTTATTTTGTTTGTGGACATATATTTATTATCATATATATGAACTTACTGGATTTTTGCCTAATATTTTATAAATGTTTCTAACCCCTTTCAGATTAGAAGATTTTGAAGACTTGCAAGATTCAGACAGATAATTGCTTGAAGATTTAGTTTAATTATATTTATATTTAAATTTTATTTTCGGATTTGTATTTGATTTGTCTTGATATTTATACATTTGGTTCATAGTCTATTCAATTATGACAAGTTATGTTTGTATTTGAGAATTATTATATTATTCAGATTTGCCCAGGCTTAATATTGTGATATTTTAAGTTTTGGTTGATACTTTTTCTTGTGGGTTTAATTAGGTCTTGAGAATGTGTCATTATTATTAAAAGATCAAACAGTATTAATTCGATTAAATCCTATATCCATTGTCAATTATGGTCTTTCGCTACTTTGGATTTGGTTTACTCATATCCAACCCGACTTTTAGGTTTTTAGTCAGATCTTAACAAATTTGAAATAAAAAAGGATTTGGTTTTGAGACATGGCAAGATTCACATTTCGATGTTTGTTTTGGATTTGTATGTCAATGATATAAACAACTGATTTATTTTGGGTCTTTCATTCAAAAAATCAGATTAATTTAATTGCAAATATAGAAATAAGTTAATTTGATTTTGGTATCAGGAACATGACAACTATAGCAACAGATTAGCACCCCAATTTAATATAAGCCTTTCAAAATCATTTACCATTAGCTATTACATAAGCTGAATCGATTATATCATTGCAAATCGGCTGTCAAATATTCATATTCTCAAGCAAAAACACAAGTCATGCCATTTTTATGTAGTTAAGAACTAACCCACGATTCAATTCCCACTTATTTTTGATGTGAATCATCAACTGAAGAGCAATTGGCAAAGTATATGTCACCACCCCAAGAACACTTGGTTGTCTTTTTTTTTTTTTTTTTTGATTTGGCTCGCAATGCTAGTAAGCTCCAAAGGAAAAAAGAGTGAAATTACAACATGAAAATTAAATACCACTTTTGTTATTTTTATATCTTATTTATCTGTCTTTTTATATTATAAGTAAATTATTATTTGTGCCAATTATTCCAGTGGATTAGTTGGGAAGCCAATAGCAACCCCACTTGCTTGGTATAAATGGGTGCGAATCCACTCTTTGAATAAATGGTAATGCTAAGCTCTTCTTTCATTAAAAACAAAAAACAATAAGTATATAAGACTTATAATATGATATCTATAGAAAATTAAATGTTTATGCATCTGTGACGTGCTCTAAGGTCCAGGGAAAATGGCTTCACCCCAAAATCATAAAACCCTAATTTTTTTTTTTTTTAACCAGAAGGTAATTATTTTGGACAATGGAAATTTGTTCAATACAAAGATAAAAATGTGATGGATTAATATTCTTCCTAGACCCCATTGGGAAGTACACCAAAATTACTCTTTGAGAAGTAATTAGTTTGCATTGAAATCAAAATTTTGGACAAATAAATTTCCAATATACATAAAAATGCAAATAACTTGGCATCTCATGGGTCCGGCACCGATCCATTATCATGTAGGCACACATGCATCATTTATGCTTGCATCGGGCGTTAATTTTTATCTGTTTCTAATCATATAAATCATTCATGCTCCTATCAGGTATTGTCCTCTACCTATTTTGTGTTTTATTTCATCTTGAGGCCCATCAAAACACCGACCAATGAAGAGAGTGGCTCAAATATAACTTGGCTAGAACAATTATTTTTATCACTAAAATTGATTAATACAGTTAATTGAACAATAATAATAATTTTTAATAAAAAAAATAAAGTTGTTACAGAATATATTGATTTATTCATTTATCAAGCAAAGTTCAAGATTAGACTCAAATATTACAATTTTATATATTTAAAAAATTGAGTAAGTTTCTATAGAGCCTCAAAATTTTCAATTCCATTATGATTCTTTAATTTTTATTCTTTTGACACTAATAATGATATGACTATATATTAATAACTAAAACAATTAAGAATATGATAATATATATATAATTTATCTCATAATTATAATTGATAAAATTGGTAGGATTAAATTTTTATAGTTAAAAATGTTGAAGGATTATAAAAGGGGAAGAATATGACACTTAAACAAACAGTTCGACTAACAAGAACCGGTTCGAACTTGATTACTTACCCAAACAACGGTTCAAATTCGATGCTCCGTAGCTGCACCGCATGACATTTCCCGCCAAGTCGCCTACCCCTACCCAAAAGTCGAGGAAGCAAACAACCGTCGCTGCGTTCTCTCTCTTCCCCTCGATCTCAGGTGCACATTTCGTTCTGCCAGTAGAGGAAACTCTCGTTCGATTTTGAGGAAAGCACAGTTCTCAGCGTAGGATTTTTCTCTCTCTTAGTCTTTCACTCAAATGAATTTTGAATGTTGTCCTATTAACTGAACCTTCTGTCCCGGGAATAATCACAGGCATTGTCCGAGAAATTCTACAAGGAAAATAGCTTCGCAATTATTGCCAAACAAATACTACCCATTCAGGTCTGTACGATCATTCTATTTCTCCTCTTCAATGTTGTAATGTAGTCTTAGATTATTTCTTGTGTTGCAATAGAGTGAATTCTACGTTTTGGTTCTTGCATTTTATTTTTATCTTCGTTTGTTTTTCCTTTTCCATTTTCGACGCGCTTTCTCTGGAGATGTATTGAACCTTGAGTACTTAAAGCTCCCAAAGCTGACAAATTTCCTTATTATTTCCGTATGAGCATCACGATGACCTTTTCTGTTTGCTTGTCGTGTAATTCAGAAATTGATGTCAAACATAAGTATATCTCCCGTGGTATTTGCTTTGCATAAAGGTAATCTGAGGTATTTTCCTTCATTTTCTATCCACAGCAAAGAACAGAGAGACATCTCTAGGAACGACACTAATCCAATTCAGTAACTAAATTTGACGTTGAATCATCATTCTGCAGATATCGTAATGTTTAATTAGCTTATTTAACATACTCTGACATTGCCTATTGATCGGTATCTTTTTACAGCACCTGATATTGGCGGATGGAAATAGTGTGTGATGAAGTAGCCTTGTGCTAGTTCAATCAGCAAGAACAGAGAGCGTTTTAGAGCAAAAAACGAGGATATTCGGTGGTAGAATGAAGGGGGAGATGAGAATAAGAGGAATAGGGAAGTATTAGACAAGAATTTGAGGAGGACAAAACATATTCATCCATTCACACCTACTCGGCACACGAGGGGGACTTCTTATATTGTGTCTTCCTTAATTGCTGCATTTCCTGTCCATCACAGCAAGCATTAACTTCCACTCATCCATCTAATTTTCTTAATCTTGCTAACGGCTTATATTAACATCTAACTCCCAATAGGGAGTTAGAAATTGGTAAGAAAATATTACAACTGCTACAATGTACCTCTAACATTGCATAAAAACTCCCACCGGTACAAATCATCCTTGTCCTCAAGGATGGCAAGAAATGACCCATTGATGATGTTCTGGTAGATAGTCTTCATTTGTGAGTTTTCTTCAATTACAAAGACTATGCCCTTGATCTTGAAATGAAGGCTAAAGAAGATGACCATATGCACAAATTCAAAGGTACACAAGAAACAATCAACATTTGCTTTGGAATTTTAATCTTCTAACTTGGAATCAAGGCTTGAATTCATGGATGAAAATATTGGCCGATATCTAATATATCAGCTGGTATATAAGTATCGGGCCCACTCAATAGTGCCAATACCGACAGTTTCCGATGCTGATGCAAAACCATGTTAAGTTACCAGTTTCCATGCACCTTTTTATCTTATTTCATTGACTTTTCTGAATCTTGTTCTACTTGGATCAGAAGATGCTTTGGTGATTTGCATATTGTAGGTTCTTTCTTTGCAACTTCATTTGGCACCTCTTGCCTCCTGCTACCTTGTCAGTGATAAGCTGATCTCTCTTGGAAAGGACAAAGCAGCTATCCATCAATAGCTGAGTGAACTGCCATTTGTCTGTGTGGGACTTCGGAAGTTATTTTTGCAGTTCAAACTCTTTGGGCAAGGCTTCTATTGGTTTGAAGGTTTCAACTTCGTTTTTCTTGTTGAAGTGGGGATCACGATGGAAAGGAATTCAAAGGTTGAGGTGGGGTTCTATTGAGTTCCAATCTGATACTGAGTAGGTGTTTTGAGCCTTCCCAAGTTTAGGAAAGGTGTAGGGTTTAAAGTATGGCTACAAGTGGTCAGAAGGAATATTGTGGCGCTTTTAGAAGGGTTAGAAGTGGATCGGACTATAGCTTGTGCTTCATTACCTTGTGATCGTCTTTTTTCCAATTCTGGAACTGGGAGTATGTAATCAGCATCTTATGGAAGTTGACTCCTAGTGATTTGTATTTTCTCAGTGTGGTTGTTAGATATATTGTTGTTTGTATTTCAACCGGTTATTTATAACGGTTGTCATAAAGAAATCTTAGAGGGAGGTTATTTATAACAAAATGCTTCATAGTAGATTTATTAGGAGTTTGTCTCATGATTTTTCTCTTAATCGAGAAAAGTTTTCAATATCAAATATTATTGTGAAACTTGTGTGTTTGGTTACATATTGTTGTTCCTTGTGCTTCCATGGTAGATTGTGTTGGGGAAGGGATGCCGGTCGGTCTGTGAAATCGAGAGGACAAAAATAACAGACGCACACACACAACAAGGAGATAGGAGAGAATTGAAAACACACAGTTTTACGTGGAAATTATTTTCTGAATAAAAAGGAAAAATCATAGGAGACTTAGTCCATAAAATCACACTATAAAAATTTTGGTTACAAAAAAACCCTGACTATACAAGCCTCGAAGAATAGAGAACAATAGTAAAGCACAACTCCTTTATTTTTCAGTGTTTCTTCACGCTTAAAAAAACAAAGCAATGTACACACACACACACACACACATATATATATATATACAAATGTATCGTGCCCTACTCTGCAAAACGATCGTGTGCACTACAAAACCTGCCACCTACTTTGTAAAGTTACTTTCATGCCCTAAACTTTGCAGTTAACCTACTCTGCAAGGTCAGCTACCAACTCTGAAAGATTAACTATTTGCTCTGCTACATGTACTGACTTTGCAAGTACTTTTTGGCGCATGCCAGATTTGTCCACTTGTCCATTTCTGCTACCAAAATCACTTCGGCCTTGTGTACCACTATGGAATTTCCACTTTGGAATCCTACTCTAGACATTTTCACTCTGAAATTCCAACCGGTCATTTTCACACCAGAATTTGATACGGGCTCCATGGCGGTGACGGCAATCGACGACGAGGGGATGATATTGATAACGGAAGGGGAGATCAGCAGAGGAGAGAAGAGGGAGATGTACTCGATGCTGTGTGAGGGCGAGAGGGAGTGAGCAGAGGAATCAGGGAAAGTAGGGGAATTAGGGGAAGAAAGGAAAGGGGAAAGGGAAATCGAGAGAGAGAGAGACAGAGAGGAGAGAGAGAGACCGAGAGAGAGAAAAATAGAGTAATAATATCCTCCTTTCATTGATAAACAGTGGTGTATATTTATACATCCCAGGCCCAGCATATTAACCACTTATTACAATAATACGTCCACTTGCCGTAGCAAAAAGGAAATAAGAGAAAATAATGTGTATGGGTAACCGGGCTAACAATAATATCTGAGTATAATCTCTAATTTTAGGAGGCGGTTGGGCGGCACGAGAATGTTCTACTTCAGATAGTGTTCAAAAGCGGAGGTACCACAGCTACCCCGGGTGAATTAATGAGCCTTGTAAATTCAGTGGATAAGCTTTGAGGGCTGTACTGACGAGTACGTAACAGAATTCCAACCCGGTCATTTTACATTGGAATTCCAACCCGGTCACAGGCGGGCACGGTGAACACAACAATACTTCCCACACAGGAATGACCTAAAATCCTAACAAATTGGTGATTAGCAATTGACATAGGAGTCAAGTTTGCTTCCACTACGTCAGTTGTGCGCGCTTTTTCCAATAATTTTTCAATAAGAGTTCTATGAACAAGATTTGCAAATTGAATGCTTAACTGACAATAACCAGTGTATTTAGTCCTTTGATACGGGTATTTCCTCGCAAATATAGCTTTCTGGATTCCTGCAAACCCTTGACAGCCTGAAATCCTTCAAATTGTGGTGGTATAGCAATGAATTCCACAACTCCATGATGAGAAAAATACTTGGAACGGCTCTTGTTCAGTTAATTGGGTATAACATGTGATTGGCTTGAATCATACGGAATATGTTAGGCTCTACCACAGCTATCACAAGCTGATTTCCGTAAGGGATAGATGACTTAGTGCCAGCTGCTTATTGTTTGAGAGCTCAAAGTTCCATGCATAACAATCTTCATGTATATGTCTTCCTTATGGTGAATTCATGTCCTTCATAGCATTAGAATTGTTGGCAAACTATTCAAACGCATGGATCAGCTCTGAATTTTGTATTGGGTTAGGCTTTTCAACTTTTTGAAGTGGTAAAACACTGGAAATATGTTGTCATTGATTAGCCCCAAAAAATTGCTGCCATGTTCTTCAATTTGAACTTCAATTTGAGAAGCTGAATCTTGCCCCCTCAAAACTTTCTTAGAATTTAATTACTCCTTTGTTTGATAAAAAGTCTGTTAATCTGCTCGTATACCCCATTAATCTATTTTCGCCTTCCATCTCTGACAGATGTGATGAATAGTTCGGAGGTTTTGATTTCAACAATTTGGGCTGTCTTTCTATTGGCAGCTCCTTTATATTGAGATTTAGCTCCAGCCATCATTTTATTAAGAGATAAACTTCACCGGTTTGTGATCAGGGCATTTGGGAATGGAAACGGGACTCAACTGGAGGAATCCAATATGGTAAAACTGAAGATTTCAGATATTTAGAAATGAACAGTAGAGTTTGCAAAGACTGAAGGAATTCGAAAATTCAGAAATGGAATGGACCTGTGGGTGATGATCCACCAAGTCTTCCAACCACAGCTCAACGTAATGGGGAGTAATGCATAAATTGCTTCTGTGTTGCTAACCCAACGTAAGAATCCTGTTAGTGAAGGTTGACAGTAGCAATGAAAAATGAGGTAAGATGGAGAATCATAGTAGAAACAAAGATGAATTCAACCCAATTACAACGTATTCTGAACAGTAGAAGATGAAATCAAAGAATTCGCAGCTTATTTGTAATTGAGAAAATTTTGAGGAAATTCATAAATGAAAAGGATAGAAAGTACAATAAAGGGAAAAAAATCAAATTGTTGTGTCAAGAACCAACTCAATTTGGCAGTAGTATGATTTTAAGAGTGAAGACAAAGAATAAAGAAGAGGTGATACTAGTAAGTTGAAGAAAAGGAAACAATGATCAAACCCACATAGTCAGAGAGCACCCACTACTCAGCAGCTTTCAAAGAAAAGCAGTGATGAACTAGGGATTTCAAGAGAGGAACTAGAACCAATCAGAATCAGGCCATATAATCTTCCAAAAAAATTGCATGACACTGCGCTGGCGGCAGCTTCATAAATTTGTGGAACCAGAATAGGATCTCAATTTTTCACGATTGCTGGATATGCTACCGTAAGCAACTTAAGAAAAAGTGTGGTTTAAGATTGATTCGAACGAAATATCGATTGAAGTGCAAGAGGAGCAGAGCATCATATGCCAGAACTGCTTTGATACCAACTGCGATGAAATAGCCCCGTCGTAATTCAATCACGAGGAAAAAGACAGTGTTTTAGAGAGAAGAGAGGTAACTAAGAGGGAGAGTGAAGAAGGCAGATGAGAATTAGAGAAACGGGAACAATAAGACAAAATATTGAGAGGCAAAAATCAGATTTGTCGATCCATTCATTCACACCTTATTCATGTTGGGAACCAACTGCGATCCGAGCCCCGTCGTAATTCAATCACGAGGAAAAATGAGAGAAGAGAGGTAACTAGGAGGAGAGTGAAGAAGGAATGAGAAAGAAACGGGAACAAAAGACAAAAACAAAAATCAGATTTGTCGATCCATTCAAAATCCTTATTCATGTTGGGAAAGAGGGGGAAAAAACAGGGATAATCTGAGATGAAGACGAAACTAATTTCACTATATGTGAGATTTTAGGGAAAAGGGACAATTTTTTCCACTATATGTGAGATTTTGGGAGCAGGTTGAAGAAGAACAGAAAAGAAGAAAAACAAACAAAATACCTGTGGTTCTTTACAAAAATTTCTCTCACCTCTCTTCACAGTTTTCTTCTCTTTTTCTCTTCACCTCACAAACTTTCTCACACACTATACATCTCGAGCAAGTCACAATACTTGCTTTTAATATATTGAGATATTCATACCAGAAATCAGGGGTAATATTCCATACAGAAGGACAAGATCTATCCTTTCCAACAATATGAAAATGTTCTGTCAAAAAACGGTTCTTGCATAACCACCTGACACCACGTATCTCCAGAGGATCTTCTGAGCTGGCGCCGTTCTGAATTTCCTGGTGGGCGGCCAACGATTCTCCGTCCACATTTTCCATAAGGCTGGTCAACACCCTTGATGACCGTCGGAATTTGGCCGTCTGAAGTCTCTCAACAACTACGGTCAACTCAACCTCCAACCAGTCAGCAATATTGACCGGCATTGTTGACCGTCCATAAAAAATCCGGTCAACTTTTTTGACCGGAATGTTGACCAGAATTTCTTCCACTTATTCTGAACAAATAGCTCATCTGTGCTCCGCACAAATCCTCGACCAACAAAACTTCCACACGGGCATGATTTTCAACAATTCAGTGTGTGAGAGGCCCTTTTATAGGACACCTTCCCCAGTACCTCCATTTTTTGCCCTCAAAATTAGCCAGTCATCCATCAAACATCCTCAATATATTATCAGTTTATACTGACTTTTAACTCCACTACCTGCCAGTCTGATGACTTATTGGAAACAGTAAGGAAATGCCACAACTACTATACTATATACCTAATATTACATATTAAGTTTCTGTCTAGTTGTTTTTTTTTTGAAGAAATTCAGCCTTCTTGTTGGCCTTTTAAAGCACAATATAACCCCAGAGACTAGGTACGGGTGCAGTTGAAACATCGCAATCTTTATTTTTCATCACAATTCATGATTTGTTTTGCTTAATCATTACAAAACAGGCCACATGTTTCAGACTTGATTTTCTCTGACCGAACAATTAAGTGAACCTTACTTATTGTAAAGTTACATAATATACCATAAAACTTGAACCTTACCTAATTGAATCACATGGCCACAGTTGCAAATCATAGATGTCCAACGATTGATTTTTCCTTCCATGCCTTCTTAACATTGAAATAATCTATGAGCCATTATTTGTTAGCAACCCATTTGGTTTATGAGAATTCAGGGACTGGGAATGAGATGTAAAAACAGGATTACAGAAGCAAAAGTAAACGCAGTTAGGGTAGTTCAATTTTTCTTCTGTGTTAGTTTACCACTCTCCATCAAATTCAGTACTATTCCTTCATTTCTATGCCAACCTCCTCAGTCAGCTATGAAAATAAACAAGATTCGTTACCAAATTTCATCTAGTATTGCACTATTTACTAAGTGCCTATAAGAATATGCATAAAATACCACTCACATCCCCATTCCTTAGATACCTGTGTACTTAACTGGTCTCAAATCTCAAGTGCCAATTGTGATTCAATGCACATCTAAATTGATCACAGCCTTCTTTTGCACTTTTTTGGTCTTAAAGATAGAATAATGCTAGTTGCTCCACTAAAGATAGAATGATGCTAGGTTCTCCATAATCGAATCCTTCTTGCAGTACAAATCTAAACATGATAGAAATGCTTGAATAATACTGAAGGTTTCCATTTCATGCTCTAAATTTTTACTCAAATAAATTTGATTAAAAATGAAATAATTTTCTTCAAAGTTTTACTATATTTGCAGATAAATTTTTGAACAGGGAGTAAAGGTTCTTTGATTTCCTAAGTATGTCATGGAATTGAATATATTTTTCTGAAGGTTAAAATGAGATGCAATGCATGCTGGCGAGAATTGGAAGGCCGAGCTGTTTCGACCACCTGTGGTCACCTGTTGTGTATCCTGATGTCATACAACTGTTTACCTCTTTGGCATTTCAGCTTCTTTTGCTTGACTATGTTTCTGGATTTTATT
The DNA here is from genome assembly GCA_033239525.1 of Nepenthes gracilis. NCBI lineage: Eukaryota > Viridiplantae > Streptophyta > Magnoliopsida > Caryophyllales > Nepenthaceae > Nepenthes > Nepenthes gracilis. Next base: position 1,354,994 of record BSYO01000006.1, on the reverse strand, counting down.
TTATTGTCCTGAAACTTTAGGTTACATAATGTCCCCTTAGCTTTGTCATAAGGTACAGAAGATGCAAGCAAGATCTTAAGCAGTGATGGAGCATGCCCCATTTGCGATCAAGTACTATCTAAGAGGTATGTAGCTTTTAGATATGATGCTTTGCGTTGTCAATAAATGGTCAGCAGGTACAACAATGTTAACCATCAGAATGCAACAGTTACGTTGAAGATTTCCAGTTAATACAGAAAAGTTCTCTGATTTCTTTATTAATTTGGCCCATTTTTTCTCCTTGATTTGATGCAAATATGCTGCAATCTCTGACTTTTCATAGATGATCACTTTGACCCCCTTATTGAATTGGGAAATTCGTTGAAGATAAAGTTCCACTAGGTTGCTCCCCGTTCACTCAGTTTTGAAAATACACCTTGCAATGCTTGTTCGCCAAACGGGCAACCAGCCTACCAGAGTATATTCCTGTAGTAGTTTTTCCCTGTGCAGAATTACCAAGTGCCATTAATAGTATAATTAAACGGAGGCAGCCCACTGCACAAGCTCCCATATTGTTGTATCATGACACGGCCAAGATTTATGCAGTCTTATCCTTACATTGAAAAGAGACTATTTTGCCTTTGCATTAATCATACTTTCATGAATTATAATCTGTATCATTTTGTATTTGTCAGTCTCATGAAACCTGTGGATATCAATCCAAATGACGAATGGATAAATGTAAGCAGCAGTTCCCATAATCATTTCATTGTCAGCAGCTTATTTTGTTTGTGTTCAGATGTACTTGTGCAATTTATCCTACTTCCTCTGCTTTGTCTTGAAATTTTTCCGATTCTACAGATGGCAATGGTTGGTGTATCACCACAGATATGTATCCTTAATATCTTGTTAAATTTTCCTCTGTTGGTCGTGAGTGCATGGTTTTCAGTACTCGGAACCTCAGAATTGCATGAGTTTTATGTTGTCAACTATAGGGCATGCTTCCTTTCTGTATTTCCTTGAAAATCCTAGTGATGAAGAGCGCATACAGAAGTGTGATGTTTTACATCGGGCAGAAGGAACTAGAGATGCAATGCAAGATGAACAGGGTAGTGGCTCAGTGCCGGCAGAAATGTGAGACAGTGCAAGAAAAGTTTACAGAGAAATTGGAGCAGATATATGCCGCATACCAGAAAATGGCCAAGAGGTGCCAAATGATGGAACAGGAGATTGAAAACTTGTCCAAGGACAAGCAAGAGCTACAAGAAAAGTTTGCTGAAAAATCAAGGTGACTCTTCTATACATGAAAATTTTATGTTTCATGAAAACTTATTGCTTAAAATGTTTACGATGCCAGACAAAAGAGAAAACTCGATGAAATGTATGATCAGTTGAGAAGTGAGTATGAATCAATAAAACGCTCAGCCATCGAACCAGCTAGTAATTTCTATTCCAGAGCAGAACCTGATCTCTTCTCCAACCCAAGCAACATGATGGATAACAGAGATTCAATAAGAAAAGGTAATTGAGCTCCTTTCTGGTGACCAATATATGATTAGAAGTACCAAGGAAATTAACCCCACCACCATCCCCACTCTGCATCTATGAAATTTTTTGAGGGTGAACAAATTGATCATGGAAAATTATTTAGTCACAATGTAATACAATTTTTTCAAAATATTTGTCTTCCTTCAAATTTATCATGATCTAAACGGAGCATGAGACTAAAGTTTCAACTGTTGATGCTGTTGTGTACTGAGATTATATATGTTCCAATTTCTGCATATTACTCCAAAAAAACTAGTTAACTTATTTGTCGCAGATTGGCCAATTTTCACTCCCAAAACTCCAGGACCAAGGGTGAATATTTGGCCAGCCAGACAGAATAGTTCAAATTCTGGACCCTTTGACATCTCTGGCAGCTCACCGGCAAAGCAGACTGCCATCCCAGTTGATACTGGAAACAGAAGAGGCGGTACACAACCTTCCTTCGGAGCTGGAGTTAGTAATCCGTCAACGACTTTGAGGAATTTGATACTATCCCCGATGAAGCGCCCTCAGCTCTCTCGCCGTCTTGAAATCTTCACGTAAGCTATCCAACTCAAACTCAACTCTCCAAAGGCACCGTACTTTTTTGTGACCTTTATTCTTGGCATCTCCAGGCTGTAGGCCAGATGTTCGTGGTCTTGTTGCCATACTAGCAAGTAGCATTTTTCACTGCTAGTTGGTGGCAGTTCTTTTTCAGTAATCAAGCTAAAGCGGTTCTCCTTTTTCATCAATTCTCAAGTTGAAGATGACACAAATGTAGCTGCAGATTCAACCTCACTGGTTGACTAAGTAATGATATCAGAATGAATGATTTGTATACTATGAGAGCCTCAAAACATTCCTGATCAGTTATCTTTTGAATATCTGCAAGGGATATCTAGATTGGAAAAGTATCTGTCAAAGCGAAGTCACTAATTGACCTACCAATTCGTTGGTGAGAACTGTTATAGTCATTCTACGGGGCTGTCTTTCTTATTCACTCAGTGTTTCAGATTAGAAGTTGAAAAAAAAAGAGAGATTAAATAGCCATTTAAATTACTTGACATAATTTTTTATCGTTCATTTTTTGCTTTTAATATTAGCTGTTGAATGAATATGGAATCCAGTCCACCGAGTGGACCATAACAGCTCTTTGCATTGGTGCCTAAATACATGACAGTTTGCATAAAGGAGTTTATGGCTCAGATGCTTTCGTCATTGCCTCGAATCTCAATGCACAAAAGGATGTTCTTGTCTTCTTTTTCTGTTAGCCCCATTCATCGTTGAAGAAGGTTTTCCGATGTTTAGATCAAGATACGGGTCAGTTCTAATTATTAGTCATCTTTATTGTGCTGTTAGTATTGCTTTGAAATGCATCCAATATTAGAATTGAGTTAATTTTAATATCTTCTTTAATTTGAGACTAATATATTTTGCACTCATAAAACATCAACCGGTATTATTGCATAGTCCTTTCTGCAAGCATGGTCGGAAGCTTTGGTATATAATTTAGGTTCATGAAAAGATTGAGCTAATGTGACGTGAGGTAGGCTTCCTATCAAACTAACATATTCCTAGCAGACGCTAGAGGACCAAGTTTCACAATGTTAATAAGCAATAGGTTTGGGACAAGAAGTTTTGAAAATTAATGCCTATGGGACCTTGATTTTGGCTTAAGAGTTTGCCTACGCAATAGAACTGATTAGCAATGCTTCCTAACCCAAAGTCGTGGTCAATAGAAGAAGGGGATTTCTCTCCCATGGCCCCTGTTGAACTGGTACTGGCCTACCCTAACAGCGAATAGCACACTAGCCTAACGTTACTTACCAAATTTTTTAGAGGTTAACATATAGTGCCAGCTCTGAAAAATAAAAAAGATAATACTAATTAATTTTATGAGTCTCATAAATTTTTATGTTTAAATAGAATGAAATTCTGTTCATATAGTCTTTTGCCATCATCGAGCTCTTATTGGTAAGGTGATTTAGAACATCACAGTACAATCAATAGATATTTAACTCCCACTTTCACATACCCAAAACTTAAATAATGTATAGAGTGAGAATAGCAAATAAGAGAGGATAAGACTCAAACTTGCATTGAATAAGAATTCTTACCAATTAAACACCAATTACATTATCCTTCCACCTTTTTCCCGTTGACGTGGGGTTGACGTCAGATCTCCTCATTAATAATATTACATGTTTTATGATTTTTTTTTTTTAATTTTGTAGCTACCAGCAATTACAAATACGGACAATTTAATTGCATAAAATTACAACTTCATTCATTAAAATTTGATTCTATGACAATCATATTATCTTTGATTGAATGAACTTCTAAGAAATAGAATAGTTGTTCTTGAAAATTACAATTGTCATAAGTAAAATATCATAGATCACATGATATCATAAATTGTTTATTCTTAAACTTAAGGGATTGCAATTTCCAGTCATCTGCCAACAATTGTGGAACCTCCAATCATTCTGCAACCGTCAACAACCCACCCGGCAGCCACCCTGCCAGTGCCGGCCACACCCCACCAACGTCATTCACCCACCCATTTTGGCCATTACTGTTCACCACCACATCAAAACTACTAGAGATACAATTCCATCATCAAAATTTATTCCCAAATCGAATAGTTATTTCCCGTGCAAACTAACCAGTGTAAAATTATGCCACCTTATTATGCTTATTCAATTATCGCCTAATTCTACTGCTCCAACCAAAACATATTACATTGTAGTCCCATTTTCACCACGACGAAGCAGGGCTTAGGGTTGGTGGTTGTTCATCAAGCGCCCAGAATCACAAGATGTGTTCACTTGCCCTCTTCTTCCATCTCCTATTCTTCTACTGCTTTATCCATAAGTGGGTGTTTCATCAAATCTTCAACGTAATTCCAGTCATAGCCAAAAAAATAAAAACAAAATTATTATAATTTTGACCCAAGATACTTATTCTTATATGATTTATAGTATCATTATAATTTCTAGTATCGTTTAAATTGAAATGCTTAAACAAAATATTAAGTAATTTCCTTGTCCAAAGAAATCTTATTAATATAAGTTGTAGTAATAATAAGACTTATTCTTTTATTAACCCTCAGAATTTATATAAAAAAATAATAATAGATAATGAACATAAATTACTATCTATCAAATACCTTCATAGATTTACTATTTGATCCATTTCTTAACGTCATTGTGAAAGAATCGAAAAAGAGTCTATTCCATTTACTACAATCTTTCTTTGAATCCGGACACAATGATTTAAAGACCTTTGAGAATCTACAAATACTTAAAATCAAACACGTTTTAACAGTCTTTTTTCAGTTTTTGTGATTTGAACTCATGACCTGTAGGTCATATACAAGCAGCCTTACAATTGAGCCAATATCAACCTTCCATGTTGTCTTATTTCTCATTCTTCGCATGCAAATTTGATGGCAAAACTAAATCCATGATTGTTAAGATTACTTGTTTAAGATAGACGATTGAAAACATACATGATGGATCCAAAATAACTTGAATTGCAGAAAGAAGCAGGGAAAGACATTCATGATGTACAGCTCCTCCCACCCCAACCTCCAAAAAAAAAAAAGAAAGAAAAAAATTGATCATCATAATCAATATTTTCAACTTTCAGGGGTGTTTGCGATAACTAATCTGTGATAACGAGTGAGGTGGCAAAAATATTCTCAGAAGTGGGGCCCTAGAAGATATCTCAATGACATCCCCTTGCTGGATAGAGTATGAAACATGAGAACCATCTATGTACATGGCACCCTCAATGGAAGACCAAGCAATTTCGAAGGTCTCATCAAATCCAACTAAGCCATGCATTAAGCTAGACTTTAAAGCATTGGGTGTGATGGGCTCTCTTACCATATACTGAAGGTCCTTAGACAATATCGGCATCTCAAATCCCCCAGCCGACAGCATTGCAGCTGTAGATCCAGCAGCAGTGCAAACTCTCAAACCACTTGATCTACAGTTTACTAGCGGCATACACGGATGCTGATCCTTTGTAATTCTGCAAAGAGAACTGGATATGGGGACTGAAAAATTACATTAAAGGCTGTTGAGTTTGTGCCAAGGAAAGAAGCAGTCGTACCTGAGTGAAAATCGAGAAACTGTAGCAGGGCATGGGTGTGCAATCAGAAGATCATTGAGAGGATGGGTTGGCAGTTTTTCTGAATTTATGCACACAGATATCCTTGATATTTCATCAGGAGCGGTGCGATTCTCGAGGATATCATCTAGCACCTAAAAAAGGTTACTAACTAGATAATACAAGAATGGATGCAGATTGTGCTGGACATACAGACCACACGGTCAGATGAATTTGACTATACATACCAATTTTGAAAACAATGATAGGAGAGAATAATTGCATTCATATATCAGAAATTAAAGCAATTTTAACTATAAGACCTATCCTCTGCCATATCAATTTTTTTTTTTAAAAAGGTATTTTTATGATGAAGATAAGAATAACTCTGTTTAAAATGAAAGATTTATTTATTGATGAGAAAAGAGAAGAGTCATGCCAGAGAAGGATAAAACATTGGACAACAAAAAGTTATCCAAATTTCCTTTTTATTGAAAAATGACTATTTCTGAAAGGTCCATAAAGGAGGAAAAATATTATACCAGAGTAATTTTAAAATAATGCCAAACAAGTGCCCACACTGTGAGTGAATAATCCACCATCAAAACCACTATATTAGACAATGTGAGTCCATTAGGAAAAGCTTCCAGCCAAATTACTGGATAACTAGTGCATGGGCATTCATTAAAATACAAGTGTTTCAGTGCAAGGGAAGCTTGAAAAAGAAAAGGAAAAATGAAGATCATATTTCTTTTACTTGAAGTGGTGGATAGTTTTTCCAACTGCAACATTAACTTATATAATGCCAACAACTCGATCTTCAAATGCCAATGCTGAATTATTCAATGCCTACATCATCTGCCTACCACATACAGAATGGTAGCTTGCCTCCCTTTATTGAAGATAAATCTTACCTAATGTTTCTATTGATAGCTAGCCACTTGAATCCCACATTATGGTTAATACTACCAACAGATCATTGTTGACAAAAACGGGCAAAACAACATATTTCATGGGCACTAATGGAATGGCCGACAATGTCGTGGGCAATGCCAACATGGGTGTCAGCAGCGTTGTCATGGGCACTAGCACAGGATGGATGAGTTCCCCTATACCAATGAGGGAATTACTGTAGAACTGTTTGTGTTGTTTAGTTACAAAGGTAGTTATTCCCTTGTTCAAGTAATTTTCCACTTTGGGTGTATGTTCCACTATCTAAAGACCACGTAAGGCTGCATGGTTTTGTCATTAAAAATGTACTTCTGTTGGGAGAAGGGGAATCCATCCTTTCTTATATGCTGCAGTCCACCACTTTACTCAACTAATATGGGACTTCTGGCCCCCAATATTGCCCCTAAGGAAGAGGTGATTATGCTTAATCTAGGGCCCCCGGATGGATTCTCACTGACGTTTCCGATTTGAGTTCCAAAGCTAGCTATGCTCTTGCCTAAGGTATTAACTACTTTTGGCATACATTAACTATACAGAGACCACTCAAGCCCACACTATAATTGTCTTTGGGAAAAACTTTGCTGAGAGGAGCAGCATCCACCCATACTTATAAGCTGCCGGCCAAGTCATTATTCAACTAACATGCGACATGAACATGAGTGTTGTGCATTGGGGGATAGTACATCTCCAGTGTCATTGAGGAGAAATGGAGCACCAGATCTTGAGGCAGGAGACAATAATCCAATGTGCAATGAAAATGCTGAGTCCGGTGAGGCCTTAGACACCATCAAAGTATGGATTCATGCCTCCGTAAGTTCACAAGAAAAAACCAATTGATGAGCAAGTGTTGGCTTGGTCGTGAGCCTAATGTTGGGAAGCAATTGGTATGTTGCTACTTGATAGAGAGGTACAAGAGCCTGAAATTATGATGAGCTTCACAGGACTCATTAAGAGGGGTCCAATACAGAAGCCTTGTATAGGTACCTTATATATGAGACTTTTGGATCCTCAATTCAAGTAAAGCTGGCTATAACTTGGAGGAGTCTTGATACATACAGTCAATTTATGCTGCATAAGAGTTGGACCATGACACTATACATTTTGCTTCAACTAGAGATTTTTCAAGCATGATTTCTCAATTAAAATCAACTGAGTGATTCCTTCTAAAGTTTCTCCACTCTCTAAATGTCCTTCTCATCCCCCTATTTAACTCTTTAAGTTTTATTCCATTCCCTCTAAATTCTCTATTCTCTCCTTCCTCATCTCCTCTTTCAAATCACAGTCTTTTAGCCCATAGGCATTACTTGTTTGTGAGCAAGCATTTGAGCTGCAGAGAATAATTTTTCAAGCCCAGGGTCCAGCATATCTTCTATGCCTAACAAACCAGCTACTAGTAAATCACACCACCCACAGTAGTGTCCCACAAACTTTGGCTAAGCTGAGCAGGATGATCCAAGCGCATGCTGCAAGCCTTTCGCATTTATGGGCCCAAAATTAATATTCCAATCAACCTTCCCAACATCCTGTCAAATTTCAGAATAATACTGAATCATCAAGCTAGGTATAATTCTACAGTTGCTGTAGATTGCCAAATCTTAAGTTTATGGAGTCTATTTTTTAAGTTTTCAATTAATATCTTCTGATTGCAAATTTGCCTATAATAAGTTGTTTTAGTATCCAGGCCAAATATATAAATGACAAATGATGCTTACTTAGTCATTCCTCAAACCCATTCTCTCTCCTTTTGCCATTTTATATTGAATAGACATTAGTCACATAATGAAGAAACTCGGATATTCTTGATTAGAAAGGAAGAGGACCTCAAATCAGAAATTAGTGTAGGAATTTGCGACTAAGGAGAGGCAACCAGAGAGATGCTCTTAAACACACAATAAGAACTTGTGCTGCAGTTGTTTTTTTAATTTGCCAGTCTAACAATGTCATGGCAAAATCTTACCTGCTCAAAATTTTTAACTGTAGCAGCACAAAGATAGCCAGTACTTCTGGTGGCATCAAAGTCATTACTAAATTCTTCCACCTGGTCAAAAGAAATTATGGTCAATGAGATCCTACAGTTTGGATATCCTGCCAGATCAAAGGCAATGAATAATAAAAACTCACAAGTATCTACACAATCAGCCAGATAACAAAATGATGAATCACAAAATAAGAAATTTACCTCCTCAAAATGTGTTGGATCAGAGTTTACACCTAGGACTGGGACGGAGTCATCCATAAAATGGCTAGCTTGCAACAGAGTGCCATCACCTCCAACAGTAACAACCAGATCTATGTCGTGAATTGGCTCTGATAAAGAATGACGGAAAAGTGGTTCCCAGTAAACCAACTTTCTCTGCAAAACATTCTGACAAAAATTTATGGCCTCCTTGTGAACCTGAAGTCTGTTTTCCAGATGATGCAGCATCTGCAGTTGTCCAGTAAACATCTAATTACAAGAGGACAAAGGCAATTTGTGAGAAAGGCTCTACACAACTTACAGCAGAAGAAAGAACAAAGGATCAAGGATGAGCAAAACATGGTGTAATCCATGCGGCAGCTTAAAAGGATTCTAGTATAGGAGTCCTTAGATGTGAATCTACATACTTCAAAATATCCACAATTGTAACAAAAAATATAATCTCGGCATAGCCAAAGACATTTGCCAGGCACGTTATGGACAGTCATATTAACCAGGAACACAGTCTGATACAGTAAGATATGCCACCCCAATATGCAATACATGAAAATGTGTCATCCTCCACAAAAGGTCCTTACTGCAAATGATAATAGAGTATGCAACCCACGTTTTGCTGAGGAGCTAGGGAATCATGTAATTATGCAATGAACACATGAGAGGCACTTTCAAGACATAAATCTCCTTGAAAGGTATGCTTACAAATAAAAAAATACCTCATTTTTAACATATTATAAGAACTTACGTCCTTAAAAAAAAAATTTATTGCACAGTTCAACATATTCTTTTGTACGTATGAATATACGCATTTAATTATACCAAAAGCGATCATCTCCTTACCATAAACAGAGGTGTTTACAAGCAAGCACACAATGGAGCCATTCAATAAATATAGATCAATCCCAAATCTAAGACATTTGAATATCACTAAAACCTCCAAGAAAGCCTCAAGATGTTTGTCAACAAAAACTTTGTCAAGCTCCACTCTATAATGATAAATGATTGACAGATACAGAGGCATGATACAACCCTACAAAAGATAAACAGTTCTCAATAAAAGTAATGTTTAAGGTCGATTCAAGCATATTTGATCAGAAAGACAATATGTTATGCCCCAGGTACGGTCACTGTTCAAGAAGCGACTTTATTCCCTTGACAGCAACTTCATTCAGACTAGTTGGAAGGGAAGGATAAACAAAAATCGTGGAAGTTCTATGCCAACAAGGAATTAGAAGTAGACAGGCTGAGTAATTTTTAAAATAGGAATGGTTCAGACTTTTCATAATAAGTAGGTGCTATATACGCCTCCTCACACCAAAAAGCCTGAAATATTACTCACTAGTATTAAAGAAACTCATGATTAACAGCCTATTAGGATATATAATCAGTTCCTGCTCAAATCTACTATATGTCATGTAGGAATAATATCTGATGAGTTCTGCAGCACCGCAAATGGAAACTGACAGTCACATGGGCCAGAGCTCCCAAATGAATAGGACCGACCCTCCATCCCCCCCGGCTTAAGATGCCCCACCAGCTTAGATAACACCTTCCACTTAGCAATCAACTACAAGGCCGAAAAATCAATGACCCTCAAGTGTGTTAGTATGGGCCCACAGTGAAGCAGTCTTCCAAAGCCAAGAGGAGTTGATGACAAAAAGACATGTCAAGGGCTGCCTAGCCCATGGAAAAGGTGCGTCACATCTAATTAGTTAATGTGATGGTTGCATTTTCGTGATTGTCATGGAGAAAAGGAAATGCATAACATGCCAAAAGGCATTTTCCTCACTTTGGTTTTAGTAAAAAGAAGGAGCTACGGCGATTTTGCTTGGCATGGAACAATTACCGGAGCACCGGTTCCAATTCACCGGTAGATACTTGCCTGGCAGCTTGTGTTCCGCCTACGTGTCCCAATCGGCGGGTGCATCTATTTGGCTCCACTATAAATGACAACATTTTCATCACCCCACAAATGCACCTCCTCCTTTGAAATGAATAAGACAGAAAAAGGGCTGGTGTTCTTCGAGATATCTCTGCCCTCTGGAAAGCCCACCAACACTCGCTCAAGTCCTCCAATCCCTCACTCATCTTTGCCAAGCAAACTAAGTGTATATCTTGAGGAGTTTGTCGTATCCTTATTGAGTAGAACACTCGTAAACTTTCATCATCAAAGTTCTATACCTCCCTCTTTAAGCAATAAACGGATTCTTCATCATCGAATAAAACCCCAAAAATTTAGTGTCCTAACGGCTTCACTTCTTAAAAAAGACTGCTCGAGCACCATTCTGTTCTCGGGACTTTTCACAGCCATTCGTGGTGCAAGCAGATCTTATGGAGTGGGCGCGGTCGGGCCACGGAGCCCCTTAACTATTTATCCCTCTTTTGTTGAACCAAGCTGTCATACAGACTTAAGCATTAAGAAATGGGCCAATTTTTCCTGGGAGTCCAAAAGATCACCGGCCACTCGGTCCTTTTTTCAATTGCAATGGTACACATTGAAATGGATCACTAAATTGATCGGGTATGACTTTTGATATAGTTTATCGCGGGAAGAGATAATGGCCGATGTGGTATACTGCGATCGCAATGAGGTATCAAGGTGTCAAGACCTCTTTAGATGAGGCGAGGACTTTGCATAATGCTGCATCAAAATGATCAAATCCATCACCGACCGTTGGAGGACTTTGGGCATTATACGGTGCGGGATGGGCTGGTGTTTTTAGCGTCGCATCCTTATTCCCTCGAAAGCTTGACCTTGCGGGAGATCATCTTGCGGGAATATCCAAGGACTCTAGGCAAAAGACCAATGGCAAGGACTTTTGTCTTCCTTGGGGACCGGGAATGAGGAATGATGGATTTGCTGCTAATCGTCTCGCAAACGGTTTTTTTTTTCAAAAGGAAAACTGACTTCAGCAATTCCAAGTCGACATATGAGTCAATTTCCATGGATTTTATCACTCACCTGCCCCATCCAAGGGGAAAGTGATCTTTTAGTAGATCGATTGTCCAAATATGCGCATTTTTCTTCATTGAGCAGCCACTTTGCCGTTGATCTAGCTGTGTTTGTCACGGTTGCCGCATGGAGTTCTAAAGATATGTCTCCGATCGTACCCTATTTTGATAGTACATTTTTGGCAAGAGCTTTTGAGAAAGGAAGAGTCGTTCAGCGGCGCATACCATCCCAAACGGAGCCAAACGGAATGAATAATCGATTTTTATCTCCGTAGCTTTTGCACCTTATTCGGGACAATTTCTGCCATGGGCTGAGTGGCATTACAATACAGCTTGGCATTCCGCCATACAAATGAGCAAAGGCGGTTTTTGTCGGCCACCACCCACGCTACAAGATTATACATAGTGGCATCTTTTTTTGAATTAAACTACCGAAGTCCATTTTTTGCTTTTCAAGACAAATGCAACGCGCGTTTTCTGAATGAAAAATTGATGCACATCGCACCGTCGAGAATTCTCTTTCAGTGGGTCTTTGTCGTGTATTTGTGACTTGAGACCACTTTGTCCTCGACGGTATTCGCTAAACGCTACTATGGGCCCTTAGGATCTGAACGCAAGGCAAAGTGGCTTATTAGACATCTTCCCGTTATCCTTAGGATTCATAATGTATTTTGTATCTCTCCTAAGAAGTGCGGGGTGATCCCAGTAGTGGGAAACAAGACTCCCATCCACGGAGTTTCCCACTCGATTCTTGGGATTTATGATACCAAGGAAGACTAAAGTGCCACAAGTGCTCGTCAATGGCACTCTCACGTGGGACAAGCCACATACGGGAACTGTGGCATCTCTCCATCATGCGATTTCCCAATTTCACCTTGAGGACAAGGTGATTTTCGATGAGGGTGGAAATGTTACGGGGGGCTACCGGGACCCGTCACAGTATCTCGACTCCAGCCGTGCGGAGGAAATCTACAGTGATCTGGTGATTTGTAGGACACAGGAAATATAGGGATTTTATTTGAATTGTTTGCTAACTACTATGCCCCATTTAGTTATGCACACCATTTAGTTAGCTAGAAACTCTGTTAATTGTTTTTATGAGGGCTATTGTTAATTGTTATGCTTGAATTAGGCGATGAAGGAACGAAAGAAAATATAGAAAACATTTACTCACTCTCCTTTTCTCTCTCTCACGTCTTCTCCCTCTCTTCTCGATCAATATCTCGATTTCCTAATCCCCATGGGCAAAAGTTTGAAGCCCGCCTTCAAAGTGGTGGCCTGGGCTGTGAGAGATTTTGCCACCCGGCGGAGGACGATGGTTGCGGTGGAATCTAACTTTTCTTCCACCAATTTTGCCATGCCAATAGCTTTGTAATGGCGAGGGTTTCAACGGGAGGATTTGCCGAATGTCATCTCGTAGACCAGATATGAAAAATTTAAGAGGTTGTTGGCGTGAGTCCTGAGTTCGGTTCGGTTCCTCAGCCATGTGGGCCGCCACAGTGGTAGACATCCAAGCTTGTATGGAGTCCTAGAATTCACAAAGGTGAAGGTCCAAATCGAGCTCCAAATCACGAACAAAGAATGAGGGTTGTAAGTTGAAAGTTGCATCATCCATTGGAACCATCGCAACGCGGGGCAGCATATATAGAACTTGTGAGTTTTACTCAGGAGGCGTGCGATGGTAGAGGAAAAATCGGTCGATTTGGAACAGCCATCTGTCACGTTATGTGAGAGAAAAGGGAATCTCGAGCTTTAGCAACCATCGTTGAAGCTCGGGATGGTTTTCTTGGGGATGACAACAGCGTAGGTAGGGTTTGGAAACGGCATGGGTGGTACCAGAAAGTAGAAGAACTCACCGCGCAGTGTCGGAATAATGATAAGGGAGAAGTCATGGAAAAACGTTCCACCCCGGCGAGTGTGATTAATCTCAGCAATAGATTGTTTGATGTGTGACGTTCGACTTTATGGGAGTAATGTCCTGAGTGTTGTGGTACATCCTTCACTCTCTCACCATGCAAGGGTTTCCTCGTGTGCCTTCGATCGTCGTGATACCCTCGCCATGTCGGCTCAGTAGAAAGCATCCCTCCACAATCGGAACCGATTGTGATTGTCTGAAGGGGGCTCTTGAGATATTTAGAGGGGAGGAAAGCACAGAAGAAGAGAGGGAGAAGACGTGAGAGAGAAAAGGAGAGTTGAGTAAATGTTTTCTATATTTTCTTTCGTTCCTTTCCGGACGCCTAATAGCTCTGCGAGTGAGCATAAGAAACAATTAACAATAGCCCTCATAACAATTTGAGTAAGGGTCCACGTGCATAACTAAATGGTGTGCATAACTAAATGGGGCATAGTAGTTAAGCAAACAATTCAAATAAAATCCCTATATTTCCAGAGTGTGGGTGGGGCGAGGGGCGCACCGCTGTGTGAGTTTTCCTCGGGCTTGCGGTTGAGTCGAGATACGGTACGGGTCCCCGGTAGCCAGGCCCGTAACAGAGGACAAAGGCAATTTGTGAGAAAGGCTCTACACAACTTACAGCAGAAGAAAGAACAAAGGATCAAGGATGTGCAAAACATGGTGTAATCCATCCGGCAGCTTACAAGGATTCTAGTATAGGAGTCCTTAGATGTGAATCTACATACTTCAAAATAACCACAATTCTGAAAATATAAACTCGTAATTCAAAGACTTGCCAGGCACGTTATGGACAGTCATATTAACCAGGAACACAGTCTGATACAGTAAGATATGCCGCCCCAATATGCAATACATGAAAATGTGTCATCCTCCACAAAAGGTCCTTATTGCAAATGATAATAGAGTATGCAACCCACGTTTTGCTGAGGAGCTAGAGAATCATGTAATTATGCAATGAACACATGAGAGGCACTTTCAAGACATAAATCTCCTTGAAAGGTATGCTTACAAATAAAAAAATACCTCATTTTTAACATATTATAAGAACTTCGGTCCTTAAAAAAAAGATTTATTGCACAGTTCAACATATTCTTTTGTATGTATGAATATACGCATTTAATTATACCAAAAGCGATCATCTCCTTACCATAAACAGAGGTGTTTGCAAGCAGGAACACAATGGAGCCATTCAATAAATATAGATCAATCCAAAATCTAAGACATTTGAATATCACTAAAACCTCCAAGAAAGCCTCAAGATGTTTGTCAACAAAAACCTTGTCAAGCTCCACTGTATAATGATAAATGATTGACAGATACAGAGGCATGATACAACCCTATAAAAGAGTAACAGTTCTCCATAAAAGTAATGTTTAAGGTCAATTCAAGCATATTTGATCAGAAAGAGAATATGTTATGCCCCAGGTACAGTCACTGTTCAAGAAGCGACTTTATTCCCTTGACAGCAACTTCATTCAGACTAGTTGGAAGGGAAGGATAAACAAAAATCGTGGAAGTTCTATGCCAACAAGGAATTAGAAGTAGACAGGCTGAGTAATTTTTAAAATAGGAGTGGTTCAGACTTTTCATAATAACTAGGTGCTATATAGGCCTCCTCACACCAAAAAGCCTGAAATATTACTCACTAGTACCAAAGAAACTCATGATTAACAGCCTATTAGGATATATAATCGGTTCCCGCTCAAATCTACTATATGTCATGTAGGGATAATATCTGATGAGTTCTGCAGCACCTCAAATGGAAACTGATAGTCACATGGGCCAGAGCTCCCAAATGAATAGGACCGACCCTCCATGCCCCCCGGCTTAAGATGCCCCACCAGCTTAGATAACACCTTCCACTTAGCAATCAACCACAAGGCCGAAAAATCAATGATCCTCAAGTGTGTTAGTATGGGCCCACAGTGAAGCAGTCTTCCAAAGAAGAGGAGTTGATGACAAAAAGACATGTCAACAATAGCCCATGGAAAAGGAGCGTCACATATTTAGCTGATGGTTGAAGGCGTGATTGTCATGCCAAAAGGCAAAGCATGACATGCCAAAAAGGCAAACCTTTGGTGATAGCTAATAATTTTGGCTGAGCAGGAGATCAACTGCGAAGTGGACACTAGTGCGTCCCTCCACATCACGTCTCAGAGAGGGCTATTTACATCTTACACTCTGAGTGACTTCAGAGTATTGAAGATGGAAAATAAAGAAACGTCTAGGGTCATTGGCTGTGGCAACGTAACTCTCGTCACTAATAATAAGACCTGACTACTGTTGAGGGATGTTCGGCACGTCTTTGATATTCGGATGAATATAATCTCGGCTGGCAGATTGGATGATGAGGGCTTCTGCAATATCTTCAACGAAGGGGTATGTAAACTGACCAAAGGATCTCTAGTCGTTGCTCGTGGAAGAAAGGTGTCCGGAATGTACATTTTGCAAGCCTCTGCTGCAGCCGGAGAAGTAAATGTTACTGGCAGTAAGGGGTCCTCAGATTTATGGCACCGCTAGCTAGGCCACATGAGTGAAAAGGGAATGAGCAACTTGGCTAGAAAGTGCCTCATTTCAGGAGTGAAGGAGACCGACCTGCGGAATTGCCCTCACTGCATGGCGGGGAAGCAGCAGCAAGTCTCATTCTAAGGAAATTTGTCCACCAAGAAGGCGAAATCGCTTGAGCTAGTAAACACTGATGTGTGTGGGCCATTCAAGGAGAAGTCATTTGGAGGTGCACAATATTTTGTCTCATTCATTGATAATTGCTCGAAGAAGCTGTGAGTGTACCTACCCACTGAAGATCAAAAACCAAGTCCTTTGAGTATTTGAATATTTTCATACTTTGGTTAAACGACAAATTGGAAGAAAGCCGAAGTGCATTCAAAGTGACAATGACGGAGAGCACATTGGGGCATTTGATGCCTACTACTAGTCTCATGGTATTTGGCACCAAAAGATGGTACCGAAGACGCCACAATTGAACGGTGTGGCTGAGTGAATGAACCGCACGTTAATGGAGAGAGTCAGATGTGTACTCTCTGAGGTAAAGCTCCCTGGAACATTTTGGGCAGAGGCCTTAAAAGCTGCTACCTACATCATCGATAGATCACTGCCCGGACCACTAAATGGTGAAGTCCCAGAGAAGATATGGTCCGAGAAAGAAGCGTCTTATGACCACCTTCGGGTGTTTGGGTGCAAGACTATAGTCCACGTCCGAAAGGATGAAAGGACAAAGTTGAAGCCGAAGATAATGCAATATATCTTCAAGGGCTATGGGGAAAATAAGTTGGGATCAGACTTTATGACCCAATTGAGAAGAAGTTTGTCATATCAAGGAATGTAATGTTCGTAGAGAACGAAACTATTGATGATATCGGCAAAAAAAAGAAGGTTGTGTCAGAACTGGTCGGACTGACAAGATAAGTGTTGATATTATTCGATCGGCATCTCTTTGTCAAGAGGTTGACCGCCAAGATATGGCCGGAGTAGACAATGAGGAGATACCGGTGTTGGACGAAACTGAGGATGGCATCACTCCTCAACTGGCCGAGGAGTTTGCTATCCGACGATCCTCAAGGAACCGACGGCCATCTGTTTGCCTATCAGCTAGTGAGTATGTTTTACTCACTGATGGAGAAGAGTTGGAGAGCTTTAAGGAAGTAATGGAAAGCGAACACAGTACAGAATGGAAGGTAACCACGCAGGATGAGATGGGCTCCTTGCAAAAGAACCATACGTTTGAATTGGTCGAGCTGTTGAAGAGGAAGAGAGCCTTGAAGAACAAATGGGTATTCCAGTTGAAGATCTAGAAAATCACCTCGAAACCGAGGTACAAGGCGCAGCTGGTGGTGAAGGGATTTAACCAGCGAAAGGGCATTGACTTTGATGAGATTTTCGCTCCTGTTGTGAAAATGTCATCTATTCAAGTAGTGCTTCGAATTGGCCGCCATCCTTGATTTAGAGGTGGAGCAACTAGATATGCGGACAGCTTTTCTGCACGGTGATCTTGAGGAAGAGATCTATATGGAGCAACCGGAAGGATTCCAGGTTAAGGGAAAGGAACACTTAGTGTGCCGTCTGGAAAAAAGCCTGTATGGGCTAAAGCAAGCTCCGAGACAATGGTACAAGAAGTTCGATTCTGTTATGGTGGATCAAAGCTACCAGAATACTACTTCGGATCATTGTGTCTTTGCTCAAATGATTTTGTCGTCCTACTACTCTGTGTGGATGATATGTTGATAGTTGAGCGAAATGTCGTTCGAATCACCAAACTGAAGCGACAAATTGGGAAATATTTTCCATGAAGGACTTGGGGTCGATGAAGTAGATTCTGAGTATTAGAATAGTTCGCAACTGCAAGAAAACTATGTGGAGAAGGTGCTTCAATACTTCAATATTGATAAATCCAAGCCAAGTGAGCTCTATAATGAGAGCCATTTCCTACCGTAGGTAGCTTAATGTATGCTATTAGTAGTGTCCCACCTCATAGTTAGGATAATGAAAAATTGATATGAGAGGCGATGCTCACTTTTGATGTTAGGTAGCTTAATGATATGCTATGGTATATTGACGAGTCCACTTGGATATTGCACATACGGTCGGCATAGTTAGGATTCTGCCAAATCTAGTAGCATTGATGAAAAGTTCATTTGGGAACTTGGACATGAGACATCATGGAGACTTCCAAGACGATACATCTCTATGTTTTCGAACTCAAGATCGGCAAGCCTGATATTGTGATGAGTTTGCGGTATCAAACATCCGGACTAACTGATTTAGTTCCCCTATGGTCATGAGGGAAAGTTTGTTAAAATTTTTTGGTCACTCCCGTGTGGGAATTGACCAGCATGAATAAAGGCCGAAGTAGTACACTTGGCCGAAGAGATATTAAGGGTCGGGGACTTTACATGAGGGCCGAGGACTTTGTATAATGGACGAGGACTCTAATTGGAGGACGAGGACTCTGAGTGATGGATGAAGACATCAGCTATTGACTGAGTACATGGGATGATGTCCGAGAACTCTAGGCAAAAGGCTGAGGATTTGGTCAATGCCTAGGGACTCTAACAGAAAAGTTGATGAACTGCAAAGTTTACGCAAACAGTTTTTTTTTTTCAGAATGGAAAGTTGACTTTCAGATTTGATAGCCGATTTGCAGAGCAAAGTCATTGCTCCCTAATACAACGGCGTGGCCCCAGATTTTGTGACAAGCTTTATCACAGATGCAACATCTCATTGAGTCAAGCGGTCACCCAGTCTATATATATGTACATATGTATGATAAGTGTGATAGAGTAGATAAGTGAAAAAAGGAGAAAAATGAAAGAAAGAACACAAGGAGTAGCCATTTTTACTCTTATATTTAGCTATTATTTTTGTTCTCAGCTCTCCAAGGGCTTGTATAGCTAAAGGGTTTTTGTAACCGACATTCACATAGTAAAATTGTGTATAAACTAAGTGTCTCGTGATTTTTCTTTCTTATTTAGAAAAGGATTTTCCGCGTAAAATTGTGTGTCCTCCCGTTCTCTTTTATATTTCTTTGTCGTGTGTTTGTATGGCTGTCATCTTTGTCCTCTCGGTATTATCCGACTGATTGATCATTCTCTTCCCAACACGCATGATGTAGGAACTAATTGTCTGTATTGAGCCCCTCCTTGGGTCGTCACTATTTCGGTTCAATTTTCGGTTAAGTTACTCATCGATATCCAACATTCTGCCAAAACCAGTCGATCGACAAGCTCACTATTTACCATCACCACAATCTAAACTAAAAATCTTAAAGAGCCTTGCAAAGTAAGAAGCCAATGCTCTATCCGTGACTGTAAACAATTTACCAAAACAGCTTGTTGCAATAGACCATCTTCTAATTACACTTATTACACAAATTCTACAATCATTAAATTTTGTACCTTTCATTTTACTCTCCCTGGGGGAACAGGACAGGACGTATGAAACTGGCAATAGCCTGTTTGGTGACATGAGCAGGGACTACGACTTCAGGGCACATTTAGTGGAGGGAAAAAAAAACAAATCTCTCTTTTTCATTGGTTAGACAAGTTCTCTGTTTTTTTCCCTTTTTCAGAAATTGCCTGCGGAGGGTAGTACGAGGGTACGAGCTGCGAGGACAGGCATTTCATCAAACAGATCACGTGCATTAATTGACACAAAGTCATTGTCATAGTTTGAGTTGATAGAGACATCAGACGGTACCTTAGCATTGGTGTTATCAGAGAATGAGTTGCCCTGACGAGCTCGGAACGCGTCAAAGGGCTTCAAAAGCAACAACAGTTTCCTCATCGCCATCCCTCTGCAGAAGCATCCAACTTACTGCTGTTCAATCCGTTCCGCTCGAACTAAGTAGCAAAGGGATACTTGCATATAGCAAATTCTCTCTCGTCTTCACCCGCTCGATTTGACTTGTATAAGCAGGATTTTGGTTCCCAAACGGACGATTCGTAGGACGGCAACGCCACGGGTGAGCACTGGGCTCTTCCCAACACTGGACGGACGACGACGTCTTAATAATCAAAAAAATGTCTTCAAGGCGTCCGAGTTTGTAATTGACAAAAGTTTGGTTTATTATTTAGATATAAAAATATATCAATAACAAAACGAAGCTTGCAAATTTAATCTTATATTTAATAATTTTTTAAATTGAAATATAATAAATATATAAATAACCCAAGTTAACTTATAGAATATAAAGATAATCTTATAAAATTAAAATTTTTTTTTGAGTAATTTAAAATAAATTTTTTTATAACAGCCATGTTACACTTGTACTGTAACGTCCCCGACGCATCCGCATGACGATATTGTCCACTTTGGGCTCGGGAAACTTCACGGCGTCTCAGGCCATCACGCAACCCGCACGTTTTTGTTCTTAACAGACGGAATCCACCGCCCCTAAAACGCGTCGTCAAGGAAGAGGTATCCATACCCTTATTATAAGGCACGTTTCGTTCACCTCTCAATCCGATGTGGGACTCTACATGTACCTATCCCTATATTCGAAGATTACTTTCTTTCTTTTAGCATGTAGGTCTTCAAAGCCACCCCTACAACGTATATAAATATTTGAGATCCTATATAAATTCACACTCCATACATAAAATAGATTATTTATTTGATTAATTTAAATTATAGAAAAATCAAATCAATTAATAAAATAAAAATATCACACATTAAAAACCTAATAAGAAATCAAAATAAACAAACACAGTCAATTTTTTATAATTCAATGTCATCTAATAAGTTTATCGTTCTTATATCATTTATAAGTTTATAAGTGAGTGATATTAACTGAATCAAATTGAAGAGTATAGTCTTTAAGCACCAAATAAACATTTTGAATAGTTAGAATAATAATTAAGTTTATCTTCTAATTAATAAATTCAGGCATTGATAAAAATCAAGAATTCTAAATAAGGGATTAAGATTGGGTACTATGAACCTATAAAATTTCATATATATTATATATATTCTTTATTTTCTAGTTATTAATTAATTAATGGTACCCCAAACTAAGACAATGAAATTATACATTAAATAAATCAAATAGCAAACTAAAATACTGTATTTATCTTCATAATATTTATTAGGTATTAAGAACTCTTATTCTATGTTCATAATCATATTTTAGCAATTATAACACAGCTTATACAAGCCAATGGAAACTATACGCCATAATTCATCTCTTGTTACATGTCTAACGAACAATTCTAGTGTATATGTTTTTCCAAGTGTGAACCTTTATTTAAATGTGATGGGTAGGCCCATAGCTGACAGGCCCAATAAAAAAGCGGCCCAAAATTTAGAAAAGCCTAACGCGCGTTAGGCAGTCAACGCGCTAGTGTTGACCGCCCAGCGCACAAACAAACGGCCAAAAGTACTCTTTCAAGGTGGTCAACGTTTCTGTTGACCGGAAGTACTGTAGCAGCAGACCGCGAAAGACGTTAAACCTAATACGGACCAAGCCCAATTTGGCAGACGATCTGATACACGAAAAGTAATGATCTTTTCCATAATTACACGCTTTCCTTAAAGCTGATATCCTCTAAAAAGGTAGCAACGGATTCAGCGCTAACAATGAAGCCTAACAGTCACAAAAATATAAAAGGAAAGTAGATGATCTGGGAATCCGTTACACTACTCAGAAGGGAAATGATCTATCAAATTACGCCAATCATGCCTACCAACTCAGAGAAGCCCGCCCAGCATCAAGCCAAGGATCACGCCACCCTAAACAAAGAAGGTGGCTCTCCCCACCGTTTATATAAGCCTGAGTCTCCACTCTGAAAAGGACACGTTTTTAGAAGAACACATGCACTCTAAGACAACAAATGTTTCCTGATACAATCTGAACCACGGACGCGAATAGTGCTTAAGCAAACTTTTTCTCTAAAGCGTTTACCTTCTAATCCCACTCTAAGCCTCCAGATACAAAGTCAACTCCCGCTCTCTAAGAACCGTCCTCCAAAGCCTCCACGCTTTCGGAACACAACTTCTACTCGTTCTCCGTGACCAGCGAGTGGGAATTCATACTCTCAGTGAGCTACAGGAACGTCTCTGCTTCTTCAGGCCAACGCTCCTGACAAACCCATTCTCTCTCTTTCTCTTTTACTTATCAGTTTACCTTCCAAAATTCGAAGGCTTGTTATTAATTTGAGCGTCGGAGTATTTTCGGTGGGATAACTTCCCGCCAGCACCTGACCTCTCGTTTTCTGTAGTGGTGTGCAGGATTCAGACTCAGCGAATAGAGCCGGGTCAAATCAACCACCCAAATCCAAAACTATTCAAAGTCGGATTCAAGTACGCATCAAAATGATATATATATTATTGTAGGATATATTACTATTTTAATAATATATTTATTATTGTTACACATTTATTTTTTTACTGAATAATTTATAAATAGCTAATGGCAGTTGTAGACGAAATCTTGTCTCTGAACTAACGAAAGAGATAGTAGAGCTCTTCTACTCTTACCGGATAATATTACTTGCCATAAGATTTCTTATTGATACAAAGAAAGGCTAAAAGATTATCATAACTCTTTTTAAGGTTTCATATTTATAGAAATTATGAGATAGAACTAATTATTTGTTCTCGTATGCAACAAGGCAGTTTCAATAAGTAATAAAGATCATACAATTTTTGTATTATTTAAGAGAAATATCAATTTTACACTAGACAGTATTTTTTTTTTATAAAGTATACGTGTATATCTAAATGTCAATCTATTAAGAATTTATCTGATAATTTATTCCTAATATAATCTATTACAAAAAAGGGTAAATTATAAGACTAATGAAGTGTAATTATCTTAATCTCAACCAATATTAGTCTAGTAAAGTTCTGATTTAACTACAATGGAGAGGCATATGTGTTAATTATAGGAAGCTATTTAGCTCTCATATTAAATATATCATAAATCAATAATAAAATAAAATTTGATAAAATAATAATATACAGCTAAAGTCAAACTAATTTAAACTTTACCATATTTATTTATACACTTAATGAAATATAATTGGGTCACAGAGAATAAACCAAACTCTAAACCCTTTTAAATTATAAAAATCCATGTAAGGCTTCATGAACTAGGATTGGTGCGGACCATTGCGCTCAAGAAATTGAGCCTCTTTATCTCTATCAGGATCGTTAGATTTTAAAAAAAAAAAATTGTCTGTTGAAAATATAAAATTTATAAATATTTTTTTATTATTTTTTATAAAATATTAAAATATTTATACTATAAAAAATAAACTACGAAAAAAAAACATATATATATACATATATACACAAATGTATCTCCTTTTTTGCTTTAAAATGGAGGATTTCCAAGGTTTCTTTTGCTATTTTTTTCTTAAATTATACGATAGTTGTTGAATTCCCATCAGACGTTTATAATTTTTTATAAAACATATATATTGAAATATAATGATTTTATAATTTTTATAAAAAAATATTTTTCAATGTTTTTAAATTATAAGAAAAAATATATTTTAAATTAAATACGTAATATGTGTGAATCTAACTTTATCACGGTTGCACATAATCGTAAAATGAAATGATTTTTGTATAGAAATATTTGAGTGTGGAATTATATATAAATAGGAAGATATATGTGTATACTTGTAAAACCAAAATAGTTCAGAATATTTAAATTATTTATATTATGAATTTATCTAATAATGGAAGATGTTTATCAATTTATTTAAAAATACTAATTTTTAAAAATTATTTAAAACTCAAATAATTAGCTAACAAATTGGAAAATACTTACCAAGGATATGAAACTAATGGGTATTGATATCTAGTACCCAATTGAAAGGCCCATTTTCACAAGTTTGGCCCTTGCACCATAAAGGTTTAGGAGGCCCAAGAGGTTAATTTGGCCCAAGAGAAGTAGTAGCCTTAGATTCCATTAAGGCCCGAGTACTTATGAAAATGGCAGATGACTCTATTTAATGTGCAGAGTCGGCGCACCAGAGTTAATGGCTAACTTTGTCAGCTGCAAGAAGGGATAAAGGCAACGTCTTAGGGAAGATGACAGCTTTTGTAGAGCACGTGTGTCCTAATAAGAGCAGTTGACTTTCAGAATCAGTAGACTTTACGGAGTGGCACAATAAGTTTTGTAGGGTTAGTGGCAAGCTTTCCGGCACACGCAAACCCCTTGCTGGATAGATAACTGTCGATCAATATATATATATGCAGAGTGAGCTCCAAAAGGAGAGAAATAAAGGGCCAAGTACAAAAGAAGAGAAGAAGATGATGTTTTACTCTCAAACTCTATTCTTACTCTCTTCTCTAATTTGAGTTCTTTATAATAAAAAAATCTCATAGTGAAATTTTTATGGACCAAGTATTTTATAATTTTTTTCTCTCATTCAAGAGAGGATTTTTCACACAAAATATTACGTGTCACTACTCTCTCTCTCCCTCTCTCTAAAATTCTCTAGCTTTCTTAGGCGCTACCTAAAAAGCTCGAGCCTTCATGAAAACTTAACCTCACACTTGTACCCTCAAAAGAAAACCTTCATTTTTCTCTTGTGTTGTATGGGATTCGGATTCAATTATACAAATAACGGATCCGAGGACACATTTGGATTCCCATCTGTACAACAATTAGGATTCAAGGATACAACATTAACATCGTCTATAAAAATCGACAAAAGTCTAGGTTAATACATTTTCAATAACAAAAATATGGTGAACACATGAGTACAAACTAATACCCCGGTAAGATACTGCTTCACGTGGCAATGGCCCTCCTACAAGCATTAGGGTGGACAGGCATCTTGATCCATATGTACAAGCACTGACAATGAGGATGGAAGACATCTCCAGAACCATTCAAACCCTCTATTCAAAAATGGACAAGTGACCGAAGGGAGTACCATCCAGAGCCTCTCAGATCGCTACGTCCAAGAAAAATGGTAAGGGAAAGAAGCACCCCTCGAAACAAGTTAGTGAGCATGAGGACCCTAGGATCCAAGTTGCCTCGAGTAATAGAGTCCCACCGCAACTTGAAGGTCGCTTGGGTCCTAAGAATCAGGAGGAAAGCCTAGAGAGATAAAATCCTCGACATTCACATGACAATTCAGAACCCACCTTTCAGGAAGGGCCCCCTCGTGACGAAATCCCTCCAAAGGGTAAGAGCCATCTAGAATTGCAAATTGTATAAACCCCGATGAGTTGAGAAATTATCTCAATGAAAAAAGATGACGACTCCCCTATAAGTGGAAAAGTTTGAAAAATTTTGACAGTGAGTTTTTAGAGAAGATGCTAAAGGGAGAGCTACTAACTGCGTAGATTGCCATTTACAATGGAGATTAGGACAATGCCACTCCCCCAAAATTCAAATGCCAAATCTTGACATTTGTGATGAGAGTTTTGATCCTATGGATCATTTGGATAACTTTCGAGAGCATCTGAGCCTCCGGGGATTAGATGAGACGATCATGTCAATGCTTTCCCTTGATGCTTAAAGGTGATGCTAGGATATGGTTTTTCAGACTTCCAGCGAACTCAATTCGATCATTCGGTGAGATGATAGATAATTTCCTCTTCTAGTTTGCTTCCAACAAAAGGATAGAGGAGTAGCCATGACACCTTACTCGTGTAAAGCAAGGGTCTAGGGAGAGTTTAAGAGGATTTTGTCTCGATTTATTGCAGAGATCAGGCAAATTCCAAAGCTAATGGATAGGGTAAAGCTCAACGCTTTCTTATCTACATTGGAAAGAGGTAACTTCTTCAAGCACCTCATCCACAAGGGACCCCAAACTTTTGGAGAGGCTAAGGTCGTAACTTGAGCATATATAGCGGCCAAAGAAGTCAATAAAGTAAAGAAACCTGACCGAGAGGAGAATTTCCACCCGATGTTAGTAGAGGGAAAGAGAAAGAATAGGGACCATCAAGGTTCCCAAGGACCGAGGAAGCAGCAAAAGTTCGAGTAGGTCGTTCGAAGGGAGTTCGGGCCTATGAACTTGACTCCCTTGAATGATTTCCGTACCAACAGATTTTGGATGAAAAAATTTTAAAGTAGCCAAAGCTATTAAAAACCCTGATGGAGGCGATCAGTCAAAGTGTTACCATTACCATCACTATGGAGGTCACAGTACCGTAGATTGTCGGACGTTGCAAAAAAATCGAGGAGTTGATCAAGAGAGTCCACCTAAATCGCTTCCTGCAAAGACCCGAATAGGTTTTCGGAAAAGTATGTGATAGTAAGGCTTACCAACCAAGGAACATAATGGTTGCAAGAGTAGTGAACATGATATCAACTCGCTCGACATAAGACGATGCCAGGAAGAACTTTGCAATGACAGCAGCCAACAAGAGGCCAAGGGTAGAAACTAGGGAAGCGGTCATTAGTTTTAACAACGAAGACATGGCTCATGTAATTTTTTTCACATTTTAAACCTTTGGTTGTAATTGCACTTGTTTCTGATGGAATTGTGAACTATCAGATGAAGCGATTATTTATTGATAATAGAAATTTAAGGAATTTGCTTTATCTTGATACATATTTCAAATTGGGACTTAAAAGAAGTCAGATGAAGGAAACTGAGGGATCCCTCTACAGACTGGACAATGAGCCAGTGCTAGTTCTAGGGGTCATCTAACTCGAAGTCACTTTAGGGACATATTTGAGGATTGCATCAAAGACTCTCTCCTTCTTAGTAGTAGACCTTCTGTCGGTCTATAATATTATCCTCAGACGTCTTTGTTTGACTACCTCCGGTGTTGTCACTTCTATCCCGCATTTGAAGATAAAGTTTTCAACACCATTTGAGATTGGCAAGGTCTTCGGAGATCAAGTGGCCGGACGGACATACTATCTGTCTTGAGTCACTCAAGCACCTCTTTTCCAACCTATTGAAGATATTGATTTCCAATGATGAAACAACATTACAACAAGCTCAATCTAAAGAATCAACAAATCAAATCCCTTTCGAATCCAACAATCCTGAAAAGTTTGTTCAGATGGAAAGTTCTCTACCACAATCCTTTCGAGATCGGATCATCAGTTTTTTAAGAAAAAATTCGAACGTTTTTACTTGGGTACCAAGTGACATGCCAAGGATACCAACTGAAGTGATAGTCTATAATTTGGGCCTGAATCCCCGTCATAAATCCATTTGATAAAAACAAAGAAACTATTCAGTTAAAAAACTGGTAGCCATTCGTGAGGAGGTAAAAAAACTTCTAAATGTTAGATTCATTTGGGAGGTGTACTATCCAGATTAGCTATCGAAAGTAGTCATGATCAAAAAGAACAGTGAAAAGTAGAGGATGTGTGTTGACTTTATAGACGTTAACAAGGTTTGTCTGAAAGATAGCTTTTCGAAACCTAGGATTGATTTATTTGTAAACTCGACGTCCGGACATGAACTCTTAAGTTTCATGGACGCGTACTCTGGCTACAATCAAATACGGAAGAGCCCTGAGGATAAGGAGCTCACATTATTCATGACAGACCAAGGAATATATTGTTACAAAGGTATACCCTTCGAATTGAAAAATGCTAGTGTCACATACCAACGGCTCGTTAACAAAATATTTGAAACCAAATGGGAAGAAATGTGGAGGTTTATATGGACGATATGCTTGTCAAGAGTAAGGCTATCAACCACCACATCCAAAATTTAGACAAGACTTTCAATGTCCTCAAGGCACACCAAATGAAACTCAATCTGACAAAGTGTACGTTCGGGGTGGTCTCTGAAAAATTCTTGGTTTATATTGTTTTACACCGAGGGATTAAGGTGAATCTAAAGAAGATTAGGATCATCCTTGACATGAAATCCCCTCGGATGATGAAAAAAGTCCAAAAGCTAACTAGGATGATAGTAGCACTCTTTCGTTTCTTGGCCAAATCAATTGAGAAATACTCCCCGTTTTTCAAAACTTTGAGGGGGACCAAGACTAATGGCTTCCAGTGGACGAGTGACTATAAGGAAGCCTTCCGAGGTCTCAAGGAATATCTATTGAACCCCCCTCTCTTGGCTTCTCCTCAACTAGGTGAAGAGTTATATTCATATCTCGCTGTGTCCGACACGACTTTAAGCTCGGTGTTGATTCAACAATAGTATGACAGATAGCAACTTATATATTATTTCAGCAAAATCCTGGCTGATGCAGAAACCAAGTACCCTCATGTTGAGAAGTTAGCTCTAGCGTTCGTGTATTCTGCTCAGAAGCCAAGGCCCTATTTCCAAGCCCACAAAGTTATAATCCTGACTGATCAGCCCTTAAGAGCAATATTGTAGAAACCCGAGATGTTAGGACAGCTAGTTAAATGAGCAATTGAGTTGGAAGAATTCGATATAGAGTTTTGCCTAAGGCTAGCCTTAAAAGGTCTGACTTTGGAGGATTTTATTATCGAGACAATGACCCCAACTCTAGATGCTTTTAGCCTTTGTGATGCTGATGAACCTCACTGCTCATCAATATGGACTCTGCATGTGGATGGCTTTTCAATGAAAGATGGCTGTGGCGCTAGCGTAATGCTGAAAATACTTGAGGGATCAGAAATAAAATATTCAATTATTCTCGAATTTTTAGCAACTAACAACGTCTTGGAGTATGAAACATTGCTAGCGGGACTTCGGTTGGCTAAGGAATGTTCGGCCAAAAATTTGATTGTCTACAGTGATTCCGAACTAGTTGTTAACCAAGTCCAAAAAAATTTTAAAATAAACAACCCAGCCCTTTCTAAGTACCTTTTAAAGATCCGAAGTTTGACTTCAAACTTTGAAAGGGTAAAAATGGTTCACATTTTCAGAGAGGAGAACGGGAAAGCCGACTTGCTAGCAAAGGCAGCAGTATCAGGAGACCCTGAAAAGTATGCTCGAGAGATGCGTGAAGTCTTTGACAAGCTGAGTATAGAAGATTCCAAGCCAGTAGTGATGCAGGTATCAAATACTAGCAATTGGATGACTCCCTACTTGAGGACTTATCTGACGGGATATTACGAGAAGATTTAGATAAAGTCAAGAAGGTGAAAAAGACAGCAGGTTGGTATTCCATCATAGACGGCCAATTGTACAGCCATGGGTTTTCTGCCCCTATTTACGATGCCTCACCCCTGAAAAGGCTTATTATATCCTACCAGAGGTACACCTCAAGATATGTAAATCCCACATTTTAAGTAAAAACCTTACTTTTAAACTAATGAGATAAGGATATTATTGGCCTTCCATGAATTATGACGCCCTGATTTTCGTACGAAAATGTAAAAATTATCAAGTTCATAGAAGCCTCACTAACCAGCCTCACACAAAATTTCAAGCTTTGCAATCACCCTAACCATTTGTGCAAAGGGGGCATAACATACTTGGGCCTTTGCCGATAGCTTCAGGATAAAGAAAATTCCTAATTGTCAGAATTGATTATTTCACGAAATGGGTTGAGGCTATGCCGTTAGCTCGAATAATCGAACAAAATGCTACAGAGTTCATCCGCTAGAACAATGTGTGCAGGTTTGGTATTCTAGAATGCATTGTGACTGATAATGGAACTCAATTTATCAAAAAATAGTTCACCAAGTACTATACTTACATAAGGATAACATTGGTTCATAAGTTAGTTGAATATTCGAAAAGTAATGGGTAAATAAAAACCATGAATCGCATAATACTACATAGACTGA
Organism: Nepenthes gracilis; assembly: GCA_033239525.1. Taxonomy (NCBI): domain Eukaryota; kingdom Viridiplantae; phylum Streptophyta; class Magnoliopsida; order Caryophyllales; family Nepenthaceae; genus Nepenthes; species Nepenthes gracilis. Next base: position 1,325,201 of record BSYO01000006.1, on the reverse strand, counting down.
AGACAAAGTTGGTGTATTCGATGGGCTCATGGGTGCATGAACTGCCATCAGTTTTGTGATCATACAGAACAACATCGAGAGAACCAACATGATAAACATCCTTTAGCCTGTGCTATGGGGTCGAAGTAGTCATTCTAGTGGAAGTCGAATTGCCTAGTCTTTGGGTCGAGTGTTTCAACCCGAGTGACAATGCCCAAAAGGTGACATATGCTCGAGGAAGCCCGAAAAAACCTTCATATGAAAAATAGTTAAGACCAAGTACTAATAAGATGGTGACATACCCGGTAAGTATTATAATAAGAAGGTGAAAGCACGCCAACTTGAAGAAGGGGACTTAGTATTGAGAAGCATTGAAGCTACGGGTAAAAGTACAGGACAAAATAAGCTTTCCCCAAGTTGAAAAGGGGCATTCCTGGTCTCGGCTATCCTTCTAAATGGGGCATACAAATTACACACCTAGGAAAGCAAACTTATCCCTCAAACATGGAATGTCTCTCACCTCAAGAAATATTATCAGTAGATGTATAGGCGACCAGGTAAAGTCAATTGCATCATTTGATATGCTTATATCACTTTATATTAATGCAATAAAATTCTTTTTACTTATTCACTATTTTGCATTCAATTGAATGTTCGCTTGTCATCTCACAAATTTATGAGACCTAGGTTGCCCCTAAGTCAAGTGAAATGGTTCATCTCACTTGTTTCCAAAACTGTTCTAAAACAGTTAGTAAAACTCTGCAAGTCTAAGCGGCTCATTTGAAGTTGGACTCAAAAAACTCGACATGATTGAGTGGCCCATTTAAGGTAAGACTCAAAAAACTCGGCATGGCCGAGCGGCCCATTTGAGGTCGGACTTAAAAACTTAGCAACAACACCAAACACCAAATAACTCACAAGAGGTTAAATTTAAAAATTTAGGAAGCTTAAAATAGTAAGAATTCGAAGACCCTAGAGGTAACTTCTTCAGCCAACAATGGTCGAAAGATTCGAACACTTCACTCATAAAGGATAGAGTTTCCTTATAACATGTCTAAGAATCCAATACAATCAAGGCATATAAAAAATCATGCATGTCAAAAGAAAACAATCCAAGCAAGAAAATGATCGGAAAATAAATTTATTCAAGATCTTATGTACAGCTAAAAAGAATAAAAAAAGAATATTATTAAGTCTCGAAAGACCCTAGTCGAGAGGGGTAAAGTGTGTCATCCTCTTCCGGACAATAATGATCAAAGCGACTTGCATTGAGCACTAGCATTCCTCGAATGAAGCAAAGAAAGAGGAAACTTTGAAATTGTGCACGGACTTCTATGCGCCAACTTAGTCCGATACCAAAATCCCCAATACTTTCGCTCATGGGATTTAAAACCCTCGACCTTTATTGAAGAACAAGAACTTATCCTCTAGTGTAGTGGACGATTTCCTCGAAGGGAGGAGTACTCGCCTGCTCAAAAGGCCTTTAACTCAATATACATGAGAAATTATAATCTCAAACCTTAGGCCTAGTGAAGAGGTAATCCAAGTCTACACAATTAGGCGATTGGCATACTCTTGCAAAGCCTTGTTGGGATCCAAGTCATGAAGGCCTAGGAAAAAGGCGCAAAAGATAGCTTTTTAGATTAAAGCGAGCGAGACTTATCAAATGGTTGAGGACTTTGCTAGGAAAAAGCGGGAGATCAGAGTCTTAATTAAAGCGAAGATGACATCAAAATTGTCGAGAAATCACCTTTGAAAACATTATCTTTTTGGAAATTCTTCCTCTCTGGCCCTCGGGTTTAAATGGGTCTCGCAATCCCCACGTTTTGAGGTCCATCAACAACGACATGAACTTCCTTGACCTCTTAATTAGATCGGCACCACGACCTCGGAAAAAGATGCCGCTTCCAAAAACTCTATTCTCAAGCTATCTTAAGATGGAGCTTTCAAGAAAATCAATAAAAAAATCTAGTTATAGCTAAAAGGGCCTGGGTGAAAGCTGTCTACCTTAAAGCTGCTTTGGAGTTTTTGATTGGTTGTAGCTCTTTCTCTCTATGGCCTCTTTTCTAAAATATTCCTCTTGATACACATGAATCAAAAGGCAAGCCTCGAAAACTTAACCGAGTTAGGCAATTCATTGCCCTTGTCTCTTTCCTCCCTGATGTCAAGACTCGGATCCCCATTAATGCCTCCAAAATTGTCCTCGGAGGAATTTTCAACAATGGGGTGCAAGGCTTCACCAAGAAAGGTGGTCGGAAGGTATAGAAAGCTCTCCCCAAAGGATGTCCTCGGACATATTTTGGCCCAACATCTATGCCTATTGAGCCAAATGTCCGAACTTTTATAAGGGTCAGGGTCCGACCACCTCAGTGCTTTGAGCTCAGACCATTTCCTCGGACATTTTCTTCCTCATCGATTATCCAATGAGGATGCCTTCACATGCCACTCAAAAGAAGAAGTCTCAGCTCTTGTCTTCGTCCGATGGCTTTTCCTTTCCTTAGCGGACGGCTCTCTTATTCTCAACAGCCTTTTCTTTCTCTTTATTTTCCTATTCTTGGTCACTGAAGGAGTAAGGATTTCCGATCCCTCAGGCTGAGAATCCCACTTGGCTTTCTCCAAAGCCTCGTTCTCTAACCATCGGTTTTTCTTATTCTCATTAAACTAACCAAGGTTACCCAATACCAAGCCGGTGAAATCTTGCCCGCTTCTCTTTCTTGCTTAGTAGCGTTAGAGCAAAAGTCTAATACTACATTTCCTCACTCATTCAAAACCCTCCACTTGGGAGGAACCATGAAGAAAAAGCACTTATCCATCCACCGTTTAGTGGAATCAGGATTGCCCTTACTAATAACGACGAACTCAGGGCGAGGAGAAATTATAATCCAGTCCTACTTATGAACGCACCTCAAAATAACTTTAACAGCCACACTGTCAAAAACTTTGCCATGGCAGCGAGTAAAGACATAGAGGAAAATTATATACCTCACGGCGTTTGGTTGTAGTCGGCCAACTGGAACCTCCAAGGCCTTTATTATTTGGTAAAGCTTCAAGGCCATGGGAAATCAAAGACCTCATTTCAGATGGGTCTCGCATACAGTGATGAATCCATTCAGAGATGAACAGGCCCGATCATCAGCACTAGGCACCAAGAAGGCATACTAAGAAAACAAGACGAAAATGGTGGCTAAGTGTCTGAAACAAAAGATGGTGCAATCGAAGAGAATCCCAACAAATAAAAAGGCTTGAGACGTCGATTTGATTCAAAAGACGCGTCTCTGCATCGGGGCACATGTCGGCTTTCCACTAGATAGAGAATAATGATGGCGGTTACTTTTTTGAGGCGACGTCAATTGCGTTTAATGCCTCAATTGACGGCGCATGCCAGCGTCTTAGACTCAAGTAATGTCCTCGGACATATTTTGGTCAGACTATTGGTCTCAAAATGTCCTCAAACTTTTATAAGTTTGTGCGGGCAAAAAGGAACATTTACCAGTGTCAAGCTATTGCTGAATAATGGACATATTGTAAAGGCACTGATGGTTTTCCAGTGGAGGATGCCTTCACATGCTACTCAAGATATATCCGCGGTCAATATATATGCTAAAGGTTGAAGTTCTCAAACCTCTTGGCATGGGGTGTTAGAGATGGGTATTAATACCTAAAACACAATTAGAATGCGCATTTTCGCAGGTTGGGCTCTTGCGCCATGAAGGCCTAGGAGGTTAATTTGGCCCAAGAGAAGTAGTAGCTTTAGATTCCATTAAGGCCCAAGGACTTATGGAAACGGTTGAGGACTCTGCTTAATCTGCAAAGTCGGTGCGTTAGAGTTGGTGGCTGACTCTGGTAGCTGTAAGAAGGGATAAAGGCGACGTCTCAGGGAAGATGACAGCTTTTACAAAGCACGTGCGTCTTAAGAAGGGCTGTTGACTTTTAGAATCAGCACAATAAGTTTTACAGGGTTGGTGGCAAGTTTTCCTGCACAAGGAAAGCTCTTGCTAGGTAGGTGGCTGCAGATCAATATATATATATATATGCAAAGTGAGTTCTATAATTAGAGAAAAAAAGGGGCAAGCGTAAAAGAAAAGAAGAAGACATTATTCTGCTCTCAAAGTCTATTCTCACTCTCTTCTATAACTTGAGTCCTTTATAATAAAAAATTTTATAGTGAAATCTTTTACGGACCAAGTGTCTCGTAATTTTTTTCTCTCATTCAAGAGAGAATTTTTATGTAAAATTACTACGTGTCACTACTTTCTCTCTCCTTCTTTCTAAATTTGGCTTTCTTAGGCGCTACCTAAAAAGCTCGAGCCTCTACGAAAACTTAACCTTACATCTTTACCCTCAAGAGAAAACCTTTATTTTTCTCTTGTGTTGTACGAAATTCAGATTCGATTATACGAAAAATGGATCCAAAGACACATTTGGATCCTCATTTATACGACAATCAAGATTTGAAAACGCAACAAAAACCTATAAAATCATGGGCCATTCTGATGTGCTTTAATTGATCCATGCATTGTCTAAAATATAGTAAATTTTGGACCAAATAAAAAATTCAATGATATTATAATCTATTTTGGTAAAAAATCCAACTATAATATATTTTTGTTTATTTTGGTAAAAAATTTAATAAATATATTTATTATCATCAAATTAATAAAATAAATCCCGAGTTTCTAATTCCTCTGATATTAGTATCAGTTTATACAAAACTAAATTTATAAAGCAGTTGAAATTATCTTCTTGATATTACTAATGAGCAACTCAAATGTATTGTCTTCTATAAAATTCACATTTCATGATTCTAAAGAATTTTTCAAATTCTTTTGGTTTCTCTTGCACTTCCTCTCTAAAAATTTGCTCTCTCAACATAATAAATCTGCATGGTGGCCATCACAAAGGCTCTGTTTATAGCCTTTTAAGAACTCTTAGGTTTTGATATGAATTGAATTTTTTCCATACATAAATTTGAATTCTCAATCGTGGGATCAATACTAAAAATCTAAGTTTCAATGATTTCCTTATAATCAACATTTTTAATTTTTAGGTTTTCATAAATTATAACTTTACCCATCAACAGATTATTATACCCTTTAAGAAATTAAAATTTAACTGTGAAATTTATTTACTTAAGATGCCCATATTTTATGTTATTTCACTGTATTATATTTTACTTTAGGCCAATTAGATTGTATTAAAATAACAAATTAAATTCTTAGCTCATTTAGTTATAAATTTTCAATCTTTAATTTGGTTGGGTGTCAGATTATTTTAAAATTATTTTTAAAATTTATATAAATTAACTCATTATATACAAGATTCAACATTATTTGTATATATGATCTTAAATACCATCACCAATTAATCCAATCAAATATTAATATATAATAAATATGTAGAATTCTCTCAAATCAAAATAAATTTAAGTTAAGAATTTTGAATAGCCTTATTAATATGGTTGATCAATTCCAGAAAAATTTAATAATTTCATTTAGTCTATGTATTCATATATATGAATATATCCATTCATTTGCTTGAGGCTATTATACTAATAATAGAGCTTGTCACCTTATATTATAGCAACACTATACATGCAAACATATTTAATATATTAAATTTCTTTTCTCGGTGTATAAAAATGCAACAATAAGGAATAAAAAAAAATTATTCATCGCATTTGATTCCTTAATTATAGACATAATTTTTATCAATATACCTGTCATTATTTTTCAGATAACATCATATGTCATAATTATTTACTTATTAAATAAATAAAATATGGTAATTAAGGAAAATAAATTCAATAATTGTTAGATAATTATTAATAAATTATCCATAAAATAATTTTTAAAGGCGTAATATCTAACAATATCTTGTTGGAATCATTTTAATAAGTTCGAAGTCTTCCCTTTGAACAGATAATATTTTAGCAACGAAATTGTGAAGTCTTTTCTCGAAGTGCCATGAAAAAGAACCTATCACGATTCAACCTAATAGTGGAATGATTTGAGACATCACTATACTTTAGACAAAGTAATTATGAATCTGATTCTTATAATCTTTTATTTTTTAATATTATATTACCTTATAATCACATACAGCGACGCGGTATTATATGATCAATTAACCACTTATCTTTGCCTGAGAGGGCATACCATATTATAAAGTTGGCACTTTCTTTAAATGTTATTGAACAATCTTGTCATATTGTTTTATACAAGGTTGATACCTTTGATAAATATACAATACAGCGACGCAATACTTTATGATCAATTAACCACTAACATTTGCTTAAAAGGACATACTATATTAAAAAGCCAGTACTTTCTTTAAGTATTATTAAATAATCTTATTATGTTGTTTTGTGCGAGATTGATACCTTTGATAAACATACAATATAGCAACATAGTGCCATATAATCAATTAACCACTAACCTATGCTTAAGAGGGCATACATATTATAAAGTTGACACTTTTTTTAAGTGTTATTGAGTAATCTTATTATTTTATTTTATGCCAGGTTGATACCTTAGACAAATGTGCCCATGTAAGTGTGCGTGGTCTGAGTTAGACCAAATAGAAATTAGATTTGAATCAAATATGACTGAAATTAGATAAATTTTGTGACTTCTAAATATGTTTGGGCCAAAAAGCATAATCGTGTTCATTTGTAAATCGAATTGTACAGGTTCATTTGTGAATTTTTTTTTTATTTTTTTATATTTTTATTTAAAAAATTATATTCACATAAAAATCTATAAATATAAATATTCTAAAAAGATAATATTTAGATTAAAATATTAAAATGTATTTAAATAAAAAATCTTTACAATTACTTATGCAAAAACTTAATCCATCAAATGATTTTTCAAATTTTGAATACATATATCACACTTTAGACAAATTAATTATGTATTTGATTCTTATAATCTTTTATTTTCTTAAAAAAATATTATACTATAATCATAAACAGTGACACAGTGCTATTTGATCGATTAACAACTAATCTTTACCCGAGAGGGCATACCATATTATAAGACGGCACGCCCTTATATGTTTTCAGATAACCTTATTATGTTGTATTGGACAAGGTTGATACCTTGACAAATACACCCATATAGGTATGTGTGGTTTGAGTTAGACCTGATAAAAATAATATTTGAATCAAATATGATTGGACTTAGATAAAGTTTGTGAATTCTAAATATGTTTGGGCCAAAAATCATAATTATATTCATTTATAAACCAACTTGTATAGTTTTAGGCCCATTGGCAATTTCTTTTTTTTTAAAAAAATATTTTTATTTAAAAATTTATATTTACATAAAAAATTTATAAATATAATACTCTAAAAAAATATAATCTTTAGATTAAAATATTATCTAAACATATATTTAAATAAAAATTCTAACTATTAATAACACAAAAATATAACCTATTAGATATATTTTTAAAACTTGATATTTGAAAAAAAATTTATTATTTAGGCTGAGTCAGGATAAATTAGTTACTTTCATATGTAACCATGCCATGCACAAAAAAAAATCAATTGGGCCTAACTTTTTGGCTGTATTCATCCATAATATTAATATATATTAATCAAATTTTATAAAAATTTAGATCAATCAGATATAACCGGTCAACCATCTCGATCTTAATCGGGTTTAGTTTAAGCCAATTCAACAAATCCCTCCATAAACAAAGAAGAATAGCATAATTTGTAATAATTTACAAATCAGTGTATGGTACCAGGGAGTATACTGCTTAAAAATAGTAGTTAATTTAATCTCTTTTATTTATAATCGTTCAATATTAATCAAATAATTATATTATATCTATTAAAAAAGGGCTGTTTGATTCTTGTTAAAAGAAAATATCAGTAGCGGCAGAATATTACAGTACCAGCTAGTGCTTGAAAGCTAATCCCAATACCCAAAAGGCGGATACGGAGGAGATTATAGAATGGACGTCGGAGGGTGATTGGAAGGCCAGGCATGCACGTTGGCCCTCACCAATATCAAAAATGTGAAGTAAAGGCACGCTTTTTCTAAAGGCAGAGCTGCCGAAAGCAATCTGGCAATGCCCACTGCACTCATGAAAACGAAATAAAAAGGCTTTATTCCCTTTAATAATCTACTCAATATAAATTCAACAAAATTGACTTAAAAAGAAATAATAGTAACTCTTAGAACCTTATAAAGCCATGCATATATATATTTATTTATTTATTACAGCAATATTATTTACTGAATATTTTTATTGAGTTTTCAAAATTAAAAAAATATATATTTAATGAATATATAAGGCAAACAAAACGATGGGTTCTTGGCATAGTATTCCATCTCACTCATGTGATGCCCAAATGGCCAGACAGTGGTGGTGGGAGGACCAAAATAAAGGCAGCAGCAAGTTGACTTGTGGAAGTGCATAATGGAGATTTTTTTTTTTTTTTTTTTTAAGGACATTTTTTTTTAATTTTAATATGTGTTTTTTCTTTTAATTTTTGCTTTCAAAGGTTATATTATAAATACACAAATGGAGGGTCAAATTTATATTAAACTAGTTATATTTATATTTATTTAAAATTTTAATCTTTATCCGTAAATGTAAAAGAAAAGGCTAAAATGGTGGAAGAATCACATAATTCAGCTAATTGAATATTGATGTCTTGTCAGGAAGCGATTCTGGTCGGCACTAAACAGAGAATAAAATCTTACTTTGCCGTAGTAAACATGGTGGGTGCTGCGCCCCTTTCACGAGGGCACTCGCTATGTCCACCGTGAATAATAATAATAATAATAATAATAATAATGGGTATTGTACGTGTACGGGACAAAAGGGTTCATAATTTTATTAATAATAGTTTAATTTATGTGCTAAAAATTGGTTACTTAATTGGCTTTATGATAAGATACCTAGCTGAGTAAATATAGGATCAACAAAGGAAAAGCAGGGCCTTTATTCCGCACTGACGCAGTATAAGGCCTAGGCCACACAATTACAGCTGTTGGAAGAAATTCAACGGTTGCAGTGATTTTTTTTTTAATTTTTAAATATAAAAAAATAAAAATAATAAATTGTGGCCGTTAGATTTCATCCCAAGGGCTGTGATTATGCGGCACAGTGTCCCTGTGCTGCGTTAGTGTAGAATAGAGTCCCTGAGCTATTACTGAAGACCAGTCCCTTAAAGATATAGGAATACATTTTTCTCATAATTTAAATATTTATTTTTAAAGATATGATTGTGATTTAGTTATTTTTTAAAAAAATTAAAAATTAGTTAAAATTAATTATTAAATTATAATTATCTATTTAAAAATAGATGGTTAAGATATAGAAAAAAATAGTCACCATTTCTTTTAGAGATGGATGCCTTCTCGCTGTAATAAGAATATTTTTATATATTATGGTAAGAAGTAATTTTATATTATATTCATATTTGAGTTATGCATAAATCTTCTAAGATAATAGTTACGTGGCCTTTGATTTGCTGCTGTAATCTCCGTAAGACATAAATAAGTGAAATATGATTTATTTACTCATTTTTGGTTAAATTCAGAATAAAAAACAGGAAGGAAATTTTTTCCTTCATTTTTGTTGAGTGTAGTAATAAGGGAAAGTTGTGATATTGATTTCTCCTTATTGATTCTTCATATATTTGTAGCATAGAATAAGTGAAAAAAAATACTAACAAAATATATTAAATTTAATTAATTTTTTATTTTTACTTTTAAAAAAACTTTCTAAATTTATTCTGTGAATAAATATATCAATATTATTAATCTACGACTTAAAAAATTTACACATTAATGTACTGAGTCTAATAATAAATTGAGATTATTTAATCATCAACATAATATATATATATATATATTTACATAATTTCTATTTTTATGTGTTAAATTGGTACTACAAAAATTGCAACAATCTATATGTTATTGTATAGCATATAGCTTTTGGATGTGTAATATTTTCTTCATATATAAGTAGTTTTCTAGGAAAGTTATTTCCTTATGTAATGTATTGGGGAGATCTTATGAATTTTTCTTATAAAAAATAGTTGATATGACCCAATATAATTAAGTATTCTCTATTTTCTAAATTGGGTGGGGAATTGGAAACTCTCCAAAAAATCCTCTTATAATATAATACATGTCCATATTTTCTTTAGAAATGTGTCTAGAAGATTATGGGTAAGTAACTAATACCAGTGATAGTAAATTATTTTTTTATTATAAGATAAATAATAGTAATTAATTTTTAATTATTAAAAATTTAAATGGTCTAATCAAACACATAAGGGAGAATCTGATAAAAATTTCAATATAGTGAATATAATGTTCTTTTGATTGTAATTATCATAAAAATAAACATGCTAAATTATTCTAAAATTAAGCATATTTATATAATTATTTTTCTTTCCATATTAGTATAAGGGTGGAATTTACTTTTTTCTAATAAAATTAAGCTAGTTTGTTAAAAAATAGTGCATGACAAAACCAAAAGAAGCCAAAAAAAAAAAAAAAAAAAAACCCCAATAAAAATGAAATTGACATAATGATCGAGGACAACCATAAACCCTAAATTATATAAACATGAGAAAATTGTCTAAAACCTAAAATAACAGCATATAAACCAACCAAATCTGAGCTTACTTTGTTAGATCGATTACATACGCTATCACAAGTTTTGCTGTTGCAGTCGTCCACTTTCCATCGCTTAGTTTCTGGTGTCATAATATTTGTTGTTATCTGCATTTTTCTCCATCATTGATCAGAAGGTTTGCCGCTGAGTAAGTCAACCAAGGTATGAATTCTTTCTTTCTACGTTGAAATTTTATAGAAACGTGAGGTATTTATGGGAGTTTTCTTTCATTTTTCTTCTATTTTTCTTCCTCCGTTCTCCTGCTTGGCCTTCCTCGTCAGATTTCTCTTTCTCCTTTTTCTTGGTTGGTGGGTAAAAGCTGCCTTTATTGGATAAAAAACAATGGAAGTTTTCATACAATATCAAATATTAAATTACCAGTAATTTTATAAAATTCACAGCACCAAGATAACCTGTAGTAAATTAGATAGTAAGAACAGTGGTATTCATAGTTCGATAGATTATCATAATGACTACCCATAGTTGGATGATAGGTTTGGATTTGAAACCTCAAACCACAATGTTTTTAAAGAAGTTCGACGTGTTCAGTTCTTTTTATTTTTGTCCATTTTCTTCTTACAATCAAAATTCTTCCTTACTCTTAATTGAAAAAAATTATTGCATGTATGGCTTAATATTTTGGGTTTTTGATTACTTTATTGGGGATCCCACACCAAATAAATACTTCATCAGGAAAACGTGTAATGATTGCACATGGCATACTCGAGTAGAGATGTCAAAAAAGGTCGCACAATATTTATATGAAAGTCGGCAAAACAACAGGTTGCATTGGAGATTCATGTGAGAGACATTTGAACAAAAAGTCATTTCCAACGAATTAGAAATATATATGATTGATAAGTGCACGATAGATGCCCTGTAATACCCGATTTTTGTTTGATTTGATTTGATATTATTAGTTTATTTAGGTTAAATTAGATATATTTGAATATAATTAAGCAGTGTAAATTTGAGGGACATTTGGAGTAAGGAAGTAAATTGACACATAATGCACACCTAACGAATGCTTGAGCACAGATTTGAAATTGGGAAGCACCGGAGAAGCGCCTAAAATAGCGTTCAAGCGCTGATTCTTGCAGGGTCATACTCGAGGCATTCCTAAGGTGGTGCTTGTGCATAGGGAGGGTTTGGTGCAGCATCTGAGCAACGCTTGTGTACCAATTCAGCTATATAAGGCCTGATGCACACTGTTCGATCATTTCGCGTGAGAAAGAAGAGAAATAAGAGAAAAAGAGAAGGAGAAGGAAGAGAGAGAAAGAGGTAGCTCTAAATATTTTTTTATTAGATATGTTTAGTTAGATGTTAAGATAAATATTTTTACACCTTATTCTTAGTCCGTTTCCATTTTTAGTTATTTTTACTTATATTTTATGGTTTTAATATACATGTAATGGGTGCTGATATCAATGACCCAATAAGAAAGTCTATTTTCAAAGTTTGGCTCATATATTAGAGAAACCCAAGAAGCTAAATTGGCCCAATCGAAAAATCCGTCCGAGGATAAGCTAAAATGAAGATAACGGTCGAGCGATTTTTTTCTATCTCATCACAACGGCCTCGGACAGTTGAAACTGAAATATGAATAAAGTTTTATCCATTCAACGGTTTATTGGACGGTTTCTTAGGCGGTTAATAGAAAGAGTCAACTGTTCCTTGATAATTATAAAAAGACCCTATTTCAATAGGGCAAAGGAGGATCTTCTCGAAATAAAAAAGAATTCTCTTTCTTTCTTTAATATTTTAAGAAAACCGCAAGCTCCCACACTTAAAATTGCATCATCTAATTTTCAAATTGCATCATCTATTTATTTTTTTACAAAAGGCAAATAGTAACTTGAACGTTGGAGGATATATCGGGGAGTTAATCACACCAATCATTTGACCATATTGTTGTGTTACACAAGATTTAGATTTAAACATATGAAGACCGGACCCGCTTCATATAGCATTTGGATCTTTAATCCGTTCAACAATTAGAATTTGAGGACGTAACGTTAGCGCTGTCTGTGGAAATCAACTAAAAGTCTAATTCACACACTTTCAATAATTTTAGTATGATAAATACTTGAGAACAAGTTAGTGCCCCAATCTGAGATGCTACTTCATGTGTAATTGCCCTCCTATGAGTAGTGAGATGGACAACTATCCTGATCCATGTGTATGAGCACTTGCAATGGGGATGGACGATATCTCAAAAGCTGTTTAGACCATTTGCTCACAATTGGACAAGCGGCCAAAGGGGGCACCATCTTCGGCCTCTCAGACCATTACGTCCAAGAGAAGGAATAGGAGAAGAATAGGAGAAGAAAGCACCCATCAAAACAGATTTGCCAGCACAACAAGCCTGAGGTTCAGGTTGCCTCGAGCAACAAAGATCTGTCACGACTTGAAGCTCACTTAAGCTCCAGAATTTAGGAGGATAGCCAAGAGAAGTGAAATCCTCGATATTCACAAGAGCCTACCAGTTAGGTAGGGCTTTCTTGTAGCGAGTTCCCTCCAAATGGTCGTAGCTGTCCAACCTCGTAGACTACACAAAACAACATCATATAAAACAACATCAAGAGAACCAACTAGAGAGATGCCCTTTATCCTATATTATGACGTTGAGGTAGTTATTCTAGTAGAGGTCAGACTGCCTAGTTTCTCAATTTAAAGTTTTAATCTAGAAGACAATTTATAAAGGTTTCGAGAGAACTTTGATATACTTGAGGAAGCTCGAGACATGAAAAGATTGTGGATAGCGGCGTATCAAAAAAGAATTGTCAGTTATTACAATAAGAAGATGAAAGTATGTCAATTTGAAGTAGGGGATTTAGTACTACGAAGTGTTGATGCCACAGGTAAAAATATTGACGGGAATAAGTTTTCTCCAAATTGGAAAGTGTCGTTCCTGGTCTCGACCATCTTTCGAAATGGAGCGTACGAATTGCGTATCTAAGAAGGTAGACTTGTCCCTCGGATGTGGAATGCTTCTCACCTCGAAAAATATTATCAATAAATGTATGAGCTGTCAGGTAAGGTTCATTGCATTATTTGATGAGCTTATATCATGTTTTAATTAATAAAATAAATTCTTTTTATTTATTCTTTGTCTTGCATTTTATTTGAATGATAGCATATCATTTCATAAAATTATATGACTTAGGCTGCCCCTAAATTAAGTGAAATATTCCTTTTCATTTGTTCCCAGAGCTTTCCTAGAGTAGTTAGCAAAACTCATTAAGATTGAGCGGCTTATTCAAAATCGGACTCTAAAACTTAGTAAAAGTACCAAGCAACCCATAAGAGGTTGAGTCTTAAAATTTAGGTGGCTTAAACAGTATGAATGCAGAGACCTTAGAGGAAGTATTATCAGCCAACCATGGTCGTTGTGTTCGGACAACTCACTCATAAGAGATGGAACATCCTTATGATATGTCCAAAAAAAAAGAACCTAACTTATAAGCAATCCAAAGAAAGAGAAAGGGAGACTGAATTAAAAATATATATTTTATTCATATAATGAATATACATTTTTAAAAAAATTAAGTTCGAAAGATCCTGGTTGAGAAGGATCAAGGATTTCATCTTTTTCAAGGTGGCCAATCAGATCTACTTTACATTGGGCACTTGTAGTCCTCGAATGAAATAACGAAAGAGGAAACTTTGGAATCAATAAGCAAATTGTGCGTCGACAGAGTCTGATGCCATCCTAATATTTTCGTTCCAGTGCAGATCTGATGTCCTCGGCGTTTATTGAGGTCCTAAGCTTATCCTCTAAATAAATATTTCTGTTCCAAAGGATGACAAGCTGCTGCTACTAGATCTTTAGCGACTTCTCAAGCGAAGAAATTTTATTCTTGATATCAGCAAGCTTATACTCTAGATGATTGACATGCCCTTCTAAAACTCAAAAGTTGTCCAAGTCTATGTAGGATTGTGTTGCATCATCAATAATTGGAGTAAATCGGCTAACTAACTCACGTAGTTGCAAAAAAAGGCCAAATCAGTAATGTAACGACTTGAACTCAAAATTTATAATTAATATCCAAACTTAGTTACATATCAAAAAAATTAAGTTTCAAAAGCACATCCACAATTGATAAAATATAAATATAATACTATCGATAAATCTAGGAAAATATAATCCAAATATCCCAAAAATAATAAAGTAAAATATCAAAATGGAACTCTAAAGTGTAAATTCAATACTATCTCCAGTTGGGCTCAATATCTCTTGCCACAACTTTTTTATCTAACTCTAGAGTTTTTATCGCCTAAACCTGCTATTCTGAAAGAAAGAAAAAAAATAGTAAGAGTGAGCAAAATATCCAACAAGTGATAGCAAATCTAAAATAAACAGAAAAGAATAGTAACAATACATTCGATATGACAAAAATCATGAATAATAATACAATATCTAATAAATAAATATGTTAAAGAATGTGCATTTCATCGTAGCTACGATACCAGCATATAAGCGAATCACTCTAACTCTGATGTGACAAAAATAACAAGATTTACCAATAACAGATGAAAATTCTTTAGAATCTGACATCAAGAGATAAGTAGGGATTCCCTGGTCCAAGTATTAGCGTAAATGACCTAAATATCCAATAACAATAAACAACATGGATTTAATTGAATCCAGATATCGTAAAATCTGACACATAGATTCTATCAAATACAACTCATGAATTCCACCAAATTTCAAACTCATGAGGTGTCAACAATAATGAAATATCACAACGAATCTCCTTAGATCTTATTCTATCATCGTGAACTAGAGGCCGTGTATTTATATTCTAAACTGTTGGGTAAGTGCAACGAGGTTATACATGGTATCCTCACTACCTCTACAATCCTCGCAGAGGCTGTACCCGTATCATACCCATACCATCCGTGATACTCCTCACCAAATGTTATCCCTGATATCTCTCCTATGATAATTACATAGCTATAAGCATCCTTCCACTATAAACAATATACTTCATTATTACCATGATACGAAAATTAGTATCGGATAAGTGTAGACCACAGTAAGGTGTCATAACCTCTTATTTAACTAGGTACCTTAGTGTTTTCATACGTTCTCTTCAACATTAATCATAGGAAGCTAATAATTCAAATACTCATGCAATCGATAATAAAGCAAAAGAAACTTTACAAGTACAACGATGAAAATGTCATTCGGTGCTGATAAGAACCATACTCATACTATTAATATTAACACAAAGGAATTTATCACGGAACGATGAAAGAACAAAAGAGAATAAAAAAATATCTATTTTATATTATCTTTAATCACAATCGACCATTCTGACATATCAAATCTCATTTCTAAAGTCACAAGATATTCTCAATCTTGTCATTATCGAACTGACCAACGATTCTCATCTTATTCAACTATTTCAATTAATTCTACAACAATCTCATTAAAATAATAGTTACCGATGACCTTCTCCTAAATTAATTAACGATTTCAATATATATATATCAATTATATACATATATATACATATACACACCACAACACACACAAACACATATGTATACATATAACCATACACACATACTGTACACATACCCACCATTAGACTTCCTTTAACTGCCTATCCAAATATGTATATTTATTTATATATTTTTATACATACAATATATATATATATATACACACACGCCCATACTCAACCCACACGACAGCAACACACACAAGCTCTAACACACACTGCTTTATATTGCCAACAAATTTCTTCCTTTACACACACTCCATACACTCAGCTACACACACTCACACAGACAGTAATGCACGAGTATTCCACACACACTCACCTAATTATATACATACATATAATATGTATACATATATTCATATGCCTACCCACACACTTATACGGCTACTCACACCCACGTTGTAATATAAGCCATTGTCATAACCACTTCGCAAAACAGAGAAAACCCTCTGTTAATCATATCTCCACCGTTTTTATACCACGGAAATAGAACATGTCTGATTTCCATCGAAATCTAAATTTTTGATCTCCAATAGGACAAACAACGATTTCAATTTGTTAACCTACAAGGTTTCATCTCCTAATTTAACATTAATTCATCAAATTTTTTTGTTCCCTTTTATAAACCGAACCAAAGCCCTATTTACCACAATTTTTCACCAATGGCCCAATTTAATTAAAATTCTCCAAAATTCACCCACATACAACAAATTCTTTCATCATCTTGATACACAAATAAAAGGAATTGACATAAAAATCGGAGAATGAAGGTCACGGATTATTACAAGAAACTCAAATTAACTTGCTTGCTTTTATGAGAATGCCAATGGTGGCGACCTTGAACAATCCCGTCGACAACCCACGGCGACAGCAAGCACGACTATGGCAACGGCAACAACAGCCGTGGACTCCTGGCTGTCTATACTCGCTTCGTTCGTTCATTATCCTCAAAAGAGGGGTACAAAGGCAATCCTTACTTTTTAAAGCAAATAAGGCATACCCAGGGAAGAGAATGAAGCTGACGACCGAGAGGAAGAAAGGAAGGTAGCTATTCCAACCGATCGGCAGAAGAAGGGAGTCATCGCAGTAAGATTAGCCAGTCATTTTTTCCTCTTTTCTCTCCTTCTTCTTCGTTCATTTGCCTCTCAGATTTGTTGTTGTTATTATTATTTATTATTATTATTTATTATTATTAATATTTTATTTAATATCATTTAATGTTATTATTTGTTAGTAATACTATTATTTATTACTAATCATTATTAATGTTTATTAATATATTATTACTCATATTTATTATTATTATCATTTATTATTAATTATTTAATACTCATTATTATTTATAGTATTTATTAATATAAATATATCATTTTATTTATTATTATATTAAGACTATCACTATATAATTCAGGTCAAATTATCGGAGTGTTACGAGTAAAGTATTGATTGAGGTGAAGGAAGCAAAAATACTAAGAAAATGTACCTTAGAAAAGGGAGAACTCCTTGGTAATCCTTCCTCTTGTGGGCATTGGACTCCAAACATCCTGTCATCTGTGCAGCATCTACCTCGATAGCAACTTCCTTGGATTCAGAAGCTTCGACAATGGCTTGGGATTCATGAGCTTTTACCATGACCTCTAACTCATGTGTTGCTTCATGAATGTCTAAATTTCAGGGCTCAGTTGTTTCGAAATGCTACTCAACCCTAGTTTTCACTTGAGCATCAAATGAAGTTTCTGACATCCCCAAAATGTCCTCGGTCATGGCCTTCTGAAGGGCCTCGGACAAAATATTTATTTGTTTAAATACTTGGATTGCAAGACAGGGGAGCACAGAACTGCGCACTTCAATTTCTCTTATTTCTTCCTTGACCTCAATGAGCTCGGCTGGCACTTCAGCTATGTCATCAATCAGTTTTTCAATAATTATATTTGAGACTTCTCAAAGAAAGGTAGTCGAAAGGTCAAGTATAGGCTTCTCAAAATATGAAGAAACTACAAGTGGCCCCATGTCTACATCATTGGTAAAAAAAAAAAAAAGAGCAATAGACTCGCTAAGTATTGAGGGTTCAACCACCTCAGCGCCTTATATTGAGACTATTTCAACAGATCTATTCTTCTTCACCAATTGTCCAATTATGGCTGCGTCATCATCGGAGGAGGAAGTCTCAACTCTGATCTCTTACCGTTTTTGAAATCCGTGTCTAACGGCTTTTCTTTACCCTGTTGGACGGCTCTCCCATCTTCAGTGGCCTTTCTTTCCTCTTCAGTTTCTTTTTCTTGGCTAGTGAAGAGGTAATAATTTCTGAACCCTCAGACTGAGGATCCCACTTGGCCTTTTTAAAGGCCTTACTCCTTAACCATCAGTTCTTTTTATTTTTATTAAACGATCTGAGGTTGGTTTGAACTAAATTAGTGAATTTCATCACTACTTTTTTTTGCTCTGTAGTATTAGCACAGAGACTTGATACTATATTTTTCCATTCATTTAAAATTCTCTACTCAGGAGGAACAAGGTAAAAATATTTATTTTTTTACCGTTTGGTGGAGGAAGGATTCCAACCACTAATGTCAAAATCTGGGTGAGGGAAGATAATAATCCAATCTTGTTCATGTGTAGACCTCAAAATTACTTAAACAGCCACACTATCAAAAACCTGATTTTGACAGTGTGCAAAGACACAGAGAGATACCAGATACCTTACGGCATTAGGTTGCAGTCTGACAATTGGAACCTTCAAGGCCTTCATTATCTTATAGAGCTCCAGTGCCATAGGATATCGAAGACCTTCTTTCAAATAGGTTTCATACACGGTGACGAACCTATCTGGAGGAGAACATGCTCTATCATCTTCACCAGGTATCATAAAAGCATTCGAACTCAAAATTTTATACTTGGCGTGAATGGCCTCAATATCTTCATAAGAAAGAGTAGATGCGATATCCTTAACTTTAAGAGCCATGACAAAAAAGTCTGGAAAAGAGGAAGATGAGGACGAAAATGGAAGTTTAAGTATTCGAAAGAGAAACGCAAACACAATCGAAATTAATCCCAGCAAATAAGGGATTAATTTGAAACGTCAGATGAATTCAAAAGATGCATCTCATCATGGCCAGGGCACGTGTCGGCCTTTCACTGGACGTGGAATAATAATGGCTGTTACATTTTCAAGGCATGTCAATTGCATTTAATGCCTCAGTTGACGGCACATGCCAGCGACCCGAATTCAAGTAGTGTCCTCAGACTATAATTATGTCCTCGGATAGTTGAAGGCTTATCTCTGAAAAAGCGAACATGCCATCGGACAATTGCAGTTATTCCTCAGGCAAAAAGGTCACTACTCAGTGTAAGAATGCAAGTCCAAACAAGAGCTTGCCTTTGGAATTCATCCCAGAAGGCTGAGTTTCAGACCTTCTGGTATGAGGGGCTAGTGATGGGTACTGATACTAATGATCCAATAAAAAAGCCCATTTTTAAAGCTTGGCCCATATATCAGAGAAGCCTAAAAAGCTGAATTGGCCCAATCAAAGGATCCGTTCAAGGATAAGTTGAAACTGAAGATGACGGCTGAGCAATTTTTCTCTATCTTATCTCAACAGTCTCGAACAGTTGAAATTTGAATATAGATAAAATTCTGTCCATTCAACGATTTTCTAGATGGCTTCTTAGACAGTTGACAAAAAGAGTCAACTGCTCCTTGATAATTATAAAAAGACCCTCTTTCAGTAGAATAAAGGAGGACCCCTCTCAAAACAAAAAGAATTCTTTTTCTCTTTAAGACGCTTCAAAAAAAGCACAAGTTCCCACACTTAAAATTCATGTAATTTTTAAATTGCATTCTCTGTTTATTTTCTTATAAAAGGCAAATACTAACTTAAGTGTCGGAGATATATCGGGGAGTTAATCCTGTCAATCCTTTGACTGTGTTATTATATTACACAGGATTCAAATTTGAGTATATGAAAACTAACCCGCTTTACATAGCATTTGGATTCCTAATCCATTTAACAATTAGGATCCAATAATCAACAACATACATGTTATTTTATTTTCTTCCACTTGTTCTACTCGTGTATGCATATAGATTTACGAAGGATTTGAGATTTTGTTTTTATTAATATTCAAGGATTTTACATGTTTATAAAAATGAATAAATATTTTAAGATACTATATTTATATATAAGTATATTTGTAAAGAAAAAATCATCAAAACTTGTATACAGATTGTGCATGTGGCATCCATGCATTATATTTTAAGTTTGACTCTATGTTCATTATGTGATTCGATATATGATCATTCCTTAGGGAAAAATTTTGTGTGACCTTTTTGAATGAAAGTTTCTATTTTTTTCAGATAAGAAAACTTTTATGATATGTGATATAGAGATCATTCTTAATTTGTATTTTATGAGGACCATTGTAAGAAATTGAACAGAACTAATATATTTGAACGTCCTAATATATTAGGCAGACTTGAGAAGTGCACTCATTCTACGGGTGACAAAAGATAATGGTTTCATTTTTATTTATTGGAAATAATATGTAGACGGCCTTATCTATGGGTCTAAATAATAGTTAATATGGTCTAAGGTTATCGAAAATACGTATAACCCTTTCTCAAGTTGGTTTTTCAGTTTTTGATTATCCTATTTGTCCATATTTTAGATTTTCGATTTATTTTTTTTTGTATTGACTTATATTTGAGATTTCGATTGAAATTCGTAGATTTTATCCACGGTTGGGATCCAACTAGTCTTGTATAATTAGAACTTGTGATTTTTATTTTGAATTATACTTTTGAATATAAGACTACATTCAACTTTCATTGAAGGGCTTTTGAATTGTGGTTTTACGTATTTTATATATGTTTATCAACTTTCATTCTAATTTTAGATGTATTTATTTGTTATATTATATACTGATGCTTGTTGAGTTTCTAAAATACGTTTTTATTGTTCTTATCCTTTCAAATTAATAGGTTCCGGATACGTTGTAGGGAGTTTAGGCACGAATTTGATAGAAGTTTCATCTATTTTGGTGAATATTAACCCGTTGTTTAGATTATAATCGTATCAATTATATTTTAGGTATTGAAAGGCGGTTGGATTTTAGTTTATGGTTATTTATGGGATTAGTTAAGTCATTTTATTATTTAGTAATGTACATTGTTGGTTAGTTTTAGACCTGCTATTTGATCGTGTTGTTGGTTTGTCGCCTTTTCTTATGATATTATAGAGCAGGTCATAACTAATTTATTTGTTCGGATAAGTAGTCTGAAAGATTTTGTGATGGTTAATAATAATAATATTATTAATATTATTTTGGATTATTTGGTATTGTGTCAGGTTACACCCAAATTTTAGAATTTGTTTAGTTATGACTTTATAAATTTTTGGATTTAATTTGTTTATGAGTTACAATTATTCTAGATTATTTTTAGGATCAGCTTAGACTGATATGCCTGTGAGCTAATTTTGGTAGGATCAATCCTAAAGGGCATACTTATGTGGATTGTTTAGAGGGTTATGCCTAATGTGCGTAATAGATATAAGTGCATTAACATTTAGTATAAAAGTTCATAAACATTTTTGTTTTGGTTAATATATATAACATTTTTGAGTATTTTGAGCGCTGATATAAAAGAAGAAATATGAACAAGAGAGAAAAAGCAAAGAAAATGAATATTCTTTTATTTGTTTGGGTTTTAAATTTATTTCGCTTTTCGTCAACCTTGAATATGTTATTATTATTGTCGAGAAGAATATTTTGTCAGTCATTTACTATTATTTATTACTGTATTTTCTATTAGTTTAGGTTTTTATTATAATGTGCTATATTTTTATATTATTAAAAAATTTTTCAATTGAGATTCATCATATAATTAATATTTTTAGTTTTATAATTATCTAATTTTTGTTTTATTTAGATATTATTTTATATTAAATATTATTATATTATTTTTTTATTAATTTAATATAAAGGATTTAGAAATGATTTTTAAAGAGATTAATCGACAACTTTATAAATAAAGCTTTGGTGAGCAAATATTAATATAATATTATAATTTTTTTAATGTGATAGATTTATGATGACTATAAAAAAAAAAAAAATCAAAGCTGTATAGTTTGTGAAAGAGGCCATGAAATAATTCACCCCGGTGGCCTAGGAGTAAGTTGACATCCTTCGCACGATCTTACAGAGGGGGGAGAGAGATAAAGGCTTTACCTTTTAACTCTATTATAGCATTAAAAAAAGTATGTGATGTCATGAAAGGTACAAAATTTCGCTGAACAAATCTTTGGTGGTACCTGCATGGCTTAAGTGATTGTTACCGTACAAAGCTTACACGAGGATCCCATTGCATCCGTTTCTCTCTCTCTTCTCTCTCTAGGATAGTACTCTGCCACTGCCACACAGATTCTGGTAATCTGTCTCTCTCTCTCTCTTCCTCCCTCCTGGCTCTGCTGTCCAACTTGATTAGTCCTGTTATCAATGTCCCCTTGAGCTTCTAGCTTCTTCTTTCATTAAGCTGATTGTATTATCCTCCAAATTCAATCCCATCCGAAGAAAATCACATTCTGGATAACAAGGTGCTTTTCCCAGTAAATTTAACGGATTTTCCGTCCTGTATTTTTTGTTACATAAGGCATTTGATACTTGGGATTGATTGTTTCTTTTGCCGGGTTTTGTTTTTGTGGCACTTTTGATGTGGATTGTTATAATAATAATAATTATTATTATTATTTTGTTTAAGATATTCTTTTCCTGTGGTAGAGTTTGATTGTTGTTTAAGTTCGTTTGCCTTTATGATATTCAAAATCTCTGTCCTGTCTGTCTCTTCGTTGCTGTAGTTCTTTCCATTTTTTTGGGTTCATTTTTGACCCGAATGCAACCTATTCAAATCACGAAACAAAGACATTATGTAGCATAGATAGAAATTCCCGCTGACCCTTTGTTGGAAAATTCTTATTACGTAGAGAAAATTTTGTATGGAGATCCCATCCTCAAATTATGCCAAATTCTTCTACATTTAAAGCGTTTGATTTCAGGACCAAATCTCGAGATAATTATGGTTTCTTTGGTGAAAAAAACCAAATTTCTATTCGAAAATTGAAATGTAGTAAGTTACGATTTGGGGTTGCAGATTGCTCTTATGCCTGGGAACAAGTATAACGGTAATTCAGTCATCCCCACGAGCAGAGTGGAGAGGCTGCTGAGACAGAGGGAGTTACGTAGAAACAGCAGGGTTTCAGGGAACAATGAATCTGTAGATATAACCAAAGTGCCAAATCACTTAGAGCGCGATTTTTCTCACGTGGAACGATTCTTGGAGGGGGCTGCTGCTGCGAGGCAGAGTGAAGGATTCGAAAGGGTAGACTGGAGACCTCCAAGGCAGCGATTACTGGTGGTGGCCAATCGGCTGCCAGTTTCTGCAGTTAGGAGAAGTGAAGATTCATGGTCATTGGAAATCAGTGCTGGGGGCCTCGTCAGTGCTCTTCTCGGTATGTAGAGCTTGCTGCTCTTCTATTTGATATGTTTTGATAGCCATGGGTTTCCTCATTTCCTTGTTGAATTTAGGTTTGTGTTCCTATTATTCAATTCTTAATCTTCTACTGTGGTTGATATGTCGAAGGTGTGAAGGAATTTGAAGCTAGATGGATTGGATGGGCAGGTGTTAATGTTCCTGACGAGATTGGACAAAAATCACTTACAAAAGCACTTGCCGAAAAGGTTTATTTTATTTTTTTCTGGAACCAACTTTCATGATTTTCAATTTACCACTGAATATTACGTTATATATAACTGTTATGATCAGCCATGTTGAAGCTTCCCTAATCTATTTATGGCAGAGGTGCATACCTGTATTTCTTGATGAGGAGATTGTACATCAGTATTACAATGGTTACTGCAATAACATATTATGGCCTCTTTTCCATTACCTCGGTCTTCCACAAGAAGACAGGCTTGCAACCACAAAAAGTTTTCAATCTCAGTTTGCTGCTTACAAGAAGGCAAATCAAATGTTTGCTGAAGTAGTAAATGGTAATTACGAGGAAGGTGATGTTGTTTGGTGCCATGATTACCATCTCATGTTTCTTCCAGAGTGCCTAAAAAGGCATAATAGCAGCATGAAAGTTGGATGGTTTCTTCACACACCCTTTCCTTCCTCTGAAATACATAGAACACTTCCATCTCGATCAGAGTTGCTAAAAGCCGTTCTTGCTGCTGATTTGGTTGGGTAAGTTGGTCATTTTTCTACTACTGTTTTGTAATTTTTATACATTGTTTCTACTTCTGTGGTAGGTTTATAGTTTTCCTGTTAGATCATGGGATTTGATATGGATTTTTTGCCACATAAGAATCTTCTCTCGATGACAAAGAATCCACCTTCACAAGGCTAAATCATTGTTGGTGAGTCTGGAAAGGAGGAGGAAATTTTCTTCCTAGCTGCCTTCTAGTTACTTGAGTGAGTGAGAGAAGTGAAAAATAAATCCTGAAGTTGCTGTATGAGATAATACTCCACTGATTTAAGTATCTTTATTCTTAAAATCACTGTCCCAATTGGTGAATTCCTAATATGACCACTCTTACAACCCTATGATACTTTAATTGGTCAATATTATAACAAATACTTCTGTAAAATTCTGGATCATCTATGTATATATGTATGTCTGTATGTGTATATTTTGAAAGAAGGCTTACCCGATGATATTACATTCCATATTAACTAACGTTCTGCATTCCCATTTTCATTCCACGTGCTGAAATGGCCCACATTCCAGGTTACTTGGTTTGAGCCATGTTTTTTTTTTTTTTTTTTTGGTGGCTTTTTGAGCCATGTACTTTGCAGTATGCAGTAATGCTTACATGATTGCAAAAAGAGGACTGCTGCCTGATACTCTTTTACCTTGTGGATATATGTTTTAGAAGCTTATTTATTCATTTAGATCCTTTTTTTGTATAAAATTTGACAATAATTTATTTGCGTTATATTAGGTTTCTCTATCTCTTCTATTTGATACAAACATCAGTGCATTGAGAAGTTGTTCTTCTTGGGGTTTTGGGATTACTGTCACCAGAAGTTTCTTCTAAGCTCAGTGCGTGAGCACAGGTTTTGTGTAGAACCAGAATTCCAGATTTCAGATTAAAGCTTCCATTTCCCTCGCCCTTTTTCTCTTTGATCCTGCAAGTAAATGGTCTTCATTGACTAGCATCACTTTAACAAGTGCACCCTGCATATCAGGGGAAAACATTTTGCTAACAACCACCAACCCAGTCACATTCCAGTGATGACTCAAAAAGGCATAGAGACACTGCATAACACACTAAAGCAGCTCTGCAGGGGTTGCAGCAATTTGAATCAAGCTGGATTGTCCTCTGCCTCTATTTGGTTTTCTGAGCCAAATAGTTCTGTCTTTCCGAATAAAATCCTTAACTCTGACTTTGCAAAACTGCAGCATTCAATTTCTCTTTAGTATGTGCAAGTGAAAATCAGATTATATTCGCATTGGTTGTAGTATATGCAATCAACACGGCTCATTAATATATATACACCTAATCAAATTTCTTTGTTTAACAGCTTACTCTTAGCAACTAATGTCATGATAAAAGCATTATTTGGTGCCACATTCTTGCTCCAGACCTATCATCTACTCTGTAGCTTGTCCGGTTGTCCACATGCTCCATAAAAACCATGTGCAGATATCAGCAAATCAAAACAAACTCATACTTGTTTTTCAATTCCATTACAATCTTCATCAGTTACATGTAGAGCTTCCGAAGGCATCCCTTACTTTCAATGAGTATCTCCACACCCAAAAAGGTGGTGTGATTCACTGTAATATCCCAGAGATGCATCCTTGAGGTAGCAGGTACGAAATCTACCTTGTTCCATGTTTATCTTCCTTTTTGCAGTTGTGCATAGCACGCATGTTTAAGCAAAGCAACCATAGTCCGAGCTACTACTCTCTTGTTTCTCAATTCTTCTGGACTTTCAGGTCTGCATACTCCGGACTATGCTACCAGACTTTTCCTCTTGTTGAGATTTCGTCTAGATCAGATAAAAGCCCTGAATGAGTGAGGTGATTGCATATAGGATGGAATTTGCTGATATGTTTAGTCCATAGCTTTTGTTGTCCTATTGGCCAGATAACAAAGTATCTGATCAGATACCCAAATAGAGATCTTTGTAGACCATTTAGATACAAGCTTTAAAGAATGAACTGGGTTTGATTTCATGTTATCCTAATTTTTGGCATGAATCATAATCTGCCTCTGGAAGACAATGTAATTGGATCCTGATCTTGTGCAGAAATAGATGATGGATGACATATGGATCGAATCTTCTAAATGATGTGGCCAGCAATAGTTTTGTTGAAAATCTCCACAAAGATCTTTTTTGAACCATTTTAGTAGTGACCGAGATCATTAACAATATCATAAAATTGCAAGTGGAGTTTAAAATCATTACCAAACTACAAATAGAAATAGTGGATGTTTCTTAATATTTTTATGTAATATTGGTTGTCAGTTGACTAAATTATAGAGAAACTGAACATAGTTTTCCATATTGGAGTTAAAGGCTTGCTTCTAGAGATCTCACTTATTAGGTTTTGTTGTATCTTTGACGGTAATACTCATCTCATGAGATAAATAAATTAGATAATCTGATCTTTTTTATTGTTAATTTATGACAATAAAGGTCAAGAACTTAAGAAAAATAAAATTCAGAATAAATATCATGCTTATGGGCATATTCTTAATATAAAGTGTGGAATAGCTGGTAAATTCAAGTTAGAAAGTGGCATTTCTATCTTTAAACCAATAACCTTTTGTAGATGAGATAGAATCACTTTAACTCTCAAAAGTTGGTGGAAAAATGTATTTTTTGTTGGTGGTTTATGAACACAAAGCCTCTTGCTCTGTTATCTGCATGTTGAAGTTTACTCAAGTCTCTTTCTAATATGGCCAATGGTACCATTGATTCTTTCTTGGGCTGGCTGTCCCCCTAGTACCTCAAATCTCAGTCAAGGAACTCTTCTTGTGTATTTTAGCCTACATTCCAAGTGACCTAGGCATCTTAATTGTTCTCCTTTCATCTTACCTCACCCAGGTGCAACTTGTAGCTTGTTGCATGTTGCATGTCCACATCCCTTATTTGTCTGTTGTCATTGAAAGCTGCACACTAATTAATCTTAGCATCTTCCTTTGTCCTACACTTCTTTTTTGTATTGCTGTTCTTGTCTTCCAACATTTTGATTCGAATAACGTAGTTGACTAGTGGCTATGATGTAAAATGCTTCATTTAATATTGGAGTCATTTGACCATCACAAATGTTCCATGTGTGGCTTTATTTAATTATCCTGTTTGAACCTTATTTTCTCCTTCAGTTCTTTGATTTTCATGAAATATATATCCAAGTTAATGGAATCTATTGGAGAGATCTTTGTCCGTTTAGTCAAACTTGTTCATTACCTTGTATTGAATCTGTATTTCATGCATTGTGTTTTACTAGTGATATACCCTTTAGATTACACATTTCTAATTCTAAGGGTACTCCTCTAGTTTTATATGTGAAGATGATATTATCTTCAAGTAATATACAGCACTGAACCACCTCTTGAATATGTTAAGTTTGTGTCCCTAACCAAAGAAAATAGGCATGGACTCAAGCTTACTCTTAATATAAACCCATTGCAATGGCAAAAGACCTACTTTCTTTTATATTTATTCTGGGTATGGAAGTGTTATTCTGCATCCAGAGTGCAAGATCTGGTAGTTATCTAAACTTCGTGATATTTATAGTTTCTTTGACAATCGTTTGTACAATCAGCCTTGTTGCTCTTTGAAATGCTACATTATGGATGGAAATATTGGTATCGGAATCGGTGGTGGTGGTATTATTTGTTGTCCATATCAAGATATATGTATCGATATTGGTCGTATTAGATACTTGTTCTTTTTGTAACCACATCAAAATTGAGATAAATGCTAAAATCTAACAATATTTGATCATATTTTGCATATTTTAAGCATTTTAGATAATTTTTACTCATTGAATCAACATTTTAGTATTAAATTATGCGCTAGCAAATATTAAAACGATAAAGATACTCAATGTATGGTTAAAAGTGGGCCTTGCGTGGTGTGAATATAATTTGAGTTAATTTGATTTTTTTTTAAAAAAAATTCGAATGAATATATTGGCTGATATATGGTAATATGTCTCTAATTCGGCAATCTATCGCGATATTATACCAAAACCGATACTGCATAATGCAGAGATGTTTCGGCTAATATACAGCTATCCGGCGATATTTCCAACCTTGTTAACCACACATCATCATCGTGTCGATGACTAGATTAAACTGTTGCAAATGATGTTGTCATGACCTTTATCTATGACCACAAACCTCTCTTCCGTGTTTCACTGTTTTAGAAAATGGTAATCATATTTTGCCTTACACTTTTCTTTTTTCCCCCCTTTGTTCCTTGCAGTTTTCATACTTATGACTATGCAAGGCACTTTGTTAGTGCTTGCACACGTATCCTTGGTCTTGAGGGAACACCTGAAGGAGTGGAAGATGATCAGGGAAGGCTCACTCGTGTGGCTGCTGTAAGTTTAAGGAACATGTTATTTGAGAGACCTCCGTAAATATATAGCTGATATTGAACCAATTTTAGATTTGGTAGTTCCATTAAGATTTTAGCATTTCTTAAGAATTCTCTAATTTCCCTTTAGTGGTTCTAATTCCATCTCATTGTGGTTATATATTATGCTTCATGGGATCAAAACTCCAGTTCCCAATTGGGATAGATTCAGAACGGTTCGTTCGTGCTCTTGAAGTTCCTCAAGTTCAAGATCATATCAAAGAACTGAAGGAAAGATTCGCGGGCCGAAAGGTAGACTAGCATTTCATGATATTTTTGACTTGTAATGAATTCTACTATTTTGACCATTTTGAAAATATACTTTCAAAAAATAATTGATGTATACAATAACCGGTAACTTCTTCAGGCTGTGACTTAATCATCTTTCCATTGATGTTCAGTGGTGATGGGACGATTGCATGGAATCCAAAAATTCTTCTAGCCTTGCATTTTTGTCACCTCATATTAGTAGCATTTCATGTATTTCAATTGTCTGATTATTTATTTTTCATTCCCTGCTAAGAACTACCTGATTAGTCATTGAACTCTTGTTGTAGTGGTCTAATTTTTTGACTTGTTTCACTGATATAGTTACTTCATCTTGGTTGCATTTATTCAAAGCATGGCTATGTGCATATCTGTGACAAGATCTGATCTTGCAGGTGTTTCTATACATATTTGTTTGCTGCATCTGTTTTACATGACTAAACATAGCAGGAAGTTGGTTTTGATAAAAAGACTGCTTATTCCCCATGCAAACAGTGAGGTTACTTGATCTAAATTCCTGGAGCACAATTCTAAGCTGTCGACCCTGGTGGGCTTCCCTCCAGATAATTTACATGCTCAATGTTACCTGCTAAAAGTTCTCGCTGAAAATTATATGGCCAGTCGATTGATATACCTGTGTATGTCTTTGTTTACATATTCATTTAACCCCAACTACCCTACTGCCCAACAAGCCACAAGTACATCCATATAACCTATGCATTTGTTTTTACCTTCTCCAAAAAAAATCTGAGATGAATTAATTGGCTTGTTTCGGTCTTCCATGAGGAAAAACAGTTAAGAATTCACATAGTAGCTTGTTTCTTTCTTCAACAAGGAAATTTTTTATGCATTCTTGATTTTTCCTAATTTTAGGCAAAATTGAAAAGCCACATTCAATGTCAGAAGTTAATCTTGGTAACTAGATATTCATTTGGGAATTTCATGGAATTATCAGTCTTGGTACCATACTAACCAAAAAAAGATTTGTGTTAGTACTGTCCCTCCACTTCCTTCTCAAGTTCACCCTCATAGCATTGGGGAGAGTTTGTTGCAAAGGACTATATAATTTAAAGATTTTATTTGATTCATGTATTTATGGCCTGGCAGAGAACTACCATGATAATAGTGTTTGGAAGAGCTGAAGGCTGTGAATTAGCTGCTGTCTAGTGTGTCCTACTACTTGAAAGTTACATTTGGAATTTTTAAAAGAAAAAATGACACCACCTGTGGCATAATAATATCATGGCCCTGTTTATGCCCTGTTCTGATGCATGAGGTTACTTTATTTGTACCGGCATTCTAGCGTGTTTGATTAGTTTTAACAGGAGGAGGTAGTATGTGCTTGAATATTGTATGGTGTCATTATGAAATGATATTTTAGCATTGAGATGGAGACAAGGAGTTGTTATCACTACTTATCTATTTGCCTACCTGCCTGCCTATATTTTAGAGTAATTTATATGCTCATGTCACTCTTTGTAAAATCCTTATTGTTATCTATATTTTTTTAATATTTTGTGACAAGGATACCACACTTCATTTTTTGGGCTCTCATTTTCACCCTTCAATATGATAGGTGATGTTAGGTGTGGATCGCCTTGATATGATTAAAGGAATTCCCCAAAAGATTCTTGCATTTGAAAAATTTCTTGAGGAAAATCCAAAGTGGTGTGAGAA
Organism: Nepenthes gracilis; assembly: GCA_033239525.1. Lineage (NCBI taxonomy): Eukaryota > Viridiplantae > Streptophyta > Magnoliopsida > Caryophyllales > Nepenthaceae > Nepenthes > Nepenthes gracilis. Next base: position 1,294,469 of record BSYO01000006.1, on the reverse strand, counting down.
AGTTGTTCTTTTGCAAATTGCTGTACCTACACGAACAGATGTCCAAGAGTGTATGCTCCTTTGACCTTCCCCTGGCCCATTTTTTCCTAATTCTCTTATGCATTTTATTGATGTGGTTGGGAATGTACTTAATGCAATTGATTGCCTTGTTTTACTTTTCTTTCTTCAATTGTAAATATACTCAATATTAGTCTTATTGTTGATAATAAAGAGTTCAGTGAAAGATCACGTTTAAATTTGGTGTACAAAATTGAGTCAAACTTGATGTTGGAATTGTCTATTATTGTTGATTACTAGGGGCATGTCATATAAATGCTTATTTATGTCCAGTTATGTGCCCTTTTTTTTTTTGTTTTTTTAGCTTTTCTCTTTTTGAAGAAGGCAAGTGCTTTTCAAGTAGCTAAAATGGTGGAGATGTTGAGGTTTCAGACTTCAGTGGAAAAATGATAAGGAATTCAGAATGGGTGTGTATTTGAAGATCCAATGCACTGATTTTATTAGAATTCTAACTGTTTTAATTTTATATTTTTAGTATTATTAAAGAAAATCTAGGGGTAGCTGGTTTAATCTGTATAATGTAAAATTTCGCAAAGATCACTGTGTTTTGGCCTTTTAGGTGATTTAATTTATCCCACTGGGTGTCTATATTGTTGCACGTTTGATTTCATCTGGGTCTGGAACTATGTTTAGTTAGGCCCATCTATTGGGACAAGGCTTCTTTTATTTTGGTTCTGGAACTGGGTTTAGTTTAATTGCTTTGTTGTTTAATGGTATCATGATCTTGTTTCTTTTTTTTTTTTTTTTTTCTGATGAATTTTGGTTGGTTTGATTATTTTTCTTGGGTTATCTTGGGTTTTCGGTGGTATTTTACTGTTTGGCTGTGTTTTTGTGGTTGAATCGGTTCTAGTTTGGGAGCTTCCTCTTGGTGTCCATTTGGAATAGTGTCTTTGCTACTGATGAAAAAAAGGGGGAAAAAAAAGAGATTGTGAATTATATTTGAATTTCTTCCTCTAAAGTCTACATTTCCTCTTTGTCTCTCTTTGTTGTCCTCGTTCTCCATTTGGTTCCCTCTTTCTCCTTACCTTCTTCCACATTTCCTACTGTTTTGGGTTTGAAACCACTGTTTGCTTGACACCTCATCAATTTTGTATCAGAGCTTTTGCATTATCTCCTTCTGTTGCCTCATCAATCATGATTCATCTTGAAGGCTGCTGCAGTACTGCTGTGACCGTTAACAACCATCACCATTGACCCTAACCCCCTTAAGTCAGCAAACATCGGTTGCTTCTAACCTCAACTGCCAAACAACCACCACCAGATCAGACCTCATTTCTAAACCATTACCTTCCAAATCACCAGAATCATCACGATCAGAATTACTGCAAACAAGGGAAAAGAAGTAACCACCACCAAAAAAAATCCTTTGTGAAATCAGAACCTGCCGATACGCTGGCAGATGGCCTGACACTTGGAAACCCTCCACCTAGAAACATCACTGATTACCCTTTGGTCACCCTGTTGATTTTGCTCTGCTAAAGATAGCCGGATATATTGACATATTGTTCTTTATAATCTTTAGATAGCTCTAATAGAAATCACCTCTTTCATGGGTCCCCTGCCTGCATCAATTGCCATTGCTGAACATTATTTGTGGCTACCATTTGTCACTTTCCTCCTGTTTTACACTGCTAGTTTGAGAACCTTTTTTTTTCTATTTGTAAGTTTTGTATCCTTAGTAAGCTAGAGGCTTATCCTAGTTAGGCTGCACAGCCAACAAATTTATACGTGTCTATCACTGTTAGTTTCATTCACGGGTTATTGATACCAAAGTCAACACTAAGCTTGGACATGGACAATTAAACCAGTCTGTGCATTTCAGTCCTCCCAATTTAGTGTTTAGGCCCAATTTGGCTCTTTAATCATTTAATTGTCTTTAGGTTTTTAGGTAGTTAATAATTAAATTGTTATTTATATCAAAACAAGAGAAAATTGAAAAAAAGGTAATAAATGTTTGAAAAGAAAGCATCTCATTGTCTTCACATCCTGGATACCATGATATTCATACATCCTGAAATATATCCCATCACTATTGATGTTTTGACATATTATTTTCTCCTTATTGAGTTGTGGAGAAAAATCACGAGGCTTAGAGCATCTATTTGCTTCTATCTAGCATTAGGCTCTGCATCTGAAAAGATTCTATTCATGCTCCTTTATGCACTATAAGGAAGAGGAACATGTCATTACTGCTGTTGATTGATAGTCTATGTAGCTGGTCAATTGCCCAGTAGATCCCATTTCATGTTCAGAATGGAGCCGCTGCAGTGTATATGTTCCTTCTGCTTCAAGCTCTATTGATCCGACATTTGTTGATATTCTGATTGCTTAGATACTGGCACTTGCAAATGGGTCATTTGGGTGTGTGTTATGATTCTGGGATCTCATCATGATCAAAGAGAAGGACAAAGTCTGTGTTTAGCACAGTGAGCAGGAATCAGACCTTGGTGCAGAGTTCTTTGTAAGCACTTCTCATGAAGAGAAACTAAGAAAAGATATCTTCTCCATGGAGACAAACCTATGAAGTATGCAATGACATAAATGGGCAACTGTCTATGGAATTGGAAATGTTTTATATTCATGCTTATTGTTCCAAATAAGCTCCTCTTATTGACTGATGGTACCATGTATCCTAAGCAAAATTTACTGCTTCAACAAGCAGTGGTACATTTGGTGGGGTTCCACTTCTTTATTTTCTTCACTCCTCCCCATTCTGAAATCAAGGTTGAATCTTTTCTAACAAGGGGAAAAGAATGCCTAAGGGGTATATTGGTTGGAAAATGCAAATTACAGTTATTATGCTGTTTATTATTTCCTGAGAAATATTATGGCTTTATTTTTCATAATTGTTAGTGCCTTTAGGATATCCAGTTATATTATGTATTCTAGGGAGTCCAGGATATAAAATTGATAACATTATTTTGGGAATTATATGTTGTTTTTGTCACTAGTTTTTAATTTCCCTGCTGTATAAAGTGCATCTTAATAACTTTGTTGATAAGCTACTGACATTTCCTGTCCTCAAACAAAAATTCCTCTCATCTACTTCTTTCTTCCCCCTTCTTACTTTATTTTCTCCTGATCCTCTTTCCTTACCCACTATTTTCTTCTTTGTTTTTCCTTTCTCTTCCCTCTTCCTCTTTATTTCCCTCACCTTCTTTTCCTGCTGCATAAATTCTTCTATAAGTCATCACAGCCCATATGCACCTCTCAGGTAGTTTTATTGACTTATGAGGTCCAATGATTTGGTTTGATGGTAACCAAGCCAACATGTGTAAGGCCTAAGGTTGAGTATATTGACTAGTGGTGTTTGTTGAAGTGTGTTTATAGGCTGTTTGACGTGGTGAACTCAAAAGGAAGCATCACATATTGCAGAAGCAAGCAATGAGGACTCAAGTCCATATAGAGTTGGCTTTGAGTGAATATATTTGGTCTACCTATGGTTTTAGGAAATATAGGTTCTTAGGACGTGAACAAATTTTAGTAGAGCCTCAAAATTGATCTCTATTTAACATGCATTACAATTGATTTCAGGGTCATGAAGTGAGCTTATATAATTTAAATTGACTTAAGAAGTAAGCAATTACACCCAAGTGTTGAATCATGTTCTCTATCAAATTTGATACAATTGAGATGTCTCAATTGGTTGTTCCGATGCTCCAATGATGTGGAGACCAAAAAATAAATTAAATTCTAGAAAAAAAAAGGTGCTGCTTGAGAAATGCAATAGGCATTGAGGCATCTCTTGCAAAGGTGGAGAAGAAAATTGAGTTTGTGAAAATTTTGTGAACAAATTTTGAGTTTAGATGCCCAATTCATATTAACATTTTCCAAGGAAAATGGTGCTGTTATTATCTACACTGTTACCACTTTACTCTGAACCCCATTCTTCTAAGAAACTATTCAGGAAACCTGGAGTTCCTAATGATTAATAAACCAATGGAACAGCACCTATGTGGTGAAAATAAAGAGATTACACCACCAAAGGTTGAGACATCCCATAGTGCAACTAGAGACATAACAAGTTAAGGAGATAGAGATGTCCCTTTATAGATTGAGAAAGTCATGTGCATTTTCTCTCTAGTTTAAAACATTCTACCTAAAAGTTGAGGCTTCCTAACCTATGCTTGAACATATTTTTGGTCAAAGTTTTTGACAAACCAAGGTAGTTTGGATGCCTCCTCGGAGACCTATTTGTGTTTAGTATTCCAAGCCCATGTGTTGTGTCTCGAGGCTCAAGTATTTGATGGCATGAGATTACTCTACCCTAGATGAGACGTCTTATTATTCATGGAAATAAAATTATTTATGTTCTTGACTTATATGAGATGCCCCAGCTATTCTAATGAGCAATTTTTGGCTTGACCTGCAAATTTCCTAATTTAGCTAAATTACTAGGTTCATTGTAAATAAAGCAACTGTGGATATTTATTACCCAATCAAAACCCTGTGTTTGGATCATGGGGCTACACTTTTAACTAGTTACTTTTATTATAAAGGGCAAACCATACTTCGGTAACTGTTCCGCAAAATGAGATGAACCACATTTTCGGTAACATTATTTTTGAGAACTATGTGGATATAAAAGTTTAATTTTGTATTAAAGGAATATTTATGGATCAACCATATGTAATTTGAAATCTGATTTGATTTAGTCTACAATGTCAAATATAGAATAAAATAAAACAAAATTAAACGTTAATAAAATGTAAAAGGTAATATACTGGCCAAGCATTTGTTTAGTGACTATACTGCAAACATTTATTATTGATCATGGGGCTACACATTTAGCTTGTTATTTTTTTTCAAAAAGGGCAAACCATACTCTAGTAACTGTATCGCAAAATGGGATGCACCACATTTCGAGTAACATTGGTTTTGATAGCTATGTGAATATGAAAGTTTAATTTTGTATTAAAGGTATATTTGTGGGTCAGCCACACATATTTTGAAATTTGATTGAATCTAGTCTAAAATTTCAAAAATAGAATAAAATGATACTAAGTTTTATGTTGATGAAATGTAAAGGGTAATCTACAGAGAGCATGTCAGATTGCAACAACATGTTGAGATGGTTCTACCAAACCATAGTTGGACCATTTGGAGATGGGTCAACTAATTTTGTTACTTGAGATATTCCAACATGTACATAACAACTTTCTTAAAAGCTAATAACTGTTATCTTTTTAGGTTTGATTTGGGGCCTTCTTCCTAGTGGCTGTATCCTATCAAGGGCTTTAAATTCCATCTCTTGTTGAGATTTAAGCTGCTCAAGAGTATACATTTCAAAATTGCCAACCATGGATGGCTAAGCAATGTTTGCTTAAGCAGAGCCCCAGGATCTGAAGCCCCAACACTCACGCAACCTATTTGTTTAAAAGTGAATTGAAAATCTTGTTTTTTTTTTTTTTTTTTTTTGAGGAATCTTCGAAATCTTTTTAAAATATTTGACTATCGATTGAAAATCTTAAGATTTGTTTGATCAATTCTAAAGCCTTTAATCATGTTGCATTTATTAAAACTTTGTTGAAATAGCTTTGGCATACATTGATTGCGCTTTCACTAAAAAATCCATTCTAAATAAATGTCAATTATATCTAAGGTTATTGTTTTTGCTACATATTGTTGTATTTAGGAGGTTGATTGCGAGTTAGATTTTAACCTCTCGATAAGGTTGTCATTGGTAAGTGGGTCAGATTGTACAAATGTGGTGCTAATGCTAAGTAAAAAACTAGGTTTGGTTTAGAGCCCCCAAAAATAGTTTGAACCCAAGGAAGCACAAAGTTAGTAAAGTAGTTGAAAATCCTAGATGCATGTAGGGAATCTTCAGGTAATGATTGTACCTCTGGGTGGGAGAACCACAGAAAACCACTTTTGATCCATGGTATACATTTGTCTTTGCTTTTCTCTCTTAGCTATTCTTTTGAAGTTGTGTGCCAGTTGTCAATTTTCATTAGAATTTTGTACTTTGCCATAAATTGTTTTAAACCTGAAAGAATCCAGATTTACTCCCTCTCTTTTGTTTGGCTGTCTTCCATGTCATTGAGTTTGAACATTGTCCTCACTTGGCATGAAGAATTATCATTTAATGTTTGGATTGCAATTTCAACTCCAATTAGAATTGGATCCGTTTCTTGAATTGCACAAGAAGTTCTATACTGGAATTAAAATTCTTGTTGCTCATCCAATTGGTTACTTGCTTGGGGTTTTAGAATTTGTCAAGTTTAAAATTCACAATTACTCAAATTTTAAGAAAAAAAATTAAAGAGAAAAAAATCATCTAGTTACAGTTTCTACCAAGGGGATGAGAAGGCTCCGGGTCCAGACTGAATGCTCGATTTCTGACTTGGATGTTTATTTACCTATCAAAAATATTGCTTTGATGTACACTTACTATCAAAAAACAAAAGCAACTTATTTAAAATCAAATGTGTGCACAACATGTTTATATATGCCCTGTTGCTTTTGTTTAAATATCTTTTCAACATTATCAGTGTGGGGCATCTTGCTAGATAGACCATAATTCCTTTATGTTCTTGCAGATCAAAAGCTCACAAGCCAGGTTCATGAAATAGTTGGACGCATTAATGGAAAATTTGGATCTTTGACTGCTGTTCCCATTCATCACCTGGTGTGCCTTTCCAACGCAAAAGTTTTTGTTTGAAAATGCTTTACATCTATGTGGAGGTTGTTTCTCACATAACGAAGCTAAGGTTTTAAGTTTCACGGGCATATAGCCATTTATTGAGTCCCATGGTAAGTCTGCTGGAAGGTTATGCTTCCTGTGGGAAGCTTTCTGATCCCTAAACCTTGATATGTGTAATGATGAACTGAACCTTTGAATAATGGTTCATACAGCAATCACTGTTTTGTGTGGACAAAAAGTTGATGTGATGGAAGATAACTAGTTCTAGGAGCTAGCTATCTAGATTTCTAGGTTAGGAATGTAAATAACATCATTATAATAATAATTATTTTTGAGAAGTAGATGAATAATAAGATATTAAATTTTATGTCTTTCTTGTTTCATTAAAATTTTCACTAAAAAATGCATTTGGATGGCCTTCTTGAGGGAGCACTCCACCTATTCCCACATGAGAGGCATAATAATCAACTCTAAAATTCTTCTCAAAATTAGGCTTAGCCAACAAAGGTGTATTGGACTACTTTTCCTTGAGGTATTAAAAGCTTTTCCTTGCTTCGAGTGTCCATTGGAACTGTCCCTTCTTTATGCAATCAGTGGCTGGAACTGCAATAGTAGTGAAATTTCTTATCAGTGGGAGAATAATCAAGCCAAGCCATAAAAAGTTCTTACTTCCTGTAACCTTTTTAGTGATGCCTTCATTGCCACTCTTGAATGGCTTCAATTTTCTCATCCTCAACTCTTATTCCTGTAGAGGTTAAAAGAAATTCTAGGAAAATTAGGCTATTGTCATGAAAGAACACCTTTTGAGGTTCATATAGTTTTCAACTTTAAAGTGAGTACACCTCTTAAATGGATTAGATATTCACTTTTGTTTTTACTATATCCAAGTATATCATCGAAGTAAACTTGAAAAACTTGCCAATGAAAGGACAAAGGACTTGATTCATCAAAGCTTCAACAAGCATATCAAACATATCATCAATTATTGGAATCTAAAATCGATATTTGATGGTGATTCAATTGGTCACACAGCTATCAACACACATGAGCCATGTCCCATCTTTCTTTGGAGTAAGCAAAGCTGGAACTGCACAAGGGCAAGTTATTTCCCTAATATATACGTTGGTCAACAATTCTATAACCTGCTGCTTCAACTCTTCAAGTTTTTGAGGACTTATTTGATAATGGCTTTGTTTGGGAGGCTAGAACCATGTATCTTGTCAATTGGTGATGAGTGTTTCTAAAGAGAGAAAAGCCACTAGATAATGGATCAGGAGAAATATATTTAAGCTCTTCTAAAAGACTTTACCTGATCAGGTCAGTTGCAGTTATGGATTCTTCTGTTTCCTTTCCCATTAACAAATAAGCAACATCACTTTCTTCATTTGCCTTAACATATTGTGACAATCTGGAAAAATTGATACCCTCCTCTTCGGTTCTCTTTCCTTCCTATATGGTTGAAGAATAATTTCTAAATGTCCCATCTTAAAGTTATATATATATTTTTACACTCATTATACAGCAAGCTGTCACATTTTCAAGACCTTCCTTGAAGTATATTGCTAGCATACATGAGAAAATATTGTGCCAAACTTCATCCTTCCAGTTTTACCCATTAAAAAAGAAACCAGGCAGTGTCTAGTTACCTTTACCTCATCTGCTTTCTTGAATCACAAAATTTGATGAGGTCTTGGATTAGGCTCTTTATTGAGTTTTGTTCACCTTCTCCTTAGACAATATTATAACAACGTTCACTGCCAATAACCAAAGAACATATCTTACTACGAGACATGCACTTGGACTTGAAAACTCTATGTCAAAGTCAATCTTCATCAAGTTATTCCTTTTGTATGGCAAGCGATGATGAATCATCACTCATTTACCTCTTTTGGTTTCATTCTCCTCTCAATCGACTTTTAGACAATAATAGAATAAGTTTCATTGGCAAAAACTAGAGAACATATCTTACTATGAATCATGCATTTGGACTTGAAAATTCTTTGTCAAAGCCAATCTCCATCAAGTTATTTTTTTGTATGGCAAGCAATCAATGAATTTTGAGAAGTTCACCCTTTTCATGTTCAATGGACTTCTCCATCATTGTCATGTTTGTGCTTAAGTGAATGAATTGTATATTGCTTACCTTTCTCATCATCAACCCAATTCACAAGATGTTTTGGACAATCACTGGCAATATGACAGGCTTGCCCACATCTGAAGAATGCAGGAGGCTGGTGAGTGAGAGTATTTTGATTACCACATGCTTACCATGGGCAGGTTGGGTTGTGCTGTTTGGAGAACTTCCAAGATGCAAACTAGTATGCTTCCCAAAACACTAGCCATCATCTGAAGTAGGGTGGAGATTAAGGAGACCAACATACTTCTTAGATCAACTGCCATGTCAGTTTGGACTCCACTTTTAAGGTTAATTGATAAACCCCATTTAGTTTCCACACACGATGCATTTCCACTTTAGAATTAATGGTCTGATTCTTCTGATGAATCTTACTACAATCCGGTCCTAAATTTCTTGAACATTATTTCTCATTAATAACGTATGGAATTCTTTAGTGTAGTCAATCACACTCTTATTGTCTTAATGAAGATAATTGAATTGGGAAAAATGCTTTGTGCAAAGTATGGTGGAAGAAAATTTCCTTTAAGATGAGTTTTAATTTGATACCAAGAATTAATTTTCTATTTTGCTTTCCTGAATGGTTGGTCCTGACTTGATACCACCAAGCCAAAGCAAAGCCTTTTAACCTTTTTGCCCCTAACTCTACTACTCGATTTTGTTAGATCTCTTGTAAATTAACAAATTTTATGAACGACTAAGCCAGTCAAAAAACTCTTCATATTAGAAATGTCTATATAGTTCCGTCAAGTCTATTTGAATTTCCTAATTAGGGAAAATTTGCCCATCATTGCCACGTCAAGGAGCATCACATCTTCGGATTCATCAAAATTACCATTGTTCAAGGATGATCATTATGAACTTCTCTTCAATCAGGATGCAATGTAAGTTGATTAACTTATCTTTTCGGTGCCTGAATTTCTTCATACCTATCATCTCTCAAATCATCCCTATTAGAATGCTTTGATGTCCTCTACTTCTTGTCATCATGGAAGAAAATGAAGGTGGCTTTGGTATCAAATGATTCATGGAGGGATACAGAATCAAAGTAGAAACAAAATTGTAACAACTCAAAGAACAACTTGTAAGATGAAGAACATTGTTTTGATTAACTTCAAGGAGTGCAGAACTAGTTCTAACCAAGTACTGGTTATAGAATCATGAGCATAAGGGGCTTACTAAATAAGAAATTTGTAGTCCCAAAAACCAAATATAGCCTGCCTAACATTGTTTTATCTAGACCAACTATATGACCCAAAACATTCATTTTCTAAACACATTTATGTAGTAATTGCATCATGTATTTGTTAAGGACTAGATAAAAACAACATATTTCATTTTCTAAGCATATATGTTGTCATATTAGTTCATATTCTCCACCTTTGACTGGTCTCAGAATTCCAAGTATGGGTGGTTGCATCTGCAAATTTCTATTCCTTAACACTGCATAAGAAACGGTGTTGAAAAAGGGAAAGTGCAGCTTTCTCTTTCCAGGAGTATATCATCAAATGAAGAACTGCCCATACCATATCAGAATGAAGAATCCAGGCTAAAGATGCCAGTGGTCAAGTCCTAAGGGAATATCCAGGAACAACTGCAAGCTAAAAATGAAACTAAGAGTTTAAATTCAGAAATTTGTGCCATTAATGATATTATCTCGATGGTCTACAAAATGCACAGTGCCAAAGAATATTAACTGCATCTTTTCTTCACTTTTTTAATTTGAAAGTATGCAGGTAATACTTCCAATGATGTTTATCCTTTCTTTTTTTTTCTTTTTTTCTATTTCTACCACCAATCTTTATTCATAAATTTAGTGTCATTCTTCTTTTCTGTCAAAATGGTCAAATTCATTGTAACATTCTTCTCTACAATCTATCTTTGCCAACTCAATTTTCATGCTCTCATTTCATCCACTAAAACACCTTATTTATATTTTGTGTTTGTGGTGTGTGTGGTTGGGGGGGGATAAGTGAATTCTGCATTTTTATTCATTGTGAAGTGTGATAGGGAAGAAGTTGTTCCAGTGACAAAACAACATAGAAAAAGAATCCTTAATAGAGTACTTAAATAAAATTAAAAGGTTTTGAAGGGATGAGAAGGTTTACTATTGTTTTTATTTAAAAATTTCTTCTAACAGAATCATGACAACCTTGCTGAAGAAGTTCATTCTTTTGTTTTCAGGATCGATCTCTGGACTTCCATGCTCTATGTGCAGTATATGCAGTTACTGGTATTAGTCTGTTTCACTATCATTGGTTCTGTTATCTTTGGTTTTTCCTTCTATAAGGTTAGTGGCTTACCAGATGTGGTGCATCTTCATTGGCACAATGTAACGTTTGCTAAGATTAGTCACTGCAAAACCAATAAAAGGAAAGGGGTGTCCAGGTCCTCCCTCAAGTTGTTTCTTTCAACCCAAGCCAGATACATTGCCATCCTAGATGCCCACTTAAACGATGAGAACAGGAAAGAAAAGGGAAACAAAAAGTCAATATATTAGACCATACTAATTGCATGCAAATTTTAAACAGGTCAAAGTTTCTAACTATAATATATTAGTTATTGAGATCATACTTTTAGGAAAAATTTTGGAGTTCATTTGGCATTGTAGAGTAAAGCACATTCATCTTTGAAAAGGTTTCAAGTTCAGCCACATTTTAACAAATCAGCATAAATAGAGGAATCATTCTTTAATCTTCTCATCAAAACTCTAATACTAAAGGTAGCATCTCCATGTCATAATTGATGTTTATGGGTAGTCCGGTTACTCTAGTGATAGTGCAAATGGGTTGTCCTAGATTCGCTTTTGTGACAAGTAATGTCTTATTCTTTCTATTAATGTCAACTATATTTTTTTTGTTATATGTTGCCAGAACAGGTGTTATCGAGGCTTGTTTAATAATATATTGAACCAAAAAAATGTGAATATGTGGGGAACACCTTCTAAAAAAGATGAGAAAATTAATATTTAATGTACACTGAGTGTTATTATAATTATTCTCCATCTCAAATGTGTATGATATGTATATTCCTTGGGAAAATTTTGTGTAAATGAGATTTCTGTTTAGAAGAGCTAGACTGTTCCTCCTCTCTCTTTTTGAAAGTTGTTATGTCTCTTTTCTTTGATAATTGATATTCTTTGTCTTATTATGACTCATTTGCCCTTTCAGATGGCAACCAGAAAGTGGAATTAGGAGGTTCTGGTTCTAGGATGGAATTAGAAAAATAATTGAAAGTGTTACTCTTACACTTCATGCTACTGTATTTCTTTTCAATTTTTTTTTGGGGGGGAGGGGGGATTGGTCAGTCTATTGCATGGGAGAAATAATTTTGAATCTTTTAGAAATTGAATCTTTCTTATTTGCTGTCAAAACAATCAGGAACCTAGCGGCATTCTTCTTTTTGGCAATTACAAGTAACTGAAGGGGCAAATTTTTGTCTTGAAGTCTGTCTTCTTTTATTATACACTTTCTTTCTTCTTCTTTTGCTAAAAAAGATATAGCAACATGTATTCTCTTGACACATTTTTATGATAGTCAATTTTCCTATATTTTTTGTATTACGTGCTTTTACAAAAACTCACATCTTTTCATGTTTGTCACATAACCATCATTTTTATTGTTTTTTCTTTTCATGAAACTACCCATTAGTTGCATCTCCTTCTAATTAACCGTACAAGACCTATTTCCAAGCATGGGAGGACATATGCCTAACACATGTAGTGGCTAAAATGTCTGTTTTTCCTTCAAAACATGGGAGGACCAATGCAAGCATGTCAGGAGAATTGTTAATCATTCCAAATGATGCAAATAGAGAACATGCAGTAAATGGAAAGGAGATACAAATAATTGGTGGTTTTGTGAAAGGAAAAAAAAAAAACAAGGAGAGTTGTCAAGTGTGAGAACTCTTTTGTATTCTTGTACTATGTATGTCCCAATGGTGCACTTTGTGCTTTATGCAGGAAGAAAAAGATTTTATTTATAAGTATTTGCAAATTTTGTTTTATGTGGTATTAGATTGGTCTATATCTTCTAGTCACTCTCTTGGTGAGTGGTGATGTTATGGCACCACATTTGAACATTAAAAAGTACCATCTGTCTAAAAACTGTCATCCCTAATGGATAATAAATTATCTTGATTATTTAGAATTTCACATTAACCCTTAATTTTAGCATGTAAGATCTAAAAATTTTGAGCTTTTACTTTCTCTACTTTGAGGGTGACACAGATTGCTCAGATGTTACTTGTTACATACTGTGTAGTCATCCATTCCCATTGACAAGGGAAATTCTGTAGCATAGTTGTAAAACTAGCTATATTTTTCAAAATACTGGGCAATGAAAAAAAAAAAGAAGTGCAATCACTGGTGATGTGAGAATGTTATGGTGGAAGTTTAACTTAATAATGAAAGGAGGAAAGCAACAAAGGCATTCTTTATAAATTAGAAATAGTCTATAGAATAAGGGAAACGGCATTTAATCTGGTTTTAATATCCACCAAGTAGTGCCCTATTGAGGAAGAGCTGCTGGTTTAAGGCTAGTGGTAAAAGCCTGGATGCTATGGATGGACTTAGAAAAACTGGAATAAGGTAGTAAATGAGATATTATAGCCCCCCTAATTTGGTTAGATATTGCCCTTGAACTAGCATAAGTGAATCCACATAGTAATAATGTTTTGGCTCTTGTTGCTGCTTTTCCTCTAAAACGCACTGCTCTTTAGCTAATAGTTCAGATTGATAAACCATACGTGTTGTAAAGATGAATGAGAATCAGTTATAATTATGTTTTTTTTTCTTGTAATCTGGCCTAGTCCAAATGTATTTACACACTGTTTATTTGCTTAGATCCTTGTGACATAGGTCCATTACTAGTTGTTAACCCCTGTAGTTGTTTGCTGCAAATTGTTCTTTTTTTTGGTTTTTCAATCCAGATGTAGCACTTGTGACATCTTTAAGGGATGGGATGAATCTTGTTAGCTATGAGTTCGTGGCTTGCCAAGATGCTAAGAAAGGCGTTCTCATTCTTAGTGAGGTAATTAAATAAACCTGCTTCAATGGTTTTTAGTTAAACATTTGTCTATGGATTAGCTTTTATTGCTACTAGTAATTTTGTGGTATTGCTTATTGGTCAAAGGTGAGGGCTGAGGAATGTAAAATGATATCTAATGAAAATAGGATCTAGTGATGTCAATTTCCTTTTCTATGACTTGCTAAGATGTCATCGATCATTTATGTGGCTCCCTAGGATTAAAAATATTTAGAAAGAATATATTTAACTAAGAGATATCACTTTTTTATTTATTTAGATGATGGGAGCACGAATTCTTGATCTGAATGTCACAATTAGAAGCATTTCTACTTCTGAGTAGTTTGTGTTGTCTTTTTGTGTTTTATATGGAAATGTCATACCAACATCATACATATTGTTTGTGATATGAAGATGTGCACGGGCAATCCAAATGAAAGTTGTGTCTTTCTAGTCTTAGCTCCTAACTTCTTAGAGCAAATAAATTATTTGGTATATTTTTAGATTTGAAACAAGTCGATTTGAAAATTAATATAAGATATCCCTTGGACAACATAAGATTGCATCATAGATTAAAATATCGGTATTAGTCATATTAATTTCGACATTTTTATGTGATCTACAATATGTATTGGTATTAGACATTGTAGACACTTTTTTTCCCCCTTATGGCCATATCAAAGGGAGTTATATACTAAAGTTGATAATATTTAATCATATATTTTCCTATTTGAAGAGTTTTAATTAATTTTATCAGAATTAATCTTAACATTCTTTTAAGTCATTGAAAAGTACTTAAAAGTTTTTGATCTATACATATTTACATGTTTATAAAACATTTGAATTTAGGCTTATTAGAAGATTTATGTTTTTTTAAATGTGTAGATTCAAACTTCCAAGAACAAAGTGAACAAAAATGGCTAGTACATATCGTCTAATATTTAGAATATCACAATATATTACAATATGTTATTGATACGATAACATATTGGGGCTTCTCAATACCTCAAGACCGATACATATTAGTTGATATTTAAAATATCCGATTCTTGATAAAGCTGACTTATATGGTTCCAGATACTGGCTACATTGTTGTGATTATTTCTTTGATATTGACTTCGGTCCTCTGGCATCACATATATATGTGGTTTCTCTTTTGTTCTACCACTAGTTTTTGGTTTTCACATCCTGATGCAGATCACATATGCAAACAGATGTTCAAAATTTGAATCTTTTGGTATTTGTTATAGTTTCTTACACACGCACACACATGTTTGTAAGTTTTTAGTTTTTTGTCTTAGTGGGTCTAGAATTATGATCTAGGAGAGTTTTAGTATGTTCAAGTGGTGATATGTTTCCTTATTGCATTTGGATTATATTTTGTTACCTAGAATAACTGTACTTTGTGGTCTATAAAAGTTACGTACTTGTTAAGAGGGGCATTGATGGTTATCGAGAAACATGGAAATGTTGAGAATGTAGAGAATTTTCTCCCTTGATTTGATTTATTTTTTATTTGCTCCTGAATTTTCCGACTTTATTCTCTGTTCCACCTCTTTATCTCAATTCTTATCTCTTATTCCTTTCTCCATCTTTCCTAAATTTATCCTATTTCTTCCTGTCATTTTCCAACGATTTTGTATCAGGAGTCTTCCAGCATTTGGCTTGCATATGTGATCTCTTTCATACCATTTTTTGGAACCATTAGTTCTTGCTTACAATCCTGTTTTCTACTTTTACCTTGTTCGGAGGGGCATCACTTCATGTATTATAGCTACAGAATGTTGTAAACTACTGCTTTAATGGATTATTCTCAAACTGTGCTTGTATGTATACATGACCAATCTGTTTTCATTTGTCTATAGACCAAAAATAATAATAATAAGGTAGATTTTCTACTGATGGTGGTTACACAGTTTGCAGGTGCTGCTCAGTCTTTAGGTGCAGGGGCACTCCTAGTTAACCCTTGGAACATCACAGAGGTTGCTGCTTCAATTGGAAAAGCTTTAAATATGTCCGATGAAGAAAGAGAGAAAAGACATCGGCTTAACTTTGCACATGTCACAACCCATACTGCTCAGGAGTGGGCTGAAACTTTTGTCAGGTATTATCCTGTTGCATGCATGGATTGAAAAATGGAGCTACATCCACTTTACTATCAGCCTTATTTGGCGTTACATATCGGTATTAGGGATTGTAGACGTACATCTTTTATTTATTAGCTGTATCAAAACTCATTAATATATTAAAATTTGACCCTTTTTATCATATATATATATATTTGAAGAGTTTTAGTTAATTTTATCAAAATTGATCTCAATATTGTCCAGGTCATTAAAAGTAGTCAAAAATTTTGATTGATGCATTTTTTTTTTAAAGAAAATTTACAATCTATTTAGATTTAGAATTTTTAAAAGATTTTAATACATTTAAAACCATTGGAATTAGGCTTTCAAAAAGCCAAAAAAAATTGTCAGATTCATATTAGCCATATCAGCAATATTTGTTCTGCCATCAACATATAGCAATATGTTGATCTGTGGTTGTGTTCCTTGGATAGAAGATTGAATAATCTGGAGGATAAGGTTTTCACTTAATTGCAAAACTCAATTTAATTTTTCGTTTTTTAAGTTCCTCACAGCTATGTAATATATATATTTTTTTCCTTTGTTTGGTTTATTTATGCTCTGTATGGATCAAAGATATTTTATTGGAAAGGAAACAAGTTTGATGGGAAGTGCTTCCCGCTCTTGGTTTAATTGGAAAATTGAAAGGAAAAAGAAGTGCAAAAAGTAGAAAATAAAAAATTCGTGTTTATGAAAACTCATTTTTACTATTAAAAACTAAAGGAAAGTGAGACAAAATGTTGGAAATTTTCATCAACCTCCTCCAACTCATCATCCTTCACCCTGCCCTCTTTCCTTTTTTCACCCATGAATGCCAAGCCTGCATCAAGCATCTCTAAGAGCAGGTAACTGTGGAGCTTCTGCCATCATGGCATGGACCTTTATGCCACATATCCCAAGAGCAAACCCACCATTATCCATGCCATGTAGTAATGCTAGAACCCTCCTTCAATGAATACAGAATGTTGTACTGGGAAGAACCATTTAAAGAACCCCACAATAGTGTTCGAAACTGATTCAAAATTCAGCTTGACAGAATTTCGCAAGGAGAATAAACTCCATGATTACTGAACCGTGTCCTACGAATGTCCCATCCATATCAAGTTAGGACACCACACGATTGCCCCTTCATTGATAAAAATCTGAAATGTTTCCCTCCTTGTCAAATGCATGGCTAAATAAACAAGGAAAGCCTCTTTTTAAGGGAAAAATGGAAAGTTTAAAGTTCTAGCCAGAATTTAATTAAAATAACTGAATCAGCTATGAAACGGGCAACTAAAACTGGCAACTCTCTTGTGATGAATTTCTTTAGGTTGACCAGATCTCTTTTTTGAAGATAAGGACAACCATTCACGGAGATCAATTCCATATAACGCCTCAATAGCCTTCCTCCTACTTATGTAAGAGAGATTTATTAAACCCTTCCAAAGTGCAATTTAACAAATGCCCACCTTAGTAAATGATATTTTAATGCATCATCAAAACCAATCCACAAAGTATGTGCTTCATTAAGTTATCAAGCTTATAGGCAATCGAACTACATATAGCGAAGTGAGAAAAAAAAATAAGAAAGAGAAATCATTGCTGAAGTCCCTTGTTTTAATTATATTTGCATTAAATATTGTGCTTGTGAGTTTTTTTTATGCAGCAAGGGTTGCAGTAGTTTTCAGTAGCTATCTTAGATCATCATCTCAGGATAAGCTATTTTTGACATTTTGTTCATTTCAATAAATGGATGACTTTCTCTGACTGCTAAGGAAATGTGCAACTTCAAGTGTGCCTAAGTTTGGCAACTATTTAATCATGAGTCAGCACATTTCTGATTATGTTCATTATGGATTTCCTCCTCTTAAGAGGGAAGAGTGGAATTCTAATAGGAATTCTTCAATTTCTACACAAGGGTTTGGTTTTTTATAGGTCAATTATACTTACCATGTCACTGTCTTAAATACCAAGAATAGGAACAATCCTTCTTGCCATCTTCTGCACTTTGTATTGTTCATATCTATAACTCTTCTTTTACCTAAGAGACATGGAAAATGAAGTACTTACCGTCTCATCCATTGTTGTTATTGTAGATTAACCTTTCCCACCCCACCATCAAAAGAAAAGTAAGCCCTTACATTTAAACATCGTTTTCTGTATTTGCATATATTGGTTGATGCTGTGGGTCCCTGCAGTCGTAAAATATAGAATCTTTTTTCTGATAAATTGTATGTAAACAGAGTGTATTGAATTTCTAGTCGGCACATTGGTTATGACATGCTAATGATATGCCAAACATCAATCGTATGCTATTGCTAAGGCTTGGTTCTGTTGAATTATTTCATAAAGTGTCAGCCCCAAGTGTCCCATATTAAGTGGAGATAGATGTTAATTGTTGAACGGATGTTTCATCTTCAATCTTGTCTTATTGCTTTCTGACCATTGATAAGGCATGGTTTCATTGAATTATTTCAGTAAGTGTCCACACTTGGTGTCCCATATTAAGTGTAGATGGATGCTGATTATTGAATGGATGTTTTCGTCTTCATTGAATAATTATTTCCTGTGTTTATTTTAAGGTATTATTAGCTTGTTCAGTAGAAAATCTCCCCTTCAAGTCTGAAATTTATCATGTATTTTTAGCCATGGTCAACACTTTCTTGTAACAATTGTCTCATTCTGCAGTGAACTGAATGACACAGTTGTTGAAGCTCAGTTAAGGATAAAACAAATACGACCTGTGCTTCCATTTGTAGAGGCAACTGAACAATTCTTGAGATGTAGCAATCGTCTACTTATACTGGTATGAATGCAGGAGTTATTTCATGTAAATTGTGCTTTATTATTGAATTTCAAATTGATTTGCGGATGGACGTGAGGAGAGATATGATAAAGTTCTAGTTATATATGGCAACTTCTTTTGCTTAACTTTTGCTGCTACTTATTAGTTTTGATTTGACTTTAATGGATTGTTTGGGTTTAGGAAATTTTGAAAAGAAAATTAAAGAAAAATACTTTTCAATCTTTTGATTGCGAGGAAAATAAAAATAAAAAAAGATAAAAAATGCATATTAGAATATTCATACTTAAGGAAAGTGATTTTCTTTTTAATTTCTTTTCTTTTTATTTTTTTCTCATTATTTTTCTTTTTTACTATAACTAAGTACATCATGATTGAATTGCCAAATCATTTTCTCTTTGATGAAAACCATCTTTCTTATGTCTAATCAGCAACCCGATTTTCTGCATCTTTAGTGCTTTGAAATGTTTTCTTGACAAACTTCAGTTCATGTTATATCCACATTTCATTTTTAAAAACAGAGACAGATTTTCTATCAGGAACTTCATCTCCCTTTAATGTATTGGAAGGTGGTTCAATTAAATAACTGTTCTCATTAACTTCCTTGATGTCAATTATTTTTCAATCTTTCAGGGATTTAATGTGACATTAACTGAACCAGTTGATACTCCTGGGAGAAGAGGTGGAGATCAAATAAAAGAAATGGAGCTAAAATTACATCCAGAGATGAAAGAACCCCTGATAGCTCTTTGTAATGACCCAAAGACAACTATTGTTGTCCTCAGTGGAAGTGATCGAAGTGTCTTAGATGACGTACATAATCTATCTTGATTGCTTCCATTTCTTTTCCGATGTTTCTATTTCTCTTTTGCTTATAATCTGAATTCTTTTGTAGAACTTTGGTGAATACAACATGTGGTTGGCTGCGGAGCATGGAATGTTTTTACGCCACACTGGAGGAGAGTGGATGACAACCATGCCTGAACATTTAAATATGGAATGGGTTGACAGCATAAAGGTGGTTATATATTTTGGTTGGTTTTTGAAATTGACTTTTCTGATAATTTAGTAAGATTGTGTGCCTTGATCCTTTGAACCTTTACACTTGGAACTTTAAGCCCTTCTTGATGCCACTAAGGAAATGGGCTATACTTGATTTTGTTTCTGTCTTATACTCATATTATTTATGTCGACTTTTCAGCATGTTTTCGAGTATTTTACTGAGCGAACACCTCGATCACATTGTGAACTTCGTGAAACTTCCCTTGTTTGGAATTACAAGTATGCTGGTACTTCACCTATTATGAACTTATTTTTCTTTTTAAAAAAAAAAAAAAAAATTTCCCTGCTATCATGTGATCCTTATTGTCGTTGGTCATTGTACATAGACTTTGAATTTGGAAGACTGCAAGCAAGGGATATGTTGCAGCATCTTTGGACTGGCCCCATTTCAAATGCATCTGTGGATGTTGTCCAAGGAACCCGATCAGTTGAAGTACGAGCCATTGGTGTTACAAAGGTAACTTGGTATATATACGACCTTAAAAATCTTGATCTAAGTTGCGCACCCACTTGCTTATTTTTACTTAATTCATTGCGTTGATGCAGGGCTCTGCTATTGATCGAATATTGGGGGAGATAGTTCATAGTAAACCCTTGACCTCACCAATTGATTGTGTGTTGTGCATCGGTCACTTCCTGGAGAAGGTGCGTGTCCTTCCCTTTTTTTCCCCTTTCAATAAATGAATGCATTTGTATGAAATTTTGAGGCTAATGTTTTTTTAAGCAAAAGAATACATAATCTCTGGTAGATAAGAATCTATGAAAAAGTGATAACAGAGAAAAATGATGAAAATATGGCAAATTCTTTAGATTTCACCACTTCAGCTCTGCTATGAATTGCTTTTTGCTAATTCCTTCAAATCCACCCATATCATGTGACTTCCTTAACTCTTTTTGTTTCTATTTTGTAAACTTCATATTAATTCTTTCTATAAAGCATATCACTAATTACTAGTTAATTATATCTCTCAACTTTCAATCTAAAAGGTGCGGTTTATTGATAGAACCCCTAGCCTTCTCTCTAACACTAAATTCACTTTATCAGGCAGAAAATTAACGAAGTGCAACACACATAATAAAGAAGCAAAGCATATTATAAAACATGGATTGGACCCACCTGTTTTCTCCTAACTGATATGATTTTGATATTTTGCCTCTTGTCACTTGAAGTGGAATCACTTTCAAAATTAGGAAATCTGGGGGACAAAGGTGTTGGGATTTTTTGGTCACTTTCGTGTGGGAATTGGCCGGCATGAATAAAGGCCGAAGTGGTACACTTGGCCGAGGACTTTACATGAAGACCGAGGACTTTGTATAATGGACGAGGATTCTGATTGAATGACAAGGACTCTAAGTGATGGCTAAAGATATCAATTGTTGATCGAGGATATGGGATAATGTCCAAGAACTCTAGGCAAAAGGCCGAGAATTTGGTCAACGCCTAGGGATTCTAACACAAAAGCTGGTCACCTATAAAGTCTGCACAAACAGCTTTTCAGAAAGGAAAGCTGACTTTCAGAGTTTGTAGCCAATTTACAAAGAAGGTCAATTCTTCTCGGTAGAATGGCGCTTTACAGAGTTTGTGGCAGGTTGTAGAGTTAATGGCAGGTTTTGTCACGCATGCAACCTGCCTACTGAGTAGGCAATCACCCGGTCTATATATATACATATGCATGCTGAATGCGTGTCTGAGGGTAGAGAAGTGAGAAAGAAAAAAAACGAAAGAAAGAACACAATGAGTAGTTATTTTTATTCTTGTATTTTGCTCTTGTTTCTATTCTCGGCTTTCCAGGGGCTTGTGTAGCCAAAGGGTTTTTGTAACCAACATTCACATAGCGAAATTGTTTATGGACTAAATATCCCGTGATTTTTTTCTCTTATTTAAAAGAGGATTTTCACATAAAATTGTGTCATTCACTGCTCTCAAATTTCTTTATTGTGTGTTTGTGTGCGTGTCATCTTTGTTCTCTCGGTATTGACCAATCGACCAGCTATTCTCTTCCCCAACAAGTGGTTTCAGAGAGGTTATTTGGACCGGTGTTAAATTTTTGTTGAAACCAATGGAGGTAGGAAACATGATGATCTGTTTGAACAGCACAAACTACGACACCTGGAAGAGTAAAATGGCCGACCTACTATTTGTAAAGACAGTGCATTTTCTTGTGTTCACAGCGCAAAAGCTCGAGGCGAAATTAGAGAAAGAGTGGGGCTTTGAGCACAAGCAGCTCTACGGCTACATTCGGAAGTTTGTGGACGACAATGTGTACAATCATATCCGAAATGACACAGATGCGAAGACACTGTGGGAGAAGCTAGAAACTCTTTATGTTTCTAAGACCGGCAATAATAAGTTGTTTCACTTGAATAAATTGATGCATGTGAAGTATAAGGAGGGAACGCCCATTGCCGGCCACCTAAATGAATTTTAAGGTTGCATTGATTGATTAAACAACATGGGCATCAAGTTCGAGGACAAAGTATTAGGATTGTGGCTCCTTACAACTTTGTTGGACTCTTGGAAGGTGATACGGATCCCCATAGCCAATACCGCTCCAAATGGCATGGTAACCCTAGAAATAGCAAAAGGAGCCGTGCTAAATGAGGTGATGAGGCGCCAGTCGTAGGCCTTCTCTTTCTCTTAGCACTCCGACCTGTTGGTCTCGGAGTTTCGGGGAAGGAGCAAAGGGTGTGGCCCAAAGTTTGAAGAAAATGGTTGCAACAAGTCTCGTTAAATATATTAGAATCTTGAGTGCCACTATTGTGGTAAGTAAGGCCACATCAAGAAATACTGTTACAAGCGAAGACATGATAATAACGAAGAAGGTAAGAAGAATAAAGTCGAGAAGAGACGAGGTGAGGAGAAAGCCTCAGTCTCAGTTGTCACTAGAGGAGATCTCTGTTGACTTGTGATATGAATGATGTGATGAATGTAAATGAGCAAGAGACCGACTGGGTAGTGGACACCGATGCGTCCTCCACGTCACGTCTCGGAGAGAACTCTTTACATCTTACACTCCATGTGACTTTAAGGTATTAAAGATGAGAAACAAAGAGACGTCTAGGGTCGGCGGTGGCGATGTGTCTATTGTCACCAACAATGGGACCCAACTACTGTTGAGGGACGTTCGGCATATCCCTGACATTCTGGTGAATATAATCTCGGCAGGCAGAATGGATGATGAGGGCTTCTACAACATCTTCAGCGAATGGCCGTGTAAACTGACTAAAGGATCTCTAGTTATTGCCAACGGAAGAAAGGTGTCTGGACTGTACGTGTTGCAAGTCTCTGCTGTAGCTGGAGAAGTAAATGTTACTAGCAGTAAGGAGTCTTCAGATTTGTGGTACCGTTGGCTAGGCCACATGAGTGAAAAGGGATTGAGGAATCTAGCTAAGAAGGGCCTCATTTCATGAGTGAAGGAGAACAGCCTGAGGACTTGCCCTCACTGCATAGCGGGAAAGCAGCAATGAGTCTCATTCCGAGGAGACTCGTCCACAAAGAAGGCAAAGACGCTTGAGCTGATTCACACTGATGTGTGTGGGCCGTTCAAGGAGAAGTCATTCAGAGATGTACAATATTTTATCTCGTTCATTAATGATTACTTGAGGAAACTATGGGTGTACCCACTTAAGACCAAAGATCAAGTCCTTGGAGTATTTGAGTATTTTTATTCTCCAGTTGAACAACAGAATAGAATAAAACTTAAGTGTATCCGAAGTGACAATGGTGGTAAGTACATTGAGGCATTTGATGCATATTGCCAGTCTCATGATATTTAGTACCAAAAGTCATCGTCGAAGACGCCACAGTTGAATGGGGTGGCTAAGCGTATGAACCGCATGCTAATGGAGAGAGTCAGATGTGTACTCTTTGAAGCAAAGCTTCCCGGAATATTTTGGGCAGAAGCCTTGAAAATTGATACCTATGTCATCAATAGATTATCGTCCAGCCCACTAAATGGAGAAGTCTCAAAGAAATTGTGGTCTAGAAAAGAAGTGTCCTAAATTCACCTCCGGGTGTGTGGGTACAAGACTTTCATTCACCTCCCAAAAGATGAGAGGACAAAATTAGAGTCGAAGACAATGCAATGTGTTTTCTTAGGCTACTGGAAAGATGAGTTGGGATTCAGACTCTATGACCCAGCATAGATCAAGGGATGTAGTGTTTGTAGAGGACGAAACTATTGATGACATCGACAAAAAGTCGTGTTTGAAACTGGTCAGACTAATAAGATAAGTATTGATGTCTAACCGGCACCTCTTTGCAAGAGGATGACGGCCAAGGTATGGCCAGAGAGGACATTGAGGAGATACCAGCATCGGACGAAAACGAGGATGATGTTACTTAGCTGACCGAGGAGGTTGTTGTCCGTCAAGGAACCGACGACCATCCGTTCGTTTGTCATCCAATGAGTACGTATTACTTACTGATGGAGGAAAGCTTGAAAATTTTGAAGAGACAACGAAGGACGAGCATAAGGTAGAATGGATGGAAACCATGTAGGATGAGATGAGTTCCCTGCATAAGAACTATCCATTCGAGCTTGCTAAACTACTGAAAGGAAAGAGAGCCCTGAAGAACAAATGAGTCTTCTATTTGAAGACCGAGAAAAGCACTTCACAACTAAGATACAAGGCAAGGCTGGTGGTGAAAGGATTTAACTAGTGAAAGGGTATTGACTTTGATGAGATTTTTGCCCTTGTTGTGAAAATGTCTTCTATTCAAATGGTGCTTGGATTGGCCGCCGTCCTTGATTTAGAAGTGGAGCCGTTGGATGTGCGGACAGCTTTTTTGCACGGTGATCTCGAGGAGGAGATCTATATAGAGCAGCCGGAGGAATTCTGGGTTAAGGGGAAGGAACACTTAGTGTGCCGTTTGAAGAAAAGCATGTATGGGTTAAAGCAAGCCTTGAGACAATGGTACAAGAAGTTTGAGTTTGTTATGGTGGATTAAAGTTACCGGAAGACTACTTCGGATCATTGTGTCTTTGTTCAAGGTTTTCTGACGATGATTTTGTCATCCTCCTGCTCTTTGTGGATAATATGTTGATAGTCAGGCAAAATGTTGCTCGGATCACCGAATTGAAGCGACAATTTGGGAAGTCCTTTGCCATGAAGGACTTGGAGCCGGCGAAATAAATTCTAGGTATCAAAATAGTTCGTGACTGCAAGGCAAAGAGATTATAGATGTCCTAAGAAAATTATGTGGAGAAGGTCCTCCAATGCTTCAATATGAATAAGTCCAAGCCAGTGAGCACTCCAATGGCGAGTCATTTCAGATTGAGCAGTCGGCAGTGTTCGACCTCAGATGATGAAAAAGCTGCATTGAGAAGCGTATCTTATTCGTTGGCTGTAGGTAGCTTAATATATACTATGGTGTGCATGAGACCGAACATTACACATGCAGTCGGCACAGTTAGCTGATTCTTGTTAAATCCTAGTAAGTAGCATTGGTCAGCAGTGAAGTGGATATTGAGTTATCTCCGATAGACTTCTAAGATAAGCTTGTGTTTTGAAAGTTCCAAGCCTCTATTGGTTGGATATACCGATGCTGACATAGCTAACGACGTTGACTCCCGAAAGTCCATTTTGGGATACTTGGTTAAGTTTGTCGAATGAGCAGTTTCTTGATAGTCGAAATTACAAAAATGCATTGCTCTTTCGACCAATGAGGCAGAATTCATTATTCTAATTGAGGCCAGCAAGGAGATGCTATAGATGAAGAAGTTCATCTAGGAACTTGAATTTGAACAGGAAGAAGTATGTGGTACTTTGTGATAACCAAAGTTCCATACATCTCTGTAGGAACTCCTCATTCCACTTAAGATCGAAACATATTGATATTCGATACCATTGGATGAAAAATATTATTGACACGAGACTATTGTCATTGGAAAAAGTCCGAACTGGAAAAAATGGATCAAGCATGATGACCAATGTACTGCCTAAGGGGAAGCTCAAAACCTGTTGTAGTATGGTTAGGCCGATTGATTTAGTTCCCCCACGGTCATGAGGAGAAATTTGTGGGGATTTTTTGGTCACTTCCATTTGGGAATTGGGTCGACATGAATAAAGGTCGAAGTGATACACTTGACCGAAAAGGTATTGAGGCATGAGGACTTTACATAAAGGCCGAGGACTTTGCATAATGGACGAGGACTCTGATTGAAGGATGAGAATTCTAAGTGATGGCTGAAGACATCAACTATTGACCGAGGACATGGGATGATGTCTGAGGACTCTATGCAAAAGGCCGTAGATTTGGTCAACGCCTGAGGACTCTAATAGAAAAGCTAGTCACCTGCAATATTTGTGCAAACAGCTTTTCAGAAAGGAAAATTGACTTTCAGAGTTTGTAGCTGATTTATAAAGTAGGTTAACTTTTTTCGGCAGAATGGCGCTTTGCAGAGTTGGTAGCAGGTTGTAGAGTTGGAGGCAGGTTTTACCGCGCACGCAACCTGCCTACTGAATAGACAGTCACCCGACCTATATATGTACACATATATGCTGAGTGCGTGTGTAAGGGTAGAAAAATGAGAAAAAGAAAAACGAAAAAGAGAATACAATGAGTAGCCATTTTTACTCTTGTATTTTGCTCTTATTTTTGTTCTCAACTCTCTAAGGGTTTGTATAGCCAAAGGTTTTTTGTAACCAACATTCATATAGTAAAATTATTTATGAATTAAATATCCTATGATTTTTCCTCTTATTCGAAAGAGGGTTTTCCACGTAAAATTATATGTCCTCCATTGTTCTCAAATTTCTTTGTTGTGTGTTTGTGTGCCTGTCATCCTTGTTCTCTCGGTATTGACCAACCGACCGGCTATTTTCTTCGCCAACAAAAAGCTGTCCTTAGCATGTTTATCGACTTCTTATTTTTCAGCTTTGCTACTTTCTTTCTGTCATGGCTTGTATCCTTCAGGCAGCACAGCTCAATTGCTGAATGATTTGCAGCAAAAGTGGATTTCATCTTACTCCTTTAACAGTATGTTTGTTTGTTTTTTTTTTTTTTTGAAAAAGGTGAAATAAAGGGAAAAAAAATTAAAAGAAAATGTTTTTTTGATGTTTGGATCGGATGAAAAAATTTATAAAAAAAGAAATAGTATGGTGCGAAAATATAGTGTTTTATGAAAAATCACTTTCCATTTGAAAATAAGAGGAAAATAAAAAAAAAGGTGAGAGAAAGATTCGGGTCTCTTGTTTAATTTTTCAAATCAATTGAGTGCTCTCCTTAAACTTTACCTCTTACAATCAGTCACCTAAACTCTCTTTTAAACTCTCTTCTCTCTCTCCTCTCTCTTGTTCTCTTCTCCTCTCTAATCTTTTCTCCCCTCTAACCTCTTGTAATGGATTCTTAGAATATAGATTGAGAAATTAGATCGATTCAAATGAGCACATAAAATGGCCTCCAAAATAAGCTTATTGACATATTAAAGAAATGTATTTTTCTTCTTTTTGGTTTTTTTAATAATCATACAACAAAAACATTTTTCTTAAAACATATATTTTCTTTTCAATATGAATTTCTGTAACATCCAAATAAAGAAATAAAATACTTTTATTTTTTCTCTTTTTCATGAGTATTTTTCTCTGCTTCTCATTTTCTTTAAACCTATCCTACCCTAAAAGACTAAATCCAATCCCCAAAGAATTTTGCCTCATGCATTGAGTTTCTTTCCTCCCGGATATGCTTGCTGACTCCCATGCATACGCATCTGTGTGGTTATGTTATATCATCCACTGTCTCACACGTTTTAAATTGCTCAGGATGAAGATGTGTACACTTTCTTTGACCCAGAGCTGCCTTCTTATGACATGGGCTACCCAAGAACCAAAGTGTCCGATGCGTTGAAGTCACCTACAGAGAGGAGACCGAGTCCAAAAATCCCATCCAGCCGAAGCGGATCAAAAACATCACCTGTGAAGACACAGCGTGCCGTGCCAAACCCAGAGAAAAGGTTGGCTAATCATAACGGCAACATCGGGCGAAAGCCATCCCCAGAAAAGATTTCGTGGAATGTGCTCGATCTCAAGAAGGAAAACTACTTCTCCTGCGCCGTGGGGCGGACCCGAACCAGCGCTCGTTACACTCTTGGATCGTCTGATGATGTCGTCTCGTTCTTGAAGAGCCTAGCTGAAGCAACTCTGCAAGGATTTTGAAGGGCTCTTTCACTCGTGCCTATAAAAGGCATCTAAATGACACTTCGGACTAGATTTGGATGAGGTCCATGTTAAATGGTCAAGAACATGCAGATAGAAATGTGGCATTTTTACTGGTTTTGAGTACCCTTTGGAATCCATTGATGTACAAATTTACATAGTTCTTCAACTAAATAATATTGAACTAGCGTGATATTTGGTGCAAAACATGGTTTTTTTCTTTCCCAAGTTTAATTTCTTCCAAAATTCTCAAGATTTGATTAAAGCCTCAAAGCACGTCCTGTGGGCTTTTGCTTAGTGCTAGTATTGGGTAACTGTCGGTCCTACTGTTCAAGGAAGAACGATAAGCATGGAGAAATATGTAATTAAAAAATACCTAAATATTCGATAAATTATTTGAATATTGCTTTCTTATTTTGTAGTAATGGATACTGCTAATATGAAAATGTAATTTTAAATCCAAACAAATCAAGCTAGAGTCTCATTAAACTGGTTTCGTTAAGACTTTTGAATTATTCTTTTAGGCTTGATTTGTGAATTTTTCGGTACACTTTTAACTTGATAAAAAACTCATTTAAATGATGGTAATTTCAGAATATATAAGATTTGTATTGACTCCCTTAAAGGAGTTTTTAAAACACCATTATATCAAAGAATTGTTAATACACCATTATATCAGTTGGTATAATAACATATTGTGATAAGCTAGGAATTCAGGGGAAGGGAAAAAAAAAAAAAAAAGTTGACTTGAGCCTATTTTGTAAGTTTAATAGGACAAAACAATATTTTAAACCATATGAAATTACAATCAAGTTTATTACTTTATTTTTAAAGTAATGATTGCGCTAATAAAAAGGTTGACCAGAGCTTATTTAAGATACTAAATAACTTAGCTGAGCCTGAAATTCGCCAGGCTTAACTCAAATCATGTGTAGCCCAACTTTTCAAATTAAGTGATGCATACCAAATGTTACTTACTTTGATATATTTAAAATAGCAAATTTTAATGGAGAAAATTAAAAAATACAAAAGAATAATGAAATTAAATCAATTCTTGTTATATAATATGAGAAGTACTGTTGTGTTTGGTACATATGAAAATTTATAAGCTTAGATATTAATATTTTAAAACGAGATTGATATAAACTGGTTGCTTTACAGCTGACCATGCCTTCCATTTCTCAAGAAACACACACAAGGGATTTTATTTCCTTAACAATTACCCAGAAGGAAAATCTGAAGGAACCAACAGAAGGACAAAAATGTCTGAACATCAACAGAATATAATATCGTATCAGAAAACTGCGTCTAAAGCTTATGAACACAGGAAATTTGCAGGCTTTATTGGAATAATTCAAATGCAAGGCAATGACTTTAGTAAAAAGACATAATGAAGAAATCCTGACTTTGAAAAGTCAAAATAATATAGAGAATCCAATAGTTTACAAGGCTGGAAGCAACGTACTGATAATATATAACTAAAAACTACTGACTCATAAATCCTCTCACGTAAATATTATTAGCTTATAGAAGCAAACAGAATTATTCTAATCCCCTCTCTAGGTAATGGAAATAATGAGGAGCAAACAATGATTAATTCCTGAGGATTAATTCCTTCCTTAAGGTATCCAACACAAAATGTGAGCCTATGCACTAAATCTCAGAACTTCAAGCAGAATAACCGGTCTTCTTGTTTGGCTCAAAAACATACTTAATCAGTGACTCTTTGATGGGAAGGAGATCAGGAAATTCCCTCTTCAACTTGGATGCATCTATTTCATTATTACTACGGGGGGCGACAATCACCTTAGCTTGTTCTTCCAGTGTGAAGTTGACCCACTTGAAGTTAGGATCCATGTAGTTCTTGTACATCTCGAGAATCTCATTGTGGCTGACAACCCCGGGGTTTGTGAAGTTCCAAATGCCCCTGAGGTTCCTCTTTGCCATCTCAATGGAAATGGGTAAGAGCTCATCCAAAACGGTCATGCTGTTTGGAATGTTAACAACCTTGCTATAACGAGATATCTTAGTGATAAAGTTTCGAGGGTTGTTGAGGTCAGACGATATGGGCATTCGGACCCTTAAGGTGCAAACATTGTCATATTCTTTCAGCAACTCTTCAACCTGATACAAGGATCAAACAATATGTAAGCATGGCAACGGTAAAGGCAAGGCAATATTAAGCACAACTATAAAAAGTAAACACTACCATGGCCTTGGTCTTTGAATAAAAAGATCCCGTGAAATTCGGTTTGTCTTCCTCCTTAAACCCAATGCCGGAACCCTCAGGATGCACTGCATCATATTCAAATATGCATCCCGTTGCAAAATTCATCATGAGCAGCCGATGCTCTCTGCAAACGTCAGCTAGTGTCAATGTGCCAGCAACATTGGCACGAATTGTTTCAGTTTTATGAGATTCACACCAGTCAACATTGGGTCTACCGGTTACACCAGCTGCATTAAAAACATGAGTAGGCCTGATATTTTGGATATCTGCCAAAAGCAATGATCTATCCTCCAAACGACCCCTTCCATACTCATATGGAATACCTTGTTTCTCACATAACTTCCCAAGTAAACCGCCAATCCAACCAGTCCTACCATATATCAGAAACTTCAAGGATTCTTTTTGAGGGGATGTGCTGCTTTTGGAAACATGAACCACCATTTGGGTCTTGCCATTGGAGAAAGGAGATTGTCCAGAATTACTGTTGTCTGCTCCATCAAAATGTCTTTCAATTCCACCGGGCATCATGAGCATTCTTGGATGAGGAAGAAGTGCTCCAGCAACATTACCCCACCAATCAGGATTGCTTATGTACCAATCCATGGTCTTCTTCAGCCCCTCTTCCCATGTGGTACGCTCTGACCATCCCAAGTTCTTCAGCTTCTGGTCATCAAGGAAGTACCTTTGGTCATTAAACGGTCTGTTCTCAACGAACTTAATGCTTTTCTCTGGGTCCACTGAGAAAAGTTTGCATATATCTCTGGCAACATCAATCACTCTCCTTTCCTTCTTTGTCCCGATGTTGTAAACATGGCCAACTTCTCCCTTGTGAAGTATGACTTCAAAGGCCTCAGCAACATCCTCACAGTAAAGGTAGCTCCGGACATTAGATCCATCCCCGTGAATTGGAAGTGGCTTGCCCCTCATGGCCAAAAGAATGAATTTAGGAATTAATTTCTCAGGAAATTGGTTAGGACCGTAGACATTGTTCCCTCGTGTAGTAATAACAGGAAGCCCATAGGATCGGCCATAAGCCATAACAAGCATTTCTGCCCCAGCTTTTGTCGCTGAGTATGGGTTTGTTGGGAGGAGTTGAGAAGCCTCGTGGTTACCTACAATAGCATCCTCTTCTGTCTCCCCATAAACCTCATCAGTACTGACATGAATGAACCTCCTTATCTGGCCAGTGACCTTGCAGGCTTCTAGCAGGACATGTGTCCCATAAATGTTGTTCTTGGTAAATTCAAAACTATTACCAAAAGAATTATCAACATGGGTTTGTGCAGCAAAATGCATTATTGTATCAATAGATTCAGTGACAAGAAGATAGTTGACAAGGTCAGCACTACCAATGTCACCCTTGACAAACTTGAGATTTGGGGACGATTGAGAAGGGAGAAGGTTTTTTAGATTGGAACAGTAATCAAGCTTGTCAAGCACAACAATCTTGTAGTCCGGATGATTACGAATAAGTCGGTTGGCAACATGGGATGCAATGAATCCAGCAGCACCAGTGATAAGGATGTTTTTTGGAATAAATACCGTCATATTTAAGCAGATTCTACAGAAACAGATTAGAAAATTAAATCAGAGCCCACAAATGAGAAGAAAATTAAACAGCATAAACATGCTCCCCCCACAGACATTTCGATTGATTCTATATATGAGAAGGAATTCAGATTACAAAAAAACAATAGAAATGGGCATTAACATTTCCCACCGACATTCAGAATAATAATTGTAGACGTATGGGTGGAAACTCTCATGAAAAAATGGCACTGAAGATAGAAATGGTAAGCCAAGCACAACCAAAAAGCTGAACAATAAGAAAGCAGAACGTGAATTTACAAGCATAAGCAAACAAAAGTAACATGCATAAAATAATGTCAACAACAGGAAATCTTGATTAATATCGGCATTTAGCAAATCCACTTCAGGCAACACCACCAGAGCCCAGAGCTTAACACAAATTTCTCAAGCTCAATAGTAATCTCCAGATCTGTTCTGATAGAGATGATCGAATGAATTCTGCCGCTATCACCCAACGAGGAATCCAACATAGAATTTAAGTTACAGGAAAAAGAAAAAGAAAACAGAAAAACTGATGTATGTCATTTTATAAAGACAAAATGAGATCCGACTCCCAGAACGAAACAAAAAGCATGATATCCAAAGATCAAAAACAAATTCAGCACCGAAAACAAACAAATCAAAGCAACAGCTACCCTAAAATAAGGGAATTATCAAAATTCATAAACAGATCTTGCAAAACTAATTATCATGCAGATCAAAAAGAGCCCCAACGAACAAAATGAAACAAATATTTCACCACACATGCAATACTTACTATCCAAATCAAGCAATAAAAAACAATCAGAATGAATTCACTTACACGATTGATTCAGATCCAGATCAATCAGCACCGCGAACCCACGAAGTGGAATAGAAAAGTAGAAGGTTTAATCGCTCCGTACAGAATTAAACCCGGCCCCAGAGAGACGCTATTCAGAAAGGAGGCAACGCGGGTGGACTTTTATTAGATGGTTTTGTGCGACAGTCGAAGAATACGAACCGGGGGGGAGGTTATATGGACATCACATAGATCGTCTCTACGACGATAATTGAGGATTGCCGACGGCATTTTTGCAAATGACACCATATTCAAAGCGTCGACAGGAAGACCCAGCAAATATGTAATACATCTATATTTGTGTAGCATTGTACACGGCTGAACAATCGGAGTGCGTGGGACTGTGACGCGTTCAATATCATAACCCCTGTAATATTAATCAGGGTTATCAGATTTAAAATCTGATTACTTCTCATTTTTTATTAAAAAATAATAAAATTAAACAAAGAAAAGATAAAATATTTTTTTACATTAAATATAAAAAATATATATTAAATAAATATAATAATTTAAAATATTTTTTTATATATAAAATATGATCGTTAGATTTTTAAATTTGACGGCCGTTAAGTCACGTGCCAGCCCCCCAATTATTCACCTTATTCAAAAGCAAGATTGGGAAGGTAATTCCTAATTTTTGTATAAATATTTTAATAATATGGATATATATAATAGATAGATAAATTAGTGTCATGTTATTTGAGATTATTTAAAAAATAATTACAGAGTATTTTCATCACACATGAATTTATGTTTAAAGGAGAAATGAAATTCAAATCATCTTATTTCGAATATAAAATTGAGTTAACATGTATTATATGGTAATATTTTACTTCAAAAATTGAGATCAATTAAAGCAAGCAACGGTGTAACAAAAACAGGTGGTATCAATGAAAGTATCAATATTAATATTAATATTATTATAGCTAAAAGATGATCAATAATTTTTAATAGTGATGTATCCTGCAACCAAATTTTGAATAGGTTCGAATTA
Source organism: Nepenthes gracilis (assembly GCA_033239525.1). Lineage (NCBI taxonomy): Eukaryota > Viridiplantae > Streptophyta > Magnoliopsida > Caryophyllales > Nepenthaceae > Nepenthes > Nepenthes gracilis. The sequence goes on along the minus strand of BSYO01000006.1, from coordinate 1,260,844 downwards.
TATCGATTGCTGAATTCGGCTCCATCCACCGAATCTGGATCCTGTACAGTACTAAAACAAACGAGAGATCAGGTGTCGGCGAGATGTTATCTCACTGAAAATATTGCGACGTTGAAGTCAGTGAAACAGCCTTTCAAGAATTGAAAATGTAAGGGAAAGAGAAGGATGGCGAGAAAAAGCAGAATATTCGTGGTGGTGTTTTGACTCTCGTCGAGAGTGGCTATTGCTGCTCATGATGAGCGTTTGGTCCCTACCTCAGGGTCTCTGGAATCATGGTGACAGGAGACAGAGAGAGCATGAGTGCCCTACGAGCGTGAGAGTTTGAGAGAGCGCTGCGTGAGCTCTAAGACGTTCCTCAGGAAGAAAAGAATGTAGGATCGAGAGTGCTTGGAGTAAGTATGAGAGAGCGTCAATTTTTGCTGAAAGAAAAGCCTCTCCTTGGTGTGTGGGCTCTATAGCCTTCTTATAGTTAAGAGGCCTGGCCTTCTTTCTTAGGCGAGAGTGCTTAATTCCAGCGCTCTGATAAAACAGCTTTATTTCTTGGTGTTGGTATTAATAACGGTAACGGCTCCTTTGGTGAATTGCCTTCTTTCTATGTTTTGCAACGGTTAGGGTTTACAGCAAATAGTGGAGAGAATCTGGTACTTTTCTTATAGGATGTGCGCTAAATCTCCTAGCGACCGTTGCCATGAAAGTTGCCTTTTTGGGGGAGCGCGAAATTAGAGAAGAAAACCATTGCTGGTCGCAGACGAGAATGCATGTCAAACTGGGCCTGACCCTCATAAGGCAAGTTTGTGGGTCGGCCCACTGTAGTGCTACCGGTCAACAGAAATATTGACCGTCCTTTGCACTAATTACCCGTCCTTACGTTGGTTTCCTTGGCCTCTCAGACGGTCAACGGTTTGCGTTAATCATCCAAGCTTATGCGTGGGTCTTCATAGATTTAAGCTGTTTCTCCTTTTTGTGCCAGTCTACTGTGTGAGTACCCATCAAATAGTAATTACATTATTATTATTTTTTATAATAAACAATACCTTAGTGGTATTGATATTACAGGTATTTTTGGCGTTATTATAAGAAAATATTTTTTATTTTTTAAAAAAAAGTATCAAAATGATGTCATTTTAGTTTTTTAAAAATATTAAAATGGTGTCATTTTGGTACTTCTTTAAATAAAAATACAAAACAATGGCTTCACTTATACACTTCTAGTAAAAAATATCAATATAATAGGCAACTTTTTTAAAATTGAAACATTACCCATTACAATACATTCACTTTCAAAACAATGGACAAATTACTTTGATAATAGTCCCAATTGTATCTTTTATAGTTTATTTTGCACTTTTTTGTTAATTTTAGAAAAAAAGTTATCCATTTATTAATGATATTATTTTCTTAAATGATACTAAAAGATACTATATGAAATGACCACCTTACAAGATTGGTACCAACTGTACCAATATTGTTTTATATCATTCATACAACTGTACTAGTACTTATTCTCATAGTATCGGTCTCATTAATATTGTTTTATACCCTTATAAAAGCTTTTCCTAAAAAAAAATCTAAAATAGTATGTTAGTATGATATCTAGAAGATTTAAACACAATTTATTATAATTGAGTTAATGAGAAATGCCACTTAAGTCTAATCTTTGTTCTTTCTTTTTATTTTAAGTCTTTTGCTTGTTAACATTGAAGTGGTCAAGTTATTTATTTATTTATGTTGGAGGTGTTTGGTAAATTAAGTAGCGTTACCTAACTCTTTCTCAAATATGTATCCTTGATGTAAAATAATCATAAAATTAGAATAATATAAAATTTACTTGTGATGCGTTATCGGATTCAAATTATCATACGAATTATGGAGCAAAAAATTATCCGTCGGGTCTAAAACGGATTCGATCTTCGTACGCTCTTAATTTGAATCATGTGCAAACACCAAAGTACAATCAAAGAATTGACGGATTCACTCTCCAATATATCTTTCGATATTTAAATTAATATCTTCGTTTAAGGAAAGAAAAGTGAGGATATAAGTGCATATACTTTTAAAAATAATTGTTATTTATAGTTTGCACTTTTTAGAAATCATTTTAGAGAGTGTGTGTATGCATTTTTAACGGCTTAAATTTGTCTTTAGTTAGTCTTTTATTTTTCTGAGCATCGTCCCCCTTTTCCTATTGGAAAGGATAGGTTTTTATAAAAATTAGTGGTAGTTGATTTTTCCTATCAATCACTTAAGAAATCGTCGAGTGGATAAGACGCTACTCAACTAGCGATTCTAATCGACACTCCAAACTGCTGAATCCAAATAAGAGAAGGAAACCGCTCCAGCCGTTGGTGTTGGTTCCGTTTTCCTTCAAGAAGCAAATCGATTTAAGCCGATTGGGACTCCATTTTTTTACAGGCTGAACCCTTCGACAAACTTTTCTTCTTAAGCCGTTAGTAACTATATCCATCAACCGGTGAGTTTTTCAATTACTCAGATTACACAATTAAAAATTGACATAATTTACAATCATTTTTGTTTAGAATATTTATAATCGGTAAATTCTATGATTATAATATGGACATCGATGGACATATAAACAATACACTTGCTTCTTTTGGATAGGAAAAGTTTAGTTCTAATAGACACATGATGGCACACATACATAATTTAGACAGTCTCATGTCCAACGTGTGCATGATTAACTCACACGTTTTAGGTGCTACGGCTGTTCTTCCGACTAAAACTTCAATACCCATTAATACATGTTTCAGTCTATAAGATTTCAGAGTTTTTGCGAGTGACATGAGCATTGGAATTTCAGATATATTAAAAATTTACAAGGCAGTTAAGTAAATAATAAGAAGTGTATGATTTTATTGTTGAGAACAAATTTCAAGAATTGTTTGATTGGATTCACTAGTAAAAGATAAACCAGTTATAAATTAAGATATATTTATCACCTTATCTGTAAGTTGACTTTTAATTATAAAGTTATTTTGATCGTCTTAAAAAGCTTGAATAATTTTTTTTCTAAAAAATTATTTAGTTCTTAATATTTTTCTTCTTCATTACTATTTGTATTTTATTTTTCATACTATTTTTATTATTTATATTAATAATGACTTATGTTTTGGACGCTCTTGTATTATATAAAATTAGATATTCTTTATTTGTATAAAATATTTTGTGTATTTTATGTTTTTGAATTATCTTAAGGTCTAAATAGTGGCCAATTTGAGGATCATTATTCCTTCAAATTTTTATTCATGATTTGTAAACCCTTTCTTTAGGATGATATAGTAATTTCATAGAAGATATTAAATCATTATAAATGATATTGTTTACTTATAAAGAATACAATAATATACTTAACTTCAAATACCAAATATATGGTTATTTTATAAATATTTGTAATTGTTTAAAGTTTTTTTGTAACTTAAAAACTATCTTTTGTGTGTATTGAGTTTATAGAAAAGTAAACTAATTATATTATCAACTCTATGAACTAACTATATTATTAACAATTTATTGGACCATAGCCATTAAAAATTAATTTGTCATTAATAACTATGCCTAAGTCATTTATATTTAAATGCCATAGCTGATGTTGTAAATAAATTGAGTACTAAATTTTTTATTGTGACCAACTGACTAGATTGTGAAACTCAAAGTTAGATTCAAACTCAGCCTATTATTTTCATAATTTGAATTTGAAATTTTCTCCAATAGAGCCACCTTACAAGCGCCCATTTAACACGCATAACATGATATAAAATAAATAATTTTGTATCAAAATCACTCACATATTCGGTAAATAATATACTGATATTAGTTATTATAAAATTATATTTGGCCAGTTGACTTATCGTAAATAAATATACCAATTGGTGTCTTTTTCAAAATTTAATACTGACCTAAATGAGTTCATGTATTTCACTTTGCCAAATCATGACTTGAGCTCAAATAAGTTTCAACAATACTTTAATTTAAAACCTAAGTAAATTTATTTAATTAATAACTCTAATAATAATATATGTCCAATTATTGATATTTGATCTAATTGCTGTGCTGTTGATTAGCAAACTAATGCCCAAGTTGCAGAATGGGTAAGTTTAGTTTTTGGGGAAGTCAAAATCTCTAATTCCTTATATCACCCGATCTAAATACGATTAAAAGTGTAACGAGGCTTGATTATAACAAGGGACAAGGGCACTGTATCCAAGCAAGAAGCCATGTTAGTGCCTATCTCTGAGCAACTACCGTCAGTCATTCCTTTGATCGAAAGGTGGTCAGTCTATCTTAACGTATGGCGATGTCTATTATGTGGAAAAAGGTGCTTGATACTCGAAAATGAGATTAACTAAAAGAAAATTAATTGAATAAAATAGCAGTATGAAGAACGAATGATAGAGAGGGTATACCTTCCTCCTTACCTAGAATAAGCAACTTATCAGGAATAAGCATATGCTGAACAGTTCTTTTAAGCCCTCTGTACAAATATGCAACCATTTATTGAAGTGATTCGAGAAATTTATTGAGAAAATAAAAAGATTATTGATTACCATAAGTAAAATATTGCCAAGAGACTTCATTATTTTCGAACTACCACAAGAGAAAAAAGCATTCATTTGTGCAAGAGATCAGGCTACCTTGGTGTGTTGCTGGTAACTTGAGGAGTTTCACTCCCAAATGTAAGAACAAGAGAACATCAATCCCTCGTACTGCTAGGGATATTCTTTCCACAAGCTAATTATTCTATTGAGCTCTCCAATGAGCTCGATCTCTCTATCATCGCCTAGTATAAGAGTATTACAGTCTGGTTTGAAGAAACACTAATTTTCTAACGATCTTATTCAATTAAAACATAAACTTAAGACATCAAATGATTTCCCCGAAAACAATGTCCATTCACTTAATCGTGTAGCCACCACTTGGGAAGAACTTCTCTTTTATTTAGGTACGCATCATAACCAAAGGAAAACAATGTTAAAATATAAAATAGAGCATAGGACCCATGCGATCTCAATATCATGTAAGAAAGCTTTTTTAAAGCCTATGAATGCAGGAAATTTGCTGTCATTATTCAATAATTAATTCAATTCCAAGGCATCAACTTTAGTCAAAGGACGAGAAGGCTGATCTGGAACAAGTCAAATAATAGAATCCACTCGTATTCATGGATGGAAAGCAGCTCGATGATACTATATAACAAAAAAAAAAGGTAACTAATACCAATTCCTCGGAAGTGAATCTTATTAACTAAACAGAAAACATCACCTAGTAGAAATAATGAAAAGGCAAGAATGAATGATTCCTGAGAATTACCCTCTACCTAAGTATTGAGTGACCAAAAAAAATGTTGTATGCACTAAATCTCTGAAGATTGCACACAGAAAATTACTCCCTCAAGCAGAATAACCGTTCTTCTTGTTTGGCTCAAAAACATACTTAATCAGCGACTCTTTGATTGGAAGTAGATCAGGAAATTCTCTCTTCAACTTGGATGCATCCATTTCATTATTACTACGGGGCGCGACAATCACTTTAGCTTGTTCTTCCAGTGTGAAGTTGACCCACTTGAAGTTAGGGTCCATGTAGTTCTTGTACATCTCGAGAATCTCGTTGTGGCTGACAACCCCGGGGTTTGTGAAGTTCCAAATGCCCCTGAGGTTCCTCTTTGCCATCTCAATGGAAATGGGTAAGAGCTCATCCAAAACGGTCATGCTGTTCGGAATGTTAACGACCTTGCTATAGCGAGATATCTTAGTGATGAAGTTTCGAGGGTTGTTAAGGTCGGACGATATGGGCATTCGGACCCTTAAGGTGCAAACATTGTCATATTCTTTCAGCAACTCTTCAACCTGATACAAGGATCAAACAATATGTAAGCATGGCAACAGTAAAGGCAAGGCAATATTAAGCACAACTATAAAAAGTAAACACTACCATGGCTTTGGTCTTTGAATAAAAAGATCCCGAGAAATTTGGTTTGTCTTCCTCCTTAAACCCAATGCCGGAACCCTCGGGATGCGCTGCATCATATTCAAATATGCATCCGGTTGCAAAATTCATCATGAGCAGCCCATGTTCTTTGCAAACATCAGCTAGTGTCAATGTGCCAGCAACATTTGTGCGAATTGTTTCGGTTTTATGAGATTCACACCAGTCCACATTGGGTCTACCAGTTATGCCGGCTGCATTGAAAATATGTGTAGGCCTGATATTCTGGATATCTGCCAGAAGCGATGATCTGTCCTCCAAACGACCCCTTCCATACCCGTATGGAATACCTCGTTTCTCACATAATTGCCCCAGCAAACCTCCAATCCAACCAGTCCTACCATATATCAGAAACTTCAAGGATTCTTTTTGAGGGGATGTGCTGCCTTTGGAAACATGAACCACCATTTGGGTCTTGCCATTGGAGAAAGGAGATTGTCCAGAATTACTGTTGTCTGCTCCATCAAAATGTCTTTCAATTCCGCCGGGCATCATGAGCATTCTTGGATGAGGAAGAAGTGCTCCAGCAACATCACCCCACCAATCGGGATTGCTTATGTACCAATCCATGGTCTTCTTCAGCCCCTCTTCCCATGTGGTACGCTCAGACCATCCCAAATTCTTCAGCTTCTGGTCATCAAGGAAGTACCTTTGGTCATTAAAGGGTCTGTTCTCAACAAACTTAATGCTTTTCTCTGGGTCCACTGAGAAAAGTTTGCATATATCTCTGGCAACATCAATCACTCTCCTTTCCTTCTTTGTCCCGATGTTGTAAACATGGCCAACTTCTCCCTTGTGAAGTATGACTTCAAAGGCCTCAGCAACATCCTCACAGTAAAGGTAACTCCGGACATTAGATCCATCCCCGTGAATTGGAAGAGGCTTTCCACTCATGGCCAAAAGAATGAATTTTGGAATTAATTTCTCAGGAAATTGGTTGGGACCATAGACATTGTTCCCTCGGGTAGTAATAACAGGCAGCCCATAGGACCGGCCATAAGCCATAACAAGCATTTCTGCCCCAGCTTTTGTCGCTGAGTACGGGTTCGTTGGGAGGAGTTGAGAGGCCTCGTGGTTCCCTACAACGGCATCCTCATCTGTCTCCCCATAAACCTCATCAGTGCTAACGTGAATGAATCTCCTTATCTGGCCAGTGACTTTGCAAGCTTCCAGCAGGACATGTGTCCCATAAATGTTGTTCTTGGTAAATTCAAAACTATTCCCAAATGAATTATCCACATGTGTTTGTGCAGCAAAATGCATTATTGTATCAATAGACTCTGTGATGAGAAGGTAGTTGACAAGGTCAGCACTACCAATGTCTCCCTTGACAAACTTGAAATTTGGGGACGATTGAGAAGGGAGGAGGTTTTTTAGGTTTGAACAGTAATCAAGCTTATCAAGCACAACGATCTTGTAGTCCGGATGATTACGAATAAGCCGGTTGGCAACATGGGATGCAATAAATCCTGCAGCACCAGTGATGAGGATGTTTTTTGGGGTATATGCCGACATAGTTAAGTACAATCTCTGCAAAAAGATTAAGTAAATCAGAGCTCATATATCAAACAGCATAATTACTCCTGCCCTCGATGTTTAAGATCATTCTACACACACATACATATGAGCAGAAACATGCATTAGGAAAACAATATCAAACAGTATAAATATACCTATCTTTAGATCTGTTGCGGATGAAAGTAAATAAATGAATTTACGTTACATATTGGCATTTAATATGCAAATGCTAATCCAAGTACAAAAAAAGGGCAAGGTCAGCAGATCAAACACAGGCAGAATGATAAATAGCAAAGGATAAATTTACAAGCACACAAATGACGTCGGGAACAGGAAATGTTTATTAATTCCTGTATTTAGCAAATCCACGACGGGCAACATTACCGGAGCCCATACATCCATACGGTTTTATCTAGCTCAATTGCACTCTCCAGATCTGTTATAGATCCTCCCCAATCGTCCGATGCGGAACCAACACAGAATTTACGTCACAAAAAAATATTCTAACAACAACAATAGAGAGAGATTAATGCAATTTTTTAAAAACATAAAGGGATCCTATTCTAAGAATGAAACCATAAGCCACGATTTCCATGAATGTCAGAACGTAGATCAAAGCCAAATTCAACGTAGATCAGAAACAAATTTGGCACTTTAGATATATAAACCAGTGCAACATCCATAAACAGATCTAGCAAAACTAAATATCATTCGAATCAAAAGGAGCTCCAAATAACACAATAACCCAAGCATTCTACCAGACATGCCATAATTACAGTATCTAAATCGGCCATTAAAAGGGGAAAAAAAACTGAGAACGAGTGAAGTTACATGCTCGATTCAGATCAAGATCAATTAGCTCCGCGGCAGAGGCAGACAGAGTTAGAAAGACGGCCTACGCGTTTTCGGAGAGATTACGAATAGCGAATGAGGAAAGAGGTTACGCGGGACGCCATTTATAGATCGTCTCTACGGTTACAGTTCAGGAAGGCCGATACGTTGTGAAAATACATGAATGCCCTTTTCTCCGTCTTCACAGGGCCCTGTACGTCGACCGAATTAAATGCCCGGCGTAAATAGGGTGTCGGACGATTGATGTGCAGAAGAGTCGGTGTTCGTATGTGGGGAGGTGCATGGGGTTTCGTTGTCCCTCAATATCTTATTATAGGAATTTCTAGCCAAAGCTAGATCTAATTGAAACTAAGCCGTCCGATCGAATTGCCTTTAAAAATTTAAAATTATATAAGATTTGGATGACACGTGTCAGTGTTTCAACGACTTTCTAGAAATTAAGTTTGATCAATTACTAGGCTGAGTCAGGGAACAGGGGTTTTGACTAATGCCCGTAGGATGTTCAATCTAACGACACCTGTTTTTTGATTTTAAAAAATAATTTTTTTATTTTTTATTTTTATTATATATTAAAAAAATACAAATAGTTAAATTTAAGATCTAACAAGGTCACAGATGACACCGCAGGCCCCCAAGTGAGGTCACGGGTGAAAATAAATTATATTACTCAATTTGGATTATGATTTATTAAAATATTTTTTTATAATTTAAATAAATATTAAAATTTAAAAATTATGTTAATATATTATATATTTTTTTGTATAATAACATTTTTATGTAAAAATTTTTCAATTAAATGCATATTTATATAATATTCAAATCTAACATTATAATTTTTGAAACATTTTTTATATAAGGTATTCTTACATAAATATAATTATTTAAAAAATAATTAAAAATAAAAAATTTCTATCAAACTGTCTGTTCAATTAATTTGTAATTAAGCATATTTATGTTGTCAAGTTAATTTTCATTTATTTGGAGATATTACCAGGTTAATTAGCATTTATGACAGTGCACTTTTAGGAAGTAATATTGTTTATATAATGGTCAATTTTTTTAATAAAAAATTTATTTTTATTTCTTAAGATTTAGATTATTTCTTCCAATGATTTAATATAAAATCTACCCTTTTTTTTTTTTTCTCCTCAATTGTTGTTCAAGTGCTGCGTTAGGTTATTAATAGCTAATATTAACGTTTGATAGGTCTTCTATTAATTCATTAAATACAAGTATTCAACCTCAAAAAGAAAAAATGGGGGTGGTGGGGGGGGTTATGCTCGTCAAGTACGGTTATTAGGATATTAAGAGACAATTTAATGTGAAATAGAGTTAGACATGGATGATAATTGAAGTTGGGTGAGTTTTAAATGCAAATATATAAAATAAATAATAAGGAATGTGGCTGGATTTTTGTAAATTTTGATGGGTAATTTTTCTTCTGATTTTTTAATGGAGCTGAGATGAGAAAATTATTAGAATATAGGCCTTAAATTCTCAATGAGAAGCAGCCGTTTTTACAGGAGCAAAGAATAGGAATGCAGCATTCACATTTGGATTAATCTTTTTTTGAAATTTTATTAGAATTTTGGACTGCCGATAGCCTTAGCTTGATCGCTAGCTTCGTTGATGAGGAAGCTTGCGATCTTGAGCAACTTTTCTCTCTCAAATGGCTTTTGAGCTAACGAAGACGCAATATGTCTCGGTTGGCTAGATCGAATATTAAGTTTTTGTAAGATAATTATGTGGCTAAAACAACCACAACGAATTTAAAATCGACAAGATACCTCCGGCCATTTATGTCTGTTTTCCAACTTAGCTTGATCGATTATTAAGTTTTTACTAATAATTCACATCGAATAAGCTTTTTTCTATACAAAAAAGATGAAATTGTTAAGCAAAATATTGGAAAGGGAGATAAAAAAAAGCAAATTATGATACTGTTTGGGTTATTTGAGTGACGTTGCTTTTATAGATGGGCTGGGCCCGAATTTTATCAAGTTTACATTTCCCACTGTCCATATTTAACTTGATGTGATAATTAAGATCATCAATTTTTCAAACTTTAAGAAATAAATATATGAATCATGGCGATAAGTCCCTCTAATAATGAGTAATATCTTCCATGTATTACAATATATTAATTTTTCAAGTCATCCGTAACTTTACTTTATGAATAAACCCTATGTTTATTCTTTGTCCAACTTAACGATATTCTCAAATTAATTAATGTGCACACAATTTTGAGAAATATCACAACAATAAAATAGGAATTTTCAATATCATTGTCCATACAATGAAAATTACAAAATGGAACTCAATCCCATTTGAATACAAGATCTTGAACCTTAATGGAAGATGCTTTAGTCAAGGATTAGCGATCATTAATTCGGTCTTTGATATGCTCAATAGCAATTTCCTTTCCTTTAACGCGCTCCTTTATGGCTAAAATTGAATGTCGATGTGTTTACTTCGATCGCTACTTTGTTATTTTTAGCCAGAAAACAAAGAAATTTGAATTATCGTAAAAAAATCTTTAATGGCCTTGAGATGGAATCAACCACTCTAAGCCTAGACATGAAATTTCTCATCCATACACCATGCTTTAGCCTCGAAACAAGCAACGAACTCGGCCTCCTCCATAGTGGAAGTAGCAATCAAAGTTTGCTTTGCACTCCGCCGTCAGATACCACCCACCGGCAAACAAAAATATGTAACCGGATGTTGATTTACGAGAATCAACACACCGCGAAGTCTGAATCGAGTACCCCAAAACTTCCAGAGCCGGTTCGTGGCCTATACGTAGTACGAATCTTTGATACTTGAAGATACCTCATGACTTTCTTGGCGCTTTTCCAAGTGTTCGATTCCTGGATTACTCAAATCTTCCCAACATTCCAATCGCAAATGCTATGTCGAGGTCTTGTACATACCGAGCATACATCAAACTTCCAACAACTAAGCATACGGAATGTTCTTGACCATTTCGATTCCAAATCGTTTTTTGGGCATTGGCTCAAATTGAGCTTATCACCCTTCACAATGGGGTGCTACACCTATGAACAATCTTTCATCCGAAATCTCTAAAACCTTATTGATATAGGTCTCGAGACAAACCCGTAACACAACGCTGTGCTGCTCTCGATGTATCTTTATGCCAATGACATAAGATGCTTCACCCATATCCTTCATTTCAAAATTTTTAGAGAGAAATTGTTTCACCTCATATAACAACCCTTTATCATTGGATGCAAGTAAAATATCATCCACATATAAGACAAGGAAACAAGTCTTACTCCCACTGACCTTCTGGTATATACATTGATCCAAAATATTCTCTTCAAAACCGAATGAAGAGATAATTTCATCAAATTTCAAATACCATTGACGGGATGCTTGTTTCAATCCATATATGGACTTCTTTAATTTGCATACCAATTGCTCACCATCACTAGAGGAGAATCCTTCTGGTTGTTTCATGTAAACCTCTTCCTCTAGATCACCATTCAAAAATGCTATTTTCACATCCATTTGTTGCAATTCCATATCAAAATGAGCAACCAATGCCAAAATTATACGAAGAGAGTCCTTTTTAGATACAGGAGAAAAAGTCTCCTTGTAATCAATTCCTTCTTTCTGAGTGTAACCTTTAGCAACTAGTCTTGTCTTATATCTTTTAATATTGCCTAATGAGTCTTTCTTTGTTTTAAAGACCTATTTACACCCTATGGCTTTTTCCCCTTTAGCAATTCAACAAGATCCCTTAATTTGTGCTACTCATGGAACTCATCTCTTCTTTCATAAGATTGCGCTATAATTGTGATTCATTACAACTCATGGCTTGTGAAAACGTTTTAGGATCATTTTCGGCTCCCACATTGTAGTCAGACTCTTCCAGATATACAACATAATCACTAGGGATCGCTGACTTTTTTCATTCTAGAAGACCTTCTTAATATCATCATCCTCAACAGAGCATCTTTGCATAACTATTTCAGATAAATCTCAATTTCATGGTCAACGTGAAATAGAATCAACATTTTATGGAATGACATTGATTGGTTGTTCAACACGATTGATCTTGAGGGGTGTTGGTACATCAATCAACCTATCATATGAAGTGGAGGGTCATGGAATCCAAATGATCGCCCGATCGCTTCCTCCCACTCATTAAATCATTCTTAAGAAATTTTACATTTTTTGATTCCACAATCCTAGTGGTATGAGATAGACAAGAAAATCAGTATCCCTTAGATCGCTCAAAGATATCCAATGAAATGCCCACTTACGGTCTTGGTCCATTTCTTTTTCATGTGGGTTATAAACTCTTACTGGATGGGCATCCCCATACGCGTACATGTTGCAAACTCGGTTTCCAACCTTTCCATAACTCAAAAGGAGTTTTGGAACAGCTTTTGTTGGGACCCAGTTTAATATGTACACCGTCGCTTTTAAGAGCTTCACTCCACAAAGATTTTGAAGTTCGAGTTACTAAGCATACTTCTCACCATGTCCAATAATGTTCGGTTTTCTTTCTTTTACACGCCATTTTGGTCTGGAGAACCGTGCATAGTATATTGGGCAACAATCCCATTTTCTCAAGAAACTTTGAAAATGGACCAGGCATTTGTCCATCTTCAAGATATCTACCATAATACTCTCCACCCCTCATATCGATCTCAATTTTGATATTTTTTTCATTGCTTTCTACTTACGCTTTAAACAATTTAAAAGCATCCAAGGCTTCATATTTATTATGAAGCAAGTAGAGATACATATATCGTGAGAAATCATCAATAAAGGTGATGAAATATTTTGGACCATATGAGTCTATATCAGACTACAAATGTCAAGATGTATGATCTCTAATATGTCCGAACTCCTCTCGACATTTTTCTTAGTCTTGTTCCTGCTTTCCTTTAATGCGCCCACACAGTCTCAAAGTCGAAAAATCTAGAGTACTAAGTACTCTATCATTTACCAATCTTTGATTCTATCAATGGAGATATGTCTCAATCTCCTACCCACAACATCGAGGAATATTCATTCATAACACATCTTTTTAATTCCGCTATTAACATACACGTATTGAAATTGGTATTGTTTTGCAAATTCAAACAATAAAGACCATCGACAAATGTACCATTCCCAACAATATCGACTTATAAGATAAACTCAATAATGAGTCCGAAAATATAAAGGAATATCCAAATGGTACAAGTCTAGAAATGTAAATCAAATTTCTGTAGAGAAATTTGGAATATAAAAGGTCTTTTCAAGAGACAAAACAAAACCACTACTCAAAATTAAATTGCATGTCCCAATGGCCTCCATGTGAACGCATCTTATTTCCTGGGAGAAGATGCATTGTTTCATCGCCCACCTGGTTTTCCTTAGGTTTTGCAAGCCCCTGTAAGGAATTAGAAATATGGATTGTAGAATCAGCAGTCAATCCACCATGTGTTATGTGCAACATTAACCATATTAGATTCATAACATACAAAAGAGAATGGATTACCTTTCTTTTCAAGCCAATTTTGATACTAAGTAAACAGTCCTTCTTTACGTGTCCCTTCTTTTTACAAAAGAAGCACTTGGGCTCTTCTTCGATATCCAGTTTGGGAGGTACTTTACCTTTCCCCTTTGACTGGCTTGTGTCTTGAACCTTCCTTCTTTTTGCAGAAGACGCGCTCTCACTTTGCTCCATCATGAGTCTTCCTTCCTTGTACACACACACATGGTCATGAGTTCATTGATTGACCATTTATCCTTATGTGTGTTATAAGAGATTTTAGTGCGCCCATATTACGGTGGAAGCGAATTTAAAATGTAATGCACCATGAAAGGTTAGGACATTTCCACCTCTAGATTTTTGATTTGAGAAAAGAATATCCCTCATTCGCATTATGTGCTCACGCACACCCTTAACACTTAGGGTGAGCCTAATAGATGAAAACTTCATTATTAGGATGCTTGCAAGTGCCTTATCCAAGTCACAAAATTGTTCATCTATGGCCTTGAGAAATCCCGCACTTTTGTTTGTCGTGTAACCACGAATACCAAATAGAAATTTTGTCTTTATAAACATTAAACTCGACATTAGGCGATTAGATCGCTCGCCCAACGCTCATAAAGAGTTACCTCATCCGAGTCTTGGTAAGGGTAAAGAGCTGGTGGTTCGTCTTTCCGAATAAAGATAATCGATATCGAGCCACCCTAAGTGAAGAAGAATTTTCTCCTTCCACACTTTATAGTTGTCACCTTTTAGTTCGGGAATTTCACATCTAATATCCGGAAAGATTCTGATTGAATACCGCATAAAAATAAATACATGCTTAACATCCAAAATCGAGGCTAACAAATTACAAAATTATGTTTTACCAATGTAAACATACATCATGAATCAATAGATAAAAAATTACATGTGGGCTAAATTTTAATTCCAGTAGATTCATGTCCAATTTTATGATAAAACTATCAAATTATATTCATTTCTTAATCCCTCGTGGGCAAATTAAGAAAATAATAATTTGACATTTTATCTCGATTAATTAATTTAATATAATAAAATTTCCTCATGGGATAAATTTTATTATATCAAAATAATTACCACAATTTATGTCTTTATACCACCATTGATAAAAATAAAATAATTTATTAATTAAGGGTGCTGTGACTAATCCTCAATTAATTAAATTATTTTAATCACAAGACATTATTTATACATATATACAATTATATACTTGATATTATATTTTATACTTTATATATAATAATATAATTATATATATATATAAATATAAATATATACGTATATATAATATATATATATATTTACAGAATTGTATATAAGCAATTGAAATGCCAAAATTGGCGCAAGGCGCTAAAGCGGGGCCTGCAAGCGGCAACTATCGCTCTCCTTCCTTCGTCCGCGTCCCGGGTTCGAAACCCGTCGGCCGCATCAAAATTCTTTTTCCCCATTGCTACAGTGATGGGCTAGAAGACTGGGCCGCGACAGGAACGGATTTGGGCCGTGGCGAAACGCCCATAACCGATTTAATTAAATTAATTTTTTTTTAAATCAGAAGAAAACGACGCCGTTTTTAATAACCGAATTCGCCCAACGAAACGACGCTGCTTCGGGAAAGACAAAAATGTGTTCATAAACGACGGCGTTTACTACCGCCAAAAGAAAACGACGCCGTTCGCTCAAGTCGTCTACCTTCGGTTTGCACCGACAGGACAACGAACGACTCGACCAATTCGCACTCCGATTCAAACAAAGAGACCATACGAACACCATAAATGATGAAAAATATATGAAAATTTCAAAATTTGATTTCCCATCGATTTCCAGTGCTCGTTTGAACCGAATCTTCAAAAAAACGAAGACTTTAAGTTTTTTCGATTTCGGAAAAAAATCGGAAAAACACAGAACATCAAAGGCAGAGTTGAAGCCTTTCTCTGATACCAAATGTAAGATAATTATGTGGCTAAAACAACCACAAGTGCGGAATTTAAAATCGATTAAGTATACCTCCGGCCATTTGGTGCTCTGTTTTCCAACTTGCGATTCTGGACTCCGTCTTCCGACACTCCTTCACTCTTTTAGATGGTGTATTGCTTGAGTTAGTGCATGGGACAAAGCCGTAACGCTCAATTTATAAGCGAAACCATCACCCGCCTCAACGTTTGGAACTTGGCCAAAATTGGAATTTAAACTTAAACCGCCAAAATTGATGAATTAACTTAATGGGAGAGAGTTATCACCACTTAATGGACCACAATTACTTCAAAGAATTAACCGTAAAAACGCCAAATGGTTACTGAAATTGATCGAGGAAGACGAACGAGCAATTTTGCTCACATCAAACCGGCTCAAATCCGGCCCGATGAAGCTGTTTGGCTCTCAGCTCGCTTTGGCTCGATCGGCTCGTGGGCCAGGCTCAGTTAATTGGGCCTGAATTTTGGGCCTGAAGTTTACAGTTTTTACTAATAATTCACATCGAATGAGCTTTTTTCTATACAAAAAAGATGAAATTGTTAAGCAAAATATTAAAAAGGGAGATAAAAAAGAGCATTATGATACTGTTTGGGTTATTTGAGTTGCTTTTATAGATGGGATGCTTATCGATATTCCTGTAAAAATGCTTGCTTATAGAAATAAAATGTCACATACTAAAACTATGAAATTGTTAGCTTTTATTTTGTGATGAGTTCAAAAAATAATTAATGGAGAAGTGATGATGGTGTGGTGCATGAAGAATAAATTAGAAGAATCTAGCTTATCAATTTGGTGTTGTTATTTTGAGGATCTGGCTCCTTGAATCATTAGATGTTGGCCGTATAGTACTCAAAATTGGTCCCCTTGGAATTTTGTTAGCTGGATGATTTGATTGATGCTATTGTTGCTTAAGATAATATCTAATTATGATGATAGTAATGATCATTATGGATGGTACCTTACCCAAGAGAAAGGAAAGCAAATAGTTCAATATTATTGATGCATATTAAGAATTTGGATTCCAATTTAAAGAAATTTGTATTTGCTTATTGAATTGTTTTATCTGGATCTCACATATCTTGATTATAGATATAAATTTTAAAAGAATTGAAATTTATTATCTGAAATATCCTCAAATGTTCAAGAGAGTATATTTTTCTAAAAATTAAAATATGGGAGAGATTGAGCGGATGAGGGAGAGAAAGTAGAGGACTTGACTCCGTATACTCGTAAAAGAATAAGTAGGTTAGAGAATTATACTTTGTATTCCTAGTTTTTCAAATTATCTTCCCCTTCTTAGAAAAATATGTGCGTATTTATAACATTAACATAAATTATTGACAATTTTTTAAAAAGAAATAATTGATTACTATTTAAATTATTAAGGTAGTTAAATTGATTAGTTTAACTGTTATTATGTAAGTTTTAATTATCGGTTGACTAAAAGTGGTTGATACCTAAGGATTAAATTGATAGTAAATAACTAATATTTGTCAATTTCGAGATCCTTACTTAGACTAATTGTAAAGTTGATAAATTGCTCATTTGGACAAACTGCTCGATTGAACACTTGAATATAGAGCCATTTAAGCATCTAACTTAATTCAAGTTATATTTAATTCAATAACTACTCAAATGCCTGTTGGATGTTAACTTATCTTGGCTAAAGTTGGGTTACAACTAAATACCATAATCTCTGAGTTTGGGCCCAATAAGCCGAATGCTGCTTACACATTTCTGACTATTTTGAATCTATCAATAATGACTCATTAGGTTCATATATTAGGCTTGTCTAATCAATGTTAGACCTATCAATTGTTAAGTGTTGGAAGTATATTATATTGTTTTGATGGCTTAATAAATATGGCTATGGTGTGCAAAATGATCACCATGTAATTTGTATAAGATTATATTTGAATTTTTTTTTTTTTGGGGGAAGATAATGTTATTGTAGTTAAGGTGGATATCATATTGCTAATATAAGGTTAATAAGATACGTCCAAGATTTGGACTAAGATGGTGTTTAGTGTTGAGAATTAGAATAGCCAATGAAGTTAGAAAAACAATACCATAAGAAGATGTTGGTATGTTTTGATGCTTATAAAATGTTGTCGTTATGGTGGATGACACAAGCTTATTGACAAATGTTGAGTTAGCCATGGATTTGGGAGGTATTGTCTTTGCCAATACAAATATTTTACACTTTAATTTAAGTCTTTTAATATTAAGGCAATACATTTAAAGGTTAAACTTAGAATATAAAAAATTTAAAATGTAGGCAAAATTATGACGGAATTATCTTTCTTATTAAATTTTCATCTTTCTTAAGTCATGCCTTGACAATTTCATTGAAACATTGTATATTGTCGGGCATATTACCATATGCTCTCTTTGTCCTTTTTGTCATGCATAATCTATATCAATGGGTTAAGGATAATAGATGAAAATATTAGAAAGTATATATAATATATAGGTCCGTGATTTTTTATTATAGTCTATATTTTATAAACGCCTATTTATATTAGTTGTTATATGAGGATAGTCATATTTCATAATATTTACATTTTCTTTATGAACCAATATATAAAAATGACAGATTTATTGAATGAATATAAGATTAGACATCTGACCTCATTCATGAGTGATTATTATGTATGGATATTTGTTATATAGGGTTATATAAAGACAAATGGTTTCAACCCTACCACTAGGGACGTATATATTGAATGAAAGCTTAGGAATATGGTTTTAAAATATTAGAATTCTATTTTAATCATATTTTCTAATGATTTTATCTTTAGTTGATAATGAATCATTTTATGTCATTAATATTATAGCTAACTTTACGTTATTTTTATTATCTTATGAGGTTATAAGTTACTTTTTAGACATTTAATTTATTATTATACTTTTACTTATCAAAATAGATATCTTGGTGTTTGTTAAGGAATGAATTTGACTGTCTCATTTTGAAAGTTAATCATAAAATAAGTACAATTATGATTATTATAAATGTGATATGTATATTATTATTAAAAAATTATAATAATAATTTTATAATGTCGTGACAAAACTCTTAAAAAGATTAAAATTTTAGGGTATAAGTTGATCCGATAATTGTCATTTAACTATTTTGATTATCATTAAGGGAAGAGTGTAACGAACACTTTCATTTTAATTAAATCCTCCATGCCTAAAATTGCTTCACAAGCTTTTCCAATCGTTTGTGTATTTGTAAAGCAACTTCAAACATGAATGATATTTTATCAGGGAGTTGTTATAAATCTTTTCATGGTGAGATTTTTATATTTATTAAATGATCATAATTAAATATTTAATAGATAAATAATAATTATTAAATATTTATTTAAATTATTTAATATAATTTTTATCATTTTTTTACTTTATCTTTAGCTATAACCATTACACAAATATAAAATTCTCCCTGAAAATTTGATATATTTTTATTTTTTAATCTTGATTCTTGCATGAAGTCAAAATGTGTTGCAATCGAACCGATCTCAGACTGACTTCCGGCAGATTCGTCGGTTTCTTGTGGAAGTAAAAAGGGAATGGGAGTTCTGGGAACAAGGGACGAAGACAATGAACAGTAGGGAAGGGGAAAGTTCGAGAGACAGAGAGAGGGAGAGAGAAGACAGAAGCCAAGAAGGAGACAGAATGAATATTCGTTTTCTACCCATTTATCTTCTCGTGGCCAATATATATGGCAATAAGAGCCAGCTCAGCAAGCAATATACCAATATCCGTGCTACTGTAAACCGCAAGCCACGGTTGTACGTGTATACCTGTATAATTTCTAAACAATATACCAATATCCTAATAATATCCTGTGAGTGTAATTGATTGAAATAATAAAAACTATT
Source organism: Nepenthes gracilis (assembly GCA_033239525.1). NCBI lineage: Eukaryota > Viridiplantae > Streptophyta > Magnoliopsida > Caryophyllales > Nepenthaceae > Nepenthes > Nepenthes gracilis. The sequence continues at coordinate 1,241,089 of BSYO01000006.1, read as the reverse complement.
TGAAATCGATTTTTTATTTTTTAATCTTGCGTGAGCTTTAAACTTCTCCCTGAAAATTTGATATCGCGCATCCATTTGTAATCTTGAGACCGGTGAACAAAATGAGGTGAGAAACGTAATTGTTCATGTATACATTTTTTATTTTTAAATGATTAATAATATTATTAAAAAAACAAAAAGGAAAACCTGGTGATATGAAATTTCTTCTGCATGTGAAAAGCAGTATGGCTTTTGTTGGGCAGTACTTATCACGCTGTCGACTCAGTGGATGCCTGGGGTGGGGGCGGCGCCAGCTTTGTGAGAAGACGACACCCGGAAACCATAGCCGATGCTGCTTCTCTTTGTGGTGATAATGGAGCGCTGGATGCAGGGCATTAGTCCTTGTTACCCAAGAAGAGAAAAAAAAAAATTTTTTTTTCAGCAGCTGAAATTTCATCACATTTTAAACATGAGATGTAAAAGTACCTTCAGCAGGAATTGGATGAGAGACAGAAAGGGAAGATTCCTAGATATAGGCCTAAAGGGAGGATTTTTGGGAAGAGAGTCCCTGAAAATCGGCAAGGATTTGAGGGGAGAGAGAGAGAGAGAAGTTCGTCTTGTGTTGGCCATTGATTGTAATTGTGTGCCGCTGGAGTGATTCTGGATGATGAGTTCTTCCCTTTTTGTTTCAGCCAATACCATTTGCAAAGATGCAGCTGGCGTCGCCGGTAATGAATCTCTCTCTCTCTGTCTCTTTCTGAAATGGCAGAAATTCGTATAGAATGAACGCAGATTTCGCAAAGGCCACAATCTTGCAGCATGCCCTTTTCGGTCGTTCTGTTGATCATTCTCTCTGTAACAAAAATCTTGATGATTTGTTCTTACAAGTTTGCCATTTGACGTCTACGACAAGGTTCTGGTTTATACTTGCGTCAATTGAATGGATTAGAGTTTCTGCAGGACCTTGCTGTGATTACTTTGTATTCATTCATCCCTTATTTTTTTCCGAATTTTGTTTATGCTCATTTGTGGCAGCCACTGATTTTCGAATTATGAGGCCAATTTCCTCACTTTATCAATACTAGATACCTCTACTTTAAGCAATATTCTATTTTGGCTCCGTGGATGTTGGAAAAGATTTTGGTTACTTTCTGCATATTTTGTGCTTATTCTTATCCATGTGTTGTCTCCCATTCCAGTTCAAAGCGTAGTTAAAATTTGGAAATTATAGACTGTCACCCTGTTGTTCTAGTATGGTTAAGAGATTTTGATGTGGTTCGAGGGAGGGAGGGAGGAAGGACTTCGATAAACGGGCTACTCTTAAGTTTGTCTATGGTACGAATGGAATAAACAATTTGCAGCAAATGTACATTAAGAAGCCAAGAATATGTGTGGATCTTGAGTTCTTCCCAAAGTGAAATATCATTTATGATTCTAGAGGATATTGCACTGTATTCAAGCGGAATGGTTAAAGGTTTTTCATGTAATTGAAACTTAAGGCTTTGTTGGCGTTGATGCTCATGCAAATGTTTTCCTAGTTTTGGTAACTTTCTCATAGCATTTATACCGCCATATGTTCCTGCAGGGAACATATTTGCTCTGGGGTTGTTCGCATCACCAATGTAAGTATTACTCAATTTGTTCTGCTATTTTAAGTTCTGCTTGTCAACATCTCTGAATGTTTGGTAGGCACCTCTTGACTAGTATTGGCTTTCCATCTTTGATGAACAGACCAAGATTTAGAAGAATTATCAGAAATAGGTCGACTGAGCACTTCTCAGGATTACCATATATTTATGCTCTTCTTAACTGCTTGATTTCCTCCTGGTATGGATCACCCTTTGTATCAACCGGTAATCTATCGATTATGACGGTCAATTCAGTTGGTGCCATATTCCAATTAGTCTACATAACCCTCTTCTTTGTCTACGTCAAGCGAGAGAAAAAGGTTATTACCCTTACAAGTTTACCTGCCATATGTATTGCCCGATATATTGATCATCTCTCGATTGTTCAGCATTAATCTCTTATTTACCTGATCTCTTGGGTCAACAGATGACGATGATAGGACTCCTGGTCATGGTATTTTGCCTGATCGGAATCATTGTTTTTTTGAGCTTAAGATTCTTTGACTCCGAAATGCGACGCATGTTTGTGGGCTTTCTAAGCTGTGCCTCCCTCGTATCGATGTTTGCTTCCCCATTGTTTATTATTGTAAGTTTCATCTAATGACATTCAAGGACATTTTTTTTTTCTTTTTTAATTTCATTGCCAATTCATTGGAAAATTTCTTTCATGGTGGACAATGTTACCTTGCAGAACTTGGTGATCCAAACGAAGAGTGTTGAGTACATGCCATTTTACCTTTCTCTTTCGATGTTCTTGATGAGCACGTCATTCTTTATATATGGGATCTTTAATAGCGATCCATTCGTTTACGTAAGCCTCCTTCAATCTATACTTCCATTTACCATTATAAAAAGATGCCGATGTTTGTCCCCTGCTTAATTCTGAAGTATCAAACTAGTGCCTCAGCATTACCTTTTATCTTTTATCTGCGATTTGCTGATAATTTTGTTGATTAAATTCTAGGTTCCAAATGGCATAGGAGTTATTCTGGGTTTCATGCAGTTGGGACTGTACTATTACTACAAGAAAAAGAGGCCTGATGAAGACGACTGCACAGAACCATTAATAATTTCATATCCATGATATTTTTTCTATCATCTTAAGTTACATCTGCATATATATATTTTTTCTTAATCTTTTGGTTTTTCTGTGATCATTTCTTGATTGTGACTAATATTTCAAGCAACCCTTTGACAGGGTTTTCCAAAAAAAAGGAGGAAAAAAAAAGATGAACTGATGGGTTTTTATGATTATATCTTTGAATTTGTGAAAAAGGGCATCCCTGTGCATTAGACTTCTTGCATTGCAAACTCTGGAGAGAGTAAAATGAAATTCTCATGGAGAGCAAAGATCATATTGCATTATATCTTGGAATTTATGTATGTATTTATGTATATGTATGTGTATTTTGTTATTTTTTGCATCGAGTCACTGCTTTTTCAGTCTAAACTCTGCTGCAAGCGATGAGGTGCTCCAATTATTATGAATTCCATTTTTTATGGTAAATTTGAAAGAATTCTGCCTTCTTCGTCAAAATTATCAGTTTTACTTAGTCTTACTATCTTCTCTAATTTTAGATATTTTTATTATGTCCTTACAAAACCGGATCAAGTTTACCAATTCAAAATTTTCGACCAAATTAGGGTTGCAGAGGTGGCATGTCTTTAACCAGTAAAGCCTCCGCATGGAAAATTTACCATATCCGCATGTTTCTCTCCTCCCACCCATGGCCATTTGCATATATTCCCCAATTTTACCTTTGGCGAATAGATTGTCATGCCACATCCGATGAAATTCAAGCTAAAACCCTACGAATTGAAGCTTATGGGTGAGTTAGTTTCATCAAGTCACGGTCAGGTTGCATTGGTGGTCGTGAAATAATAACTGAAATCAATAGCCGAATCAATAATAACTTAAATCGAGATTAAACAGTTTAACTGGAGGAGAACATCAACTCGTCACTGATCAGGTTAAGATAAAAGGATCGATGCTAAAAACCACGAAATTGCTGTATTAAGCATTATTCCTACATTTATTTATTTACCATTCTGTGACATTCAATAAAAGCTTAAAAAAAGAGCAAATGAGACCCTATCTAGCGCCAGTACCGTTCAATGACAGCATGCATAATTTTCGCCAACATCAGAATTTGCAATCGAATGAGAGCCACAAAGTCCCCTTCCACCACCCCCACAAGCCAGCATAAACTAATGCAGCTCATCTATGACATTCCATACTGAACAGTACCGATGTTCCTGTGAGCCGCCACAGCAACAGCGGCGGCACCAACTGGACCGAACTGAGACTGCGCTTGCAGCAGCTTTGCATCCAGAGCAACCCGGCTATTGAAGTGGTCTGCCTTGGCCTGGGGCTGAGGATGATGGTATGGATGGTTCGTATTGATGTCGATGGTGATATTAGGGCCAGACCGATCGGCCATGTTGCACTGCCCAGGTAGCTGTTGCTTGGCCCTTGAAGGGCCTTGATCAGCATCCATCCCTAAATTGGCCTGATTTGGTGCGTTGGCCCTCATGAAAGATTGGGGCGAGGTCGCGTGAGGAGGGAGCACTGCACCGCTCATTATTATCCTTGTGAAATAGGCATCTTTTGTACTTCCGACGCGGTTGCAAGGAACTGACCCCACAACTCTTCCGGGTTTTGCTGCAACAAAAGAACCGGGAAGGACACTTGAATATTCATTTGAGAACAGAAGGAAAAGGTTCAAAATTAACTGCATACTGATCCACATAATTGTCCTTAAAAACACCACCTCCAGCCCTCATGATAAACTTCTTAAGGGCTCAGAGAAATTATGGGCATTAATTTTTCAATTATTGTTTAACCATATGTTGTGTACTAATCAAAAGCTCTTGTCAAATAATAATATGGGCCTCCAAGTGTAACCGGTCACAAATACCTCTTTGCCTTCTACATTGTCTTCCAACTAGAGAAAATATCAGATCCCTAGCTCTATCCAGTTTGAAGGAGATCTAAAAAGCTTTATAACAAATCAAAGGCTGATATCAATCCAATATTTGTACCAAAAATGATGACTAATTTAAATATGAAACAACCAAACTAAAACATCTTCAGCACAAGTAAACACCCCTTATACCCCTATGACATTGTGCATAAGCAACTCTTGACAAGCTCTTTAATTTTAGGTAAAATTTATTAGATAAGCAGAAGCAAACTACATAGAAAGCAATCCGACCTAACTTCTCAACCGGAGAGAGAACGGCTTCACCGCTGCACAAATGGCAACATTTCCAACTATTATCTGAATGAGATTATGTAGCCATAGTTTTTATCTTCTCTCTCGGTTTCAGGTTAACCTTAAATTAACTTATCAGTTTATAGCTTTCTATTTTGCTAGTTAAAGTAATGTGTCACTGGTGTCCGGATTGTGATACGAATTAGGAGACAACTCGATCTTCCGCTGTAGGTCAAATTGGAACGAGTTCGGTCTCTGCCTTTGTCAACATGGAACTTGCGCACCATAAACTATAAACGAGATATCAGAGAATTTGTGGAACTCACTTTCCAATTTATTCTTCAACGCTCAAGTCAGAAATCTTTTAAGGAAATAGAAAAATGTAAGAAAAATATGAGAGAATACAAAGCGGCATTTATGTGGGGGATGTGAAAGGACTGGACTCCTATTGTGCGCCCGACAAAGGCGACTTAGAGAGACGGAGGATAAGGTCCGTTTAATTGCACACGGCCGGTGGCTCACTAGGATTACACTCGATGAGTGGCTCACTAGGATTACACTCGATGAGTGGCTCACTAGGGTGCACTTGTGGATTGATTTACTAGGAGTGCACTTGATAAGTGGACTAGGGGTACCTGGAAAGTGGCTTACTACGAATGGAGAGAAAGAGAGCTTGGTTCTCCCTTTATGCTCCAAGAAGTCGGGAGTTCCCCCCTGGTCCGAGAAGGCTTCTAGAGGCTTGAATAGTGCTCTCAGACGATGCGAAGAAAAGTTCAGGACTGCCCGCTTTGTGATGATGAAAAGTATTTGTAATGCTTCATATGAAAAGAATTTGGTGCCAAAATCAGTGACAGATGTCGGCTTGGGGTTCGATGCCGTTGGGGGTGTTGACGAGAGCCGCCTTTGTCAGGCGTTGCCTTGTTATGGTGAGGAGGCCGTGAGTGGTCCCCCCGTCCTAGTCGCCAAACAACTTCAAGTGGCGCCTGCATGCGTGTACTTTGACAGCCGCAGGCGCATCCTCTGATCGTTTGGCTGGCTGCCTACCCGTGAGCCTTCCGGATTGGTCCGTCCGTCTGTATTGCCGGTTGGGCTGTTGACGCTTGTCGTCCTTGGCCCATTGGTCCTTGGGCCTAATCTTGGTTGCTATAATGGCATCTGGGTTGGGTCGGATCGATCTCCCTCCTGAAACTTCGTCCATTGCTTGCTTGGGCCCTCGTCGCATTGATGGTTGGGCTTGAGACTGGGTCAGCCCATTGGTAACACTGGATCTTATCAATTTATAACTTTCTATTTTGCTAGTTATAGGAAGACTATTATGATAATACTACTATAGGAAAACAATAAATCATACTACTACTTCCACCTGCCAATCCTACCACAAATTCAATACATTAAGCAAAAGCAACAAACCTTTTGTCGTCTATGCATAATCAAATAATAATGAATATATAATACCATAAGCACAGAAAAACAGCAATTTAGATGGCATGAATAACATTTTGACAATACAATTTCAAATGAAGATATCACCCCATTTATCTTGTATACTCTAGTCATCCAAAGAATTGAATACAAGTACAACAAAACTCCCATTTGATGGGAAATTTTATATGCAAAATCTGTTTTTGTTTTCTTCTTGGTAAGTAAGCAGCTGCATTAAAATTCAAATTTTGTACAAAACCAAACCCCTAGTAATGGGCAGCTTAACCAATTTTCAAAAACCAAACAAACAAATCCAAAACAAGCCACATAGAAAGGAGAACTCTATGAAGAATCCATCAACTCAGCCCAAGGCTGAAACCAAACCACCAAGCACATTCATTTGATAGGTATTTGATCGCCCCTGAGGGGAACTTCAACTTGTTGGACCCCTATTCTTCTTCTTATATGCAAAATTATGATCCATTATTATTCAATGTGAGTGTAATAACCTGATCAACGAGTCTTTTCACCCAAATGAAATCCCATAAATTTCAAAATAAGCTATCAATCCATCAGGATAATTCTGAAAACTTACAAATGTAAAAAAAAAAAAAAGTCTTGCTCAAGAATATAAAAATAAGATCAAAATTTTCAGCAGGAATTTCAAGTATGATCCGAAGGCAGAGAACAGTGACGCAAACCAATAATGAAGAACAAGATGGGAAAAAAAAGAGTTCAGATCAGCATAACAGCAATGCTGTTCATAAATCCACTACTGGAAAAGACAACAAGAAGACAGCAAAGCAGTAATATAAAAATGGGCAGATAAGAAAGGACCTGATGGAATTCTTGGTGGCTGCTTTAAGGAAGTTGAGCAATTTCCAGGAGCAGCATCTACTGCTCTAACTTCGTCTTTCATTTCCTGGTCTCCACATGATGACAAAGTAGGCTGAGGTTTGGAAGGTACATTACTTAAATGTACTGTGGGCCTACATTTTTTGAAGAAGCAAAAAAATTAGCTTCACATACATCAAGTGAAAATATGTTTTTTTAATCAAATTGGATCTTTACGGCCACACAGCCATCAGATCTAGCATGACATGGCTTTGTGGTCTGAACCTTGGAAGGGAAATATGCTTTCTCTGCAGTGGAATGACTGGTCCACTTCTACCACAGTTTTCCTCCAAATGTGCAAACTGCTTTTTGAACTGGCCAAGAGCACTGTATGTAGAAGAAACTTCGAGTTATTGAACGCATAAAGATACTAGATCACCAGCTAAAGCTACATCAGAAGAAAGGACATGGGGGAAGTAATAAATAGAAGAAAGGACTGTTATGAAGATTTTAAACCTGGGATAAATAAAACTGGTCCCTTCAGTTCCATTAATGTAATCTTGGCGCAGCTGAGGATGGTACTCAAGTATCTCCCGGTATATAAGTTCCCTAATGTCCTCCTTAGTCACCCTTCTCCTCTCAAACTCAAACTCTAACTTCAAGATTGGCTGGCATGCAGGTTCTCTCTCTACCTTGGCCAGGCCTCTGAAATAAGGATCAGCTAGCGCCTGCTTAACAAGTCATAAGTCATTGAGACCAATAAAATTGTTTCACATATACAAGTAAACTACCATGACAAACAGGAATAAAGAAACAGCACAAACCTCTTCTGCAGTTGGCCTGTTCTTTGGGTCAAAAGCTAACATTCTCTCTAAAAGATGCAATGCTAGGGGATCTGCATTTGGGAATTTCTGTAAAAATGGAACAGGATGCTTCTTCCGCATATCTGTCAGGTATTTACGGGCCTTCTCATTGCGAACCTATAGCCATGGAGAACAGAGATCAGAATGAAAATCTTGCACATATAAGCTTGTCATGGAGAAACAAAAATCCAGATTGCAAATCCAGCTGAGTTCATACCCCAGATATGGTCTCCGGGGAAGGTGTCCCAAGAAGATCCGTGATCAAATCTAATTGATGAACAACGCTTTTACCAGGAAACAACGGTTTCCCTGTTAACACCTCCGCAAAAATGCAGCCAATGCTCCACATATCTATTGCAGGTGTATACTGCATCAAGAGAGCCCACCGTCAGATCATTTCACATAAGAAAAGTTTATTAAACCAATCAAACCACTTCATGAAACAGCCATAAAACTGGACACTGTTACCTGATGGCTAAGACACATCAACTTCCAGGAAAGTTCAATAATCCTCCCTGAACAAGAATTATTTTGATCTACACATTACTACTGACTAAAAACCACTCACAATACATTCCATAAAATTATAATGCAATCTGCATCTTTTTTTTGGTAATTAAATGAAATCCGCATTACAAAGGCAGTATATAGAATTATTAATAACCTGAGTATTTGCATATCAGTGTTTCACAGACGTATTCCGTCTCTATTTATTTGCTAAAAAATGGGGCAATTGAGAAGCCGATTCCCATTAAACAGAATGGTTTGTGCAGGAAGAACAGAAAGGAATCCAGCAACTCAGCCAAACTTAATCATACAACAAAAAAGGAAACTACCCACTAAGCTATACCTTGCAACTACAAACAACTCCTTAAAACACCAAGTTAATTAAAAATTTGGTAGAAGCGTCAAGCAGACTTTCATTTCTAAGAAAATGTTTCTATACCTGTCACTTACAGAAGCATATATCAAAATAGTGCAATACAGGAACTCATCCACGAGTCCATCATCCATATGGTCCTTTTATAAAGGGCATTAGGTAGCATCAATACAATGGGTCAGTATGATCAAGTGATTTCACCAATATGTTCATTATTTGATACCATGTCCCTAAGCGCTGTATAATGGAGAAGCACAGAGAATGTTTACATTCAACAGGAGATTATTCTCGTAATCAAAGACAGAAAAACTCACACATCCCTCCAATGTTTTACACAGAAATACAACTATATAGCGCCAACTAATGCTAATGTTCTTTACTCCAACCAACAGACACTAGAAGCAGCATGTAAGTGATGATAAGGCTTATCGACATCTTTGCAAATCCGAATTGGAATCTATCCTCTAGATGGACGAATTAAGCCAGTTGAGCATCTTTCCTTACAGCCCTACATTAATTACGATATTGTTCTTCTTCTCTATGTAGTACACTCTTATGATTGGGATGACTTACTAGCATACATTTTCTGTCAGCAAAGAACTAGCTCTAAGAAAGTTGCTCATGGTTCATAAGCAAATACCTTGGGTCACAAATATAGAGATATACAACATTTCCCCCGCAAACAAACAAAAAAGGAGCTACCTCTACCAACTGAACTAAGACAGCACATATTAGGACAAATAATTTGCAGAAATCGCATCAGTGAATCAACATAACAACTACCAATCACTGCTGGCACTAATCAACAAGGAAATATCATTCCTAAACAGGGAGCAACCATCAAGACTCAACTGCAAAGAGGACTATGCTTAGATGTGTGAACACACTAACCAGAACAAGGAGAAGGGATTTACAGATTCAGAAAACATTTCCAACCCGAAGGCTCACATGTTCCCTAGCACATATTGGTTTGGGACTCGTATAGAACACCCTCTCACTTGATGAGAGAGCACCAAGGATCAATATCTTCGCTAATTGTAGCCTGACTTACCCCTTCAACGGTTCTATGATTGAGACCCATAGTCAACTTTTCTTCAATTGGCGGTTTTCAAAATAAGTTTGGAATTCTATCTGTCATTCTAGAAGATGCAAGTGGCCATATTCCAAGTTGTCACTCAACAATCATCGGGGTGCCATCAGGTGGAAACATAACAACCCTTTGTCAAAATCATTCAGATTTGCATTGGCTACCTTCATCTATTTGATTTGGTGTTCAAGGAACTGGAGCTCATGTCCCAGACCTGAGGATGGTGACCGAATTCTTCACTGTGCTTGTGAGAAGATTTGCACGTTGCGGGTGTCTGCTTCTAGTGCCCTTCTCTCTATGGCTAGAAGACGGGGCATCCACTTCTCTGTCCATGATGGGTTCCTGGAGCTTGATTTCTGATGATCAGTGGCGAGAAGTTTTCTCCTCAATTGTAAGATTGTCCTGGGTCATGATTATGTTTCTCTTTTTGCAGGCTTGATATGGTGGGACATTTTTTGTTGACCGTGTCCTTTTGGCCTTATGGATAGGAGTTTTGTACATTCTTCTTTTTAATGCCATACCTTACAATTACTTATAAAAAACCATTTACAGGCGGAGACTAGAAATGCAGGATGTGGATTACAAACTGCATCTACAAGTTATCAGCAACAAAAAAAAGAAAAGATACAATTATTGTACTCCATCTATCCATAAACCATTGCCCAAAATTGTTGTTCATCTCAAAATATGATGTGAAAATCTATACCTTGGAGCAAAATGATCCACATAGCTCTGGGGCCCTATACCACCTTGTAGCAACATAGTCCTGAAAGGCAATCACATGAAAAATCAATCCTATGAGCAGATGCATTTCAGTGGAAAGTTCCACCATAAAACACTAGAATAATGAACTCGGAAGAGGATACCGTCCAAAATACTGTTGTAGGGGCATCATTAAATGCTACTCTTGCTAGTCCAAAGTCACAAATCTTTAGTTTGCAATTAGCATTAGCCAATATATTCTTCGGTTTGAGATCTCGATGGTACACATTTGCTGCAGCCAAAAAGATTACAGTCAGAATAGATCCAAGAAGAACCCTCCTGCAACCATGTCCAGAGTGATAAATGAAAGCTGAAAGGCAACTTTTAAATAATGTGACACGGGGAAACTATAACACATTAATATTAAATGGACGAATTCAAACAGAACAAAGAAAATTACCCGTATGCATATATTTTAATGCGCGTAACAATTGATAAAGAAAAAACTGATGGTGTTCACGTGTCAAGTCATCATTAGCCTTGATGACTTGATGAAGATCAGACTCCATTAACTCAAACACAACGTATATGTCCCTGAAATCTCTCCTGGAGGGCGGCAACATGATGCGTTTTATTTCAACAATATCGGGATGCCGCAAAAGTCTCAACAACTTGATTTCTCGTAAGATTCTAATTGCATCAGAAATGTGCTCAAAAATATCATTTATTTTCTTTATTGCCACCTTTTCCCCATTATGCGTATCAATGGCAGCACAAACAACTCCATAGCTTCCCTTCCCTATGACTTCTAGAATTTTGTATCGATTGGCATCCCCATAGTCAGTGAAGAAATCTGTTTCTTTGAGACCCTGTAGATGGAGGAAGATGGGAAACACAGATGCAACAAGCAGAGGCCGAGTGTAAGTCAGAGAGAATCAAATCTCACATATTATATAAGAAGTTTGTAAGTCCACGCCAAACCAAAATTTTTTAAAACATATAACCCCTCCACGTGGGAACATTGCCCTTCCACTGCTATATCATTATCATCACTATTTACTACTATGAAAAATAAGGTTCCACAATGCAGCATCTATATGTGCCTCATGAACATGCTAAAACGGGTGCCATGGTGCACAAATCTCTTGCAATGTGGGGCATGAAGGATGAGATGCATAAGGCTTTTAGCCTTGAGATTGTTGATACTGTGATTTGAAACCATCGTCTCTAAGTCGTAGTGGAGGAAGTTTATGCTGCATGATGGTTCACCTTAAATTTATCTGATATGATAGCACATCTAAGAGGTGTTCTCAAGCTTGTCACTTCAATATGATCTGAAGTCTGTTAGCATTGGAACAAAACTTCTCCTCAGAAATACCCTAGCTTCTTTTCTAATTTCTTCAACATAACATAAGCTGCTTTAAAGACATGTGAAGCAGCAGGTATTTAACAATATCACCTTACAAGAGAACAACCAAAATCATAAAATCACAAAACCACAAAAGACGTCAAGAAATGAATATACAAACGCACCAAATCAACCAAAATTCCATGCCATCAAATCGCATGTTGACCTCCTCTTTCAAAATAATGAAAAAGAAATAAGATGATTAACTAATGCATCTAACGCATAAGAAATAAAAATATCAATCATCAGAAATGATCAACATAAATCCTAAAAAATGCAAAGACTAACATGTTCTAGAAGAGTAAAGGGAAAATTCAAAGTCTAGTCTTAGGAACGCAGCCAATGTTTCTGGGTACTACATAAAAACAAGAAAAAGCCAAATCCTACTTTAGGCCATTCCCCCCAACAAACGTCAAAAATATCAAAATAAGCGGCATCCCAGACACCTCCCCCTCCCCCGGCCCAACTAAACCGATGTGTCTTAGCATGCTGATATTTGTCGAAACTGATCAAATCCAGCAATGAATTGATCGCAAAACAAATCTCAAAGGCCAATATCGAGTCACAGAAAAGCACAAGAGTCACGTCAATGTTTGTCAAATCGTTATACAGTATGGCAATGCTTAGATCGCTTAGATCAGACTAAGGCATGTTTTTAAGAGAAGGAAAAACAGAGCTCTAGCACGAGAGATCTTCTATGTAATAGATCCGCCCTTAAATATATTATTAAAACACCGAAAAATCGCAGAGAAAGCCTGCTTCTTCAGCCAATAACTGATCCCCAAAAGAAAATTTGAAAGGAGTAGAACTAATTCTTCAGTTTCAAAAGAGAAAAGCAGTTCAAAAAAAGTGCCCATTTCTCGACATATAATGTCAGATCGGCATATTTCTTCGAATACACTCAGAACTAATTTCCACAGATTCCGCAAAAGGAAGATCTATAACTTTATAGCGAGATCAAGAAGAAAGGAGGAGAGAATTAACCTTCTTTCGCTGATCTTGCTGCATCTTGTCCTCCAAAATAATAGTAATAACAAGGGGAGAAAAACCGAAACAACAAAGAGAAGAAGTTTTGGGAAATTTTTGCGCAAGCAAGCTTGCGTCCTTTTTTAGCGTCGAACAATCAAATCAATCGCATTTAGCCCACCGACAGCGGCCTCGAATGAGGAAAGCGCGGTTCCTCGGAAAAACCCTCTTATTCCAGTTCTCAACTATCAGTATAATGTTATTTACACGACAACTGCACCACCTTCCGTTCCGAACCTTTCTCGTATCGGATTTTCACAGATCTATCCTCTCTCTCTCTCTCTTTCCTTCACACTCGTCAGCTACCCTCGATTCCGATCACTAATCAGAGAAAATCCTGGTGGCGAGTCTTAGAGGGACGTTAAAGTTTAACTAAAGTAGAGGATCTGAAGGGAAGGGGAGAGAAGAAAATGAAACAGAGGAGATGCGAAGAAGGAAAGAAAGGAGAGAGAAGAGGCTGGGAAGGTAGAAGGCATCTTTTATAGCTGCATTTTTATTTTTATTTTTATTTTTATTTTTTATTTTTTAATTTGTTTGTTGTTTCTTATTTTGATGATGTCGACGGGAGCAGGGTAGTTGAAGGCTACTTGGTTACCGCTGAGATTTTTGTGTGTGTGTGTGTTTTTAATTATTAATATTATTCATGGCAAGGCTGAGGGGCTTTTTTGACCGTCAAAATCCATACGTGGATGTTAATAAATTAAGAAATAATATTTATGTTTTTATTTTATAATTTTGTATTAGAAATATATGGATAAAAGAGAAATTTTCTTATTTTTTGAATAATTAGTGGTAGTATACTAATAATAATATCATTTTATTTTTTTTATACAAAGTAATTTTAAATATACAGATATAATTAATACTTCTCTAACAAAATTCTTAACTAAAAATAACATAATTTCTCTAAAAAATAATAATAATCTCTCAAAAAATAGCATAATTTATGAAAATTATTAATAACATTCTATACTAAAAAAATTAATAATTTCAATTGTTGCCTAAATTATTACTGTATGTATTGGGTAATTTTTTATTTATATAAAAAAATACTTTATTTTTCATTTAAAATATTTTTACAGAGATAAAATTATATAAAACAGATCTAATAATCAAATACGCTTCATGCCTTGACTCAAACGAAATAATATCTCAAATAAAAACACATACAATATTAAAACTAAACATATTGTAATTGTACTTAGGAAGCAAACAAAATGATTGAAAATCGTAAGGTCAAAAGATTCCTTCATTCCAAACTCCTCAATCTCATTTCTTTTCTTCTTTTAAGGGTTGATCATTTCTCTCTAATTGGCCAAATTCTTCTAACTTTATATGGTGACTTAAATAAGGGTTATCTTCCTCTTGATCAAGCAATGGGGGTCCCATTGGAGTAGAGTTATGAGCACAGTCCACAAATCTTTGACAAATAAAATGGAGTCATATTTAATGTCTTATAACATATTGAAATATTTGGACAGATCTCATGGCATTATTTAGTCCATAATATCTATTAAAAAATGAACAAATCTGTCTTAAATCACTAACTCTAATGCCTCATTAACTTTAGCAAGTAATATATTATACTTACATAAAATAATTATAGAGAAATTATTAGACCCCAAAAAAATAACAGGGGCAACTACCTAGAACATTGACAGGCTAACACCCCATCTAAAGGTGTGGCACCACCCTATGCAAATGTTTAAAAAAAAAAATTATTTGAGGAAAAGGTTAAAGATAAATGCTGAAAAATCACTAACATAATAGAAACCGTTGACAAAGATCTCATTATTGAGTAGATTAATGCAAATTTGCACATCCATTAAAATTGGACAATAGAAAGTTGTGGCGATTCGAGCCCTAATTATCAAATTCGACACAGATCACTCATGCAAAGAACCACAAGCATAAAATCATAATACATTTATCATCATTTTTACATATAAAATTATCATCTCAATTACACATCGAGCAGATATTCATTAAATTTACGAGTTATAATCCCAAAAAAAATATCAATTTTTATTAAAATATATCATGCTTGTCATCAATTGTAATGATAATAACTAATTTTTAGAATCCTCTCTACATGAATATCCAACAGTAAGATATAGAATTTTTCATAAGTGTTAGAAAATCAACTTAGATTTGGAGCCAATAAAATATAAAAGCAAGCCAAATATCCAGTAAGTAATAATAAATTAAAAGTTAATAATACACAAATAAATCTCAGATATGTAATAAGTAAAAATATACAAAAACTTTAATAGTAATATAAAATCTAACAGATAAACTTATCTGAAAACTGACATTGTGTCATACCTATGACTCAAAAGTAATAGTAAATCAAAAAGTGTGGCACCACCCTATGCAAATGTTAGAAAAAAAAAAATGTTTGAGGAAGAGGTCAAAGACAAATGCTGAAAAGCCACTAACACAATAGAAACCGTTAACAAAGATCCCATTACTTAGCAGATCAACAAAAAGTCGCACATCAAGTAAAATTGGACAACCGAAAGCTACGACGATCCAAGCCCTAATCATCAAATTCGCCACAGATTGCTCACGCAAAGAACCACAAACAGGAAATCATAATATACTTATCATAATTTTTACATATAAAATTATCATCTTAATTACACATCGAGCAGATATTCATCAAAATTACGGATCGTAATCCCAAAAAAATATCAAATTTTTATTAAAGTATATCATACTTGACACCAACAGTAATGATAATAACTAATTTTTAGAATCCTCTTTACATAAATAACCAATAGTAAGATATAGAATCTCCCATAAATGTTAGAAAATCAACTTAGATTTAGAGCCAATAAAATATAAAAGTAAACCAAATACCTAATAAGTGATAATAAATTAAAATTTTATAATACATAAAAAAATCTCAGATATGTAATAAGTGAAATATACAAACATTTTAATAGTAATATAAAATCTAACAGATAAACTTATCTGAAACTTTACATCTCGTCATACCTATAACACAAAAGCAATAGTAAATCAAAAGGTGTGGCACCACCCTATGCAAATGTTTAAAAAAAAAAAAAAATTGTTTGAGCAAGAGGTCAAAGACAAATGTTGATAAGTCACTAACACAATAAAAACCGTTGACAAAGATCCCATTACTGAATAGATCAACGAAAATTCACACATCAAATAAAAATGGACAACCGAAAGCTATGACGATCTGAGCCCTAATCATCAAATTCGGCGCAGATTGCTCACGCAAAGAACCACAAGTATAAAATCATAATATATTTATCAAAATTTTTACATATATATTTTTATTTCTATTATACATCGAGTAGATATTCATCAAAATTACAAGTCGTAATTCCAAAAAAATATCAAATTTTTATTAAAGTAATCATGCTTGTCACAAACTGTAATGATAATAATTAATTTTTAGAACCCTCTCTACATGAATATCCAACAATAAGATATAAAATCCCCCATAAGTGTTAGAAATCAACTTAGATATACAACTAATAAAATATAAAAATAAGCTAAATGTCCAATAAGTGATAACAAATTAAAAGTCGATAATATATAAAAAAATCTCAGATATGTAATAAGTGAAATATACCAAAACTATAGTAATAATATAAAATCTAACAGATAAACTTATCTGAGAATTTACATCTCGTCATACCTATGACTCGAAAGTAATAGTAAATGAAAAATTGTGGCACCACCCTATACAAATGTTTAAAAAAAATATTATTTGAGGAAGAGGTCAAAGACAAAGGCCGAAAAGTCGCTAACAAAATAGAAACCGTTGACAAAAATCCCATTACTTACTAGATCAACCAAAATTCGCACATCAAGTAGAATTGGACAATCGAAAGTTATGACGTTCGAGTCCTAATCGTCAAATTTGGCACAGATCACTCACGCAAAGAACCACAAGTATAAAGTCATAATATATTTATCGTAATTTTTACACATAAAATTATCATCTCAATTACACATCGAGCAGATATTCATCAAAATTATGAGTCATAATTTCAAAAAAATATTAATTTTTTATTAAAATATATCATACTTGTCACCAACTATAATGATAATAACTAATTTTTAGAATCTTCTATACATGAATATCCAATAGTAAGATATAGAATTGCCCGTAAGTGTAAGAAAATCAACTTAGATTTGGAGCCAATAAAATATAAAAGTAAACCAAATGCCCAACAAATGATAATAAATCAAAAGCCGATAATATATAAAAAAATCTCTGATATATAAAAATTTAAATATACAAAAACAATAATAGTGATATAAAATCTAATAGATAGACTTATCTGAGAATTTACATATCAGCATACCTATAACTCAAAAGTTATAGTAAATTAAAAGGTATGGCACCACCCTATGCAAATATTAAAAAAAAAATTGTTTGAGGAAGAGGTCAAAGACAAATGCTGAAAAGTCACTAACACAATAGAAATCGTTGGCAAAGATCCCATTACTAAATAGATCAACAAAAATTCGCACATCTAATAAAATTGGACAATCGAAAGCTATGACGATCCGAGCCCTAATCAACAAATTCAACGCAGATTGCTCACGCAAAGAACCACAAGTATAAAATCATAATATATTTATCGTAATTTTTACATATAAAATTATCATATCAATTATACATCGAGCAGATATTCATCAAAATTATAGGTCGTAATCCGAAAAAAATATCAAATTTTTATTAAAGTAATCATGCTTGTCACCAACTGTAATAATAATAACTAATTTTTAGAATCCTCTCTACACGAATATCTAACAGTAAGATATAGAATCCCCCATAAGTGTTAGAAAATCAACTTAGATATATAACCAATAAAATATAAAAATAAGCTAAATGTCCAATAAGTGATAACAAATTAAAAGTCAATAATATATAAAAAAATCTCAGATATATAATAAGTGAAATATACAAAAACTATAGCAATAATATAAAAATATAACATGTAAATTTATCTGAGAATTTACATCTCATCATACCTATGACTCAAAAGCAATAATAAATGACAAATTGTGGCACCACCCTATACAAATGTTTAAAAAAAATATTATTTGAGGAAGAGGTCAAAGACAAAAGCTGAAAAGTCACTAACAAAATAGAAACCGTTGACAAAGATCCCATTGCTGACTAGATCAACCAAAATTCGCACATCGAGTAGAATTGGACAATCGAAAGTTATGACATTCCGAGCCCTATTCGTCAAATTCGGCACAGATCGCTCACGCAAAGAACCACAAGCATAAAATCATAATATATTTATCGTAATTTTTATACATAAAATTATCATCTCAATTACATATCGATCAGATATTCATCAAAATTACGGGTCATAATTTCAAAAAAAGTATCAATTTTTTTATTAAAATATATCATGCTTGTCACCAACTGTAATGATAATAACTAATTTTTAGAATCCTCTCTATATGAATATCCAACAGTAAGATATAGAATCCCCCATAAGTGTTAGAAAATCAATATAGATTTGCAGCCAATAAATTATAAAAGTAAGCTAAATGTCTAATAAGTAATAATAAATCAAAAGTTGATGATACACAAAACAATCTCAGATATGTAATAAGTATACAAAAACTATAATAGTAATATAAAATCTAACAGATAAATTTATCTGAGAATTTACATCTCGTCATACCTATGAATCTAAAGCAATAGTAAATTAAAAAGTGTGGCACCACCCTATGCAAATGTTAGGAAAAAAAAATAGTTTGAGGAAGAGGTCAAAGACAAATGCTGAAAAGTCACTAACATAATAGAAACCGTTGA
Organism: Nepenthes gracilis; assembly: GCA_033239525.1. Lineage (NCBI taxonomy): Eukaryota > Viridiplantae > Streptophyta > Magnoliopsida > Caryophyllales > Nepenthaceae > Nepenthes > Nepenthes gracilis. Next base: position 1,222,221 of record BSYO01000006.1, on the reverse strand, counting down.
CAAAGATCCCATTACTTAGTAGAACAACGAAAATTCACACATCAAGTAGAATTGGACAATCGAAAGCTATGATAATTCGAGCCCTAATTATCAAATTCGGCACAAGTCACTCACGCAAAGAACCACAAGCAGAAAATCATAATATACTTATCATTATTTTTACATATAAAATTATCATCTCAATTACACATCGAGTAGGTATTCATCAAAATTACGGATCATAATCCCAAAAAAATATCAAATTTTTATTAAAATATTTCATACTTGTCACCAACTATAATGATAATAACTAATTTTTAGAATCCTCTCTACATAAATAACCAATAGTAAGATATAGAATCCCCCATAAGTGTTAGAAAATCAACTTAGATTTAGAACCAATAAAATATAAAAGTCAGCCGAATACCTAATAAGTGATAATAAATCAAAAGTCGATTATAGATAAAAAACCTCAGATATATAATAAGTGAAATATACAAAAATTATAAAAGTATTATAAAATCTAGCATATAAATTATCTGAGAATTTACATATTGTCGTACCTTTGACTCAAAAGTAATAGTAAGACAGATCACACTAGACTTTCATATCCTAAAGATAAAAAGATTTGCCTAGAATAGATGGTAATCTTTCCCTAACTTCCACATCATGTGAAGTAGGAAATTTTTAGTTCAAATATCGGTCTGAATAACCTGTATATCAATTAACAATAAATATCATGGATTCTGCTGAATTCGAATCTCATGGAATCTAACACACGGATTCTATTGAATGTAACTCATAAATTTCACTAAATTTCAAACTCATAATGTATCAATAATAATTAGATATCACAAAAAATCTTCTAGACCTTCTTTGCTATCATAACCAAAAGCTGCATATGTATCCTAACAGCTGGATACTTACAAGAAATAATCAATACTCGTAAGTTTAATATACGACCAAATTTATCTCCTACTAAGAGACCAAACAAAATATAATTGTCTCACCAATGCGTATAGTATCCACCCAATAAAGTATAGAACTCATCACAACATATCAAATCTAGTATCATCCATTGTAATATTCCTTGATACCACACTATATGATTGTTATATGGATGTAAGTATCCCTCTATACTAAACAATATACCTTGTCACAGCATGATACAAAAATCAATATTGAATGACTAAATCAATTATATACGGTGCTGCAAGTTGTAAATTTACTAATATCGTAGTGTTTATACATGATTTACCTTTTTTACTTCAAATTGAAGATATATCATAGGTGCTAGCAACGATTCGTGTGATTATTGCTGGACGCCTGGTAGAGACAATTTTATAGTTTAGGAGTTTATAAGTGATGATATAAAATATTTTTTATCTATTATTATTTATTTTCTAGAAAGTGAATTGGATATTTATTATTGGCATTACATCCCTTAGTTTTAGAGGACAAATATTTTGTTTTTCCCATATTTTTTAAAATTAAAATTTATCAATGTTTTGATCATGAGTTGATTTGTATTGATTGACATTTAAATTCATAATAGATGATAATTGATATTTTTGGTAGTAGCAGGTTTTTGACATAGGCAGTCTCGACCAACTTGAAAGACTTAGGATCATGTTGTCACAATGTATCCACAATAAATTGAGCAAAGATATATTACTTAATATACTTTTAACAATATCTATTGAAGTGTGATTACTCCGTTCAATAATATTGTTCTGTTGTGGCATTCTCAGTATAATATATTGAGTACGTATACTATATTTTTCTAACAGTTTAACAAAATAGTCAAGATATTATCTTAATTGATTATATTTTCCATAATTTTGTCACCCTCTAGTGGATCATATAACTTTCACACTTTTATTTAATTATCTTTTAATCCCAATTATGTAAACATTTAAAACATTTATAATCTGAGACTTCTAATGTAATAAATAAATAAAACAATAATATAAAAAATTATTAATAAATGTAATAAAATATTTTTTTATCTAAAGAAAAAAAATCAAAAGACCCACAAATGCTTACATAGATAATTTTTAGAAGTTATTTACCTCTTATGGAACCTTTTTTGTATGTTTAATTTGCTTTTGTTTAATATAATCTATACATGTATTAATATTGGAGAAATGTAGGTTAGATAATTTTTTTCATTTTAGTAATCTTTTTATTCGATTTTTAGATATATGGTCTAATTTTTTATACCACAAGAAAGAAAAATTCTCATCTATTAGATTATATTTTATTCTTGCATTATTATATAAGGTCATGAGACAAACTTTAATGATATATAAATTTTAATTTTTTAAACTATTATTGTCATATTTCTTCACTAATTAATTTTGTATAAAATTAAATCCATATACCAACATCTATAAATGTTAAAGTTTAACTTGTCAAAAATAATTTAAAAAATTAAAATTGCAATAAAATTATTTGTTGTCTCAAAATATCAAAAGATAATTTTTCCATCTTCTCTCTTTCTAGGAGTTATGAAAATTTTTTTATAATTTTTATCGATCTCAAAATGATATAAATAGATAGTTTTTTTTGTAGAATAAGAGAGAATTATTCCTAAATTTTAAAAATATTCCTACTTTTTCTTAATTAATTATAAATAATTAATAAATGTAAACTAATTATATATAATCGTATTATTTAATTAAAATTAATAAATTATATATCTTACCATTTGTGACAATTTTTGATATTATAATCCATAAAATATATATCAAATTGTGTTCTCATCAAACTAACTATGTGATGGGTCAAATACCTAGCGGGCCAACCCAGCCATGAAGCAATAGTCCAATGAAAGCCTCGCAAAACTCAAAACCCAAACCCGGCAGCGGAATGCCCATACCAGCGCCACCCAAGGTAGAGCTACACTACGTGAGCCGCTAAAACCTATTGCAGGATAGGTCCACCAGCATGACAAAGTCAGCTCCAACTCAATCGATAAAATCTCAATGACCATAGCCATCAAGTGGTTTCCTACACCTGTGGAGGGACAACCCGCAGGCGGTAACTGCCAACCTATCATATTGAAAATCTTGGCATCTCAAAGCAATCACAAGTGCGAAGTTGTAGAGCCTAAAGAGGGTTAACCAGCACCCTCCCTGAAAACCACCACACATCCTCCACAGAAAAAATGGAGAAAAACTCATAGAGAAAGGGAAAGAATTCCAGAGACTAAGGCGAGGAGCAAGCATCTCCCTCTCAAGATCAATTCCTGGGATCCTCCTCCTGAAGATTATTTGAAGATGCAGCGACCCGCTCGCCATTTGAGCAATCCAGTCCCGTCATTGAAAAATCGATGACCATACAATGGATTTCTCTCTCTAGCATGCTCAAATTATCGCATTCTTTCCTTTTAAACCACCCACTTACCTGAGCGCAGCTCAAAACAACTCCCTAACCGAGCATACTCATCAGAGCTCTATCTTCCACCTCAAAACCGCTTCCTAGTCGAGTGTATTCATAGAAACTCTATCATTCACCTCAAAGCCGCTCCCTAACCCAACGCATTCGTCGGAACTCTATCCTCCACCTTAAAGCCACTCTCAAGATGGGCATACCATTCTTTCTCTAAGCCACCCCCTAATCAAGTGCATCCTACAGAGTACAACCTTTGATCTCTACAAGTGCTCCCCAATTGAGTGCACCTCACTCTTTATACCGCTCCCAATTGAGTGCACTTTATTCTCTAAGCCGCTCACCTACTAAATGTTCTACCGGGGCAAATTCTTCCACCAACACTCAATTTCTTCTTACATGCATCTGCACATTATTTTAGATTCCTCCCATCTTTCATCTAGCTAAGAAAGTATTTTTATTTTAGCGTTGAAAGATAAATTAGGGAGCGAGTTCTACAATTCTTTGATTTCTTATTTGTTAGTTATGATATACATTATCCTAATTTAAAATAATAAAAATTAGACCCGATTTAATTTAACATATTGGGCCAGATCAAATAGCTTCATAATTATTTTGATAATTCGAATCTAGAGAAACATCACTATGGTACAATAAGATAGCCAAATACTTGGGAATGACTTATTGTAGGTTTGATATTCCATAGCTTTTTGAATATAAAAATATTTTTCCTTTTTAAGTTGTAAATTTTATAATTGTTTCTGATTTATCTTTATGCTTTGAAATAAATATTTTTCAAACAAAATAATTATGTGTAAGAATTGTATAATGATCTTAAGAATAGCAAAATATCAAATAAATTGAAGGATTTGCACTTTAATTTGTGAAGGTTTTTTAGTTTTGCTTAATTATAATGCTTTTGAACTCCACAACAAATAATGCATATTTGGAAAAAGGCTTCAATTTAAGAAGTGATAGATCATACGTTGAATTCAAAAATCACAAGCCATACATATTACAAACACAAAAAAGAGCCGTAGGGCTAAATATCAATCCGAGATTCCCTACAAATGCAATAGACAAACTACCATGCTTGTGAAGAGAAAAATTGGCACCTCCATTTCTACGGGGTTGTAAAAGTAGTGGCTTTGAGAACCCTTATCAAAGAGAGATAAGGCTTATTTTAGGTGAGGAAGACAGTGTTAACATATGAATCCCCTAGGAGTTTTTTCTCGTTTGAATATCGCCTTTAATTTTCTTTTAAAAAAATTTTCATATAAAAAAAATTTCTTTTAAAATGGATATTGATTCTCCAACCAATTCACTGGTATCCGACATTATTGAGCAACCTCATCACCTTCTTCCTTCTTTCCATGGCAAGCCTTTGTGAAATAATTCCGATGAGAAAAATGTAGAGAGATTTGATAGAAAAGTGGAAGACACTTTTTCACAAATGATAAATAAAGGAAGGCTCACTTGTGACCCTTCCCTGAGAGGCACTTCATGAACAAAGACATTCTCCATGCTACGGTTTCCTCCGGTCCGTTCTCGGGTTGGGTTAGGGGATTTTTTAAGCAGAGCGATGGAGACACCATTTCAATTTTTAATAGAAATAGATGCTGGGCTCCCCTCTCTCATCGATATCTGGTATCGGTGATTCTTCGGGTGGAAAAGCCATGGTGCTTATATTTGGCTACTAAGCTCGTTGCCTTTTGTTTCCCTACAATTCTAGAAAAAGTTGAGGGCTATGCTTGATCAACCAACCCGAACAAATAAGTGATTGTAAGAGAATTCCTTGCCGCTCGAGCCGCATTCCACAAAGTCAGGCTTTTTAGGAGGACTTTTTCCATCCCCTAGAGTGATCCTCTTTTGAAGATGTGGTTAGGCTGTGAAGATCCCATGAGTCTTAGACCTTTAATACAATATATATAGGATTAAGATATTTCTTACTCAAGAAGTACAACAATGGCCTATCAATTAAAGCTTGCATATTCTTGATTTGCACTTTAGCAAAGATCCTTTCCAGTATAGATGCTCAGGCTTCTATACCACGGTTGGAACCATACTGTGCATATTTGTAAAGGTTGTGATATCCAAGCCTATTAATGTGCTCGTTGGCTTGGTACGAGGGTCCTATCATCGAGTCTTAACTTCCCTAAGGGTCAGCTTCTAGGACTAATATTTTGACTTGAGTCCAGGCTAAAATCTTCTTCCTAAGTTCAAGATTATGTCTCATTTAAAATCCTAAACTTGTCTCATTTTAATCGGTTTCGTTATAAAAAATTTAACAACTGTATATATATATTATCAAACAAACATACAATAGTTGCATTTGTCGTGATTTCTGTCAATTTTAAAAAATTATCACATAATTTAAAAATATTTTATTATTCCTTTAGAGCCAATGGATCAATTCAACGATGAGAAAGAATTATCTCCACAAGAAATTTGTAAGGGAGGAGAACCACATTTTTAGTCCTTATAATAATTATTTGCATTTTTTTCAAAATATTTTTTATTATGTATTTTTTACAGTAACTTGAGTTGAAGGGCATATCCTTAGGAATATGACACAATGATAAGACAACATAACTTGCACCTACACCCTGTGGGACCGTGACCATTATTTATTTTGTTTACTTATAAGATTTTTTTCTTTTTTGTAAGTGCATTTGTATATATTCGGGGCTAATTTAGTTTTTTTCAACTTAACAACTTTTATTTAATAATGATTTAATTAGGGGATTGACACATCACCTAATATGTTGCCAAGCGCATTTAACAAGGCGTATTACGTTATTTAATTAAAATTACAAAATTAATATTTTATTATTTTATTATTAAAATATATATATATTTTAACCGTATAAGATATAATAGCATGATATTTTAATTCAAATTTATTATATTATTGATTTAATATAGTAAAAAAATAAGATTATTTTAGTAAACGTAAATTTTTATTACTCTATGACTAAATTAAGAGTATTAAAGTATCTAATTAAATAAGATATTACAGTAACCCAAATGTGGTGTACTTTTTTTGATACTGAATCCATATCTTAAAAATTAAGATCCTTTGAATGGATGTTTATAATTTTGAAAGTATTGTGCGTGAAATTATGAATCCATATCTCAAAGATTGATATCATCTAGAAAAAATTTCTAATCTTATAAATATTATGCATGAGATATCGTACAAAATGGTGCTAGCTTGACTTATTATGAAAATTAAGTATTCTGTACCCATTTAGACTATCACAATGGATCATAAGATATGTAGGAGTTATATTCTAAATTTTTGAGTAGTCTGTTCGAATCGGTTCAAACGACTCAAGTCTGAATCGCCATATAAGGATTATATTTTATAATTTTGACTCCCAAAACACTAGACCATCTGCTTATTGAGCAGCTTGGGCATATTGAGATTGCCATTGTCCGCACTCCCAAAAGAAAAATAACAAAGAAAGAAAGAAAAAAAAGAAATAAATAAATAAATAAACGGTTGTATTCGTTTATAGGAAGGATCGGTCATCGCAAGCCAGGCCGTAGGAATAGGAAGTGCCATTAGTACTGCCAACATCAATGGTTAAAGCGGCAAACATCACGTGACCTAGATGGGCCAACGTACACAGATAACAGGACTAAATTATAATTCTTTACACTTAAAATAATATCATTTCTCTCATTCCTTACGGTATATTTTTTAATTTTTTTTATATATAAAATTTAATAAATTTTAAAAATATATTTATTAGAAATCAAGTGCATATTAAATATGTATTTGGTAATGTATATAATAAGAGTATTTATGGAATTATTCAAACTATACTATGAGAAAATAACTGTATCTTAGGGAATTAGAAAAATATAAAAATAAACAAACACAAATTTAAAAATTAAATATATTACATGATAATATTCTAGCATATTAATATAGTATTATAATAATTGACATCCTTTCCTAAAGTCAATAAGGTGAATTGGATACCAATTTAAACTTAAAACTAAGTCATAAATATATAAGTGGGATGTTAAATAAAAATATAATGAACGATTAATTAAGGATCATACTAATAATTAAAATTTATAAAAATATCAACAAAGGGATGATAATTACGTAATAGAAATTGTCACAATTGAGCAGACCAGGTAATAAATGACAGAACAGAGATAATATCGATAAATATAATAGATGCCAGTACAAATTTCATACAATATTAGATATTTGTTTGGTTTTCTTTTAGTTTTAAAAATAAAACATAATGATTCACTGTATTCTTTCCATGAGTAGTCCAATTAGGTTTATCTAATTAGTCAAACTAGCAAATTGTAATTATTTAACATGCTAATATTTTCTTTTAGGAGTGAAATTAGGAACGATATCGATATATAATTGATTGCATGGTTGGGGGCATTGATGTTCAGAAAACATCATTGGCAACTAGCATGATGGGTCAAGGCAAACCATTTGCGAATCGATGGGGCGGTTCGAGGCATTGTCGGCCAATGACTAATAACAAGATCAAGGATGTCAATGATCGATAATAGGCAACAGTAGTAGTTAGGGTATCCGCAAACCACAAGTTTGGGTCAAAATGTGCCATTTTATAAACGATAATGCTAGTTAGTGGCATCGCCTCTAACAACTGGTGATACGGATGGGGATATTAACTTTTTGTGATTGACGATTTCAACTCAAAACACTACATACCGATTAATAACTGATGGCAACCAGCATATAGTCCAATGTCTGATTGTGACATTTTGTGCTATCGCAACGGGGACGGGCGGGTTGGAGCATCAAGAATTACAATGGTACCATTTTCGATTAATATTTTTTATTAGTGAGTAGTAAATGAAATCTAAAAAATAATTTTTTATTTTAAAATAATAAAATTATTTTCTAAAATTCATACTTAAGTTTTCATTTAATCATAAAAATATTTTCTACTAAAATATTTTTTTTTACATCAAATATTAAAAAAATATAAAATTTATTTTTTTATACGCATTAAATAATAAAATACAAAAAATATATATTTTTTAACGAACGTCGTCTTGACTTTTCGCTCTCGTTGAAAGAACAAAGCCATCTTCAAAATTCAACTTACGACGACTATTCATACATGAAAATTATCTTCCTAATTTAGTGGCACGATGATGAGACGAGTCCTTACCGATTCTTCGTGATCAATTTGTGGATTTGTAAATGTTCGAGTACACCTAATCTGACCGTTGATAAATTCCGATCTTTCAGCGAAAGGTCAAGATGTGATATTATTTTGACGGGCTCTCAGTCCAGTGCTACAGGATCATATCTTCACACGGATGTATTATTTTTCAGGTTCTTATTAATAAAAAGCAGACACATATTGTTAAATTAAAATTAAATAAAATTTATATTAAATTTTTAAGAATTTTGATACAAGTGAATTATAAATAAATATATAAATATTTTTATTTTTAGATTAAAATTATTAAATTTATTTATTATTGTATTATTCTTGTTACTGTTAAATGTTAAAATAATATTTTATAAACTAGTATTTGTTGTTATTATTAAATTATTGAATAAACTAATAAGGATATTTCTTCGGTTATTTAAATATTTATCTCTTTCACCATATTTTCTTAAAATCAGTAAAAATAACAAAGAATTTATAAACAAAACAAAACAAAACAAACACGATAATTTATTTTTCTTGTGCTACAAGAAAAAATCATCAAATCAAAATAATATTATAAGCTTATAAACACAAAATGTCTCAATTATGAATTATATGAATCCATAACTTCTCCTATTTGTTCCCCATGCGGGGATTTTGTCACCCGAGTATACCCAACCTGGAGTAGACCAAACAAATCTAAACTTCCCATCAACTATCAAGTACTAAATTTGCGAGTATAAAAAATAAATAATATATAATAATTTTTAACGTTGAAAATTTTTTTCAACCAAGAAAAAATTATGAAATAAATTAATTATAAATAGTATCGGTTACAAGATTTTCCTTCAAAATCCCTTCACTCTAAACCCAAGTAAAGAATAGTTTAATACAACATCCTCTCAATACTTCTGACAACTCACAAGAAAAATATAATGAGAAAAAAAATAATTAAATAAAAATACGTTTATATAATCAACTCCAAAACGACATACCCGATCTTGACGAAAAATGAAACTCAAATCATATTTTAATCGGATATCGAATATCTTCCTCTTCAGTCTTCTTCTCTTTTCTTTCTATGTGTGGCGCTCCATGTGGAGAAAGATTTCAGAATAATAACCCTAAAATGTATGAGCCGCATTTTATATTACATACTGATACTCAAGCATCCGACGAGCGCGAATTGAACGCACCAAGTCTAGAATATGCACTCATTCACTATTCAAGCATGAGGCAAATGTCAACAATCATCCATTAATCTGGAATCAGCATTTGAGTTGCACTCAAATGCCCCTCAAGTGTCCGACTTGATCCTATCTTCTAGTCCTTTGCCACGTTTGCGTACACTCCTATTCTTATACGAATATCATGCAAACATTTGATAATTTTATATTTATTGTGTTACCCATAAAAAAGTGATAAAAAATTGAACACCACAAACAATGGACCCAAAACCTCCCGAGCTTCTTCTTAAAGGTTGGCCTTTCTTTCCTCTATCAAAACTTTGGTTTCCACTTCGATATTAATTTTTGAAGAAACTGGTGATTCTAGGCTAAAGCAAACTTTTAATCATTGGAGGTCAATACACTAATGCCATGTTTAGTTGCTGGAATAAGATGAAAATAATGTAAAAATAGAATTTCTATTCTCAGGGAATAGATATACCTCCATTTGGTTACAAATTTAATTGAAAATAAATATTTTTAGGAAATATTTATTTTCACATTTATGGTAATATTTATTCTAACTATTATTATTATTATTATTATTATTATTATTATTATTATATTTTTAATTATTATTATTATTATTATTATATTTTATAATAATAATAATTATTATTATTATATTTTACAAATTATTATTATTATTATTATGTTTTATAATAATAATAATTATTATTATTATTTATAATAATAATTATAATTATGTTTATTACTATTACTATTATCATTATTATTATTACTATCACTATTCCCATCTTATTCTCATACTATTCTACAAACCAAATATGAAAATAACAATTTTAACTATATTCTCATCCTATTCTATTTCTTGGAATAACTATTATATTATCACCTTATTCTATTCTAACAACCAAACGTACCGTAATAAGAGTCCATCACCCTGGATCGAAAGGGAGGAAATAAAACAATCAAAATCATCCATAACAATTTTTGACCTTCGATGTTCTCCCATCTTACTCATGCCACAAACTCTCAAATATTATTTTTGAAAGGAACTAGGCGTTTCAAAGTATAAATAGTTTCGACCATTTAACAAATTTGCGAAATAAGTAAATACATAAATATGTAATATACATAAAGTGTATTCGAATCTAGATTATATAATCAATAAAAAGCATATAATATAAAGTAATGAGGAACACTAAAAAAAAGGAACAATTTTTGTGCTTAAAGGAAACCTTGATAACTACACTATCGAGTAAAATCCTCAAACTTCACTAGTAAGAAAAGATATATATTAAGAAAGTTAACTTATCAATCGGATGGTATAAACGTACTAATCTAACCGATTTACTTTCATTTTGTGACTCCTATCAAGGAATTTATTTAAATTGTCAGCGACAACGAAATCGGATTCCTTCTGATTTTCTTGTCAGTTTTTTTTCATGAACCGTCAAATCACCGCACATTATTGAAATCGATTTTTCACAACATCTACGTCTCTTACGATGGTTAATAGGCCAAAAAATATATATAATTAGACAAATGGTGAAGTGGAGAAAATTTTAGAATTATAGCACAAGAATCAAAAGAGGGTTTGCTCTATCCGATGCAAATTAGAAGCTTAAAAGGTGATATTATACTTAGTGCAGTCGTAAAAATTAAGTCAGAAAGTCCTCCTCAAGAAGAATGAGGCAACGAATATATAAACAAACCCAAAACCAACGTTTAAAAGTATGACCGTTGGAGACATGCGTACATTGGTACTTTAGCATGGATCGAGAGCGCGACAGAGGTGCCAAGGGTTTGATTGTGAACGCACTCGGGCACTCAAGCGCTTGGTAGACATTTATCGAGAGCCCACATTCTAAAAATCGTGCATCAATTACTCCTTAGGCGTATATTGAGCGGGGACTTTCTCAAAGTTGCGTATCAGGTGGGCATCAAGCATACATTGAGTAGGGACTTCCTGAAAATTATGCCTTGGGTGTGCTTTGAGCATTCATCGAGTGCCCACAGACTGAAAGTTGTGCCTTGGACGTAGAACGATTATGAGATAAGCATGGGTACTACAAGAGTTGCTTCGATTACAATCAGATGTGTAACAGTTGCAGATCTTTTAAAAAATATAAAATTTTTATCATTGAACAACCTGATATAGTCACGAAATATACTAACAAAAATTACACCTAATAACTTTGATCAGTGTAACACTAATTTGAATTTTAGAGATTATTTTTTTAAAAAAATATCATGTCTCTCTAAACACTTACTGTGTTTGTATTGTTTATAATTTAGACCATTTGATTTAACATTTTATCGAAAAACTCTTTTAATGAAATCCATTTTTTATATCTGTATCAATTAAGATAGTCTAGTCCCTATTTTCTTAATGACTGGGTTTGCACAGTTGAATATTGAAAAAAACAAAGGAATAAAAAGGATTGTCTTAATGTCTAAAACTCTAAGTGTATGTTTGGTATGGGAAAATATAAATTATATTCTCATCTTATTTTTAATAAAATATTTATTTTATTATTTAATTTTTTAAATATAAAATAAATATTTTTTAAAAAATATTTATTTTTTTAATTTAAAAAATAAAAGATACCACATGTTATTAGATATTTTTTATTCTCTACATGTAATGAATAATTATTTTTACAACAATAAATTTTATTTTCAATTTACCATCATTATTACTATTATTATTATTGATATTATTATTATTATTATTATTATTATTATTATTATTATTGTGGAGGATATCATTATCATTGAGAATAACATGCGGAGTGAAGAATATCATTGTGGATGCATGTAGATATTATTTATACTCTTCGACATTTAATTTTTTTTTTTGAATAAGAGTAAAAAAGTTATTAATATAATTTTTATTATATATTTAATACTATTACTACATATTAAATATTAAAATATTAATTTTTAACTTATTTTTTTTAATAACTAAATATAAAAATGTAAAAGTTTTTTTATTTTTATCTTATATTTTAAAAATAATTATTTTATTTTATTTTAATAATTAAATATTTTATAAACGTACGAAAATGATAAAAAATTTACAATTTTATATACAATGATATCATATTAATAAATTTAAAATAAATATATATATTTCAACTATATTATTAAATCTTATTCAATAATAATAAAGGATGAAACAAACAAATAAATGAGAGTCAGTAAGATCCAGTTCATATGGCAGTCGAGATATACACGTGGTTGACTCTCTGCAGTCCACGTTTACAGAACATGACCGACACGCATCAGGAAAACGTGGCCTAAAATAAATTCTGACCTGATCCAAAGAGTTGACAGTACGAATTAATTCCCCCACCTCCGCCCAAAAAATAAAATAAAATAAAAGCATGGGACATGCACATAAAAATTAGCAATTTTGAAGAGAGCAATAAAAATTCGTGGTTTATGATTTATTTACTTATTTATTTTAGTTTATGATGACTATTTATTTGTTAATTAGGCTGACTATTTTATTTTATAAGGTTGAACTAGTTCTATAGTTTGAGATTAAAGTATAAAAAAGGAAAATTTTACAAAAAGTTATCACATTAGATTATTTCCCTTTAAAATAAATTGAATTAAAATTACGGACAAAACTAAAAAAATTAATAAATAATAACAATAATAATAATAATAATAATAATAAGTCCGTCATTTATAATTTGACTTAGATGTCAATATCTATAGTATAAAGGCCTTCTAAAAATCACAATTCAGAAGAAAATCCTGATATCCCAAGGTCCCAGATCGCATAATTTAGGATAGCCGGTTAAGACATGAGCTAGCCCAACAGTCTGCCATGAACAACTTCATCAAAACGGCTCACAATTATTTTTTCACACGTTGAAAAAACTTGCTATAATTAGTTAGTACAAATTTAACAGATATTCTAAAAATATTTACCCATGATTTATACGATCTCTTTTAAAGTGATAATTACCAAATCAGGTGTCTCCTATTATCACGTCAAAGAAGGAAGAAAAATCGCTAGCCAACCAAGATTTTTTTATCCACTCGAATAGCTTAGCGGGTGGCTATCATCTGTTAAGAAAGGTTGAAATGCCTGCCAATATCATAAATATTCCTTCTCTATAGTAAAAAAAGGGAGAACCCCGAACCAGAGAAGATAGCTCGGAGCATATAGACAGAAAATGGAAAGGAGAAAAAGAGGGAATAGAGAGACTCAACCTCTGACAAGGGGAGCAACGAAGGAGTTCTTCTTATTCATCTCTCAAAGCCAGCAGCCAATGAGTGCAGCCTTGACTCGCCGCTAGCTACTTTTTTATGAGAACAAGCCCTCCTTTCAGGAGGCCATCTCTCATTCCAGGGAGTTAACTCTCTTTCCAGGAGGTCATCCATCCATGTGTTTGGGGCTCCGCCCAGGTACATCTTAGGGATACTCTAATGACTGCATAATTGGTAATAATGCTCGCTCTTCAACAAATCTTCGTCTTTATGTTGCCATTCAATCGGGCGCACCTCTAAGTCGCTCATCAATCGGGTGCATATCTAAATCGCCACTCAATCGAACATATTTTTGAGTCGCCTCTCAATTGGGTGTATCTCTAAATCGCCCCTCAATAGGGTGCATCTCTAAATCGCCCCTCAATCGGGTGCGTCTCTAAATCGCCCATCAATCGAGCGCACCTTAAAGACACCCTTCAATCGTATGCACCTTTAAGCCATCCATTAATTGGACGCATTTAAGTACTCAATCCTTATTACATGTATCTACACATTTATCTTGTATCAACACATCTTCTTATCCGTTGAAAAAGATATTTTATTTAAGCGTTGAAAGATATATTAGAGATGGGTTTAGGTTAGAAGAGATGTGGATCGGATAGGGTCAAATTCGACTCGACGTGAAATATCGAGTAAACTTAAATTTAAGGACGTATGAAATAATAATAATGTTGCCAATGCATATGGTTGGTAGAGGCATTGACTAATAAATTTTAAACAAAAAAAAAAGTTAATACTAATATAGGAAACTATACAATATATTAAAAGTGCTAAATTATTATGTGATATTAATTAATCATTAAAGTATATGTTATTAAATATCTTAATAACTAATGGAGCTGATCATATATTTTAAAAATAAACATATTTTCAAAATAAGAAAATAAGAATATTTGAAGACTGAAATGCCCCTTAAGATGACAAGAATATTATCAATATTTAATTCTCAGGTCCAATCTTCTGGGTGGGGATCAGACAGACTTCCTACCAAGAGATAATAAAACAAAAGAAAGAAAATTAATAATAAAATAAAATAAAATAAAATAAGACTCACGAGCTTCTGAGCAAGAGAGTAGATAGGATGTGGCTTTCAGTTTTGGATTATAGCAGTGAGAGGCTGATATTAATTTGAGTAAATTCTTTTATAAATATTGTGACATGTTCAATTCTTTTATAAATATTGATTTATTGTCCATTTAAATGTCTAAATTTAAATATATAAAAAAATTGAGATTTATTTATATTTTAATGATATGTTTTAATCCTAGCCCTTTATTTTTAATTATTTAATGTTGACCTTTAAAATATTAAGAGAGCATTGTTTATAAAATATCATAAACGTTTATTAAAATATAATAAAGCATGGAGGTTGAGGTACTCCCATCAGTCGGCCGCGTTAGGTGTTGACACCCCTCTAAGAGGAAAACCCTTAAGTTCGGAAGTCTGGAAAAAAAAAAAGAAAAAGAAAAGAAATGATGAAAATGTATTAAAAATTAAAAGAATAAATTATTCAAAAGGCATAGTATTTTATTTTCAAATAAATATTAAATTTAATTGGTTATTAAAACATAAAATAATTATATATTTTTAATATTCAATTAATACATGCAATACTTGTTAGTAACTTATGTGGCATAAAAAACCACGAAAGCGGAATAAAGAATCGCGTACTAACCTCCCGCCATTTGCCTTGCTTTGATTTTTTCGGATCTGGATTCGCCTAGTTTTAAGCTTCTGGACACTTCTTTTCTCTTCTAGATGGTGTATTGGTGAGAGTGGGTGTCAGGGACAAAATCAATTGTAAATATTTATAAGACAAAACCATCAATTGCTTTCACTAACGGATGAAACAAAAAACTTCAATGGAGAATAATTGGCTCAATAATGATAGATTATCAACATTAATATGGGCCACAAATACTTCATCAATTGTGGGAAACATTGAAGGAATTCCAGAAGCCAAATGTTGATATTAAGCAATTAGAACGTCAGCCATTGATGAAGCAGCAGCCGTAGCGTCCAGCGTCCAACAATACTTGTATACCCAACTATTACACCTATATACTGAATGTAGTCACGTCACATATAAAAAATAAAAAATAAAGAGCGAAGAAATCACTTCTTTTAAATCTCACGCCAAAGTTTCAATCTAGTCAAAGAAAAAGACGCGGTCTTTTTTGTGTTAACTGCTTTCAAGTATAGGAAGAATAAAATAAATTAATTAAATTAAATATCCGATACACGTAATGGATATTTAACTCTGTAAAAACGGAATTAATAATCATGCATAACATATATACAATAATGAACAACAATAATAAAGACCGATTTTTTGGCGACGAATAAAAACGATACCGTAGGATCGAGAAAAACACTCCGGGCTTCAACGGCCGGGGAAGCAATGCACTATGAAAATCAACTTACGGCCGGGTGGTAACGACGCGCTAATCTAGCCGACTTACCCGGACACGTGATCCCTACCAAGGAACTCATTGATTTGCCCGCGACAATGAACCGGACACCTTAGGTCTTCAAGCCACTCTTCCCTCTCGTGCCACTTGAATCGCCAAGCACGAACGAGTCTCCTTCTTCACGAACCAACGTCTCCAACGATGGTAGAAGGCAAAGTTTAAAAGGTGAAAGAAAGTTGGTGAGAAAACTTCTATAGCATGTAGATCAATCTTGTAGTAAAGAGTTTTCTCAAGAGAAGCAAGATTAATGGAGCATGAAAGACTTTCTTCTCAAATGGGGGCTCAAAGTAGTCTGTCCAGAGAGCATATGGCGTGTTAAGGGTTTCAAAATCATAAGACAATATATATAGAGGAGCCAAAAAGCGCGTTCAAAAATCTGCCCGTTGGGCCGCCGCTCGAGCGGGCAGGGGGCGAGCAGCGAGCGGCCCCCATTCTGGGATTTCGGCTCGAGCGGCCTTCGAGCAGGAAGCGAGCGGGGGAGGTTCTGGTTTTTAGGCTCGAGCTGCTAGCAGGCACAAGGCGAGCGGGCGGCCTTTGGGCGGGCTCGAGCGTGTGGAGGGCGGACCGAACGAACTTTAACCCGACAACTCACAACCCGACATCAATATAATAAAACATATGGTCACGGAATATGCTAATAAGACAAATGTCTCTAACAAAACTCTATCATTACAATTTTGTGAGATGAACATTAGATACCATCTTAAACAAAATATTAAAAATAATTTAATAGATGACATCTAATACGGTATAAAAATAACAATTATATTTTAAGAGATCCAAAAATAAATGAAGCCTGAGACCCCTTCTCTTTGAGCTTATTCCCAAGCATTGACATGTCCCTTCTCGCTCTTTGAGCATGTTCTATGAGTGAAGACCGAAGCCGAAGCTCATATTGTATTGTGGGCTACGATTAGCCAATGTGTGCTTGCAATCATTCGGCTGTGGATATGAAGTAAGATGTTAGCCATTCCTAGCAATTCCATGTGGTGGACTGTATCACGCCATGCTCTCCTGATGCTGTTTTGTAATTGTACCACATCGCTTCGTAAGTTTTGATATGTGCCAATAATGATGTATATTCGAATTGAGGTCTATATAAAATGATAATTACAATGCTATCACTTTTATCATATGTATCACAAATAATAAAATCAAATAGCGTGATCGTTGCTCCCGAAAAACAACTCTAACACTTGAGTCAGTATGACCTCGAGCAAAGTAACAGGGTTAGGCAACATGGTATGGAGGCATTGAGCTCCCATTGGGACTCAGTGGTAGATGGTTGGCACGTAGGAGACGTTTCCCTTATGACTTTAGCGTTGAGAGGTACTCGGTCTTTAGACCCGGACAATCTAACCTCCTCTGTCTAGCTGCTTGCCCCTTAAAATGCTAAAATCCCTTTTTTGCAACACTTTGAGATCCTAGAAAGAGTTAATGTTTTTTCTTTCTTTCAGGAGCAATAGAAGAATATTGATATTGTCTATTTTGGCGCAGTCCAGTATGAGTATCATTCTCTTTAATGTAATTCTTTTGCAGCCGGCCCTCTCTTTGGTGCCTCTGGCCAAAGGGCTTGGTCCAATGGCCTTGCTTCATTTTGGGTGAATGCGTCTCAAGGAGTTTTTCAGGCCATTATCTCTTTTTTCAGAACCTAAGGTTGATATGAATCCTAAGATATGCAATCAAAGTTGTATTTAGTTCTACTTTAGGTTGTTTGGTGGATCTATTTTTATTATCAAATGAATCAGGGTTTCATAGTTATCTGATTTAAAAT
This sequence comes from Nepenthes gracilis, assembly GCA_033239525.1. Classification (NCBI taxonomy): domain Eukaryota; kingdom Viridiplantae; phylum Streptophyta; class Magnoliopsida; order Caryophyllales; family Nepenthaceae; genus Nepenthes; species Nepenthes gracilis. The sequence goes on along the minus strand of BSYO01000006.1, from coordinate 1,203,959 downwards.
AGACTTTAATGTTTCAAATTAGCTGTTTTTATTACTTTTCTTAATTTTCACCAGAGTTATATTTGGTTATATAAAATATTTTAAAAAAATAATGCAAAAGAATAAAAATGGTAGAAATAGAAAATAAAATAACTTTGTTTAAAGGAGAATATTCTAATATATATTTTCATCATATTTTTTTTCCTTCATGAATTTCTATGTTATCCACACATGATAAATTTTTTTTTAAATTTTATTTTCCAATCCTTAAGACTTGATGCATTCTGAAATTTGAATTATAATTCGAATAAATTTGAGTTGGATTATCAAATATTTTATCCGAACCGTACATATCACAGCAGCAAATAAAAACTCAAGGATATCGGGATTTGTTTTTTGACTTATTTTTCAATACTTAAATCAGTAAATTTTTCTAAAATTGAGATGTGGAAGAGATTGAGAGGATGAGAGAGAGATGGAGAATTTGACTTTGTATTTTGTGGATAATTAAGTGCATTAGAGGGTTAGGTTCTACTATTATTTTCCAAAATCCATCCCCCTTTTAAGGAAAAAAATATAATGTAGTTATACCCATATTGTCAGTTGATGGTAGTTTCCCGAATAGGAATAACCCGCCATAATTTTAGTAATTAGGCTAGTTAAAATTGATTAGTTTAGTTGTAATTGTAAGTATTCTAATCATAGGATTGATTGAATATGGTTAATGCCTGAAGGCCAAGCTGATGATTAGTAATTGACATTAATCGGTTTGAAAACTCTCAAATAGGTTAACTGTAGAGTATATAAATCATTTAATTGGATGAACTGCTCGGTTGGACAAACTGTCCATTTGGATTAACCGCTTGACTTGATATTCGATTTGTATTCTACTTAATAAAAACTCGGCTATCTGGTCGCCTATTTTATCTTGACCTATTTTAACTAGAGGTGGGTCAAGTTCTGATGCCAAATTTTTTGAACTCGGGTGTTCTAAGCTAAATAATAGTTTTTCCTTTTTAAACTTATCAACCATAAACTTATTGAACTGACAGATAAATATATTGATTATATATATTTTTATAATGATTTTAAAATATGAAAAACAATTTTTGATGGAATTAGATGCTATAAGTTCTTTATAGATATATTGATTAAACAATTTATATATTGCTAATATTAATTCTTTAAAGTCGGACAATGTCAGAAATTCAAGTAGACATTACATTTCTACCATCCTCCTGAACTCTCTATTTCTCTCTTATTCTTCAATGCACACCAGATGCACTTCACTAGGAGTCGGAGTTACTGCCGGAACCCTTGTGTTTATGATCACCAAATATACATTGCCCGAAGTCGTAAGCCATCGGAGGAAGTCGCACTCGGAGGGACACGTTGGGCTCCCTCAACCCGAGCAAGTCTTTTGCCTTTGAAATGTGTGGCTTTCTCTTCTGAGGATTATCCTCTGTTTTAGGTTTGAATTCTATCTTTGTATTTGGATCTGTTGCTCTTGTACCATCTGCATAAAAATCCATGCATACCAGTGGAGGAGCTTGAGGAAAATCCATTTCAATGATAACAGTTCTACAAAAACAGCGTTGGAAAACCTAAGAAGGAACTATAGGTCAACCGAGGGAAATGATTGGGGACTAGTAATCTGTTCATATGTGCCTCCCTTGGTATGCTAGTTTTCTGGTGTGGCCTGCTTTTTGTCATCTATTCTCCGACAATATGCCTACAATAGTAAAACATCCTTCTTGGCTGACTACCTAACCATTGGCCTGTTTTGATTAAACGGGTTGACATATCAACAATTCAATATCCACGCAGTTTGGTGGCTTAGCAAGGTGGTTATTTGCCCCCTCGATAACCCAATGTTACATTTCACGAATTCGGATTGCCTATAAATTAGGAGGAATCAGATCTTTATAAAGGGTCAATCTGATGCGGATTCGATCTTCATAACCTTTAACATGAACCCTACGCGACAGAATTGAAAATAAGAGGTCAGAGGAATGCTAAAATTGCTCCTACTATAAATCTTTCGACGCTCAAATTAAAAATCTTTCTAAAAGAATAGAAAAATGGAGGATGCGTAGATACATATATTGGTGGATTGAGCGTTTGGGTGTAACCAGAAGATGGACGACTTGGAGGTGCGCCCACTATGGGGCGTTTTAGATGCGCACCCTGTAGAGTAGTGTCTTAAATGGTCGAGGTGTTCTTGAAGGATGGTTGGACACTTGATAGGAGAGAGATTTTAGGAGGACTTAAGGGTCAATGCCCGCTAAGTTTCTTTTCCCCTTTCCTTCTCTTCCTTCTTTGGCTTCTTTCCTCTGGAACCTTCTCCTTCTTCTTCCTTTCCTACTGGGATTGAAGGGACATTTATAAAATAGGTAGACGATTTCAATCATCTGCTGAACGGTCCCCAATTGATAACTGTCGGAACTACCCGTGAAAACTACCTGTCCATAAGATGAAGCGCTTGAGCAGTTTTTCGTTCCGAGTCGAATTTATTGAACCCATCACTAGCCCCTCATGTTGGGTAGTTTAAAATTTTTAACCCCCAGCATGCTTTTGATGGAATACCGCATGTAATTCTGGCGTTATTAGCTAGCCATTTTTGAGAAATAGTGCGTTTTGGTTGGTCGCGCTTGTCCCATCCAGGAGGTCGTAGCGATGAGAATGGGTGGTTATTGGCTAAGCTTTGAGGCTTCGCCACCGAGCTTTTACTAGCCTAGGCCGTCGTTCGCATGTGCCCGTCGGCGCTCAATTCAATTAAAGGACATTGTGGCTTTTATGCGTCTAGTCCTAGTCTGTTGACCATTGTTGACTGATGGTGCTCGTCCCTTCAGGAGGGAGCTGTAGCATGCATGCTGAAAAGCCCCATAAAATTTTAAATTCGACTACACATGGGTCACTCAGTGTTGGGATCGAGGTTTAAATCCGACCTCATAAGGGCCGTTCGGTGATATAACTGAGTTTTAAAATCCGACCATTTCTGGGCCACTCGATGATGTAATCGAGTTTCAAGATCCAACTTTTTCTGGCCCGCTCGGTGATATAACCAAATTTTTGTAACAGGTGAATGAAAATTCATCCGATTTAGGGGCAATTTAGGTTAATCATTGATATGCAATGATATGCAAGCACCCGTATGAGTAAATAAAATAATTGCTATTAATTAATTAAAGTATGGTTCAGGCAATCAGAATGATTCATACAAGACTTACCTCGATTTGATTTGGAATTGTCGTTAGTGTTTAGGGTAGATGACGTTTCATGCCATTGGATGAGTTAACCGTGTTGGGTGCACCGCTTGCATGCATCGCTTCGGTGGGGGTTTTAAGTACCCTTTTGCTGACTTTCTTACGTGTTGCCTCCATATTCCGTGAAACTTGATCCTCAATCATGGTTTGGCTGGCCAACACCATGGGATCTGATTGTGGTGTGATGGGTAGTGGGCTGGTCATGCCCAACGACCCATCGTGAAAACCATGGCACCTTTTGTAAAGTCCTCATTAGCGAGCCTAATGAGGGACGTAGCTAGGGGACTGGGCTTGTTGCTGTTTTTATCGAACAGATTTTAACAAGATGCTTTTTCCTTGTCATCGGACAGAAGCTTTTCTTCTTTTCCGTCCTCGAACATGTTTTGGATGGAAGCTCATCTCATGTCCTCGGGCAGATTTTGGACGAAAGCTCATCTTGTGTCTTTGGGAAGATTTTGGATGAAAGCTCATCTCTTGTCATCAGACTTATTTTAATAGGAAGCTTTTTTCCTTGTCCTTGGACGAAAGCTTTTATCATTTTCTGTACTTGGATATATATGGAAGCTTGTTCATGTCCTCGAACATATTTTGGACGAAAGCTTGTCACATGTCTTCGGATATATTTTGGACAGAATCTTCTCTTCTGTTCTTGGGCAAATTTGGAACAGAATCTTTATTTCTATCTTTGGACTTGATCATTCCAGTCCTTAGATTTGGGCGCTGAAATTGAGATGGCCAAGTTGGTTGAGTCTACATTGTCTAAGGACAGGAAACAAGTGTTTTCCCCAAACACTTGGAACTGAGCCTAGCGCAATGTAGGTGGAGATGACCTGCTTGAGAGCCCTCCCCCCTTTTTTTATGCTGGCTATTAAATCGGCAAAATACACTTTGAATAACGGGTGTAAAATCCCAAGATAAATTTTAAATGCAGAGTTTCCCTTGTCACGGCCCAAGACACAATATACGCAGGTAAAAAATAAAATTAATAATAATATTTTTATTAACCATAAAAATTCAACCCGAGCGTGACAATAATACACATATAGGACCCGATATAATAAAACCCGTACAAGTTCTCATCGAATATAAATTCAGATAAATGTAATATATGACCTGCTATCCAATATATCGCAAGGGAGGTATTCAAATATACAACTCGAATATTTCTCATACAAGAATCAGGGCCAGCATCCGATCATAAATAATAACCATAACACATTCTCGGCATCAGAAACATGCCAACATAAATATATCCACTCATCAATAGAGATATGTCGTGTCAGATCACTTCTGAACTCCTCAAGTATATCCATATCACTAGTCTGAATGGATAAAATATGAAAACATGAGTCTAAAACTCAGCAAAAATCATATATATGACAATAGTGCATCTAAATGAGATTAAAGGGATAACAATTACAACCATGTTAAAACAAAAAACACAAGGTCCGTAAAATTTCTAAAAATCGAGGAGATGTCTCGTACTAAATCATCGTCCATATCAAACAGTCCATTCGGGACATAATCATATAAATCGCGATCCGATAAAATCTCGTAGACGATATCATATCATATGATCCAAAGTCACATAGGCCTGAACTGTCACTACATTCGTGTGGGACACATACTATTGTCCGAATCTAAATCTCATAATGTAGAAATCGAGGGAAGACTGCCGAAACAAAAACATAAATAAAAATACATTTTGAATTTATCATATATTTATACATACGAGACATTCCTATCGTCCAACTGTGGGCCAATCAGTGTATCTCAAATTCATCATCTACCAAAATATGTACAAAGCTACAAAACATGTATGAAATTAGAGAACCAAAAATCAATGATACCAACTTGAGGAAGAGTTACCCTCGTCCGGTAACCACGACTATATCGACTACGATTTAAGCTAGCAGCTCAATGTTCGGCTACTGTTTAAGCCAGTAACTCAAGGCCATCAATGTACTTTATCTTTCATAGATTAGGAACTTGCTTACTATATTTTATCATCTGTGGTTTTGGGCGTAACTTCAAATTTTAGTTATATATTAGGACGTCCAAATATATTATTTCGTCAATTCCTTATGATGGTTCTCATTTAAATACACAGTGGGGCAGGTGAATTACTAAACATCTCAACTTTGCTTACGGCGGAAGTAGCCATATCATATACGTCCCCGTCGGAAGCGATACCAATATTTTATGCCTCGAATAACATATAACGATTCATCAGGTCTCGAACCGCCATGATCCCGTAGTGACCTCGCCCCGACCAAGATACATGATTAATATAAGGTCTGATTCTTGGTTCCATAATATACGAATATACAAATGTACATATACACCGTCCGGGTATCTGAAAACCCTCCAAATCATAAATATTAGTGTTAACCACCGTACAACCGATAAAATATAGATGCATGTACATAATTAATAAATTGGGTGTATAAAAAAATACATGCATGTTAATAAAATATCTCATAATAGTCAAAATGTATCAAAAATTAAATCAGGCCAAGAATAAGGTTAGAGGATACTTCTTTAACATTATACTCCGTAAATCTAAAAAAAAGAGGTCCCGAAGCACCCCAATCGAGCCCTTCTCTCTCCTCCTTCATGCGCGTTTGCGAGCTTCCTTCTCTCTCCGCGCTGCCGCCACTACTGGCCGTATCGAATGGCCGTCTCCGGCCTTTCCGGCAACCATTGTCACCGCCACTGCCTCCCTTCATGGCCACCGAGCTCCCCCGATGAGCTCTCCCTCTCTCTCCTCGCCGTGTCCCTTCTCCCACACTGCTTGCGCTGCCGCGCCGCAGCTTTCACCACGCCACCGCCGCCGCCTCAGCTGGTTGCAGCCTCACCCGCGACCACCGTTGCCACCGCCTTCTCTTCCCTCATCCTCTCCCTTCTCCACCGCCTTCTTCCTCCCCCTCCTCCACGTAACCCTAATCGCCCCCTCACTCTCTCTCCCCGACTCCCTCTTCCCGCTTCTGTGCTTTCCCATTCTTCTTTTCCTTTTTTTACTTATATATATATATAATTTCCTTTTTTTTCACAAACACAATTCTGTATTCCGGTAAATAGTACGGGCACACCTCGAACGCCACTCCATAAATTCTATCATTCATTGAAAATTTTTATAATATTTTAATTTATTTTTATCACGTCTGAAATATCTAAAATCACAATTAATATTAAAACAATCCAAATAATATCTGGAATATTGCATCCCCGTGGGATGTGGCCTCAAGAGAACTTTCAGAGTGGAATTTCCAAAGCAAAATTCCCAGAGTGAACAAAATCAAGATTGGATTATCTTCCGAAGTCGACAAAATTCCGGAGTGATCTAACTTCCGGAGTTGCCAAAATTCCGGAGTGATCTAACTTCGGTAGTGGTTTTTTGCATTTGCTGAATTTGACTTTATGCCAAAATTCTTCAGTCGGTTTGAATTTAAACCAGAATTAATTTCGCTTTAGCCAGTTTAGATTTATGGGTGGTGGGAAATACCGGAATGACACTGTAGGCGCCAGCTGGGTAGATTTGAAAACCGGTTGTTTGTGAGCGGGAGAACCGAAATGGATCTGCATCTGGCTGCCTGTGTGATGAGATTTCGGAATGCTTTTTGGCCGACTATTTGAGAGAGGAATTGCCGGAATGCTTGAGTGTCTTGCTTTTTGAGAGAGGAATTGCTGGTATGTTTCAACGTTTGGCAATTCTAGGAAGGAAAGGGCGGAATGGGTTGCTAACCGATTTTTTGAGAGAGGAATTGTCGGAATGTTTGAGCGTCTGACTTTTCGAGAGAGAAAATGCTGGCATGCTTGAGTGTTCAGCTATTCCGGAGATGAAATGCCGAAATGGCACTATAGGTGCCAACTATAGGCGCCAGAGCAGAAATTCCAGTATAGCGTTCGGCTATACTGGTTGCTTGTGAGAGGGAGAACCGGAATGAATATCCGTCCGGCAATTTCATAAAGAAAATGATGGTATGGATCATCGTCTGGCATTTTTTGAGAGAAAATGCCGGTTTGACTGACCGTTTGGCATTTTCACATAGAAAATGCCGGTTTGAACGTGTGTTCGGCTTTTTCAAAGAGAAAATGCCAGTTTGAAAGAGCGTTTGGCATTTTTAGAGGAAATGCCAGTTAGAAAGAGCGTTCGGCATTTTCACAGAGGAAATGCCAGTTTGAAAGAGTGTTCGGCTTTTTGAGAGAGAAAATATTGAAATGCGTGGCATATGACTTTTTGAAAGACAAAATGCCGGTACGCTTGAGCGTCCGGCTCTTTTTTTTGTCTTTTCTTGTTTCCCTTGACACTGCTCTGTGTTTCGCCCTTTCTTTCCTCGCTTCTCTCTTTCTCTGTGTGAGAGAAAAAATACCAGTTGGCTTGCAATTGGTAGTTTGTGAGAGGAAATATTGATTGTAATTTTGAGCGAAATGTTCGGTAGGCATTTTGATGTGAAAATGACAAGTTGGAGCAAAATGACAGGTACGTTTGGCACAAAATGATCGGTTTGCAAAATGACAGGTATGTTTGGTGCAAAATGACAGGTATGTTTTCTTGGTCGAGCGGTTTCTTTATCATCTCTCTTTGTTGAAGTCGGAGTATGGGCGTTTGAAAAAAGAGCCCTCAGTCTTTGTTGACTATGTTGGGTGTAAAGAGCCTGGAATGGATGTTTGCAAGATGGCCAGCAGTTGTGGTATTCTTGGCAAGAGCGCTCACGTAAGTCTTAGTTTTGAATTTGTATTTTTAGTGGTAAAGCTGAGCTTTTCGCGCTTCCCAACAGACGGCGTCAATATTGCATTCTATAAATTTGGATTGCTCTATGAATTAGGAGGAATTTGATCTTCATGATGGGCCAATCTGATACGGATCTGATCTCCATAACCTCTAATCTGAACCCTCCGTAACACCACTGAAAATAAGTTAGAGGAAGGCTGAAATTACTTTCACTGTAAATTTTTCGACGCTTAAGTAAAAAATTTTTCTATGAGAATAGAAAAATAGAGAATGCGTACATGCATGTATTGATGGTTGAGCATTTGGGTGTAAACGGAAGATCAACGGCTTGGAGGTGCGCCCACTTTAGGGCGTCTTATATGCGCTCTCTGTAGAGAGGCGTCTTAAATGATCGGAGTATTCTTGAAGGATGGTCGGACACTTGGTAGGAGAGATAGATTTTGGGAGAACTTAAGGGTCAATGCCCGCTAAGTTTCTTTTCCCATTTCCTTCTCTTCCTTCTTTGGCCTACTTCCTCTAGAACCTTCTCCTTCTTCTTCCTTTCCTACTGGGATTGAAGGGATATTTACAGAATAGGCAGGCAGTTTCAACTGCCTGCTGAACTGTTCCCAACTGACAACTGTTGGAACTATCCGTGATAACTGCCTGTCCATAAGACAAAGCGGTTGAGCAGTTTTTCTCATAAGACCGGGTTGACCGAACCCATCACCCAATAACCCAACAAATCAGTCCGTTGAGACCTCATGTTTGTAAGTATCTTGCGTTCAAATCTTATTATTATTATTTTTATTAATCCATCAAATTCAATGTATATTATAGGTTTGCTTATCAAAAATATAATTTAGTTGGGGCCTGTTTCTTTTTTAAGTTGGTGTAGGCTCTACTTTCAATATTGGTTTATGGGCTGTAAATTAGATTTTTACAAGTGATACTCCTTCCTCGTATATTCAGATGTTTTGCAAGTGAATCGCTACTCCTTTATTGTAGCATGATGTAGGATATAATTCCATCTTTGTTGGTTTATCATGGCCTCATCTAAGTATCATTTTCACTGTCCTTCCATTTCCTCCATTTTTTAAATTCTGTCAAACACCACATACACAAGCCCTTAATCAATTATACATAACCCAAATTTTGTACCACTCAGTGTTTTACAATTTCAAATAAGAATAGTGAGTGTTTAAAAGAGTTTGAACGACTGTAAAAATCGGGTGAACAGTCACTTCTTGAGGTAGGAGACAATGAACAGTAACAGAAACAGAAAAACAAGATTCTTTAATTATTTTCGGGCTAACTATTTATATTTCATGCCTTTTAAATTATTATCCTTACACTATGAAATAAATAGTTTTATATTATATTGTATAATATATGTTTTAAATTATAAAAGTGTATAATAGATATCTTTATAACACTATATTTTATAAAATTATAGATATGTTTATTTTGTTCTCATAGAAAGAATAATGATGTAGGGCCTATTTTTTGTTCGTTTTTGTCGATGGTGTTGAACATCTTATCATTGTTGAGTTTATACTAATCTCTCATATTCAAGGTCTAAACTAAAATTTTGTAAATATAATAATATTTAATTCATTTATGCTGCCCAAATTAATTATTCCTCATCTAATTAATGTTAGTTAATATCTAGTTTGTCACATTTAATCCTATTAATCCAGCAATCTAAAAAAAAAAACCTTAACCGGTATAACATGGCATCACTTGACACAAACTGAAAGACTTTTATCTTCTTCGGCTGAGTAACTCCTTTGTAACAGAGTTTGCTTTCAGTGTGGGTTTACTATGCTGAGAGCCAACTTCAACCCAAAATATCATATATAATTTTTTTAAATAAAGTGATCAAGTGCGCGATACTTATGTAACATACAGGGGTTAGAGAATTAATAAATAATTTTAAATCTATTATATGTGATCTTATCTTATAATATAAGTGACTGTTATATTGACTCAAAACGGATTATCATAAAATCACATGCCAACCACCATATCATTGTACTAACACTTTCCTTAATCATTTATAAAATCATATATATCATATAATCATGTTATAAAATTAACATTCATGTTGTGCTTTATTTTATATAATGTAACTCTAGTCTTCTAGTGATACATGCTTGATATTAATAGTTGCTGTTAATTAATATATTGTAAAAATTTAAGTTTTAAGTTCTTTTTTTTTTTTTTACATAATTAACGTTTGATTGATATTATATGTACAATAACACAAGATTTCAGATAGTATCAACTTGACTTATTTTTTATATAATAAACTATTAATAAAATAAAATATGTAGTAATTAATAACAAAATAAAAATTAAAAGTCGATAATATTTTATTTAATATATTTTTTCGTTTCCCATGATTGGCTAATGACCCTTAAACCCTTCCTCAAATTAAAGAGGTGTGGGCCAGTGCTTCGCCGCAGGTAGATGTTCTTATGATTCATGCCAATTTCTACTTTTCCCCATTAATGGCAATGACAATTGACTTGTGATTTTTTATGTTATTTGAACACAATAAATTTTTATCACATTCATGGCCATTGCCTTTGAGATATTTTTTGAAGAAAATATTATTAACACATATTTATTTATTTTTAATGATATATTAAAAATATTTTATATATATTTTTTTGATCCATAAAAAATATAAATCATATACAAAAATGCTACCATTGGATCTCAATAAAAGTAAAAAGGTAAAATCCAATTACAAATTTGATATTTGTATACTTTTTTCTATATATTTTATCAGAATCTGAATAATAAAATACCGTATCAGTTAAATATTGTTAAATTTTGATAGCATTAAATGGTTTTATTAATTTTTTTTATTATCATTTATTGTTGACTTTTTAAATAATATTAAATTAAAAATATTTTTTTAAAAATATCCATAATTACTTTTTAATAAAATTAATATATATCATAACTCTTCGTCCCTCTTAAAATGAAAAAAGAAAAATGAAAAAGAAAAAGAAAAAACAAGCGCAAAAGCTTTCACATCACACGACTAAACTACGCCGTTTTAATTGAGTAGTTAGCTGGCTGCCATCTCTTTCCCCCACGTGTCTGAATTCAATTGGAAAACAGCAACAGTTGTTTGCACCTCGTGAAACTAATTGAAGCATTTTCCTTTTTTCACCGACCGTGTTATAATGGTAGTATACGCGTAAAAAGTTATGTCTTTGTTAAAATCAAGGTAAACATATGACTAAGTAAGAAAATCTAAGTCCAACAACAACACCGGGTAATAACATTTCAAACTGTCGTATAATACCAACTCCACCAACCGAAAATTCTAACGACGTCCAAAAACATCTATACTAAATAAAATAAAATGACAAAATATCCAAATAAGCTTTTTCCTTAATTCAGCCTATCAAATAACAATCCTCAATTGCAAGTACCCGAGCCGTTAATTTGGAGTGTTAGAGAAAAAAAAAAAATAAGAATGAGCTGAAAGTACACCGAGACAAATAATTTACACAACCAAATATATAATTTTTATTAAAATATGTCGAAAGGAACAATAGATTAAATTTAGATATATTACCATGAATTCTCATAACAATAGATTAAAGCACACACACAATAGCGAATGAAGTGGAGGAAGAAGAAGAGAATATTAAGATTTACGTGAAAAATCCTTTCCAAATTAAAGAAAAAAATTATGGGATACTTAATCCATAAATAAATTTTTACTATGTAAGTTTTATATTTACACATACACTAGGAGAAACGAATAGAGAACAAGAGCACAAATCATTCACAGTATTCTCTCTTTTTACTCTTACATACTTAGAAAAACTTACACCACTACTCACCCTTTCAATACAACAAACATATTGTGTTAATCTACAAAATATTCTATTTTCGATAAAATCTGTCATTTTTAACAATATAAAAATACTTTACAATTTGTAGAGATTTGCTGAAATGACACACACTCTGCAGAGATCACGCATATCCTCCTGAGATCACGCATACTCAAAAATTTTCTGAATTGGCATTGAATGGGCCCAACTGGATTATCTAATTACGCATCAGTGAGCTTTCTGCCGCTTGCCTTCTTAGCCGGTCAATGCATTAACCGACCATTTGCCTCAAGGGCTTCTGCTGCACCAATCCAGAGAACTTGAGCCCTTGGCTAGTCAATAAGTTGACTGGCCAATTTACTTCTCTACCGGTTTGTATATTGATCGACAATTTTGCTCTAAGAACTCCGTACGCCTTTAGCCGTTATTTGCCGGTTAATACGTTTATCGGCCATTTGCTACTTTGGCCGGTCAAAATTTTGACAGGTACTTCTTCTACCAAAAACCTTTGCTTCCTTTGCCGAACAATAAATATTGACCGGAATTCCTCCACAAAGTTCACGGACACCATGCATAGTCCTCGTCCTCATCTTCAGGCAACGTCTTCGGACTAAAAGGGACTTTCACACGAAAGTAACCCGAACAAACATTCTCTCACGACCAGCTATATTTGACAAACCAGTGATAGACAAGCTTTGCTTTCTAAGAACTCGTCATCATGCCGCCCCATTATCTTTCTTTCGATTTTTTATTTCAAAGATTAGTAACATCTCTTACTCAATGGTGTTGAATATCAATACGTTTCAATTTTGAATGGAATGAGAAATTTCTATAGAGATAGACAACACTTTAACTATCTCAAAGAATCACATACTTCAAAAACCATGCATGAAGTTTTTCATCTAAAGTATGCCGAACAACAAATATTGTCCGATAGAATTGTCTCCACAAAGTTGGGAGAACACCATGCGTCTACTAGTCCTCGCCCTCATCTTGGGAGAACTACAATCCACGTCGTCCCGGACCTAAAAGGGACTTTTTAACTCCGGGAGAAGTGAGTCCTAACAAACATTCTCTCATGTCCACCGCCACCCGTAAGGAAGCCATAAGGATTTCCCCTCCCCCAATCCAATGTGGGACACTACATCCATCTCCTTCCAAGCTTTGCTTTTGGCAAGAATCTTGGTCATTAATCAGGAGACTACTAATGGCAAATTTCCCCCATTATTTTGGAGTCAACATCACCGGATTTTTCAAACGTGAGACTTAGCATCTCCAAAGCAAAGATTAGTAGACATCTCTCAAAGATATTTCATTATCCATTTCACTATAAATTAGTGCTCCCTTGGCTTTATTGAATATCAATATGTTCTCGCGCATATTGTCGATTTTGAATGGAATGAAAAATTTCTCTTAGTAGAGATGGAGTCCACCGCTTTAACTATCTCAAAGAATCGAACACCTTCTTAATATAACTTTCTTACACTAAGGTCCTTCATCAGAAATGATTATGAGCCGCTCTTCATTATAAGCTCGAATGATTCTTATATGAACTTTATCATCTAGAGTATCTCCTTGCAAGCCTCGGTCATTACAATAAACTCAGCCTCAATGGTAGAAAGGGCAACATACTTCTACAGTTTGACTATCAGGAGACTACTAATCTGGCAAATTTTATCAAATATCCCGAGGTAAACTTTTTGGAGTAAACATCACGTGTCATGTTGGCATCCATGTATCCGATCAGATGAGACTTAGCATCTCCAAAGCACAGATACAATTTAGAAGTCTCTCAAAGATATCTCATTATCCATTTCATTATAAATTAGTGCTCTTTTTTTATTGGCTTTGATAGTAAAAACAAACTAATTGAGTTAACAATATGCATGACTTCCATCCATTCGGTCTACTCATATTGTCTTCAAAGTTTTCGGTTCTCATCAAGGACGTATTCACTATAGTTGAGGAGTTGGGTATGCTTCTCATAGATTGTCGGCCCTCTTAGTATTGAGAAGGACGGACACTCAAGCACTACTCGGCTGGATAGAAGTGACTTGCTAATGGTCAAACCCGGATCATCTTTCCCATAGCAAAAAAAGATGTATTGTTTTGTTTTTTGGTTTGGATTTTTTCATATTAAAGTTTTGGAATACCTTCTTAATGTAACTCTCTTAAGACAGCCACGACTTTCCTACTACTAAGTCACGAATGATTCTAATCCCTAGAATCTGTTTCACCTACGCAAGGTCCTTCATTGCAAATGATTATCGAGCGACCTATTGCCGCTTCTTAGTGTTTTCTCAAAAGGATCCTAAAAGTTTTGCTTCGAAAGTATGCATCTTATTTTGGTCAACACTGCCACTTTATTATGTGATATTTTTTTGGTGGTGTCTTCTACATAGAGAAGGAGAATGATAAAATTGTCCTTAGAGAATTTCACTAGAGTATAAAATTGTTCAAATACATGAATGTGATTGTTGGTGGGAAGTAATCGAGCAATCATTTATGGTATCTTTAGCCCTTGAATGGTCCACATATCGGCATGAACCAAATTTAAACTTCTTGGAAGGAGAGTCTACCACTATCTTGGAGCTTGTTTTAAGTTCCTTTATGTATGGTATAAGGCTTTTTCTCAACCGATGTAATTCCTTCTCCTTAACCTGAAAACCCTCTAACTGTTCAATGTAGATTTCTTCTTCAAGATTACCATGAAAAAATGTCATCCGGATAGCTAACTACTTTACCTCTAAGTTTAGAACCATAGCCAGCCTGAGCACCGCCCATATCGAGTACATTTTTACAATTGGGGCAAATATTTTATTGAAATTAATTATTTTCTGTTGATTAAATCCTTTTACCACTAGTTTTGCCTTATTCATCTTTCATTTTAACAATACTCTTATCCGTCTTTCACAATTGAAATATCCACTCGGCCCTTTTCTTGATTTTGGACTGCTTTCCCTTTGTACCACAGAGTGAGTATGTGCGCAATTCAAATGTACAATTCTTAGTGTGTCCATCTCAACAATAAGAATCAATCTCCTCTTACATGACTTCCATCCATTCATCCTTATACTCATATTTCATTGTCTCTTCAAAGTTTTCGGGTTCTCATCCGTTAGTGAGTAGGACGTATTCGTTGGACAACAAACGTACAGACGGTTGTTTGTGCCTTATAGATCGTCGGACAACAATCTTCCCGGCTGGTTGAGAAGAAATTTCATCCTGATCCTCATTAGTCACATTGACTGCCTTATTATTGTCTCAAGATTTATGTGAAATCTTTCATAAATGGAAAAATTATGGGACGCTTTAGTTTACCACTCTTGGGCCATTCCCCGCCACAAACATATTGTTTAATATAAATTGTATTCTAGATAAAATCTATTGATCAAAAATGGCACCCATTCAAGAGATATTGAACAAATAGTTTCAACGCTTATCTTGTCCGTTTGGCCAGGTGCAGGTAATGCCTTCTTCTCTTTTTCAATATTTTTAATGGTATTCTCTTCAATAAAGATCACATCCCGTAATCAAACAAACTTCTTCTCTATAGGGTCATAAAATCTGAAACCCAGATCATCTTTTCCGTAGTACAGAAAGATGTATTGTTTCGTTTTTGCCTCTAACTTGGTTCTTTAATAATTGAAAATGTGCACAAACGCCTTGCACAAAAATACTCTAAGATGGCAATAGGATGGTTCATTTCCTGACCATATCTTCTCTGACATTTCACCATTCAAGGACTTATTGAGCGACCTATTGATAACAAATGCTGCCGTCTTTAGAGTTTCATCCAAGAAAAAGGATAATAAAAAAGTTTTGCTTTTTAAAAGTATGCATCTTATTCTCTCATTTTACTATAAAATAAATAGTATGCGGTTCATCCGCCAAGAGCTATAAGGCTAGCTAAAAATTTGAATGAAATGGGCCACTTTGTTCAAATTGTGACATTTTGGTGGTGTCTTTATTCGAAGGATGTATTTAGACTATACTATACTACCATTTGAGATCGATAGTAGGTATCAAACGCCCTGATATATTCTCCACTATTGTCGCTCTGAATGCACTTCAACTTTCTTTCAATTTCACGTTCCACTAGCATATAAAATTGTTCAAATATTCCATGAATGTGATCGTTGAACTTAAGTGGGTAAACTCATAATTTTCACAAGCAATCATTTATGAACAAAACAAAGTACTGTGCTCCTTTAAATGATTTCCTCTTGAATAGTCCACATACATCGGCATGAACCAAATCAAACACCTTAGTCTTTTTGGAAGGAGAGTCTATTCGGAATGAGACTCTCTTCTACTTTCCCACCATACAGTAAGGACACGTTTTTAGCTTAACTTCCTTTATGTATGGTATAAGGCCTTTCTTAACCAGATGATATAATCCTTTATCGTTAACAAATATGGATGGTGAGAATTTACTTATTGGTATATCCTTTGGTGCCAACAAAAAGTACGAGGTCTCCACGTTGCTAGAAGTGTTTACTTTACCTGCCTTAGTAGAGGCTTACAACACGTAAATGCCCGACATCTTTCTTCATTGAGCAACTACCAGGGACTCTTTGGTTAGTTTATATCCCCCATTACAGAAGACATTATAAAAATCGGTATCATCAAATCTTTCTATTGAGATGATGTTAATCCGTATGTGAAAAATGTATTGGACGTCCCTCATGATCAATTGAGTACCATTATTGGTGATAAGAGACACATCACCACAACCAACAACATTAGATGTTTCCGTTTCCCATCTTCAACACTGCAAAATCACCTGGAGTGCAAGAGGCCACGAGACCTTTTTGAGAACACGTGGATGGATGCTCCAATATCCACCACCCAATTAGTTGCCTCCTCAGAGAGATTTACAATGTTATCAACTTNGAACACAAGTTAGCAAAAGGTCACCTCCTGTGATCATTGAGGCCGAGGACTTATCTTTACCTCATCCTTTTTCTCTTTTCTCATTCTCAACTTTCGTATACTTCCATTTATAACAATACTTTTTGATGTGACATTTCTTGTCATAATTATGGCATTCAAAATTTTAAAATTTTGAGCGTGACTTACTTTGGCCCTTTTTTCTTGATTTTGGACCATGGCATTTACTCATTCCCATGATTTTGTCACGAGTACCATAGAGTGAGTAGATGTGGACCCTTGCAACCGTCGGACTCATTTATGAATAGGAAAGCAATCACATTGTTTAATCTTAGCGTGTCCTTCCTGAACAACAATGTTGTGACAATGTGGGCATATGAGGTTTGTAAGAAAGCTAGTAACACCAACGTTTTGTCCTCCTCCTTGATCTCCTCTTCAAGGGGTGAAAACTGCATTAAAATTCAATTGAACTCATTAAGATACTTTTCGAAACTTTCTCCTTCAGACAAGCGCAATCTATAAAACTGCTTATTCACGTGCAGCTTTATAATTAATGATTTAAACTTATATTGGCTTTTAAACTTCTCCCAAACCTCTACGGGGTCTGATAATCCAAGGATCTCCTGGAGAGTGTTGTCCACCAGGTATAACTTGATAGTGCAGTTGAGAAGATCTCTTTTATTTTACCATTCATCCTCGGTCAGATTCTCCTCATCCTTTTTTTTCACCACTTTTACTATTTCTTCTC
This sequence comes from Nepenthes gracilis, assembly GCA_033239525.1. Lineage (NCBI taxonomy): Eukaryota > Viridiplantae > Streptophyta > Magnoliopsida > Caryophyllales > Nepenthaceae > Nepenthes > Nepenthes gracilis. Next base: position 1,186,499 of record BSYO01000006.1, on the reverse strand, counting down.
GATTCAAGATATTTTTCACCCTTTCTTACTAGAGGATGAAATTATATTACTCGTTAAATTGCTCTACTTTGAATGGCAGATTCTTTGAAGAATACGATATCATTCGATCAAAAGCTTCTCAAATTGTACTCTCTAATACCTCTTGTTGGAAAAAAAATTGCGTCACACAACTTCAAGCATACACACATGAGGCTTATATAGATAGAACGAACTAGAATAGGCGGAGGAAGAAGAAGAAAACTTCCAAGATTTACGTGAAAATCTTTCTTTCACACTTTAATCGAAAACACAGTGAATAAAAAGAAGATAAAAATAAATCACGGATATTCTCTTGATATTTGGTGGATTTGCCACTCAAAATCGTTTTTCTTATTGGGCAAGCCCATTATGGCATACCCATCAAATACGAAGGATTATACATGTGACCAACACATAAGCGTCGATTCCAGAAGGAAAGCGCTCAAGGTAAGCTCGAGGAGGCAAAAACAATGGATGCGAGCTTGTTGTGCGCCCAAGGAGACAAACCCAGTGATGCTTGCGCCAATGCACACTCAACAGGTACTCGAATGCTCGGTTCGTAGTATAAAAACGCACTTATGTATTTTAGGACAAATCAATTGTAACTTTGATACTTAAATAGCGTTGATTTTGAGAGAAAAAGCAGAGAAAGCAAGAGAAAAGGAAAAAAAGGATGATTTATGTATCCCGTTGAATTTCGAATAATAATTCAATCTCTACCGATATTGGGTACGCTATTTTTAAAGTTGATAATAATATTTTATCAGTTTTATTTATTCTCTTTTGTCTTATATTTTTATTATTAAATTTATTTATGATAAGATATTATATATCTTTATGTTTGGTGATTTGTGTAATGAATTTATTGTATAGTGAATATATTTTAGATTGAATGGTTTATTGATTTTTTCTATTCTTAAGGAAGTTTTTCATGTCAAAATTGAGTATTTTTTGTTATTTATAATTATTACTTAATTATTATGTATTGTTGATTAATTCATTTCAATCTAAATGACTCTGAATTTGAACATGAATGAGGGACGAGAGAAGACAAATTGAGAGGCAAGAAAGAGAGAGGGGCAAATGTATCAATTATTGTTATTATTTATTATTATTTTATAAATAATATTAATTTTTATTATTAATTATACTCATATAAATATGTAAATATTTTTTTATCATAATAAATTTTAATTATTATTATATAAGATTAAAAATAATTATCAATTAAAAAATTTATCAAAATATCTTTTATATATTTCATAAATATAATACATTCCATTTAACATAAAAATATTCTAAAGTTATATACAATTAAAAACATATTAAATAATTTTATTTATAATCATCTTACTTAAATCAATAGTTAAATAAATATAAATTAAACTAATAAAATATTATAATTTCTCAGAAATAATTCATCCATTCGGATCACGTAATTTCCTCTTGACAAGCACGGGAAACTTAGCTTTTAACACGTATACACGTACAACTGGGCCGTCTTCAGCTCGGAACTCATTGAACACATGAACCGATGTGACTCAAATGTCAACAAAACAGAAAAGCGCGACAGGCAGGACGATTCATTAGTTGTCGCGACCGCCGTTGCCAAAAAAAAAGTACTCATCGTTTTCACTCGACTATCGTCTTCCTTTCTCCGCTGTTTCCTCTTTGCAACATTCATCAAAAGAGCTTGATTTTTGGGTTTTGCAGGTTGATTCCACATCGCTCTTCAATTGAATAAGGACAGCCCTTTTACTGTATTATGTTCTACTGATCTTTTAATCAGCCAAGGAATCAGATAAGGACTGTGATCGACCTTTTATAGTAAGGTTGCCCACCTCCCCTCTCAATTTTTTCTTCCTTTTCGTCTACTTTTATCATGTTCCTCGCCACCACTTTGTCTATATCTTAGCTGCCTTACGGAAATTGAACTTTTTCAGCTCAAAGATTGCTGGGATTTGGGATCTAGTAAATTCAATCAGCACATAGCTAGTTCCTCACAACTGAAACGAAGCTTGTTGACTCAACCTACAATTAGAAGCATTTGTAGAATCTTCATCTTTTCTTTTCTTTTTGTACCTTTCAACCTTGATATTAAAAAAAGAAAGCATTGGGTCTTGTTTCACCTCTCTGTGCCTACCATTTGGAGGGATCAAATGGGAAATTCAAAGGCGTTGCTAGGTTTCTACATTACAATAGCCTGCCTTGCATTTATTGCTTCAAAGATTATCATGTCAATCCTTCTCTACAAAAGATGGAAAAGAAAGCACACGTCAATCCAAGATATCGACTCAGGTAATGTTACGAGATCACTTGAAATTTCCCTTGACACCGAGTGTCTCTTTGAAAGGAAGAGAGCATGACGATATTCATCTGATTGGCAAAAAAACCCAGGTGGAAAAATGGTGATGTTTAGATCAACAATGACGAACTTCCTCAGATCAGATTCGTTCTTGAAGAAGACAATGAAGCTAAGCAACAAGGACATTATTGGCTCTGGAGGCTATGGCACAGTTTATAAATTGAGTGTAAACGACTCAATTTCGTTTGCCGTGAAGAGACTGAACAGGGGAAGTGCAGATCGAGATCGTAGTTTTGAGAGAGAGCTGGAGGCAATGGGTGACATAAAGCATAGAAATATTGTAACTCTCCATGGATACTACACTTCCCCACACTATAATCTCCTTATCTACGAGCTAATGCCTAATGGAAGTCTTGATGCTGTTCTCCATGGTATGCCTCTATTACAAGTTAAAAACACCCACCAGCGCCCATCGGCTTTTACAAGACATGTTCTATTACTACTCCAGCATTTTATACACTCTTAACATTTTCTATAGAGTTGATTATTGGATTTTGAATTATTTTCTTGTAAGCGTCACAACTATTAGACATGTTGGCTTTTAACTTTGGCACAAGTAGAGAAATTTGTTTGATATTTACAGCTCAAGCGAAGGCCGTTTTTAGTGGCACAGTTGAACAGTGCCTTCGCATGCGTGAAGGCCGCACATTGCGTGACAAAAAGTGGTGTTCTCACACACGATATGCGCGTAAAAGGCCCGCATGCATAAGTAGTTTAGCGCACTCATACATGATGGATCCATATGTTAGAGGATAGTTTTTGAAAAGTGTTTTCTCTTTGCATTAGACAATAGCTGTCGCCATTGGGATGCTAGACTCATTTTAGCGTTTTGTTCTTTTTGGGTCAATTAAGGGAGGAAAAAATATGAGTTCTTTTGCAAAAAACCTTGAGCGATGAATTAGAGGAGAAGGGGAGGAGGGAAGTAGGAGATTTTCCCAATTTGTGGGTATTCATTAAATTTTCGATTTTTCATCATCTCAGGTATATTGTTCTAATTATTGTGTAGAATATTTTTACCAATGATATTCTTCATTTACTCTCTTGTTGGTCATTTATGGATTTGCCTAATTTGTGATAAACACAAATATAGTTTCGAAAGATATATCATAAACAGACTCATATTTTGGTAAAGACCTTTTTGTCATAATTTATTTGTTAATTAAAAAGGTTTATCACGAAAAATTTACTAATATATTTTGTTATATGATTTCTTACTCGTAAATATGTGTCATTATTGAGCGTCCTTGTGGATTCGAACAAAGAGTTTGGTAGTCGATAGTGGTAGAGGTTTGTGATGGGTGTGGTGGCACTTGTAACAGAGCATAAGATATTTGTTCAGCGAACAAATATCTTATGATGAAATCTAGATGGGTTTTGTCTGTCTTAAAAGGATGCAGTTTTAAACTTTCTGAGTTATTGGATTTTCATATGAAGAATTCGGATGCAGGAAAATCAAAGAATAAGGTGAAGTTAGATTGGCCTTCGAGATACAAAATAGCGGTAGGAGCGGCGAGGGGAATACTGTATCTTCACCAGGACTGCATTCCTCACATTATTCACAGAGACATTAAGTCGAGCAACATCCTGCTTGATGGAAACATGGAGGCTCGGGTGTCTGATTTTGGACTAGCTGCATTGATGGAGCCAGAGAATACTCATGTCTCCACATTTGTGGCCGGAACGTTTGGATACTTAGCTCCGGGTATGATGCCGGGCAATGGCAACAGGATCATTGTCATCTACCTGCTCTCTGTTTTTCTCCACAGATTTTTTTTTTGGAATCTAGAAAAATTTAAGGACAAGAAAATTAATTAAAAATATAAAAATAATAAAAATAATAAAAAGAAATCCCTTTTCTAAAAAATAAATATTATAATACACATTTTTCATGAAAATTTTTTTATAAGTTTCTCCACCGTCCAAAAATAGAACAATAGTTTCATTTGATTTTCTTTTCATTTGTTTCAAACTTTCATGAATATAAACAAGCCTTATGGAAACTTCTGCTTTTTCCGTTTGCGCAGAGTACTTTGACACAGGGAAGGCAACGGCGAAAGGTGATGTTTATAGCTTTGGCGTGGTGTTGTTGGAGCTTTTGACGGGTAGAAAGCCGATGGGTGAGGAGTTTCTTGAGGAGGGAACCAAGCTGGTGACCTGGGTAAGCCTTAAAACCCCATTCCAAGCTTTTCTGTGGCATCTCCCTTGTTAGTGGCAGAGATTTTCAATTTTATAAATTGTGTTGACACTTGGACATATAACACATGTCACGTTTCAATGGCAAATTTATGTGATACATATATGACCCTTATGCGACATTTAAAAGTTATTTTGGTGGTTTTGTCAACTAATTTTATTACTGGATACTATTTTAACAAACCGAATTTTTATATTTTTTAATTAGTTACACATATTTTTTATGTTTTATATTTATATATAAATAAAGATCTGCTATCAGATTCAAAAAAGAAGTAAAAACTCAAGAAAAAAATATGAGAAATAAAAATTTACAAATATTAGGCATTTTTTTTAATTGTTTATTGTATGAAATAATTAATAAAAATTAGATAACCTTACTTTGTTAGAGATTTTTGGTTTGATTTTATTAGTATAAATGCAGTCAAATAATATTTTATTATATTCCTGAAATAATTTACACGAACTAATTTGTACTTATAAAGGGTCAATAATATTTTAAGGAAAGTGATATTATAAAACAGCTAAAAACATTGCTTTTAAAATGATTTTTAATTCATTAAATGATCATGAAAGGCCCCAATTTTTCAGCACCTAATAGATTTCAATCCCAAGTACAAAATTGGGAGAGGATATTTTAAAATAAAGATTATAGAAGGAGAGCAAATTATTGGATAAAAAAAGAGAGAGAGAGAGAAAAAGAAGAGGTTGCTGTCGATCCATAAAGGAGAATTAATCCCTCAACAAAAACCGAGGGGGAAAGCCCTTCTGAGGGGCAGATGCCACTGAGAAAAAGACTCCACCAAGTCCCACAACTCTAGGCTGACAGAAAATTTTTCAGCTCAGGCTAGAAATCTGAGGTCACAAACTAGAATCCATATTTTGCTCAGACGAGTTGATATTTCTTTGGAAAAATGACACTAAGTTCATGAGTTGTGTTAGAGATTTGGAATATTGGTAACAATAAAATAATAAATAACTGCACAGTAAAATCTTAAATTTATATTTGGCAAAGAAGAAGATGTTTCATTATTTTTCCATAAATAGGGTCACAGAAAGAGCTTGATCTCTATTTATTTATTTTAAAAAAATTTTATCAAAACCCTAATGGAATTGTCATATATATATATATATATATGTGTGTGTGTGTGTGTGTGTGTGTGTGATGAACACAAGATATAACATATCCATATATTTGGTCTCGTCCCACTGCTACTACCACTAACTTTTATTTAAAATTCATATCAAATTGCATTGTAAATTATTTGGGTCAGGTTTTCAAACAGCTGGTCACACAAAATGAATTTGATTTCACACAATAATTTTGATTCCTGTAATGTTGAACAGGTGCAAGGTGTTGTTCAAGAGAAGAGGCCAGAGCATGCGCTTGACAGTAGCTTGGACCCTTATCCTGCTAATGAAGTTAACCAGGTGTTGAGTATAGCACTATTGTGCTTAGAACCAGAGCCTTCGAAACGACCCACAATGGCCACCGTGGTCAAGATGCTCGAGCACATTAAATCCGAGAAACATGTTTCAGGTTCTTCATCAGCAGATATTTTACCAAAACTCTGCACTGAGTAAACGTATTTTCACACCGGTTTAGCCCAAGTTTACACTTCATCCCGAGGCATTTGACAGAATCAAATGTACGATGATTCGGATCGGTGGCATAACTAAGGCATAGCCATAGATGGAGCAGAAGAATTTGAAGGATTCCATTGCAGAAGCTTTAGCCATAGGAGCTGTGATATCTTCAGGTCATTTACTAAAGAGCCTAGCCATAGTATTTTGCACACAAATGCTAGCATATGCATATCAACACTGGTGCTTTTTGGCCGTGGGGGATAAGAAGTCTTGTATCACGGCTTCAAACGTATTTGTCAGTGGTACGTGCTAGTGGAATATCTGTTAAGCATAATAATTAGCCTTGATTTTTCAATCAGTGTAATTCTGCCCCTCCATCCTGAAAATCAAAGTTGTATTATTCCTCTAATCTCCTACTTAATCCTATTTAATGGTGGGCACTCTCAAATTGAGAGGTGTCGTGCATTTCAACTCTCACGTCGTTCTTAGTCTGAGGTCCTATAAAATTTGCTAAAATCCCAGTGAGATTTTTTTAAAGAGGGATTACAATCAATGCAAAAAAGGAAAAAAAAAGGAAAAAAAGAAGAAGGTGGTGTTAGATTTTTTAGATAGAATTATCTCAAATAACATATCACATGTTTAGTAATTTATTAAATTAATTAAAGTTTATAATTATATACTTTTATTATATTTTATTAAAAAAATTATTTTCTTAATTAACTTAATATTTAATAAAAAGAATGACATTTATATAATTAAAAAATTCGTTCACTTTTTATCCTACAAATGATAAAAACATCCATTATTTATTATTGGTATTCAATTGACGATCTTTTTGAATTATGTGGGGGTGTTTTTAGATTCAAAATGCAATATTTCCTACATAGTTCTAAGTTCTTTGAGTAATAATTTTAAGTAATGATCTATGTATAATATAAACATTTATTTTCATATTATAAAATAGTTAAGTAACGTGACAATATTTTAAAGATAAAATCTTAAAATCTCATAAAATTCTTGCTGTTCTTCCGTTTTTCCATTGAGGGCATAAATTATTTAGCATTGTAGCCTTTAAATCTTTTAGATATTTGCTTTGTAAGTCATGAGCTCTAGAACCAATCAAGTCGCAAGTTGTGGGCTTGAGCGGCTTTAAAGTTGTGAGCTTATCGCGGGTTGCACTTGAAAAATATTTACTATTTGGTTTTTTAGAACTTGCTACGAGTCCATTGCAAGATTTGTGCTTAAGTGTCATCCACAATTTAAAATTTAAAATTTTAAGTTTTTATCCATTTAGGATTTTCTTTGTCATGAAAATTTTGATGTGCGAAATCGTTGATTGCTTTTACTTCTGGTTGAGTGTGCATATAGAGCTATCAGGACCATGGTATATGTTATTTGTATCAAATATTCAAGCTTTGAAATTGGGCTCTTTATATTCTCTAATAATAAGATTTTATAGGTCTTATAATCTTAAGAGTACGTTCATTAAGTTATTTCAATTATCGTAATAAACTTATTTTAAAATTAAAAATTTTGGTTGAAAAAAATTATACACTGTTACTACTTTTTAAATTTCGGTTTCTAAAAGTTTGAAACTTTCTAGTTGGTTTGAGGAAACTAGTGGTCGAGCACTCCAAAAGGTGGGGTTTTAGACTAATTGTATTCAGAGGCTTAATGTTTTGTGGTTGTAAAGCCAATTTGATGAATTAGGGATGAAAAAGCTCATACATCACAGAAGAAAAGTGAGGACTTGGGAGTGAAAATGGAAAAGAGAATTAGCATTTTTCTCATTTGAGTGTGTTTAAATCTATGCTTTTTATGGTATAAGATTTTGTTAATATAGCATTCAAAACTATTAAGTTACAAGACATTAATTATAATAATTCCCCTTGGAAGTAGACGTTCATTCACATTTGTTGTACCTTATTATACCTAATTAACTTCAAAATACCTAGTTAATGTGGGTTTAATATACAATAATGGTAGAGTGTCACCAATCATTAAAAACAGTGGAGACTCGACTGCCTTCATTAATTATAAATACCCCTCGAGATACACAGTCAAGAACAAGAAAAAAACAAACAAATAGCGTTCTCCTTCCAGCGTTGATAAGCCGCTTACGACGCAAAGTGCCCAGTTACAAAAAGAAACCCCGGAGAAGAGCCCACAGTATACTATTGAAAAGGCAGATAATCTCTCCTTATCTAAAAACGTTCCACGTTAAACGCCCATTTTCATTCAAGCCGCCATCCAGGTGTGCCCTCCACATAAGTCGTCGCAACTCAGTTGCACCCTCCGTATTAGACTCAACTTTTACTCCCACGAATTATTCTCACATTTTCTCATTTTTTTATTTTTTACGAAAGATTGTTAATTCGAATATTAGAGTATAAATTGGAGAGCGAATCTCGATGTTTTCCTCTAACATTTTGCCTTCAATTATGATGTGTAGGGTTTAGATTTGGAGTTACTAATCTAAATCCGTTTCAATTTGACCCAAAGAGAAAGATCAAGTGGATTTCTAAACTTAACAGTAACCTGAATCCCGTGGACGTATCATTGACGCCGTCTGTAGGTGATAGTAATTGAGAGATTAGAATTTGAAGAGGGAATAATAGGCATTGCTTAAAATTCAGAATATTGGGTAAGATTTAACAATATATTGATGGCACTCACAATACTTAAATAAAAAAAAAGTTAGATGACATACTACTTCTCTTATATGAGTTATATGGTTAATTAAAATTATTAAAAGTAGATAGTTATTTTTTATATATAAATTGAAATTATATAATTATATTATTGTGGTTTGTAAAGACCATAAATATAAAATAAGTCTTTGACAATAAAAGTAATGCATTATGGCTAACATGTTATATGATTTCTCTAATAGAGATTTTTTAAGTGTCCCACAGTAATTTTTTTCTAAATCAACAGTTTCTTAAAAGTGAAATAACTCTCATATCTAAGGAGACATATCTCATAGTTAACATTACGCCTCACTTTATTATTTTCAAACATTATAAAATAGTTTAATATGTATAAAACATATTTAAAATATTTCAAAACATGTTACAATTAAAAATAATAAAATATTTTGAAATAGATTGGATTACGTTGAAACATGTCATCCTCGGAAATATATCAAACATGCGTTACATACTAATATACTAAATTATTGGTGGTGTTATCATCAAGCAATCAAGCTATCATCCTCCAAATCGGCATCCCTTTCAATATGGCCTAACTTCGATAGCTAGCAGTCAAGATTCCATGAATGCCCATGAAAGTATCGGCATCTACCCGCAGAGCCTTTCATGACTTGATTGGATTTGGGATAGTGAACAAGGAAGATTTGGTGTAATAGGAGTATTTTATAGTAAATTACTCAACTTTTTAGCAATATTATTGTTACCTATGCTCAATTGTAAAATTCTGCTAGGATATAGTTTTTAAGTGTTGATATGATCATATTTGAATTGGCCCATTTGATTAACAAGAATTATATACACCAATGAACTGTAATAGTTAATCAAGTTGGTTGAATTATTTCTAGGTCTAGTCATTTCATGTATAAAATATATTAGTAAAGTTGATCTTTTAGTTTAAGTGTTATTAAGGGGATGGGACATGACAATCAATTATGTTTTATTTGGTGGTTTAACTCGAACCAAGTTACCTACATTACATCAAATACATAAGAATATAATTATCCATTTTACACGATATTAAAAAAATTATTTTTTTATTTGAGTCTATTCTAATATAAGTATTGAATGGACTATAATATCTTTTTAATCATTTTTTGTCTAAGCTTTATAGGTTTTAGGCCATATTACAAGGTATTGATAGTAGTTGGGTAACAATATAATAGTATATTTGGTTTTACAAAGCTTAAAGGAAAAGTTACACATGAACAAATTTTATCATATAATTTATAATAGTAACTAATATTTAGATGGTATTAAGTTATTTCTGACATATGTGTTTGATTTATGTAATTATTAAAAAAATATAATGATTTGATATTTTTAAATATAATGTAACATAGCATAACTAGTAGATTACATAATTTTTCGGATATTTGACTCAAGGTTTTTTTCCAAACCAACAACATTTAGAAGCAAAATAAATGGCATAATTAAGGTGGCATATTCCATGTACGTACCAACAATAGATTCGCATAGAACCAGGACCTCTAGCTTGTCAGTCATTTTCACATCATATCTTGAGGACAAATTGCTTTCAGGAAAAAACGGAAAAAGAAAAAGAAAGCTTGAGGACATTTGTTTGTTTGTTTGTTTTAAATAAATAAATAGAAGATGGCCTTGGCCTAATGATTTGTCTCCTCGTTGGTAAATCACAAAAAAATTGACTTGCTTTTGAAATCAACTTACAGATAAAGTTTGCTTTGTTTTAATCTATACTTTATAAGTTTAAGTCATACAAATATTTTTGATGCATTATATGAGATACATATCCATTTCACTCATATTAAAATATATAATAGAAAAAATTTAATATAATAATAATAATAATAATAATAATAATAATAATAATAATATTTTTATTATTATTATTGATAGTGTTTAAACTAAATGGGTCAAATAAAAAATTAGACTTAGGTCAAGTTGGGCCATGCTAACGAATGAACAAGTTCCAAACCAAGTTGGCTGAGTTCAACCAGGTCGGCTAAGTAGTAGACAAAACCAACCAAATTATAGATTAAAATGGTTGATCTTCAAACTTGGCCGTGGTCTTAATTAGGTTGATAAAAAATGATACCAAAATCAACTGAACTCTAAATAATCCAGCCGTCAGACCAAAACAGTTGAGCTTTAAGGCAAGCTATTTGGGCTCTAGACCAAATTATTCATCATTTGGGTCATTAAAATGACTATTAGACAACCTGACTGAGTTCCAAATAGGGACAATTGATCACCTGCAAGTATTCCATGTTGACTAACAATAAAATGTATCCCAACAATAGTCAAGAGACTTTTGAAAAGATAGAATGTGTTAGAATGCTTTCCAATAATAGAGAAAATTGTGTAAAGAAACACTCACCTCGGTTAAGGTCCTCAAATATCTTTGAATGATAGGTCTAGAATGAATATTTGGTCACACACAACAAGACCCTGGCAAAGATGAAGTGCTATGAGCCTAACTAGCGGATGGGTTTGGCGTGGTATCATTAGATTAAGTAGGAGCCATGACCCCATAGCAAGCTTAGAATGTGCGGTAATTATCAAGGTAGCACACTACGTAGATGCGATCTCATCTCTGTGGACCCCATAGAGATGGTAGCGATAGGAGCAACAAGCTCTGAGAACAACTCCTCAGTAGATTTTGTAGGGGTGGCAGCAATATGAGCAATGAGTTCTAAAAATACAGTCTCAGTGGACTCTACGAGGGTGGTAAAAACAATTGCAATGGCTTTCAAAAATGTCGCCTCAATTAATTCTGTGAGACTGGATACAATAAGAGCAATAAAGTTTGAAAATCCCACCATCACGGTGGATTCCACAAGAACAAGAGTAACTGATTTAATGGGTTCCAAAAACTCAACCTCATAGGATGTGGCAAGAAAATCTACAACATAAGTGATGGACCATAAAAAAGTACCAACTGACTGAATGATTGGTGTCAGAAGCAGGGAGATAAATAATGTGGGTTGGAAAGCTGTCAGTGACTAGAAAAAAATGATCGACTTAGCAGTATCCTACGCCGTGGCCTCAACAATGACAACCTCAGTCTCCATACTAATGGAATCCTTGGAAGAAGTGGGAAGAATCATAGCCAATCGTCCCCTCAGCGGTGTCATTGAAATTTTGAATCCTCCTCAATGATGACTTTTTCCTCTTCGAAATGAAAGGAGGAGCGATCAAGGCGAGAACTATGGTGGTGGTATTGAAATTGAAGTAGTGCTGAGCCTTCTCTAAAGCCACCTCTATCAAAACATCACTTGATTGCCTTACAACATCAAATACCACTAAATCAAATTGAAACCAAGTTTGCAAAAGACTAGTTCCTTGAAAACAATGAGCCAATCTCTCCCTAACTTATTTGGCCCCGTCTATTAGGAAGGGTCCATCTCTCTGGAACCCAAGCAAAAAGAATTGTTCCATTTACTTGTTGATCCAATTTGGTTTCTACCCTTTATAGCAATTGCATGGCATAGGGTCAAAGAGATAGCCATGGTGCCAGAAGAACACGCACAACAATGAGATACTTCACTCCCAATGTAGCATTTGCTTTCTAATTTATACTTTATAATATTAGAAATTGATTAAACTAAGTGATTGTTGAATATGTGTTCTTGGATAAAAAAATCAAATAATTGAAAGAAATAGAGTGGTGATTGAACCACATTTGAATCGCGCTCGTTCGCCGATGATAATACTATAACACCTAGGAAAGAACATTTGTGCACGCATGAGAGTATGTAGTGGCTCCTGTGTATCATATGATGGCTCACTCTCATGCGCCGTCTCACTCACCCATCAGGATATTTAAGTGATTATTATCTAATTGTTAGTTTTTATTTATTTATTTATTTATTTTTTTTTTGAGATTTGAAAAAGGGGAGAAAAAGAGAAGAGGTATAGAAATAGAAGAAGGGAGAGAAAGAGGTGGAAGATGATTTTGAAGCTTTTCAAGTTAGATTTAGGTGAGATTTAACTTAAGATATGTGTATTTAAGATATTTTTTCATTTATTACTAAAATATTTATAATATTTCTTTTTTTATTCAAATAGACATGCATGTAGCCCTTTATTATCATTCTTTACTTTTACTTGTACGTAGGTCCATATTGCTCACATTTTATGAGATTTTAAGGATTTTATCTATTTTCATAAAATTTATTAAGAAACATTACAATATTGAAATAATTAGTATTGCATGTTTTTTTATATAAGTATTTGAAAAAAAATTCTATTTTAAAATTCGTAAAGATTATTTATTTATCAAGTTGATAATTCATATATTTATATAGAGTCTTTTTTTATTTAAAATAAAAATCATTGTAGAGAATTAATAAGATATATTTAAATGTATATTAATATATTATTTATAAATAAATATCGTTATTTAATATTCATAGAATCATAAAGTGGCGTTTACTCTTATCTATAGGAGATAATATATAGATAGTTCACCATTGATTTTAGATAGTATTGTATGGCCTGGAGTATGATGTATAAATTTGTAGTCCGATATTTAATATTTGACTTTAGTTGGTAAGATTATCACAAATATTTGATTCTAATTTATTTTACATTTCACATATAATTATTGATACCATTAATACTTTTATATTTTTGTCATGTATATTCACCCACACATATTTATGTTTTATTAAATTTTAGACTTACTCCTCTTATATTTTATTCTTTATTTGATTAGCAAGGTGGACGACTTACAAGTTTGACTGAAGATGAATTCTAAATGATTAGATTGTAGTAGTTATATTGTATATTTAGGATTTGTTGTGGAGTTTGTAAATATTAAGGCTTCATTACTATGGATTGCATTATTTATGTATTTCTATATTGGGTCAGTGGGCCCCATTTTGTAGACTATTTTATATTTAAGATGATGATACTCATTGCTAACCTTAGATGATTTTCCTTATGTTTTGATGAATTTCAAATTATTTTATTGATTATAGGCAAAACGAGAAGAGTTTGGTCAATCTTGAAATATTTTTATTATTAGATTAGAGCTAATTATAGAAATTAATTATTTAGTTTACATGGTCTAACTTGATTTCAATTTTATTTTTTGATTTATAATTTGCTTTATTAATGTCATATTATTTCAATTTAGTATTAGAGTCATAACAAAAATGTGGTATTAAAATATGTCATAAGAAAAATTTCTTAAATGATCTATCTTTGCTAAACTTTGTGAATGATGATGTGATAAATGCAAAATATGAGGAGGTCAAGGTGATGCTGGATTTGTATAGGAAGACAACCATTTAGGTGTCATGTTGAAGATGGAGGATGTAATAGATCATAGTACAATGACAAAATGCTAAAGAAGATAGAAATCTAAGAGAGATAACCACATATGATAGATTTTCCAACGACAGAGTTCATGTATTCATGGGGGATTCAAAGAGTAGAACAGATGTTTGAGATAATTGGTTATCTGACAAGGAGAAAGTAAAATTTGCTATTTATAAGTTAAATGGTGTGGTTAATTATTGGTTGGCCATAAAAAAGGATAATTTTGGGATATAAAGATGAGGAGATTGAATGGGATATGTTCATGAAAGTATTTCTAGATAAATATTTTTCAATGAGCTTCTATGAACAATAAGAAAATGAGTTCATTTGGTTTAGATAAGAAAACTAAACGGTAGTAAAGTATGATGTCAAATTTATCGAGTTGACGCTAATTGTTTCACAAATGATAATGGATGGGACAGGGAGGGCGAAATAGTTTTTTAAGGCCTGGAGTACACAATAGGAAGACAATTGGTGTTACTATGTTTGAAGACCTAATGAGTAGTGATTTATCGAGCCTTACTCATTGAGTTAGAGTTTGAAAGGGAAAATCTTTTGAGAAAAAAATGTTGGCCGAGTAGGTAGAAATTTGGATCCGGTGAATGCTACAAGGTGATGAAATCCCATGAGAAGGGGATAGAGAAATCCATTGAAATTCAAGCCGCGTTGGGTAGATAACAATAATTAAAGACAGTGTGTGATCATTGTGGGAAGTTTCATGGAGGATAGTTGTAATACAGCAAATCAGAATATATTTTAATTGTGGTTAAGTTAGCCATATAACAAAGTAGTGTCCTTACTTATCAGACAAATTTGTCAAAAGCCTAGTGTGCTAGGAAGGAATTATGAGGCAATTGCCAAGGACACTGAAGCTTCCCTATTGGTGGTCAAAGATAACATGCTAATATTTAAATCTTTAGCACATATATTGATTAATTTAAGGATTATACATTCTTTATGATCCTCAAGTTTAATTGCCATTTGTATGCCCCATTAAGAATTTTGGATTATGCGATAGTAGTGTATACTCTGGTGGGTAAGTCTTTATGGTGAATATCATGTACTCGAGATATATTATTTGGGTAAATAGATTTAATATGTTGTAGATTTATAGAAATATATAATTTTGATATTATTTTAGGATAAATTAATTGGCATGTTATCACGTAAATTTAGATTATTTTCATAAGAGGGTATAATTTTCTATTCCGAGGTGTTAACCCTTTGGGTTTTAGTGACATATAAGGAAAGAGTTAGCATATCTAATTTTCGCATTGAATGTATGTCATTTGATGTAAGATTGATCCATTTTGCTTACATCACATTTGCTGAGAGCCACAATGTGCCAATTGAAGAGATACGATGATTTAAAATTTTAAGAATGCTTTTCCAGAAGAATTGTCAAACTTGTCATTGAATAGAAAAAATTGAGCTTCTTGCAGACTTAATGCTGGGATCCATACTCATTTCTAAAGCTCAGTATGGGATGATCCTTTTAAAATTAAGGGAGTTGAAGCAGAAATTGTAATAATTATTTAAGAAAAGATTCATTTGAACAAGTATGTAGTTTTGGGAAGCCCATGTGTTATTTGTGAAGAAAAATTATGGATCAATGATATTATTTATTGATTATTAGGAGTTGAATGAAATTACGATAAAACTATGTATCCCCTACTAATAATTGATGACCTATTTGACTAATAGCAAGGGGTGCATATTTACTCCAAGGTTGATTTACATTCATGGTACAATCAACTTAGAATTAAGAAAGAGGACATAAAAGACATCTTTTCAGATGAGGTATGACCATTATAAATTTCAGTAATGGTATTTCGTTTGACTAATGTATAGTGGGATGTATAGATTTGATAAATTAAACTTTTTAAATAATATTTAGATCATTTTTGTTATAATTTTTATTAATGATATTTTAATCTATTTGAAAAATTTTAAGAAATATGAGAGCGATTTGAGAATTGCATTGCAAGTGCTAAGAGATTGATGATTGTTCTCAAAATTGAATAAATTCTTAGATCACATCAATAGGATATGTTTGGATATATCTTAATATAATATTTATAAATAAAAGGTTGCTATTGAATATCAATCAATCTAAAAAGAAGCATTTCTTTCGTCTATATGATATAATGTATAAATAGGTTACCTATAGATTTTAAAATAGTGGTATATGACTGGGAGTACAAATATATAGTGCGACTTTTAATATTCAACTTAAGTTGATGAGATTATTACTAACTCTTTGTTTTTACTTATTTTGCATTTTTGCACTTAATTACTAACATTATTGACTCTCTTATATTTTTGTGATGCATGTGCACACATGCACATATGTTTTTTTTTAGATTCACTTTTATTTCCTTTCATATTAGTGGTATGGATGCCTTGCAGGTTTAGTCAGAGAGGAGTTTTGAAGGATTAGATTATAGTGGTTTTATTTTGTATTTGGAATTTGTTTTAGAGTCTACAAACAATTGGCTTTGTCATTGTGGGGTTATATTATTGATATATTTCTATATTTGGGTTGGTGGGCCATGATTTATGGACTATTTTATATTTAAGATGATGATGTTATTGAATTACAATTGTAGATTTTCCTTACAATTTAATGAGTTTTAAGCAAGTACACTAATTATAGAGATAAATAAGGAGAATTTGATCGATCATGGAACTTCTTATCTAAGTTTTGGAGTTAATTGGAAAAATTAATTATTTGATTTGTGGAAATCAATTTAATCTTGGTTTTCATATTTGGTTTATTATTTTTATTAACTTGATAATGATTTGTTACCTACTTACCAAAAAAAAAAAAAGATAATAATTTGTTACCAAAGTCGTGACGATGAAGATACACCATAAAAATTTGCAAAAGTGTTGAGAATCTCAACAGGCTTAGTGGCAATCAGAAATATCGAGCTTTCTTTTAGGAGGGCTTCTAAATGACGATGAAACTTGACGTTTAGAGTTAAGACTCCATTTGTAGGCAAATGCAGGGCTAAGCAGAATAACTGATGATTATAGTATTAGGCACAAAAAGCCTTCCTTTCTCCCTGTGTTTTATTGACATCTAAAAAACGTAACTGGCCACAGGCATAGTTTGCATTGTAGAGTTTGTCTCATAAAAGATGATATTAGAATAGCTCCAGACATCAGTATAGCCTTGCTCAGTTGGACCTTACTCATGACCATCATTTTCATTTTTTCAGAAAGAACTAAGGAAAGAGTTGAGGTCACGATAACACAAATCTGAATGTTTAAGTTTCTCTGAACATTTCTCAGAACATCCTTAGTGAAGAGTTACCAAAAGCTCTTCATAGTTGTAGAGGCACACTGTCTTCAAGAAATACTAGAAGATTCGTATGACATCTAGTCTAAAGAAACCTAATAGTAGTTTTTCAAGAAGGGAAGTGTGGGGTAATGTTGGCCCCATGTCTTAAATAGACCATAGAGACCTAAGCCATTAGAGTAGAATTTTGGTGCCAAAAAAGATTTGTGACATAACAAGAATTAATGAATAGAGGTCTTTTTAATTGGAATAGTTTTATTATGATTTAGTTATTTAGAGATTATAAGTTAAAGTAATAAGTGTATAATTATAGTGAATAAAAGGCTTTGGAAATGAGTGAGTCAAATTATTAAAGAAAAGGCAAAACACTTTAATTTCAATGAAATTCAAGTTTACAATCTTAAAAATCGAATTCCGCTTTTCAGGTTGGAAGGTAGTAATTAGTGTGATCTTGACTTAGCTTTGAAGATTAAATTGAGAAGTAATTTTTATTCTTTGGATGTCACATTTTGATTTATTATATATAAGATTTGCATTAAAAGATTTAAAAACCTTATTTAAAATCTCTTATATCAAAATTTGAAAGTACACACCACTATTCTTGTTCATAGCAAGCAAAATTAGATTGAATAAAAAAATTATAAAAACATATGAAATGAAAAGGAGAAATAAAGTGTGAAGTATGAGTTTTGAGTTTTAAATTTAATTATGATTAATTAAGTTAAAAATAGTAAATTGAGGCAAAAGAAGAAAAAAAATTGGGTCAAAAGTAAATTTTAAACTGGTTAATGTGCATTGATAGATGCCTAATCGACGCCTAACGTGCACTCATGCATGGATGGGTAGAGATGTCATACCTGATAGACGCCTGATTGAAACTCGAGCGTGCTTTTCAGTGTACTCGTGTTCGCTGCATGCTTAAGAGATGCTCGAGTGTGTTTTCTTGTGTGCTCAACATTTGACACATGCCTGAGGTGGGACTCATGCATCACCATGTTTGGCGCTCAATGTACGAACGAGTGCCAATTTTCTATATATATTAGGTTCGGATGATTTTCGGTTATTTTTGTCAAATTTTTAAGAGTTGATAGAGAAGAAGAAAAGAAGAAGAAAGAGAAAGAAAGAGGAAGCTAGAGAAGGTAAATTAAAGTAATTTCAAGCAAAATTTTGATAAAATTTAAATTAAGGTAAATGCATTCCAAACTTTCATTCTCTCATTGTTGAATTCTTTCTACTTCTTAGAGTATTTCTTATCTCAAATATTTATGCATGACATATTTTTATAACTAAGATGATGATAATTTATATACATAAACTTTCACTCCCATTCTTTACAAATTTTATGAAAATCATGTTATTAATTCATATACTTTAGCTTATTAAGTTATTTTTCTACAATTTTTTTACATGTATGTGTTGAATTTATGATTTAATGACTTTTATATGATCTAATTTTATATATAATGTTCTTGTATACTAAAAATTTCTAAGTATAAGTTTTATATATTCCTGAATTTTATAAATGTCCCTACATGCATGTTATTTAAAATAAAATGTTGAAATGTCACAATATTGCTGATTTTTTTTTTTTATGAAATTTTCTGATAATGTAACATTATATACTTTAAATTAATTATGTTGAAGTTTTTGCGCATGATAAGGAATGAAAAAAATTAAAGAAAAACTTTACAAAATGTTAAAGAATTAAGAATATTTTTTCTCTTGAATGAGAAAATATATAGATTATGAAAAATTGTATTGAGCTTTCATATGTCTAACTATTGAATCATTATAATAAGTTCAGTAATCGTATATTATGGTATATCTTAGTATATCATAGTAGTGGTTGATATTCGAATCTATTATTTACGGATAAAATGGTATTTGGCCTCATATATAGGATGATTCGTGTGCCGGCAGACCTACTAGTTTTGAATAGTATTGTATGACTTTTGGTTGTGTGAAAACAAATATAACTTAAATTTTAATTATCCGTTTTTTTAATTGGTAAGACAATACTGGCCCTTGGTCCCTAAAAAAACTATATATTTAAATATGAATCTACGTGGTACATTTTGACTACACACTGAAAAGATATATTTAAAAATTATGTATAATTTTTATGAAAATCTAAAGTATTACATTTGAAATTGATCTATTATTTATTCTGAAATATTTTAATATAAATTACATGTTAAATTATATAAATGATATATTTTGTTGAGTTTTTAGTTCACTCATATTTATATTTTTTGTTAACCCGTTCAAATTAGAGGTTCGGATACTCGTAGGGAGGTAAAGTTCTATTCAAGAGCTAAAGTTGAAGAGATTTCATATTAGCTTTAGAAAAAAATAAGTAGTTGTATTTTGTTTCAGTTAATGTGATTTTGTATTAACTTAATTATAGTATTGCAGAATGAGCAATGTTATTGGATTACCATTTCATTATAGTTGTTCAGATATTTTAATTTTAATTTAAATATGACTTTTACGTATTTGTTGCATCCCGGGTCCGCGGTTACCGTACGGATTAGGGAGCCTTCGGATTTCATAGCACGCGGCGGCGTCGGTCGAAGGGTCTGGTCTTCGTCACTATGAACCTGGACCTGCACAACACAAACAACAAATAAGAGGTCAGGGGTCCGGCAGGATTTCTCCCACCGAGGTCGCTCCAACGCTCAAGTCAGCAAATTCCCGCAATGAACGGAAACGGTGCACGCTATGAGCGGTGTGCGGTTGAATGCTGTAAGAGCATAAGAGATGCTCGTGTAATGGTATGGAGAATGCAGTGAGCAGGTTTTCGAAGGCATGGCTTCCTTGATGCACCGCAGTGGGTGGCTGACACTCCCGTAGTCTGAGTAGACGTGAGGTGAGTAATCGTGAGCTAGCTCGTGCCAGACGGAAGTGAGTCAATCCTCAGTTCCAGCTCGTTGCTTTCTTGTGACCAAGTCGAGAAGAAGGAAGCTCCGAGCTCGTCAATTGAGTCAGAGTCGGAATCGGAATCAGGATCGGAATCCCTTCTTCGTGGGAAAGGGGAGCCTTTTATAGGCCCTTCCCCGTTGGACACTGGGTGCAAGAATTCCAAATGTGAGGGCTTCCGCGCCTCTGGTCACTGTCGTGGACCGTCGGTCATGTCGGTTGTCCTCTTGCTGTGGCTGGCACGCTTCTTGGCGTTGCCGGCCACGCCCGACTTTTCCCTGAGCGGGGATTGGTTGGTTACTGCTCGCAAGGGCTGCAGGTTGGCGCCGCACTGCCCACTCCTCTATTGGCTAGCCTTTCGCCACCGGCGAGTTTCTTTTAACGCATTAAATGCGTTGCGTGGTTCCGTTGCCTTCTGCCAAAGATGGGCTCTCTTACATTGCCCGGTTCTTTGGCTGGGCCAACCAACCTCGCGGGCTTCTAAACCTTTCGTGGGCCTCGGAATTCTTCATGGGCCAGGACATGGGACCCAACACTAGCCCCCCATGCCTGGGCTGGCCAGTGGTCGGGCCGGGCATGTTCCTTGGGCCCATTTCGCAGCTTCACACCCTTCCTCGTGCTGCGCTATTTGTTCGTCGTTTTCTGGGTTTACGCCTTCCCTAGGAGGCTGGACAAGCTTTTCAGGCGCTGCCGTGACTCGTCATCTTGATGGGTAAGATTCGCACGCCTTGGATTACGTCTGACCAGGGGTCTTTCCTGTTCCACGAAAGAGGTCTGCTTGTTGCTGCAAAGCTTTGAGTAGAAGGATGGCTCGCACGCTGCCTATAAATAGGAGGAGCTCTCGAGCAGGTGGTGCACGAACCTTGGTTGCCTTTGGAGAGGCAATGAGGAGATCCTGGCTCAGCCCGCCCTCTGCGGGTGTTCGAGAAGAAGTCGGATGGTTCAGCTTGATGCTTGTGGCCCTTGTCGAAAATTGTTCCAACTTCCATGCGGCTGCCCGCTTTTGGTGCTAACGAGAGTGGCTCGGCCATTCTGCTGTCGTCGTGTATCTCCTCCCGGGTTGTGGCTCACCTGGCCCGGGGTAGAGTCTTGGCGGAACCTCTGTGGGTATGTCTCCTGCCAGCAGAGGCTGCTGCTCATGATCTCCCTACTCGTTGGGCTAGAGCGCCAACCGTGGAGGGATCTCGAGGCCAGAAACCCAGCGAGGGAGTGGGGGGTCTTCACCCTACTACCTCTAAGGGATTTCCTGGCCTCGGTGCTTACCCCACCCTAGTGGATGGCGTTTTGGCGACTTCCACCGGGGGATGCTCCTCTCCTCCAAACCAGTCCGCTCGGCGAACCACCGACGGCTCCAGCCGCGGGGATCTCATGTAGATCACATTCTGCGAGCTCATTTGGGGCATGGTAAGGGAGCATAGGGGGCCTCGCACCGTAGTCTTCCTTTGTCTTTCTCGTAGCCTTATTGTTACAAACTTTATACTTTGTAAGAAAGCATTGATTAATAAAAGAAGTAGCCCTTTTTTGCCTTCACTTTCCTCTTGCCTTTGTGCGTACTTCTCTTTTGCCTGGCGACTTCTTCCGGTGATTTGTTTTTGACTTTGCGTGAGCAGAAGGGTCGCTGCCGGCGGTTGCGTCCTTTGGCGTGACCGGCGCATTTAATGCCTGCGCAGTCAGGAGACGTTGCATCGTGGAGCCTTGCCTAGGAAACGCGCGAGGCTTTATGGGCCTTCCACGCGTAAAATCCCCATTGGCCACGCTTTGATGCCTCCTGCCCTTTAGAGTTGCTGCCTTTTCAGGAGAAAACTTGCCTATTTAAACGCGCCACTTTCTCCTGGAACCTTGCACTTCTTTGCACTTGCATGTTTATCGGTAGTTTGCTCTCCTCGTGCGTGCTTTCTTGCTGCAAAATTGATGGAAGACTCATCTTACGACTCGGAGCGCTCTTCTGACGAGTTTGAGTTCGGCTCTCGCTCTCCCAGGACTTCGGGAGCCGGCTCTTCAAGAGGGGCTCGCTCGAATCCACGGTGGCGGGCCCTTCTCAGAATCGGAGAGCTCCTCTGGGTTTCGAGTGGGTTGAGTCGCGTGCTGGGGCGGCCGCTGCTGAGGTAGAGTGGCTGAGGGCCCGTGTCACACATCTGGAAGGCACTTGGGCTGAATTGGAGGCCAGGGCCACACGTCTTGTTGGCGCCAATGTGGGGGTGCAGGCCCGCATACTGGCTCTTGAAGGAGAAATCGAGCAGCTGAGGCAACAACATGAGGCCGAGGTTGCTGAGCTGCGGTTGGAGCTGAGGACGAGGCTTCGGCCGGAGGGAGTGAATCCTGCCCTGGAGCGTAGTTATCTTGATGCCGTGAGGCTTTGCCTGAGGCTGGTGTCGCTGGAGGATTCAAACTTCCGCGTGGGTGTTCTAGACCCTCGCAACTCACATGCTCGGACTTGCGAACAGTTGGTGGACTACCACGTCCCAAGCTCTTTCACAGGCCATTGGGACCATTAGCTGATTGCTACTTTTTGCTGTTGCCCCTCTCTTTTTGTTTTTTTTTTTTGTAACTGCTGTCACGGGATCTGCTAGTATAATGAAATTTGCTATTTCGTCGCACCGTTTTGCCTTCTGAACTCCTTGCTTCTTGATTGGTTTTTCCCGTCTCGTGTTACCGTGCGCCTCTTCATGGGCTTCACTATCGTGAGCCGTTATTTAATGCAGAGGCGCCAGTACGGATCCCCGTCAGATGGCTGAGGGGACGCGCCTGTCAGTCTGGCGTTTAGCCATGATGGCGGACGATTTCGGATCCTACGGTGCGTTGTGAAGCCGGCACGTGTTCCGATCGTCAGCAGGGGAGAGCCGCTTTGGCTTCTCGCCTTTTGGCTTTCCGTTGTCTATTTAAATCAATCGGCGATTGCTTCCCTCATTCTGCTTAGATTTTTCTTGTAACGTACTTATGTCAGCCGAGAGAGAGAGAGATGGCGAAAAAGAGAGAGAGCTCTTCTTCTTCCCAGGCTCCCAGAGCCACTCGTCACGGTGTTCATAACACCAAGTCCGTCCTAACTGCGGGAGCCATTGCTTCTCTCGTGACTGATTACGGCCTTTCCAGCGATTAGAGTTACCGTGTCCCTGGCGCATTGGATAGAGCCAGCGCCCCCCCAGCGGGCTACATCACGGTGTACGAGCACCATCTCGAGGGGGCTTTACCCTATGCACCGCATGTTGTATACCGGGTTGACACGTTGAGAGTTCCAGTGGCGAGGCTTTACCCCAACTCCTTGCGCTATTTGGTGTCCCTGTGTATCTTTGCCCACCCTCATGATGGCTCTTTTGATGCCAAGGCGGCGAGGTTGATCTTCCGGTTCACAGAATCGGAGGATTGGGTGTCGATGTCCCCCAAAGCAGGGTTCCACTTTCGCGGAACCAACCCTGACTCGGTGAAGGGCTGGAAGGAGCGCTTCTTCTTTCTGTAGGAGCCCCCTGACTCTGAACTCTCGCGAGTGTGGGGCCCGATTTCAGGATACTTCCAGGAAAAGCCGTCAGCTGAGGACGCCGTGGAGTCAGCGAAGCTGATATCCGCCATCAAGTCTAAAGAGGCAAAGTTCTTAGTCCAGGGTTACTTCCTGACTTCCATCACGTTCGAGGCCTGCAAATGGGGACCTTCTTCGGGACGAAAAATCGCTGGCCCGGGCAAAAGAGATCCCGGAGATACAGCCACTCGTCCATCGTTCGGGGGGAACGAGGAGGAAAGCTGTTCATTATTGGAGTCGTCGACAGACAACGATGAGGATGAGGCCGCCTTAAAGAGGCTGAGGTAGGCCGAGGGGACTTCTACGCGGAGGTCCAGAAGACAGATCGTCGGTTCTTCTGTTGTGGTGGGAAGTCCGGCTTCGAAGAGACCCACGAGCGCGGGTCGCCAGGGGGAAACTACCGAGTCGTCGTCGGCTTCGATCCTGGGACTATCTGCTCGCGAAGTCTGCGAGGTGGAGTCTCGACCCACTGGGAGTCCCCTCGCTCGCTCCATTGCAGAGGCATCTCCGGACGCCGTCCCAGAGGCGAAGGACGATGTTGTCGTTCTTGAGGATCCGAAGGTGCCGCTTATAGCCGCGCTTGTGCTGATACTGGAGGCCACTGGGCCTGTAGAGCCGACAGTGATCTTTGTGGAGCCCATTTTTGAGTTCCAGGCCTCCGACGCGGCAGGTCCATCCCCTGAGGAAGAAGTTGCGCCCGTCGTTGGCCAGGTCCAGGCTAGTGAAAGGGCAGCCAGGACGTCCTCGTGGCAGGAGCCCCCGAGCGTTCCTTCGGCCGCCACCCCTCCAGCCAGCCCGCCCCCAACAAGCGGAGGAGCGGAACCGTAGGGAGCGGCATTTTCGGGTGATCTCACGCGCTCTCCGAGCGTCGCCCCTTCTCAGGTATGGTTGCTTCAATCTGGCCTTCCTCCACTGTTGCCTGCCTTGGGAGTGCCTCTGATGTTGCTTCTTATGCAGGCTCCAGGTAGTGTCAACCCTTTTGATGTGTTGACCGCCCTCCTTCACGGGGACTTGCAGCAGGTCATCTCCAGCGGTCGGGCCCAATTCGCGTCTCTCGAAGAGGAGAATGGGCACCTGCGGCAGAGAGTGGCGTAGCTGGAAGCCCAACTCGTCGCCTTGGAGGACGATAACGCTCGGTTAATTAGAGACATGGTTGGTCGGCTTTCTCCGTCGGAGTCACGGCTGGCGTTGGAGGCTCGATATTGGGATTGCATCTGCTTGTGCCGCAAGATCGCCTCCTTGGTGGCTCCCCACATTTCGCAGGGAGTCTTTCACCCCGGGCACGCCAGCATACGGGAGGCATCTCACGTGAGGAACTTTCATGAGGAGGCTGCTCCGTTATGTCTACCCGATTAGTCTCTGTTTGTGTTGGTTGTTACACCGTCCTTTGCCTTTGTATCATACTTGTTTCTTGTATATGAATGGAAAGTGGCTATTTCTCCTTTGCACTTGTGCTTCTTCTGTCGTGGGATGTCGCTTGCAATCTTCGTTTGCTGTAATCTGTGGGATTATTTCCCATGCTTGAATGTTAAGCTCTTCGGAGCCATTGTTGCTAAGGCCCTATGCAGGTGCCTTCTTGCGTGGTGCTCGTCCTTCGTAAGAGGATATCGTCGTAGCTCACGTGTTTAGTAGGAAGCTCGATTCGGTAGAGCGGATGTCGTCGCAAGTCCCGTGGAGCCTCAGCGTGAGTCAGCGCGGTTGTCAGGCCGCGGTGACCGGACTCCGGGGTCTAGGCCTTGGTCTCGTATAATTACGGGAGGTGTGTGGCCCCTACTCAAGGCGCTTGTAATCACCAAGTTAAAGTCCTAGGCCATGACCATTGTAGACTGAGGGTGCTCTCTTCTGTTCAAGAAGGTCGTCGCACGCCTGTAATTTTTGCCCCCTAAGGTTTTGTCGGCCGTAGATTGGTGACTTCAGAAGCCCCCAGGCTTGATGCTTTGACCGCCTGGGTCGTCGACGCGAAGCCTGTTTGATGGACCGCCTGGGTCCTTTTGGTGAGATGTCTCAGCCTGTGACTGGCTACCTCCGGGCCTCCTAGCGCGGAGCTTAATCTCTGGGGGGCCGCTCGGGCCCACTGGCGTGGAGCCAAAATGCATAAAGCCGCCCCCAGGCCATCTGGCATGGGGATGAAGCCCTGAGACGGTCGATTTCGGACCGTCTGGCACTGGGCCAAGGACAGGTTTTGTGGACGGACGTTTGTCCTCCCGACTTAGGGGCAGTCTAGGTCGTATGATTTAAGGATGCAATGCATGTCATCAATTCACACAAATGGAAATGCAGGATGACAGGAAGAGTGATCATATTAACAAAAGATAAAGCACATGTCCAAGCATTCATTATGATGCATGCGCGTGCGACTTATCTGGGTTGATGTGGCATCACTGATAGTACTTCCTTAAGTATGCGGCGTTCCAGGTCCGCGGGACCAGTTTGTCGTTCTGGGGGCGCAGCTTGTACTCTCCTCTCCGGAGGATTGCGGAGACGATGAACGGTCCCTGCCACCCAGGGGAGAGTTTGTTCCTGTTCGCGGTCTTTCCGCCGCCTCTACGCTCTGGTGGACCATATCTCCAACTTCTAGTGGGCGTGCCTTTACCCGTTTGTTGTAGTACCGTGCGATTCGCTACTGATAGGCCGCGGTTCATAGTGGCCAAAAGATCTCGAACTTCCAAGAGCAGTCCAGACTTTCCGAGCCTTTGTTCATTGGTGGTCGGGTGAAGCATTCGATCCGCAGCTTGGCATTCCCACCTCCACGGGGACCACAGCCTCAGCCCTAAAGCAAAGGTTGAAGGGCGTCTCCCTTGTCGGCTCCCTCGCGGTTGTTCGATACGACCATAGCATGGACGGTAGCTCTTCAGTCCATGAGCCCCCTGCATCTTCCAACCTGGTTTTCAATCCATGCAGCAAGGTGCGGTTGGTGACCTCGACCTGTCCGTTTGCCTGAGGGTGCACCACGGACGTATGTATCAGCTTGATGCGAAGGTCGCGGCAAGATTTTCATAAAGCGCCACGGTGAATTGGGTTCCGTTATCGGTCACTACGACCTCAGGGATCCCAAAGCGGCAAACGATACCTTGACGGAGGAATTCCGTCGCATTCTGCTCTGTGATCTTGGCGAGAGGGACGGCTTCCACCCACTTGGTAAAGTAGTCGATGCCGACGATCAATAATTTTCTTTGTCCGGCAGCCAGAGGTAGGGGTCCAAGTATGTCGAGCCTCCATTGTGCGAACGACCATGGGGATTGGAGATAGTGCAGCTCTGTGTGCGGATGGTGCGTCATATTACCGTGGACCTGGCAACTTTCGCATCTCCGGACAAATTCCATAGCGTCTCGCTTCATGGTGGGCCAATAGAACCCTTGCCGCATGACATTGAATGCTAGGTTCTTGCCGCCGATGTGTGAGCTGTACTGTCCCAGATGGACTTCTGCAAGCGCGTAATCGGCTTCCTCTAGTGTGAGGCACTTCAGGAGGGGAGTGGAGTATCCTCGCCTGTATAGTCTCTCATTCAGGATCGTCTACCATCCTGCCGTCTTCTTGATTAAGCTGCCGTTGCCATCGTCGCGGTGATACCTTCGGTCAGTCTTTATGTATGCGGTGCCATCCAATTGTTTTTACGTGTCGCGACCGTAGTACCTCTTTGTCTTCGGATCGATGCTAGGTGCGGTCGACTTCCCGGCTCTCTCGCACGCTCCATGGACCGGGGCGGCCACGTCCGGCCGATCGGTCGGTGGCAGCTTGTTGTCCGATCTTGGGATGTGCTCGATCTCAAACTGATCGAACTCAGGGATCAGGGCCTTTACTCTCGCCAAGTACCTCACAAGCTGTGGGTTCGAGGCGTCAAAGTTCCCCTTCACCTGATTGACCACAAGTTCGGAGTTACTACGCACGACCAACGACCACGCGGAACACTCCTTCGCAAGTCGCAGGCCCGCGAGGAGGGCCTCATATTCCACCACGTTGTTCATGGCCAGGAAGGCAAGTGTGACGGAGTATGTAATCTCCATGTCCTCGGGCGTCCTTAGCACAACACCAGCCCCGCTGCCTGTCTGGGTAGATGATTCGTCTACGTTCAGCGTCCACACAGGGGGATCGTCATCTTCCATACTTCCTAGGTTGCTGTCTTCTTCCTGCGCTGCCGTCGCCGCTTCAACGATAAAGTCTACCAGAGCCTGTCCTTTCACGGCTGGCCGGGGACGGAATTCCAGGTCGAATTCTCCCAGTTCGACAGCCCACTTAACCAACCGTTCGGACGTTTTTGGCTTCTGCAAGATCGATTTTAGCGGCTGACGATCCGGTGCGACTGGAAGTTGGGTCACAGTTTCCACGCCGCATAGACAAGCGCGAGCGCCATCTGTTCAGAATGCGGATAGCAGGCCTCCACGTCCGTCAGCACCCGGCTTATGTAGTACACTGGCTGTTGTCTGCCTTCATGCTCCCCAACCAACACTCAGCTGAGGGCCGCTGCCGATGTGGCCAAGTAGAGGTAGAGATCTTCTCCTTCGCACGGCGAGCTTAGGAGCGGTGCGCTGGAGAGGTAAGTCTTCAGTTCCCTGAAAGATTCGTCGCATTCTTCACTCCACCTGAACCCCTGCGATTTGGTGCCCCTTAGCGCATTGAAGAAGGGCAAGTATTTTTCCGCTGACTTGGCGAGGAACCGCGAGAGGGTTGCTATTCGCCCGATCAGGTTCTGCACCTCTTTTATCGTCCGCGGAGGGTTCAGGTCGAGGATGGCTTTGATCTTCTCTGGGTTGGCTTCGATCCCGCGTTGAGACACTATGAAGCCTAAGAATTTTCCCAAGGTCACTCCGAAGGCGCACTTGGAGGGATTGAGCTTCATCCCGTGCTATCGGAGGACTTGAAACGTCTCGTCCAGGTTGTTGACGTGGCTGCTGGCGATTCTGCTCTTCACGAGCATGTCGTCGACGTACACCTCCACGTTCCATCCGATCTGGGCTTCGAACATCTTGTTCACAAGGCGCTGGTAGGTCGCGCCAGACTTCTTGAGACTAAAGGGCATCATTTTGTAGCAATACGTCCCCTGGTCTGTCATGAACGAGGTGTGCTCCTCGTCTTTCGGGTCTATTCGGATCTGGTTGTACCCAGAGTATGCATCCATGAAACTTCGTGGAGCTCGTTCTCGGGACGTGGAGTCCACGAACCGGGTCGATCCCGGGAAGTGGAAAGTGTCTTTGGGGAAAGCCTTGTTCACGCTGAAGTCGACGACATCCGCTACTTCGTGGCCGCTCTTCTTTACTAACACAACGTTGGATGACCAGCCACCGGGTATTGGACCTCTCTCGATGAATCCTGCGTCCAAGAGCCTCTTCACCTCTTCCCTTATGGCGACCAACTTCTCGACGGAGTGGTTCCTCCACTTCTGCCGAACGGGCTTTCGGCTCGAGTCAATGCCCAACTTGTGGACGATAACCTCGGCCGGTATCCCGGGCATGTCAGCGGGGACCCAGGCAAACACGACGGAGTTGGCCCTAAGGAAGGAGATCAGCTGGTCGCGTTCCGTGGGTTGGAGAGATCTGCCCACGTTGATGCACTTTTTCGGTTCAGAGGGGTTTAAAGGAACCGCCTCCGTTTCTTCTCTGGATTGGGCCTGTTGCAGCAAGGTCTCGTCGCGGAGGTCAAGGTCTTCGTCTAGGCAGTATGGTACCACGGGGTTGATCTGGGACAGGTAGCACGTCCGTCCCATCTCCTGATCCCCGAGGACTTCACCCACGCCCCACGGGGTGGGAAACTTCACATTCAGGTGTGGGATGGATGTAACAGCTCTGAAGGTGGTCAGGAAAGGTCTTTTTAATATGGCGTTGTAAACGGATGGAAGGTCAACGACGAGGAATGCCAACTCTCGCGTCACAGAGCGCGGGTGGGTCCCCATAGTGACTTCCAGCCGAACTATCCCTTGCACGAGGACTGGCTCGTTGTCCAAGCCGTACAAGGGTCTACTTGCAGCTTTCATCTGGCTTCATTTTAGTCCAAGTTTAAAGAAGGCAGTGAGGTATAGCAAATTTTGAGAACTTTTATTATCAATGAAAACTCGTTTCAGTTGGTAGTCATCCCCACCGCCTGAAACGAGGGCCGATACAACAAGGGGGTCGGTATGGGGAGAGGTTACATGAGCCATATCGTCGCTGCTAAAGCTAATGACATCATTCCTAACCCCTATCCTCGCTCGCTTGTTGCTGGAAGTTGACTCCGGCTGCCCGCGCCTGGTATCCGCGACGGCTGTGGTGGAAATCATGTTGACCACGCCGGCGGCTGTGTGAGCCCTCGGAGGCTCGCTGGCTTCACCGTCAGAGGTCGCTGGTTCATGCCCTGAGCTCTTCACGAACCGCTTCAAGTGTCCGCGCTGGATTAGATCCTCGATCTCCTGCTGCAAGGTCCGGCAGTCTCGGTGGAGTGTCCCAGGCAGCGATGGTACTGGCAGTATTTCGTCTGGTCGTTGCCGCTGGGACCCTTTGGCGTCTTTGGCAACTTGAAAAACTTATCATCCTGGATCTGCATCAGGATGTTCATGTGGCTGTCGTTCAGAGGGGTCAGGGAGGCTCTGTCGTAGTCCTTTCTGGGCCCTAGCAGGGGCCGCTGCTGCTTTCGGCGCTCTGGGAAGCGCTGGTCGTCGATGTCCCTCTTTCTCACACTAGTTGCTCTGGGGGCTTCCGGGGGCCGGTCCGCTCGCTCGGGGCGCTTCGCTTCATTGGTCTCTTCTTCCGTGATGTACGCCCGGGCGATGGCCTCAGCCTCCCGGAAGGTCTGAGGTCGCTGGTGTGACAGGTGCTTGAAGAAGTCCCCTGCCGCCAGAGTGGCGACGAAGGTGTTGAGCTTCAGCTCGTCGGAGAGTTGGGGGATCCGCCGCGCCTTGGTGATGAATCGGTTTAGGAATCGCTTCAGGCTTTATTTGACCTTTGGCGGAGGCGGACCAGGTGCCATGGTTACTTCTCCTCTCTTCGGCTAGAGGTGAACTGGCTCAGGAAGCTGTCAGCAAGCTCGTCAAACGAGCGTATGGAGTTCGGGGGGAAACCGTGGAACTAGAGTAACGGGAAAGCTTTGGCACATCAAGGCCTCGCTCGCCCCTTGCAGAGATAGGTGAGTACAGAAGCAGTTGAGGTGGTCCATCGGGTCCTTACTTCCGTCGTATCCCTCCAGGACCGGCATCTTGGATTTGCTTGGCAACGGTTGGGTCCGCAAGTCCATGGTGAAGGGCAATCTCCGGAGGTCGGCAGAGGAGGGCGTGGGCTTCTCCTTATGCAGGGTGTCCCACCGCACTTTGACTTTCTCCTCCATCGACAGATCTGTAGAGCCTCTTCGCCCATTGATGATGTCGCGGAGCTCCGTGTTGCCCTGGAGGTTTGTCCGAGCTCATCGGGGATGGCGACTCTCTGCCTGAGTGGCTCGTTCGCCGTTGGAGCACGCCGCGGTCGGCCTCCGGTCGCCGCGCGAGTTGCTGGGGTTGCACCCCTCAGGGCTCTCATCCCGATCGTCGCGGGCGGGATGGCTTTCTGCTTCGTTGGGATCATCTCCGCTTGGGGCTCCCTGGGCAGCGGCATTGTCGAGCTGGTTGGCTCGCCTCTTGCGGGCCTCGGCTCGACGGTTGCCCTTCTTCGCAGTGGACGCTCGAGACGCTGGAGGGGCAGCCCCCGGCCACGGGGCTCCCGTATGTTCGCACAAGGCATGAAGGATCAGTTTGACGTCGTCCATGTCCGTGGCTAGGCGGTGGACATCAGGCACTGGGCGGTCGTTCTCCTGGATCCCAACGGGGGGATCCTCGTTTTGGGTAACGACCTCCATTGCCGGAGCGCTGGCTTGCGCTCGAGTGTTCACCATCTTCTAGTTTTTAGGAGTAGGGTGGGAAAGAGACACTTGGCTTCTCGTCAGTTTCCCACAGACGGCGCCAATGTTGCGTCCCGGGTCCGCGGTTACCGTACGGATTAGGGAGCCTTTGGATTCCTAAGCACACGGCGGCGTCGGTCGAAGGGTTTGGTCTCCGTCACTATGAACATGGACCTGCACAACACAAACAACAAACAAGAGGTTAGGGGTTCGGCAGGATTTCTCCCACCGAGGCCGCTCCGACGCTCATGTCAGCAAATTTTCGTAATGAACAGAAACGGCGCACGCTATGAGCGGTGTGCGGTTGAATGCTGTAAAAGCGTAAGAGATGCTCGTGTAATGGTATGGAGAATGCAGTGAGCAGGTTTTGGAAGGCTTGGCTTCCTTGATACACCGCAGTGGGTGGCTGACTCTCCCGTAGTCTGAGTAGACGTGGGGTGAGTAATAGTGAGCTAGCTCGTGCGAGACGGAAGTGAGTCAATCCTCAGTTCTAGCTCGTTGCTTTCTTGTGACCAAGTCGAGAAGAAGGAAGCTCCGAGCTCGTCAGTTGAGTCAGAGTCGGAATCGGAATCGGAATCAGGATCGGAATCCCTTCTTCGAGGGAAAGGGGAGACTTTTATAGGCCCTTCCCCGTTGGACACTGGGTGCCAGAATGCCCGTTGTGAGGGCTTCCGCGCCGCTGGTCACTGTCGAAGACCGCCGGTCATGTCGGTTGTCCTCTTGTTGTGGCTGGCACGCTTCTGGGCATTGCCGGCCGCGCCCGATTTTCCCCTGAGCGGGGATTGGTTGGTTGCCTGCTGGCGGCTGTGGGAGTCGTTGGCGCTGCACCAGCCACTCCTCTATTGGCTAGCCTTTCCGCCTTTTCGCCGGTTTCCCGGCAACGCATTAAATGCGTTGCAGGGTTCCGTTGCCTTCTGCCAGCATGGGCTCTCTTACGCGTTCCGGTTGCTGGGCTGGGCTAAGCAATCTGCGCGGGCCTCTAAATCTTTCGTGGGCCTCGGAATTCTTCATGGGCCAGGACGTGGGACCCAACAGTATTGTTTGACGTTATAGTTTGATCGGTATTTAGAGTCATCTGATGACTTGGCATTTTAGGTGCTGTGGTTCGATTTAATATTATTTTTATTTTTATTGATCAATGTTTTTACGTAAAATGTACGTCCATTGATTATAGATTTTGTTAATTATTAATATAATACTATTGATAATTATTGTTATTGGAATTGAGTTTCGAGGCGTGACATCGAGAGTTAAAACAAAATTAACAAATGAAAATTTTCAAAATCACTCTGAATATTAATAGAATAGTCCCCATGATTGTATCAAACAACAACCTTCATGTTGGACAGCCCACATACAATATTTCTTGAAGGGCAAAATATATAGCATTAACAATTCTTTTCATTTTGTCATGTTTTCTCATGGTCTTGCTCCCACATATTCCATATCACCGGTCATCAATATCATCATCCTCAATATCATTATTGGTTTCGGTTGGACTAACTTATATTAGGTGATAGTCGAGAAGATTGTTTTTAATTGTCTTAGTTATAGAAATTGTCCACTAACATTTATATGTTATCAAGCTTGATGGGTAGGCCCACGGCTAGCAGGTCCAATAAAAAAGCGGCCCAAAATCCAGAAAGGACCAAAGCATATTAGACGGTCAACGCGTTAAGCGTTGATCGCCCAAAGAATAACAAACGGCCGACAGCAAGCCGGTCAACGCTTATGTTGACAAGAAGTACTGTAGCAGCAGGCCCAAAAAGGCGATAAATCCGATACGGGCTAGGCCCAATTTGATAGGCGATCTCGTACACGAAAAGTAACGATCCTTTCATGATTACACGCTTTCCTAAAAGCTGATCTTCTCTAAAAAGGCAGTAAGAAATTCGGTGCCAACAATAGAGTCTAAACGGTCACAAGAGCATGAAAGGAAAGCAGATGATTTGAATTTCCGTTGCACTGTTTAGAAGAAAAAGGATCCATCAAATTACGCCAGTCATGCCCACCAACTTAGAGAAGGCCGCCATTACCAGACCCGAAGATCACGCCACCTTGACGAAAGAAGGTGGCTCTCCTACTATCTATATAAGCTTGGAGTTTTCATTCTGGAGGAAAGGCTCTCAAATACGCTCTCTAACTCACCTTCAAGAGAATAGACAGAACACGTTTTCTGAGACAACAAAGAGACTTCCTGATACAGTTTAAGTCACAAACGCCTACAGAGCTTGAGAAAAGACTCTCCTTTTCTCTCTCTGCATAAAGCGTTCACCTTCAAATCCCATTAAAGGCCTCCAGATTGTAGGAGTCCTTTCCGACTCTCTGAGAACTGTCCCCCAAAGCTTCCACGCTTTCGGGACGCAGCTTCTACTCGCTCTCTGTGAGCCGTAAGTTGGAATTCTCACTCTCAACGGCCCAACACTCCCGGCAAACCTATTCTTTTTCTCTCTCTTTTACTTATCAGTTCACCTTTCTCGATTCGAAGGCTTTTTACTGACTTGAGCATCGGAGTATTTTCGGTGGGATAACCTTCCATCGACATACTGACCTCTTGTTCATTTTAGTGGTGTGTAGGATTCAGACTCAATGAATGGAGCCGAATCGAACCAACCAAGCGAATTCAAATCTGTCCAAAGTCGGATCCAGGTACTCATCATTGGCGCCATCTGTGGAAAGACGCTACAAACAGCCAACCGCATTTCCCAGAAACTCTCTCCGATCAACAGAATGGTGAACACACGAGCACAAGCAAGAGAGCCTGCCCGAGACATGATTTCCCCAAACCAGGACCACACCATCGGCGCCGTGGTCAACGAGGTAGTCGGTGGAATCCCAGCATCCTTTTTCTAGAACCTGGCGGAGCACATATACAATACGAACAGGATACTCCAAATACTCTGTACCCGCCAGGAGCAAGCTCTGTTGGGGGCTACTCCTGTAGTGGCCCCAGCACTAGCATCCAGAAGAGGAGGCCAAAGAAAGAAAGTTTTGGCACAACGAATGGGAAGACTGACCAGCGCTCCTGCGCCCATGTCCTCACATGCCCAAAGCCGTTTAAGGCGCGAGGAGCAAGAAACCAGCACAACTCCGGATGAAAGTCCGGAACGGAGGAACCCTAGATACTCCCGAGAGGAGTCTAGGCCCCAAGCTCAGGAGGGTGCCTCCCGGGCTCCGGGATCAGTCGAGGGCAGTAGCCGTCCTGCTGCTGCACCAGCCCGAGAAAGAACGGAGTTGAGAGCGTATCTCAACTCCAAGAGATCTGCTAACGCCACTCCAACAAACCCAAGGCTGGAGAAGATATGGAACCACGTCTTCAAAGACGATGAATGCACCACCAACGTCGACAGATCTCCCTTCACGACGAAAATCTTGAACCATCCTATGCCAGCGAAGTTCAAGATGCCAGCCCTTGACTCTTACGATGGGAGTGAGAATCCGGTCGACCATCTCACCCACTTCAACACCCATCTCGGTCTACAGGGGTTGGATGACGCAGCCATGTGTCACTGTTTTTCCCGCACACTGAAAGGGGACACACGCATCTGGTTTCATCATCTACCACAGACTCGGATTCAAGCTTCCAGGAGCTTGTGGATCTCTTCTTATCTCAGTACGCCTCCAGCCACAGAGAGGAAAAATAGCCATGGCATCTGTCGCATATCAAGCAAAAAAACGGAGAGAACCCACGGAGATTTCTAGATTGTTTCGTAGCAGAAGCTAGGCGGATCCCTCGACTCATGGAGGAAATGAAACTGGGCAGTTTTATTTCGGCACTGGCGCACGGGGAGTTCTTTAGGCACCTGGCGCACAAGAATCAGCGGACCTTTTGGGAAGCGGAGGTCATCACCAGGGCCTATGCGACAGCAGAGAAGGCCAACGAGGCAAAACGTCCAGATCGACCTGAACAGCCTCGCTCTTTCCCGCCGGAAGGAAAGAGGAAGCACAACGGTGGTGATTACTCCCACTAAAAATGCCACAAAGCTAGACCACCGGAGCACAAGAACCATGGACCCATCAGCCTGACGCCCTTAACTGATACGCGCTTGAACGTCCTCATGCAGATCCGTGGGAAGAA
Source organism: Nepenthes gracilis (assembly GCA_033239525.1). Taxonomy (NCBI): domain Eukaryota; kingdom Viridiplantae; phylum Streptophyta; class Magnoliopsida; order Caryophyllales; family Nepenthaceae; genus Nepenthes; species Nepenthes gracilis. Next base: position 1,150,673 of record BSYO01000006.1, on the reverse strand, counting down.
GTTCCTAAAGTGGCCGAAACCACTTAAGAAGGCGGAGGGATGAAATTCGGCGAAGTACTGTAATTTCCACCGATCTCCCGGGTACTCCATGGAGGACTGCAAGACTCTTCAAAGGGAGATCGACGAGCTCATTAGGAGGGGCCACCTCACCAGGTTCGTCAAGGGCCACGGTCAAAGCTCTAGCAACACGGGAGAAGAAGGATCAGGAGCCTCACCGCCACGGAACCGGGTCGCGGTAGGAGTAGTCAACATGATCACCACCTAGCCAGTCAAGACTCTGGCGGACAACAGGGACTAGCATACAAGGTGGAAGAAGCAGCATGCTACTAGCAATGTCATTAGTTTTAGTGACGATGACTTAATGCATGTAGTTTCTCCCCATGCAGACCCCCTCGTTGTATCAGCACTCGTTTCCGACGGTAGCGTTGACTACCAGATGAAACATGTATTTATTGACAATGGAAGTTTGCGCGATTTACTTTACCTCGATATGTTTTTTAAACTTGGTTTGAAAAAGTGTCAACTAAAATCTGCTGAGAGGCCATTGTATGGCCTCGACAATGAGCCAATATTCGTTCAAGGGACGATCAGACTTGAAGTCACCCTAGGAAAGTACCAAAGGACCGCACGTTGTACACTCACCTTCTTGGTGGTCGACTTGCCTTCCGTGTACAACGCAATACTAAGCCGGCCATGTCTAACAGCGTTTGGGGCCATCACTTCAATACCACATCTTAAAATAAAATTTCTGATGCCACACAGTGTGGGCGAAGTGTTGGGTGACCAAGTCATCGGGTGGACATGTTATATGTCCCAAATCGCTCCTAACGACAACGCCAAAACGATGGGAGAACTTGATCATCGAGATGAGACAACCTTGCAACAAGCGTAGTCTGGTGAGGCAACCGACTTAGTTCCACTGAATCTGGACGACCAAGAAAGGTGCGTACAAATCGGCGGCTCACTCACAGCCGCGCTACACGAAGAACTGATCTCTTTCCTACGACTGAACGCCGACATCTTTGCGTGGACTCCGGCTGATATGCCTGGGATTCCTGACCGGATAATGGTCCACAAGCTGGGCCTTGACCAGGATCGAAAACCTGTCAGACAGAAGCGGAGGAACCACTCTGTGGAAAAACTGATCGCTATCTGAGAAGACGTAAAGAAACTGTTGGAGGCCGGAATCATCAGGTAGGTTCAGTACCCTGATTGGCTCTCCAAAGTCGTCTTGGTAAAGAAGAGTAACGGGAAGTAGAGAATGTTCGTCGATTTCACCGACGTTTACAAAGCTTGCCCAAAAGACAGATTTCTTTTACCTAGAATCGACTTGCTGGTGGACTCAACATCCGGACATGAGCTCTTGAGCTTCATGGACGCCTACTCAGGCTACAACCAGATCCGAATGAGTCCGGAGGACGAAGAACACACCTTGTTTATGACAGACCAGGGGACCTATTGCTATAAAATAATACCCTTTGGGCTGAAGAACGCGGGAGCCATCTACCAGCGGCTGGTGAATAAAATGTTCAAAAAACAGATCGGTCGCAACATGGAAGTCTATGTCGACGACATGCTCATCAAGAGCAGAATTATGGACGACCATATCAACGACCTGACGGAGTTCTTCATAGTGCTCTACGAACACCAAATAAAGCTGAATCCGGCCAAGTGTGTCTTTGGGGTGGCTTCCGAAAAATTCCTGGGTTTCATTGTCTCCCAACGAGGGATCGAAGCAAACCCGGAGAAGATCAAGGCCCTCGCGAGCATGACTCCCCCATGAAGCGTAAAAGAGGTCCAGCGACTAACTTGGCGATTGGCGGCCTTGTCCCGCTTCCTAGCGAAGTCTGGTGATAAGTATCAGTCGTTCTTTAAGGCGCTGAGGGGAACGAAATCAAACGGTTTCCAATGGACGCCGGACTGCCAGACGGCCTTCGATGAGCTGAAGCGGTACCTGTCTAGCCCGCCCTTATTAATATCGCCCAAGGATGGCGAGGAGCTCTACATCTACTTGATAGTGTCAGAGATATCCCTCAGCTCCGTCCTCGTAAGCCAGGGCACTGATGCCCAACGGCCGGTCTACTACGTTAGCAAAACGTGGACCGGTCCAAAGACCCGCTACTTGCACACGGAAAAACTAGCCATAGCCCTGATATTTTCCGCGCAAAAACTGAGGCCTTACTTTCAGGCACATCGCATCATAGTCCTCACCGACCAACCTCTAAAGAGCATACTCCAGAAACCCGATGTTTCTGGGCTGTTGGTAAAGTGGGCTATCGAGTTGGGCGAGTTTGACATTGAATTTAGGCCCAAGCTTGCCATAAAGGCGCATGCTCTAGTAGATTTCATTGTGGAATCCACGACCCCGATCCTCGAAGAACAGCCCATGGGGAACGAAGAGCAGCGCCTGGGGGCTCTGGAGTGGATGCTCCACATAGATGGGTCATACATCGACATAGGCAGTGGGGCAGGAGTGGTCCTCACGACCCCTGACGGGTTTAAGGTGAAATACTCCTTTAAACTCGACTTCCCGACAACCAACAATATCGCCGAATACAAAACCCTGTTGGTTGGGTTAAGATTAGCAAAGGAATACTCAGCCAAAAGATTGCCTGTCTTTAGCGACTCCGAACTGATCGTCAACCAAGTCAATGGGAATTTCGAAGCAAATAACCCGCACATGGCCAAATACTTGGCCAGGGCAAAGGAGGCGGTTCGCAACTTCGACAGTCTGACTTTTGCTTATGTTCACAGAACTGAAAACTGGAAGGCTGATCAGTTTGCAAGAGCAGCAGTGACGGAAAATCCAGAACAGTACTCGAGGAATATGAGGGAGATCCTACGCGCACCTAGCATAGAGGTGCAGGAGGCAATGCAGGTCTCTGAAACCGAGAATTGAATGACACCTCACCTGAGATTTCTAGTGGATGAAACGTTGCCAGAGGAAGCAGAAGAAGCCAGGTGAATCAAGAGAACGGTCGGTTGGTACACAATAGTCGATGGGTGGCTATATTGCCGCGGCTACTCAACTCCATACCTCCGTTGCCTAACCCCAAAAGAGGCGGACTATGTCTTGAGTGAAGTGCACCTCAGGATTTGCTGGTCGCACGTGGGCGGCAAGAATTTAGCATTCAAAATCATGCGGCTGGGCTACTACTGGCCATCGATGAAGAAGGACGACTCTAGTTCGTAAAGAGGTGCGAGAGCTGCCAACTTCACGGCGACCTTTGTCACCAGTCGTCTGCAGAACTGAAATCCCTTCAGGCACCTTGACCGTTTGCATAATGGAGGCTTGACATCCTTAGCCCGTTTCCCATTGCTACTGGGCAGAGAAAGTTCATAATAGCCGGTATCGACTACTTCATGAAGTGGGTCGAGGCCGCCCCACTGGCCAAGATCACCGAACACAATGCACTCGAGTTCGTCCGCTAGAACATCATCAGCAGGTTTGGCGTTCTAGAGGTCATTGTGACTAACAACGGAACCAAATTCTTGGAAAACGCTTCCACCAAGTATTGCACCAGCCTTGGGATTAGGCTGGTCCACACTTCGGCGGTGTACCCTCAGGCAAATGGACAAGTGGAGGTCATGAACCGAACGCTACTCCACGGGCTCAAGACCAAGTTGGAGGACGCAGGGGGCTCTTGAGTAGATGAGCTTGTTTCGGTCCTTTGGTCTTACCGAACGACTCCGAAGGAACCAACGTGCGAGACACCTTTCAGCCTCTGCTATGGGACTGAAGTGGTACTCCTGGTCGAAATCAGGCTTCCGTGTCTAAGGGTGGAACCCTTCGACCCGTAGGTTAACTCCCAAAAGATCCGGGAACACCTAGATTTGCTAGAGGAAGCCCACGAGGCCGCTAGAATATGTACCGCGGCCTACTAGTATCGAGTCGCCCGCTACTACAATAAGAAAGTGAAAGCGAGGCAGTTCGATGTTGGAGACTTAGTCTTACGGAGCATCGAGGCCACGGAAAAGGTGGCCGGCCGAAACAAGCTCTCTTCCAATTGGGAAGGGCATTTCCTAATCTCCGTCGTCATGCGAAACGGAGCATACAAACTCCGAAACCAGGATGGGAAGTTGGTCCCGCGGACGTGGAACGCGGTTCACCTCAAACACTACTATCAGTAGGGACCCAGGTACGTGCCTTGCAAACCGCATGTGACTTACATTTGTGTGCATGATTAGACTAAGTAAAATGAATGGTTCCTTAGCATGCTGCATGTACGTGTATATGTGTATGTGGTTTTTCATTGCAGGTTCAAAACGACCTTGGCTGCTTCTAAGTCGGGAGGGTCTTCACCCTCTTGTCACCAAACCCTGGTCATCCAGGCGGCCCGTGAGAGGTCGAACCTAAACCCTGGTCATCCAGGCGGCCCGTAAGAGGACGAATCTAAACCCTGGTCATCCAGGTGGCCCGTTAGCGGTCGAAAAAAAATCTTAGGGGGCTAACACAGCATGCGCGACGACCTCCTTCACAAGTAGATAGCGTGATCAGCAAGCGATGGTTGATTGGAGCGAGACGGCAAGCTATACTCATGGGCAACGGCCTAGAAGGCCAATTCGACGCTCTAAAAACAAAGCTGGCGGCCAACTAGTAACTCACTCTGCTCAGTTGACCGCCAAGAATGCCAAAGACACAAAGTACAAAGGCAAAAGCATGTCTACTTGTATTATTGTTGAATCAAGATGTACATCATAAAACTCAAAATAAATAAATAAATAAAATGTACAACCACAAGAGCTACGAGGGCGGCGGGGGCCTTTGGCTGTCACGGGGCTCCCCTACAAGACTGTCTCTACGCTGTGCCGACTGATTTGATAAATTGATGAGATCAACGGGAAAGTCGGGATCAACCAGCCGCACAATACGCCGACTGATGTTAACCCCTTCTCACAACCGTGCGAGCATCATATTCTCAACCTCGTGGGAGTGGATGCGGAGACTCAAATCATTCTCCAATGTTGCTATCTGCCCAGCAAGTTGATCGATATGCCCTTTGGCTCATTCATTTTCTTCCTTCAAACGGGCAACCTCAGCCTTCAAATTCGTATTCTCCACTTCAACCCCGCCAAAACAATCTCCAGGGCAGCTGTTTCCTCATAGTACTCAACCGTTAAAGCGGCTAGCTTGGCTTCGAGCCAGGCGACCTCTTTGTCCCTATCGGAGATCGCCAAGTCTCTCTGCCTGAGCACCTTAGCCATTGTGCTCGCAACTCTGTCCGCCTGCACAAAAAGGAAAAGAAGGATTAGAAAGGGCAAATCAAAGGGCAAGGCAGGCAACAGAGGTTATACCTCTCAGATTTTCCGCGCCGGTTTTGCTGGCCTCGCACCCAACTTTGTCGTGAACGGCGATGAAGCAGGATGTGGGCCCACGTCGATGGGGCTGGTAGCCACCTCGGCCATAAACTTCGCCGTGGGATCCTTAGGGGTGCCCTCTTCCCCGACTGGCTCTCCGGAAACGCCAGGAGACTTAAAAATCTGCTCCGAAGACTCAAAAATCTACTCTGGAGTCTCTAAAATCTTCTGCTCTGGCTGCTCCTCTAGAATCACCGCAACAGGAGAACCAACTGACGGCTCCTGCAGTTTAGGTGCCTCAGTGGGTGGCTCTTGAATCGGATCAGGCGGCGCAGGCTGCACCAAGACCACGTCGCCGCTCAGCTTGGCCTTATAGGCCTTAATGGCCGCCTCCACTTCAACTCCAGATGGGGCGCCAACACCCTCTAAACGCCCGGCAAAAATATAGTTGGGCCCAGAGGACGACGAAGAAGGCGCCACTGAGGCCGCCCTCTTCCGCCTTGGACTGGAAGGAGCCAGGAAGGGACCAATGATGTTGCCCTTCTTCCTTTTCTTCGTCGCCAAAATCTCTGGCGGCGGAATCCTTAGTTTTTGGATCAGAGACGGAGGCCCTCAGTTAGCCTTCTTCGCTTCCGCCTGAGAGATCGAGTGCTCTCTCCGGAAGTCATTTAAATTCTTCCCTATCAGCTCGGTCAACCAATCCATGGAGGCCGTCTCCGGAGGCGCCCCCGTGTATACCTCCGGCACTTCGCCCCACTCCGCAGGCAAGGGCCAGGACTCCCCCACGTTAACGAAGAAGAATCGATTCTTCCAATTCTTGAGGGAGTCATAAATGGCGGTGCTAAGCTTAATGTCACTACGGGGAGCCAGGGAGATCCACTCCGCTCCCTGGTTAATTTTGAAGACCGCCTTACCATCGACATCGTCAACAACCTCAAACGTTGGCGAAGAAAAATACAAATAGTACACAAGTACCTGATGGCGTTGGCGTGAAGCTGGGTAATGGGAACCTAGAGCGCCTGAAAGACCAACATAAGTTCGTCGGGAACTGGGAGACGGAGCTCCGATGGGCCTTATAAATCATCACGAAGCCCTTGGGCGGCAGGAAGGCTTGATCGTCCTTCTCCGGGATACGAAAGGCGATCTCCCGTGGAATGTTAAACTCCACATAGAGGACCTTCATATCGGTTTCTCTCGAACGAACGCAATATCAGCAACGGAAGACATGGTAAGGACTAGGGTTTTGCGTTTCCTCTCCAAAAAATGGGGCAATGAAGACGAAGAGGCAAAGATGGCGCAAGGAATTCAAAAGGGGGCAATCAGGCGGTTTAAAAACTCATATGGGCCCCACACCGTCTCAAAAATCTGTGCCATCATTACCGCCGCTTGTCACTTCCCTAGAAGACCGCTGTCGTATCGAGTGCTCCGGCTCATCAAATGCTAGGATCTCTAACATACCACGAGAAGACACGTGGCTTGCCTTTCTGGCACGTCGGCTGAAGACTAACGTTTCCTTCCCCAAGTTGTCCAAAAGCTTGCCAGAGACGGTCAACGAATCCGGTCAACATTTTAAAAGCCTCTTAAGGCACCTCTTTAGATGGGCAACAACTCTGCCAGCAAAAACAAGCATGCCCCACCATAAACATGTCGGAGGCCGAAGTTTGGACCACCAGCATGGGGGCCTAGTGATGGATAGGCCTACGGCTAGCAGGCCCAATAAAAAGTGGCCCAAAATTCAGAAAGGCCCAAAGCACATTGGACGGTCAACGCGTTAAGCGTTGACTGCCCGGAGAACAACAAACGACCAACGGCAGTTTCTGGCCAACGCTTTCTTCATTTGACCTAAGTACCGAAGCAGCCCAGGCCCAAAAAGGCGATAAATCCGTCACGGGCTAGGCCCAATTTTGTGAGCGATCTCGCACACTAAAAGTAACGATCCTTTCATGATTACACGCTTTCCTAAAAGCCGATCTTTTCTAAAAAGGCAGTAAGAAATTGGTGCCAACAATAGAGTCTAAACGATCACAAGAGCATGAAAGGAAAGCAGATGATTTGAATTTTCGTTGCACTGTTTAGAAGAAAAAGGATCCATCAAATTACGCCAGTCATGCCCACCAACTTAGAGAAGGCCGCCATTACCAGACCAGAAGATCACGCCACCTTGACCAAAGAAGGTGGCTCTCCTACTATCTATATAAGCTTGGAGTTTTCATTCTGGAGGAAAGGCTCTCAAATACGCTCTCTAACTCACCTTCAAAAGAATAGACAGAACACGTTTCCTGAGACAACAAAGAGACTTTTTGATACAGTCTAAGTCACGAACGCCTATAGAGCATGAGCAAAGACTCTCCTTCTCTCTCTTTACATAAAGCGTTCACCTTCAAATCCCATTAAAGGCCTCCAGATTGTAGGAGTCCTTTCCGACTCTCTGAAAACCGTCCCCCAAAGCTTCCACGCTTTCGGGACGCAGCTTCTACTCGCTCTCTGTGAGCCGTAAGTTGGAATTCTCACTCTCAACGGGCCAACACTCTCAACAGGCCAACACTCCCGACAAATCTATTCTCTTTCTCTCTTTTTTACTTATCAGTTCATCTTTCTCGATCCGAAGGTTTTTTACTGATTTGAGTGTCAGAGTGTTTTCGGTGGGACAACATCCCGCCGTCACACTGACCTTTTGTTCATTTTAATAGTGTGTAGGATTCAGACTCAGTGAACGGAGTCGGATCGAACCAACCAAGCGAATCCGAATCTGTTCAAAGTCGAATCCAGGTACGCATCAAAGCTTTAACATTTTTTTCAAGAGTTTAGTAGCATGCTAAAATTAAATTATTTATTTTATATTATATAAATGTTTAAATAATAAAACTGTTTGTATAGAAGAATGAAAGGCCGGCATTATTTTGATAATTAGCTCTTTGAAATTTAGAACAATGTCTGTCCCAGAACTCACGATTAGCCTGCGCCTTCATATCTCCTTTTGGTGAACTGATAAGAGGGCGGAAGGTATGTGTGGGCTGCTCTTTGCCACTCGTATTTGACTCCCTCATTCGTTAGCTATTTATTCAAACATTGTCGTTCAGATGCACTGGTGTTTGGGCTATACATCTCTTCTTCAAATCCAAACCCCTTTTGTGGATATCCATTTCCTTGATCGGTCTGCCACATACAGATTACCTCTCAAGCATCACTCCTATTGGGGATTTCCTGTATGATAAGTTGACCCATTTTCTGAATTTGATTTCGAAGGGAAATTTGAGTTATTTGCCTTCTGGGCATCACTTAGAATGATGCCAGTGACATCCTGGAATTTGAACTATAGTCGAATTGGTGTCGATGTCATATCGTCTGGGTGTTGTTCTAATGCTTCATTGGACCGCTTCACTGGAAAAAACACGTCGAAGGGCACTCGAAGGAGCTTCAGAAAATGCCAGGGGAAACGGAAATTGTCTTGTTTTCGGCGGGATATCGCTCGTTGTCGTGTTTATCCAACAAAGACCCCAGAGCCTCTTGTCTATGGTAAAATATCTTAGCTATGTACGGCGAGCAAAAAGTGGCTTGTTTGACATACTTTTGATTCGAAATTATGGATTTATAGTTATACTGTTTTTTGTTTACTAATACAAATAGGGGTTGGTCAAGGTCCTGTATCAATCTTGGATGCTAAGAAAGAGAAAAGTAGCCCTTTTTCATTGTCAAATCTGTTTGAAGTAATTGCTGATGACCTTCAGACTCTGAACAAGAATCTTCGGTCGGTAAGTACTCTTATGACTACTGTGGTGGTGTTCTTGGAGCTCCCATGTACTGTAGTTGCAATATATGCGAGCTCGAATTACGTTGTTATTCTTAAAACTAAATATAGCTGAATTACACTGGTGGTATACTTAATGCAACTGAAGTTGTAATTACCTCATATATTCTAATAGGCATGAAGTATGTCGAACATAAAGTTGAGGACTAGTAGATGTATTTATAATACTCCTACTGTTGCTGTTTTGATGTGATGACCGGAGACTAGTGAAACCTTCTTTTGTGGTTAATGATATATTGATGAATTTTTATTTTATAGACTTTTGGGAAAAATGCCTCCTAATTGAAAATTTATTCTTCACTTGAATTCAGAAAGCTTTGTCGGGGTGTTGAAAAGTTAGTTGTACTCCTTGTTCTAGAGTGAAGATTGAATTGGTGGTATAACTGTAGAAATTTGAGGACAAACAGCTGTCTATAATTTCTCAATACAACAAAGTGAAGATTACTGTAGAAGGGAGGTTTGTTGCTTTTGTAAAAGAATCAACTCATCCCAGAAGTTTTAGTTGTTAAGTGCAGCCAATAATGTTTTGTACTCTAACACACACCCCTTCATGTGAACTCCCTTTGGGCTTGAAGCTTTGATTAAGTATTGTCACATGACTACAAGGCTGACATATTACTGTGAGAATAGAGGGGCTTCCAATACTCAAACTCTAGACCCATTTTGGTAAAGTGGCTCTGATACAATAACTCACTCATCCTAAAAGCTTAAACTGATAGGTGGAGTTCCAAGAATTGTTTTGTAGTATAAGGTCTCATTTGGAGAGTGCTGTGTATGGAAGCTGTTCAATGAAAATGATTACTATCCGTGGAGCCAACAAATTATGCAAAGGTCCTGGCTGCAAATTTAAATTACATTTGGGGAATTAAGATCAGTTGATGAAGAATCATCACTGCCTATCATAATCGACAGATTGTGAAAATTCTCACAAAATTTGTTCTGTTTGGAGCATGCTAATAATTTTTATTATTTTTATAACAACATGACAAAAAGGCACAAATAATGAATCAACTGCTTATGCTTACTTCCACTTAACTCTTGTGCCTAAGAAACAAGGCTCAAGATTTTATACCGCAATTTTTGTTGCTGTTTTTAGACTTCTTTCTTTCACATTGTTCTGTTTGTCCTTATTGTGGCTGTTCTTGGTAATCAATTGTCGAAGGTTTATATTGGGTGGCTTCTGAATCGTGGATGGCCCTGTGTCTTTCTTTTTTTTGTTTTTTTGGTTTTAATGGTGAGTTTGTAGAAAAATTCTCATTGCTTTTTGCTGAGTGGAAAATTTATCATTTGCGTGAAGTGGATGTGCAGTTTTCGCTGGTGGTGGCTGCAATCAATTGAACATTTTGAAAAGGAATCTTGAGGGGATTGGATCAATTATTGTAATTGTTTGTCTTGTCCATTTATTTCCACAACTTAATAAAGGATTATAGTTTGGCCCAAGGTTCCAAGTATGCAGGAAGACTAAACCTACAACAGGCACTGAGAGTTGGATATTTTATTTAGTTTTGATTGCTCTGTTGCTTCAAGTATTGTGTAAGTATGCGGTAGGATTATAGCATTAATGAAGCTTATGCGGGTGGATTTGAGTAGTTGGAGGACAGAACATTATGAGGTATGAGGATTGTCTGGGATGGGGCTTCAGTGTTTGGAGGAGTTTCTTTGAGTGATGGGAATGGAGGAATGGTGTCCCTGTCCTTCACATAGCATCATAATGCAGGTGGAAACCAAGGTGATAAATTCTAATATTCAACAAATGAATTGTTTCGATATTTGAAGTTTGAATTCATTTGAAATCAAAGCTTGATGTGTTACTTCTTACCTTTTTTACACTTTTGCTTCATTATTATAGTTGTGCCTACAACTCTTTAAAAGGAAGAGAGGTGGGCAGGGCTTTCTTTTAGGTTTTCTATCACTGGTTATAGTAGTCGTTTCACATGTAGGAGAATGTGGATGGCCCTGTGGAGATTGAGTGTGATGCATTTTCCTTTCTTGGACAGCTTCAGTAATTGAAGTTGGGTAATGAATCTAGAACTTATCATGAATGGATTCCAGCACTGATAGATGTGCAATGAGGGTGACATTGAATTATATGAGTTGCAGCATAGCTCAAAAGATTTTGTAGCTATTATGTTCATTGCTTAAGATAGAATTTTCATCGCTAAATATTGTTGTACGATTCTAGTGTTCTCATCCCTTATATTTTATGGGGTTAAGAGTCCGTAAAATTATCTGTTTACTTGTGTTTATGGTCATCTTTTGAAGAGCTGAGTAGTTTGCTATGTTCCTCATTTGAATAACTTCTGTACACCTGATCCTTGTAGTGATGGTGAAAATCATTTCCTTGGAATGCCATTGTGCATTTTTGTATTATCCATAAGACTCCTGCTAGCTGATGCCTTTCTTTTATTTTCTGAAAGTTCCTTCCAAGCAATGATGGGTATATAGGTTGGTTTGTTTTATTTTCTTTTTTAATTTCCTTCTCCATTTGCAGGAGGGTCATGGGGCCCAGAGTGGTACGTTGGTGTAGCTTCCATATCCCATAAACCACCCCACATTCCCATGCCTATGGGATCTGTACATGGTTCTTTAACAGCATTTCCAATTTCTACTTTATGGGATCTCCCTAGGACATTGAATGATGCACTCCATTCCCTAGGAACAACAACAAAAATCTGCTACTCAATTTTTTTACGGAATATTATATTTTTTTGATTTGGTGGTTGCCTTTTCCTTCCACGGACATGAAAGTTCTGCTATCTGGAAATTCAATGCATGTATCTTGCTCACAGTTCTGCCTCATTGTTAATGATTCTATGGTTAGTTCATAAGGCATAAGCTTGAGCTTTACACCAAATTTTGACCTAGGAAAGCAAAGTGACTTCAAAACAGGTCAAGCATAGCTATTGCACACACATAAGGGAACGCTGAAGTTGATTTGGTGTGGGCCATTGCATTCCTTTTCCTATCCTGAACTGTTATTCTAGAATTGAATATTGAAATCCTTGTTTAAGTCTTCATCAAGGATGTGTATCACTATATTTCTTACCCATTAAAGAAAATGTTCTTCATGGATCATCATTTTGGAGGATTTTTTTGCTGCAACTGAAGGAAGATCAGATCTCTAGCCTTGGAGCCAATGTGTACGAGAGAGCTTTTTTATTTAATGAATTTCCACATCTGTTTTAATTTTGCATGTATCTTAAACAATGATAGATTTTACCAAGTGCTTCATTGATGTTCTTTGTGACTGTGGGAAGAATACGATTTGATCATTAACAACTGAATACGATTTGACTTGTGATTTTGATGTTGGTATTTTCTATGTTTTGGCTCACTGGTACTAGTTTCTAGGCTCCTTGACCTCACTGGTGTCATATTAACATGGCTGGACTCGCGTGTTCTTTTTATAGTGGAGGTCTAGAGAGAGTTGCACAAAATAACAGATCACAAACCATATTGATTAATGCTTGTGGTAAGATTGGGTTTCGTTCTAGTGCCATAAAGTAATATTCTAAAGCTTTCATAAGTTCTCCATTAGTTGTGTGGATAAGGCTTATTCTATAGAGTATATAACTTCAATCATAGGGATCAATTTCAAGTCATAGAGCTTCTTAATAATTCTGTAAAGCTTCTGCATATTTTCCTACAGATTGAGCTGATATCTGTTATGGTCATCATTCGATTCAAAGATCTATGTCTATAGTCCAACCTTGGCTCTTGTAGAAAATGATTGCTCACCCTAAGATTGACAGAGAGGTTCTATTGATTGCTTGACATGGTGCGGTTGCTATTGTCTTGACAACTACACCCTATTCCCACGTTATTAGTGCACATGGAAACCAACAGATGTGATCTTTGATCCCTACATTTATGATACAGGGGATGGAGTTGTATTCAAAGTTTCTAATATATTCCCTTTTACTTGGGTTTTACCCATGTTCTTTAACAATTCTTAGAGTTTATAGACCATAAAATTATTAAATGTGGCAACATTTATTGACTATAAGATTCTTTTTGTGTAGAAAGGGCAAAACCTATTGCCTGAGGCTCCTTCTTTGCAAGACTTGGGGGAGGGTGTGAGGTTCATCACCGTTTGTTTGAATTTTGAGTGAAAGTAACATGTATTTACAATTGGTGTTTCTTCTTGGAATAAGTTTTGTTGACCCTTATATATGATTTAGTAGTCATACATTGATATCAAGCATTAAGTTTATTTGATTATCTGCCTTCCACTTCAGTACTCCTTCAATAGTCCTTTGATTTTCCTAAGGCCTGGAAAGGCTTTATATTATCTCTAGCTTGTCTAGATCAGGTGCTATCCTTGTCAGCCATTTGGTATTGCAATAATTTCCATTGCGACAGTATCCAGGAGAAGGAAAATGAACTCACTCCTGAAAACTTGAAGTGGAAGCTGCAACCTGAAATGCTATCCATCAATCTTCAGTTTTATTCATGGGCATTGTTCAAGTAGGATTTTTTTTTATGTGGGCACTTGGTATACGATATAATATATAGGTACATTGATTATTTCTTTGTAATTACAAGACGTTTGGTTGTTAAAATGGAATAAAATAGGAATAAAATAGTTATTATCGGGAAGTAAAATATGATGAGAATAGAGTTGGGAATTATTATTTTTATATTTGGTTGTTGAAATAGAATAAATTAGGAATTAATATTCTAATGTTTGATTTGTGAAATTTGTATTCCAATGTAATTATTTAAATATTTATTAAATATGTATTTTATACGATAAAAATATATATTATATTAAATAATAAATATAATATATATTTTTATCGTATAAAATACATATTTAATAAATATTTAAATAATTACATTTATAAAATATATAATCATATAAAATATAATTATATATTATATAATATCTTTTTTAAATAATTATATATTTAATAATTATATATATTTATCATATAAATATAATATAAAATATATAATATATATGTTAAATATGTAATAATTATTATAATATATAAAATAAATATTTATTCCTTGTCATGTATAAATACATAATTATATATAAATAAAATACATATTTATATATATACATATTTAATAAAATACATATTATAATATATAAATTATTATAATATATAATAATTATATAAAATATATATTTATTATATATATTAAATATGTATAACATGCATATTTAATGAATATTTAAATGATTACATGTATAAATACATATAATCATATAAAATATAATTATATATTATATAATATATTTTTAAATAATTACATATAATAATTATATATATTTTAAATATATAATTATTAAATATAATTATATATTTTATATTATTATATTTTTAAATACTTAAAATTATTATATATCTAAACTGTTTTTTAAATACTTAATTATTATATAAATATAGCTATATTTTCTAAATATAATTGGTGTGGGAATAATAATTCCCGAATTTTCGGAAATAACTATTTCTTTGGGAATACTTATTCCCTGTCAAAATACAACCATATAAGGAAATAAATATTCCCGGAGGAATAAGGTGGGAATATAATTTATATTCTCACTAACCAAACGTGCGGTTAGTTGCAAGATTATTCCTTAGTGATTACTTGGAAGTTGAGCATATGAGCCTTGTCACAGAAACAAGATTGTTTCATAACAATGTGGAGTTATGGGTTTGCATCAACGAAAATATAATAATTTTCTGTAACAATTGAGTTCAAAGTTAGGAAGTGATAATGGAACTAGAATTAGGTTGCTCTATGTTGTGACATAGAGATCATGAGATCGTAGTACCTTTTTAATTCACAGCTAATGTTGCATAGATCTATCCTCCTCATGTCTTATGGTATGGAATCAAAATTTAAGTTAGTAGTATAATTTTATTTAACATTGTGGCATCTTACTAAGGGCAACTTTAGTGTATCTAATACATTTTGAAATTGTAGGCGATGCAGAGGGTCTGATTCCATAATATAAATCTGTAGCCTCTTAAGTAATATAGGAACAACCACACCATTGTGCAAGACTCACAAGCTTTTTTTGTAGCTTATATTTTTTAATCAATAAGCATGATAGTTGTTTGTCTGATGCTATGAATTTGTGCAAGTGATTGTGGCCTTTTTTATGGGCTATTTTCTCTTTTGTTGGAAGATTTATGAAAATTTTTTCAATCCAAAGGTGTGCATAAAAAGTCATTTGGTTGTAGTTTGCATGAGTTTTTTTGCTCATGATGTTGTACTACTTCTATATCAGTCTTTATTTTTTTCTTCCTTTTCATTTATTTCATTTGTGCAATCCAAACTGTGGTTATGCACTCCTTTCATTTGTTTCCATGGCATGTCTTCTAACATGAATTTTTGATAGATTGTTGGTTCAGAAAACCCCATTTTGTTGTCTGCAGCCGAGCAGATCTTTGGTGCTGGAGGGAAGAGAATGAGACCAGCTTTGGTTTTTCTTGTTTCAAGAGCTACAGCAGAACTAGTTGGTCTGAAGTTAGTAAATCTTGTCATTCATCCTTGTTATTTTTGATATCTATTTGTAAATAAGTTTGGGATTTCATGTAGTATTGTTATAATCCAGGGAACTTACAACAAAACATCGGCGTTTGTCGGAAATTATTGAAATGATACACACTGCAAGCTTGATACATGACGATGTGTTGGATGAGAGTGATATGCGAAGAGGTAAAATTGAATATCAATTATTGGTGTCTTCTTTTGAAGAACTATGCTATGTTGGCATTTTTGCCTCTACAGAATTTATTGAAATTGTTGCAACAAGATTCTTGTATCAGAATCTTGCTATGAGGACACTTCTTTAAGAATGGGAGTTTCCTGATTTTGTGCTGGTATTGCACCTTTATTGAGTCTGTTTACAAATGTCTTAAGGCTTACTTTCTGGTCTTCATGGCTAACTTGTTTTTAAAATTTCATTGCTGCTTAAGAAGTGTTTGTATTGTTCATTTTTATGACTTTTCATGTTTACAGTTTCAGGGTAATAAACTTTAAAATAACAATTGTAATTATTTAGGAGAAATTGTATCTAGGGAAATGCTGTGAATGATAACTATTTTCTACCATATTTAGGTGATACTGTAGCTTCTGTTGTGGCTGGTGATTGCGCACCATCAAGTACACAGTTACACAAGCTGAGTTGTAGAGTTTTGTATTTAAATGAAGGCACTCTCACATAAAGAGACACAAAATTCAGTTCAATTCGGTTAAATTGACATACATAGCCAAAATGAAGAACACTGCACGAATGATAATGTGCAAAGTACAAAGCTTTTTGCACGTTATTATTTTGACAGCAGACATTCTTGATGTTGCCTCTCTTTTATATCATCAAGCTTTATAGCTTCCTGCTTTCCTCCTATATTTCTCTGTTCTTCTTCAACCTTTTTTGGCCTGTCATCCTACTGTCTGTCTCTCTCTCTGCTGCATCCTGATCCCGGCTGCTACAATATTCAATCTCTTTCTTTATTCAAAGTGGGTATAACTGTTTACTACAAGTTGAAAATGCTGATTGTGTGATTTCAGTTACTGCTGCTGCTATTATGCAGGAAAGGAAACTGTTCATCAGATGTTTGGGACAAGGGTGGCTGTACTAGCTGGGGACTTTATGTTTGCGCAATCATCATGGTATCTTGCAAACCTTGAAAACCTTGAAGTCATAAAGCTCATCAGTCAGGTATACCTGGAACTTCTTTTAAAAATGCCTGGTAATATTCCTTTAACAGTAATTGTTGCATCTTTGTAAATTATTAGAACTGTTCATCGGCTCTAGTGCTGGTATCTTCCACGGTTGGTCCATTCCACGCGACATCAAATAAGTACACAAGTTGGAAGTGCCAGGTCCTCAAAATCAGTGATTCTAGGCAGAGAGTTCAGACACAATTAGCATACCATTTGACCTCTTGCATGCTTATTACAAATAATGGATGAAAATATCCATATTAATATTGGCATTAGTCATGAATTTATTGGTATCGGATGCATCGGAGTAGAAAAATCTCTACAAAGCATAAGTAATAAGGCAATTAAGTAGAACTAGCCATATCATAGGAGTCAGAATCTCTATTTTTTTTTTCTTTTTCTTTTTTTTTGTTGTCGTATTCCTAAAAGTCCACATCTATGTGCTTTAAATATATTTAAATATTAAATTTATATGTTTTGTAGATGTATAAAGATAAAAAATTTTGTGATTTTTTTTTCCCAGAGACCTAATCTACCAAGTTCAATTTTGATAAAATATACTAAAACTTTTTAAATATGTAAACATACGGTTAAAGATAACAAATTTTTTTTTTTTGGGTATAACCCACTTTTAATATGAACACAAGAAATAATTTTTTGGTTTATGATGTCCAATTTGACTGATACCGGTATTTTATAGTAGGTTAAGATCGGCACAAGTAAAACACTTTTTTTTTATAGCTGTAAGACAGCCTTGAACAAATTTTCCATTTTTACATGCAAATTTTCTTGATGAACAAATCAGCCATTTTTACATGCAAATTTTCTTAGTGTCTCAGGTTATTAAAGATTTTGCAAGTGGTGAAATAAAGCAGGCATCAAGCTTATTCGACTGTGACATTGAACTTGAGGATTATTTACTCAAGAGCTATTACAAAACAGCCTCCTTAATTGCAGCTAGTGTCAAAGGGGCAGCCATTTTTAGCGATGTTGACAGCACCGTCTGTGACAAAATGTTTGAATACGGCAAAAATCTTGGTTTGTCCTTCCAAATTGTGGATGACATACTGGATTTCACACAGTCAGCTGATCAATTGGGAAAGCCCGCTGGTGCTGACTTGAGAAAAGGAAACCTGACTGCTCCAGTGATTTATGCACTTGAAAGAGAGCCACAACTGAGAACAATCATTGAATCTGAGTTCTCCGAGCCTGGTTCAATTGAGGAAGCCATTGAACTTGTTAAGAACTGTGGAGGCATCGAAAGGGCACTAGATTTAGCAAAAGAGAAGGCCGATAACGCTCTGCAGAGCCTTAACTGCCTTCCAGAGAGCATCTATAGAGTGGCGCTTGAGAGCATGGTGTTGTATAACCTTGAACGAATTGATTAAATGGCAGTACTTCCATGCCGTGAATCACTGATTATGTGATTACCGGAATCCATATACGTGCAAGAAACAAGTCGCAAAGTAGCAGCATCTCCATGACTATGATACCACGTCATGTCCCGACACCCTTTTTGCAGCCTAGACAAGATTGAAGGTGTTGGGTTGCATTCATTGAAGGTATTTAAGCTTCACTTTTAGCCCCTATAGAATATTTATCTGGATTTCTTGTCATTTGTACCACAATGACGTACAAAATATCATGTAATAGTTCTTCTAATTGATATGCAATGTCATTGAGGTTGTATAATTTTTCTAGTATTCTTATTTGTCAATGGTATACCTGTTGGAACAGGCTTTTTATGTACTTCAACCCTGCCGTGTGTGTATGCGGGTTGACATGTAATAATGGAGAGCTGCTATGTTCCTCCTATATGAAATTCAGCAAACGGTTAGTATTATAATTTAAATGGATGAATAATAAAGATTGAATTACCATTTAAATTGCTTGATATAGTCTCTATTATTTTTATCTACCTAACTTTTAACATTAGCCGTTGGGTAGATATGAGATTCTACCCAATGGGAAAACTATAAATGCACCTGTAATAAAATGTAATTTGTGAAAACGTTGAGTTCCGTGATTTGGCCTATGAATTAATCTTCTAATATCAAGTCAATGATAATTATCAAAGTAACAAAAAGCTTGTTTATATTATTAGTGAGTGAGATTGGTAAATTTATATTATATTATATCTGTTAATAATTAAAATTTTGAATTTGTTTATTTTATGATATCTGATCAAATTTCAATACTTTCTCGATTTAGTAAGTGTATTGTTAAAATTGGGTTAGGACCTCGGGTGACTTTGATGAAAAAAATGTAAATCTTGGACAGGAAAACCTCACATGTGGTTAGAGCAAATTAGTTGGTTAATTACAGTGATTAGTGGGATGAAATTTAGAGATAATAGTGTTTTCTTGGCAAATTAATTTTCCTAAGAATTCTTATTATCTTATTTGGATGGAAATTTTTGGTATGAGTAATTAATTATCGCGATTAAATTAAAAATTAAATTGATAGACGTAGCTAAGAGTAAAGAGCCACAATGAATCTAAAAAAATTTCTTACTTAGCTCTTAATTTTTTTATTCATGTATAATTAATTTAATCATCAGATTTTTAATTAAAAAAATTAAAAATAGAGTAAATCCAAAAAATAA
Organism: Nepenthes gracilis; assembly: GCA_033239525.1. Classification (NCBI taxonomy): domain Eukaryota; kingdom Viridiplantae; phylum Streptophyta; class Magnoliopsida; order Caryophyllales; family Nepenthaceae; genus Nepenthes; species Nepenthes gracilis. The sequence goes on along the minus strand of BSYO01000006.1, from coordinate 1,131,273 downwards.
TGATTTTAATTTAATATAATTAAACAACACATGCTTTTTCTGAAACTATAAAAAAACATCGAATGTAAAAAAGAATAATAAATTAGAACTTTGTACAGTGAAAGAATAACACATGAATGAAATGTTGCAAAATGGTTGATTATATTTTATAAAATTCATGTCTGTCAGGACGGGGTTTGATTCCTTCTACTCGTCGGTGTTCCGCACGGCGCCGGAGCGATTGTGACGGTGCACAAAATGTGGGGAAGGAAGGCGAGACAATGGAGGGTAATGGCCAAGGAAGCACTGAACCGAACCGTGATTGTGGCCAAATTCCTCTCCTTTCTCCACATTACCAACACTTACATCTGCTTCCCCACTCTCGTATTCTACCTAAATCCCCCTTCTCTCTCTATATCGTTCGAATCAATCTCACTGAAATTAAAAACAGGTCAAATTATTTGGTGGTGTTAACAGGTATATGGTCCGAGCATGCTGCCGACCTTGAATATGAGGGGTGATGTGCTTTTGTCGGAGAGAGTGTCACATCGGCTAGGTAAGGTAGGCCTGGGAGACGTGGTTCTCGTTAGGTCTCCTGAAAACCCTAGAAAGACTTTGACCAAGCGCATTATTGGCGTGGAGGGAGATCGCGTTATCTTCATGGTTAATCCGGGCAGCTGTGACGTTTCTGCGACTCTGGTGGTATGTAACTTGCTTCAAATTGCATCCTTAATTTTCTCCCCAGCTAGCTTGTTCTGTTTCTACTTTATGACAATAGTTGCTCGCTGTTAATGTTTCGAGTAGTGGATAGATCTTCTGATAGGACTGGACGCGGAGACTCAAACTAAAAGATAAGATAAGAAATATAGGTATTCGCAGATACTTAGAAATTGTATTTATAGTAGATAAGATAAAAAAAAAGACATTTGAAGTTGTTTGGGCACTTAAAATGTAGGATAAAGAAAGCCCCAATAAGAAAATATGAGTTAGTTATGATTAGTCTCCTATATTGATATTTTTTGATACTATGATATTATTATAATATGTTATCGTATTGATAATATATTATGATATATCAGCCAATATTTGGCCGATATAATCATATCAATTTATAATTTTTATAAAAATTTTTTTCCGGTATATTCGATATAAATATACATTATTTGATATGTCTGATACTGGTATAGACATGATCAATACCAATACTAATATTTTTATCCATAGCTGGAGGAAAAAGGTCCACATAAAAAAGCTTAGAGTGATGAAATAAATAATTGAGAATTACTTATATTCTTGGAGGATATTATATTAAATTGAGTTGAATGATAAAAGCATAATCATATGGCCTATCCTACATAATGAGATTTAAGGCTTTGTTTTTTTTTTTTTTTTTGGTTGTATTTGGTAATGATTGCAACATTCTTCATCGAGCCTTATATTCTGTTTGTGTTATGGAAAATTAAATATTTGTGGTAGTCTTTAGTTGAAAAGTTGTCCGTTATGCCATTGACATATAGTTGGAGGCAGGATAATTAGGTGCCATCCAGTGGGCTGACCAAAGCTGGTGAAAGAACTTACTAAAGGGAAAATGACCATAGTTTGCCCCACTAAAACAAGAGCATTTTGGAGACAGTAATTCAAGTATTTGAGGCATGTAGGACACAATCTTATATGTGAAATTGTCCAGACACTTTCATGATCTTGACAAATCTACCCCATCATTGGACGAATTCTTAAAGAACTAGTGAAAATAATGTGTGTTATGAAATGAAGAAATTGGAATTTATAAAGGTTGAACAGATGCTGATTGATAAAAGACACCTTTGGTTGTAACTGTATGAAACCCCTCTTGGTGCAACAAGAACCTCTTGAAGTAAACAACTCCACTGTAGTGGCTACTCATCGAAATAAGATGAGAATGAGGTCAAAAAGGAAGCTAAGTCTTAGAAAACGGGAAATTGCAGGTCATCATAAACAACAACGTAGTAGGAATGATGAAAATTTTAGAAGTGACATGACCGTTTTAAATTTGTGAAGGACTTAGCAATGTGGAAGAGGGAGCATTGTTAGATGCGGAGAATCGTGGCTTGATGTAGCTTTAGGATAATGTTCAAGGGAATTCTAGAAGCATCTCTTGATCATGTGGGAAATGTGACATGGATCAAGGATGATTGTTGGATAAAATGTGGCGTGACTTGAAGATAGCCGTGGGACAAATTTTAGCAAATCTTCTGAAAGCCCTCTAGGTAACATGATGAATGCAACAGGAGGATGACACATGGCTGCATCCACCATAGCAATGGGAAGCATCATCTATTTTATTCTATTCTTTTCTAGTAATTTGTTGAAGAGGGGAATGAGAGTGAGGAATTATGTACAAAAAGGATAATGTAAAAATTAGTAATATATGAGATGAAATTATCTCTTTGAGTTGTTTGCTTTGGAGATCTGTTCCTTCTTGAATTAGAGCAATTTTATGTTTCCCTTCCATTTTGGTCACCTTTTCTATTGCTTTAATAAAGTTGGGATTTCCCAGCTCCAGTTAATTAACCTAAAAAACAAGAAGAAGAAGAAGAAAAGAAAAGTGGCATCCTTGCAACAATTTGGTATTAGAGACAAGTCGATGGTTAAAGGAACAATGATGAATCAGCTAATCGAGGCAATGACAAACGCAAACCAGCGAATGGATGCTCTCGAGCAAGATGTTACCGACTTAACTTAGTTGTTGGTTTAACGGAGCAATGTGATAGATGTTCTATCTTTACCAACTGATGCTGGCAATGGAACCACCATGGATTCATGTAGTAGACTATACAGCTAACAGAGAGGAGGAAATGGGGATTAATGTCAATAGAAATGTATAAGGTTGATTTTCCCCGCTTTGAAGGTGACAACTCGGAGGGCTGGATTTCTAAGGTTAAGCAGTATTTTTAGATGTACAGGACTCTGGATAATCAGAAGGTATTGATATCTTCTTTTTACATGGAGGATGAAGTTTTGGTGTGGTTCCAAGATGCCCAAGGATTGGGGGAATTTAACAATTGGGAAGAACTTACCAAGGCTATGCTGGCTCACTTCGGCAGTCACGCCTACGACGATCCCATGGAGCAGCTACAAAAATTCCAACAATGGTCAACGGTGACAATTTATAAGTCTCAGTTCGAAGCCATCTCAAATCGGCCCAGAGATGTGTCATTAGCAATCAAATTGAGTTGTTTTTTAGGAGGTATCAAAGATGAGATTCAGTATTCAGTAATGCTTGTGGGTTCAACCAGCCTTCACCAGGCTTCTAGAATGACTTGAATACAAGAGGAGTTTATTGCAAGCTGGAGAGGTCAGACCTCCTTTGCGGGAGGGCAATTGGGTCACCGTTTTCTTATCTGGGATAACTATCTCAGGTAGAGTTGCTACCAAACCGGAGTTGGTGGTTTGCTGGATCACCCCAGAAGTAAAGACCAGACCAGGGGTTATGCTACCATTGTGACGAAAAGTGGATCGATGCACAAATGCTCAACTACAAAACTTTTCATGGTGAAAGCGGCTGGAGAAGGTTTTGAGCCAGGACCTATCGATCCTAACCACCCTCAAGAAGCCAAAGAGAATGAGAATCAGAGCTTGGAAATTTCACCATGCAATCACTGGAGCACAACCCCTTTACACAAAGACTATGAGAGTAAAAGGAAAAATTAATGAAGTCTCAGGTGTAATCCTTGTTGACTCCGGCAATATGCATAATTTCTAGGACTCTGAGTTTCGTGATGAGGAGCTGATGGAAAAAACTAGAACCACTAATATATAGGCGTAGATAGCTAATAGAGTAGTATTTCAGGGAGAAGGGTCATGTTGGGAGGTAAGGTTTGACATTCAAGGCCGTCAATTTACTGCCAGTTTCTTAGTCTTATCCTTGGGTGGCTATGATGTAGTGCTTGGAATTCAATAGTTGGCTACATTAGGTTCAATTACATGGGATTTCCTCACTTGACACATAGAGTTCAATCTCTGTGGCCACTAGATAATGTTGAAGGGTTTGAAGAGAGCGGAGAACAAGGTGCAAAAAGGTACTTCCTGGCTGAGGATTTCGGCCATTGAAAACAGAGGAGTGGTGTTTAAACTCCTGGATAGTTTTGGCTCTACTAAATTAGCCAACCAAACACCAGGAGTACAGAAGTTATTGCAACAGTACCTGAATGTGTTTTAAGGAGCCAGAAAGGGTGCTTCTGTGCCGAAATCATGAGCACTAGATTGTACTCAAGGATGATTCTAATCCAATAAATGTGTGGCCTTATCATTATCTGTGTTGCCAGCAGAGTGAGATCAAGAGACTAGTTAAAGACTTACTCGAGACAAGGCCTATTCGGCATAGTCATAGTCCATATTGCTCGCCTATCTTGTTCGTAAGAAAGGTGGATAACAATTGGAGGATGTGTATTGACTACCGGGCATTGAACAACGAGACGATTAAAGATAAGTACCTGATCCCTTTAATTGATGAGATGCTAGACGAGCTGCGTGGAGCTATGATTTTGCCTTAGTTAGACCTAAGGTGTGAGGATATCAATTGATCCGCATGAAGGTTGGCGTACCAAAGACGGCTTTTTGAACCCATGAGGATCATTATGAATTTCTTGTAATGTCATTTGGGTTGACAAATGACTGATAACTTTTCAAGGGTTGATGAATAAAATTTTTTGACCTCATATTAGAAAGTTTATTTTAGTCTTTTTCAATAATATCTTGATTTATAGTTTGGAGGAGAAGACTCATGAAATGACTTAAAAAGTGTGCTGTCCACTTTGGAGGAACACCAATTGTATGCTAAATTAAGTGTAGGTTTTTTGTAAGGAAATTGGGTATCTGGGACATTTTCGGGGACCCTTTGAAGATATGGGCTATGCTTGAATGGAATCTACCTGAATTATTGAAGTCTTTAAGGGGATTTTTGGGGTTTACAGGTTATGATTGAAAATTCATCCCCAATTATGGTTTGATTGCTGCTTTGCTCACAGCTCTAGTAAGGAAAATTTTCTTTGTATCGATTGACAAAGCAAAGGGGGCCTTCCAAAGGCTTAATGAGGTTGTGACAAGGCCTCCTATCTTAGCCTTACCCAATTTCAAAATGAAATTTGTTATTTAATGTGATGCTTTTGGGGAAATCATAGGGGCTGTATTGATGTAGGAAAGGAGACTTAAAGCTTTTTTTAGTCAAGCTCTAACAGGAAAGGCTCTTTTGCTTTCGACATATGAAAAGGAGCTACTATCATACTTATCGCGTCAAGTATTTATTGTAAAACGGACCTATACTGGAGAAAAGGGTAGGAACTTTGGCATAACAGATGTGGATTTTCAAATTATTGGGCTATGACTTTAGCATAGAATATGAGAAGGGGCAAGACAATTAAGTAACAGATGCCTTATCATGAAAGGAGGATGACTCGAAGTTAATGATGTTGTCCTACACTTATCCTGATTGAGTGGAGGAGATCAAGGTCACATATCAGAAGGACCCAAGTATTCAAACCATATTGCAGCAACTAATCGAAGTTACAATTCCTCCAAACTCTCATTTATCAATTAATGAGGTTCTCCTTAAGGGGGAAAAATTGTCATTAGTGCAAATCTGGGGTTTCGGCAATAGGTGTTTTTAGGCTATAGACCTAATTCATTTTCTTGGGATTGTAATTCAATTGGTTAGAACACCGCCCTATCAAGGCGGAAGCTGCGGGAACTGAATACATTGCTGTCTGACCAAATATCAAAAGGACCTAGGCGTTCAAACCATGCTACAACAACTAGAGGAAGGAACGATTCCTCCAAATTGTTATTCATTAATTAATGGGGTTCTCCTTAGGGGGGGGGGATTGTCATGAGCGCAAATCTAGGGGTTTGGCAATAGGTGTGGATTGGATATGTTACCTTTCAGTTAGGGGGCATTTTGGTTATCATAGGACTCTAAGCTGAGCAAAGGCCAATTTTTATTGGAAGGGCATGAGAAAAGGCATTAGAAGACTTGTTTGGGAGTGCCAAGTTTGTCAACTAATAAAGATTCACCTGCAAAGGCTCTTCAAACTCCTTCAACCCTTGTCTATTCCCAAAAAATCATGAATAGAGTTATCCATGGACTTCATAAAGGGACTTTTTAACTCACAAAACTGTAATAGTAATTTGGTGGTTGTTGATTAACTGACCAAATATGCACATTTTATACCAATAACTCATCCCTATACTGCCGAACCTTGATTTTTGAATCACATTGTCAAGCTCTATGGAACCCCCAAACCATAGTTAGATGATCACGATGCTGCCTTTATGAGCTCCCTTTGGAGGAAACTTTTTAAGTTAAAAGGGACTAAACTACAGTTTAATACTACTTACCACATTCAATCGGATTGGCAAACTGAAATAGTCAAGAAAAGTCTAGAATAATATCTAAGGTGTTATGTGGGAGACAAACGAAAATCATGGTTAAAATGGTTAGCCATGGCCAAATGATGGTAAAATACTAGTAGCCACTCGTTGACATAGTTAACCTCCTTTGAGACGGTTTATAGAGTTTCTTGAACCCAATCGGCATAGTAAGTTGAGAGAACCATGACGAACACAGCAATTGAAGAGGAGCTTCAGAGTGAAGATCAAATTTTAGCATTATTAAAGGAAAAATTGTCCAGGACTCAAGCTCATATGAAGATGCAGTATGACATATATAGATCTAAAAGAATATTCCAAATTGAGGATTATGTCTACCTCTGCATGTAATCATATTAGCAGAAGTCAGTGTCTTTTAGAAGAACTTAAAGTTTGTGTCTAGATTTTTTAGCCATCAATTGGAGCTTCCATAGACTATCAGGATACGCCTTGTTTTTCATGTTTCTACCTTGAAAAAGTAGATTGCAGTAAGGGAAGAAGCGAGTCAAACTTTACTTCCGGTGGATACCAAAGGAGGGATTTTACCCGAACCAGAACAGATTATGAACTGAAGGGTTTGGAAAATAGGTCAAAGAAAAGCTATTGAAGTGCTTGTCAAATAGAAGGGAGCATCAGATGAAAACAACACTCGAGAGCCTTGACATATACTCAAGTTATGTTATCCTCACCTTAAGGACAAGGTGCTCTAAAAGACGGGAGCTTTGTCATGGTTACTCCCTGAAAGAAGATGAGAATGAGGTTAGGAAGGATATTGAGTCTTAGAAAGTGGGAAACCTCAGGTCATCATGGACAGCAGCGTAGTGGGAATGATGAAAATTTCAGGGGCGATGTGGCTATTTCAAAGCCATGAAAGACTCAACAGTATGGAAGAGGGAGGGTTGTCAAATGCAGAGAATCATGGCTTGATAATAGCTGTAGGATGATGTTTAAGAGGATTGTAGAAGCATCTCCTGATCACGTGGGAGAAGGCAACCTGAACTAAAGATGATTGTTGGATAAAATGTGGCATGGCTTGAAGACAGCCTTGGGATAAAACTCAAAAACTTTTCTAAAAGCCCTCCAGATAGCACGTTGGAGGCAGCAAGAGAATGACACATGGCAGCATCCACCATAACAATGGGAAACATCTTTCTGTTTTATTCTATTCTTTTGTGGTAATATGTTAAAAAGGGGAATGAAAGTGAGGAATGATCTGTAAAAAGGATGATGTAAAAATTAGTAAGATATGAAATGAAATCTTTGAGTTGTTTGTTTTGGAGACTTTTTCCTTCTTGAATTGGAGTAACTTTCCGTTCCCCTTCCATTTTGATCACATTTTCCATTGTTACAATTAAGCTGGGTGTTTCTAGCTCCAGTTAATCAACCTGAAAAACAAGAAGAAGAAAAAGAAATGGGGCCTCACCACAACACCCATTTGCTATAAACTAGTGTCCATTGATGCAGACAAACATCCATTGGTACAACAAATTCCTATTGGTGTCACAACTTTTATACAGTAACTTTCCTCTTTTAAACTAATGTAGGACTAAGACCCCTCCTTTAGATTACAATCTGTTACAACAATCCTTTACTAGATAGTAATAATGCTTCATGTTTCTCTTCACCTTTTAAGTAACATGCGTCCAAAAAGATTTCTTTTGAGTTAAACCTTCAATTAGTGTAGGTCTTCTCCAGTTCCAATGAAGTTAATTGGTTTCCTTAGATTAAACCAAAACTTCTTTTTTTAGAATAAAGAAACCACACACGACATCCACACAATTTATTTAAAAGCCCATTTGGAAGTGGGAAAATGGGCTCAGAATTGGGAAATGGAATTGTCATTGTGCCATTTAATTCCCTTTCTTTTGTTTAATTATCCGGGTAAATTGGATTTATAACTTTCAATTTTCCACAGTAGACTAAATCAGTGTGGCCCACAGCAAATACCAATTTCGCAGCTAACCCTGACAAATCAGAATTCCAAACTCTCCCTTGTTCGTGACTTTCATTTGCAACTCATCTTATCCTCTATTGTATCCAACTTCTCTAAATCTTGAAGCTACGCCCCCACTGTTGAACTAAACCCCATTCTTCCTGTTCATCCTCCCATCCCCTGTCTGTCACCCCCATTTGTGCAGCTTTACGTTGCTTCCTTCTTTGGCAGCCACAATCCTTCTTTCTTATTCCCTCATTTCTTCCTGTCACTTGATTTCAAAACAAGGGAACTCATAAATCTTTGAAAAAATCTTCGAAAGGCAAATCTGGGAAAGGCCAGTTCTACAAGCTCTCAATGTGAATGTCATGGCAATAGAGAAAATGAGCTCCACTTTGATAGTGTTGAATAATGCATAGGTCTTTGTACTTTTGCTAGAAAGCTTGCTGAGCTTCAGGCTACTGCTACTGAAATCTAAGCTAAGTTAGTACCAATTTGGATACCCTGTATTGGATATTTAGGGCTCTATTTTGGGTGCTATTAAATTTCTTCAATAATTTCTCAACTAAATGATGAAATCGCTCAATGCTAGCTAAATCTCAAGATTGTGATATTCATTGATGGAAGAACAAGAAAAGGTGGGAAAATGGGCTGAAATTATAAATATGCCCTCAATTCCTTAGTTTGGAATTGTTTCTATTGCTGCTGTGTCAAACAAGAAATTATAGGATGGTCCTTTGTTACAAGGATTCAAAAATTGAATGTTATGGTCACATGGTCTCTTCCATTGGAGATCCTCACGAGGTGAATATAATTTTTTCTGGTAAAATGGAGAATAACCTTCAAATTGCAGAGGAAGTGGATGGCTCTATCTCATGGATGATGAATCTGGAGACCCAGATTAATTTGCTAGTCGAGTATGTTTATATTTAAATTGAAATTTCAGCTGCAGTGTACGTTCTTTATGCAATCAAACAGTAGAATAATAATATCAGTTCAATTTCAATTCTGTCAGAATTGAAGTTAGAATCCCAATCTCAATTTGACAATACAAACGAACCCTAAGAGATTTTCAACTGCTTTAGCATTTTATGTCCATGTGCTAATCCCGAATCGATGAATATTTAAAGAATTAAAACCCAAAAACTCTTGACAGATGTGGTTTTTATATTCATATAGATGGAGTTTCCTGTATGCCCCTGCTACTATAGGCATCTATGAGTGTTCAACTCAAACTACTCATTCATAACAGTTAGTTCTGAATATCCTAATATAGGGATTAATTTAATCTTATTTCAGGGCAACACTGGCACATTTCAATGACTTGTTATTGCCCATTAAAATTTGAAGTTAATTTAGCCAAATTAGCTAAAAAGGTGCTTTATAAGGGTTTTAGCCTTGTCCCACTAGCTGTCATTCTTATCATATTCCTCGGCAACCCTTTTGGTTTAAGAATCCCATACTTGACATAAACAGTGGTAACTATACCATTGGAGATTAATTTGCTGACATACTCATGTCTTGGGCTTATTTGTCTGGACTTGCCATTATAACAGGTATTATATGCTCTAGACATAGTTGCTTTCACTGTTGCATATCACATTGTAAGGAAATAGCTGCATAGGTTGTGGCCATAACTTAATATCCAATAACGTATGTCTCAGCCATTTTTCTTCCTTACCCACGTCTGCTAGAGTTAAATTCTGATTCCATAGTTGAATGTGTAATACAAGTTTGCTTCTTAGATATGCAACTAATCGCATCACAATGACGTGGATTTATTGGAATTTGCTTTTGTTGTCCCATGAGCATCAGAGTATCCTTCAAGCACTGTTGGAAAGTCCTAGTGAAATAATCCAAATTTAGTAGCTTGTTTTAGATAACTTGAAACTCTACTAATCGCTTTTCAATGATCTGTATGTGGTTTAGTAGTGTATCTAGAAGGTTTGCATACAGCAAAGCTGTAGTTATAATTTCTGAAGTGACTCATAAATATAATGTGACTGGTTCAATGCATAACCTCCATTGTGTTTCTTGACTTTGATATCTCAAACAGTATGTCCATTAAAATCATTCATCTTAAACATTGCAGTTAAATACTACTTGGTTTCATTTGCACCAAGCATGTTTGTACCAAAGATTACCATATCATCTACGTAAAGACATATTATGATACCATAGTCTCCGGTAAGCTTATATTATATATATTCGTATGGAAGAATTAGTATGAAACCATTTGGCATAAGCGCATAATCAAATTTTGGAGTGTGCTTCAAACTACACATAAATTTTGTGAGGTTATAAAAAAAGAATAGAAAAAACCACACACCCTACGGTTAAGTATTAGTTCAATTACTAAAATACTCTTAGCAAAAGGAATATACTACAACAAATTCAAAAACATATTCTAACACTACCTCATATTCTAAAACTCTCTCTAAAGCCCATGCTTAGATGATGGTCATGCCTAACTTGTTAAAAATATACTTGACTCACACACTAATTAGGGACTTGGTAAAAATATTTGCTAGTTGTTTTTTGGTTCTTTGAAAGAAAGTGACAATCCACTTCTATATGTTTTATGTATTTATGAAATATTGGATTTGATACAATGTATATTGTTGCTTAATTATCCAACCATAACTGAGATGGTCCAATATTCCTACCTCAAAGCGATTGCAGCTATTGTCAAATCAACATTATTTCATATGTGACATATATGAATGCTTGATATTCTGATTCAACACTTGACTTTGCAACTATATTCTATTTCGTGCTCTTCTAAGACACTATATTGCTTTCAAGCAACACACAATAATTGAGAGTAGAATTCGATCATGATGAGATCCAGCCCAATCAGTGTCAGAGAATTCCTCCATTCGAGTCTGACAATAATTATTATAATGTAAGCCTTGTCCTGGTGTATTCTTAAGGTACCATAAAATATGAATGATGGTCGCCAATGTGGGACATGAGAAAACATAATTTGACTTAAAACACTTACGACTAATGTATGTTTGGTCGAGTTACAACTATATAGTTAAGCTTTCCAACCAATCTTCAATAGCATTTTTGGTTCGGCAAATATTTCCTTTTCATTTGGAGATGACTTCATCTATTAGTCCATGAGTGTATCACATGATATTGCATTCATCATGCTCATCTTGGAGTACATCTGGGGTATACTTTCGTTGTGAAATAAAGTGCCTCATCGACACCAATATAGGACTAACTCTCTTTCTTTCCCTTACAATCTATTGTAACAACAAATCCCTGTTAATCTTATTTTACAACTATAAATCAAAATGTGTTTACACCCACATTCGGCTAGGTGAGTCCCACAAGGTATCCTATATCCATGACATGCAACTGGCTTTGTAGTGCTTATCGGAGGATTGTACCCATGGCATGACCCTCAGTTTGGATCTATGATAGGTTGATGAAAACATTGCTTGCAACAACTTGGTGGGATGTCATTTTGTGGCTTCATTAATCATTAAACTTCTTGCCTCCCAAGGAAGCTCTTCATAGTCTGAAATATCTGTATGTTAATCTCATGTTTCCCTTGTTCTAGGAAGCCTGGATACCTCTTCTAGGGTCATATATTGGTGTCTGACACACATCAAACACCTTTTTTGGTTAGGGGTTGGGTGGAGGGGTAAGATAATAAATAGAGCAAAAACCAAAAACTCCGCTGATCTTATGCTATATGTGTCTATCTTAATCTTCTATAGTACTCTTATTCCTCAACTAAAACAATGGTTATATTTCTTAGACCCATGATTAGTATTGGTCGGCTAACTTTCACATGATATACAATTTTGAAGACAATTTTCTAGCTGTTAAGCTTGAATACATAGCATAAATGAGAGAACTGTATGTCCTGTTGCAAACTGGAAAAGATAAAGCTGCGCATTTACCAAACATGCTTTCAGGAAAATTTAAACTCAATCTGGTTGAGATGATTTGTAATGGTCACTACTGAAGGAATAGGAGCAAAAGCAAAAAAAAAAAGAAAAAAAAAGGGAAAAGGTGCCCCGCTTGGGGGAGGGGGGTAACTCTGGGTGGTCTTTTACCTTCTTTTCCCTTTTTCTTTCTCTGCTGTGTACTTGGTGTTTTGCTCCTGAATTTCAGTTCTCTTATCTGAAAAGATGTAATTTATGAGTAGGTACCAAAAGGGCATGTTTGGGTTCAGGGAGATAACATTTATGCATCAAAGGATTCCCGACATTTTGGACCTGTTCCTTATGGCCTTATACAAGGGAAAGCCTTTTTCAGGGTGAGTCACTTTGATCATCATCATTTTTCTTCTTGGGTTTTGCATATTTCCCTCTTATTTGTGTATCGCATGGTTGATTTCTTCTTCATGAATGATGTTGTCAAATTTTTAAATAGTTAGTTAGCAGAGAAGCAAGATAGAGGGTACAATCCCTTCTCCACTGTACATCTTATTTATAGAACTCCAAAGAAATGTATCTATGTCAAGGTTCAGGGAAACTCTGAAATTTTACCATATGAAATCTGGTTCACACTTACATTGCTATTTGTCAAAGCTTAATGTTCCTCTTCATTCAATGTGATACAGTCATACAACATAGCCGTTGTAATTGCTAGCTGCTTCATTCTTTTGACTGCTCTGCCAAGCTATTTCTCTTTTGCTGTCCATTTGCAAGCCTTGTTGCCACCAACATCTCAGTTAAAATTTCTTAGCCCAAGATGCTGTAGTCTATAGAAAATGATCTCTGGACTGTCTGCTCAGCACGGTTGATATTGGTGTCCTTGGATAGTCCCTCTGTTCAATCAGTTTATACTTGCTTAGCACATTATTTTGAACGCTTGACAATAGATTGATTGCATGCCTCAAAATGATCTGCTTACCCAATACAAGGCGCTTTGAAGGCTTCCTAACAACTTGTGGGGTTATCCATAATGCTTACATAAAGCAATGTCTAACTTCCATGAGACATATGCTGCCCGGTAGCACATATTTCCTACAAACAGTCCAGAAACTGGCCCCTTTCAATTGGTAATTCCGGTAAATCTGCTTCGAGTTCTTCTCCCTTGTCCTGCATTCTCTAAAAAGTATGATGGATGGATGAATTCCATTTTCTGATTTTTGGAAGCCATTTTTAGTCCATTGTAGCCATAACATTTTGCTGCTTTCTAGCCTCTGTTGTCTGTGTAGCTTAGCAGTTTGCCTAGTCATTATTTCGACTTACTTTCTTTAGTCTTAAAATAATCAATTTCCATTTTCAATCCAAATAAGAAGTTAGTTTGACCCAAAATCCAACCCTCTCTTTTTTTTTTTAAAATTCAGATTGTATGTTTTCAGTGAATTATCTGCACACCTGTGCAGCAATTTAGCTATTTCCTTAGCTCTTATTGTAAATCAATGGTAGAAAATACCTGATATTTGGTTTTATGCTTAAAAGGTGTGGCCACCTGACGCGTTTGGATTGTTGGAGCAATGACTGCAATGAAGGTTGTGCTACGTCATGGCCCTAATTGAAGTAACAAGCCAACAATTCCATCAGCACATCAGGATGCGCCAGCAGCATCAGTAGCTACAGCAGCCAACATCAAGGCGTCAGACCAGACTAGCATCAACATCAACATCAACAAATAAACTAAGCTTTAGAGTAGCAAGGTGACACATCATCACAGAAGCAGGAAAAAGACAAACAGTTGTTGAATTCATTGGTTGCATCAGATTCTGTCGTTTGGATTACAGAATTGGAATTGAAATTTGAAATGTAAATCTAATTCTAAATCTGTATGAATTAAAATTGAGTAGAATTTAAAAATCTTATTATTTGGATTGTATAAGAAATTATGATTTTAAAAGAAAAATAAAATTGAATTATGATTAATTTTTTAATTCATACATAAAAATAAAAGAAATAAATAGTTTAATATAAATTTTAAAAAACTTAATATATGAAACTTAAATCACATTTTTAGATGTAGGTAATATTTTATGAAGATAGATTTTTAGACAATATTCTTTATTAGAATATTATCTTTTAAGTTTTTAGATTATACTTTTTTATAAATTTTTAAAAAATAAATGAAAAAACAAAATTATAGTCAATTTACCTTTATGCAGTCCAAACAACCAAAAATATTTAATGTAATAGGTCTCACACTATTTAAATTTGCCATATCTAATTGATAGATATTTTTTTAACCTTAGAATTATAATTATTTATTATCCGCTCAAGCCCAAAATCTCGTAGCCCTGCACTCTCCATGTGCTCTCTATTTGCTCGAACCCAAAAACCCGAAGCCATGTGCTTGCCATGAGCTCACCACGTGCTCGAGCGTAAAATCCTGAAAAGTCCCGCTCTTTGCTCGCCTCCTTCCCGTTCAAGCGTCGCGGCAACAGACAGAATTTTTGAACGCGTTTTTTGAGCCATTTATAAATATACACCTATAATCAGTTGCCCTAACTTTTGATTGAGGTATTTGGAGCCGTCCCACTTGAGAGAAAAGCATTTCCCACTCTTTAATCTTATTCTAAATTGAGAAAACCAACCTTTCATCTTTGTAATTCATATGCTAGAAGTTTTCTCACCATTTCTGTAACGTCCCCGGCGCATCCTCATATGGATATTGTCCGCTTTGGGTCGGAGAAATTTCACGGCGTCCCAAACCATCACGCGGCTTGCACGATTTTGTTCCTGGCAGATAGAGTTCACTACCCCCAAAACACGTCTACAAGTGAGAGGTATTCACACCTTTATAAAGGTACGCTTCATTCATCTCCCCATCCGATGTGGGACTCTATAGTCCACTTCCTTGGGGACCTAACGTCCTTGCTGGCACACTGGATCGAATCCCGGCTCTGATACCATCTGTAACGTCCTCAACGTATTCGCATATGGATATTGTCCGCTTTGGACCGAGGGAACTTCACGGCGTCCCAATCCATCACGCGGCCCGCACGGTTTTGCTATTGACAGACAGAGTCCACAGCCCCCAAAACGCGTCCACAAGGGAGAGGTATCCACGCCCTTATAAAAGCACGCTTCATTCACCTCCCCATTCAATGTGGTACTCTATAATTTCACTTTACTATTTTATTTTCCTACTTGATAACCTTCATGACGACGTTGGTAGCATAGACTTTAGGTTTCAGTAGTATTCAGCAATTTAAGTGGCACGAGAGGAAAGACTGACGTAAAAATCGAAAGGCATCCGGTTCCGTTGTCGCAGGCAAATCCAAGAAGTTTCTTGGTAATGATCACAAGACGGAAGTAAGTCGATTAGATTAGCGCGTCGTTATCACATGTTCTATAAATTAATTTTCATAGTGCATTTCTTCCCTGGCCCTTGAAGCCCGAAGGATTTTTCTCGATTACCATGGATATCAAATTTTTCTTCGTCCACAAAAAATCCTATCTTTTTATTATTGTTTATGATCATATATATTTTGCATGCTTATTGTTATTGTTATCATTTAGATATAAATATTATTTACGTGTATTGAATATTTAATTTTTTATTATTTTCGTTATCATTGTACGGGGTTGAAATATTGTTGTACAATTTGGGTCGAAAAGTCCTTTTCCAACCCCTTCTACTAAACAATATCATTATCACTATAATGATACGAAAATCAGTATCAGATAACTATTGAATATGTTAAGGTTCTACAAATTTCATATTTCTTAAAATTGTAGTGTTTTTATATAATCTCTTACCTTGACCGTAAGAATCCAATAATATACACAATCGAGTATAATGCAAAGGACTCTACAACATGCAACAATAGAAGTGTTGTTTGTTACTGTTAAGAACCATATTTATATAATCAAATTTAACACAAAGAATGTTATCATCGAAAAAACGGTAAAGATCCATGGGTACATTGTACATTTATCCAACTACTAACATTCCACTAGCCCATAACAACCTACAAAGATATACAACTCATGACACGATGCCACCAAACACTAAATCCAATAACAAACTAAAACTTAATTGAGTTCTCTAACGGTTGAGTGTCCGCCCACACTTTGCCTTGCACGCTGACTTGTATGATTCTACCTAATTATTATTAATCTTACTGTTTTACTAACCTTACTTTCAAATCCAGAAAATAATAAATTACATTATATTTTATCACTACCGAATGAAATCCGAAAAATGCCACCTTTGTTCAAAATCTGTCCCAGTGTCGGGTGCGGGCTTAGTGCCACTTGAGTGATGAAATCTTCAGCTCAAAGAAACTGAGATATTTACAATTATAATCCAACAGTAAGGCATTAAAGCTACATACTTGAAATCTTAATCAAACTAGCGATCATAATAACAAAAAAAATATTCTATACTTAACTGATTGATGATAAAACAACACCTGTGGCTGCGAAACTGTCTTCTAGCACTAATCTACCGGCCATGGTTGTTTGAACCGAAGTAATTTCATTGCTTACTTTATAAATAAGTATTACAACAATAATTCATATCAAATCTTAAAATAAATGAGCTCTAATTTATCAAGAAACTCACGACACTAGCTAACTTACGAAGAGCACTGCAGCTACCCAAAACTGATCTTCAGCATTTCAGCCCAAACTGCCGCTCTCTGTTGTTCCATCCTCAAAGAATTTATACACACTTAACTTCATTCCTAACCCTCTACAGCATTTTATATAGTAATAAATCTTAACAAATGAGCCACAATTTAACCCAAATTTTACTTCACTTAAACTGCTTCACAATAAAACACAGCAGTCTTGAATCTGCTCCTCATCAGCTTGAGGAACATCAATCTGCCAGTTACTGTAAACTTTAAGCTAAGGAAATTTATATGCTCAAATTTCTCAATGAATCATCAACTACTAAATTTAAATGGAAAGCATAATTGTACGAGAATTCCAACGTTGAAAATATCATCCAAATACATATATATATATATATTTTTTTTTTCCACTAATATTGTTCACCTTCTTCTACAACTTATAATTACTATTCCTGATGTTGGGAATCACTCCCGTATGGAAGTCCATATGACAGGGAGGATTTAGACGAGCACGTGGACCTTGTGTGCTATTATGCACAGAATAAGTAGAAGAAATTCTGGTCAATATAGTTGATCGGAACCTTCTAGACGGACAATAATGACAGGTCAACATGTTGACCAATTAAAAATATGAGCTGCCCTGCATTACTAAAGGATTTTAGACAGACAACACTGACCGGTCAATAGGGGTATTGACCGGTCATGTGGAGAGGATGGTCAACAAGGTGTTGACTAGCCAAAAAGAGAAGACAGTCAATTGGGTTGATCGGTTGGATACAAAAGTGCTGAATAATTGTCATCTCCTAAAAGGCGTACTGTTGGCCTATCTGATTGGATAGTTGGAAGACGTCATTCTTAGTATGATAACCGGTCAGCTTGTAGAAACATGCATGCGCCGCCTGTTATAGGATAGGACGTGCGCCACCTTTGTAGACCTTGAAAATCGTGCACTAACCACCAAGCTGAGCCAATGGTTGCTCATGTTGTTGGAAGGCGTGTGCATATATATGTATATACTAATAGAAGAAGCAAGTAGAGATATAGATGAGAGAAAGTGCAAAAAGAAAGAGAGCAGTGAGTGAAAATAAAGTGTTAAAATTCTTTGTTTACTTTTGCTCTATTCTTGTCTTTTGCCTTTGTGATTTGTATAACCAAATCTCATATTTAGTGATTTTTGTTATGGATTTGGTGTCCTCTGACTTTTTACTTATTTTAGAAAGATTTTTCACGTAAAATATCGATTGTTTATTTCTCTTCTTCTTCTACTTTCACTGCACCGTGTGCGTGTGTTATTTCTGTACTTTTGTTAGATGGCCGACTGTTCTGCCGGCCAACACCTGATTGTTGCAGAGCATGAATTTTCTTCAAAACTCAACCAACGAAGGATAATTGAGCATGAAAGAACCGTTCGGTCCAAATTGCACAATAAATATTTCGACCCCCACAATAAATTAACAAAAACAGTATACAAATAGATACTCAATACACGTAAAGAACATTTGCGTTTAGATGATACGAGTAATCCGAGTATAAAAATAAAGTAACAATAATAATAATATGACAAGTTTTTTGGTGACGAAGGAAAAACTCAATACCCATGGTAATCGAGAAAAGTCCTTCGGGCTTTAACGGCCAGGGAAGAAGTGCATTATGAAAATCAACTTACAGATTAGGTGGTGACGACGTACTAACCTAACCGACTTACTCCCGTCTTATAATCTCTACCAAAGAACTCATTGGATTTGCCCGCGACAACGGAATCAGGCGCCTTCCGATATTCACATCAATCTTCCCCCTCAAACCGCTTGAAGGACCAAATGTCACTAGAACCCCGTGTTCACACCACCAATGTAGCCACGAGGGTTACTCAACAAGAAGAGATGTAAATGAAAACCACGATGAGTAGAGAAAACTTTATCAATGGAGTACGAGTATTTGTATGAAGTTTTCTCAATGATGGAGCAAAAGATAGATGGCTTAGTAAGAGTGAAAGGCTCCTCAAAATTCTGCTGAGATTGTTAAGGTTTCCAAAATATAAGACACATATATATATAGCCAAAAAAGATTTTGAAAATAATGAGCCGTTAGACACAAAGACCTGTGCCGCTCGACCCCGTGGCGAGTACGGGTTAGGTTTTAGAGAACTCGGGTGGGGGCGCTCAAGCGTCAACGGGGTGCACAGCGAGCGCTCACTTCTGTTAAATGTGCTCGCTGTACACCTCGAGCGCTCACCGAGCGCACGCGGCATGGGGAGTGCCTAGATGGCACCTTGGGCGTCTAGTGGGCGCCGATCCTGGGAGGAGCTGAAACAAAGAATAATGTAGTGTAAACGCTGAGATGAGATGAAAACGATCCGCTAGCATGAGGCAGATGAAAGTCTTCCAAGCACGAGTGTTATTGCAGATAATCGAACGCCCCCATAAAGTCACGGAATGTGCCAATATACAAGGTGACTAACAGAGCACAACCCACTATTATATACTATATTTAAACAATTACTAATGTTAAATGTTGTTTCTAATTTTATTCCAAAAGCAGAACCTGTACTTTGCCTTCCATCCGTTGAAGTGTAAGTCAGTGGGATCAGAACTAGTTTGGAGTTTCACTGAAGATTACCCACGAGGAGGAGCCCATGAACCAAAAAATGAAAATGAGTACCGGTAAGGGAAAACAGCGAGGAATTTAAGATGTCAATTGCCTTGCGTCTTTCTTCAAGACAAAACAAAGTGCACCGTAGCAGCAACAATGAATGATGGTAACAGTAGCACGGCAGCTCACAGCATTGACGGCAGCAGCTTCCCAATGATCCTCAGCCGAGCTTCACTCCTCGAACACTAAAAATGGATTAGCAGTGCACAGTAACTCAACCACAGCTTTAATGCTGCCTGAACAGTGTCTCATGCACAGGAAACCAATCGATCCTATCCTCCCTCCTCTCTCTCTCTCTCTCATTGATCGGTCTTCTCTTCCTCAACTAAATTTGATTCTCAGCTCACTCCTCTCCCCCTCAATTCGGTTACAGCAATCAGGAGCTGCGCGCCAAAATGGAGGGTGGATGGCCTCAATATATAGAGGTTTATTAGGGAATCAGGTTAGCTCAGCATAGCTCTGATACCATCAAATCTTTGAGAATTGCGTTCCAAATTTGCAGCAGGGGCTTGATTAATAATGGCAATTGGTTGGTGAAAGAAGTGAGGAATCGGTTGTCATGCTTGCTGCAAAATGGGCTCGACAAAATTTGTTGTAATGGCACTAGGGGCATGCCTTAGGAATATTTAGGAATTTAGAT
The DNA here is from genome assembly GCA_033239525.1 of Nepenthes gracilis. Lineage (NCBI taxonomy): Eukaryota > Viridiplantae > Streptophyta > Magnoliopsida > Caryophyllales > Nepenthaceae > Nepenthes > Nepenthes gracilis. The sequence continues at coordinate 1,111,146 of BSYO01000006.1, read as the reverse complement.
TAATTAGTTTCCAAGCGAAATTTTACGCTTTGAAAACATGATCACCATTTTAGTTTAAAGAAATTAAATCTTTCCTAATCATCTGAATATACGCACAGCATAATCACAATAATTCCAAATTAATAATTATAGCAGTGAAAGTTCTATCAATTGTTATCAAAAATTCACGGATATGCCTTCCAGAGGTAATTGCAAATCTGATGCGTTCAAGCTCTCTGAAAAGCCAATCTAGTATTGACTACACAATATGACTTTTACTAATCCCCTTCCTAAACGTCCAACTTGAAACATTAGGTATTACATCAGATGTCAATGCATCATCTCTTCATTCTGAGTTGCTTCGATGTTTTTTGTCCGGAAGCTGGGGAGTCCAATCTCATTGGGAATCACTGCCTCATCTCCGAAGCATAAGCTGTAAGGAGGTTCCCCTATTTCCGCGTACAGCGTGGTCCATGAGCCCAAAAACAATCCGTAGTTCATACATCCAATCCTCCGGGCCTTGTCCAGCCTAGCTCGTAGTCCATTGAGGATTGTTCTAGTAGTTACTGCAGTTTAGCTGTTGGCCTAGGAGTACGAGGCGAAATTGTGTGCAAGCCGAACCTTGAGTTCCTTACAGAAATTGTATACGAGGCGAAATTTTGCGCTGCATGTTGTCTCATGATTTCCTAGCTTGAACAAGATAGTGAGATCTATATGTATAAAGACGAGTAAATACGTTGCTTTGTCCATATAACCTTGTCTTCCACTCTTCAGTGGGATTTCTGTGTTTTCTGTCAATTGCTACGTATTCAAAGAGAGAGTACAAATTTGGATATCAACTTTAGAAGACTATTATTCAATGATTCATATCACAACTTGTTGAACACTGATAATTTGATAATATGTTTATAACAATGCTGGCGTGCTCTAAGTCAAGGATATATATAATTATTATAAAATTATAAAATAATATTTATTCTTGAAGTTAGTTGAATCTCCTATTGGAATTTGGTCATTTGACATTTTACCTAAATGTGTACGAAATTTGCCTTCTATTGACATGGATGTTACTATTTGGATGATAATTTCGTCGCAAAAATAAATTATATTAGTGGGGACCTTTTTCATTGTAGTAATTTAATGAGGAAATTATAGCCATTAGTGATGAGTTTATAGCCTTCATTTTGTCTTAAAAAAAAAAAAAAAAGGCATTTGCTCTATTGAGTTTTTTATATTATGAGATTACAAGAAAAAATCCAACTTTGAAATAATATTTTCCTGAATTATAACATTTTTCGTTCCATCGTCTACTCTTATAACGCGGACTAGCTGTGGTGGATTTAGGCAGAGGGAATTGGTGTTGGGGTTCGACACCCGAATCTGCCCGATCCGACAGTAGTGGAATACCCGAACCTCCCGTCATCGTCAGTCACCATATAGTAGAAATAATGAACACAAGAGATGTACACTATTTTTTTTTACATGAAAACCCCTTCTTAACTAAGAGAAAAAAAATCACGTGACACAAAGTCTACCAATAAATTTACTATACAAAATGGTTACACAAACCCAGGGATAGAATACAAGTAACCATCATAGCTACACAAGTCCTAAAGGTGAAAATCGAAGAACAGAGTACGAGAATACAAAGGCCTCACACTTTATATTTTACTCACTACTTTCTCTCTCTTCCACTCTTTCTCTCATCACTATGGTGCTCTCTACTCTCTCATTCTACAAGTGTTGGTGAAACAGCCATTTCACCCCCTCACTCATGCGGTCGGCGCATAGCGTCTCGAGTGCGAAACACCCCTTCTGGTGTCTTCACACACTCGCCCGGTGCAACCCACACCATTGGTGGTTTTCCACTCCTTCTGGTGTCATCTCACACACAGCACAGCATGCCCAGCATGCATATATATATTGATATGCCCGGAAACCTTCAACCAATAGGCAGGTTGTATGTGGTCAAACGCCTGCCGCCTACTCTGCAACCTGCCAACAATTTTACCCACTAACTCTGTAATCTGTCACCTGCACAGATGGAGTACATACTACAAGTCTGCCACTTGCTCTGCAGAGCCAACTGTCTACAACTTGCTGCCAGTTGTCCACGACGTCCTTGGTCGTTGTTACAGTCAAGTCTCTAGACCATCTGTGCTCTTTGGCTATCACAAGAGTCCTTTGGTGTTCTTTGGTCTCTAGGCAGTAACAACGATATCGGACATCCCCTATCCTCGCTCGTCACTATGCACAGCCCATATCTCCGAACGCTACTATGCACTTAGCCATGTCTGCGGGCGATTTCATACAAATGTCACCAACTGGTAAATTCTTCCGGTCAGCCTGTTGACCGGCAAGTTTTTCGGAAAGGCGCTCTAGTATTTTTTACTCCAAAAATACTCTCCGAAAATCCTCTCCGGATTTCCTTTCCAGCATTAGCCGATCAACCTTCCGTTGACTGTCATCTGCTTTCATATGGTCAACCTCCCCGTTGATCGTCTTCTGCTACCATACGGTCAACCTACCCGTTGACTGTCTTTTGTTGCTCATCCGTCATCCAGCAGTACTCCTACATCCCTCAACCTGTCAACCTCCTATTGATCGGATTCTGCTCGTCGGATTTATTCTTCGCCAAATGAATTTCGTCATTTGCTCTTCATAAATCCTCCGATAATAAATCAGTTTATTAGGTCACCCACAAGAAAGTGATCAGACCTAATAATTGGGCCCATCAATATTTAAGAAAAATTGGTACAAAAGTAACCAAAAATTTAAATAATGGCACTAAGACATTTTGATAAAGTTACTTTTCGTAAGATAATTTAAAATATCTCTAATATATAATGATATCTTTTTTATTATATTTTACATCAATAAAGTTTAACAAGAACCTTTAATGAAGGTAAGAGATTATCTAGATCTTAGGGTTTATTTATAACAGTAAATGATAACTAAGAATTGTCTGATTTTTAAAAATTTCTATTTCTTATATATATATTTTTAATCTCTTAAAAACCAATCATGAATATATCATTTATAAAGTGTAAGAGAAAATATGTGTCTATTCTGAACAATTATTTCTGTTCACATATATCTTGAATAGTCATATTTATTTATGACACTTTTAAAATGATATGTTTATTTGAATCAATTTTTATTTAAATAATTAAATTTGTTTAAAAATTCATATTTATTTAAACAGTCATACTTATTTAAATATTCTAAATTTGGTCCTATTTCTTATGCAATTTGTTACAAAAAAAACGTAGAAGAAAATTGAATACTAAATACTTGATAGTCTCTCATAAAACCTATTGATAATTTCGTGTTAATCCAATAAACAAATAAACAGATCGTTCTTCATATTTTGATCACTTTTACTTTTTTTATTATTATGTAATCTATCCTTAATTTTAAAATTATCTAACATATTCATGTTAAATACAACAACGGATAAATTTTATAAGGTGAATCTCTAAGGCATGTGTTCGAATGTGCTCTTGTAGAACCCACTTCATGAATCTAGCTAGAAAATGATAAAATTCAAACCTAAATAACATATTTTAATTGTTAAAAACAAGTTGAATTGTTAAAGAGGTAGACAATCAGAATAGAATCGTTTATCAAATATAGATAAGTTATTAGACATAACTTGTTAGATGGTTAAATTGTTAAAAAATTAAAATATCTGAATGATAAAATAATAAACGATGAAGATACCAAAAAATCATTCTATTATAAAGCCATATTCCAAACAAAACCCTAAGTTGGCTTAGGCTATTGACCGAGTCGAGGTGGCAAACACCAATGGTCACGCCATATCATCCACAATCATATTGTGTAATTTGAGGAATTTATGTGGCAAGCTATTTAAAATTTACTGAACTCACGATCTTTTTAAAGAGTATTTAAATCTTAAAATTAAAAATATAAAAATTATTAAATTTTTTTCATTAAAACCGACATTAAAATTCTCAAAAGTTGCTAAAACTATCAAAAAGTGTAGATAATAAACATGCTTATCAAGATTTATTACAAAAATTAAATAAATGACTAGTTATATTAATTAATTACTAAAAATAATTAAGGTCAATTTAATTGCCTGAGAAATGTTAGTAAACTAATCTCATTATAGGTCTAATACTTGCATAAATATGATCCCCTCACACTGAAAGAAACATCTTCTATATCCTACTTATTAAGACAAATCTTCTACTTCTTAAAATACTTATTCTGTTTGAAGCAAACTCATGACACTTGTTCAAACAAAATTTCATAATATTTAGTATTTGATAAAAAAAAAATTGGGAATCTATTATTTAAATAATCTTCTATCAAAAAATCTCAAGAGTTAGATATCTATTTTATTCTTGCTTTTCAATTTGTTTAGTGCCGATTTGAATGTTAAAAGGTAGGTGAGAGAGTTATTTTTATGTCTTTTGACTGCCATTTTAATTTGTGGTATCAAAAATTTAAATACCCAGCTCAAAATCTGTGGAGCATGATGATTAGGATATTCATCACCACCCAAACTGCAGCTCCTTCAAAGTAGCAATCATGACGTTTCTATGATTCAGAAAATATTGACGTTGGGTTCGGCATCTTTATCTAATTATCTAGAATCCCAATGCTAACGAGACAGAGTTCAATACATATTTGCCCTGGTCACTCATATATGCTAAAATCAACACTCGGTTACTCAACTATTTCAACCCAAATCCTTTCAAGATCCCAACTTAGAGATTGTGAAGGGGACAAAAGCCACGCGACCAACAAATTCATTGTTTACTGTAATGCTCAAATTACCAGACATGGAAGGAATGGTAACATCGAAGAGGCTGAATTGATATTCAGTCGTATGCCCAGCAGAAATATCATTACTTGGACAGCGTTGCTCACGGCCTACGCGGGAAATGGTCAGCTGGACAGAGCACGGGAAGTATTTGATGAAATGCCTGAACGGAGTGTAGCATCGTGGAACGCGATGATCACGGCTTATTCGCGCAATAATTGCATGGTAGATGAAGCTTACGGTTTGTTTAGTAGGATGCCGGAGCGAAATGAGGTCTCTTATGCGGCCATGGTCACAGGTTTTGTCCGGGCAGGCATCTTTCATAAGGCCGAGAAATTGTATAATGTTATGCCAAGAATTTGGCGTGACCCAGTTTGTTCCAATGCTTTAATCTCTGGATATTTAAAAGCAGGTGAACTGTGCAAAGCCGTTTTGGTTTTTGAAGGAATGACGGAGAAAGATTTGGTTTCCTGGAGCTCTATGGTTGATGGACACTGCAAGCTAGGACGGGTGAACGATGGCAGAAATTTGTTTGATATGATGCCAGTGAGGAATGTCGTTTCATGGTCGGCGATGATTGATGGGTACATGAAGAGTGGAAACTTCGAAGATGGATTTGGATTATTTTTGTCTATGAGAAAGGAAGGAGTTTGGGGGGTTGGTTCTATGACATTGACCATAGTTTTTGAAGCTTGTGCCAAGTTTGGTAGGTCTGAAGAAGGAATTCAGATTCATGGCCTGGTTTCACGTATGGGATGTGAGTATGATGTCTTTTTAGGAAATTCTATCATCAACATGTATGGTAAATTTGGTTGCACATATTCAGCTGCTAAAATCTTCCGACTGATGACCAAGAGAGATTTAGTTTCTTGGAATTCACTCATTGCTTCCTATGTGCAGGCTGATAAAATGGAAGAAGCTTATGATCTCTTTGAGATGATGCCAGAAAGAGATGTTGTGTCATGGACTACAATGATTAGAGGATATTCTTGCAAAGGGGATATTGCAAATTTCATGCATTGGTTCAATGTGATGCCAAATAAAGATGATGTTGCCTGGACTGCTGTAATTTCAGGTCTTGTGAATAATAAACAATTCGCTGAAGCTATTCATTGGTACATTCTGATGACTCGGCAAGCATTCTGGCCAAATGCTCTTACTTTGAGCAGCGTTATTAGTGCTTCAGCTAGTTTGGCTACTTTAGTTCAAGGGTCTCAGATCCACACACATGCTGTAAAGATGGATATGGAATTTGATCTGTCTGTCCGAAATTCACTGGTGACTATGTACTCAAAATGTGGAAATATTTCTGATTCATATAGAATCTTCAGATATATAAGTGTCCCCAACATCGTCTCTTATAATTCAATGATCACGGGGTTTGCCCAACACGGGCTTGCACAAGAGGCACTTCACCTATTCTCAGAAATGAAGAATGTAGGACAGCAACCTAACCAAATTACCTTCCTCGCTCTTCTTTCTGCCTGCACACACATGGGTCTGGTGCAAGAAGGAAAAAACTTATTCGAATCCATGAGGTCTACATATCAGATTGAGCCAGGCCCTGATCACTATGCTTGTATGGTCAATCTACTTGGCCGACTCGGATGCCTAGATGAAGCAATCGACATGATCCATTCAATGCCATTTGAGGCTCATTCTGGTATATGGGGAGCTCTTCTTGGTGCAAGCAGGTTCCATTTACGTCCTGATCTTGCAAAGCTTGCAGCTGAGCACATTTTGAAATTAGATCCAGATAATGCAACACCTTATCTGGTGTTGTCTGACATATATCATACTTTAGACGAAATGAACTGGGAACAAGTTAAATCAACCAAGGTACGGAAAGGGGTCAAAAAGTGTCCCGGTTGCAGTTGGATTGTGGTGAGAGACTAGCTTCATCTGAATTTTTTTTGCAGGAGACCGATCCCATGTAAAAAAAACTCAGGCCTGGAACATACTCAGGTTCTGGGCATTCAAATGATGTTCAAATGACACTATTCACAGTTATATGGAATCTTAAACTAACTGATTCTCCCATTTGAATCATTCTGCCATGCAAGCAATGTTTAAATCCTGAAGCCCAAAACCATCCCAGAAGAAGAAACCAGGCATTTCTTTCTAAGGATTGCAGAATAATTTGATGTTGTCTATCTGTCCTGTTTTTTGGGCAGAGACATTTGCATCAACAGAAAGCTGATTTAGCCTAGTAATGCTGCATGGTCATACTTTCAGACTTCAATATGATACATGAAGTGAGGATTCTCTTACCATGTACAAGATAAAGCGAAGATGTGGGTTGCTTTGTGATCTACTGTCCCTGAAGTTCCATATTAATGACCTGGAAAGGCATTTAAATCTCTTTGGTTTCAGAAGAAAACCAATTTAATCTGTGTTCCAGCCGCATGTCAACAATGTTTTCTTGAAGACGCTATTCTGTACGGTAAAATATCCGATCAAGGTCTCTAAACTGTATCATCCTATAACTAAGTTTATCTTCCCTGACAAGGGTCAAGCGTTATCGATATAATGATACTAAATTTGAAAGTTCTCGAGACCAAGCTTACTTCAAAAGCGAAGCAATTCAGGGCCAAGAAGAAGCCACACAAGCTGAAGGGAATCCCTAAGAAAGCTTACGGCACCCATGAAGGAAAAGGCTAATTGGTTTTATTGTACAAATGTAAGTCACTGGAAAAGGAATTGTACGGAATATATTGTCTCGTTGCAGGATAAGAAACATTGTGATGTTTCCACTGGTATGTATATGATTGAGCTTAACTTAATTGTAAATAATACATTTTCTTGTATATTAGATATCGAATACAGCTCACGTATTTGCAACTAGTTGCAGTTATTGACAAGCTATGAACCTCTATGCAAGGGTGGAGTGGTCAAAGGCTGCCACATTGGCGTGGCTGTGGGATCATGTCCCATGGAGTTTCCATCTAGAAAATTTTAGATTTGAAGGCTTGCTTTCCTGTAGTATTATTAGAAACATAGTCTTTGTACCTGTCTTATCTAAGGAAGGATTTAACTTTATTCTCAAAGACAATAGTTGCTCTTTTTCATAAATTTGAGTTATTTGGAATCGTTGTATTGTTTAATGGCCTTCATATTGTGAATGCTTCCCACGTTATGTTCAATCTAGAATACAGCTATGCAAGGAAGAGGAATGATATTAATAAGGCAATCCTTTGTTCAGTTTATGGTGGGGCTTATAAATGAGACGAGAATTAGCAAGTTATGTAATGATAGTTTTCTTTAATTTTTTAATTATGAATCAAATGGTGCTTCTTTATCATGTCTTATAAAAAAGATGCCTAAATCCTAATTTGATGAAAGTAGATTCAGGGGCATCCGATTTGTTCAGTCTTCTCCTTATAGATGTATGTGAGCCCACATCTATTCCTTTTAGATATAATTATTCATATCTTATCATCTTTATTGATAATTTTTTTAAAAATTAGATATATATTATTATTGAAATATAAATTTAAAGCATATGGGAAATTCAAGAAATTTAGGACTGAAGTTGAGAAATAGTTTGAAAAAGTATTAAAATTGTGTGATCAGATCAATGGTCGGATATCTCAACACATATTTCTTTTATCACCTAAAATAGAATGAGATTATTTTGTTATAGACTCTTCCCTAAACTTCCAATTAAATGAGACGGTTGAAAGATGAAATTTAACATTGTTAGATATGTTAAGATTTATAATGAGTTTTAGTAATATTGAGACTTATTTGTAGGGCTATATATTCAGTTATTTAATGAGTTTCCTTCTTAATTGGTATCCAAATCACCACATGTGATGTGAATGGGTGGGAAACCAAATCTTAAACATGTCGAAATTCAGGGGTCCCCTGTTTATATAAAATGTTTAGAAACTGACATGCTTGGAGTTAGAGCATATTACTGTAGCTTTGTAAAATATCCACAAAGGAGTTCAGGATATTAATTCAATAATCCCATTTAGGAAAAAAACATTTCTCTCAAATCATGCAACTTTTTGAAAAAAAAATAAATATTACGAGCATAAACCCAATAGGAGAGCTCAATCCTAAATGACCGATCTGATAGAAGGGAGAGCCCATCGAATTTATAAACCCACATCAAAAAGTCAACTCTATAAATGCTGGCTTATAAGTTTGAAAGATTTTTCCTCCTATCAAACTAGTCTTTTGTGATTGTACTCTTCTCTTGAGTTTATACTCACAACAATGATACTTTTATTAAGACCGATCTCGATCCGGAGATGGATGCCTACGAAGGATTCTAATAAAAAAGAGCTATCAGAGAGAGCTACCTGCGCAAGGGTTGACCAGAAAAGTTGAGTAAAACGCTGTAGAATGAGAGCCTCTGAGTGAAAGCCACAGAATAAAATGATGTAGAGTATAGCCGCTGAGATCTACGACTGTCAAATGGATGATGAATATTACGAGTCCCACATTGGGGAGACAACTTTATAAGGATTGGTTTATAAATTTGAGGAACTCTCTTTCTTATCAGACTAATCTTTTGGAATTGCGTTCTTCTCTTGAGTTTGTATTCGTAACAAAGAGTTTCCAGTTGAAAGAAGCTATTGGAGTGAAATAGAATTTGAAGAAATTTGAAAGGTAGAATTTGTAATTAATCGGCCAAAAGAACAAGAATAGCATAGCCTGCTGTTGCATAATCTGCCCGTAGGTCCACTAGATAATCTCGATCTCCTATATGATGCTGTGGTCTCCTGTTGGGCCAAGTTTTCAGCTCCTCACTGATAATGAGGAGCAAACAAATGAAGAAGGGGACAGACAGTATCAATTCAAAGAAGTAATGTGAAGCCATGAAATTTGAGATAGACTTCATGTACTAAGTTTGGAATCCTTTTTATTTACAATTAGGGTTAGGCCCATTGACAGTAAATGGATCTCTAACAAGAAAATTGGTAAGGATGGAAAGGGGAAGATTTTTAAAGCTGGATTAATTGTAAAATGTTATTTTCAGCAATAAGAAATTGTTTGTGATAATGCTTTTTTTAGTGGCTATACTTATTATAATGATTATTAGATATAACAAATAGATGCTTAAATAATATTAGTAAATCAAAACACTGAGAAAGTGTATATAACAAAGCTAGTATTTATGATGTATCTATTTTATTTAAAATCCCTTAAAGTTATTATTTTATTATTTCTACTAAATTTATATATTTTTAAAAAATATTTAAAAAAATCAAAAGCGGCAAACTTCAAAACAAAATTTTAATATTAATCAAAAGAAAAATAATATTTATTTAATTAATTATACATTTATTTATATTGAAATTATTAAAACTCACAAAAAAAATAAAAAAAATAAAATAATATCCATCGTATACTCTCCCTTTTTTTTTTTTTTGGTTTGGTAAGTTATCCATCGTATACTTACCTTCTATTTCAAAGGTAATTGTGGCAAAGTGAAAATAGTTCTCTTACAGCCGATGCCGGTGGTCGCTTTCACCGCTTTTTGTTATCTCGTTAGCAAGCTGAAACCGTGGAAGTCGGCATGGGGAAGTGGACCAATTGATTGCAAATGCGGAATTCATCTGCAGAAGTAGTCATGGTTCTATTCCGTTGTACCCTGTTTTACAAAATTAAACTTCAGAAAACAGTATTTCAATCGCCATTGTTGTGCTCAACTATCAACCGACCCTTTACCTGTACAAATGCTTCATCTTCTCCATCTTCTGGGTCTTACAATCGAGCTGATAATCTTGCGAAGCTTTACAGTAAGGACTGGTTATCCCCAAATGAAGTCCAGGAAATCTTCAAGGCACTAGACCCGAATTCAGTGCCTGCATTATTGGACCATGTCTCCAAGCGCAAAGACTACAAACCCAATGAAGCCTTTTACACACTGGTGATCACAAAACTCGGGCAAGTCCGAAACTTCGATGCAATTGATGATTTGCTGACAAAATTCAAAACCCAGAAAAACTGCCGTCTTTCTGATGATTTCTTCTACAATGTATTAAAAATATATGGCAATGTAGGTGGTCGAATAAACCGGGCCATCGAGACCCTTTATGATATGCCAAAGTGTTATAATTGTTGGCCCAGTGTTAAAACATTCAATTTCGTGTTAAACTTGCTTGTATCGACGAAGCAGTTTGACATTGTTCACGAGGTTTATTTGGGCGCTGGGAAATTAGGGATTGAAATTGATGCGTGTTGTCTTAATATTCTGATCAAAGGGCTATGTGAGTGTGGGCATCTGGATGATGCATATTACGTGCTCGATGAATTTCCTAAACAAGGGTGTATTCCGAATGTGAGAACATTCTCTACCATAATGCATGGCCTGTGTGAAAATGGTAAGGTGGACAAAGCATTTGGGTTGATAGAGAGGATGGAAAATGAAGACATTTATCCAGATACCATAACGTATAACACATTGATTTCGGGGTTGCAAAAGCAAGGGAGAGTTGAAGAGGCAATTGAGCTCTTAGATAGAATGCGGCGCAAAGGTTGTAATCCAAATTCAGGATCATATCAGCAGGTTCTTTATGGTTTGCTCAGGATTGAAGAATTTGCCCTGGCAAAAGATTTTATGAATCGAATGATATCTAACGGTTTCAGGCCAAGTTTTGTATCCTACAAGATGATGATTCTCGGGCTTTGTGATGGAAAAAAGCTGGAAGATGCAGATTGGGTCTTGAAGCACATGGTGCGGCATGGTTTTGCCCCTAAAATGGGAATGTGGAGGAAGATCCTTGAGAAAATGTTTTCAGGGAATGGCAGTTTTGACACTACGAATATTGGTGAAATCATTGACAAAATGTTTTCTTGACATGGAATCTGCTAGATAGTTACTTCACTTACACTTGTGTTTTTTGGAAAGAAAGATGCATTCTGTACAAAACTTCACTGCATGCTATGCTGCAAATCTACTCTGCTATTGGTTGATAACCATAGCGGCCTACCTTATATTTTGGCATAAGGTATAACACAATTTCCCCATTGTGTTCATATCTTGGCTAGTGTGAGAAAATCAGATTGGTTCTTTTCATTGTGCCCCTACCTGGATAACCTGTGTTTTAACATGGCCAAGGATGAAAAGTTGTGGTTATCTTTCTTTATAATATTTACTTACAACAACTCAGAAAAGAAGTAGTTAGATTAGAGCTCACTTAAAACCGAAGAAAGAAGAAATGAAATGCTGGTATTTTATACCTTGATTGATGATCACAAACTGAAGGTCGAGATGACCAGATTCTTGCATTACAAAGACAACTAAAGTAAGGCTGTTTTTCAATGTATCATCCACATCACTTTTATTCTGCCACCGTTTGGTGAGCTCTATTTGTCCCCTGAGATGAGCTAGCAGCACGTCTGATTACTTCACAGTGCTCGAGTTTCACTCCATGATTTCGCAAAAGAATGCCAAAGAATTGCCATGATCCGTTTCATGGGAGGTATTTAGAGGCTTCATTGATAGGGGTGGTACTTGCATTCTTTATTCCCCAGGAAGTTGATTACATAGCCCTTCCACAAGCATATTATTCTCCAGGTAAGGTATGTCATATATAAGTCTTTTTTGATAGCATGAAATATTGAAGTACCTGATTCCAAAGGCATATGTGAAGCTGCATTCATTGAAGTAGAACTTGCTTTTCTCATTGTTGTGATATTCAATACCAAATACTTATATATTCTCACTGTACAATTCTCAAAGACTACTCATACCACATCTTGCAAAGATTGCAAAATAAGGACAATTAGGGCCCGTCAAAATGCCAATCTACTAATCTTAAAATGACAATGAATGCAAAGATGAGTCAAATGCTAATTACAAATATACAAATATGAGTAACGGCAATCAATAAGATGATCTAGGATTACCAAAAACATAGATGATTAAACCAAAAATTCTGAAGACAATAATCAACAATATTTATTATCTTACCGCTCAGTCTTTTTACTTTACTTGCACTAATGAAGAATTGGAATAGCTAGAAGATCAATATTAGAAGAATTGTAATATTATATTATTTTTGTTAGAATTAACACTGCTTGTTTATTTTAGGATTTTTTTAGAAATTTAAGTACTTACACACAATCATATACAAGTTATGATTATTTTAGGATCACAACCTAGCTCATAACCATAAATCAATATACAATTAATTGGATACTGACAGTTTAATAAATCCCCACAAATGTTGCTGCGGATATATAATCTGAAATACGCATATATATTCTCAGTGTACAATCCTCAAAGACTACTTGTATTACGTCTTGTAAAGATAGCAAAATAAGGACAATGAGTACCCATCAAAATAACTTCAAATACAAATGCCAACTAATCTTACGATGAGAAAGAATGTAAATGTGAGCCAAATGCTGATTATAAATATACAAATATGAGTAATAACAATCAATAACATGATCAGGGATTACAAAGAATATAAATTATTAAACCAAAATACAATCATCAAGACAATAATCAACAGTTACTGAAATTTATTTAGGCCACACCAATTTCGTACCCCATTAGAAAGGACGTAACTTATAGATCTCTAGCTACCATTACACTAGGTAGTGGAGGTGGAATATATATATATAAACCTGTAATATGTGTTAGATATGTCATAACATATGCTCCGTAAATCTGAAGACTTAATATCAAATCTGGTAAAAATAGCAACAATATAGACTGTTCATAAAAAAATCAACATAAAGCAATACAAATGAGTCTCTAAGAATGAATTTCTGCTCCATGACAGATAGTTTGATCCTGTCAAGGGAGGTTTGATACTGTCAGAATTTGTGCTATCACTGTGATGAATATAGAAATGTGAGTTTGGGTCTTCTGATGGTGAATTCCCTGGTCAAGTATGATGTGTACCTGGGGTCATAATTGAGGTTGTCTTCTGCCACATGGATATAGGAAAAGCACTAAAAATTGTTTTTCGTTGCAGAGCAAGCAGAAGTGAGATGAAGGGGTCAACAAGAGAGTTTCTGCTGACCTTGATAGTTGTGTAATCCTCTGTAGGAAGATGAATTAGCAATTGGATCTCCTTCTCTAATACCACTTTAAGAACACTGATTATGAATGTGAGAAGAAGAAAATCAATAAGAAAAAAAAAAACTCAGAATCACCCGGCTTCCATTCTCAGTTTTTTCATCTATCTAGTCTGAAAGTTGCAGCCACTTATATATACACACAGTATAACTAGGATTCTTCTAGCTAGCATACTGACAACTTTTCTAATAATTCAAACTATTATTGTTACTTAGCAATAATTTTGTTCGATTTTAGGTCACTTATTTATAAGTCCCACACAGTGGCACGCACGATGGCGTACGACTTTTGACTTGATCAGAGGAAATTATTAAGTGGCATATGATAGATACCTAACTTGAGTATGTACGCCATTTGTCCAAAATAAAGCCACTCGATGAGCGTCCGAGAGGCACACATGCATATTTTGTCAAGAGTGTTTAATGCCTAAGGTGTACCAAAGGGGCGCCTGTGTGTTGTTTGCACAATATGCTCGTACCTAATAAGTGGTTGTGTATCGTTCCTGATATAAAAACATCCTGATGCAATTTTAGGGTTATTTTTTTGCGATTTTGAGTTTTTAAGCGCCAGCACAATGAGAAAAAGGAGAAAAAGAGAGAGAAGAGAGAAAAAGAATATTTACTCATCCATTTGAATTTTGAGTTGTGTTCCATTCTTCATGGACCTTGGGTATGTTATTTTTATCGTTGTAAACGACATTTTTCCGGTCATTTCTTATCTTTCTTCTTGTATTCTTTATTATTCAAGTTTATTATTATAAGATGTTATGTCCTCATATTTGTTCGATGTTTTTGTAATCTAAACTCACTATTTAGTGGATATCCTTCGGACTTATTATCTCGTAGTTTTTTTTCTCATTTCAAAAAGAATTTTTCATATGAAATTTTACGTGTCTTATTATCTGTGATTATAATTATTTGTTATACATTATTGATTCATTGTTTATTGGGTTCCAAACCCATAAGGAGATGAATTGATGAATATGATGAAGCGAAGTGTTCCACCAAATGTCTTCACTTTAAGGGCCCGTATATGTTGGTATGAACTAGTTTAAGAAGATTTGTTTTCCTCATAGATGAGTTTTCCTAAAATGAAACTCTTCATTACTTCTTTGCCAAACAATGAGTATAAATCTTCAACTTTACTTCTTTCATACCTAGAAGGAATTCATTTTAGCTAGGCAATTCTGTCCCATTTCACTTATGTGGCCCAAGCATCCACGCCACATATCTGAAGAGCCATCACTCCTAATCACATGTATATCTCCGGTTAAAATTAAGGCTAGCAACACGTACAAATTGAAAAACTTTTTTCCCTAGATTACAACTAGAGATCCTCTAATTAGCTTACACATCCCTTCACAAAAGGTGTTGTAAAACCCCTCACCATCGAGTTTGCCTATTGAAATGAGATTTAACCAAATATCCGGGAGGTGCAATAGATCTCTCAACAATAATTTGGTTCCATTGCTGGTAGTCAAACACACATCACCGTAACCTACTATCCGGGACGCACTTTCATTTCAAATTTATCGAAAATTAAAAATATGAAGATACCACTTGTTGGGTTTCGAATTTGTTTTGTCTGAAATCGTGAGTAGATGAATTGATAATATACAACAAATAATAATAATAATTACAAATAATAAGATATATATAAAATTTTATGTAGAAATCCTATTTTAAAAGATGGAAAAAAATCATGGGTTTATAAGTCTAAAGAATATCTACTAAGTGGTAAGTTTAGGTTACAAAAACTTCCAATAAATATAAGGACACAATACTTTATAATAATAAATCTGAATAATAAAAGTTATAAGGTGAAAAAGAAGAAAATGACCGATAAAATATTCTTCATAATGATAAGAATAATGTATCTAAGGTTTGTGAAAAATAGAATACGATTCAGGACTCAAATGGATGAACAAATCTTCCTTCTATTTCTTTTCTCTCTTTCTCTTTTTTTCCTCAATGTGCCGGCTCTCAAAAACTCAAAACCGTAAAAGGAATAACACTAAAATTGCATCATGTGTTTTTATGTTAAGAACGGTACATGATCGTTCATTAGGCACGAATCAAGCATTAGCTTACTATGCAAACAGCACATGAGCGCCCTTCTGGCTTTCCTCAAGCACTGAACACTATAGACAAAATATGCATGTGCAACTCTCAGATGCATATTAGGCAAATCTATTTTGGACATAATGTATATGTGTGCGCCTCAGGCGCTCATGGGATGCTTCTATTCTGGACAAGCAATGCATATGCTTGAGTCAAGTATTTGTCATACGTCACTTAATAATTTCGTCTAATCAGCCCAAGGCTCATACGTTATCGTGCATGCTATTAGATGATATACTAAATAAATGTGAAACTCTTACCGGAGAAATCTAAAATCCAACAATCCTCTAATTACTGTTTGATTTCTGAGACATCTCTTAAATGCAGAGGCAGAAATCGAAATTTTGTTGTGCATGGCATGGTTTTTAAAGGAGCGGTGTATTTTACATGGCACGTGCGTAGAAAATGCATTTTTCGAAGCAGCCCCAGGTGCCGAAAGTGGAATCAGTCATACTGCTCATATTCACTATTATCCGTACAAGTTTTTGACCATCAAAAGTCTCCCACTTCTCAAAACAGATCACTGCTTCGTATTTGGGGACTTCCGTGGACTTATCTCCAACTGGGTCAAGATCTTTAGGCTTTCTGCTTCGGCTATTCAGTGCTCATTGGGACTCATGAGATCAGTAATGGGATGGTCTTTCTGTACTTACTCTCGTCCCTACAGAAGATTGAGAAGGCATATATTGATTTTAAACCCTACTGCACTGTTCTGCAAGCCTACTAACACGCCAACATAAATCCTATTAGCGAAGCAATGGCCTAGTTTGCAGAATGTCCGAGCATGGTTGGTGAGTTTAGGCACTGCTTGATCCTGTAAAGCTGCCAGTTTTTTTTTTTTTGGGATATTTTGTTCTCTAGCTCAGGCTTCAACTTGTTGGGTTGGACTTGCTCTTCTGTCTATACTTGCGCTTTTTCATCCCTGTTTGTGTGTGTAGGGTTTTTTTTTCTTCTTCTGTTTTTTCATTAATTTTGATTGTTTGACTAACTTGCTATTCACCACCTCGATTTGGTCTTGAGATATGTCTTAGACCAAGTATTCGGAGGTTAGTTATTTTGTGCAATTTTTTTTCTTAATTTATATGCTTAATTGCTTACCAGAAAAGGGTGGAGATAGAGAATAAATATTAAAAGTAAATAAGGTGGATGAGGAATAAAATAAACACTGATTTGAAAATAATTTTTTGAAAAAATAAATCATAAATTAGATCTAGTTGAAAAAATTGCTCAGAAGCTAATTGAAATTTTCTATATATTACAATGAGTTCTTTTAATAAGTTTAATTTCATAACTTTTATATATAATCCTTCAAATTATAACTTTCATAACTATGCTCCAATTTGAGCTTAGTTTGAGGGGCATAAGCATGGGAAGAATGCATAAACAAAAACATATGTTTGAAGCATGAACAATCGAACAGTATAATATTATGGCCAACATGTTTATTTACAGCTGAGTGCAATTTCAGAGTGGAGTTATAAGACGATTAGATTAAATAAATTAGTGGTAGTTTTAAAGCCGTCTCCCTACTAAGTAAATGACATATATAGAATCTTGAGCAAGAAGAAAATGAAAATATGACAAATGAATATTGTATGGCGATGCTCTTTCATTGTTACTCGACTGTGGGATGCTTGGATTAGTTATACTTCTACCTCTGAGATATTGCCTTAAAAAAAGTGGAAAAGGACTTGCCTTGTAGCTTCCATTTCCACGTTTAAATGACACCTGCCCAAGAACACAACATTCTCAAAGTCAAGAGTAATTTCTTGTAAAGTTCTGGTTCCAGAAAGATTCATCAGTGAACCATTATCTCTCGTCAGAGTTGTTACTATACAGATGTCTAGTTTCCTAAGCAAAAAGATCTCCTAAAAAACGACTCAGACGTAGAGCCCAAAGAGAGAGTGCGTATGTATACAAACAATCTCTCTACAGTGCAAGAGGATGCGTTAGGTGAGAATGTTTCTGTATTCTGAACCCACAAGGCTTAATTTACTAAGCAAAAGATTTCTACTGAAAAGTATCTATCCACAGCTCAATTTTGAGGCCATTTTGACAGCTTTCATGTACTTTAAAACGTTACAATATCCATATCACGTAATTGTTATATTTAGAATTACCTCTAAATGTTGAAGAAGTTGCTTGAAGATATTATGATGCTACTTTTTTAGGAACAGTACATCAATTTTTTTTAAAAAAAAAAGAAAGGTGAAAACAAACATTGCATTCATATATGATTGTTGTTACTTATTACTAATTGTTTGCTTATATTTATGAACTCTCACTTAGAGACTCCCTTTGCAGCTCTGATTCAACCCTGGTGTGTTTGGTGTCAACTTAAATGGTGCCAGTTCATAATAGAAACAGACACACAGCACAGTTTTCAAAGATAATGGAAAAATGAACAGATGCTATTAATGTGGTACATTAGTATTATCTACTACACATTACTTTATTAGTTGAGCTCTATGTATGCCTTCAGCTAGATGCTGCCTGTCAGCAGTAACAAACACACAAAATTCACAGCAGGAAGATTTACAAAGCAACTTACATTGGAGATGTACAAATCAACTTTCTATGGTAAGGATAGTTTTCTTAGAGGGCTTTGGTATCAAAAGATCGCTCAATTGGCAGCCCCCATTCTCTCTGTAGCTGGAGCTGCTTGTTGAGTCATTGCCTCTGGTAACTGGTCATCACTTGCTCGAATGATCGACAGATTGGCCCGACCGAGCAATTTCCTCCTTAGTTATAGGGTTTGAAACAATTGGAATCCCTTCAAATGACGGACCACAAACAGGTGAAATTAAGGAATCATCCTCGTCTGAAGAGTCAGAGTCTTCATCTGGTCCTCTTTCGGTTGCTTCCTCTTCTGAACTTGATGAATTCTTTTTAGATCCTTTCTTACGAAACATATGCTTGAAGGATCTCCCAGCATGCTTAACTGTATTACTATTCCCCATGCCTTTCACGTCTTCCCTGCCAAAGCTTTCTGGGCCACTTTCCTCATTGTTCAACCCTCCAGACTTTGTAGCTGCAGAAGGTGGCAGCTCATGCACGGTGTCCACTACAACATTCACTCCAATCCTACTCGCGTTAACAGCTTTCAAATTAGCATGTGGCGACGGAACAGACACGCCCAAGCTACTCCACTCGTCGACTTTCCTGTGGTTCCTGTGGAGTGCTGAACTGACCTTCTGGAGGGACTTCTGAAATATATTACTGGGATGTGCTTCAGCACCCTCCTTTACACCGCCCTTCTGATTGGATCCCTTTGAAGATGATTTTGGCTTGTAAATGTAGAGATCGCTCTCCCTGTGGATTTGTGTATCAAGCCGTCTACTCTTCCCTTCCCTTGGCTTCCATGTTTGTGAAACATCGCTCCCTGGATGGTGAACCCATATCCCTGTCTCCTTTTGACCCTCGATATTGATGGCTTCAAATGAATCCGCAACCTTCTCCGAGTTTTGTAATACCGGAGATGAGATCATGGGACCTTTCTCATCTATCTCGGTACCAATAAAATTTGCTTTCTCTTCTCCATTTGACATTTTTTCTTTGCCCTGATGGTCCATCCCCTGCACAGATGCAGAGAAGGAAGAAACAAAATGCATGCAAATTATCAATCAACAACTGGTCAAGACCAAACCAAAATGGATTTTCAAAAGAATGAACTTATCTTGAATGTACCTTTCCATCGGCATCAATGATAGTTATTGCAAGATGCAATCTTCCCATTTTAATGTTCTGCAGAGGCAGCCACATGTCGTGCCTCTGGCCATCCCTAAGATCATTTATATTAATGGAACAGACTCTGCAACAATTCGAAAGGATAATCGGGGCATCCCTTTAGAAACTCAGCAGAAAAAAAAAAACCAGTATCCATGGAGAAGCATACATGACATGTGCAACTGCCTAACCACAATATTTGTCTGACTTGACATTATACTGATAATCTCTCTCTCTCTCTCTCTCTCTCTCTCTCTCTCTCTCTCTAAATTTCTCTCTGGAACTCACTCTCTCAAAATCTCACACAAAATTATGCATGAGTATACAGAAAATATTTCTCTGTATAAAATACATGCAAAGTATGCAAACAATTGTTACTTTTGTCATTCCATCATCATGCTCACATAATTTCATGATAAATCAAAACATCTTACAACAAGCTCCATATGTTAGGGTAATTTTCTTTTGGTCGATCAGAAGGAAAATGTACTTTATCCAGAAAATGGTGTCTCCGATATTTCATTTATACTGTCTGCAGATCCTTCTATCAATCTTTTTAACTTTCACCTGCCTAGTTTTACCTTTATTTTTAACATCAGCTTAAAAACCCTGTTGGTGACCAATTTTCTTCAATTTGTCACCAATCTGTGATAAGATTATGAATTCTTGACGAATATTCTTTAAAAGTTCAAGCTTTTGATTTGAATAAAGTATAACAAGCTTGAGAATTTGAAAATTATATTATTAATCTGATAACATTATATTGTTTTAACAACTATATTCATCATATATAAGATTATAATCTACTCAGTGCCTAAATACCGCAGCACCAAATTGGTGAATTATATTGTTAATCAAATATATAAACTGCAATCAGATGAAATCATCTCCGTGCTAGGCATTGGCCCTCATCCTATATATAGCCCCCCTTCCCCCAACAATAAACACACATCTGCCATCTGCATGCAGACAAGATGGGAAGATCAAAAACACAGATCAACATATAACAATCAATTTCAGCTGTAACCGAAAAAAAAAATCAATTATATGCATTAAGCAAAGATATCACTTCACATTTACTAGGAGCTTATATCATTGAAGTCTAGGGACAAACCCAAGATTATCATCAGCAAAAGGATCCTTGTCACGAACTTTAATGGCCAACACATTGACTGATTCCCAAGACAAGATTGGAATTCTGAACTCTTCCAGCCAATTTGGAGTCAACGTCTTCCTTTGGATCTTTGTCCTAAATTTGTATGGTCCAAGTTGTCCTTTCACATAAGGATCAGCCAAACCTGAAGGACTATCACACGATTATAACCAGCCGGAATACTTGATCCAAGATCAAAATATTGGCAGAAGGTGCAGCACTCACCATTGGGATCTGAGGGTTTCATATCTGATCCCTCAATAACCTCAACTTTGGCATAAGCAGCCAACTCCTTTGCATCCACAGAGAAACAAGTTTCTGCATCATGGCAACTCCACAAGTTCTAAAACATTGAAAACCTTACTAACAACCAGCAGTTTTTGTTTGGGAAGTACACAACCAGCATTAACACTTGTTCAGTTGTTCCAGTCCAACACATCTGACATTGCCATAATTTATTATCTTATGCACCTTCTGAGGTCAACTAAGCAGTTATTAAAATGTGTCCCTCAGGAAACCCATTAATCCTTCAATTACATGAACTTCCATCCAGTGTCATCCATACCACATCTCCAGTCCAATAGGCCACTGGACAAGGGAGTCACATAGAGAGAGCACTCATAGACATTGACTTGGACAGAGCAAATGACTAGTTATAGATAACCAATTTGTTTTTACACAACCCTCCCAACCTTCAAAGAAAAAAAAAAAACAGAATAAGAACCAACCTAAGCTGAGGCAGACCAGCAGCCACCACAGCCATGGCAAGCTAATCATAATGGAATATGGCCTCCTAGATCTATGATGACTCACTAATAATTCGCAAAACAATTTAGTATTCTAAAATTGATTCAATATTTACCTGGCTGAGGTGGAACAAACTTTTCAAGGTCCACAACCAGCATATTGGGCTGTGGAATCATTCAAAAGGCATTAATCATTTCACAAATCAATAACGACCGAAAGTATAAGGTGTGTGTCATTGTCAAAGATAACATGCGGAGGAGACTAAGATCCTACCTCCACAAGTGTCTCCTCAAATGCGATAGCCAGAAGCTTATCCTAATCCGCAAAAAATGTTCAGAGACAGAATATATACCATGTGCTGATCATGACAGTAAGATAGAGAAATCATTAACTGAATGAACATATGCAAAAATGTTTACCAGCCATCCAGCAATCCCAGGAATCTCTGTTACATCAAGCCCATGACTGAAGATCGGTTTGACAGTCATCTGGATGTATGGAGGTTCATCAAAGCATATGCGCAAACGGCCAATGAAAGGCCACTTACGTAAAAACTTCACGCCAATCAGAACCTACAAGGGGGAGCATACCACAAATATAAAGCATCAATTTGTAATGAATTTAGCCTAATGCTAAATGAATTACAAGAAAAGTGGATGGAAAGTTGAGATAAGTTCTTCCAAAAGAACAAGAACTCTACTGCAACTATGATGAAACTGGTTTTCAATTCAGTAGACGATGCAACTCATTTCAATCTTCCAACTGAGTTACATGGCTTATTTATCTCTCCACATTGATTAGAGGTTTTCTGGCGCCAATTCCTCATGTCCACACACTTCCTAACAACTCACAACCACCAAAACTACTAAACAAAACTTTGTTCTCATATTGCAGTAATTCTGCTGGCCCAATCTGTTGGATGATTGGCTTGACAGTTCACTTGGTAACAATGATAACAAGTAATCTAAACTTTCCACAGCAGAATCTGCAGTGGAATAGTATTACACTAGTAGCAGTAGAGTAGATGCAGCAATAGCAGAATGCAGTGAACAGTAGCACCAATGTAATTGCAACAGTAGAAGGCAAATGAACCAGGGTAGTAACACTACTATGTTGCTAACTAAGCATACAAATTAGATGAGTGGCTGGCGCAGTAATCTGTTGGATGATTGGCTCGCAGTTCACTTTGTAAGGATGATAACAAATAATCTACCTATCCACAGCTCAATCTGCTGTGGATCATTATTGCACCAGCAGCAGCAGAGTCGATGCTGCAATAGCAGAATGCAATGACCAGTAGCAGCAGTATGATACAGCAGAAGGGAAATGAACAGTGTAGTGATACTAATATGCTACTAGCTAAACACATTGGCTAGAAATATACTACAAATACTAATAAAACACTAATACATGACTCAATTATAAATTTAAAGCCTCCAAAGGGTACTAAAAGAATGTATATGTAATCGAGGAACTTTCTTGCATCAAAACTAGAAAAATACAAAGTTGGAGCAATACTCAGCAATAGAAAACAAAAAATAGACAGCCACTCAAAGCACTGGTTGTGCAGTGCATGAGGCTGGCCGTGACTTCAGTATAAAAGCAGTGTTGCTTGTTCTACTAATTGCTTAACTCCACCCACCAGAAAAATTATTATTGGACAAAGACAACCTCACTTGGCAGATTAAGATCGCGCTGCTAATATCAACCAATAGGTAGATGTTACTTAGCTAATGCTTTGTAGTTGTTTATAAAGGAAATAACTAGCACAAGAAGTAGAGGGGAAACTAGGAATTCTCTAGGTTGACATCAGGAGCTAACATTGAGTCCTTACAAATTTATATAACTATGTATATTGTTTTGATATATACAACAGTTTGGAAAATAATGTAGTAATAAATGCAATTTTAGTTATTGTAGGAGGAAAAATGAACATGTATCATTAATTTGTTTTTAACTTATCACCAATACAAGGAAAGGGAGCAAAACCTGGATAACATTAACCCACACGATTGAACTATATAGCCAAGAAAGCCTATTGAACCTATTGTAGAGGAAACCTATTGTTGAGCTTCCATGAGTGTTCAATGAAAAAGTGAAAATTAACAGCCAAGATATCCTTAAAGCAATAGATTTCTTCACCTTGAACTACTTGGTTCAAGATGGTAAAGGCATTGAAGTTGTCTCACATAGAACCAAGGCATGTTGAATGCTGATCCATTTTAAAATAAATAAATGTATTTAGGACATTTTGTGATCATCAAATTTCAAATTAAACATACAAAAAAAAAAAAAAATTGGACAGCCATAAGACCACCTATGTATGTGGATTGTGGATAATAGCCCACAATTAAAAAAAAAATAATGTATTTAAAAAGACCGTGTAGTAAAAAGGAGGATGCTCAAATTGAGTCAACAAAAAGAGAATTTGAATTTCTGTAAACTTTCAGACCCTAACACAGAAGACCAAAGAGGATTGATAAAACAACCCATATAGTAGAGTTTAAGACTTAGCTATTGTTGCAATTTTTCATCCAAGTAAATATGTCATCCTTTGCAAACCAACAATTCAAAATACTATTTTTGCTTCTAGTAGGACATGCGTGTACCAATATGTCCAAATATATAGGTGATTTTCATCTTATAGTATCCAATATATCATTCTAAATATCAAACTATTAAGCTTCATCATGTACATGAAAAATATGTTGAAACATGACAGTTTGCTGTCAGCACCTACAATGCAATGAGCAAGAAATGTCCAACATGCAGAGTAACTAACAAAGATTAACCCGTCGTAAAAAAAATTCACCACATGCACAATACACAAATAAAATTCCCAAAAAAACATGAAGAATCAATACCAAATAAGCCATCCAACCATTGTCATAGTTAATTGCCTTGGCGTTTAAGTGCATAGCTCAACTACCTTTCCAAATATTGAATCAAAAAGAATTCTCCCAACAACAAGGGAATTATGACCCATACTAAGAATATAAAATTTACAGCATGCATGAATGGTACATTTACCTTTCCTTCGACATGCATGCCTGTCAAGTGCATATTCGCTGACATCCCAAATCCTACTCTCTTTCCAAGTTCTGCAGTCAGAATTGCATCCATATCATCTGCGGTCAAAAAATTCAGTCCCAGCTCCAAAACCTACATGTACAAAATCTTCAATTATCCTACTTGATAAATGACTACAAGAATGACAAAAATTCAATCCACACCAAGTGGTCATCATCAGTAGACTGGTGTAGAACCCTCATCTCCGTAAACATTGGTGGGGATCTTCCCAAGTGCAGATCCTGAACTACAACCTTTTCCTGAACAAAGATAGAAAATTTCATCAGTGTTCCTTCAGCATATAACACAGAAAAACATTTGTCCGACTCAGTAAAGAGATTTTAACTCCTGTAAGACAGAGAGAGAGAGAGAGGGGAGAGAAACCGGAGACCACTCTCAAGGAAGTGCTTCATCCTGATGACTATTACGGGTAGACTTCCATGATCTTCATTTAAGTTATCTCTCTTGTCCTTCCAATTACTAATATAAACTCAATCTGCCTTGACTAAATCAAGGTCATACAAAATCATTACCACAACCAAAGATCCCATATAAAAAAAAAAAAAAACATTTTACAGAAAGGGCTACATTCATGGATCCATGTTAAGCTTATTCTCTGACAAACAAGTCTCAACAGATGCCTAACAAAATTTGTATACGCCTCCATGACTGACTAGCAAGTATCCTAAACATCTCTCCCCTCCTAAAAAACACTCAAATCAGATGCACGCGCAAATATAATCAATAAGAAGTAAATACTATAGATATGGGACTAAATCATTCTCTCAATCATGTCGAACAAACATTTGGGCTTTTCTTGGTGCAGGAGAGGTGACCTAATGAATTAGTAGTTTGTGAATGGATTTCAGAAAAAGAATTTAATATTTTCAGTTACTTATTTCACCATTTCATGGTTAATTTGAATGGAAGTGAGGATGCATTTAACAATGCAAATGTTGATATGAGGAATTTCTAGAATGGCTGGTTTTGTTTTCAAGAGTCAACCTTATCACAATAGTAAGGTTACTCCATCATGACATAAAAATCTAATAATCAAATCATATAAATAGTCTCTCTAGAATAAGGCTGCGTAATCTTATCTTCCTCTACTTTATGATGTAAGAGTCTTGTGTATTTGACTACCTTTTTTGCTGGTTGCATTTTTTTTCCGCCAAAAGTGATTTTTCTTTTTCTCTTCCTGCATTTATATTTGTTGCACTTTTCATATGCTTGAATATAATTTTAGCATTCTTCCTGACAAGGAATAAAATATGGACACCTCAAAGGTCAAATACGTACTTCAGCAGTGACTAATGGGATTCGACCAAAAACATGCACAGAATGAAACAAACCCAAACTCCTCGTCAAACGTCAATCACTAAACACTTGAGTACAAAGAATACAATGTTGCACAACGATTTTTAACATGACAAACCCTTCCAAAACAAAAGATAAGCCACCGGATAAATTCTGAACAAATCCACTATAAATAATATTGGTTACATAGTAACCCTTTGAGAGTCCTTCACTACAACAGGAGTAAATAAACGATTGAAAGTAATTTCTAACACACCAAGCAAACCACATTATATAGATATATAATGAGAACAAGAACAACCAAACGGTAATACGACATAAGAACGCACTAGGACAACATATTCGACCTTATCAAAAAATAGAACTTGAATCGAACCTCAATTAGATACTAACCTCTTCCTCTTCCCTCTTTTCTCTCTCGTCTCTCTTGTACAGCGCTCCTTTTATTGAAATTGCTCTCAGAGCTCTTTCGAGCCTCCTATTGTATCTCTTTTTTTACTCATGTCGCTGTTATATTGCTTAATCATAAAATTATGTCAAGCGTGACTTTATTATAGTCTTGACACACGTGTGCTCCTCACCTGCATTAGGCGTGACCTCTTTGGGTAATCTACGTGCCCTTTAGGCATTGGTCCCACTGGAATTGACACATAGGAACCCCTTGATGTGCATCAGTTGCGTCCATTCTATCCCAATTAGATACAGCCATCTATCATGCACCTATAAGCACAGATGCCACTTATTACTAGAAATGCATTTTTCACATCGCTCCTTCCATGAATATTGTACAAACCTCACATAAACTTCCAGTAAACTCCATCTCTCGACCAACTTTGACCCACCCTCAGTAGACCTCGCATGAACATTTCACCAATCTCCAATGTTCTTCGCCGCTTGGACAACCCTCAACCAACCTTCATACGAATATCGTACGACTTCTAGCGATCTTTGTTACTTAGACAACCTTCAACCAAACTTTGCCTGGCCCTCACACAAATCTCATTTGACCCCCGCTTAACTTCTCTGCCCAAGCATGTCAAGCATGAATATCACACATCCTCTAGATGACCCATGCACTGGTTTTAGGACCCACAAAAAAGTGATTGAAAAGCCAACAGTTACAAGAATACTTAGTTCAAGATATGTTCGAATAGTCACAACCATAGTATAAAATATAAAATTTTCACGGGAATGAGTAAGCAATTGTTTTCACAAGAATTATAAAGTAACCAAAAAGCAGAAAGTCATACAACAGTCGACGGTTTGTACTTCGCCAAGAACCATGGAATGATTGGGAGAAAGATATACTGAGAAACAATCTCCTCCAAACAGACAGGCCATATTTTCTCAACCGCATGATTTAACCACCTCACAGTTTCGGAATCCGACAGTACCTGAAGAAATTACAAACAAAAGACCATTTAAAGGAATCAACACAACAATTAAAAGGTTAAAAATGACGAAGAGGACTATGTATAAAGTGAGGATCTACCAGCTATACAAAAAGGGAAAAGATACCTATAAAGTCAAAAGGCAAGAATAGTCAAACAAGAAGTTACCCTTCTCAGATTTCCTTGTTTTCGTTCTCCCAATCGCAATTCTCTTCTCATTCGCGTCATATACCATTCATTAACCTAACAAAAACAAAACAAAAATTAATTGAAATCCATCAAAACTAAAGCAAAAAAATTGAAACCCATCAAAACTATCTTTATCGAATCAGCAAGTGGGTCTTCACCAGAAAGACAGTGCAAAAGATCAAAGAAGAATAAGAGAAAGAACAACAGTACAAGAAGAAAAATATAAGGAACAAAAATCAGAACATAAGTAAAACAGTGATTCAAACCCGATAGAGATAGATCACAGAGACGAAGTATACAACTGGATGGCAACAATAGTAAGCATTAAGGAACCAAAGCAGCATCAGCACAATCCCCAGATGGTGAATGATCGAAATCTCCGTCAACAGCATTTCTTAACACCTACTATCTGTACCCAAAACAAGCAAACAAAACGCTTCATATTCAACAAAATCTCCCAACATTTCTCGCTGCAGAACAGAATTTGTAAATCAAGATGACTACCAAATGAAGAAAAAAAAAAACCATAAGTTTCAAGAAAATAAATCCAACCCCCAACCCATTCATTCAGAAACTTCTCCCGTGTAGTGGTTAAACAAAAATATTCAATATGGAAAAGCAGTTTGCATGCGAGGAGAAGAGAAAAAAGATAGAAACAGACTAAAATGTTCGTGGAGATCGGCGGCCTTGGAGGCGTTCGATGCTTGCCTGGCGATAATACAGGAGAGGAACAATCAGATTATCCGGCCGAAATATTAGACATTACAGTGGTTTCAGATATACAGATAGAAGGTCTGACAAATTATCCGCAACTGTTAGGCTTGGAACCCGCGTGGTACCGTGTCTGATCTTGAGGGGGGCTGCCAGCTCGGACGGCCGTCGGATTTGACAGCCATCCGGTATATAAATTTTTTTTTTGTTATTTTTTTTCTGACTATTTTTCTTAAGTAAAAGTTGTTAAAATTCAATGGCCACTATTATTATTGCAGGGGTTGCAACGTCTGAATACGTCGCAGCTCCCCTGCTCATTTAGGGCCATGTAGCGGTCGACATTTATAGTATTCCTATTATTTATTTCTTTTATAAATCAAATAATATAATTATTTATAGAAAAATATATGAATTAAAAAGTAACTTTTAATTGTTATTATAACGATAATTTTATAAAAAATTAATGGATAAATAAATTATCAAAATCAACTGTATTTAGTATAAAAATTTAAGCGATAATAGTTTTTTCAATACTAGATTATCCGTTAGAAAATGATTACGAAGTAAATTATTTTGTAAGTTAAAAATTAAGTTAGTATAATTTCAGCACAATCAGCCAATTAAACAGTAAAACAATAGCAGAAGAAAAACGGATCTGAATTCTTGTATATCCATCATTGTCATATTGCTTTAACTTGCCTTTAAGTATAGTAGTCTAGCTATAGATAGGTTGTGAAGGAAAACCAAACTCACGAATTCATCAATGATTGATCACAATCTGTATTGTAGAAGTCCTTTTTATCCTTGCTGATATTTTGTAAACCCCAAAAAAGGTTCAGCAAGAGCCTTTCTCTTTCTTATCTGCCTTCTAATAATTGGATGTCTATGTTCTCCGTCTGTTACAATTGGTATTAAAGTAGAAATTCCTGATTGAAACATAAGACACAAACCCACTGTCTATATTGGGTTCAGTACCCAGGGTCCCCAATCCACCGGGTAAAAAGGATAAGTACTTGACCCGGGAAGATAAGTGTCGGAGTTCGAGAATGTTCACGTTCATCCGAAAGAAGATCTCGGAATAGCGGTGAACGGCGTCAGGAGAGCTTTGAAGCCCGAGAACCCTCATCAAGCTTTGAAGACCGCGGACCCAGTAAAAGCACGAGGACTTATCCAATCAGTACGAGGACTCTTCAAGACGTCCGAAAATGCCAGCTCAGCTTCATAAACGTCCAAAAGACGCATAAAGTCTGCAATACGCCACCACCGCGGGATCCCACAGCAGATCGACATTCCTGGCAAATACGGCACGAAACGGCTCAGGCGGCCAAAAGTTGCCCATTCACGATAACAAACCTGACACAGCAGAGATGTGTCAGGAGAGTAGGTGGCCAGCCTGGCACCTAGCAGCCAACGGTAACATTCTCTCCTATAAATACCCCACTTGGGGCATCAGATAGGAGGAGATTTTTCCTTAAGCAAAAGAGAGAAAATCAAAGCATTCAAAAGCAAAGGCAAAACGCTCGTCCATAAGGCAGAACGCTCGTCCATTGTTCTCGGACACCATTTTGTAAACAGCAACAACAAACTTAGTGAAATCTCTTCCAGGCCAGGCCTCGTGGTTTTCCCTTCTCATTCAAGAGAAGGTTTTCACGTTAAATCGTGTTCAATCTCTCTTCTCTCTCACTCAATCATCATCTCATTTGTGTTGCTTTGACCGGAGAAAATCAAGTAACGCAACATTGGCGCCGTCTGTGGGAACCTTGGATTAAAAGTCAAGTTCTCATCCTCATAAACACATTCTAAACACACTCAACAAAGATCAACGATCAACAAGCACTAAAAATGGTAAGCACGGAGCACAAGCGAGTGCCCCGAAAAGAGCCACGACCCACAATCCTCGGGGGACGCCCCCAACCCTTGCGCTGGTATTGAGAACCACTCTGATCCTGCCGTAAGGGGATTGGCGGCAAAGGTGGACGAGATGTACAAAGCCTTCACCGCTCTCTGCACAAGAATAGACAAGAAGGAAAAGGGAGCCCCTTAGGGGATCCCAGGCGGAGATATCCGTAGCAGGGGAAGGCACGAACAGCCGGCCAGGCGCCCACCCACCGAGATCTACCAAGGGCAAGTCGCCTCAGCGGCGGGGCCCCTCGCGGGGAAGAACGTTGAGGACCCCTGGTCCCGGGGCGGCCGGGAACATCGCGCCGGGAGATAGCGGATGCGCCGAGTCCCCACAAAGATCCGGGAGGACCCCAGATAGGAGGGTGCACCAGCAGCCTGACGAGTTGAGGCACTTCCTCAACGCAAAAAAGGCGACCGCTCCACCACCCGTGGAGGAAAAATTGGAAAAAGTATGGAATCGTGTGTTCGGAGAGAGCGTGGGGGCAAGCATCCCTTGATCTCCGCTCACCATCGACGTTAGAGCGAGGGCACCGCCCTCGAAGTTCAAATGCTTGACACAGGGAGGCATACGATGGGAGCGCCGATCCCATGGATCACCTCAACATGTTCCGAGAGCACCTGAGCCTCAAGGGCTTGTGAGGCGGCCATGTGCCGGTGTTTCCCCTTGACGTTAAAAGGGGACGCTAGGGTTTGGTTCTATGGGATGCCCGCGGCTCCATCAACGTTTGCGGCGAAGCGGCGGCGTTCTTGTCGCGATTCGCCTCGGCAGTAAGAGTGGAGCTTGACCCTGGCACCTCACCCGCGTGAAACAGGGTGCCAGGGAGAGCCTGAGAGGATTCCTCAGTAGGTTCGTGTCTGAGGCCAGACAGATCCGAGGCTGTCAGACGGGGGTGGTGAACGCCTTCTGTCCCGATCTGCAGAGGGGGTTCCTTCTTCAAACATCTCATCCACAAAGGCCCTCGCACGTTCGAGGAGGCCGAGGCCATGCGAGGGCCTACATTGCGGCGAGAGGAGGCGAGCGATGCAAAGCGACCGTAAAGAGAAGAAGATTACCGTCAGGGACCTCGGAGGTAAAGAGGAAAGCCAAGGGGACTATCGCAGTCCCCCTTTCGCGTCCAGGCGGCAAAAGCACCACGGGCACGAGATAGCGTGCGTAGGGCGTCCCTCCAAGACGCCTTACTCCCCAGGCGACACACGTACAAACGTTCGTCGCAGATCAGGGGAGAAGTTCGTGAAGTGGCCCATGCCTCGAAGAATCAGACGGAGGCGACAGAGACGAGGTCTGCGATTTCCACCGCAGAGGACACGCGACGAGAAGGCGCAAATCTCTGCGAGAGGAGATCGAGGAGGCGATTAAGAGGGGGCCACCTCGGCCGTTTCTGCAACGACCGAGACAGATCTTAGGAATGGCGGGCGAACCGAGGTCGACCCACCAAGGGCAGTGGTCGCGGCGGGAGTTATCAACATGGTGTCCACCCGTCCAGCTGGAAACGACGGCCGAGAGCGCGCTGCGTCAAAGAGGCCGCGGACTAGCTCTGGAGATGACATCATATGTTTTGGTAAGGAGGACATGGCCCATGTAACTTCCCCCCATTCTGACCCCCTTGTTGTAACTGCGCTCGTTTCAGATGGAGTAAATGACTTCCATCTGAAGCGAGTATTTGTTGATAATGGAAGTTCTCGCAATTTGCTTTATTTCGATACTTATCAAAAGCTAGGACTAAAAAGAGACCAAATGAAGGCCCGGAGGGGCCAGCAGACGGACTTCGATAACGAGCCGAGTCCGTCCGTGGCATCGTCTGGTGGTGGTCACCTTAGGGACATATCAGAGGCTGCGTCCAAGGTCCTCGCCTTCTTGGTGGTGGACCTCCCGTCCGTTTATAACGCAATCCTCGCGCCCTGGCTTGGCCACTTTCTCGTGCCGTGACCTCCATCCCACATCCGAAAATGAAATTTTCAACTCCATTTGGAGTAGGGAAGTTTTGGGCGGCGGTCAGATTTGGGAGAACGTGTTACATCACAGGCCACACGGACTCCCTTCCCCAACCAATGGAAGACCTCGACCTCGGGGACGAGGCGACCCTCCAACAAGCAAAGCCGGTGAACCCACCGTAAAAATCGGGATGGATCCCGGGATCCAGAGAGATGCGTCAGTTGGAAGCTCTCTCGCCGAGTCCGTCCGAGAGAGCCTCACGACTCTCTTAAAGAGAACTCGGACATCTTTGCCTGGTCCCAGTGGGACATGCCGGGATTTCCCCGAGACAATAGTGCATCGGTTGGGCGTAGATCCCGCCACAAGCCTGTTAGACAAAAGCGCAGAACTATTCAACGGAAAAGCCGATAGCTATCCGAGAAGAAGTGAAGAAGCTCCGGGCCTGGATTCATCAGGGAGGTGCGATGCCTGACCGGCTCTCCAACGTAGTGATGGTGAAGAAGAGCGGAAAGTGGAGGATGTGCGTGGACTTCTGAGACCTCAACAAGGCTTGTCCGAAAAGATGACTTTCCGCTCCCAAGGGTGGATCGGTGGTGGACTCGACCCCGGCTACGAGGCTGCTTAGCTTCATGGACGCTACTCGGATACAAGCAGATCAAGATGCACGCGGAGGACGAGGAGCATACATCGTTCATGACCCGACCGTGGCATCTTTGCTACTAAGGTAATGCCCTTCGGTCTCAAGAACGCCCCGCAACATACCCGGCTAGTCAACAAGATCTTTGAAAACCAGTTAGCGTAAACGTAGAAGTCTACGTCGGCGACATGCTCGTCAAAAGCACCATTGGTGGGAGTCACGTCGAAGACTTAGCGAGAGACCTTCCGGTGCTCGGGCGCACGGAATGAAGAACAGAATGAAGTGCACCTTTGGGGTGTCGTCAAAGGTAAATTCCTCGGTTTCGTAGTGTCGCAACGTGGAATCGAGGCGAACCGGAGAAGATCCGAGGCCATCTTGGATATGAAGTCCCCTCGGGTGTGAAGGACGTCCGAGGCTCACGGGGCCAGTGGCTGCCCTCTCCGTTTCCTAGCCAAATCAGTGAGAAGCATCCGCCATTTTCAAGGCACTCGGGGACCGAAACCCAAGGGTTTCCCTGGAGCAATGAGTGCGAAGAAGCATTCCGGGGGCTCAAGGCGTACTTAGCCAATCCTCCTCTCCTGGCCTCCCCACTACCAGGAGAGGAACTCTATTTGTACACATTAGTGACCGGCCGAGGCCCTAGGAGTCGGTCACAGTGAGGCGACATCAAGGAGATCAGCAGCCGGTGTATTACGTCAGCAAGACGCTGGCTGATTCAGAGACCCGGTATCCACATGCCGAAAAGGCCGCATTAACACTAGTGTACTCAGCTAGGAAGCTGAGACCTTATTTCCAGGCTCACAAGATCGTGGTGCTGACCAACCAGCCACTAAGAACCATTTTGCAAAAGCCCGAGGTCTCCGGGCGATTGATCAAGTGGGCTATCGAGCTCGGCGAGTTCGATGTCGAGTTCAGGCCCCGGCCGGCCATAAAGGGCCAGGCCCTTGCGGACTTTATGGTAGAAACAACAGCACTTCAAGACGAAGACGTCGCCGAAGCAACGGGGGCTGAAGAAGCAGAGTTCACTCCAGCGTGGACTTTGCATGTAGATGGATCCTCATGAAGGATGGGTGCGGAGCGGGTGTTGTCCGCAACGCCCATGGGATCCGAGATCAAATACTCGGTAACCTTGGGGTTTAGGCCACAAACAACGAAAGGAATACGAGGCCCCGCTCACAGGATTGCAGGGCAGCAAAAGGAGTGCTCGGCCAAGAGCCTAGTGATCTATAGTGACTCAGTGGTTGTTAACTGTGCCCTCGAAAACTTTGAAGTCAACAGCCCTCGGCTTTCCAAGTACCTCGCAAAAGTGAAAGAGTTGACCTCGCATTTCGAGAAGGTCGATTTGTGCACATTCTAAGGGAAGAAAACGAGAAAGTAGACACGTTGGCAAAAGCGGCAAGCAGACAGAGACCAGGCGGTATGACAAAGGAATGAGAGAAAGTCGGGAGCGACCCTCCATAGAAGAGCCAGTAGGCCGAGGTCATGCGGGTGTCCGAAATGACACTTGGATGACCGCCTACTTGAGATACCTCACCGGTGGAGTTCGGAGGACGCCGAAGCCGAGAAAAGTGAGGAAGTCCGCTGGCCGGGTACACCGTCATTAGCGGCCGGCCTATATCAAGGGGTACTCGGCCCCCTATTTGAGGTGCCTTACCCCGAGGAGGCGAGTATGCACTTCAAGAGGTGCATCTAGGAATTTGTGGATCACACATTGGAGGCAAGAACCTAGCATTCAAGATTATGCGCAAGGGTATTATTGCCAACGATGAGGAATGATGCCATGGACTTCGTGCGCAAGTGTGAAAATTGCGAGTCCACGGCAATATAAGCCATCGGCCCGCACGTGGAGCTTCAAGCGTTGCAATCTCCATGGCCCTTTGCGCGATGGGGGCTTGACATCCTCGGACCGTTTCCCATTGCGTCCGCTCAGAGGAAGTTCCTCATCGTGGGAATAGACTACTTCACCAAGTGGGTAGAAGCAATGCCACTAGCACGGATAACCGAGCGCGAACGCGATCGAGTTCCTCGGCGGAGTATTGTTTGCGGAGTTTGGAGTGCCCCGAAAGTGCGTAAATCACGAGATAATGGGACACGAGTTCACGGGAAGGCAATTTTCAGTGCTTTGTGCTAGCCTTGAATTAATTTAATTCATACATCTCATTGCATATCCTCGTGCCAACGGCCGTAGAAGTCACAAGCAGGACCATCTTGCATGGGTGAAAACCAAGCCGCTAGACTCAGGGGCTCATGGGTGGACGAGCTGCCATCCATCCTCCGGGCATACAGGACCACGGCGAGGGAACCCTCAAGAGAGACCCGTTCTCACCCTGTGCTACTGGGGTCGAGGCTGTCATACCACTAGAAGTGGGCCTTCCAAGCCTCCGAGTAGAACACTTCGACCCAAGCGTCAACGACCACCGGCTCCGAGAGCACCTAGATTTGCTTGAGAAGCCCGAAACAAAGCAACTGACTTTGCGTGGCAATGTATCAACATCGGGTGGCCCGCTATTACAACAAGAGAGTAAAAGCACGGCGAGTTCAAGTCGGAGACACAGTATTAAGGAGCATCGCGGCAACAGGAAAGAATGCCGGCCGAAACAAGCTCTCTCCAAATTGGGAAGGACCCTTCCTAGTCTCAGCAGTACTTCAAAACGGGGCATACAAGCTGCGAACCCAGGAAGGTAAGCTAATCCCCCGTACATGGAACGCAGCGCACCTCAAAAAGTACTACCAGTAGGGACGAAGCAGTCAAGACAAAAACTCGGTTCCGTCCGAGCGGCCCAAGAGGTCGAACTTAAAAACTCGGGTGCCACCCGAGCGGCCCACTGCGGTCGGACCCATGAGGTCAGGCAATGAAACTCGGTTCCGTCCGAGCGGCCCAAGAGGTCGAACTTAAAAACTCGGGTGCCACCCGAGCGGCCCACTGCGGTCGGACCCATGAGGTCAGGCAATGAAACTTCGGTTCCGTCGAGCGGCCCAAGAGGTCGAACTTAAAAACTCGGGTGCCACCCGAGCGGCCCATCGCGGGTCGGACCCATGAGGTCGCAATGAAACTTCGGTTCCGTCCGAGCGCCCAAGAGGTCGAACTTAAAAACCGGGTGCCACCCGAGCGCCCATCGCGGTCGGACCCATGAGGTCGTGCAATGAAACTTCGGTTCCGTCCGAGCGGCCCAAGAGGTCGAACTTAAAAACTCGGGTGCCACCCGAGCGGCCCACTGCGGTCGGACCCATGAGGTCAGGCAATGAAACTCGGGTTCGTCCCGAAGCGGCCCAAGAGGTCGAAGTCGCAAACACAAGGGAAGGAAAAGAAGAAGGCACAACAATCTTCAACAACTTTTTCTCATTTCAGCCAAAGGTGAAGAGTACATGTACAAAAATAAAAGTACATCATAGAAATTTGGCTCGACGCCTCCCTCGGCCCGGCTCGGGAAGGTCCTCGGGAAGGTCAAGGACACTTCCAGATCCAAACTCGGCGGCCACGGAGATAGTGGA
The DNA here is from genome assembly GCA_033239525.1 of Nepenthes gracilis. NCBI lineage: Eukaryota > Viridiplantae > Streptophyta > Magnoliopsida > Caryophyllales > Nepenthaceae > Nepenthes > Nepenthes gracilis. The sequence continues at coordinate 1,074,936 of BSYO01000006.1, read as the reverse complement.
TCTTGAAGGACCCAGACGGACGTCGCTCGGAAAGGCCCTCCCAACAATGCCAAACAAGTCGGCGGCTCTTAAAGCACCGACATTGAGGGGGTGGAGAATGAAGCTAGCGAAGCGAGTGGACGAATCGGTCGAAGTACTCGGCGGCACATGCGAATGCCCTCCCAAGATTTACGGTCCAAAGAAAGGAGCAATGTCCATGGTCGGGATGGACGCCCTCGCCTTTGCATCCCGACGAGACGACCCTCTCTGTTGGCTTCAAGACTTCGTTCAAGGAGGCTATCTCCCCTCTTGCGCCCGCGAGCTCCGCCTTTGGCAACCGCAAGCTCCATCCTATCTTCCGAGCGGCCTCCTGGCGGCTTCCGGTTCCTCTAGCCGAGAGAAGCCCCGCATGAACTCTTCGTAAATGGCATCAAGTCTCCCGGCCATGTCGTGGATCCGGACAAAGGGCAAGATTAGTTGGAACAAGAAAGATAAAGCGAAGGACCAAAGCACTTAGAAAAATAAAAGTACCTCGTTGAAGGAGCCACCACTTAAAGAGGGCTCCTCCTGGACTCGGGGCCGAGAAAGACCCACGAACATTTCCACCCTGACCTCGGAAGTGGAAACGTCAGCCGGAAAGGAGCAACGGCTGGGGGCTCGACAATAGGTGCCTCGACCTCCGCCTCCAAAGGTCCGAGGCCATGTACACTCGGGGTCCCATCTTCAGAAACCTCCCCAGGGCGCTCGCCCTGATCTGCTTGGACTGAGATGGCTGGGGGCTCAGCAACGACCTCATCTTCAACGCCCCTCTGAGAGTCCTCGACCTCAAAGTCCTCGGATGGATGCTCAACGGGGGTGGACGCTTCACCAGGTAGTTCAGGAGAAACTCCGAGGGCAGGACTCTCAGTCGTTTGGACTTCCGGGAGCTCGGTCACTTCAACAATCCTCGCCGAGGATCCTCAGTGGGGACTGGAAAATAAAGGCAAGTAGAGTCCTCGACCCCAGAGGACCTCGGATGTGAGGACTTCCTTTTCTTGAACGCAGGAGGAGCGATGACGTCGCCATCCGCAAACTCGTCGCATCGGAAATAGTGCCCTCCGAAGAAGGCATCTCCACCTCACCTTGAGGACACTTTGAGCCCTCAACGTCCGAGCGTTTGGAGCTCTCGGACGGCCTGCTTGCCCCTGCTTGGACGGGCGGACCTGGAATGCTCAGAGTCCCCGTCCTCTTTCTCAACCTTTTCTTGGACTTGGACTTCACGGGAGTGGACGCAGGCGCGTCCTCAGTAGTAGAGGCCCACTTGGCCTCCTTAACTTCTCGGGCAGCAACCAAATGTTGCGCTTGTCCAAGTGGAAGCCCCCGAGATTGGCCTTTACCAAGTCCGTCAGATCCTTGGCATACTCCCTATCACTGAGGGAAGGCTCGATGCAATACTCACTCTTCACCTTCCCCCATTTATTTGGGATGGCCCAAAGGCATGGGGCTCCCAGGAAAGAAAAACTTGTCTTCCAACGCTTCGTGGAGTCCGGGTTCCCCACAAAGCAAAACAAATTCGCCGAGGAGTCATGGTGATCCGGTCGAGGTTATGTGTGAAACGAAACATAACCTTGACAACCGTGACGTTTAGGAGTTTTTGTGGCGAAGAAAGACGCACAAGGAGACGAGGTACACAGTAGCGTTGGTGAAGCCCCTGCCAATGGGACGCCCAGATCCCTCATGATCTCGTGAAGCTCCGCAGAACAGAAATCGAAGCCCACTCTTCGAGGTGGATCTCAAATGCAAAATGAAACTGGTCAAGAGGGCGCGACGCCCTATCATGCGGCTCGGCACCACCATGGCCATATCCCGGGAATCTCGCACGGGACTCATGACTCCTCAAGCCACGTCGTTCGGATGGTGACGATGAGATGTCTCTTACTCCGGGCGCCACCATTGTGAATTTGAAAGTGAAAGAAGCAAGGAAATGAAGAGCTTGGAAACGAAAGGGTTTATCACGGAGGAAGACGAGGAAGAAAGGTTCAGCAGAAGAAGGTTTATGAAGGGCCAAGAGGCGCCTTTTATAGCCCGAAAAATTTGAAAAGGCGCCATCATCACCATGCCACACGTCAGACGGCCATTCGAATCAGAAAAAGTAGTCTTGCCACGTGTCACTCGGACATTGGCCACGTGAAGTCTGACCGTCCGTCAGAATAATTAATGGCTGGCCACGTGTCACCCGGCCGCTCTCTTCAGCGAAATGATGAACGTTACCTTTCCAAGGCGATTGACAGCACGTCAATCACGCATTTAATGCCCACAGTAGCCTGAAACGGCGGCATGAGAGTTTTCGAACAACGACAAAGTTATCAGACAATGAAGTCCGCGGACCAAGAGGAAGTCTCCAAAAGTTACGAGGACTTAAACGTGCCTCCAAGCAAATTCTAATCTAAGTCTTCATCGCATGCAGGACCCTCGGACAATCATCATGTTCGCGGACAAGCATTCACAAGAAAAAAGGCATCTCAGGAAGCCTCCGAAGAACATGCCCAACGGTCGAAGATCTCGGACCCTTGGGCATGGGGGGCTAGTGTTGGGTTCAGTACCCAGGGTCCCCAATCCACCGGGTAAAAAGGATAAGTACTTGACCCGGGAAGATAAGTGTATCGGAGTCCGAGAATGTTCACAGCAGTCCGAAAGAAGATCTCGGAATAGCAGTGCAGGAACGTCCGAGAGCTTTGAAGTCCGAGAACCCTCATCAAGCTTTGAAGACCGCGGACCCAGTAAAAGCACGAGGACTTATCCAATCAGTACGAGGACTCTTCAAGACGTCCGAAAATGCGGCTCGACTTCATAAGCGTCCAAAAGACGACAAAGTCGCGCAACACGCCACCACCGCCGCAGGTGACACGTGATCGACATTCCGGCAAATACGGCCGCAAACGGCTCGGCGGCCAAAAGTTGCCCATTCACGATAACAAACCTGACACAGCAGAGATGTGTCAGGAGAGTAGGTGGCCAGCCTGGCACCTAGCAGCCAACGGTAACATTCTCTCCTATAAATACCCCACTTGGGGCATCAGATAGGAGGAGATTTTTCCTTAAGCAAAAGAGAGAAAATCAAAGCATTCAAAAGCAAAGGCAAAACGCTCGTCCATAAGGCAGAACGCTCGTCCATTGTTCTCGGACACCATTTTGTAAACAGCAACAAAAAACTTAGTGAAATCTCTTCCAGGCCAGGCCTCGTGGTTTTCCCTTCTCATTCAAGAGAAGGTTTCCACGTTAAATACTGTGTTCAATCTCTCTTCTCTCTCACTCAATCATCATCTCATTTGTGTTGCTCGGACCAGAAAATCCGTAACGCAACAGTCTAAATTCGTTATAACAAAGAAACCCATGATGAATCGTGATCAAGAAATTCAGGAACGGTACGTTTAATTATTAAAATAAAATAATATGAGAATAGAATAATTATTTCAGAAAATAGAAAATGATGATAATAGAGTTGGAATTATTATTCTTATATTTGTTTGTTGGAATAGAATGAGGTGGGAATTAGTATTCTATTATTTAGTTTGTACAATTGTATAAGGAATAAGGTGGGAATAACAGTAATAATAATAATAATACCTAATAAATAATAATATGTAATAATAAAAAAAATACCTAATAAATAATAATAATAATAATAATAATTGAAAAAGCACTCTTTGTGCTAACGACATACACTCAAGTTTCGACCACGATAAATATAGCGTAAGTAATAAAAATAAATATCCAATACACGTAAAGAATATTTAATTCTAGATGCTAATGATACCAACCAGCATGCAAAGTATATACGAGTATAAGCAGTAATGAAAAGACACGATTTTTTATGACGAACGAAAAACTCGATACCCACGGTAATCGAGAAAAATCCTCCGGGCTTCAACGGCCAGAGAAGCAATGCACTATGAAAATCAACTTACAGATCGGGTGGCAACGACGCGCTAACCTGGCCGACTTACTCCCGTCTTGTAATCCCTACCAAAGAACTCCTTGAATTTGTCCACGGCAACGAAACCGGACACCTTCCGGTCTTCATGTCAATCTTCCATCTCTAACCACTTGAATTGCCGAATACGATTGAGTCTCTTTCTTCAACTCACCGACATCTCCAACGAAGGTAGAAGTATAGAAGTATTTAAAAGGTAAAAAGAAAAATATAAAGAAAACTATTTAGAACATGAGGCTCAAGGTTGTAGCTTTCAATTTTCTCAAGAGAAGCAATATCAATGAAGCATTAACAACTTTCTTCTCAAAATGGGGCACAAAAATAGTCTGTCAAGGGTCCTAGGGTTTTAAGAAAATAAGCCAGGTATTTATAGAGGGCTCAAAATTCGCATTTAAAAATTTGCTCGTTGCCACGCCGTTCGAGCGCACAACGGGAGCACAGAGGGTTTCCAGAGAAACCCTGCATGCGTTCTAGCGCGCGGTAGCGCCCAGCGAGTAGGGACCATACTGGATTTTGGACTCGAGCGGGTAGCAAGCGCACAGCGAGTAGGGACCATTCTGGATTTGGGGCTTGAGCGGGTAACGAGCGCACGGTGGGTGCGGAGGCTTTGGACGGGCTCGAGCGACTGGAGGGCGGAAAGGACCGATACACTAATATATAAGGGCACGGAATATGCCAACTAGAAACATGACTCTAACAGTCTCCCCCTTTGGCAATTCCATGACAAAACCCAGAAAATAAATGCATACAATAGAATCACGAGTTCAGACACCACCGAGATAAAACTCGTATACATAAAAACCTACGTTTAGTGATACATAAGATACAAAGAAAATGTAAGCAGCTACACTAGAACAGCGACGTCAAGGTGATGAGAGCAGCGTTGACAGTGTAACAGAATTTTTCTGGTCAAGCAAGATTAGTACCAATAAGACAAAATATAATAAGGGAGAATAACAACATGCACTGTAAATAAGCATGAGATACAAACAGTACTGAAATGTAAACAGTAATAACATATAGCGAAAATAACAAGTCTCCCCCTAACGAAAATAACAAGACTCCCCGTAACAGTAAGAATAATCAAAATAACATCTCTCCTAATCTCCCCTATCAAAAGAAACCCAAAGAGGAACCAACATAAACCAAGATCTCCTTCTTTAAACATAAATAACAAAGCTCCCCAAATCTCCCCCTATCAAAAAGAATCAAGTCTCCCCCTTTTTATTACGAGGCCAAGGGATAATGTAGCTCACTTCTCTTAACCCAGACTTATCTTACTGAATTTACTTTTTCATTCAACATTTTTACTTGTTCATTTAATATTTGAATGTGATCAACAAGTGTATTCATGTTTAGCTCTGATCTTGGGTTGTATGGAAAGTTCATGGTATAGCAGTGGGACCGAATATGGCCAATCTTTCCACAAACATGACAAGTTGGCAGAGACTTTGAGGGTTTGTTCATGTCTTTCCACAGATGAGGTGAGTTAAATCTATTTTCCACACGTCGAGTCGGTTGCTTAGTGAGTTTGGATTTGTAAGCGTGTTGGTGTGGAATTTTCGTGGCGAGAATAAAAGTAGTTTTAGGTTTTACGTCATTTTGGACAATATTCGCAGCATACCCCAACCCCTATTTATTTCCACCAATTTTTCCCAACCAGAGCATATGATCTAATTTTGTGGACCCATTTAATAATTGTTTCAAATCTTTTCTGGTAACCTCAAGTTTAAATTCTAGAGTTGTGATCTATTTAGTAAATGAGATTTTTAGATTCTCAATTTCTTGGATTTTAGCATCTAACTCGGATTGTCGAGCTAATTTTTCTTGTTTCAAATCTATGACCCTACTGTTTAAGGTTTTATTTTGTTTCTTTACTTTCAAGCATTCCCTAAACAGTTTGTCATATGTTTTTTGAAGTTCATTAAATTCAACTTCTGACTCATTCACAGAGTCATCAGATTGATTAAAGTTTTCTACTGAATTACCACACATGGAGGTTATAAAAGCCATGTACTTGACAGGTCCATCTTCAGAATATTTTTCACCCTCTTCTTCTTCGTCATCATTTAAGGTCACATTAGTTTTAAAGGCTTGACCTTGTTGGCGTTTAAGGTTTGGGCATTCAGCCTGATAGTGCCCAAATCCTTTACACTTATGGCATTGAACCCCTTGAGTATTTTTTGGTTTGAAGTCCTTGAGTTCACGTCAGTCTTTCTTCTCAAGTTGAGACGAACGTTTTAAATCCACATCGAGTTTGTTTGAAACTTTATTTTTCTTTAAAAACTTTTTAAAATTATTGACAAATAAGAAAAAATCATCATCACTACACGATTCTTCATCGGAATTCCGATTGCGCTCTTCCCTACTTGATTTTAGAGCAAGTGATGTGTTTTTCCTTGACTGTGGCAATGTGTGCTCATAAGTTTGTAGGGACCCTACAAGTTCTTCGATTTTTAATTTGTCTAAGTCTTTACTTTCTTCAATCACAATCACTTTTGGTCTAAATCGTTCGGGCAAAGAGCGAAGAACTTTTATGACAATTCTATTTTACAGGGATTCGTTCTCCTAAATTGAACGTGGAATTTACAATATTATTTAATTACGCGTAGAATTCATCAAATGTCTTATCATCTTTCATTCTTATTTCTTCGAATCTAGTGGTGAGCATTTGTAATTTTGAATTTTTAACTAATTTAGTACCTTCATGAGTGATTTCTAGGATGTCCCATGCATTTTTAGAAGTTTCGCACATAGAAATCCGTTTAAACTCATTAGGAGATACAGCCATAAAAATACCATGTAACTCCTTACTATTCCAATTACAAGCATCAAGTTCGTCTTTTGATCACAAAGATAGGACTTTTGGTTCATCACCACTCTTGGGTGGAGTCCACCCAAGTTAGGTACTAGCCCATACACGCTCATCCAAGGATTTGAAGAAGGTTCCCATCCGGACCTTCCAATAGGCATAGTTGTTCCTATCAAAAAAGGGAGGTACGGAGAGAGATCCACTCATATACATCTAGAACGGGGTCGTGGATCGGGATAAGTCTCTGATACCAATTGAAAAAGTATTCTTTGTGCTAACGAGATATACTCAAGTTTCGACCCCAATAAATATAGCGAAAGCAGTAAAAATAAATATCAAATACACGTAAAGAATATTTAATTTTAGATGCTAATGAATAATAAATATTATTAGTAATAGTTATAAAATAAGGACAATAACAAATATTATTAAATAATTAATAATAAATAATAATATTAGTAGTAATAAATATACAATATTAAATCTAACAGTAAATAATATTATAAGTAAATATTAGTAACGTATTAATAATAAATAATACTAATATTATAATAAAACATATAAATAATTAAATATAATAAAAATATTAAATAAAATAGAATAACAATTCCCCTGCCACCTCACACTCCCTCCGGAACCAGGGGCGTCCAGCGCGGAGCCCCCTCCAACGCCCACGGGGGCCGTTAAATTGAAATCCGACGGCCCCTTTTTTTTAAGAAATAATATTATAAAATTTAAAAATAAAAAATATTAAAATTTATATTTTTATAATCAAAATATAAAAAAAATATTAAAAAAATAAAAAAAATAAAAATTATATTTTTTTTATTATAAATTTTAGGCCGTCAAATTTTTCAATCCAACGGTCCAAATGAGACGCTGGATGGCATCCAGCGCTGGGGGGCGTTGGACGCCACCCGAATCCCACTCCCTCTCGAATTTTCATTTTTGCGTCCCTCTCTCTCTTCCCTAATTCCTGGATCGGGGGATGCTGTTTGGCCTGGCGAAGCAATAATAATAATAATAATAATACAAAAATCAGGAAACGAAGAAGAAATAAGGAGGGAGAAGAAGAAGGAAACGGAGAGGAAAGTGGGAGTCGTGGCGGAGATCGCGGTGGAAGGAGGAAGGAATGGATGCTCCACATGAAAACTAACGGAACCTAAATCAACCCCCTTCGTTATTTAAGGAGATCTCGGTGATGGAAGTTGGGGCCGTCAAAACCCTAGCCATGTAGCTGATGCCGTTGCCTTGTTTTTCGTCGTTGTCGCTGCTAATCGCCATCGTGAATCCGGGCCGAAGTCGCCGCCGTTGGTTGGTGTTGCCGCCGTCGTCGATTGGTACCGCTGTCGTCGTTGCCGGAAGAAGAACACGAAAATGAGGCAAGTTGATTTAAGTTTCGTTCGTAATCTTCCTATTTTGCAATACTCCAATTCTTGCAAGTAATATGTTCCTTTTGTTGCAATTAACCGCATTCTTTCTTGTTAATGTCAAAACTTTGTGTTTGCTTACCGTGATACGTTCTGGAAGTAAAATGGGGAAAAACAGAGCCTTGGCTCGGGACGGTGGGAAAACGAGAATTTTTGAGGAGTTCATGATGTATTGAGGCTTGAAAACTTTGGATTCATGGAATTAAATTATTTTTTTTCATGCGGTTGAATGAAGGTTAGTAATTTCGTGAGAATCGGAAGAGAAGGGAAGAACAGAGCACTGCATCCTGTTTGGGCCGATCGGAAACTGTACAGCGGGCGAGGACGGTGACGAAAATGGATATGAATGTATAGGTGTAATTATACCATATACGTGAGAAAGTATATGTATGCGTATGCGTGTATGTGTGCGTGTGTAAACTGTTGGCCCTGCTGCTGTTGCTGTGCATGCGTGTGTAGCCATGGCCTTGTGGGCGTATGAGAGGGAGTGCAAAAGAGTGGGTGCTGCTGAAGGGTAAGTGTGTGCAGTGTGAGAGTGAACTGTCAGTAGTGTGCTGGCAGTGTGTGTAATGTGTATAATCGTCTGTATGTGTGTGTATGTGATGCGTGCTTCATGGCGGTTGCTGGCAAAATCATCGGTGATGGCGAGGGGAGTGAAGGGAGAGGAGAGTTCAGGCAAAGGAGAGAGAGAGATTAGGGAAAGTAGAGGGAAAGTGAAGTAGTATGAGGGAGGAGGGAGAGATCGAAGAGAGAGAGAATGGGAAGGAGCAGGGGTGACAGAGAGAGAGAGCATAAAAGACGGTAATGTTTTCCCCTTCTTTCATAACTACAATGATGAGCCTCTTAAAGATGGAGGGCATTAGCCCGTGGCCCACCAAAAATAGAAAAACCACCATGCCAAATCACCAACAACAGAAAACAGGAAGATGTTACCAGATTCAGGAAGGGGATTGGGTACATGTGCAGGAAAAAATAAAACAGCATGTAATATTTAGTATCATTGGCCTTACACTTCGTCTCTAAGTCAACGTCAGTGGATGAGCTTTTGAGGGTGTCTTGAAGAGTTCGTAACATTATCGTTCCTATCAAAATGACCTTATCTTCAAGGTCAAGCGGCTTATGCACGAATGTCCTAGACCCGGCGCAACCACCCTGTCCCTCATTGAAGAATAGAGCAGCTGAAGGACACAGATTCCTTAGGTCTTTCGATCTTCTAGCATCCTCAACTAGCATCCCTCCAATTGGTCCTTCGTGATGTGTTGAGATGAGAGTGTCTGGGATTGAGAATTGTTCTTCGTGAAAGCTCGAGACAAAATGCCCATTTGGTGGGATGCTTTCTGCTGTGGGGCTACCTTGGCATGACCGTTGAGAAGTAGAAGCCCCAAGGCTGACCTCCCTTGAGCTACTCCTAGACTTGTAACCATTGGGAGTATCACCAAGTTCCCGATGAACTAGTTCTCCATGTCCATCTCCTCCGGACGTCCTAGAGCTAGGCAGTTCAATTCTCTCATCGGGGTAATCTAAGAGTGGGGAGCCGGGTGATTGTTGTTGATTGGCTCTGTTTAAATTAGCAGGCCAAGAAATTGTACCAACAGCAATAGGGATAGAAGTAAGAGATATAGGAGATTGTCCATTAGCACCTTGCACAGATTCAATTACCCGTTGCCTCTTAGAAAGTGAACGGTTAACCTTGTTGACTTTACGAGATGGCCAATGGGAAATCCCATGCTGGTTACAGATGTGCTTCATTGTCGTTGGACAAACACCAAGACTTGTCGCAGCATCCTTTAGGCTTCCAACAAAATATTGTTGAAGAACCTCTAAGCTGATATGTTTTTCAACTTTTTCACGTTTTCTCTCATACATCTTTTTGGTCTGTTGATTTCCTAGAGAAAATTTTGCATCATGGCTTCCCCCAACACCACCAACATTCCCTCCATCCTTTACGGCATCTATGTCCTCCATTATGGGTGCTGAAGAAGCATCTAGCGATGCCAATAACCCTCCATTTAATGTTTTGAGGACAGGAATCGAATTAGTTGGTGGTGATATATTATTTGATTCAATGTTTAAATCAAGATTTTCAACCATAGGCACATCAATAATTTCCATACATGTCCTTTCCTCTTCCACTACTTTTACAGAAGCAACCATGAGGCTTTGAAAATGCAGCTTCATTACTTCCAATATGGAGTCCACCAACTCATGTTGCTCTGAACTAGCTGTTATGCTAGTGGGCAGGAAGAATTCAAGGACATAGACATCATTTCCTGTGTGTTTTCTCCTCAAACAAATAGCAAAACAGCTCGTTAATCCAAACATGCGTGCATAATGCACTAAAGGGTACTCAGTTTTGCAGAAGTGGGCAATATCTCCATAGAAACGCATGCCGAGGGATGAAAATACCCTCCCAAAGCAACACCACAGCCTTTACGTAAATGATGCTCAACACAGGCCTCATGGAAACCCCACATGTCGGCATCTGATATAGAATGCAAAGATCGAAGATCGACATGCAAACTTGCTCCATGCGGCTTCCATCAAAGCTAGAATGACTTTTCTTAGGCCACCACCATAAGCTAGAACACTCATGCCTCGCACGGAACCCATGTCTGTGCGAGAGGTAATTTGTAAGTTTCACATACCTCTATTAGTACTATAAAAGGTTTCTCTGAAGTTGTAACATATTGATTCCCACTCCTTATGGGTGCCCAAACCTGAGCCATAATCTGATGTTGCTCAGTTGATTCTTTGAAGTATCTAAGTGCCCATGACATCCTCTCTTTAAATTTAAAAGACACATCTGGTAATTCCAGTGGAGTTAATCCCAGAATCAGTCTTTGGAGGTTTCCTTTACCCGACATCATCATCTCAAGATTTTCATTTATTGCTTGAGATTACCACAAGCCAAATAGTATTTCTTTGTCCTTATAAGCCAATTGTCCCTTTTAAGGATCTGAAAAACCAGTTGAGTGCAACTGTAGCCCTGAAGCAGAAAATGAATGGTAGCTCTGAACGGTAGTCCAATTTGAGAAGAGAGCTAGCGCAGCAATGCGTCACCTGGTAATCCAAATGCTCCAGACCATACACCTCTAAATTGGGGTGAACAAGCAGTACACCAATCAATTTTGTCCCGCAACGGAGGGATTGACTGCCTTGCTGGGAGCTGGGAAGGAATAGGGTTGAGAAGGCTCAATAGGAAGTCCAGGTCAATGGAATTGGCAAGTTGTGCCATCGTCTGGACAGAGTTGGCTGCATCGGTTATCAAGCGTGAGATCTGGAATGGTAGGCTTGGAAGAGGAAGTTTGTTGAGCAGAGCTAAGGTAGAGTTAGTGGATGGCTGGGTAAGTGGGTAGTGTGGCGAATAGGTTCGACCCGTCTCCCGTGCTTGCTCGCCTAATTTTTCCATACCGGTAGTTTTCAGTAACGGTAGAGGCTCTAGGGAGTGTAAATGCTGGAAGTGTGGCAGGCAGTGGAAATGCGAGCCTTTAGCATCAGCGGTGCAGAAATTTCCAAAAGTTTGGGGTAAAGTTTCAGAAGTGGAAGCCAAAGTCGGTGATGAAGTTGAAGACAAAGAGGAAGTTGTAATTGGCAAGGGTAGTCGGTCGATGCGGTTGGTACAGGAGTGCCGAATTTATTCTATGGGGAAAATAGGAACGGTGATTTGAGGTACATGTGGTTGTGCTGACCCAACGAGAGAAGGAATTGCAGATTGGAAAAAGTGAAGATGTGAAGCATTAGTAGAAGAAGCCACAGTAGGTGAGAAGGTCACTGACCGGTGAGTGTTGTGCTCGATTCGGTGGAGTGATTGACTGATGTCGGTGATGGACGAGCTGATTTCGGTGCAGGACGACCGGATCTGTGCTGTTTTTGAAACCGCGGTGGATAAGGTGGCTCCAAATCAATCGGTAGCCTGTCAGGAGTCCTTCATCGCGTTGGCAAGCTCGACGACAACTTCTTCGAGTACGTCAAGTGCACATTCGTCGATCTCCTCTGCTTTCATCTCAATGAAAGCACCAAATGATGCATGCTTCACGACGGTTGCTGGAAAAATCATCGGCGATGGCGAGGGGAGTGAAGGGAGAGGGGAGTTCAAGCAGAGGAGAGAGAGAAATTAGTGAAAGCAAAGAGAAAGTGAAGTAGTCTGAGGAGGAGGGAGAGATAGAAGAGAGAGAGAAGGGGGAGGGGCAGGGGTGACACAGAGAGAGAGCATGAAAGATGGTAATGTTTTCCCCTCCTTTCAGAACTACAATAATGAGCCTCTTAAAGATGGAGCGCATCAGCCCGTGGCCCACCAAAAACAGAAAAATAATTATGCTAAATCACCAACAACAGAAAACAGGAAGGGGTTACCAGATTCAGGAAGGGATTAGATACATGTGCAGGAAAAAATAAAACAGCATGTAATATTTAGTATCATTGGTCGAACACTTCGTCTCTAGGTCATCATCAGTGGATGAGCTTTCGAGGGTGTATCGAAGAGTTTGTAACAGTATAGTTGTGCGTGAGTGGGTGTGGGTGTGTATATATATATTATATGTGCACAAAGGTATGGCATATATAAGTCATGTGGATACTTTAATGAATGTTAATGCATAAGTATTGTCAGATATCAAAGGGTTATAAATATGGGTATAAATATATTAAAGTATAAGATAGATGAATGAAAAAATGCGAATAGATTAGTATGATTGGACTCATATAGATTTAGCAGAATAGTCGAATAATATTTGAAGATTTTGGATCTCACTCGGTGACATCAGAATAAAAGAAATTTTGTAGCCTTAGATATAATATTGGGATTCCGAATGAGTTAGAAAAAATTTAATGAAATATTAGGATATTCGATCGAATATTTAAACTATCCTTGGTACTGTTATTTTTTTCGATAATGATATTATTTGCGTTATCTTTGAATTGTGTGTCTATTGTTTTGATCAGTACCGAATGACAATTCTTTCATTGAGATTGTAAGGCATTCTTTGTGTTTGATTGCGTGAGTAATTGAGTCTTTAACTTTCTACGTTCAAGGTAAAGGATAGCTTATGAAAATATCAAGATATCTAGTTGAATAGGAGGTTACAGCACATTAGCATGGTCTACACTTATTCAATATTGATTTTCATATCATGGTGATAATGAGGTATATTGGTTATTGTGGAGGGATGCTTATAACCATGTGACTATCGTAGAAGATGATATCAAAGATATCATTTGGCGATGGGTACCACGGATAGTATAAACATACTATGGGTACAGCTTCTAGGAGGACTGTAGGGGTAGTGAGGATACCATGGATAATTTCGTTACACTTACCCAACCGTTGGGGCCTTAAATACGTGGTCTTTGGTTCACAGTTGCAGAATAAGGTCCAAGGAGTTTCATTGTGATATTTCATCATTATTCATACCTATTGAGTTTGGGATTCGGTAGAATCCACGAATTATATTCGGTAAATCCATGTGTTGGATTTTACTATATCCGTATTCAGTGAAATCCATGTTGTCTATTTTGATACGGTTTTTAGGTCGTTCATGTTGATATTTAGACTAGGAGATCTCTTTATTTCTTATGAGATCGGATTCTGAGGGACCTTCGTCTCTTATTAGTGAAATATTATAATCTTTGTCATATCAAAATTTAGAGTGATCTGTCTTTCTTATGCATTTGAATCGTAGATATAATGAAATATATTTTCTTAGATATATTGATCTGTTAGATATTGTATTGTTATTCGTGACTCTTGTTATACGTTATAAATTGTGTATTTGAGATATTTATTATCATTTCCTGTTGTTTTTGAATTTATTATCACTTATTGAGTATTTGGCTCACTCTTACTATTTTTCTTTCTTCCAGAATAGCAGGTTTAGACGATGATGACACTAGAATTGAATAAAGAGTTGTGGCAAGAAAGATTGACGACCAGCAGGAGATAGTGTTGTATTTATGTTCAAGAGATATATTTTGATACTTTGCTTCATCTTATTAAGATTTATTATATCGAAGAAATTTATTATGAGAAATATAATTATTATATTGAATTTAATGCTACTTTTATAAGGATGATTGAAAATTTGAATTTTCTCATGATCGGTCTGAATTGGGTTAAGTGACTCGGATTTGGGTCGTCAAAGTAAGTGTGCTAATTCTTGAACCAAGATGGAACTTGTTTCTTTATCATTGGAAGGAAAAACTGATATCTGGTTTTAAAGCTACTTATTACATCACTAAGATATCGGTTAGGATGAATTCAGGGGAGATACTTGCTGGATATTTAGTAGCAACTCGTACACAGGTGATATTGAGGAGTCAGTAAGCTTGATCAGAAAAATAGTGTGGAAGAGTACCCACAAGAGCTTGAAGAACTAGAGATTGTGGAAATGAGTTCTTATCCATTTTACCTAAGGAATTTTTGTTGGGACTTGAAGACACAGCTTCACCATAGAACAAAGGACAAATCTCTCTGTATATCATAATACTGATTCTCTTTGTTTGGACACGAGGAGAGGTGATGATAATATGACAATAATTACAATAATAATAATACAATGACAAGCATAAATAATGCACACTGTATTTTCTCATGGGAGCCCCTACAACATAAGGTAAAATCATGAAATATTAGGTTTATATAATACCACTATAAATTATGAGTTTAAATACACTAATTTCAAATATGTTCTTTTGATTTTCTTATAATATTAACAAATTAAGGCAAATACACATAAGAGATAAAAGTGGAAGATAAATATGGGCAAAAGTATACAAAGCAACAAGGAGGACAACGTATCACGCGTGGTAAATGTTGAAATAACAATCAGAGTCTAAAAGGATCACCAAAATCTTCTCATTATTCTACCATTACTACTTTTTCTTTAAGTTGATTGTTAAAAAGATTGCGAAAATCATATGGTTCTTAATAATAATTTATTCATATGAAATAATTTTATTCATATATTTCATTTTATATTACTAATGTACCTTAAATCCGAGTCGTCGATGAATTCGGGTACAATTGAATCTTGGGTGCAAATGGTCGTGGGACCCGGTCTCCGTGCTCCTTCGCTAGGATCTTGCATACTACCATAAAAGACAAGATGTTAAAGAAAAATAGCGAGACTCACTCCCTAAGTTATCCTCTAACGTTCAAATCAATTATTCTTTTTCCAAAATAAAAAATGTAAAGACATAATATATTGAAAATGATGCGGAAAATGGGACTTATGAGTCTAATTTGGAAGCGGCACTCAACGTGGAGAGTGGCATTTGGAGGACATTGGGTCGTTAGAGAACGAATAGTGGGAAGAGAGGACGGGGCTTGTGAACTCGTTCGAAAGTGGGATTGCTTGCGCCAGTTTGAGTATTGAAGATGGTGTGCCTCTGGAGTCTATTTCGAGGGCCTTTTGTAGCCATTGAATCTCCCCACCCCTGTTTGGACGGCAAAGTTGGCTACCAACTACTCAAAGAAGATCCCTTCCATTCAGCGAAGGGATGCTGGTGCTATTTAAGGCAACGGCGATCAGTCAGAAGGATCCCTTCTTTTCCTGCGGAGATACTATACATGGTAAATGTTAAGATTTTTATTATAGGAGATACGCTGAATTGGAGACTTCATTTCCAGAGAAAATTGTAATAAGAAAAATTATTCTAAATCCCGACCAATTAAAGTAGTTAATTTCTTGTGTGCAGGATCAGAATCGTGGGCCATATCCGATTTAGGCCACATCCGGTCATCTAAGGATTATCTCTGATCAGCTGTGATGTTGGTTGTCCTTCAGTTTGTGGGGCCGCACTTCCAATGCACTGATTGTCCTTTTGGGCCTACCCGTTTTAGACATCCCCATCAACTACACATACTGAATATTAAATCAAATAATATGGTCTTTGCTAGAAGTCCAAGCCCCTTTGGTTTAAACAGAACTCATTAAAACAATAAGTCACGCTTAAATTTAATCTTATACCCACTAAATGAATGGGCCTAGTTTCAATTATATTGGTGTACTGTTTTTACGGAATATTATTATTTGGGCCCAGACATAAATCCCTCTGTATCTTGCGTTATTTCTACACCAGCATCTGGGCTTAATAATTCTGACGATGCAACACGTGTCAGCATATCTATCAGCTACGTCACATTGTAAGGCACTTATTTCAATATTAGTAGGCCTACGTAAACAGCATATAAAAATTTGTCGTCGCGTCAGTTAAATCAAATTACTCCAACAAAATTTGAAATCATAAAAATTAGGGTTTAAAAATTTTAAAAACTAGAATTACTTTTGATATATAAATATAAATAAATAAATATATATATATATATATATATATATATATATATATTTTTTTTTTCACAAATTTTTGGGGGGACAGAAGTCTGAGGACGCTCCTGTCCATTACTAATTTGATTCCCGGCAAATCCACATGCTTCTCACTTCCCGTCCTCGTCTCTCCTTCTCTGCACGGGACCCATGTCAGAAGCTTCCTCGATCATTCCCCAAACGCAAACATCCAGTTTTTCAATACTGAAGACAAGCTCCGAAAGGATCTGACCCGGAGCAAGAAGTTGCAGCGGCGACGGTGGGGGCAACGGCGTTGTCGTGGTTGTCTGAAGTCTTCTTGAATTCGTTGATTTGAATTCAGTGTTGGAGATTTGAGTAACATGAGCGAAGAAAGTAAGAGCAGAGGGTTTTCCAGCGACCGTCATCATGAATCACACCAACCACCACCACCACCTCACCCACCTCAGTACGGAACTTTTCAGGGAGTTCAGACTTATTCGCCGCCATCCCTCCCTCCGCACCAGCAGCCGGCGATGGGATTTCCGCAGCCGGCACCTCCGCCTGGTGCGTTTGAGCCCCCCTCGGCTCCACCGGCTCCTCCTCCCGAGTATTATTCTCATGGCTACCAAACTGTTCCAGGTATCTTCGGCTGTAGTCTGATGTATTTGACGCTACAATTGAAACAAATTTTGGCATGAGTTTGGGGATTTAGGACACTGAAAATATACAAGTCGATCTCGTGCATATCAAAGATTTGGTATTTTGGAAAGAATCTTTATCTGGTGATCTATTGAAGTTTATCTAAATGCTACTTGATAGAAAGTAAAACAACTTTGAGGCTGCTTATGGCACTGGGATTTCAAATGTGCGAGATTTTGAAAGCTATTAGCTGGTTTAGAATTCAAAATAACCGCGGCTTTGTTTTTAGCAACTCTCGTTTGCTCCATTCCATCCCTTAGGGTTTCATCGGAGAGGGAAAAAAAATTCTCACTGGTGATCTGTTGAAGTCTATCTAAATGCTACTTGAACAAAAATAAAACAACTTAGAGGCTGCTTTTGAAAGCTATCAGCCGGTTTAGATTCAAAATAACTGCGGCTTTGTTTTTAGAAACTTACGTTTACTCCATCCCATCCCTTTGGGTTTCATCGGTGAGGAAAAAAGGCAAAAAACCAAAGAATTTTCCACTGGGCTCAACTGTAGGATTACTTTTGAATTGGGAATTTGATATTCTTGCTGGCATATGTGATTATATAGTCTCTTTCTTTCGTTTCACTCTCTACCCACTGCTACTATCTTTGATCCCACACGGACACTTCATGCAAGCTTGCTTGATAGAGGTTCATTTGGCTTATAAAGCATGCACGTAAATTATTGAATGCCTATGACTTTTCAAGGTTATGCTGTTGCTGAAGGGAGACCTGTCAGACAGCGTCGACTACCTTGCTGCGGTATTGGGGTTGGCTGGTTCCTGTGAGTTATTGTTATTATGTTTCCTTTTCAATTATATGCTATACATTATCTGCTAGATTGATTCTTGCAGCTTAATGATGCAAATATCGGATGACATGTATCAGCATTGGCCCTACTAATATTTTCTAATATTGCGATAATTTTGTGATATATTGGTCAATATTCAAAATATCGGTTATAAGGTCTTATGAGCTTATAATTTTTGAAAATTTTTTTTTTGATATATTCAATATCGATACATATTATTTGATGTGTCCGATAGCAATATGGTCACGACTGATATTAATACTGATATTTTTATCCATGCTGTGGCGGAACTAATGCGAAAGAACTGCCAATACAAATTAGGGGATGGAAAGGTTATTGCAGCTGAACTAATGCAAAAGAACTGTTCAATAGTAATCAGGGGATGGAAGAGAGATGTAAAAGGGTCTTTATATATTGCCATTAATGGGCTTAAAGTGCTCCATCTACTTCCTTCCCTCTCTCGTGGGATGTGATAATCAATCTATAATCACTTGTGATGAGCAGGACTATTCTATAGAAAATTTTAGGGAGAATAGCAAAAGGAGAAAAAAAGAATTGGGGGATTGAGAATAAAGCATGGATGTGAAAGGATCAAGACCTCGGTAGAGCTGAATCATTTCATTACTTGACTATTCTGAAATACATTTGCAACTTATTTATAGAGCTTCCCTTTATCTCACTCGGCAAAAACAGCAATTGTACCAGTTAAACAGATAAAATTGTATCAGTTTTGTGATTTTTCAATTTCTTCATCCTTCTGTTAAGGTGGTTGGCTGCTTGTTTGGGCATCATTTGGATTTCTGCTGAACTTGCTGAAGCTATTGCCAGCTGCTGCTATGAATTATTTGCCCCATGGCAATTACCCCCACGGGTGGAAGAGAGCAACCTTGTTTCCTCAAGTTTGGAAAGATGGAAATTGATTGAGAATGAATTATTCTTCCTCCAATGTGGCATCTTCTGGCAACAAATTATTCCATTGGATTAGTAATTGCTTTACTTGTTTGAGTCTGGTGAACTTGCTTTGAGAAGATGAGGAATTCATGAGAGCCATTTACCTCTGGCGGGCTGGCCTGGGCAACTGCCTTTGGTCCAATATTCTTCTTGAGTATTGAAACATGGAAGACATAGTGAATTTTAAAAGTAGGAGGCAACTATAGCTTACAGGCAACGCTAGGAATGGCCCACCTAATTTGGATGCCAGATTCAAATTCTTCATTGATGCTAAGGGATGTCTGCTGTATGGCTGAAGCTTTAAGTAAACCTAGTACCCTACTTCAAACGATCTATACATGATATGCTTTCCAGCCAACTGCTTCTTGCAATTTTGAGCTGCAACCTCCCCTACTTCAATATTGTCAATTGTTTTAAATACCACAATTGAGTGTTTTCTTCTCATTAAATTTTATATTTCTTTCCTAATTATATTTAATTCACCAACTTCCTAATTTTTCTCCTAATTATAATCAGTTTTACTTAATTATAATAATTTAGAATAATCTTAATAAAGGAAACTATATATAATATATAGTAAATATTATTATGCTAATTTTATTGATATTCCTCCTCAAATTAAAGTTAGCTGATCAAAATGTATCAATTTGTCAATCATAAATTGATATCAATGGCGTGATAGAGCCTTGTTAAAGACGTCCGTCTTTTGATGATGAGTAGGGATGTGAAGAAGAATGATCACATATTGGTCAAATGCTGAACGGATATAGTGACAATTTACTTTAATATACTTTGTGTGCTTATAAAAAATTAGATTGATGGCAATCTAAATAACACTAGTATTATTAATATAAAGAAATGTAGGATTAAGTTGGAGAATGCCAAGTTTTTCCAACATGCCCCTTAACCAGACAATCTCTAAGCAAGAAAGACATTACATTAAGGATTTCAATACTTGAACTTGTTTTTTACTTTTTCAAGAAATAAGAATATTATCAATAAACATGCAGCAGCAGCAAGTAACGAAATGAATATTGATACAACCTGCTGAATAGGCGTCACTAAAAAATGAAGAGAATTTTTAGTTTGAAAGAATAATTCTCAACTAGAACTACCCTTAATGTAACAAACAATACATTTCACTTTTGTCAAATGTGTATGTCTAGGTGCCTATATAATTTGACTCACTTGCTGGACTGCAAAAGAGATATTGGGCTAAGTAATTATCAAGTAATATTTAAACTTCTTGTCAGCTATCAATACATAGAGAAATTAGATATTAGGTCTCATTCTTCTTGTCAGAGTTCTAAATTAACCTCCATAGATGTAAGAATGAAGTTTTTAGCTTAAAGACTGGCCAAAGTAATAATCTCTTTGATATAGCTGTGTTGATGCAAAAAAAATACAATAAGAGTAAGTTGTACCTCAAAACTAAGAAAATAGTCAAACAAATCGAGGTATTTCATACGAAAAGAAGTCTATAGATGGTGTTACAATTGCTCAATCAATTGAGGATTAGATACTACTTATAACGATACCATTCACACATATAAGTATAATGATTCCAGTAGAAATCTTACAAAGAAAAAGTGAGGACTCAAGTTGACTTTGTGTAAAATCAAAATCAAGAAGATTTGTAAGAAACTTTTCAAACCATGCTATTGGGGCCTACTTTAAGCCTTACGAGGAACATTTTAGCTTACATACCTTAGAGGAGTAATGAGTGAACATGTTGGGATATAGAGTCGTGTATATTTCTTCTTTTAGATCCCCTTGTAAAAATTGCATTCTTTTGAAGTAATAATATTTCCAATATTGTGCATAGTAGTCATTTTAGCCAATGGCGCGAAAATCTCTTCATAATCAAGATTGTATTTTTGATGATTGTCAAGTGCCACCAATTGTGCTTTATATCTTTTGGTAGGACTATCAGTACTCAGCTTAATGGTATATACTCATTTGCATCCAATAGGTTTGGCTTTAGAAGGACACAATACGACTTTCCAAATGTGGTTGTCTTGAAGAACCTAAAGCTCATCTTGCATAGCTTATTGCCAACACTATTGAGTAGAAGTTTGAGAGTAAGATGAAGCTGCACAAATAGTATCCAAAGTTGCTTGGCAAATTGTATGAGAAAAATCGTACCTCTCAAGAAAACAAGTAATTTGAGCGGATCATTGAGGTGTACGTGCAATAGAGTTAGACACTAGTTCAGGGTTGAAAAGAGTTCATGGATGATGTTTCTTCTACATTATTTCTGGCCTAAATCAATTAATAGAACAAGACATGTTCTCAAAAGTCAGAAGGAATGCTGAAGTGGAATCGGGAATGACCCGAGACTTGTAGTAAAATCATTTTTCAAAGAAAACATGTCGGGAAATATGAAATTTGTTGGCATCATCATGAAAACAAACTCTTTGTGTTTATTGCTATATCCAAGAAATGTGCACTTAGCAGTTTAAGCTACAAGCTTTTGACGTTTAATTGATGGTAAGTAGACAAAACAAACACGACCAAATGTATGGAAAGAGTTATACTCTGGAGTGATTCCAAACAAACAATAATACGATGAATCATAATAAAAAATTTGTGAGCGTAAAAGATTAATCAGATGCACATCCTAGAATTTGATAGGTATAGACAAATTAGTTAACAAGGTACGAACATTCAAAGGATGACTTTTTTTATGCTCGTTGTCCCCGTTTTGTTGTGAAGTGTAAGGACATAAATATTCAAAAAGTATGCATTTGTATTTAGATAAAAATGAATCTTTATCTCCTAAATGGCCATGCCTTATAAGAGAAGTCAAAATATTAGAATAGAGGTATCCCAAATGCTAGAATAGAGATATCTTAATCTTTTATGCAAACATTACTATTATTAGTAACAGTAATACAAGCTCAAAGAAACAAGAGTAGGAATAAGAAGCTAAAGAGAAAATAAGCTTCCCCCTTTAGGAGCCTTTGTCATTACCTTTTTGAACGTTTGATCTTGTATAAGACAACAATTACAAAGCCAACTTTACAATTACTATCAACCAACTGTCTAATAGAAATTTAACTTGTGGATAATTCTGAAAATGCCAAAAAACATTATTAAAAGAAGATTCTAGATTTCTAACCATAGTGATGGAAAGAGAACTTATATTGGTTGCCTGAATATATTATTGACCTTCATATTAATGAAGATGGGGTAAAGCATCTGTATTGCTCATCATGTGATATGATATCACTGAGTTAGTTAACTAAGATGAAGCAATTTTAACATACCTTACTGTTCTAGAGTAGATAAAGGAGAGGCAATCATTTCTTATACCAACTCAGAAGTGAAAGAAGATGAATGAGCATTAAATGATTGATAATTGACAAAAAGTGCTTGTACACCAGCTGAAGTAGATTGGACACCAGTGTGGAAAGCCCGAGCTTGTCTGTTTTGATGTTCAATGTGACAATCCTTAGTGATGTGCCCCTCTTTTTGTAATGATTGTAGAATTGTTTTACAATAATTGTTCGTAATATGCTCATATTCTTTAAAGTTATAGCATTGTGTAGAGGATTTGAACTTTCCTTGCCCCTAGGTAGCATATGTCAAGTTAACTAGCTCAAAAGGTACCATGTTTTGTGTCACATACTAATCTGAGTGGCTAGGCGTTACTCTTCACGAAGAAATTTTTCCAAGCAAACATCAAGGGATAGAGCAGGATTACAATTAAGAAGGCTTGCTTATATTATCTCGATTTTAGGTCTCATTTTTATTATAAACTAATCTCTTAGATTCAACACATGAGCTACTTGCAGTATTGCAAGAGCTATCTTAGGAATTTTAGAATGAACAATTTCAGTATATTCACTCCATAAATTAAGAAATCAAACATAGAATTATTTGATAGGAAGATCTCCTTATTTGAAGTTAACAGTTTCTAATTTCAATTGAAAATTTCAGGATTAATTTCTTGATTATAGATGCATTGTTGGCAGGACCACATCTCTTTAGGAGTGGTGAATTGTCGAAGATTGTTTACTATTTGTGGTTCAACCAAATATATATATATATATATATATATTTTGGTAAGTAGTGGTTCAACCAAAAATTATAACACAATAAGGGCTTACTTACTTTTTCATTGATTAAGCTTTTTTATTTCGATAGGGACTGTAGATGTATTATATAAATACTTTTAAAGTTCCTTTCCCTTTACAAATATTTTAAATTGAAACTCTCGAATAGAGTAATATTTTTCATTAAAATGGAAAATAGAATTTTCTTATGACATTATACATTATAAGTATGACAAATTTGGGCCTTGATAAAAAGAGACCTCACAAACAAGTAAGGTCATATGATAACCTCCCTTCTTTATGTGAGACAAGAAACAGAGAAAACCCTAGATGCCAAAAATGAAGATGCATAGAGCCGCATGACTAATTCAATTTTGCTCCAAAATTGAATTCGAAAATACCAAAAACACAAAATTGATTCTACTCATGAATCAACTTATGAATTCGAAGAATGGTGGGTCAAAGGAAAACTAATACAAAATTGCATGAAAGAAATAATTCCCACATTGTTGTGAATAATCTTCTCCTTTGTTGCACTGAATCAAGGATTTGAAATGATTAAAAAATGGAGCAACATTTGCACCATGATGATTCGAACATGCCTCACGAAATCAATGAAGTCAAAAAGTTTGATATTGAATTGAGAACTTGAACAAAATCAGGACCACAACTTAGGTAAATCACTGAAGCAAACCAAAATGACTAGAATAATGATTCAGAATCAAGGGTTCAAAGGTAATGGCTCTAATATGACGTTAATTGTTATGAATACCACAATTGAGGGTTTCCTTCTCATTAAATAGTAAATTCCTTCCCTAATTGCATTCAATTATAATTTATCACCTTCTTAATTTATCTCATCATAATAAATTATATTCATATGTACAATATATGGTAAATACTCTAATGCTCATTGTGCTGACAAAAAACTCTTTACACATTGGTTCAGCCTTTGTGATTGTCTCTCCGTTGAGTTGAGTACCCACTCCTTTGAAGAGTGCCTGCCAAAGTAGTTGGTGAAGATCTTGTTCTCTGTCTGAAAACAATGGAGCTTGGTAACTGATGGAGCTTAGGCCCATCATCTAAAAAAAGAATGGCTACTTGATGGCAGTGAAAGGGCAAGACAATGCAATAAAAGGAGCAAATTTAGTGTATCAATTAGTGACAACTATGATTTTGTTTTGGCCAGCTGATTTAGGAAGATGCAATAAAATCCATGGTAATGTGTGACCACTAACCAAGCTTTTGATGGAATTGGTGATCGCTGTATCAGTCCAGGATAAGAATTCCTTTCCTTCTGTTTAGTGACATGCAGAGAATGCTATAACATATTTTGAGGACCAAAGCATGGAGGCCTGGCCAATAGAAAAGTGGATGGACACGTTTAAAAGTACCCAATATGCTCAAATGTCCACCAATATGGCAATCATGCAGGGAACTAATAATTTTGGTCTTCAAAGCTGCTAGAGTTGTCAAAATGCAATCTGTGATAAGAATAACAAGGTTTGGCTTGAAGATTGGACAGTAGCAAAGGCTGCACGTGGGTTGCCACTAGATCATTCTTGTAGCTGTCCAGTACTTCCTGAATCAAACTGGCACTGTTGATGACATTGCATGACTGGTAGTAAACTCGTGTTATCTAGATAAGACATCGATGACAAGATAAGGCATTTGGCTTTAGGATTGAGGATTAGTGAGGACTGCAGATTGGTGGCCGCTGGACTATGGAGTATTACAATCCAGAGAGACTTTCAGACTCTTATATTATAGGACTGTTGTAAATCGTTGCTCCAACATATGCTTCAGATATTCTTGGTATATTTTGATAGTGAATCGTCGTGATGGAGGTAGTTTCTCCAAGCAGTAACTGCTAGTGCGATGACCATGACCTTGCTTTCATATGTTGATTTCCCTTGTGCCTGTGGGCTGAAAGGTTGCTCAAAAGGCTATTACCTTCCTGTTGCAAAACAGCCTCCATACTAGTGCCTGAGGCATCTGTTTCATCGTAAATGCTTTTGCAAAATCTGAAAGAGCCAAAACTGGTGTCACAGTCTTTTTTTTTTTTGTGAAGTTGAAATGCTTTGACTGTCTCAGGGTCCAATGGAATGCATCTTTCTTCAAGAGTTCAGTAAGAGGCTTAGCAATGATACCATACTTAATAATGAATATGCTGTAACAATCTGTCAAGCCAAGGAATCCTCTAAGTGATTTCTGAGTTGTGGAAGTGAGCTAAGACATAATTCACCACTTTAGATGAGTCAGTTGCCACTCTTTCCTCAGAAACAATGTGTCCCAGATATTCCAATAGTTTTTGACAAAAAGGATCATGTTTGTTTAGCAAAAAAGATGATGCTGTTGAAGTGTAAGTAATGTTTGTTTGAGGTGAACAAATGAGGTTTTCCATTGAAGGGCTGTAAAACTAATATATCATAATAAAATGATTGGATGAATTTTTTAAGATAGGCTGGAAAATATGATTCTTGAGGGAATGAAGGTGGCCAGTACATTGGTCAAGAAAAATGGCGTTACATTACCATGAACTTGTTATGTCCTTAATGCATTTAAACTGTTGTTTTGGGACACAAGAAGGGTTCATTCAAATTTGCTGATATCTGGACATAAGTACAATTCAGAAAAGATAGAAGCAGCATGTAATTCATCTAGCAAATTCTCGATAATTGGAATAGGAAATTTGTTCTTTATAGTATCATTGGGTGCCCGCAATCTATGCAAAATCTCCTTGTACCATCATCTTTCTTAACTGAAAACATAGAAGCAAAGAGGCTAGAGCTTGGTCTAATGATGGAAGCTTTGTGCATTTCTGTGACCCCCTTTTCTATTTCTATTTTTTGGTGATTGATGAATCTATGAATGTATGTGATTAAAGTTTAACCGGTTTGGCATCAGGTTATAAGGGAATCTGAGGATCAGAGGGTTATGTTGGCAGAAGGGATGAGGGAGTGTTAAAAACATGTTGAACTTCTAGGATTAATTATCCTAATGGAGTTGGAATGGTTACCTGACTCTCTTCAGTGCTGATGGAGAATAAATGAGGAAGAAGACCTTGGCCTTGTTGAAGCCACTTATGCATGATTTTGCCCCAAATTAAACAATAAGGATGCTACTGGTACCTTTTGGTTCCACTGTCTTTCCAGGTTTTTATTAGCAAACAGTTAAGGTGGAAAAATTAAATATAATTGGGCCATATTTGCTTAACCAGTGGACTCTCAGTACGATGCCATTTCTCCTAATGACAACAATCTGAAATCAATTTGCCATAAAAAAAATTCAGCAAATAGAGTTGCTGATCATCTTATTCTCATTGGCAACAATCACCTGCTGAGTACTTGTCAGCGAATTTGTAGATTGTGTGGAAAAAGCTAGTTACTACCTCTGTCCACTGATATTAAAAGGGACTGTTTGTGAGCCACACCTTTAATTACGTTGGTGTTATGGGAAGGACAAGCTCATAATCCATTAACTAAATTTCAAATAATTCTTGATTGTCTCCTTCATCTTCACAGCAAGGTATCTGGGCCTGTATCTGAAGTAGTACCATCAGCAAAGTGATTAGTGTATTGCTGTTGTTGCAACAATGGCCATGTGAAAGCTTCTCATTACATCTATAATGAGGCCAAAGAATGTTTATGTTCTAGAGTGAGATTGGATAGTGGTTTTGAAGATGAATTTCTGAGGTTTTGGAGGAGTTGGTTTGCTGTATGTCACAGGAAAGGCAGGTTTAGATGAAGACTGCCAAGGCTTATTATATGATTTGTGTCTGTTGGACAAGGCTTCAATGGATTGTTCTCTTGAGTGGATTGTTGTTGCAATATGGCAGACTAAAAGGCTTGTGCTAATGGAGAGGGATTAAGACTTCGTACCATTGGTCTTAATTCTTCTTTTAGCCCTCTCAGGAAGCTGGAGCCTAGAAATGAAGTCAGCTTCATTAAGGATGCTTTGATGTTGCAACATAAGTGCCCAAGTTCCCCAGAGTTCTAGATATTCTACCACTGGATTAAGTTGCTGCAATTTATTGTTTTCTTTGACAATGTCTAGGAAGGATCTGTCACCAACCTTTTGCGAAATGCCTCCATTAAAGACTTCCCAAGAATTATGTCCTTGTTGCATGACAATACCATGAAACCAAGTAGCAGCCTTGCCGTCCACTTAGAAGCAATCTCAAGTTGATGGGAAGGAGGGATATAATATAAACTGAAATATTTTTGGCATTTGAAATTCGAATTTCTTGGATTGTTTCCATGGAAAGGAGAAAATTCAAGTTTCGGAAAATGGAAAGAAACTGAATTTCTTGGAGAGTAATCCAAAGCTGGAGAAGGTCTGGTTATAATGTTGGAATTTGTGTCAGGGATGGGAGGAAAAGAACCCAAACCATTGACAATAGAATCTGCAAACTCATATTTATTTTCTTTGTCCTGGAGAAGATCTCCTATTTATGGCATCAGGAATGAGTTTTTCCTTAATTTTTCTGATTCAATCATCAACAGCTTGGAACTGTAGCTGATTGTGATTTTTCCATTGATCCTGGATTTAAGATTGCCACAGCTTGATTTGTTCCTCCACATTCTTTGCTTTTTCAGACATGGTTTTTGGCAGGGAAGATGCACAGGAGTCTGATACCAATTTTAATGTACATTCATAAACTATCTACAATCACTTACAAAATCAGATGAGCAAAACAATTCTATAAAATTGGGATTTAGAATGACAGAAGTAGGAAAACGAAATTGCAAGATTGAGAGAAAGCTTTGAGGCAGATGGATCAAGATCTCAGCAGTGCTGACTCATTCCATTACAGGACTTTTCTGAAATACACTATCTACAATCACTTACAAAATCAGATGAGCAAAACAATTCTATAAAATTGGGATTTAGAATGACAGAAGTAGGAAAACGAAATTGCAAGATTGAGAGAAAGCTTTGAGGCAGATGGATCAAGATCTCAGCAGTGCTGACTCATTCCATTACAGGACTTTTCTGAAATACACTTGCAACTTACTTATAGAGCTGCCCTTCCTATCACTCGGTTACAACAGCAGTTGTACCAATGAAATAGAATTCCTGTATCAGTTTTATAATTTATTAAATCAGCTATCTTTCTGTTCTAGTGGTTGGATGCTTGTTTGAACGAACTTTAAATTTGGCTTCCTCCTACTGAACTTGCTGAAGCTACTGCCAGCTGCTGCTATGAGTTTTTTGCTACATGATATCTCCATACTTTCATTCTCTCTCTCTCTCTCTCTCTCTCCTCCCCTCCCCCTCTCTCCCTTCCTCCCTCTCTTGTCTCTCTTGTTCTGTAATTAGTATCGTTTTGCTTAGCATTGGCAAGGAGATAGGAAAGGAAGATGGAAGGAGACCCCACCCTCAGAGTGCACCACAAAAGAAAAGAGAATACAAAAAGAAATGGAAAAAGGAATCTCCAAACTAACTTTGTAAGTTGCAAGTCGTTATAATCCAAGTGAGAACTTCAAAATTGTTAATCCACCTCTCGTCTTTGTGAATTCACGGAAAACTTTAGCTAGAAATGGTGAAGACGTTTATAGATCCTATAAATTAATTGTTTTTTTCTTTTATGGATTTTGGCTAGCCAAAGAAAACTTTGTTGTTAAGTGTTCTTATTCTACCCACTAAAAGATAGAACATTTTTGCTAGAGTAATGTTCATAAATTATCTCTTATAGTTCAGTTCTTCCCTTATTGCATAGTTTGTTTTTAGGTTAACAGAGCACAAGTATTCTTGAGTGGTTGAGCATCAACTCAATAGTAAGGTTGCTTGTATCTGCTGCTCAACAGACTGCACAATGTCAGAGCTTAGGGCACATTAGCTGCCCTTTAGTTAAATAGTCACTTCCGCAACTTACAATTGTATTTTATACATCTTTTCTTTGTTATTTTATTCATGATTTATTTATTTTAGGCAGTTTTACTAAATTGATTGCTATCATCATTATCAATTCTTTTTTATAACCATGCTTCTGAAAATTTAGTAGTTTTCAAACACTACTCTAATTTTTTGGCATGTGAAGATTTTATGATTTTGTTTGATGTCAGTTGCCACATGACTATGGAAGAAAAATACCCGATTTTTCTCAGGGAAATTAAATTTACTACAGCAATTGAATAGCTTGTAAATAAGTCATCCTAGAAAACCAAATCAAACCCAGTTAACCTTTTTCCCCCTAGAGGGCCCACTACATGGATTCATTACTTCCTTCAAGCTTTGTTGTAGGTCATGCCCTCTACTAGCTTGAAATATGCAAGATTATCTTATGGTTTTGCTCAAAATCTTTTCAAGTCTTCCCTGGAATTATCCAATAGAAGAAGTTTGAATTAAAACTGCAACTTTTGTTAGACACTGAATATATTTTTGCTATATTACCCATGTTTCCATTGAAGATTTGGAGCATGAATGTGATTGTACTCACTCTGATAGATGTGCTGGTGATATTTTTTTGAAGGTTTATAAT
This sequence comes from Nepenthes gracilis, assembly GCA_033239525.1. NCBI lineage: Eukaryota > Viridiplantae > Streptophyta > Magnoliopsida > Caryophyllales > Nepenthaceae > Nepenthes > Nepenthes gracilis. The sequence continues at coordinate 1,045,469 of BSYO01000006.1, read as the reverse complement.
TGGTTTCTTTCTTGCTGCTATACCTTGGTATGTTGGGGCCATTGTGTTACTCTGTGCCAGAAATCTTGACTATAGAGAGAAACCAGGGTATATTGGGTGCACAGTTGCTGTAAGTCTCTCTCTCTCTCTCTCTTTCTCTCTCTCTCTCCCTATATATATATATATATTGCTCTAATATTCAAGGATTGCATATTTCTTACCTTTTGATTCTCAAATTTGGCTGTTGGTGCTGAAGTAACCTTAGAATTGCCTTAGTTTTCTTCTTTCATTTCCCCTTTTTTGGGTGAAGCAGGGGTAATTTTGGTGAAATGCCTCTTTCCTTCTTTGATCTTTCTAGGGAAAAAAGATGTTTTGGTGAGATAATTTATAGAGTGGACTTTGGCAAAAAGATGATGTGATATTTCCTTTTGTCAGAGAGCCTACTGGTAGAAGTTGGAGGTATCATGTTTGCAAATTGGTTGAACATTTGTTCTCTTTTTTATCTTGAGAGGGGAAAAGATGCTGTGAGATATTGTGATTGATGGAAAAAGAAGCTGGGCTCCTTTTTTTCTTTTTGTTTAGCCTGTACGTGTTAAATGTTGGGAGTTGCAGAGATTGACTCATTCTCTTTCAGGAGTCATGGTAGATGGACTGGAAGACATTATTGCTTATTCTCATTTCTATTACTTAATAAAGGAAAATCTATCATGGACTTCATGGGCAAGGGTAGGATTAGAGAAGGACCCCGATTATCAGTTTACATATCACCTATGTAGGCAGCTTGCATATGGGGCATATAGATGATAAGAGATCTCATATTGTTCCCCTGCATGCCTCTTTACTTGTTTTGCAATTTTCTTTGGTTACACAGTATACTATTCGATTAGAGGTTGGTTAGTTTGGAATTTTTTCTCATTTCATATCATGATTTTGACTCAAAATTTCTAGAAGGTTATTATACCAAAAAAGGAGTATCATTAGCTTCTACACTGATGTAAATCATTGTTCTTTGCCCCAGTTCTAATTTTATTTGCATTGTTTGTATATTTCGTACCCACTTTCAGGTTAACAGTAAGGATAATTGGTTAACTGCAAATATTTTTGTTTGATGTGCACGGTGCCTTGGTTTATATGTGGGATAGCGTATACCTTACTCCTATAAACTTCGCCAGTATTTAAAAGCAATGAATATTGAGCTTGTAGTCGCCCCTCTGTTTTGAGATGTAGTATTGGGTATATTTGAAGTGTCTATAACTGGGAAACAAGAATGCTCTGACAGTGGGATACTCATTTTCCAAGCCAAAGGCATAGGTTTAATTCTTACCCAATGGTAGGCCTGCATCATCCAATGTTTTAATTCAAATTTATTGGACTTTTGTCTTAAAGATGTCATAATTAATGGGAGTAGTTAATGAGCTAATTAATTGTATACGAACTTAGGTTAATTTCGTAAAGAGGCCAAACATGTCGGATTTGTAAGATCTTCGGAAGGATATTGTTATAATGTTCCTGTCGGAAAGCAATATATATTTTCGGTACTTTGGAACATTAATTAGGGCTATTGTGATTTTGTTATGTGTTTATGTGTGCAACTACAAAGTGAGTAATTAATTAATTAGTTTACTGAATATTAAGGTAATTGAATGAAGTTGTAAGTCTAAGTTCTTAACCCCTTCTTGCTGCCAACATCCATATTTTCACATTATATTATTATGCTAGCCCCTTTACTCTTTAACATTGATCCATTATTAATCTAGTATTAATTTGGCATTAGTAGAATTAAATTGTGACTCATGGTTCTTGCCCCTTGCCGCCACCTTGATTTGCCTTCACATCAATAATTGATATTCTCTTTTTTCCTTCATTTCTACTACTTATGCATGTTTGTAGAGTAATCCTATCCTATTATCTAACTAGGCAATTAAGTAGGAAGAGGAGAATTAATTCTCTCGTTTCCTTCATTTCAGCTACTTCTTAAATCCTATTATTTAACTTGTCAATTAAGTAGGAAGAGAAGAATTTATTAGAGATCTTGGTTCATTCTCCAAGTTGCCCCCTTCTTTAATGATTTCCCACATCACCACTTAGTTCTTCCTTCTCCTTATTAATATGGTGGAATATACCTTGTAGGTGGATGGCAATTTCTCCCTACCTTTTCACTTGAATCTTAACTCTTTTTAAGTAGAGGCTGTCCCCTTGCCTTTATCTGTGTCATACTTCAATTCTTTTGAGTAGATAGAGACAAACTGTGAGTTAGTGAGTGGAAAAAGAGGAGAAACCGACCTAGCATTCTCCTTATTGCCTTGGATCAATCGATCATTGGTGGTCTTTGTGATCCATTCCTGTTGTAGTAGTGGTGGTCGTTTGTGTTTCTTGCTCCAATATTTTCACACGTCTTGAGGTAGGTGAAATTTCTATTATTTAACAATTTAATCCTTCTACTTGCTTGTTAATCGGAATCAATGAGTTTTTCATTGCTTTTTATTGGTTTCAGTTATGAAATAATGTAACAAGTATAGGGGCTTAATTTAATGTTCACATGGTTTGGTTTTCTTCATTTTCTTTGCCGCATTCGGCTAGCGTTTAAATGAAGTTTGAATGCCATTGTGTGCATCACCAGTTATGAGTATTGCATGCTTTTATAATATAAATCTACTTCTTTATGCTTTAAAATGTATGACAGAGATCTTTTTGCATATGCATGATATACTGCTTTAAAATCCTTAATACTAACGTGTTTCTGTGGATTTGGCTGTAAGAAATTAAATGCCATGGGAAACGCAGCTTATGATGTATGGCCTAGGCATAGCTGTTCCTTGGTTGGATGTCTAGTTTCTTTAGATTTTTAGAGTTTGACATTTTTAACTTATTGCTGTGAGCCTGGGCAGATCCTAGAATTGAATAGTCTGGTTAATTGATCCCACTGAAAATGAAAAAGAAATGCTGCTACATAATGGATAAGTATCACCTAACTGATTAAGAAATTCCATATACTTAGATATTATGAAGTTTACATGTACATCACTGACCCCAACAATTTATCAAAATGATTATTGTGCATAGTCACGTAGTGGAAGTGGGGTTGTCATTGTGAGAATGGTTTTTTTTTACTCTCTAGTCTACCATAATAAAAAGTTAATTTACTCGTTGGCATTTACTAATTCCCCCAGTTGTCATTTGTAGTCGTTTGAGCCACCAAATTAGCCTAGTTCCCATAGAGGTGTAATAACGTACCACCTCTCTCTCGCTCCCCTTTCCTGCAATATCCTTACACTTAGTTATAGATAATTTGAATTTCACTAGTGATTCACGATCCAAACAAACTCTAAATTCATGTTGCCCCACCAATTCCAAGTGCCATCTTTGTGAAAAAGAGGATTATGCAGCACAACATGAAAAAAAATTGAAATGAGTTAGAGAGAGATGGCCTCCCTTCTCTAGTAGAACTCTTCTGCCTTTTCTTCTGTGCCCTCCTGTCCAGCTTCTCTTCCCCACCCGTTTACTTCCTCTGCCCTTTCCTGCTCTTTTCCCTTCCATTCTGGTCTCTAACGTCTGCAATAGCTCCCTCAGCTTCCTTCCATCCAGGCTACCTCCGATTCTCTCCTACTCCAACCCTAGCTTTCCCCCTGTTATTTTCCCCCTTGGTCTGACCCTCTTCCACCTTCTACTCTGTTTCATGGATAATCTCTATCTGATTGTCCCTATGCAGCTTATTAATCGATTTCCAATGTTTGGTAGTCCCATCACACTGGAGCTTTCTGCAGAAAAGCTTTAGTAATTCTTAGCTCATGAATTATGGAGAAGCAAGCTCATTGTGTTTCTACTCACGAATCTTTGTGTTGGAGATTCATTGGCTATGCTTGACAAGGTTTGTCTTAATCCCGACGAAATTTCCTTTTCCCCGACCTCCATTTCTACCTTGATTCTTTTGCCTGCTTGCTTCCCTGTTTGTTCCCCAAGTTTCCCAAATGATTGCCATGCAATTTGTAACGGGACTGTGTAAACAACATATGCAGTGATCAATCCAATTGGACCAACAGTAGAAATGTAACAGCAACCACAGTATTAACATTAGTTCCAATGTAACAGTAGTATCAGATATAAAGTGTGGATGTTGTTAAGCAGGAGAATTACCTGGGAACCTTTAATAGAGCCAAGCTGGTCATGCCAAACATCAAGCTTATTATGACTTCTAGACTCCTGAGCTCCCGATCTTCTGGAATTTCCAAACTTTTGGACTTTGAGCCGTGCTGATGTCTAACAAATATAAAAGCCAACATGTATGTAGAAGGGGATGGAACTCGCGTGTGAGTGACCACCTATTATCATTTTTGTTTATTATTATTATTGTTTTATTTTGTTGTTTTTTTTCTTCCTTTCAAGTAATATGCTGTCAACTGATTCCACTCGATTATGTTCCTTCTCTGCCACTAGCTGCGAGCTTATTGAATCAGGAGATCCATTTTAGCTACTTACCTCCATTTTTACCTGACTTGTTCCATGTTTCTTGTTTGGAACGTTGTTGCTAATGTATTTGCTTGATATTTTCTGCATGATTAGTCCGAAACAGTTGAAACACCCACGGAGAAAAAAACCCTCCAACCTGCCCAAATTCGGCAGATCATCAATTTCAAAGTTGCTAACAGGAATTTTCTAATTAGTTGGACTGTTCAGCTCGCATTTTTTTCTTCTATTCTTTGACCTGTTTGTTCCGGCTTTTAAGGTTACCTTTTTCCGAGTTTATGGGTTGACTTTTTTTTTTTTTTTCCCTTTTTTAATGATTCTTAGACTTGCCTAAGAATGTTGTCTTGTACAACCATTTCACCCATTTTACAAATCAATACTGAATTTTCTTTCCGGGAAAAATAAACAGTTTTGATTTGAAATCATGTCATTCATTACTATGTCACAATGATCAATTATCTGTTGGGTCTACAGGCTATACTTGCTACCGTTGCTATTATCCTTGGTGTGACGAAAGGTGCTGGTGATTGGTAATCTCTCCGTTGGTGTCTGTCAATAAATGGAGGCATGTGGATGCCAGTTTCTTATAAGTATGGCTAATATTTGCATCAAACCACCCTAGAAGAAGTGGTTCAACTGGATGAGAAGCACTCAAAGTTCTGCAGAGTTCCTATGGCTGTATTCTCCACTAATATCTACAAACGCTACTCACACCTGTTTTTAAATTCCGACATGATGTTAGTGCTTCATACAATCACATGCATACTGTGTGCTATTTATCGAATTAGGCCTGCATTTGTTCGACAGGAATAAGATTATTGAGCACTGGATTGAATTTTCAAGTTCCCATTACTGAGTTTCAGCATTTGCCTGAAACCTTGGAAATGAAACAGCTTGAGCGGAAGCTAATGATACAGAGCATGCACTGGCTGCAAGTACGAGCTTTAGATCCACACGCACAAATCTTTGGTAACGTTAAAGAAGTTAGGACCTGTGTTATTATTATGTTCATGGGTAAATGTTGGTGTCTCCGAGGTAGGGCTGCTGTTTGTGGGATAACCTACTCTATGTGGGTAAATAGATGAAATTGAAGGCGTCTCCACAAACCCCCTCCCAACGTAATGCTGTTGTAATTTAAATTGAAAATCATTCAATGGACACTTTTTAGCACTACTTCATAATGCAGCATTCATACATTTATTTTGAGTAAACCAATTAATTGAATAAATAAATCCCAATGCCGCCTAAAACAGTTGAAAACTATGTATTTAAGTTCGAATGGCCATAATATTATAACTTGAGTAGTGATTGGGCATCCAAAGCACACCTTTTAAATCCTATCAGAAAAAATAGTGATACTGAGACAAGAATTGTTTTTACGAAGGTTCAGTTCTAGCTTAAAAAAGACACTGGGACCTAACACCACATATAAAGCATGTCGCGGCCAGACTTTATCTCTAAATAAAGATGTTGCAAATTACTATTATAAAACAACAAATATATATATATTTTTAGTAAGTAAATAAAACAACAAACATATTTACCCTGAAATTAACTTCTACGAGAATATATAATTATAATCCGGTACATAGGATCAATGACATGCTTTGTAATATTAATTCTTCTCCCCAGGATCCAAAATGCATGAGATGGCAAGAATCGAATGCACCTCATCAAAGTCATGACCGCCCAAAGCCCACAGCTACCTTTCTTCTTTTGCGAGCACCAATCTTCTCAGGACTTGGCAGTCCAGTACCATCCTCGTACTTCTTTTCCAAGGCCTGTATAGGAAAAAGGGAAATACTCAATTGACTTGCGCTAGCAAGACCAATAGTCATAACCTTGGACGAATAATGGCCTCAAAAACAGCATGAATCAGGGAAATAATGTGCCACAGACTTGCAGATACTATCTACTGATAAGGATATTTTAGTAATTCTATTAAACTGCATGCAAAAGAGTAAGAATATTTAATATCTCTTATTGATATCACACTTTAAAATATATAAGTTATATTGCCATCAATTTTTAATCATAAAGAAGAAATAAATCTCCCTAGGAAATATCTTATTGTCAATATGGCTGGATTCTAATAATATATTTAGAAAGAGATCAATCAAGCACAATTATACAATCTTCTTTCAGATAAAAGATACTTTTCTTTATTTCCTAACGGATCAAATATCTTAATTGCTAATCAACCTCTTAATTGCCAAGTCAATTACGCCCATTCAATCCAATCCTCCAATTCCTAAATTAGAACATCAAGGATACGTCAACAAAATGTCAACACTCCCTGTTAAGTTGATATACTAATGTCGTCTGTACCCATCTTACTCGAGATTTATTGGAATAATGGGCTACAGGATGTCCACGAGTTGCTCATTTGTTGAAATATAGGGGGTGCATATTAAACTACAATCTAACTTCTCTTTGGTGAAGTCACGGTGCATTTCTACGTGCTTAGTTCAATTATGTTGTACTGAGCTATAGGCCATGTTAATTGATGACTTGTTATCATGGTAGAATTTCATGCTTCCTTCCCATCTAATATCCAAGTCTTTTGTAATATCTAAAGCAATAGAAGTTCACAAATATCCAGTGCCATTGCCCAGAATTTTGCCTCAACATTTGATCTAGCCACAACTGCTTGGTTCTTGCTTCTCCAGGTTACGAGCTCCTAGGAGAGTGCAATACCCCAATGTTGACCTATGATCTACTACTAGTCCTGTCCAATCTGCATTTGTGTATACTTCCAAGCTTTGTTCTTTGTTATTCAAGAATAGAAGATGATGCGTGCTCCGTGACCGTAACCTAGAACTCGAAGGGGAGATGAGATGAGTGCAAGGGAGAGGGGGGTTCTGGCAAAGAAAATAAAGGGGAAGAGGGAAAAGCAGAGAGAGCGAGAGGGAGGGAGAGAAAGAAATAGAGAGGAAATGATAACAAGGAAAAGCTCATATATTCCCCCATGGAACAATAGTAACGGGCTTTATAGTGAAGCCCAACCAACTACAGCACAATTAACTTGTGCCACGTAATAATAACAACCTACCAGTTAACAAACATAATCAAAACAGAAAATAATTAAATGTATAATTCCGGAGTTTAAGGAGAAACTGGATGGTCCGTGAACTCCTTCTGGCAACCGAGTGATTGGTTAGCAGTGTATTTGAGGTACCACGGCTGCCAAGGGAAATTAATGGGCCTCGTACATTCGGTGAGCGAGCTCCCGATAATGTATCAATAAGTTCGTAACATTGCCGTCTCTATCAAAAGAATCTTGTCCTCAAAGTTAAACAAGGAACAAGTTTGATGAAATGCTACCACTATGAAACTGTCGAGCTCCATCACACGTGTGCTATCATGTGTATCGGCATCCAACATATTCTATGCAAGCCCAAAATCTGAAACCCCAGCTTCCAAGTTGTTGTCCAGAAAAATATTTGATGACTTTATAACCTTGTGAATAAATCCTGGATGGCAATATTCCTGAAGATATACTATGCCACAAGCTACCCCAGCAGCAATCTTCATATGTGTTGCCCAGTCCATCACAGGCCCATCTTTCCCATGAAGATGATGATGAAGTGTATCGTTAGGATCATATCCATAAACAAGCAATCTACGGCTTTCAAAAATGTAATACCCAAGACAAGCGCTTCCGCGATGAAGGGTAATACAATTACCCTCAAAATAATACAGAACAACCACCCAACTCATTGTCAAATTAGCAACATTCTGCCTAAACTCTACAATCTAAGCTAAGCTCAATATTACTGCAATTTTAATCAAGGGTGGGAAGCACAATTTCAAAGTTCCTATCACAGTCACAATCCATAGTGACATCCAAATGAATATGGCCCCAAGCATTAAATAAGTGGGTCGATTCTGGTCACGGAACTTGGATATCGGCTCCAGGGATCTGAGCAAAATCTTGGAGCGTAATCCAATGCTTTGGGCAATCCGGCAAGCATACAAGCCATTTCAAATAGCACATAAAATGAGGCAAACTCCGCCTGCTTTAGTGGCCAGCTTTGGGAAGCAAAGCAGGACTAGGCATAGTAAATTATCTATAATTGCTGTAGAAGAAGTGCCCTGGGCATAGTAAATCAGGAACAAGGAAGGGCTTCCATACATGGCTGCAAGGGAACCAATCGTTATGAATGGGTGCCAAGCTATATTAGGACTCCCTTCAACCAACGGCAAATACTTGAGCCACTTAGTAGGACTGTTGGTTGCTTCTTTCGCTCTTGTGGAGGAGCAGTCCACCAGCAAATTCTACAAGTCCCTAGCCGTCCATGTATGGGATAGGATCCGGTTGCTCACTAATTTCCTCTCCTCTATCTCTGGCTCAACATTATGGCAAGCCTTGCTATTGATTAGATCAGGAGGATATGCCCCTCCAATAGCAACCCAAGCTGCTTGCTCATTTGCAGATGATTGTGGGAACCTATCACTTAGCTTGCTAGGGCAGGTGAACATCGCACCCTCATCAACTACCTTAATTTGAGCTGCGACAGCCTTTTCTTTGTCTGCTGTGGGACCCTCACCAAATAGGTCTAGATAAAAAAGTTGTGACATTAAATCATAAGATACACCTGCTTGTGGGTAAACCGGGTGACCTTGACGAATCGATGCTTGGTCATATGAGCTGGGAATGCCATTATGCAGCCTGGGACAGCTTGGACACTCTAGAACATGTTTTGCCTCATTTGAAGAATGAGCTCTAGTTGCACGACTCGGTAGCCCAGAGATTCCGGCTCTAAGAAGAAGAACTGCTCTGAAGGATTTCATGCCAGCAGATTCATCAGCGTCTCGCTTTCGAAAAATGGATTGTAACTGAGGATCGTCCTGCTCCATTTTTGCTAGTGCTGCAGTAGATGAAAGGTCTTCCTCAAAAGTATAATATAATATGAAATGTCCAAAAGTATAATATAATATGAAATTCCCACAGCTAAGCTTCTGCTCAAAGTATTGTACCAAACACTTTGTTGTGCTTTCTTGATTTTCATGTAGGAGAGCAGGTTTGACCATTCGAAGGTGTTTGGAACTTCTTTGAGCTGTTGGAGATAAGCATGGAAATAAGCAAAAGAACGAACAAGACAAACTAGCGCCAATCAGCACTTTACTAAGAACAACAATTTCTGCCTTTGGTGGCGCCAATAAGAGCCAATGAGTTTCAACCCCATCAAGGCAGTTGTCCACAACATGATATTGTGATCCAAAAATGATCAGAAGTCTCAATAACAGATTTTCCATAGCTGGAATTTCTTCTGCAAACCATTTGGTTGATTCATCTCTTAACATAATCTCTACTTGCCTCTTTGTTTGCGGGTAGTTTAGCATGATGCTCTGCGACTTAAAGAGCTTGTGCCAGAAGTCATCACCCAACGACTAGCTTGCTCCACACTACTCATCAGTAAATTGAGGTGAACAAAAAGTACACTAATCAAATTTGTCATGCAACGGAGGGATTGATTTCTTGTTTAGGAGTCGAATTGTGGTGAATGAGAACTCGATTGTAATGTAAATTTGGAACTCTGAATTTGTGGTTCCAGGAGAGCAAAGACCATCTCCCCCAACCATCATACATAAAGACTCTGCATCACAATTAAAGCACGGGCCTCGTTCCTGACGAGAGGCCATCTCGGCAGGTGGCAATGTCTTTATCGGCAGTTTAGGGGAATGAGTTGTAGCTAAAACTGAAACGAAATTACCAGGGTATTGGGTGAGCGGTGAGCGGCGAAAACTCGCTTGGCTAGTGTCTAATTTGTCCTTGACCAATTTTGCCATGTCGAGGGCTTCCTGTGATATGAGCGGCGAGGCATGTGGTATGGCTGGAGCAGGTAGGGATAAAATATCATTGGTGAAAATCGGAAACGATGAGGGGGTTGGGAGAACAGGAAGATTTGTGGATGGCAAGATATGTCATTTGATTTGATGTAGGGGTTGAAGGGTTTCAGTGAAGGTTTTTTGGAATGATGCCATGGTGGAGGCAAAGCTGGTAATGGCAGTTTGAGAAAATTTTTTCAAAAGTGGAAGCAGAAATGGTGATTTGAGGTAAATATGGTTGTACGGAACAAGCGGTGGATGGGATTGCAGGTTGGGGAAAATGGAAGGGTTTGCCTGTGCTCAGTACTGCAGCAACCAGCCCACCATCCAGCTCAACAACCGGCCAGTCTGCTCGGAAACCGACTCACCATCCAACTCAGCCACCGGCCAGTCTGCTCGGCAACCATCCAGCTTAGCAACCGGATAGTCTGCTCGACGCCGCAATGCTCGCTAGTTAGGACTCGCTTGTTAGGATTGTGCTCGATTCTGTGGAGCGATTGGCTGAGTTCCACCATGGACGACTGGATTTGTGCTATAGTGGAAACCGCGGTGGACATAGTGGCGCCAAATCTGTCAATCGCCCATCGGAGGTCTTTCATCGCGTTGGCAAGCTCGGCGACGGCTACTTCGAGTGCTCGTTTTTCAATCTTCTCTATTTTTGTCTCAGTGAAAGCACCAAATGATGCATGCTCTATGACCGCAACCTGGAACTCGAAGGGGAGATGAGAAGAGTGAGTGCAAGGGAAGGGAGTTTTGGCAGGGGAAATAGAGGGGAAGAGGGAAAAGAAGAGAGAGCGAGAGGGAGGGAGAGAGGGAGAGAGTGAGAGATAGATAGGAAATGATAACAGGGAAAAGCTTGTATATTCCCCTCTAGAACAATAGTAACAGGCTTTGTAGTGAAGCCCAACCAACTACAGCACAATTAACAACCTGTGCCAAGTAATAATAACAACCTAGCAGTTAACAAACAGAACCAAAACAGAAAATAATTAAATGTATAATTCCGGAGCTTAAGGAGAAACTGGGTGGTCCGTGAGCTCCTTCTGGCAACCGAGTGATTGATTAGCAGTATATCTGAGGTACCACGGCTGCCAAGGGAAATTAATGGGCCCCGTACATTCGGTGAGCGAGCTCCCGATGATGTATCGATAAGTTCGGTAACAGAAGACCTTTTCTGGAGTAGACTTCAAGGATTGTGGGATACAAAGAATAGCTTCCCAATAGCATGCCTACTGAGCAACCTATATTTGTCCGTATATGGGACAAATAGATGACCAACGAAAAATACGGAAGCCATCTTAAATGATAAGAAATCTTGTCACTCAAATTAAAATTTGAAAAGGGAGACATCCCAATTCCCTTGTCCGAGGGGAGTGTTATTTAAATATATCATCATAGCAGTTACTGAATCAATTACTGATTTGATCACGCAAATATATCTTCGAAAACGTATATCATTTCCTAGGTTAGCATATTCTTTTATATATTGTATAGTTTCATATGTATAGAATGGGAAGGATTTTTATAGTAAATGAAAGATGTAATTGTTGAATTAGGGATGTAATTAGGAGCTCCTTCAGTTATTTAAATAAGAAGAAACCCACAATTGAGGGCATTCAGACTAAAATTGACAAGGAACAATTTTGGCAACCAGCTTATGGTTCCAATTGCTTGACTCATATTTTTTCAATAAATTCTTTCAACTAATATCAAAAATCCCACCACCGGAACCATGTTTAAGGGGTGAATGTCCGACACAATGTGCACAAGGGTAAAGTTCTGGGTTGGAATAACTCTGTTGGCAAGACTCCAATTTATCAGAGAAGCTTTCGCAAAACGCTAAAATATAAGGCCTTGAAAGATTGATTGGATTTCCCTTCATGGGTAATGAGTGAAGCATAATAGAATATCTTTTCATAATGCATAGCCTGTTTCAGACTGTTCATGAATAAACAGTCCTAGACTGAAACACAGTAGTGCATCATGGAAGTGACAGTTACCTTTATTTATGCTATTATTTACTTACCAAGAAGCTCATAGAAGTGACAGCTTTATGAACATGGCCTTCAATTCTGCTAAGTTCTATTGTTTCATGTATGCGCATGTCTTTCTATAACAATTATGATCATGGGACCTACATTGAATTCAAGCTTAAACCATTGCAGGCTAGTAAAACAGAATGGCCTGAAATATTCTTCAGATTTCACAGAACCAAACAGGGGGGAAGACAGCCTCTGTTTACCTCGAGCTCAGCACTGATCCTCTCAAGGACTTCCTCCGTCATTCTCTCAAAGAAAAGCACCCCCTGCAATCCCAAAAGATGGCATAGAGAAAACATCAGTTGCTAATAAGGAAATGGACATGTAAATTTTCAACTCCATCAGGATCATAGTAAACGCCCTAATGTAGCTACGAGACACAGCCAAAGTTCTCAACGCTGTATCTAATCCTTCAAATACAGAGACAATACAGACAAAAAAAAAAGCATATGTGAAGAAGTCTCCAGGACTCCTGGCACACGTTCAGTCACGAAAAACTGATAATTTTCTTTCCTTTTTTGGAAGAAAGTTCCAAGAAAACATAAAAATGAAAATCAGGTTCAAATCTGGCAATTTTCAGAATGAAAAACTTAAAACAAGGTATTACAGTTTCCCAAATTATAGCTAGAGATATAAATGTTGATGTTTTCCAACTACTGTATAAATAAGAGCTGTGTTTTCCAGCCAGATCAATTAGAAAATATTTCAGTCACCATCTTCCAAGAACAGGTTGCCTGAAAACAGGAAATAAGGGAAGAGTGGCAGACATCCAATTTCATCTTCTTTTCTCCAGTAACAAAATTCTTCCTTCAAGTAACAAAGCCCTACGCACAACTCTCAGGTATGAAAACCTCTTGTTTCTTCCTCTTTCCTTCTCGTTCTATTCTTTATTCCTCCAAAATTTCAATTTTACTGCTTTTCCTTGTATTTGCTCTATTCCAACACTTGTCCCTCTTTTTCAGCTTCTGAGGTCCAATTTGTTCAATAAAATCAACAAACAAGGAAATCATGTCTGAAGATCCCTTTCCAACTGAGTGGATTCACCAATCCACAACTAAACTAGAAGTGACTGGCTGATTTGTTGGTTAAAAATGCCAGGTTCAAGCTTGAGTTCCGTGCTTGGGAGCCCAAGCTCTGGCCAGGTTGATGATCACGAATTAATGCAAATAGGATGCAATTCCAGTAACTTAATAGGCTCCTTGAAAAATTTTGATCTGGGAAATTGGTATTGGAAATTTTAACTTTCCATCAACAAATAAGCTTCTAGATCAAGTGGAGATTACCTGAACATAAGATGTCAGGACTCTGGGTATTGGAAAACAATTGATAATGTGATGAAAGCAATGCCTGTCTAGTCAATATGCTTGGTATCAGCCTATCTGAGATGAAGTTGTTATGATCTTTTTGAATTGGCAAATTCCGAAAGCAAGTCAATTGAAACCATAATTAAGATGCAAGTTTTCAGAATTTGTGTTTTAGTAAGGTTGAGCAGCGCTTCACCCATGCTCGACCAAAGCTTGAGCTCTGGGTTGCACAAGTAATGCTACATGATTTCCCCAAGGAAGCTCGAATGGCATATTAACAGAACACTCACATTCAATTAGTGCTTGAAGTGAGCTCGAGCAGCAGATTGGCAAAAGCCTCGTACTCAAGTGCTCAAAAAGCGCTGGAGAGGCAGATTGGCAGAATACTTGTGCTCATCCAGCCACAAATGGCCTCAAGCAGAAAGACATTTGTTGTCCCACATGCGCACCTCTGCAGCAGATTTTTTGCCTTCTATGTATATTCACCTCCAGGAAACCCTCAAAACAAATGATGAGAATTTCAGAACATTTAGTGTATGGATTTCCTAGTAGAAAACCACCACCGGAGACAATTCCATTTTCTGTAATAAATTGATATCCAGCGATCAATTCTCTCAGTCTGCAAAACACAAAAAACTTAATCTAAGCCTGATAAGCCATCACAGTATTGTTGATGGCAAGGATGAAGTTCCAACACCGAAGAATGAACTAGTTTAGGAATACCGATGGGGTGAAAGCTGGAAGAGGGACTAAACCACAGATTCTTATGAGGTATCAGAGCCTGTATCCAATCCATGACCCACATGGTCTAGATGCATTCAAGTTAGTCATCGTCATCTCCTCCCTATATTGATGGATGTAACTGAGCCGACTGGAAGGTCTGCATGAAAGCGTTCATAAAATTGATGGATGGGCGCGTCTTGGTTAATACCCATAAAGTTTGTCACCTCCCACCACTACTAAAGACTGTTAGTGTAACCAAGGAAATGTTATCTTGATCCAAAGATGATTTGATGGATTGTAACTGCCAAAAACTGGAATAGCAAAGACATCCATGCCTTTTTTATGGCTATATTTTGTGAAGAATTCTAATGTGTGTCCTTGTGTGAAACTCGAAAAGAAACATGGGAAATTCTTAAAATCACGCACGGGGGAACAAAATTTGTCAGAAACTCAAAATTAAAAATGCTGACTACAAGAGTGGATGATTACGATAAGAATCATTAAATCTATAATTAATTTTATGCCAAGCTCAATATCATTGTCAATTCGAACATTAACCTTGGCAAGAGAATTCTTGAATCATGAATCGTGAGAAAAGTGATGAGGTCTCTTCTTGAGAGGAAAGCAAGGACTTAGACATGGTTATGATCAAATGATTGTTGGCTCTCTGCAGACCTATGAGCACATATTGCCTCAATCTAAAAAAAAATAGGTTAATTGCATTGAAAACAGTCAAGCAAGAGATCGACAATGAGTCTAATAAGGAACCCTTACGTATGAGGGTGAAACCTTATTTATAAAAAAAAAAATCAAAAAAAAGGTTCTATAGGAACAACAATAGAACATTTGAGAAATCAGGCATATCCAGTTATCAAACAAAAGAAAGAAGAGAGAAGTGACATTCTGATGGATTTGAGAAATGAGAAGCCAAAGGGAATTTCGTGCCATGAGTCTTTAGGATATGGACAAATTACCACTTACCCAAAAAAAAAAAAAAAAACAAAGACATGGACATATTAGGGATGAATGTCCTAATTATAAAAAATCCAAATGAAAGGCAACAAATACATCAGTGACTGATCATGAGGATGTGAGTGAAATGGAGAAATCTTAAGCTGATGATCATGAAAACTATGTGGACTTTGTTTCACCTATTAGCAATGATAATATTTCTCACGAAGGTTTCACAGAGGAACTTGATCTGGTCATTAATTCTAAGGATGAACAAGACAATGATGGGCTCTAGGAAGCTTATGACACGTTGTTCAAGAAAGTCTTAAATTAGAAACGGCAAATAAGTTTGTCTTTTAGAAGTCAAGAAAGTGGAGAGTAAAATAGAATGTCTTTGTGGTGAGCTTGAATATTCTGTAAGTTGGAATAGCTTAAGGGGGTAAATAGGTCCCTAGGAGAAAAACAAAAGGTAAAATCCCTTGAGGCAAGCGTTCAAAAATTCAATGTACAGTTAGTCACGTTCTCTGGTAGTACCAAAAAGCTAGATCACATGCTAAGTCTAGGCAAGGTTCCCAACAATAGGAGAGGCGGGAGATTTAATGGGCGTGCATCTCTTGACAAGCAAACCCCCAAACCCATATTTGTTCCTGCCACCCCGGCTAACAAGAGAAGTTTTAGTTAAACTGTACACACTGCAAGAAAGTCTGGTAGACATTCTCAGTCTGGTTCTTCTAAAGATCAATTTATGATAGCAGTCAAGCAAGATGTACCTTTCCTGTGGGTTTGTTCCCGTGCATGATTCTTGTGGCAAGTGTGGTCACATTCAACCTCATTGTTTTAAGACCATTCCTCGAAACAATCATGCAATGTCCAGTCAAGACTACACATAACATGTTAGGTATTTGAATGATAGAATGACCCATTTGACAGATGAACTCTAGAACGATTTGGATCAAGAAGTGAGACCTAAGTTTTTGACATGCCCCCAATAAAAACCATTTTGTTGATCTTTCCACCAAAGTTAGATAGATTATCATTATGAATTAAATCCTTGGAATGTGATTGTGATGCTGAAAAGGGGAAAAGTAGAGGAGGGAAAAATAAAAAATTGAGAGAAACAGGAGGAGGATTAGAGATAAGAGAAGTAAAGATCAGGAGAGATAGAAGGAAATCACAATACTCAATATTTCATTCAACTCATTAATAATATTTTCAACATTAGAGTTAAGATCATTATATGGGAAAACTTTACTACTAGGTTAATTAGAAAATAAAATAATTTCCTAAGTAATAAAGAAATAATATGAAATAATTTTCTAAAATAAAATAAAATCTCAACAAATAAAATCTCTCAATAAAATTAAAATCAAATAAAATTGTTGCGTCCCGGGTCCCCTGTTGTTGTACGGATTAAGGAGCCTTCCAATCTTTCATTATGGGTCGATCTGAATCGGGTCCAATCTCCGTCGCTGATAACCACGAACCTGCACAACACGAACCACAAACAAGAGGTCACAGGACAACGGGGGGCTATCCCCTGTTGACACTCCGACACTCAAGTTAGAAATCTTCCGCAATAAACGAAGGAATGCATGTTTAAAGGTAAACGTGGTAAGAATGCAAATATGCAGCGATGACGAGAGTGTGAGAGGGATGTATTTGGAGGTTTAAGCTCCGTGAATGCGCCCGGCAGAGGGGCGGCTTACCTGTACTCCTGCGGAGGGCGGCTTAGAGTTGTGCCACGGAGGGTGGCTTAGGGTTGCGCCACGGAGGGCGGCTTATAGGTGCGCCCACGGAGGGCGGCTTGGAGGTGCACCCGGCAGAGAAGTGGCTTATAGATGCGTCGAAAAAAAGGGCGGCTTATAAGTGCGCCCACGGAGAGCGGCTTGGAGGTACGCCCGGTAGAAGGGCGGCTTATAGGTACGCCCGCGGAGGACGGCTTGGAGTGCGCCCGGTAGAGGCGACTTATAGGTGTGCCCACAGAGGGCGGCTTGGAGTGCGCCCGGCAGAGGGGCGGCTTATAGGTGCGCCCGGCAGAGGGACAAATTAGAGGAGAATGACTAAGTTGTACTAGTAAGTAAACGTTCTAGTTACCTGAGTAGAGGATTAACTCTTGGGCAGCAAGCTCCTGACTCCGGGATGGAGGGATCGTGACTCCAAGACGAAGGGCTAAAGGCCTCTTGGCTAGCGGAGGGCTAAGGGCCTCCGGACGGCGGAGGGTTCATAGCCTCCGGACAGGAGGAAGGCTAAGGGCCTCTTGGTTGCAGAGGGCGGAGGGCCGATAACTTCCATGCCTCCTGGAAGGAAGAGAGCTCCGCAACTCTCGGATGGAGGACTGAGGGCCTCCGGACAGGAAGAGGGTTGACAGCCTCCTAGCGGAGGAGGGCCGAGGGCCTCCGGACTAGAGGGCTGAGGGCCTCCTGGCAAGCGGAGGGCTGAGGGCCTCTGGGATTGGCGGAGGACTGAGGACCTCTGGGAATGGCGGAGGGGGAGAGCCCTCTGGCAGCAAAGGGCCGAGAGCCTCCGAACTGGATGAGGGATTAGGGCCTCCTGACAGGCGGAGGGCTGAGGGCCTCCTAACTGACAGAAGGCTGATGGCCTCTGGACGGGAGAAGGGCTGAGGGCCTCCTAGCGGCAAAGGTCTCACGGCCTCCAAACAAGAGGACTAAAAGCCTCAAGAACTAAAGGTGGTCGAGGGGCCCCAGATGGGCGGAGAGCCGAGGGGCCTCCTGGATGAGAGGAAAGTCGAGGGTCTCCTAGCCACCATTTTGCTCTCATTGGAGATTGGCTATTAACGACTATGCCATTCTCCGAGCCATATGGAGCTTCTTCAAGCTTCTCCCACTTGTCTTTCAATGCTTGAGGATGCTTGCTTTTATAGTGGGATTTGTAGATGCATTATTCTTCTAAAAGCAATGTGAAACTTTTACTTTGAAAGAATTATATTGAATTGTGGGCTTGCTGCGGGGCCTTGCCCATTAGCCCATGGTTATTGGACCCATCACTAGCCCCCATGGCCAGTGGACCGAATTTTCGGCGTCCGACATGTTCATGATGGACGAGACTGGTCATATTGTTCCCTTGACCTGGATTCATTGACCAAAAAGTTTGAATCTAGAGAGTGGAGGGAACCAGATTGATAGCTGACCAACTTGGTGGACCGAATCACTTGATCCGGAGAACGGAATAGAGCCGAAAATATGGTTGTCCGATTTTGTTGACCGGCGAAGTGCTCAAATCCGGAGAGCAATTTAGAGCTAAAAAGCTTCGTTGACCGGCAAAGTGCTCGAATTCAAAGAGCAATTCAGAGTCGAAAAGCATTGTTGACCGGCGAAGTGCTCGAATTCGAAGAGCAATTCGGAGTCAAAAATCTTTGTTGACTAGATCCGTTGACCGGCAAAGTGATCAAATCCGGAGAGCAGTTCGGAGCCAAAAATTTTTGTTGACCGGATCCGTGGACCGGCAAAGTGCTCGAATCCGGAGAGCAGTTTAGAGTCAAAAATTTTGTTGACCGGATCCATTGACCGGCGAAGTGCTCAAATCTGAAAAGCAATTCAGACTCGAAAATCTTTGTTGACCGGCAAAGTGCTCGAATTCGGAGAGCAATTTAGAGTCAAAAATTTTGTTGACCGGATCTGTTGCAAGCCTTTCAAGTCTCAAGCAAGACCTAGGAGCGCACAGAGGGAAGATCTCGGGCTTAGAATCAGATCTCCTCACTTTAAGGACGCGCTTCGAGAAGTCGGAAGGTGACTTGCCATAAGATAGCTGATCGTTCAAGCTGTAGTAATAAGATACACCTTGCGCTCCTTGGAAGGGCTCTTCGTTGGCGAGTCAGCCAATGGGACTAGGAGTGAGGAGCCCCCAGGAAGCTCAGCTGGTGAAACTGGGGATCATTTGACTCTCGGATTGAGCAAATGGGTCGATATTGTGACCACGGCCAAGCCTGGGATCCCGATCTCTGTGACTCCCTCTTCGAGGATGCCGCTTTGCTTTCTAGTGGAGTGTTAGGGCTGCTGGTGTTAATTTGCGCTGAATCCTAATCATTCCCGTCAAGGGAAGTTGTGGCCCTGAGGAGACGCAGTTGTCATCTAAGCTTTCTAGGCTTGGACGAACACGTCTGATTGATTGCGCTCACCCCTGCCAAGAGGAGGTCGTGGCGCTGAGAAGATGAGGTTGCCTGCTAGGCTTGGAAGCTATCGTTACCGGGCTTTTGCTAGCCTTGGCCGTCACCCGCATGTACCGTCAATGCTCGGTCCTTCTTGAGGACGTCGTAGCTTTCATGCGCCTGGTCCTAGTCCGCCGACCGTCATTGACTGATGGTGCTCTCTCCTTCGGAAGGAGGTCGCCGCATGCATGCTAAAAAGCCCCCTAAGGTTTTGAGTTTGACCACACATGGGCCGCTCGGTGATGGGACCGAGGTTTAATTTAACTGCTTACGGGCCGCCTGGATGACCAGGGTTTAATTCGACCGCTTATGGGCCGCTTGGATGACCAAGGTTAAATTCGACTGCTTACGGGCCGCCTGAATGACCAGAGTTTAATTCGACCACTCTAGGCCGCCTATATGACCAGAGTTTAATTACGACCACTCATTGGCCGCCTGGATGACCAGGGTTTAGTTACGAACGGGTAAAAATCCGCCCGACTTAGGGGCAGTCTAGGTCGCATGATTTTATGCAGTGTTATATAATCACTCGTATGAGAAGATAATATTTCTATCCTATTAACGGAAATATGATTCAAGCAAGCAGTATGGAATATGAAAGACTTACTTGGATGCGGCGTGGAATCGTCATCGACGCATGAGTGGTGCTTTTGTAATCGGCTCACCGTATCAAGTGTACGGCTAGCGTGCACCACTTCGGAGGGTCATCAGGGGACTTTGGTGGGCACCTCGGTCTATGGCCCCTATGCTCCGTAGGATTCGGTCTTGTGCTATGAATTGGTTGAGTAACGTGCTATTACGGCGCTAGGTAGCCTGTTGGCCAGTGGTTCGGGTCCCGTTGTTGGCTGATATTGCCTCAGGTGACCCGGACCAATGCAGCGCTGGGCTAGATGATATTTTCTGTGGTGCAATGGGTGGTGGGTCGAGCACGTCAAGCCCTTATTGTAAGTTTTGCCATAACTTTTACAGGGTGTACTGCCATGCAACAGGTGGCAGTGGGATCGGCCTACTGACTGGAGTGATACTGTGTGGTGAAGATCAGGCCAGAGAAGATCTGGCGGCGAGCGCTCGGGCAGGCCAGAGAAGATTTGGCGAAGAGTTACGGTAGACCAGAGAAGATCTAGCGATGAGTTCTGGCAAGCCATAGAGATCTACGGCAAGGAGCTCCGACAAACCGGAGAAGATCTGGCGACAATGAGCTCCGGTAGGCCAGAAAAGATCTGGCAGCGAAGAGCTACAGCAGGCCAGAGAAGATTTGCCGGCGAAGAGCTACGACAGGCCAGAGAAGATCTAACGATGAGTTCCGGCAGGCCAGAGAGATCTGGTGGCGAGAGATCCGGCAGGCCAGAGAAGATCTAGCGATGAGTTCCGGCAGACCAGAGAGATCTAGCGGCGAGAGCTCCAACAAGCTAGAGAAGATCTGGCAATGAAGGTGACTAGCTGGAGAGCCGGAACGCTCCTCAATCCAATCGGAATGCCGGAATGCTCCTTAGTATGAAAAACTAGTACAGGCTGGCGGAATGAGAACCGGAGTGCCGGAGAGCTTTTGCATTTTGTAGGGCTCTGAGACGCTCTATTTAGTTGAAGAGCGAAGGACGGAAGCAAAGCTTAAGTTTTGAGGGAGGCTTTGCTCCCTGGCCAGGCTCCCTGGAACCGGATTGATCATTTCTCCAGGAGTGGGCCCCATCGCTCGGATCCCCCCAAATATCGAGGTCGTTGGTTTGATAAGATAGATACTGGGGGCCGCCTCGGTCTTGAGGTCGTCGGGCTGATTGATCCTCTGAGGATGCTTACTTTCTCGGATCGCTTGAAAGCTGATCGGCGAAGCCCCCGGTATTACATCTTCCGACGGGTGCAGACGGTCAAGAAGAGGATGCTCTATTAAGCGCCAGGCACTCGTACATTTGGCATCAATCACCTATTGGCATGGCCACCCGGTAAGGGGTCACTGCCAAGGGAGGTGATATCTTCAACGGACGTGCTGGCTGGAGCACGGGTATTGACCATATTTGTTTTGGGTAAGAGATTGAGTATTGAGGGGAGGCACTAGACTTTTTGTCACGTTTCCCATAGACAGCGCCAATGTTGCGTCCCGGGCCTCCAGTTGTTGTACGGATTAGAGAGCCTTCCAAGCCATTTTGCTCTCATTGGAGATCGGCTATTAACGGCTATGCCATTCTCCGAGCTATATAGAGCTTTATGGAGCTTCTTCGAGCTTTTCACACTTGTCTTTCAATGCTTGAGGATGCTTGCTTTTATAATGGGGTTTGTAGATACACTATTCTTCCAAAAGTAATGTGGGACTTTTACTTTGAAAGAATTATATTGAATTGTGGGCTTGCTACAGGGGCCTGGCCCATTGGCCCATGGTTATTGGACCCATCAAAAATATAATTACTTCTAATTAAATAAAATCAAATCCCTTCTAATTAGAAATATCCATGGTGTCCGTATCAAATTGTCCCAAAAGACAATTAGCGTTTTAAAATATCTTGCAACCCTCAATTTGACGCACATGGTGCCCAATTAAATGTGGGTGACATAATGTATGTTGTACACCCTACACTACAAACTATTTCATTGGTAGAGCACATATGTGCAATTTGGTAATTGTATCACACCAGGAAAAAGAGCAGGAAATAAAAAGAAAATGGTTGCAAAAGATAAATCTGATTAAAAGCAAAAATTGGATGAGCACCTAAAATAATGGGCTCATAGAAAGGGGGAGTACTATAAAGAAATGAGCTGAAGGTCCTAGTTTCCTTAGATTTGACTTTCTTTCAAAGGAATATATTGAAGCACACTGGATATTTCAATGATTAAAGAATATCCCTTTGCACAATTAAGGTCGTAAGTCTCAACAATGCAATACTATTGGCACAATACACATGCAGCACTTTTTATGGTTACAACTTTCTATTTGGACCAATATAATTTCTTTGTTGGCCATATATGTCATACACAAATGGTGTTAAGGTTGTCATACTCAACTGATTTCCCTCATAATCAAAATTTGTTTCTAATTTTCCTTGTTCTGTTTGCAATTAGGCTATTAGGAAGGTCCATCGGTCATGCATATGCACTTCATGGCTTGAGCTCTATTAAGATTCGAGCAGAAAAATTGTTTGAAACATTCAACACGATGTCTGCATGGCACAAACCCGAGGATAAAATTGGCAGAGAGATTCCACCCATTGTTCATGTGACATGGGATTGAGCAGGAAACTAGATGAAAGGTTTCACTCGAGTGGCACTCCAGCAGCGGCATTAAGCATCCTCTGAGCACGACTAGTGTGACATGCTTTCCTCCCCTATTTCTAGGGTTTCCCATTTGTAGTCCCTTCAATGGTTGTGGACTTGTGTTTGTGTGCTTGATCAAACGTTTATGGAAAGGTTTAGAATAGATTTTGACCCCGTGACAAAGGGGCCAACAATGTGGGCTTGTTCACCCCTGGATTTCTCCGCACACAGCGCTGGAATACAGCTTGAGCAGACCTCTGCTGATGGTTAACCGGTGTCTCTAGCCATGTGCTCCAGGTTTTATTCATACTTCCTTACTTCTTATTGTTTGCTATATGTCTAGAGTTGCAGTTGATGGTATTGTTTGGTGTTTTATGCCTGCACAGATGCCACATGTCAAATCCACTGCAAATAAGGATGGATTGAAAAGTTCTCGTATGAACGTTCCTTGGGATGTTACCCCATTAGTGGACTGCAAAGGGGTTTTTCTATGAACATTTTCTCAACCGCCTTTTTCTTCTAGAATTAGAGGTTAAACTTTTCTCTCTCTCTCTCTCTCTCTCCTATCTCTTCCATCATTACAGGGAGACACTGGGAACCAGTCCTACATGATCTCATGCCTCCTCACCTGCCCTCATGCATAAATTTTATGCCAACATTCTTGGGGTTGGTGCCTACCAATAAGTTTTTCTGTTTTTCTTAAAGGTCACCATATGACGATCAATCCCGAGGTTATCTTTGATACTCTTCAGACTCCAACAATTCCTCCCCGAGCCTATCTTATGCTCCTGTAGTTGCACCCTCCTCCAACCAACTTGCATCATATCTTCTCGATCAGGCTACAACCATTTCTTTACAAGTGTATCAACTGCAGCTGGTTGTCTGTTGGATTTTGCGTACAAACTTCTATCCCGTATGACATATGACCACTTTTGTCAATTTAAAGTCGTGTTCTTATATTCTATGCTTAGAGGGGACTCCATTGACCTTTTTAGGCATGCTATCACACATATCCTCAAGGTTACTTGGGATGCTCACAAACTGTCATGAAATAACCTAAGAAAATCAATTTCTTTACACATGGCAGCCACTTACACAGCTAGAATATATAACCGGGCAACCAGTTCAGCAAATAAGGAATTCAACTAATGTTGTATGTTTTGTTAGTATTACCAAGTCTTATAGTTAGAATTGCTGGTTGAAAAATCCATGGGTGGAATTGAACTTAGAACTTCCACCTACTTTCTTTAAGTACCATCACAAAATGAGATGCTCAGATTTAAGTTATTTGAGCCTCTCTTCAGTTACCTTTTTCTCTCTCCTCCAAAAACGCTCCTCCAGTTATGCAAGAGCTCATTTCTGCTTTTGGATAACAAGCATCATAAACTTCCATTTGGTTGCTTAATTAAGCAACTAGTTCACAGACTAAACTTTCCCATTCCTGCCGCGAATGAAACTCAGCAAACCTATTTACATTTCCACACTCTTCCAGAGTTGGTCACACATTCAGAGGTCCTTCGCTGCCAGCTCCACTGACACCTTAGCTGACCATATTCCTGAGGATGCTTCTCTGACTACCTGTACCAGAGCTGGCTCTTTGCAGCCTCCAGCATCATCAATAATCATCATGGATCAACTCCCACAGTTTCTTCAGCAAGAGTCCAATGGTCAAATTCATGCAACATCTTCTCACAAATGCAAATCCTAATGTTGCTACCAATTTTAATCCCACATGACATAATAGTTTTAGCATCAAATATAGGATAAAAAATATGTAGTACCTGTAAATGGTCAAATTCATGCTGGAAAACTCTGGAAGGAAGGCCAGACAGGTTAACTGTAAACTTGGAGCCAGTGATATCCCGGGCATCAATTTTTATTGACAATGGTCTCTGTAGCAGAAGTAGTAAATTTTGAACAAGAATAAAAATGTTTAGAAGGTGAGATACTATACGACATAGATGCTTACAGAAAAGCAAAGAAAATAACTACAGAGGCACGGATGGGAATAAGAAGATGAAGGGAAGAGGTTGGCACACAGCTGGAGAGAGAATTAGGGGAGGAAATCAGATTAACAGGAGAGCAAAAGCAGTAATCCCACTATAATTAATCTGAAATCTCAATAGCATGCAATATAATAAATTATGAAGATCCCTATCAATTCTCCATGGCTTGGAAGAATTCACCTGCAGTGAGTTAGAAACATGTGACTCATAACAAAATCTTATGTTCATTGATAGAAATATCGGCAAAAGCGATACGTATCGGCCAATATGTATTAGTATTGAAGCCTTCCAATACCAATATTTCCTACTACTACAACAATATCGTGATAAGTAATCAAGCCATGTCAGTTTACGATTTTCAGAATTTTTTTATGTTCAATATATTTGATATTGATATATGTTGTCCAATACCAATATGACCACGACCAATACCAATATTTTTATCCATTGATCAAACAATCAAACAATTTAATTACCAACCACTTCCGTGGTAGTGGTGCCTCAAACATTAAAACCTTGGACATACTAGATCCACATGCACATCTGTAACACTACGAGGAGGCAACTAGTAAGTGCCTTGGTAAGGTGTTTGATCCTCCACGTTGAAAAAAGGACTAGTAGGTATTGCATAATTCAAATCAAGCAACTATATTAGCCCCAAGTTTGTAAATTATAAGAAATTGGTGGCTCTAGCACAAAGGCTTTTAAAAGAAAGGTTTGGAAATATTTTCAAGGGGGAGATGTAAACATTGACATAATCACTCTCTTAAAATATAACTTCTTACAAATTACATTAGCAGCCGAGTTATACTCTTCATGACACACAGCAATATTCAGTCATCAAACAACATGCAATTTGTTATTATGCAAAAAATTCAGAATTATGGAAGGGAAGAATCAAATGGTTGGGGAACCAAGCCAATGAGAAAATGAGAGGTCAATGACGAAATTGAAAGGACCCAATTCAGCAGTCAGTAATGAGCCCCAACTACCAAGTTTTCTTCCGACAAAACACCAAAGGATACTCACTGGAGTACAATTCACAATATCGTCACAACCAAAGATGGAAAACATTAGAAAGTTTCAAGACGGTACCAAAGATTTTTCATGGACTCCTCCAAAAATGACTAATAACCCTAGCAACCTGGTTCAATATGATGGTGTAAGGTAATTTATAAAGCCTAACACCTACCTTAAGAGTATCCTAGCTATATGTCAGGACAACTAGGATTGAATAATCACCTCTAGCAGTTATTTTGCATATTAGCCAATATATCAATCTATCAATGTTAGCTTCGAAAGGATTCCCATCACCACTAGCCTATTGCAGCTCATTTAATTGAAGCTGATCGATGCGTGAGGCTCCTACATCTAAAGACCTGGAAGCTCATAATAATCACTTGAATACATTGGATGAGTGACCAGCCCCTCCAAACCCTCCAAAATTCATTGTTCCATCATCTTTCATTTCCAATTAGGTTTTTCCACTACTAAAACTTCCTCACCCTTCTTTAATGTACTCGTTGCCTACCTCGGACCGAGAAAGGTGAACAGGGTAAGTTAGATAACATGATTGACATATAAGTGATTGTTACTTAAAGATTTGCAGATTGATCCAAGGACATTATATGAGTATACATTTGAACATGGCCAGTTGTTTGCACTACATGGTGCATTAAAAAATAAACAAAGAGTGCATAATGGTGGAAAGAACATATGGCTGTATCTGTTCAGATATCAAATAATACATAGCCACACCATTTCATATACTCTCTCCAATACAAAAGAAATATAGCACATATAGTTACTATGTCATGGTAAATTATCTGGAACATACATGAACAAACAAAAAATCTCAGAAGGGTGAATTAGCAGCAAAATCAAAAGAACACATATTCAAAGAAGAGAGTACCTCAACATCAGCATATATTCCAGGGAAAGATAAGCAACCTTCACTAAACAGTGTCATATTTTTTGAATACTTGATCACTCTTGGGTTTATAAAAACAAGTTCCTCCCCCTCACCGCGCTCACCAGTAGGATTGAAGACCATCAGATGAATATTAATCCCTACTTGAGGAGCAGAGATTCCAATGCCATCAGTCCTGCAGAAACGTACAAAGTACTGTTTACACTCCTGTGGATGCAAGTCACATCCCGGAAAGATTAATTGTTCTATAAACATGTCTGTCGCAAAGATGCATAAATGGAAGGCAATTTTTTTTCCAACTGCTATTGGTTTACAACAAAGGCCTACTTTAAGCCTTTATCTACTTCACTTGGCTATGAATGACTTGACCTAGCACTACAAAGATGATGTACTTTGGTGCATGCTTCTTGCAAATGGCATCATTTTGAAAGATGAGACAAGAGAAGATATTCACGCAAATCTGTAAGTTTGGATATAGATTAGGAAGCTAAAGGATGTGGAATTAATCAAACAAAGTATGGATATATGGAAAAGTAATAAGCTTAGCAACATAAAGTAGGTGGGGAGGTGAGGATATGGAATGAAATTCTACCAAAGAAGAATAATATATAATATTTGGATGGATAATTATGCAATTAATGACAATATTACTTATCAGAATAAAGAAGATTGGTTGAAGTGTAGTAGTAATTCAGGTATCCTCGGATGATTGGAGAATATCAACATGAAAAAATACCAATAATGTATATTGAGAACATTGAAACGGATACTTACCAAAAAAAAAAAGGATATCTAGTTGCATCTGTGGTCATACAAGAACATTTAGGAAACATATGCCACATGCCTTTCAATCTAAGGGGAGAAAGCAGCAAAGAATCTTGCAATGGAAGCTATATATATCACTGATTTGCAAAAGGCAATGAAAATACACCTAGGAAGCCCTGTGGTGGTGAATAAACAAATTGAGTTGGTAGTAAAAATATAGATGCTATTATAGATATGCACAACAGTATGGTTGCTCAACTATAACCCAGAAAATGAAGGAACCTTCCTTCTTTTCAAGAGCAAGGATTTTAAACCATGAAATAGCCTCTCCACAATCTGCATCACAGAAGTATGGATGATGTACATCTAATCTCCACAAAGCTAGCAACATAGGAAGCTGTACTGAACCGCCACCATTAACAATTAGTATGATAAGGTAATGGCTGCTGATAGAATTGTAGAAATGGAAAATAAGGATTTTACAAACATCACTAATTGATAACAAGACAAGAAGGGGGCTGACTCAGCTGATACAAGATTGAAGGAATTCAATAAATGGAGTGTATATGGCTGTCAAAGACTGCAGGGATTCAATTATCCAATTCTCAATTTCCATTACAATACAAGGACCAGATTGACAGACTGTAATAGTGATTCTCAACCCCCTTGAATATGGAATGCTCTCTGCGCTTTTCCATTCACAAAAGTCACACAACATCAGTTAGCCGCCATTTGATGGCAGGGTAGTAAATTCATGCTTAGGTACCAATCGCTCACGATCGGGTCAACTATATTGGAAAGCGTGGGAGACCCAAAGTACTCTCATCACCTATCTGAATTAATTAACCAAACACCTAATGTGCACTAGGAATGGTATACATTTCTCACTCCCACCAAACAAATTCAGACTTAATTGTCTACATAATAAGACAGAAAGAGGCCGGTTTAACGAAAATAAAAATAGTAAGGAAGGGTACTTACTTGTACATCACATTAAACATTTCATCAATCAACTTCTTCAGATTATCATCAAACGTATTGATTGGTTTATTTTTCGCTCTAAGTCTAGGATCCGGATACTCCACGATCTTTAGCGGCGGCTCGAAATACATATCAGCGGCTACGTCATATCAACCAATTATTAGAACTAAATGATCTCCTTCGAAATCCTTAGAAATGCATCGATGTAATGTTCAAACCGCAATTTTTCACTGTATTTCCCGGGGGACATAGACATGTAAACAGAACCAGAGTCTTTTCCTTCACAAATGTGACAATATTAACGGCGTGGAATTTGCTTACGTGAAGCGAAGTCTTCTCGTTCGAACGAGGCACTTCGTTTCGCCATGGCAAGGACACCGACAAATTGTGAATTGGGCGGTTTTGCGGGGAGGAACACCCGTGCGTGATGAGAGAGAGGGCGGAAACTCGAGAAGGTAGCTCGCAGTGTCAGGGAACGAGAGAAAAGTGGAAGGAAAGCTTGGGATATGGAAGTCGGGTACAGCCAAGTCGCATACGACATCGCCTCTGAAATTTCACTCAGACGAGAGTGGAGTCAGGGCGGTGCCTAGACGGGATTCCGCAGAAGTTCCCACGCTGCGCCGACGGTGGAAGGGGAATCGAAAATGGTGTTGCGGGTGGTCCCACGCAACCTCTTCGTCTAGCGCCTCCGCTGCATACATGGAATGAGGGGGGCCACAACGCGGGAACCCGTGCCATTAAATCGTTGGATGAAAACGATTCTACTATTCTTATTTTATATTATTAAATATAATATTTTATAAATTTTTTGAAATTTATTTTAAAATGATAGCGTATTAAAATATTTATATAACAAAGAATTAATTAAATGTATAATTTTTATAATATATTTTTTTTATTTTTTGAAATATTAATAAAATATAGGCCATGAATGAAACTCCAATTACTCATATTCACGGGATAAACACCCTAAATTTTTGCATACGTACATTAAGATTGTACTTTTTTTCCTTCTTTTTGGCCACATAATGCGTTCTTATTTTGAATTGGAAGGAACCACATTTATCATAAATATAATAGTTTTATCTTCTTAATAGGTATAATTGTTAATATCTAAAGTGGGACGTCTGATAAAGAATTCAGCTCACAATAAAATAGAGATTTAGTCGACCTACATATCCCAAAATTGATAGATGAGCCTATCGGTCTTACTCAAACAATTTACTTTTTGAATGAAGACGAAACTAACTCTAACTGATCGGAACAGACAGCTTTTTTCTCTTATCCGATTCAACGAACTCGATTGTCAGTCAGGAACCGCCAGCCGAACATCTTCTTATGGAACTGAATGGTTCCATCCTAATCTGTATAATAATCTAGATTTATGGCCACATCACTTTTAATTTTAATTGTATATTTTTAAAATAAATTATTATAATTTTAGCTTTTTAAAATATATATATTAATTAAATCAATTATTTTCAAATAATAAGATTATAATAATTTATTTTAAAATAAGAACTCAAAATAGTAAAATAAAAATCATCTATCTTTGTAAGTGATGTAACCCTCCTCAATACCTGTCATAGTATAGTGTCATGTAGTCCTAATTTTGTACAATACTATAAAGCAGGTGTAAGATTATTCCTTACCCCAAAAAAAAAAAAAAAAAAATTGAATACCTACAACTAATTTAAAGCATTTGGTACAACTTAAATTAGTACATATGGTACAAAAGACTACACTGAGTAATTGACTCTACTCTTATACCAACTCTCAAATTCCTGTTTGGAGAATTCACCATTCCCGACATTTATTTACACTATGAAAGAGGTATTATTCAGGTGACTTTAACATCAAAATAATATTATAGAAGATATTTTAATTTTATCGTTTCTTATTTTTATTTATGATGTACATAATTTACAATTTGGTGATTTAAAACTTGCTTTATATCATCATAAATCATATTCATATTTCAGATACACATCAATGTATAATGTGCTCAGAATCCACATGGATCACATTTATGAGATAGTAGGAGAAGGTTAGAAGGTCTAAGAAAACTAAGTGAGATCCTGTAAGAAGATTATGCCTATTATACTTTTCGACTTTCAAAAGGCAAATTGCTTAGGTTTGGACAAGATGGAGGAAGAACATCCATCCATAAGACGAAACCCACGTATGATATTTATGTGAGTGCACCGCTAAGAAGAGCAAAGAACTTTCTCAGTGAAAAAGGAAAAAGAACACTTGAAAAGGGAGAAGAGGAAAACACCTACAAGAGGAAGAGTTGGAAAAACTTAAGGAGACAGTGCCATTCTTCTTCCAGCAAAAGGAACATTGACCAATTACATGGTTTTTGGGCTACTCAAATTTTTACAGCGAAGAATTCACAAGCAATCAACCATGGACTGATTAAAGAGCATGGCAGATCAAGAAAGCAAATTAGTCCATGCCTTCACCCTTCACCTAAGATCTTGAACCACAAAATGTGGGGATAATCTAAAAGCATGTGCACCACTCAACCATTTGTTACTGAACTGGTGAATTTCATACCACAATGGAACTACATGGGTTGTGCCATACCTTCTTACGTTTTGTAGGAGGTCAAGTAACCATCTTAAAAGGTGAGACAACATACCGTATGTAAGCAGGAAGACATACCCATCAAAACTAACATCGATCTAATTTTCCCGAGGAACTGGAGAGCAACACTGCACTATATATAGCTCAAGGACTCAATTGCGATTGCTGCAGCACCATTGTTATACTGGGCTATTCACAAAAAGCAACAGAAAAAGAAAAGCACAATCCCCCACACGGATGGCCTTCTTACCGAAGGTTAACAAAAGCAACAGAAGAGAACCAAAAAAACATCTTTTTGAGTACTTGGTTTTCCTTCTCCAAAAACTGGAAAAGAATTAAGAGTACTGTGAAAAATGAACAATAGTCGAGTCATTAAAATTAAAATGTCACCCTTCTTCCTCGTGAGTGGGAAGGAAATAGTGGGATTGGGCAACTGAACATCCATATATCAGGCTGCGATTAGCATCTGATCAAGAGGCAATAATGAATTTAACTCAGAGAATGAAGAAATTTTCTACATGTATTGTTCCTGTTACAAATCTAATGAGCAATGAATATGAAGGGCAATCGAACACCCGTTCCCTGGTTTACAAGAGTAGGAATCTCATATATACCACTATGTACAGCATAAACATAAATAGAGACCAGCAAGTTGGCACGGGTCTTTAAGTCCAGATGCTCTGAGCCACCAGAAGGAGGTAACAAAATCATTAATTTTTGGAAGATGGGAAATTTCGAATAGAGAATGGTACTTTTCCAGGTTAAGAGATCACTATTCCATCTAATATAGCAAGGACTCCATCCCAAGGAATTATTATTGTGCGATTCCTGCTTCTTCGAGTGCAGCTGCAACAGAAGCAGAGGCCTCTTCAAGTGTTCGCTTCTTTTGCACCTTATTGAAAGCCTCTAGAATGTCTCCAACCTCCCAATCACTGTAGTCTTCCACCCCGATTCCACACTCAAGGCCAGCATTTACCTGTCAATACAACAGAAAGATGCTCATTTCTAGAGTATAAGACTACGGAAACCAAACCATGGAAACAAATAATACAAGGAACAAGTAGTGCAGTTGCAGTGCTTGGTGGAAACAATTACTGCAGCATTTTCTCAAGAATTAGATCCAGCAGTGATAACAAGATGTTACCATGGATGAAAATATTGGTATTGGTATTGATATTGGTATCAGCCATGGTAATATTAATATCAGCATATTAGACAATATATATCAGTATTAAATATATCGAATAGAAAAACATTTCTAAAATCATATGTTGACAGGACCGTATTAGCCAATACATTATTGATACGAAAAATATTGCAATATTGTTGCGGTTATTAAAGGGCCCTAAGACCAAAATATATTGGCTGATATTTGCATCAATTGATGCTCCTATCACAAGTGTTCATGATGACCCTCACAGGGCCCATCATGGAAGACCAGATTTAGACCATAAGGAGGGATGTCTTGAGTTTACCAAGCAAAAGGTCTCTTATCCGACATACTTTTTTCCTGGTTGTTTGGGGAATGAAGGTTACCGATGACCCAAAAATTAATAATCCTTCCTCAGGCACCAACTATCCCCAGTCACCCGTCCTCAAGCCCAAATAAAAAAAAGGGAGGGAAAGAAAATTGGGGGAGAGGGGGGGAACAAGGAAGATCCTCATAACAAGTGGGGGGGGGGGGGAAGACACACAACAGCCCCAACAATTTAAGCAGACGATACTTCCCCAAGCTTTAACCAAAATAAGTACTGTGCTTGCCAGATACATTAACTTCCATTCACACTCACTGGTGTTGCCACTAAGCACAGGGGGGCCACATTCGGTCAGTTCTGGCTAGATCAGGTTGGATTCCAGATATCAATCAAATCGAAAGGGCACATGATGGTTAATAAGAACAAGAGTTGTTGGACACACTCTCCCTGAGTAATTAGTTTACAGATAGAGATAAAGAATATAAAAGAAGTTCAAAGAGGTCTTAGTTTAAGTCATACCTCAAGACCAAAGCTAGGAACTAAGCTAGTTGGGACATACCCCAAGCAGATGACAAAAAGCACAATAGTGCAAGAGTAATCATTTCTGACCTAACAGAGCACCAGAACACAAAAATCAACTGGGATCAACAAAACTTATGAACATGGATCAAACAACCAATAAAACACAATTTAACAAGACATAAGGGCTGTAGTCCAGCAGGAAGGGGCTTGAATGCTTGGCCACTTTTTTGCTTGTTCTTGTTCTTGCTCCCTTTGCCAGTATGTGCAGATGATGGAACATGGGAAGAAATTTCTTAGTTACCTTGTTATCACCCTTATCTATCTGCATGGTTCAATCCCCATGAGACCCATGAGATTTGCTTGTGTGAAAGGAGATCACCAAATCAACTGAGGTGTTGATAGCAGAATCAGCCATGAGATCAATAATCTTCGGTTGCAAAACCTCCAATCTATGAAGCATAGGCACCAACATGGGACACGAACACGATACGACACCGACATAGCGACACGCTATTTTTTATAAATCAAGAATACGACACGATTGGAACATGTAAACTAAAATAATGGCTTATATATTTTTTTAATTGATGAATACTTTTATTTTATAATAAACATGAAATAAAAATATATATTTCCCGAATCTCATATAAAAAATTATAGGAAGAAAAGCCATATATAGGTTCGAAAGTGAAAATAATGTATTCAAAATCCCATTCTAGGGTTCGAAAACTAAAAAAAGGATTTCAAAATCAAATTCTAGGGTTTGAAAACAACAATATATACTAATACTTGACGGTTACTTTACCTTCATGTTCGACTTCTTTCTATCAAGCCGTATGCATCCTGTGGCTAAGAAAACAAGCCGTATGCGAGTTGAGAGTGTGAGAAAATTAGATGTGAAGAGTGGCGATTGGATTTTAAGTGAAAACCCTAAACTCTTCGACAGAATAGAAGTGAGGAATAGGAGTGATAAAACATGGGAAAAATAAGTGATTTTTAAATTTAATGAATAAAATCTGTACAGCTTTTATAAATTTATCAAAAAGCCCACAACATCTACAATTTACTAAATGGCCCATAATATTTTAAAAATTATAAAATTATTCAATATGTCTAAAACGTGTCTGAAACGTGTCGAAAACATGTCGGAATGTGTCTAAAACGTGTCGGGACGTGTCCGGAGTATGTCCAAAACGTGTTGAAATAAAAAAATAAATTAACATGTGTCGGAGTGTGTCCGACACATGTCCCAATGTGTCCGAGACGTTTCAATGTCTAATACATGTCAGACATTGACACTTTAAGCTCGAGAAATTGTCCATGTTTCCTAGTCTCCAATGTGGAAAGGCAATTAGCAATGGGGGCCAAAGTCTCCATAGTTCAGTCTAGATAGTACAGCTGAAAGTAGCCACCGTATTAGAACGAGTCACCAGCCTCGGGATGCTAGATGAACCATCACTAGAAATCAACTGGAATAGAATGCCCAATAGAGTGGTGCACAGGAGCCACATTCTTCATACACTTCTGTAAAGTATATCCAAAGAGCATGCATTCAGCACAAATGTGCAGTCCCAAATAGAATTCGACTTCATTATCAATGATAATATATGATCCATCCTGAGGTCCATACCAACCCTCAGCCTAATGCTATTTGGAAGGTGCTCAATAGCCCTAACCTCCACACACCCAGTATTGCCCACTCTTTCTTGAAAAATAGTTAGAGAATTTGCATAGAGCAGCTTGCAACAACACCACCAACGTATCTAACGTCTATGGGGCTCCCAAACTCAATAGGAATGTTACAGAATTCAACCCAAAGAGGAAGAGTTTTGTGTTCCTAGCTTCCTATTTTTACAATGCCATACCAATTTTCCAACACTACAAAACCAAAGGTCACCCAGGAAAAATCCACAAAACTCATATTTGTAATATTGAAAAAACTGCAGTGTAAACTTAGACCAAATCTTTTTTGCAACATATTCAAATATCATAAAGACCATCTGTTCTCCCCCAACATATTCAACCAGCATAGTGTCCATTTCTCAGCTACCGTTAAGCAATTTCCACAAGTGGCCAAACAACTTTGAAATCTTGCTCGACCAGAGGAAAAAATCCTAATATACCTTTGAGTTTTTAACCATCACGTAGAACTAGGATCGCACATGGGGAACCACATGCCCATCACAAGATTCAGCAAATTTACAGTTCCCAGCCCATGGGGATGCATAAAAGAAATGCTATGCCAGGAAGATCAGGTGCATAAAGGCCTTCTCACCAGAGAATTAGACCAAGTAAGCAGCCATTTTTCTTACTTTAGCAGTCCACCTTCGGCTCCTCTGGTGCCGGCTGGACAATATGCTAAATCTTGCTGCCTGTTTTCAACCACAGGAACCTCTCGTGTTACTCCATATTCAGCAAAACTTAGATCCCCTTTCAACTTACCTGGGGATGAGGGTACAGGCTGATGGGGGATAGATGCCCCTGCCCAATTTCTTTTCTCAAAGCATGGTGGTTCCGTTCGTCCGACATCTATACCACCGATTCAATAATCACCAATTCCAGGCCCAGAATGCCGTGACCAACCACTGAAATCTCCTTATCAGTACCCTCAGTCACCACCTCAAGCTGTTTGACTCATGACAAAGTTTGATCAAGTAATCAGGTTCAGGAGGTTCTTGCTGGGCTTAGGTTGCCCAATAGGGTATAAGCTGCTCTAACAAGAAATTATTGTTCAGAAAATTATTGTTCCTATTGTCATTGTTACACTCATCGCCATTTTAGTAGGAAATTATTCATAACTGCACCCTAGTCAAATCATTCTGTGATCCAATTTTCCCCATATGACAACAAAACTATCCTACTGAATCCTTATAGCCAAAAACATCATATTAGCATTCATTTTAGGTAAAAAACCGAACAACCCACCCGAACATCCAACATAAGGTTATTGGATGAACCCACAAATATAAGGACACAATCACTAGATCCATCCATTCAATAAATGACACGGTAGCAAAGCAAACATTTGACATATAACTCGAAACAAAATGATGCAAATGTTGACAAGCAGACTGCAAAGTTTTAATATATGAGACATTTTAGAATTACGAATGATTTTGATTACTTGAGATTTCTTTAGACTGTTAATTTTCCTTGTTATTTTTGGATAATTTAATTGAAAGACTATGCATCTTACCCTTCCCAGTCCCATAATTTCGGTGCCCCATCACTAGAGCACCTTTAATATTTTGAAATTTTTATCATGCCATGCTATTTTTGTTTCTTGTTTTACTATATAACCAATCAATGTTTCCAGTTTCTATTAGTGCATGGTACTGAACTGAATGCAGCAATTGAATGCTTCTCCCTCTGAAGTCCTCTCCTCTCTTTTGCATTTCAACCCCAAAATGAGAAGGTTGGTCATAGCTTGGGTGACATGCACAAATCTGTCATAGCTTGTAGGAGACAATAGAAGTAATTAGGTCATTAGCTTCCACATCCATCCACTTCAGATGGTGCTCTGTCATTCACCCAGCACTCTTGTTGACCTGCTCCAGTCCTTCCAGTGCATGTATTCCAGAGCCTGATGCATCTCTTTGCACAACATATAAGAGAGAGAAACATGCCGAGATTAGGCAGAAGATTGCCACGAGTAATGTTTCATATAAATTGGCTGGTGATTTTCCTCCCAGAAAAGTAGAGTTTCCAATTGGTGATTATATATCATGGCTCGTCCAGACCTAACAGTTAAGTAAAAATTCTGTCAAAAAGCTTCATGCCTGATCTGTAGTCCTCATCATGTTGTTATGAAACTTGGATCTGACACTTATTTACTAGAAATGCCCTACTATTTGACTATTAGTCTGATTTAATGTAGATTATCTTTTCCATTCGGAAGCACCTATATCCATCGGAGTTTGATGTCCCTTGGTTCTACAGGAATCTATATGCCTAAGCTTCCACCTCACACACTACATGAGGATGTGATTGAGAGTTATGTTGGATGATGAGATCAATTCCATATCTTCTGGTAGCCGTCATCACTTTGTCCAGACCATGATGATGCTTAGTTATTATATGTGTCCCGATGATTATGCCACATGGATGATTGAGGATGAGTTGAGTGCTATGATCCTGATCTTCCTTTATTCTAACTGCCCAAGTTGAGATCTTCCAGGTGGTGTAGAATGAGAATGACACAGATATTGGTAGGGAGACTTGAAAGTTTTATTATAAAAGGCATTTAGACTTCCAAAAGATTTAGATTCTAGGGGTTTCTTGAGACTGTTAATTTAGGTTATTTTCGTATGCTTTGTTATTTCATTTACTAGTTTGGAGTCTTTTCCTTATTTACGTTGGGTGTTATCTTACTATATAAACCAATCAATGATTTCAGTTTCATCAGTGAATGGCATCAAATTGAATGCCGCAGTTGTGTGTCTCTGCCTCTAAACTTCTTTCCTCTCATCTGAGTTCTCTCCTGTTCTACATCAATGAGCCAAACCAGTGCAAGTCAAGGCATGAATATTGATGCTTACGATTAAACAGGAATTTTACTCCAAGATCAGAATGAAGCAATGCAGATAGTTCTATCAGTTTTTTTCTAATAAAACATGGAGTTCAAAACAAGTTTGTACAGTAATCCAAACCACATGGAAGAACTTTCTTCAAAGAAAAATTTATGCAATTTAGCTTTAGGAAAATACCTCCTTCACAGCTTCCTTGACCCGTCGCAAAGAATCAATAAAACCAGTATAGACAATTTTTCTATTTCGCATAACTCGAATGCCACAACCTTGGACAACTTTTCCCTCTATCACCATGCATCCAGCAACACGACCACTCCCACTACTGAAAATGGCTCGGACTTCTGCCGCACCAATTGTTAATTGTTCCTGCATCAATATGAATCTCAGATTACAAACATCAAGCAATTGAGTTTAAGGCAGAAAAATTGTGAAGGCAAAAATTATTTGTCCTTTATCATACCACAACAAATGCCTAAAGGTAATCATCAAATATTGCAACCCACCATAACTTGAATGAATAGCAACACAGTTGTAATTGCCATGCTCTCACATTGAGATGACAAATTTCAGAGGATATTTTCTTCTTCTTGTTTTTTTCTTTTTCTCCTTTATTCCCCAAAATGAATGGTGTAGCAGTAAAAACAGAAAGACGCTGAGAGATAGGCCATCCAGTGACTTCAGTTTACAGTGACTTTAGATTGTATGCTTTGAAAGGAAGTGCACACAACCTCCTCAAGTCTGTGTTCCAGTATACAAGATTACTTTGCAGGTATTTTGCCTCAACCTTCCTAATCATGACAACACAAAGACAAAACAAAAGGTCAGTAACAAAATTTACCTCAACAGGGTCTAAGAGTCCTTCCATTGCATTTCGCACATCATCAATAAGTTCATAGATCACTCCATATATCCGAATTTCAATTCCTCTGTTATCTGCATAGCTTTTTACAGAACTGGGCGCATTCACATTGAATCCTAATATAATGGCTTTGCTCGCTACAGCAAGATCTACATCACTGGTCCTCACATCTCCCGCTGCTTGCAATAGAAATTTCAAATTCACGTTATCTTGTGGAAGAGCCTGTAGGGCTTGTCTGATTGCTTCAATAGAACCCTGTTAGAATGTGAGGAATAAACTTAATTAGTGGGATAACACCTTGATGCCAATAAAAGGGTGTCATAAATGATACAATTAATTTCTAAAACAGCAGAGATATCTTAAAAGTATAGTAGAGCTCCTTTTCTAAAGATAAAAAAATTGGTAGCGAAAATATATTCCATGCTAAAACCAATGAGTACATCCTCAACCACATCAAAAGAAATTAACATAACCACAGCAACAATATTACCACAGATAATCCACACAAAAGAAACAAGAACAACAGAAGAAAAATTGAGAAAAACAAAATGCAAGAAAACTAACAGGTCTTCATTTTGAAGGAAAAGGAACAAAAAATCAAGACTTCTTACTTCCTAGAATCCTTGCCGCAACAAAGCCTTCTATTGCCGGCTCTTAATGTCCTTAACATACAGGACATTACATGCATTGCATCCATCAATGAAAATATCGATATCGATATTGGTTGCATTTATATCGAGTATCGAATAATACGTATCGGATATGTTGGACGAAAAAAATTTTAAAAATCATAAATTAATAAGACTACATCAGCTGATATATTGTCAAAATATTGGTTATATCGGCCAATATTTTGATTATCAGTTACAATATCAGCTGTTTCAACCGATAAAGAAACATATTACGCTATTGTCGCAATATCAGGAAATATCGATATTGGGGGTCCCCAATACCAACACATGTCGCCCAATACATATTGCATCGGTCAATATTTTCATCAATGATGGTAACCATTACAATACGATTGTGATGCTAAGATAGCCCAATAGACACTAACGATACGCCCACAACAATATGACACAGCGATTTAAGGCTACGGTTCTCGTTCTTACCATTAATGACTTAAGATTCCTCAATTCCATCAGATTCAATGACTTTAGACTACTTCAACATCTTTGCCTTACTATCATTAAAACAAAATACCAGAATGAATACCAAGATCCTTCATTCCCTGAAGCACAAAGTTTAACACAATCTGAAAGTCCTTTGAACCAATATTGCTCCCCTTCACACCAAAATTCAGCAAGAAAATTACATCTCTTTCCTGATGAGAGGTTCCAAACTGAATGTTAGCATTCCCTGCAAAACTGAAACTCCTTCCCCCTTCCCATATCATCTTTCTCAGTGTGTTGGGAATCCATTGCAAACATAAATACAGACCCAAACCTTCATACATTCATCACACTTTCCAAGCCATCTTCAATCACATCTTGATGACTGTATATTAAGCATGCAATGCTCAGTTTTCAATATTGAATTACGACATTATTGATATAATTTGGGTCAATTTAAAAATAATTGCATAACAAAAATTTGAAGAGAAATTAGATTATTTGGAATCAGACCTAATATTTGAGGGGCGTCTGTCTTGTGCTTGTGCATGTTTGAGGCATAAGCCACACGCTTGATGTGGGCCTCTAGGATGCTCATTGGGCATTTGTGACAAAATGGTGGCACCCGAGACACGCTTGAGGTAGCACTTGTGCACAGTTTAAGTAGTGTTGGTGCTTGTGTTGATGCTCGTGCATAAATGAGACGGAATGTTAGCATTTAATGCGGTACTCATACATGCCTATGTAATGAAGCAGCACCAAATGTGCGCCTGTCCGATGCTCATGCGTTGATTGTAGTATATATACACCCGCATAACTATGTTGGTCATTTTACGCAGGAAAGGAGAGAGAAGAGAAAAAGAGAAGGGAGAAGAAGAAGAGAAAAAAATGGGAGAAAAAAAGATTTTAGCACAATTTTGTGTCAGATTTATTAAATTAAAAGT
Source organism: Nepenthes gracilis (assembly GCA_033239525.1). Lineage (NCBI taxonomy): Eukaryota > Viridiplantae > Streptophyta > Magnoliopsida > Caryophyllales > Nepenthaceae > Nepenthes > Nepenthes gracilis. The sequence continues at coordinate 1,005,060 of BSYO01000006.1, read as the reverse complement.
AGAAGGTAAGTATTTTAAACCCGTTCTTTAATCTATTTTGTATATCCTTCGATTTTTGTTTATGTTTCTTATTTAATTGTACATGCATACCACCTTTTCCATCCCTACTTTGAATATTATTACATGCATATGATTTTCAACAAAGGATTTAGAGTTTTGTTTGATTTTACCGAATGTTTGAGAGTTTTGTTCGATTTGTACAAAATAAGTAGATATTTTGAGACATTATGTTTATTTATGGAAATAATTGTGAAAGAAAGTCATAAAATTTGTGTATTTGGTCTTACACATGATATTCCATAAAAGTATTTCGGTACATATTCTATTTTGTCTCGATATGAGTTTGTACTTTTTTACAAGATGGAAAATTTTCCTACCCTCTCAAGGCAGTTTGCAAGTTGTCTTAGAGACCTTTCTTGGAGCAAGGTGACCAGCTAGATGTTCAAATGCAAGGATCTCTTGGAGATGGGTTGTTAGCTATTATTTAGCTTAAGCATTTATGAAGTTAGTCATTACACTATTTCTATTTTCTGCTGTATTTTTAGACAATGGCCCAGGGAGTTTTGGTTGTTGGGAATTTGTTCCCTTTCCTTGTAATGGATGCTGGGCATTTGATGTCATTAGTTGACAGTTGATTATTTCTATATGGATTTTCTATATATTTTGGGATGTTATGTTATTTGGAGAGCTCAACGTCGTGATCCAGATGGCCTATGATGGCCTGACCAGCCCAAGTCGTGAAAGTAGCTGATTTCCTGCGTGGAAGGTATTCTTTGTTGAGTTCCATGGGGTCCAAAATTATGGGGTTTAAAGTGGTGGTGGAGTTGTATGAAGTTGCTATGATTTCGGTTCAATTCAGAAAGCTCACTCAAAAAGAATAGTTGATCATTTCTTCTTAAAGGATGGTTTCCTCTTCAAGGATAATCATCTTTGCATTCCTCAAAGTTCTTTAAGGGAGTCTATTATTAGAGAAGCACATGGAGGTGGAGTTACTGGACACTTCATAAAACATTTTTAGTCAAGACTGATTAGTGATTTTGTGTGTACTGTGGTACGATGTGTAACTTGCCAAAAGGCCAAATGCATTGGAAAGCATTGTTTATAAACTCCTTTTCCAGTTCATCTATTTCCATGGAAAGATGTTGGCATGCATGGACTTTGTTTTGGGGTTGCCTAAAACTCAAAATAAGGATGCCATTATGGTTGACGTTGACAGCTTTTCAAGATGGTACATTTTAATGCTTGTACTAAAACATCTTATGCTTATTATCTTGCAAATCTTTAGTTCGAGGAGGTTGTTAAACTTCATGAAGTTCATAAATCCATAAACTCATGTAGTGATTCAAAGTTCTCTAAGTCACTTTTGCAGGGCACTTTGGAGAAGCTTGGAACTATGATCCAATTTAACACTCCTTGTCATCTACAAGTAGATGTGGTCAAACTGAAGGTATTAGTAACTCTGGGAAATCACTTCATGAGCTTGATGAAAAAGAATGTTAGGAGTGGTATTTGGTCTTGGCTCAAATTAGATTTGTTTACAATCTTTCTCAAAGCTATGCTATTGCGTGTAGTTTGCAGTCACTTATGGGCAGAATCCCACTAGCCCTTTGAATTTAGCTACATTACCAATTAATCATAATTTGTGTGTGTGTGTGTGAAAATGCTAAAGAAAGGACCAAATTTATCAAGAAGATGCATGGAAAATTCAACATCACAAAACAAACAAGCATAAAAGAGCAATAGAATTCAAGGAGGGAGATCTTCTGTATTATAAAAGGAAGGATTCCAGGCAAAAAACCTTCCAAAATCCAAACTACTGCCTAGAGTTGATGGTCCTTTCAAGGTCTTCCAACATGATGGAGAAAATTCCTAGAATGTTGAGCTACCAGGAGATTATGATGCTTCACCTACGTCCAATGTTTTGACCTTTCTCCCTATCATGAAGAGGAAAGTTACATAGACTTGACGTCAAGTCCTAATCCACCGGGAAGCCTGACACTGATGCTAAGTCACTCCTAGTCACATCCAAATTGAGCCCAAATTTCCAATCCAGGTACAAATATTGGCTAGGTATTATTTGATGTGTTTAAAAAACCTGTACAATTGAATATCATTTCATTCCAAGTATGATCATAACACATAATGAACTCAATAAATTGGTGGCATTGGAAAACTCTTGAACTCTTGCATCAAATACCTCAAAGGCTAGGTAGAGGGAAACTCCCAAGGGAGTTATTGCTTATTGCTAAAAACTAATCAGAATTTCATTTTGGGGACTCAAATAGAATTATTACAACTCTTGAAAATTGCCTTGTGCTAGAGCTATGAGATTAGCTTTAGTTTCTTCCTTTTTCCATGCTTGGAGGGATGCACCAAGTTAGTTCTATAAGTATTCTGATTAGGGACAATGTAAGGTAAATGTTGGCTAAGCTTATGAATGAAAATTGAGCCTTGAGCTTCTTTATCTACTTCTATATCTATTGGTGGATTCTTAAGTGGTGAGATTCTTTTTCCATGCCTCTAAAGACTGGTGAGCTGAGTGATCAGCTTTGTATCTCTAAAGAGTGGTAAGCAACTATCCATTTTTTTGTGTTGTGGGTCTGATTTATTACATCCCAAACCGATCTGGTATCATGTATCTTCCATCTAAATAAATATTTAATATGGACAAAATCTTCCATCTAAATACAAGTATTGCATTTACCATTGAACAGTGAACTATAACTGTTTAAGGGGAAAACGAATCTTATGGTGTGAACTATTCAAGCAACTTCCAAAAGCTACCATATACAAAGCATAGAGAAAAGCCTCACCCAGATATTATTGACATTTTTTGTTCTATAGTAAGCATAATCAATACACCTACCTGAACATCAACCTTCAAAACAATATTCAGCTGATGCAAGTCCAATCCAGACACCTTCCCAACTGAAATTGCTGAAGCTAGAGATGAGAGTGTCACCTTCCCATCCCCAGCCTTAGCTGCAATGCGGTCATTTCTTATGGTCTCTGCATGGGACTCTGCCTTTTCACGTGCAACATCAAGGGAGCTAACAACCTCAAACTGCTCGCCAGCATATGGAACAGTGTTCAGTCCAATGACCTTTAAGTAAAAGGCAAAAAATTATCAGACAAAGGATTAATTTAAAAAGATAGCAGAAAGTATAAGGTTTGTAAAAAGGCAAAAATAATACAAATGAAGCACATTCAAGTGAATAGCCAGATACACCAAGATCTATGACAGGATTGTTTCAAGGGTGATAAACAATGCATCTGCCGCCTTAACTGTTGTCCTTTTTCTTCACTCTTTCTTTAAGCAAAAACATAAGTCCAAAAACATTTTAGAAATAAAAAAATAAGCAGTTCATGACTTGCCATAAGATATAAATCCATTTGATGCAAAGTCCTCTTAATGCTAAAGGAAATGTCATGCTTAAATAGATTTGGCCCTAAAATATCCATCACAAAGATGCCTCTCCAATCTCCCCCACTGGTCATTACCGACAGAACAATTAAGCAGAAACTGGTTATCATTGCAATTATGCAACATATAACAGAAAAAACCTGCACTGGTGTAGATGGTCCAGCTTCATTTACTTGATTGCCTCCATCATCAAACAAAGCCCGCACCTGTTCATTGAGAGGTCAGATTTGTACACTATTATCAAATGCAACCATCAAAGCAGCAAAACTATTACTACCAACCTTTCCAAATGCTTCACCACAAACTACTATATCCCCCCTTCTTAGGGTTCCATTCTGCACAATAAATGTGGCAATTGGTCCTTTTGATTTATGAAGACCAGCCTCAATGGCCGTTCCTTTTGCACTCCTATGAGGATTGGCCTTCAACTCTTGCAACTAGAAAATAAAAATGGAAATGCCATTACTAAAGTATTCTGGAAAGTAATAACAATCAGTTAAAAATCCCAAAATGATTGAAGAAAATATTAGAGAAAAGTAAAAAAAAAAAATCAGAAATGCTTGAAGAAAACATAATGGCAAAGTTTATTAAGGAAGATATAGCCCATCAATGTCTGTATCATCACAATAATAATGACATAGCAATCTGTCTATTATTAAAGGGTGGGCCTTGCACAATGGTAATTTTGCACTACGTGACTGGGTGGTCATTAGTTCAAACTATAGAAACCTCCCTGTATTGCAAAAATATGTCTACATATATCTGACCCTCCCTAAAACCTGCAAATGCAGGAAACTTCATTCACCGGTTACCCTTAAATATGTCTAATCTTAAACGTTTGTTTAATTTAGCTGATGATTGACAAGTCATAGGTGGTAAAAAAGGTTTAATAGCATGGTATACCAAAAGGCAATCACACTCACTTGAGTACTGCCATGAAGTATCAAATATATAGCATTTAGCATCATTTAACACTGTCCAATAGAAGGTAAGTGATAACAAAAGTGCTGTGCCAAAGAAATTATATAGACAAATTATATTGGGCCTAAGTTTCACTCCAAATATGACCCAGCCCTTTTATGGATAGATGAACAAAGGCATGTTAATTGGGTACAAAGGTATATGAGATGTCAGCTTGAACGACTATACATATGCATGTAATATATAATCATTAACCCATTTGAAAAGAATTTGCACGACAAATCAAGTTGTAAGAACCTATTCTATCCAATTTTGCCAACTGCCAACTCAATTTCTCTTGCCATTATTGATCAGGAGAAGGAAAAGGAAGGCCCTGACACGAATTTCATAACAAATTGCTAGTGAGGCTAAAAAGAAGACAAGTTCACCTTTTCAGTCCAAGAAGAAAGGCAAAACCTAAACTACCAATAAAAAACTTTTACTAACCTCCGCAACAAGCATGACTGTTTCCAACAAATCATCAATATTGTCACCCTTAAGAGCACTTATCTGTTGTAAAAGGATAGAGAGAGAACATCCATTAAGGAACAGAACCACATAGGAAAATACAAACACAAATTTTATGGAGCACTTGAAGACCTGAACCATAGGGATGTCGCCACCCCAGTCTTCGGGCATCAAGCCAATTGATGAAAGCTCTTGCATCACATGTTCTGGCCTAGCACCATCTTTATCTATCTGATTGGACAGAGCTAAGGAAATTAAAATCCAAATTACAGAGTACATTTAGCAATAGGTGTTGTCAACAGCATGCACAAATACCTTATTTATTGCAATTACAATTGGTACTCCAGCTGCTTTGGCATGTGCTACGGCTTCGATCGTTTGAGGACGGGCTCCATCATCGGCAGCTACGACAATTATGGCAATATCTGTCACTCTCGCTCCACGAGCCCTCATTGCCCCGAATGCCTAGAGAACTCCCAAAATTATATTTGTACAGAATAGGAGATGAAAAAAGCAACAGAAGATGCAAAATAGCTGGAATGATGATACTTACAAACCACAAATTGAAGTTTATATTTACCTCATGACCAGGAGTATCAAGAAAGACACATGGCTGCAACTTGCCATCAACAGGAAGCAACACCTTATATGCCCCAATTCCTTGTGTAATCCCTCCTGCTTCTGAAGCAGCTACCTTCAATGTTTAGAAGTCAGGCTCGAACTGTGGGATGTGCATTCTATACGTAAACACTATAAGTGGCCATCATAAATGCTACTTTCTGCACAGTTCTTAAGTCTTAATCACACCATCAGCTAAAGATCCACAATGATGAGACATGATGACCAAACAATCCAAACAAAATCAAAAATCATAATTGAATCATATTTCAAGCTGCATTAATTTAAAAAAAAAAGATCATGATCTTAAGCTTCAACAGTTACCTTACTCTTCCGTATATAATCCAGAAGGGATGTCTGCCAAGTAGAAAATATACAGGACATGTTAGAAATATTGGCTTGTAAATAATACAAGCTGTATATAGATGACCAATAAGAAGAATTGATATCTTCACCTTTCCATGGTCTACATGACCCATGATAGTGAGGACAGGAGGCCTTGCTTCTAGCTTGTCCAGGTCATCTTCATCAAGAATTTCAGTCTTTCTTGCCATTTCTTCTACTTTAACAGTGGTCGCATCTACAGTTTCCACATCATACTCCTTGCAGATCATCTTCACCATGGCTTTATCAACGGTCATCACTCCATCAGTTTTGATCCCCTTCGAGTAGAGAAAACCAAGAATCTCACCTTCACTGATTGCCAAATTGTAAGCTAATTCTTCCGTCAACATACCCTTTTCACCAACCTCTAAAATTTTAACCTTTACAGGAGCTGCTTCCTTAGCTGCTTGGAGTCTGGCAGCCTTGCGACTTGCTTTACTCCATTTCCGCCCTTTCCTTGCCAGTATGGCACCAGGAATAGGCAAATTTAACTGTGTTGTTTCTTCATCAGCAATCTCAACATCATCGATTTCATCAGCTACACGCCTTCGTGGCCCACCAGATGAGGCAATTTTCTTGCGGTAATCATCTTTAAACTTCCCAGAAGGAAGCTTTGTAGGTTTCGATGGAACAATAACTGCTTCAGCAATCAAGGGATCTATTACAGGTTTCTTTGTCGCAAATCTGTCGACCAAGATTGGCTTCCGCTGCTTTCCCTTTGCAGCCAGGTCATTTCCATCGCTAGCGGATGACTTTGTAGCCGCACCAACATCCTTCAAAATGACAGGCTTTTTCAATGTTGGTCGAGTTGCAACAGAAGGCTTTGCTTGTAGCTTAATCTCGGCTCCCTGCAGCGGGGGAGAAGGTCTCACAGGAACAGGGGTTTCAGGCTGTACCTTCCCATCTTCCCCATTCCTAAGTTCCACTTTCTTATCCTTCATAATGTTAGGAAACTCTTTGACAACCTTTGGTCCATTGGCAATTGAGTTCCCTTTCCTCCACACACTCTTGGTTATCTTAGACCTTTGACTTGCTGACACATTTACTGGCCTAACATTTCCGGACGAAGGGCTTGCACCAGCATCTGGTTTATTTTCAGGGTAGCTGCCTTCTCTACGGTCCAATTGTCGCAACCTCAAACCTTCTAACTTTTCAGCCTTCTCTAATACCTCATCAAGTGATTCAATAACCTTCTTCCTCTCTTCTACATCCTCAACCTTTCCAGTTTCTGAGTCTGCATCAACCTTTGATTGGTGCCAAGGCACTGAGTTCACACCTAACTGGGGTTTTGCTCCAGACTTGGATTTTAACACTGCCTTCGGAGCAGGCTTGAGGATGAGATCAGCATCCTCATCTTTTCTCTCCCTATACGTACTTTCAAGAGAAACAGCATTCCCTTGTTTCGAAACGTGATCAGTTACAACAGAGTATCTACACACAGGTATGTAGAGGAATCTCTTCTCTCTACCTAAACGACCAAAACCGCAACAGCAACCTCTTATAGGTAGAGAACCTCCCTTTAATGGAGAGGGGGATCTTACTAGAGACAGGGATACTTCAAAATTCGTTGAGGAACTGGCTCCAGAGCAACCCAAACTCACGAGGGAAGCCAGTGAAGACATGACGATATAAGATTACCTATCCTAACACGATCAGCCTTAAAATGATCCTACTTTACGACACAAAAAAATCACCCAATCAAACATGACGCACTCAAAATTAGTGAAATCCACATAATACTGAAACAACCCTTCATCTTTCCTCGTTGCAAAATTGTACCAATTGGCAAATTTTGTCACTAAGCAAGCAGTTGAAACCAATTCGGGACAAAAGAAAATTTAGATTCTGGGCGTTTTCCGTTACTGACGGGGCAATGAAGATTCAAACGCCTGCACTAAGAATATAGGCATACAGCGTTGTGCTTGTATGTATGTAAATATGAGAACAGAAAACGATTACAGAGTATGAACCAGAGAAAATCGCACCTCAAGAGTTTGAAGTAATCGTGTGGTGAGAGAGAGAGAAAGAGGAACCGAGCGATGGCCGGTGTTATGGGTTGGGAAGTGAGGGATGGAGCTTACATGTGCCCTTGTGGCATTCTCTCTACCTGACGTTACACTCTTGCGATAAGGCTTTATTTCTCACCCAAATTCACCTCACGTTCCGTACCCTTCTTCGCTCAACTTCTCCGTTTTAATTCCATACGACGCTCCACTCAGCAGGGATGAATATTTATATTTAGAACCACACATTTAAATAAAACAAATCAAATCATAAATAATGACTTGGAATATGTGGTTTAATTTTTTTTATCAAAGTTGTATTTTTAATTTCATTAGAATTTACGAATTTAAACTCAAATAGATTAAATCAAATTATAGGCAAAGATACACACGTTGGGTCCTATGTCCTGGCCTATGAAGAATTTCCAGGCCCCTGAAAAGATTAGAGGCCCACGAGAAGGATAATAAAGCCCGCGCAGGACGACGAGCCCAGCCGAGTCACCAGGAAACGTGTGCAGAGCCACACCGCAGAAAGGTGACGGAATTGCGGCGCATTAACGCGCTATCGGCGTAAAGGCGGAAAAGCCGCCCAATGGAGAAGAAATGAGACAAGATAACGGCTAATACCACGCCGCCTACAGCAAATGCCAATCCTCGTTCCGGGAACACCAAAGCGTGGCGGCGCTAAAGGATCACAGCCACGCGGCAGTAACGATCGGCCGACATAACCAGTGATCCACGACAACGACTAGCGGCAAAGGAGCCCTCACAACGGATATCTTGGCGCCCAAAGTCCAATGGGGAGGGACCTATAAAAGCTCCCACTCCCCGCAGAGAAATAGATCCCCGATTTTCACTGGCTACGATCACTAAGACTCAAATTCTGATCCCATACTCTCTAAGCAAACTCACAAAGAAGCAAGAGCTGAATCGGAGAGTGACTCACTTCCATTTGGTATAAGCTAGCTCGCTACTACTCCCCAATGTCTTCTCAGACTACGGAAAAGTTAGCCACCCATTGCGGTGCATCAAGGGAGCCAGGCCTCCCATCACCTGCTCACTGCATTCTCCACATCATCATTCACGCATCTCTCAAGCCATTACAGCATTCATCCGCGCACCACTCTTAGCGTGCACCATTTCCGTTCATTGCAGGAATTTGCTGACTTGAGCGTCGGAGCGGCCTCGGTGGGAGAAATTCTGCCGGACCCCTAACCTCTTGTTTGTTGTTTGTGTTGTGCAGGTCCAGGTTCATAGAGACGGAGACCGGACCCTTCTCCTGACACCACCACGTGTTAGGAAATCCAAAGGCTCTCTCATCCGTAAGGCAACCGGGGACCCGGGACGCAACAATACGTATGTATTAAACCTAACTTTCTAGTATAATTAAATATTTCTATATCATATACATTTTTACTGTGTTTCTTTTAAAAGTTATAAAAGATTGGAGAGCTCTTATTTTATTGAAATCAGTCATATTACAAGTAATAATTCCTCATAAGCTATGGGTGTTAAATCTTTTTCTAAAAAAAAATTCATCATGCAATATTTATTTTTATAAGCACTATATTTATATTATTTTTAATATAATTTTCATTATGATATAAGATATTTCTTATCTGAATACTACATACTGGCTTTAAATTAAACATTAGAACTTGTTTGTCCATGATTTATTTTTCACTTAGAATGTTAATTTCTTTTAATTTTTAATTTTGCTATTATTTTTATATTTATTACATTATTTTGTAACAAGATTGAGATATTATTAGGTTAATATTACAACTTATTTACTTTAATTTTTGGGTAGCATATGTTGAATTAAGAACCATTTAAAGCAAACGAACATGCTAATTAGTGGCTTGAAAGGTTTGCTTTAATTAAGAGTTTTGTTTAATTTATTAAAAATTCAATCCTCCTGTGCTTTGTTGTGAATTATTCTCCAATCTACACTTCCTCGCGAGCCTTATCTATGTTTTTGATGGGTAGAGAATTCCCATGACCGAATCAAGGAACCTATTTTCGCGAATTGAGCTCGCATCCCAAGAGGCTTACAAGACTGATTTGGCCCAATAGACTAAATTAGCCCAAGAAACTCGAGGACTTTAATCCATGACCCAAGAAGCCGAAAGAGCTGAATTGGTCGGAGATACTGACTTAACTTTTGAAATTCGAGGACTCCATAAAAGACCAAAGACTCCAATAGAGCCCCGAGGACATGACGCGGAAGATATGCCTCCAAGAACCTAAAAACTTGCTGCTAAGCAAGCCCTCAGTAGAAGCACGAGGACGTTTGTCACCAAACATTCGCGGACGTGACAAAGGCTAAAAGACCTTGATGAAGGCGATGACATTTGGCGCTAAGAGCCCGCAAACTTGATGAGGCCAAAGTTTTCATCAAGGATACAGACTCTGATAAGTCTCTAACGGCGCAAGCGTAGAAATGAAGCTTAGGATAACCAAGAATGCCAGCTCAGATTATTAACTTTCACAAAGGGACGCATGATCTCTACAACACGTGATCTTCATAGGGAATGATGGCCTGCAAAGTAGGCATGATCACTGTAGAAGTGATGTCTCACAGAACTAGTCCGCATGCACGTAATCTTTTTGACACGGCAAGATAAATTTGCAAAGTTGGTAACATGATCCACCATACACGCCACCTCCACATGATTGTTCCACGCAGGAGGACTCAACCACTATATAAAATTCACTGTGTACCTAACAAAGAGGACCAAATTTACTTCACTTGCATTTACGGCTATAGAGAGAGAAAAGGCAGCCTACTCACACTTCCAACCGAGAGAACACTTGTGTTTGTAAAAGTGATCCTTGAAATTCACCATACACTTTGTTTTTTCCCCTTTATACTTAAACACTTGATTAGTGGAATCATTCTAAGACTGAAAATCTCATAATTTTTTCCTCTCATTTAGAAGAGTGCTCTCCACGTAAAATGTCATGTGTCACACTCTCTCTTCCTTCTACTTAAACTCTATATTTGTGTTGCTCTACATTCCAGTCCTCGTCCGTACAAAAAGTAGGAACCGAGAACGTAACATTTGGCGCCGTTTGTGAGAACTGACTAAAAGTCATATTAACACACTTTCTGAGGAACTAAAAGCTGAAAAAATGGTGAATACCAAAGCGCAGATCATTGCCCATGTCAGAGAAACTACTTCATGTGGCAATGGCCAAGTTGCGGGTATCAGGATAAAGGAATATCCTAATCCATATGTCCTAGTGCTGGCCCTAACGATGGACGATATCTCAATGGCCGTTAAGACCCTTTGCACAAAGATAGACGAGCAACAAAAGGGAACACCATCCAAGGCCTCTCAGGTTGCTACGTCCCAAGGGAGGGCAAGGGGAAAAAGCACCCCTCAAAGCAAGCTGGTCAGCACAAGGATCTCGGGACGCAAGTTACCTGGAGCAGTAAGGCCCCGTCGCGCCTTCAAAGTCGCTTGGGTCCTCGAGTTCAGGAGGAGAGCCCAGAGAGGCAAAATTCTCGCTCTTTACAAGAGCACCCCGTACAAGAGGTGCCCCCGTGACGAGATCCCCCAAAGAGTCTAGAGCGACCCAGAGCCGTAAGCTGCTTAGGACCCCTACGAATTGAGGAATTACCTTAACGAGAAGAAGACGGTGGCTCCACCTCAAGTGGAGAAGAAACTCGAGAAGGTTTGGCGTCGAGTTTTTGACAACAACGATGGAGGAGCTGCTGATTTACACAGATCTCCATTTACGATGGAGATCAAGGCGAGGTAGCTTCCCCAAAGTTCAAAATGCCAAATCTCGATGTATACAATGAAAGCGCTGATCCAATGGATCACTTCCGTGAGCATATGAGCCTTCAAGGCTTAAATGAGATGATAATGTGTTAGTGTTTTCCCATGACGTTCAAGGGTAATGTGAGGATCTGATTCTATGGGCTGCCTACAGACGCCATCGACTCATTCAATGAGTTAATAGAGATCTTCCTCTCCCATTTCACTTCCAGTCGGATGATCGAGAAATAACCATGGCATCTTACTCATGTGAAGCAAGGGGCCAGGGAGAGCCTGAAGAGTTTTCTGTCCTACTTCATCATTGAGGCCAAGTAGATCTCAAAGCCGACGTTGGAGTTAACCGACCGCATTCCTGTCTCACACGTTGGAGGGAGGAAACTTTTTCAAACACCTCGTGCACAAGGGTCCTCAGACGTTCAGGGAGGTCGAGTCCATAGCGAGAACTTACATTGCAACAGAGGAAGCAAACGACGCGAAGAGACCCGTCCAGGTGGAGAGTCTCCCCCCGATGACCATGGAAGGAAAAAGGAAGCACGAAGACCAATAAGGCTCCCGGGTGCCCAAGAAGCAACAAAAGTTCGAGTAGACCGTTCATAGGGAATACAGGCCCTTAAATCTGACTCCCTTGAACGACTCACGTACCAATATCCTAATGAAGATTCATGATGAAAAATTCTTAAAGTGGTCCAAAGCGTTGAAGAATCCCGAAGGTGGTGACCAGTCCAAATACTACCATTACCATCACTACAGGAGTCACGGTACTGATGACTACAGAACGTTGTAGAGAGAGATCAAAGAGCTGATCAAGAAAGGTCACCTCAATAGTTTTCTGTAAATACCGAGTCAAGCTTCCAAAGTAGTAGAAGATGGTGAGGGTGACCATCCGAGGAATCGAGTAGCCGCAGGAGTCGTGAATATGATATCGACTCGCCCAACTAGAAGAAACATTCGGGAGGATCCAGCGACACAATAGAAGAAGCCTAGGGTAGAACCTAGGGACGAAGTCATTAATGTTTATAACAAATATATGGCTCATGTAACATTCTCTATTCTGACTCGTTAACTGTAACTGTACTCATTTCTAATTTAGAGTTAGACTATCAGATGAAACGAGTGTTCATTAATAATGGAAGTTCTCAAAATTTGCTTTACCTTGATACCTTTTCTAAATTAGGACGCAAGGGAAGCCAAATGATGACTATCAAATGACCCCTCTACGGAGTGGACAATGAGCCAGTACCAGTACAGGGAGTCATCCAATTTGAGGTCACATTAGGGACCTATCCGAAAATAGCAACGAAGACTCTTTCTTTCTTGGTAGTGGACCTCTTGTCGGTCTACAACGCTATCCTTGGACGTCCTTACTTGACTGTCTTCGGAGTAGCAACTCAATCATGTATCTAAAGATGAAGTTTTCCACGCTATACGGGATTGGGGAAGTCCTCGAGGATCAAGCTGTCGGATAGACATGTTATCTGTCCCAAGTCACGCAGATGCTTTTTCCTCAACCCATTAAAGACTTGGACTTTCGCGACGAAACGATGTTGCAGTAGGCCGAGTCTGGAGAAGCAATTGACCCAGTCTCTTTGAATCCTAGAGATCCTGAGAAAAGCGTCCAGATATGAAGTTCACTACATCAGCCTTTCTAAAACCAGCTCATCAACTTCTTATGGAAAACTCTGATGTCTTTGTCTGGATACTAAGCGATATGCCAGGGATACCGACTGAAATAATGATCCAAAAATTAGACTTCGATCCCAGACATAAGCCCATCCTACAAAAGAGAAAAAATTATTCCGTGGAAAAGTTGGTGGCTATACGGGAGGATGTAAAGAAACTTAATGACGTTGGATTCATACGGGATGCTGTAAAGAAACTTAAGGACGCTGGATTCATACGGGAGGTGTGTTATTTAGACTAACAGTCCAATGTCGTGATGGACAAGAAGAATAACAGGAAGTGGATGATGTATCTGGACTTTACAGACGTCAATAAAGTATACCCGAAGGACAGCTTCCCACTTCCAAGGATCGATTCACTTATAGACTCGACATCTGGATATGAGTTCCTAAATTTCATTGACACGTACTCGGGTTATAATCAAATAAGGATAAGCCCCGATGACGATGAGCACACATCGTTCACGATGGACCAAGGAACATACTGTTACGAAATCATGTCTTCGACCTCAAGAACGCTTGTACCACTTACCAAAGACTCATAAATAAAATATTCGAAAACCAAATCGGAAGGAGCTTGGAGATCTATGTAGACAACATGCTCATCAAAAGAAAATAATAGACCACCACATCCAAGATCTGACGAAACCTTCACTGTCTTAAAAACACACCAGATGAAGCTCAATCCAGCCAAGTGTATATTCGGAGTAACATCAAAAAAGTTCTTGAGTTACATTGTTTTACACCAGGGAATCGAGGCAAATCCATAAAAGATTAAGGCAATCTTTGATACGAAATCCCCTCAAACCATGAAAGAGGTCCAGAACTCACTGGGAGACTAGCAACACTGTCTCGCTTCTTGGCTAAGTTGGTCGAGAAGTATCTATTGTTTTTCAAGACTCTGAGAGTGACAAAGACTAACGATTTTCAATGGATGGCTGACTGCAAATAAGCCTTCTGAGGACTCAAGGGGCATCCTTCAAAGCCCCCTCCATTAATTTCCCCCCAACCAAGCGAGAAGTTATATTTGTACTTTACTATATCCGAGACAGGCTTTAACTCAGCCTTGATTCGACAACAGTACGATAGGCAACAGCCTATGTACTACGTTAGTAAAATCTTGGTTGATGCTAAGACAAGATACTCTCATGCAGAGAAGATGGCTCTAGCACTGGTGTATTCCGCTCGAAAATTGAGGCCATATTTTTAAGCACACAAAGTAATCGTCCTGACCAACCAGCCCTTGAGAGCGATTATGCAAAAGCTAGAAATATCGAGACGGTTGGTCAAGTGGGTCATTGAGTTGGAAAAATTTGACATAAAGTTTCACCCGATACCAGTTTTAAAAGGTTAAGTTTTGGCAGACTTTATTCTCGAGACGACACCAACTCTGGAGGCCTTGGACAGTTATGATGCTAAAGAATCACACAATCTAGCAGTCTAGACTCTACATGTGGATGGCTCTTCCATGAAGGATGGTTATAGAGTTGGCGTTGTATTGAGGACATCTGAGGGATCAGAGATAAAGTACTCGATTGTCCTCGGGTTCTTAGTAACCAACAGCGCCGCAGCGGAGTATGAAGCCTTCCTTGTAGGACTACGGTTAGCAACGGAATGCTCTACCAATGATCTGGTTGTCTACAATAATTCCGAATTAGTTGTCAACCAAGTCTGAGGAAACTTTGAAGCAAATAACCCACAACTATTCAAATACCTTTCAAAAGTCCGTGGACTAGTCTCGACTTTTGAGAAGGTAAAAATTGTCCACATCCCACGAGAGAAAATGGAAAAGCCGACTAGCTCGCGAAAATAGCAATCTCGGGAGATCTATAGCAATATGCCCGAGGAATACGTGAGGTCCTCGGCAATTCTAGCGTAGAAGATTCTGACTCAAAAGTGATGCAGATATCCAACGCCAACTATTGGATGATTCCCTACTTAAGGTACTTGTCCGATGGGATATTACCTGAATATGCGGAGGATGCCAAGATGACAGGGTGGTACACTATCATGGACGGCCGATTGTATTGACGATGATTTTCTACCCCTATCTGTGGTGCCTCACTCCAGAAAAGGCAAATTACACCCTTGAAGAAGTGCACCTTGGCATTTGTGGATCCCACATTGGAGGTAAGAATCTCACCTTCAAACTGATAAAGTAAGGATACTACTGACTAACCATGAAGTACGACGTAATGGATTTCGTACAAAAATGCGAGACCTGCCAAGTCCATGGCAACCTTACTCACCAACCACATATAGAGCTCAGAGCTCTACAATCACCGTGACCATTTGTGCAATGAAAACTGAACATACTTGGGCCATTACCAACAACATCCAGACAGAGGAAATTTTTAATCATCGAAATCGATTACTTCACTAAATGGGTTGATGTTGCACTATTAGCTTGCATAACTGAGTAGAACATAACAAATTTCGTCAGATAGAGTATCGTGTGTAGGTTCAGGATCTCAGAATGTATTATGACCGATAATGGGACCCGATTCTTTAAAAAGAGGTTCACCAGATACTGCACCGACCTAAAATAAGGTTGTTGTATACATCAATCGCGTACCCGCAGTATAATGGGCAACTGGAGGTCATGAACCGCATGATACTACACTGACTAAAGACGAAGTTGGAGCATATTGGAGGCTCATGGGTCAACGAGCTACCATCAATGCTATGGTTGTATAGGACAACTCCAAGGGAGCCAACATACGAAATTTCCTTCAACTTGTGTTACAGGGTCGAGGCAGTCGTAGTAGTGGAAATCGAACAACCTATTCTTCGAGTGAAGAGCTTTAATCCACAGATTAAAATACAGAGACTACGATAGAACCTTGACTTGCTTGAGGAGGCCCGAGAAGCAATAAGATTGCGCACAATGACGTACCAGCAGAGGGTCACCTGGTATTATAATAAAAGGGTGAAAGCACGTCAGTTCGAAGTAAGGGACTTAGTGTTGAGAAGTATTGAAGCCACCGGTAAAAATATCGGCCCGAACAAGCTCTTCCCAAATTGGGAGGGATTGTTCTTGGTCTCAACCATCCTTCAAAACGAGGCGTACAAGTTACACACCCAGGAGGGAAGGCTTGTCCCTTGGACATGGAATACCGCTCACCTCAAAAAATATTACGAGTAAATATGTATAACACATAGGTATAATTAATTGCATCATTTGACATACTTGTATCATATTTCATTAATAAAATAACAATTTTTACTTAATTATTGTTTCACATTCGATCGTGTGTTTGCATGTCATTTCATAAATATATAAGACCTAGGCTGCACCTAAATCAAGTGAAAGAATCCCTTCCACTTGCCCTAAAATTCAGCCAAGTCTAAGCAGTCCATTAAGAGGTCGTACTCAAAAACTCGACCAAGTTCGAGCAGCCCATTAAGAGGTATTACTCAAAAATTCGGCGAAGTCTGAGCGGCCTATTAAGAGGTCGTATTTGAAAACTTGAAACAATGCCAAGCAGCCCACAGGAGGCTGAATTTAAAAACTTATGAGGTTTAAAAATAGCAAGCATGCGAAGACCCTAGAGGTGGTATCTTCAATCAATGACGGTCAAAAGGTTCAGACGCATAACTCATAAAAAAAAAATTTCTAAAGATACAAGTCCAACAAAAAACCAAACGCAAAAACAATCTAAATAAAAAGAGAAAGATTGCACTATAGAGGAAAATATGGATTTCATTCATATATTATGTAACAACAAGGATATACAGCAAAGGAAAATATACAAAACTGTCCTGAAATCTTCGGTTGGTCCAACGGTCCTGGCTGCTCAAAAGGTTCAGGCTGACTGGAGGATCCTGACTGAGAAGGGTTAGGAGCCTCACTTCGTGCTGGAAGACCAATCAGGTCAGCTTTGCATTAAGCACTGGCATTCTTCGGATTGAACACACCAATAGGAAATCTCGGGATCAAAATCTTCATAACGTGGCGGCACATCTTGATGGCATCCCAAGATTTGACCTGCACTCAAACCGATGTCCCAAGCCAAAAAATCTTGAGTTCTTCCTCCACCTAGAGATTCCTACTCAGGAGAGAGATGTTCGATTTTTGAGCCCTCAATGATTCTACAATGGAGGCGTGCAGCTACTCTCCGATCCTCAGCAAGTCCTCAAGAGAAGAAATTCTACTCTTGGTTTTAGCAAGCTCGAGCTCAAGGCTTTTGGTGCGCTCCCCTGAGGCCCTAAGAGTCTCTAACTCAGCGTAAGTCTAGGCGGCATCGCCAATGATCAAACCAAGACTTCTAGCCAACTTATGAAGTTGCAAAAAAAAAAAATGTCATTAAGGTACAGGTAAAAATGAACAAAGAGCCTGAAAGAGAGTAGAGAAGTACCATCGAGATGAGAGAGCTCCTAGTTGGGCTCTCCTCTATGGGGGCCTCGGACTCAGTTGGCTCAGTTGCAACTGCCTCCTGCATCACAGAAACCTCAACCCTGGCCTAGATCATAGGCCATAAATCCGAGACCTCTCCAGTGAAAACGGAAGGAATATCAGGCACTGCTCATAAAAAGGAGAAGGGGCAACAGAAGGCTCAGCAAATAGGCCTACAATCTCGGAGGGCTACTCAACGGGCTCCACGACAACTGATGGCCCGACACCTTCAACTCGGACGGGCCCCTTCTTCCTTATCAGCCTCTCAATAAAAGCTGAGTCATCATCAGAAGAGGAAGGGTACTCAATGATCACTGTAGGATGCTCCAAAGTCTCTATCCGACGGCTCTTATTTGTCCACTCAGATGGCTCCTCAATTCTCAGAGCCCTTCTCTTCTTCTTTTTCTTTTCCGGAAGAGCAGAAGGAGCACCAGAGTCCTTGGGTTGAGCCTTCGACTTGGCCTTCTCCATGGACTCGGACCTCAACCACTTATTCTTTTTGTTCTCACTAAAAGAACCAAGGTTGGCCAACAGCGGGTCCGTGAAATCCTTCACGGCAGCCCTTTCCTCGGACGTGGCGTCCTTGCAAAATTTGGACCCACGTTGCCCCACTCATTGGGGATAGCCCGATTCTCGCAGATTCCAAGAAAAAAGAATTTATCCTTGCAAAATTTGGACCCACGTTGCCCCACTCATTGGGGATAGCCCGATTCTCGCAGATTCCAAGAAAAAAGAATTTATCCTTCCACCATTTAGTAAAATAAGAGTTTCCACCGCTGATGACAAGGAACTCAAGGTAAAGAGTAATCACAATCCAATCCTACCCATGGCTAAACCTCATGATGCCCTTCAACGCCACAGCATCAAAGATCTTCTGGTGGCAACAAGCAAAGATGCAAAGGGAGACCAGAACTTAACGGCGTTGGGTTGGAGTCTGGCCACAGGAACTTTGAGATCCCTCATCAACTCAAAGAACTCTAAGGATATAGAGTAACGAAGACCACCTTTAAAGTGGACTTCATAGACAGTAATAAGCTATCAGGTGGGTTACAAGCCCTCTCATAGGTGTCAGGAACCACCATACCCATCGAGCTAAGGATCTTATATCATACTCAAATGGCTTCAATATCAGCCAAAGTTAGTGATAAAGTATAGTCTTTCACTCCAGGAGCCATGAAACAGTCTAGGAAAACAAAGAAGAAGAAGGAGAAAATCGCCAAAGGAAATCCTGGAGGTTGAGAGAATTTTGAGCACTTGGAGATTTCGAGGGTGCAAATGAAAATGGCAAAGGGAGAAATGACTTAAACAATCAGCAAATTTAAAAAGGCGCGCCTCATTAAATACCTTACCACGTGTTGACTCCCCACAAGTCGCTGGCAATGATAGCTTTTCCCTTCCCAAGGCCACAATTAATGCGCATTTAATGCACTAGGTTAGTGCGCTTTTAATGCGCTAAATGGCAACGCAGTACAACACCTCGGACCCGAGATGAAAGTCTGCGGACAACTCCTGCTTAGACCATTGATTCCAGTAATGTCCTCGAATGCTTTTCTCAATCATCAGGCTATAATCACTTCATCAGATGGACTCTGGCTGAGCCATTTAGGAAAAGTCTACAAACACTTGGAAAGCTTGCTCTTGAAAATTGAAGCGTTAAGCTATGGATAAGAAGAGACGTTCTGAAAGATCAAATCAATGCCAAAGCCACACATGCCAAACATTGAGATTCTCGAATCTCTTGGCATGGGGGGCTAGTGAATGGTACTAAATGCCCAAGGCCCAATCAAGGAACCCGTTTTTGAGAATTAGGCACACTTCCCAAAAAGCCCACGAAATTGATTTGGCCCAAGATACTAAATTAGCCCAAGAAACCTAAAGAGTTGAATTTGTCCAAGAGGCTGACTTAGCTTTTGAAGCTCGAGGACTCCGTAAGAGACCAAATACTCCAATAAAGTCCCGAGGACATAGTGCGGAAGATATGGCTCTAAGAGCCCGAAGGCTTGCTGCTAAGCAAGCCCAAGGTAGAAGCACGAGGACGTTTGTCACCAAACGTCCGTGGATGTGTCACAAATTCGGGTCAGGCAGGTCAGTTAAATAATTAAATATACTTCAATTATTATCCTTATAATTTTCAAAATTTGGGTGTGAATACAAAATATACAAAACTCCACAAAATTTTATAATCCACACAGGACCTTATCAAATAATATAAATATGACCTGCTCTACAAAATAATTATAAGGTGATAACCAAATGAAAACAACAACTCGTCCACATAAGAAATCGACCCAACAAATTCTTAACATACCAAAACTATGGCTTGCACTCGACCGACTCTAACATCTCATAACAACCCACGCAAAATTTATTTATATCCAATATATGGTTGATAATATCAAAATCTAAAAATATGACACTCACCAAAGGCGTCTGGTGTTATGCCAAAACTCTTTGTACTGCTGCGATGAAACTAATCTCTACTCTGAAGGGATAAAATAGAAGAATAAGTTTAATACCCAACCAAGTATTCTTTTGTTCTCACTAAAAGAACCAAGGAATGGTTGGGTCCGTGAAATCCTTCAAAATTCCTGGATAAATAAATAAAAATTTGGACCCACGTTGCCCCACTCATGGGGGATAGCCCTCGATTAAAGATTCCAAGAAAAAGAATTTATCCTTGCAAAATTTGGACCCACGTTGACATACTCATTGGGGATAGCCCGATTCTCGGCGATTCCAAGAAAAGAATTTATCCTTCCACCATTTAGTAAAATAAGAGTTTCCACCGCCGATGACAAGGAACTCAAGGTAAAGAGTAATCACAATCCAATACCCATGGCTAAACCTCACGATGCCCTTCAACGCCACAGATCAAAGATTTTCAAGTGGCAACAAGCAAAGACGCAAAGGGAGACCAAACTTAACGATATACCAATGAGTTCAGAGGCAAACTTTGAGATCCTCATCAACTCAAAGAACTCTAAGGATAAAAATAACTATGAAGACCACCTTTAAAGTGGACTTCATAGACTTAAGTTATGATTGGGTTAAAAGCCCTTTCAAGGTGTCGAGAACCACCATACCCATCGAGCTAAGGATCTTATATCAAAATCAAATGGCTTCAATATCACTCAAAGTTAGTGATAAAGTCGTCTTTCACTCGTGAGCTATATTTAGGAAAACAAAGAAGAAGAAGGAGAAAATCGCCAAAGGAAATCCTGGAGGTTGAGAGAATTTTGAGCACTTGGAGATTTCGAGGGTGCAAATGAAAATGGCAAAGGAGAAATGACTTAAACAATCCAAATTTAAAAAGGCGCGCCTCATTAAATACCTTACCACGTGTTGACTCCCCACAAGTGAAATGATAGCTTTTCCTTCCTAAGGCCAATTAATGCGCATTTAATGCACTAGGTTAGAAAATTTAATGCGCTAAATCCAAACGTAAAGACAACACCTGACCAGATGAAAGTCTCCATGGGACAACTCCCCGCTAGACCATTGATTCCAGTAATGTCCTCGAATGCTTTTCTCAATCATCAGGCTATAATCACTTCATCAGATGGACTCTGGCTGAGCCATTCAAGAAAAGTTCGCAAACATTTGGAAAGCTAGCTCTTAGAAATCATAAAAGCCATGGATAAGAAAACGCCCCAAAGATCATGTCAATGCCAAAGTCACACATGCCAAACGTTGAGATTCTCGAACCTCTTAGCATGGGGGGCTAGTGAATGGTAGTGAATGCCCAAAGCCCAATCAAGGAACTCGTTTCCATCAATTAGGCACACTTCCCAAAAAACCCACGAAATTGATTTGGTCCAAGATGCTAAATTAACCCAAGAGGCCTGAGGATTTGGATCCACGGCCCAAGAAATCCAAAGAGTTGAATTGGTCCAAGAGGCTGACTTAGCTTTTGAAGCTCGAGAACTCCGTAAGAGACCAAATACTCCAATAGAGTCCCGAGGACATGGCGCGGAAGATATGGCTCTAAGAGCCCGAAAGCTTGCTGCTAACCAAGCCCAAAGTAGAAGCCCGAGGACGTTTGTCACCAAACATCTATCGTCGTGCACCGCCCGCTGCCCTCCCTACCTCCCTCCCTCCCCACGCAGCCACAAATGCCGCACAACCATGGCTCACCACAGCTATCATCGGTCACCAACGCACCTCCACTAGCCGCCACAGACCACCCTAGATACACTTCCGATGGCCGCTGCAAATGTCGCCGACAATCCAACGCACGTTCAATGGCTTCTCCTCACCGCACCTCCACCGATTCACTTCTGGTCGCCATCAACCAAGCCCACCACACCGACTTTGCCAACGCCGACGCCGACCTCGACCTCCACGTGTTTCTTTTCCTCTTCGTCCCTCTCTCTCTCTGTCTCAGTTCTGCCATCCAGAACCGAGTCCCAAAATCCTATTTAAAATATACCTTCTAACGCGCAACGAGCGTCAGCCGCAAACTCTGATATTCCTTTTTAAAATTTTCACAATATTAATTGATTTTTTTTAAATGTCTAATTTATCCAAAATTTTAATAAATATTAAAATATTTTTAATGAGGTTCGGGATATTACAGGACGTGACAAAGACCAAAGACCTTGATAAAGGCGAGAACATTTGGCTCTAAAAGCCCGCAGACTTGATGACGCCAAAACCTTCATCAAGGACGCGGATTCTAAGAAGTCTTCAACGGCGCGAGTGTCGAAAGGAAGCTCCAGGACGACTGAAAACACTAGCTCAGATTGTTGACTTTCACAAAGGCACGCACAATTTCTACAATACGCAATCTTCACAGAGAATGATGATCTATAAAGTAGACGTGATCACTGCAGAAGTGACGTTTCACAGAATTAACCCGCATGCACGCAATCTTTCTGACACGGCAAGATGGATTTGTAGAGTTGGTGGTAGAATCCACTGCATACGCTACCTCCGCGTGGCTATTTCACGCAGAGGATTCAACCACTATATAAAATTCACTGTGTACATAACAAATGGAACCAAATTTACTTCACTTGCATTTACGCCCATAGAGAGAGAAAAGGCAGACTATTTACACTTCCAATTGAGAGAACACTTGTATTTGTAAGAGTGATCCTTGGGATTCACCGTACACTTTGTTCTTCCCCCTTTGTATTCAAACACTTGAATAATGAAATCATTCTCGAACTCGAAATCCTATGATTTTTCGCTCTCATTTAGAAGAGGATTTTCTACGTAAAACGCCACGTGTCACTTACACTCTCTCTTCCTTCTACTTAAACTCTATATTTGCGTTACTTTACATTCAAATTTTCATCTGTACAGAAATCAGAATCCGATGACGCTACAGTTTTCATTGCTCATGGCTAATGAGATCTGTTTATCATATTTGAAATTCAATTTTGATAAAAATAGACAATTTTGTACTTAAATTTAATAAATAAATAAATAAGGTAGAGACAACAGTTGGTGAAAACTAAAGGCATTTACCGGGGGCATTACTATAGTTAGTAGTTGCCTTTAACAAAAAATCATAGCTAATGTTATTAGATATAATCGTAGCTATGAAAACGTTGTTTATAAGATTAAATATATCGATTTTTAGACGTATGAATATCACAGTTTTCACTATACAGTTATACAAATTATTAAATAAATTTATGATTAAAAATCTTTAATGGATAAAAATAATACATAAAAAATAAATAACACACCAATTTATTCTTTTTCTAAAGGGTTAAACACTGCCTGTCTCTCCCATTCGGCCTTTGCCAACATATAAAAAGTCGTTATGCACATACTCTTTGGGTAAAAGGGACAGAATGTATAATGATAAATTAAAGTGATTAGAATAAATTTTAGGCATGCAATATTTTATTTTTTTAATAATTTGATCAATATAATACTATAATAAAGCAATATATTAATGTGAGTCATAATGGTTCTATATCATAAATAATAGTTATTTTCATGTCTCACAGTACAATCAAATTAGTTAACGGTAACTTTAAATGAAAATTATCCATAAATCCTTCAAAACTCTATGTTTGAACATTATAAAAAAATAAGAAATATAATTAGATCTCAAATGTGGATAATAACAACATAAATTTACTCTTACATAATACATTACCATAAAGACACATACTACTGATGAGATCATTTAAAATCTTCAGTAGTAAACCCTTTGTTAATATATCCATAATTATAAATTTATTATAAAGATATTTTATTGACATATTGTATTTTTAAAATTCAAAAAAAAAAAAAAAGGTACAACAATATATTCAATTTTTAGTGGCTGAAATAATACTTTGGATTATTACCAATCTTGAAATAAAATTCAATAGCTTTGATACATAAATTGTGACCTCAAAACATGCCACAAAAACTCTATATTCATAGCTAATACAGTATTCATAAAATACTTCAAAATTTTTTATGCAACTGCTCCATCCAAAAAGACATAACTAGATGTGGACCTTCTGATATTTGAACATTCAACATAGCAATCACCTAAAGTTGATTTAATTTCCTATAAATGAGAATATAATCCTTCATATCTTATAACTATCTAATTACGTTCTTTAGCTTTTCACCACAGCATTGGTTTGATATCTTTTCATATTGATTGTATGTTTTTTCAAATCAAAATTTTTAGAGATATAATATCTTAATGTGGCCGATTGCTCAAATAATGCCATTCAACATAGAAGCAGCATCATTCAATTTGTCATAAAATGGGTCAACTTGTCAAATGATGGCATTCTATAATAGAAGTAATAAGATCCTTAAAGTGACGCATCTATTACAACTCAATAAGAAAAAATAAATTTAACAAAGAAGAACAATATAGCTTCAAATATACAAATCTATCTAATGCCGGCATTGTTGGGTCACCCCAGCTACTTGTTTCGATTAAGCGATCCACATGATAGAGTTTTCTCACATTTCAAGAGGTTAATTTTAGTGATTAAGATCAAAGACAATTTAAGAATCTTTTGTTAAAAAAAATACATGACAATACATGCATCTCAACCTTATCGATAAGAATTCAAAGACATTTACCACTATCTAGGGATATCTAAGTTAAGCATAAACATGCAATCTAATACAATCTCTGCTCAACTCTTAACAACAATGTATGCATGTAAGATGACAATCTAAGAATACCAATACATGTTTTTCGAAAGTCACTCAAGAAAAGCTGCATATTAGTTTACATTAGTTATTCTCATCGGACTAAAATAGTAAAATCTCACTTTGCTTATTATTCTCGTACGTATCAATTTTTTTCCTTTTCTGTGGGGATAGAAACCACGTCAAATTTAATGAAGAAATCTAGTGGCATCCTCGTGTTCTCTAGCAAGAAGAGGCAATTTCAATTTTCCAAGTATTTTACTAATTGCTACATCAACTTCAAGAGGAAATGATCAGTGGATCTTTTATTTAAAAAAAAAAAAGATATAGATTTTTTGGAAAAGATAAAAACTCCTCTGAATTAGTCTAAGTTCTGAGTTAGGAGAATCATTTTTCGGAACAAAGAGCGGGTGCTTGTTACGCTATGTTCTAGGGAAAAACTATAGTACATAGGATTTAATACTATTGAACACAAACACTATGGATCATAAGAAGAGGGGGGACGGAGAAAAAAGCATGTCTCTCCCATTATTTCATGGCAGATTTATTGGGAAAACTTGTTCCCGGGACAAAAACCATACAGTGCACAGCATGGCACGGCACAGCACGGCATGCAACTGTTATCACTACCGGAAGAATTTAAAAATGACCGACTGACTTACATAGCACGGACACAGCTAACTGTTTGCAGGTCCTGCAAGTTTTGCTCTGAGATTCTGGGCAACAGCATCGATGAATTCTTCAGTATTCAGGTACATTTCCCTTGTCACCCTACATAAACATCATGAAGAAATCAAGCGTAAGGGCAACAGGGGAAAGGATTTGCTGCCATCCGCAAATTAGATTCAGCATCTAAAGAATATAGTTCAATGGAATTACTCAAGCACAGTATGAAACCGTCTTCTGCTTCCTGACATTTCAGCAAACCAACTTTATGTCTCCCCCACCCCCCACCCCATGCCTCAAAATCCGAAAAAAGTGAGGAAATGGAATAAAAATATTAAAACAGGGCCAAGAAATTATAAGACAAAGCTTGGCACTTACTTTGGCCCATGAACCAGTATGGCCAGATCCTTGGTCATTTTCCCAGACTCCACCGTTTCAACGCAGACATTTTCCAATTGCCGGACAAAATAAAGTAACCTTTGATTACTGTCAAGCTTTGCCCTGTGAAGTGTGTAAAACAATAATAAGGGCAAGTCCGTCATGCTTGAACAATGCTTCTTCCTCCCATCATGACAATCTTGGCAATCATCATTGAGTTTTTGAGTTTTGACAGAACATACATATGAATGCAAAATTTAATAAACGCAAAATTTAAAGCAGTATTATACATTGGTAGGACATGTATAGATACCAAAAATGTATTTTGCCGAGTTGATTTGTGGAATAGTTCAAATAGAGGGAAGAAATGAAGCAAATAAATTTAAAACAAGTGAACGATATCAAAGATTAAAGATGAGAAAATGGTAGGAAAAAAAGCCTCCAATTTTGAAATAAAGAAAGGTGGATGCACATCTATCAAAGTATAATGCAAGGGTAATTATGTAACTTTGAATCACATAATGAAGCACATCGAATCCAAGGATGGACAGAAATGAGCAAATCCATTTTAAGTAAAGCTCTTTCCTAACTACAAATAAAGCAGAAACTCACCTATGTTCCAGTCCTCGTGACCATGCAAATATGGAAGCAACACTGTTAGTACTAGTTTCTTCCCCTCTTTGATGCAACCGATAGTGCCTAGTTACAGTCCCATGAGCTGCCTCAGCTTCTAATGTCTTCCCATCAGAGGACAACTGCAAACATAGTGGTCATTATTATTATTATTTTTATTTATTTATTTATTATTATTATTATTATTTTGTTTTTTGCGCAAGATCCCAGCTGACTAGTAAGCATCAGTAATTTAAGGCAATGAGTTCAGGACAAACCAATACAGAAGTCATTAGGCCCAAGGACCCGAAGCCTGCACATAGTAGAAACTGCATTTAGGGACACAGAAATAGTAGATGTGGTCAAACAGCAATGCATACCAAGTGAAACACTTCTCCTAAAATGCGAAATGGTGGGAAGCAGTGAAACAGAAGATTGTCACATTACATTCACAAAA
The DNA here is from genome assembly GCA_033239525.1 of Nepenthes gracilis. Taxonomy (NCBI): domain Eukaryota; kingdom Viridiplantae; phylum Streptophyta; class Magnoliopsida; order Caryophyllales; family Nepenthaceae; genus Nepenthes; species Nepenthes gracilis. The sequence goes on along the minus strand of BSYO01000006.1, from coordinate 978,105 downwards.
TTACACTATTTTGCTTTGGCTTGCGATACTAATTAACCAAATATTACAACACAGTTCACCCATTCAGCCATCTTGAGCATTGCACAAACTTATCATATTTGATGAATGGTATCAATGGATACGAGATTTGTGTTCCAATGTTAACGGAAGAGAAAAGAAGAATCTGATTTCTGTCATTCAGATTTTCTCAAGAAGTACATTAGATCCACACACACGTACATAAATCACACCCATTGAATCCTAAGTAATCTCTAAGATACAAAGGAAGTCATAAGAAACACAGACTCAGTTCATAACTGAATCTGTGTGCTAATTACAGGACACAAACTGCAATTCCTGATGCTAATCCGTGTACAAGTAGTCTCAACCAATCATGTGCTTCATAAACTTGCACTTGGACTGCAGACTTCTGTTGCAAAATATATTGAGCTGTTTTATCTAATTCATAGATATCTACAGAATGTAAAGACCGAGTGAATTCTGCATAAACAAGGATCAAGTAATAGCAGCCAGGTAATTGGAGCCTAACTCTAGTGATGTAGTATTATAACCATGCGTAAATCAGTTAAGAAATCAGAAACTAGTTCTAACAATTTGCATCTGACAAATCGGACAAGTTTCACTCAAGCAGTTAATATTGCAAATATCTCACAAACAACTGATAACTCGATTCTAACAGTTTGAACGATTTTCGCTCAAGTGAGCAATATCAACAACGTATCATTTAATACCCCCTTAAGATGGAGAGAATATATCTCAAACTCCCATCTTTGATAGCAGAAAATGATATTGACAGGATGGTAAGGCCTTTGTAAAAATATCTGCCAGCTGACAAGCAGATTTAACAAAGCAAGTAGTATTGGTAACCATTAGCTATTCCTCCCTCCCCCCGCCCCCACCCAAAGTGAAGGATCTTTTGGACGCTATGCACACTAGTTCCTATCCAAGTGAAGAAAATCTACCAGGTTCTTGGTGAAAATCTCCAACCATGCACCCTTATTGAACTTTGTCCCAAACTAAATGATAATCTAACTTGACATGTTTGGTTTTTTCATGAAAACATGGATCAGCTGCGATGGGTCAAGCAACTTGATTATCACAGTTTGGCAGAACTGGTTGAGGATGTGATACAAGATCTGTCAAAATATAATTGACCGATATAATCACACAACAAGTGAAGGCCATATCGTCATATTCAGCTTCAGCGGAGTTTCTAGATACAATGGATTGCTTCTTAGGTTTCCAGGGAGCACAACAATCTCCAAAACTGGTGGTGGATCTTTTGATATTTGGGCAAGAAGCCCAATCAAAAACACAAAAATTTGGAAGTTATAATGTAACAGGAAAATGTCTTAAGCAGGTGACTGTTCGATATTTGAGGATTTGAGCACTTCATATGCAGCTTGAAGATGTGGCAAACGAGGTGTAGCCATGAGTTGACAAAGGAGATTGATAGAAAAACATAAATCAGGCCTTGTGATGGTCTAATAGAGAAGTCTTCCCCCCAGTCTTTTGTATGTAGTGGGATCTGAGAAAAGAATTCCTTCATCCTCAGAAAGCTTATAGTTCTGTTCCAGTGGAAATTGTGAGCTTTGCAACAAAGACAGCAAGTATGTCAAGAGCATACTTCTTTTGACAAAGATGGATTCCAGAAGGATTTCTAGCAACCTTCGATTCAAGTAAGTAATTAAAAAGATTGCAGATCTTTAAATTGAATTTAGAGTGCAGAAATTCCTAGAGTCTGAAAACAGCATCAGTATCTCATGTAGCAACTATATGTCATCAACATATATAGTAAAGTCATGAAGGAACTTCCTGAATGCTTGGTGAAAAGACTATAATCTGCTTTGGAGTGGTTAAAAACATATGCAGCCAATGAAGATGAAAACTTCATATATTATTACCTTGAGGCTTGCTTCAAGATATACAAACTTCTTTAAAATTTACACACTTTGAATGGATGTGACTTGAAAAAACTTGGTGGAACACGCTTTTTTCTGTTAGATCACCATGAAGAATGGATTATAAACATCAAATTGTAAAAGATTCCAACCCTTTGTAGCAGCTAAGGCAACAAATATTTTGATAGTGACCAACTTACAATAGGAGAAAAAGTTTTATGATAATCAACTCCTTCCTCTGTCCAGGGGTGCAACTTCATCATCTATAGCTTTGGGTTGAGAAGAAAATTTATCATAGGATAAAAATGAAGCACGAGGGCAAACAGAAGAAGGTCTCTTATCCTTACCTTAATCTATGGGCCTTTTAGTCGTAAGTCTTAGTGGTGGAACCAATATGTGAAAATTGAAGAGGCTGCACAATGACCAGTTGGCATAATGTGTTGGCAGTCTCCTGGTTCTTACAGACCTTACTAGAACATGCATGTGAGTATGAATAGATTTGTGGAAGTATTGGAAGTAGGATCAGATGAGGACTCAGGTGATATGATCTTAGAAATGTCATTGACATCAGATAGATCAGATAATGATTTCTCCCTGTATAGAAAAAACATTTCATGAAAGATGACATCTCTAACTATAAAGGTAGGATAATTGATCAATCCAAAAGTATAGCCTTTCAAATCATAGGGATATCCTATAAAAATGCACTTCATGGCACGAGGATCAAATTTTTGTCTATTTTGTTTTATAGTGGATGCAAAACATGGACAGCGAAAAGGTCTAAATGTGATTGTATTCTGGAGAGCATTGTATAGAACAGAAAAAGGAGATTTATTGTTCAAATAAGGAGAAGATATACAATTTATCAAATATGTAGCTGTTAGAACAAAGTCATTCAACTATCTAAGAGTTAAACAGAATTGAATTGGAGAGATCTTGCAACATGCAAAATATGTTGATGCTTCCTTTCAACTGTACTATTCTGTTAAGTCATAGCACAAGATCTTTGATGAACTACTCCCCTTTTAGAATAGAAATCATTCATCACAGATTCAAAACCGGTGTCTGTTCCAATGGCCTTGTTTTGGTTTGAAATTGAGTTCTGTGAGGTTACAAAAATTCTGTAAGTGGTATTTGGTCTCTGATTTTTCTCTCAACAGATATAGCTTGGTGCATTTTGTATGTTCATGCACAATGGAAAGAAAGTATTTTGAACCATCATAGGCTTGTTTTGGAGCAGGACCCATATGTGAACATGAATCAAGTCCAATGGTTTGGTAATTTTTCTGTTTCCTGTAGGAAACGAAGTTTATGATGTTTAGCAAGGGGACAAATATCACAAATGAAATCTTTTATCAAGGGTTTCAAATCTGGCAACATATCATCTAAAATACAACGTCTAGAATCTGAGAGGTGTCTAAGTCTATAATAACACAAGAATATACCGTGAATTACTGTTTTGAGAGAACAAGAAGTGTTTTGCTAGACTAATTCACAACCATTGAAGGCTGCAGAAGGTCATTATCCAACTTCAGTAGATACAGGCCATTGTGCACTTTAGTCTTCCCAATAATGTCCTAAGAGGAAAGGTCTTGCAAGAAGCAACAACTGGGAAGAAAGACAAAACAACACTTCAAATCATGACTGAGTTTTCTGACAAAAAAGAAGATCGAATTCCAACGATGGAATGCGCAACACATTCTTCAGAAAAATGTGTTTACTCAATTCTATGGTTCTTCTATGTGTAACTTCAGCTAACTGCCCATTTGAGAGTTTGATGTTTTGAGATACATGACTGGGACTATTAGTGAACAAAGGAATGCTAGAGACCATATGATCAGTAGCTCCTATATCTACAATAAAAGAAAAAGTAGATGTAAATGGGAATTTGACTCTAGTGTTGGAAGAACAACAAGAAATACCAGTCATCTTTGAATCTACAAAGTTCCTCCTTAGGAATCATCTTTTGACCATGATTTACAGAAGGGAAAAGAACCAGAGATTGGAGCAAAGCCATTAGATGCCCTAATTGTTCCTGTGTGATGGGGGTTACCTGGATTACTGAGCATCTGTAATAATCTCATTTTGGACTGCTGATGCAGAAACTTACGTTTGTTCTCAGATTTGTGTCAATGTCCTGTTATCTTACAGCGAAAGCAGCGACGCTTTTCAAGATTGGGATGTGCTTTGAAACATTTTTCAAAGCTATGTCCTAGAATCTTGCAAAAAGAACAGTAGGGCCTCTCACATTTGGATAATCCAAAGTTTCTTTTCCCTGCTTGCTGATTGAATCTGCTTTCTAGAAACAAACCAAATAATTCAGGACCAGTGATGAGAGTAGAAATTTGGCTTTTTTTTTCCCTACTTGTTGAACAAGAGCATAGACTTCAGTTAATGAACGTGTAGGTCTAATCAGAAAATTTTGATCTTTATGTTGTTGAAGGATTGATTCAGTCCCATCAAAAATTTCATGGCACGGTCTCTTAGTTGATTCTCAATAATAACTTTCATTGCTCCACAACAGCAATTGGGAATTGATTCATAATTCAGTTGCTCATCAAAATATCCCTTTAATTTTGAGAAATAGGTACTCAGTTTCATCCCCTAGCGTTAATGCATGAATTGATTGTTTTAGTACATAAATCTTTCAAGCATTGTTTTCAGCAAAATGCCGCCAAGTTTAATCCATAGTTGATGAGCAGTTTCCACATATATGACATTGTTCTTAATCTCAGCAGTCAACACTCATGGCATTGTATAGCCATATCACCACCATGTCATTGCATTCAAGCCAGGCTTCCAACATAGGATGGTTCTCCTCAGTTGCCTCACATATTATTCAGTAAAAAAAATCCTAGCTTCTTTTTTTGATTCTCAAGGCTCGTTTGATCGTTCTTGCCCATGAATAATAATTTTCAACAAATAAGAGACAAGTGGTAAGAAATGTACCTGGTCCATCAACCAGATTTAGGAAAATAAGGACCAGTTGGATCCTTTGCATTAGTGTTAACAGTTGTCTTGGATGAATTTGAGGATATCAAATCCTCGTTATTGTATCAATTCAATGCACTCTGTTCAATATTCATGATTCAAAATTTGTCTGCCTCTGATACCAGGTAAGATTTTGTGTTCTAATAAAAGGCAGAGAAATGAAGGATCTGATTTTTACTATTCTGAAGAACATGATGCATGTATATACATATAAATATAACTACAGGATAAATAACAGCCATTGAATCCTAACTAATCTCTACCATACAAAGCAAGTCATCAGAAACAGATTCAGTTCATAACAGCATCTGTATGCTTACTACAGGACACACAAATAACAATTTCTGATGCTAATCCATGTACATGTAGACTCAACCAACCATGTGCTTCATAAACTTGTTCTTGGACTTGAAAAATATACTGAGCTGTTGTATCTCTAATTCATGGATAGCTACTGAATGTAAACACCAAGTGAATTCTGCATATGCAAGCATCAAGTGATAGCAGCTTGGTCATCGGAGGGTAACTCTAGTGAAGCGGTAGTATAACCATGCATAAATCAATTAAGCAATCAGAAACTAGTTCTGATTTCTAACAAATTGGTTCCAACATATCAAATGACTTTTGCTCAAGCAGTTATCGCAAATATATCGCCAACAGCTGACTACTCAGTGCTGAAAGCTCAGACAACTTTAGCTCAAGCTAATAATATTGTGTACACATCATTTAATACGAGGTCTAATTTCATAGGGCAGCAGTATTCTAGATGAAATCCTAGCTGTCTTTTAGCCATTGATGTAGGGTTCTAATAACAAGACATGTCACCAATAATTCAAAGGTAGAACTTCAAGTGATAGTTATAGCCACTAACACAATTTTTAAATTTAATTGATTTTTTTTTTTTTGGGGGCTCGGAGTATCCATGGAGCAGTAAGATGTACCAACCTTGAGCAAGTAAATCACTCTGGACATCTCCATCATAGTTCTTGCAGGCCCAAACATATCCTCCATCACTTTTAATTGCATAAGCAACCATGTCATCAATCAATCGATGCTCATACCTGAAGGGAGAGGAAATTCTGCTATTTGAAGGAATGTTGAAAATAGAAGCAGCAACGAATAATTACCTCTGTAAACTAAGCCCATGTTCGAATCAGTAAATATAAACTAACCATATTGATTGTTCTTCAAACTTTTGTTTCCACTTCTCTTCATATATCTCTTGGAATATGCCCTTAAACCTGTGGGAATCCAAGAGAGCACCAAAGGACCTTTACTTTTGGAAGGAAATTTAGAATATGATCCCAAGTATTGCAGATGTAAATTGAAAATCATAACAGGGACTAAAAATACCTGCCATCATACTTCTTAAGAATTGTATTTTTGGTACTCAAATAAAGAGGCCACTGCTTTGAAAATGCCATAGACATTGACGATTCCGCAAAAGCTCGAATGGACTGACATATTACAGAACGCATGCCAAACAGAGATTAGGGATTAACAATACATATAATTTTTTTTATGTAAACAAACAGTACATATTGCCCCATAATAACCGATACCTCGTCAACGTTATACATGGCCAATGCAACTCCAGGGCTTTTAAAGGTGTAGACATCAAGTTCCAGAGATTTCTCATTTTCCGGCACTACATGAAATATATTCATTGAAATGACCAACTACTGTTAATGAAAGATGGTCAAAGGCAAATACAAATTTAGGATACTTGCGTGAATACCTAGAGATACGACGCTAGTGCGGTCGACTATCATTAATTTGAATAGTACACTTCATGCCAACTTAGGTATTATCTCATGCATAGATTGTAAAGATTTAATCTTACATTCAGAAGTTGTAAAGATTGAATGCTTGCATTTTATTCATCGTTTAACTAATCAAAAGGAAGATATTGGCCGCACTTCTTACATGGATTTCCTTACAATGCTCTTGGAGCCAATTCCTATTAAATTGGTTAAACTATAGTATAGATAAAAAATTATGCCTTCTAGTTTACGTTATTGTGAATGAAATTTTCAAAATTTGCATTTGAGAGGTGCTATACACATGATTTCTTATTATTATGATTCTAAGGCATAGATATGTATTATTCAGGCACTAATCTAAAAATTAATTTTGTATTTGTTACATTTTGATATATGATTCAATATTTAAAGCTGAAATTTTATTTGGTAGATCTAACATGTTTATTTTGGGTCAAATTTTAATTTCCAATTTTATTTTTTGATAGAGAAATTTAAGATCAGTTGGATGAAGACAGCTCATTGTCAATCCTACTGCTGCGGCTGCACCAGCAGAGACTTATGAGGCAGCCAGGCTGCAACACGACCATCAGCCCAAGTCCCCCGCTTATGAGGCAGCTAACAGGAAAGGCAAACAAAAGAGAGCACCTTCTTGATGCTACTTAAAAAGAAGATATGCGCAAAAGCGGTAGAGATCAAGCTAGTTTCTCTAGGTCTACCCAATATGTGTTAGTTGGATTAGTACATAAAACACAAGAATCAAAATTTTATAATCAGAATTTTTATTTGTAATAATCGTTCTTACAATAAAATTTACTTGTCTAAAATTAAAACCAAAGAATATGATATCGCTGGAGATGTTAGCATATAATGTTTTGATTATGCAACTTTAATTAGAAGTCTAGAACACTAAGGCACGCTGAAGTCCAATTTTCTAATGAGAAGAAATTCGAGTATGACTACAATTTCTTGATAATACAGAATAAAATAGTAACCATAATTATAAGTTGCATATTCTCAATTCTAACATGATTAGAAATCCTAGTTTGTCAAGGAGTTAATGTGTTCCAGCACTATGAATCCGAGTCATGATAAGATTAGGACCTACAAAATAGCCGAATATTAGGCCTACCGATACCGGATATTTCCTAATACTGCGGCAAAATCATGATTCATCAATGTATCAACAATAGATCGTGATATATCAACCAATATACTCAAATATTTTCCTATATTTGGCTGATCTTACCTTGTGAGGTTTGGATTGTAAAAAAAATTTGTGCATCTGATATATATAACAATAATATGTATAACTTCATAAGACTAATATAGATATGACTACAACCGATACAGATATTAATACGATATTTTCATCCATGCATTCAACATTTATATATTTTTTAACACGGTTGTATGTGAATTTGATTAATTTTATTAATGAAACATTAATATAAAAATTAGACAATCTTTTTGTAAATTCCCTCATATGAAATAATAGCATTGGTGAGTTTTAATATGTGCGTTCCACCATGATACCATAATAGGAGCCACTCCCTCCTCAAATGACTAACGAAGAAACCGCTACCTCCTCTGGCTTTAAAAAGGGGAGCTTAATGGCTTGATAGGAATTAAAAAAAAGGGGGGGCAGCAAACTCCCCCTAAATTTCCCTCTCCCCTCCTCAAGAAGCACCATCAATTCTTCTAGGATAGCATATCAATGTCCAACACGTGTTGGAATACTCTATTATTTTTTACTCAGATGGATTCTCAACATGTTATCCTATTGTGTAATATTCAGAAAAATATGACTCTTAATATAAACTAAAGAAACTTGAAGCAATTTGTTAATTTATAAACAATAAAATGCAAGCCTCTATTATCTTCTTTTTTGTTGTAAGTTATGTTATAGTACAACTCTATTACATTGGGTCACTAACCTACTGTTTTTTCCTATGAACCTTTTGGATGATAAAATAAAAAAATAAGTATTTTTATCCATAATTTAATATTAAGTTGTATTATTAATATTTAGATATCTATAAATAAATTATGAATTTTAGTCAATATATCCCTAATATATCACACCCTCATTCTAAGGAAAATAATGAGTTGACTTGTCAGTATTGTCTTGTGATTGTGCTTCTTAGCCTTCCTCTTTACATAAATTCTTGCATTTCCTTCACCCAAAGGTGATAGGTATCAAGTTTTCTTATATTACCAAATGTTGATATCTATTCTTCCCTATTTTTCTTCTCTATTTTGCATGTGTGTTGGGAAAAGTAACTGCATGTCTAATCTATATTCTTTTTATAGAGTGTTAGAAAAGTAGAATGATGGCTCATTTTTCTTCTTCTAGCTTTATGAAAGTGTATGAAAAAAGTTAGGCAATGGGGTGCTACAATATTCTAAGTATTAGAATAATTTTGCAAATTAGAGTTAGCAACACTTTGAAGACTATTTGTACTTACACTGTTTTTGTGAAACTGAAAAATTCAAAGACAATAAGTCTATAATACAAATATGGAAATTATATGGACCGGATACATGTATGGTTGGCCATCGTTAATTTAAACTATATATTTCACATCTAATAATATATATATTATTATTATTGTAGAGCTTAAACTTACATTATATGTTATAAATATTGAATCTTTACATAAATAATTGAAAGGAATATCCTATCTTCAAAATCCAACAATCTGAAAATTTCCTCCTTGAAACTAACATTAATTTCCTCATAGATGGCACACTAATATTATATAATGAAAGTATACTTCATTGTGGTTATATATTGACCCAAAAAGTTTGAACCAACTTACCAAATACCATTTTAAGCTTTCCTGGCTCTTTGATGACCATATCAGTGGCACGATACTGATCACCAAAAGCATGTCTACCAATACAAATGGGTTTCTTCCAGCCTGCAAAAGAAACATTGATAACAAATGCCAGATTTATTTTTAGCATTGATTTCATACAAATTTAAAATGTGGAGGTTCAGAAGGAAAAATTTACAAACCAGAAACTATTCTTGGAATATTCTTGCACATAATAGGTTCACGAAATACAGTACCTACAAAATGATAAGAGTAAGGTCTCAAGAATAACCCTCATTGTAGCAAAGGTTGAGGAAATAACTAGCAAGAAAGAAGCTCCTAATGATGAGAATGCAACCAAAATAAGACGTTACATACCCCTTGGTTGTCAATCCATTTTTCTATTACAAATTTCTAAAGTTGACCACTAAAATTAGGCATCTAGATCCAAACCAAGAATACTTATTCAGTTGACACTTCCCTTTTTCACCTATATAGAATTCAAGATACATGATGATTGATCTGAAAATAAATAAAAGTGACTCTAAAGGATGGCCAAATCATTTCTCCACCTCCCACCAAAATTTAACCAAGACACTTATTTCTTTTTGAAAATTTATATGTGAAGAAAAGCTAGTTGTCCACCTTAACATTTTCAATTGCAAATCAAAGTAAAAGTGGAGAGGCATAAATGAGATGTTACTCTCTGTGCTTTATCGAAGACTTGGGTCATTTTCAACTAAGTCTTCTAGAAATGAAAGTTAAAATCATTAGGAATTCGGGCTTTTAAAGGAGAGGTAGGGAGTCTTATTGCCAGGAGGCACATTCCAGGTATTCTTTGCCTATGCAAGGGAAAAAAATGGACCTCACAAAGTCCGAGTCTTACTAATATTGATTTAGAGGTTATAAGCCAAAAATTCTATCTTGCGAATATGGGAAGCAAGGATATTTTCCTCAGTTCATTGTTTGAAGGAGGATATTTTCCTCGTGACATTGTTCCCAAAAAGAAGATTATCTTGGTTCAAGCTTGTTCTCATAGTGTCCCACTTTGTCATTAGAGACTTAATGCAGATCCTTGCGGTCAAGGACAATTATAGAAGCTACCATTTGATGAGTTCAGTGTAGTTAGGAGGTGAAGGGCCTATTTGCCACTACTTTTGAAATAACTATCAGAAATGGTTATACATTGATTCTTTCCCTAAAAAGCTTTCTCAAAGGTGGGTTGAGGTTTCTATAAGTTGCTCTAGGCTTTTTCAACATGCATCAATTTAATTTAAAAAATCCAAAAGTTACGTCTAATATAAGTTACAAATTCTAAATTTTCCAAAAAAGACTTTAAACAAAAAAAGGAAATCTCATAGTAAATTCTTGATAGCATCTTGTTTAAAACCAATCTTTGGCAAGCACTTACCAAAAAAAAAAATCTTTGGCAAGCGAAAGAAGAAGTAATTCTTTTGTATATTATTTATATGGTTACACAATTGTTCATATACAAAGAATTGCATGAATTAAGGAAGAAAAGAAAACATACATGGAGATATTTCCTAACTTACAAAATCTGGAAAGAGAGGAAATGATCCCCATATAATTGGATAATGAGATAATGTACCTATCAAATAAAATCAGCAGCAAATATTCTCTCTTCTAACAACAATATGAAAATAAAAGCCAATTTTTCCGTGTTTTTGTTTTACGACTACAACTATTGTACATTGAAAAGCCCCCTTGATTCGATTGATTATGGTATTGAATTGGCAAAGATCTTGTCTGAGTATATGTCATGATTTCTCAACAATCCCCCTCAAAGTGATAAGTCGATGTCTTTCATTCCCAACTTGACTACGAGCTCATAAGATCTTGGAATAGGCAGACCTTTTGTAGGTACAACTATTAATTGTTTGCTTGATGGCATATATGGAGTATTAATGACTATTAATTGTTTGCTTGATGGCATATATGGAGTATTAATGAAACTACTATCGAGCTTTTCCTTGATAAAATGTCTGTCCACCTCAATATATTTGATGTACATTATTAGCTATGTTGATAGCTGATTTATTGCCACATTAAGGTGTCATTGGTCCCTCAATTCTTATTTTCATCTCAATAAGAATTATCTTCGATCATAGTAGTTCACATATTCCTTGTCGCATAGCTCTAAATTCAGCCTTCACACTTGATCTTACTACCACGTGTTGTTTCTTGCTTCTGCAAGTGACTAGATTTCTTCAAATGAACATGTAATGACCGAATCTAGATCGCTTTCTAATAGAGAACTCGATAGTCCACATCAGTATGCTTCCAGTTATATTCCCTCATCTTTCTTGAATAAGATCCGCTTACCTAGTGTTGACTTCAAATATTATAGAATTTTCTAAAAAGTTTGCTTATGTTTTGTTTTCGATACATGCATAAATTGACTAACTATACTTACTACATATGCAATATCTAGCTGAATATGTAAGAGATAGATTAATCTCCCACAAGTCATTGGTATCTTCCTTGATCAGCTGGGTGATCCTTAGCCTGTTCTCCCAACCAATGATTTGGATCAATGGGGTGATTGATTCCTGACTGCCCAAGTTTCATGTTTCTCTCAAGCTATCAAGTGCATATCATTGTTATGACACAGATACCTACTTTTATGTAGGCCCTTCAATTCCCCACAAAATACTCTAGTCGTCCTAGCTCCATGATTTTGATTTTCTTTATAAGGTTTTTTTAGAAGGCTTCTAGTTCACTAGAATCATTTCATATAACAATAATATTATTAACATATGTAAGTAAAATTATTATTCTTCTTATTGAATGTTTAATAAACAATGTATAATCTCCTTGACTTTGCTCATACTCCATGTTATGCACAGCCTTTGTAAATATCCTAAACCAAGCTAAAGGAAATTGTTTCAAGCCATACAAGGTCTTTAACAGAGTCACCTTATTATTACTAATGAACCATCAAAACCAAGTGGTGGTTCCATGTACACCTCTTCCTCCAAGTTCCAATGTAAAAAGGCATTCTTTACATTAAATTGTTGTAGAGCCCAGTCGAAGATAAGCCGTAAGGGATAATCAGACATGCACGGTATTCATCTTTGCAATTGGGGAAAAAATCTCATGGTAATCTATGTCATAGGTTTGGTTGTATCCCTTTGCTACCAATCTCACCTTGTGTCATTCTAGTGACTCATCCATTTCGTATCTAATGTTAAAAACTCATTTGCACCCAACCAATCATTTTCTTTTAGGAAGTTGAACTATTTCCTATATTTTATCTTCACTAGAGCACTCATTTTCTCCCTCATAGATTACACACAATTCTCATCCCTTCATGCTTCAGGGATAGAGGAATGCCCACGGAATAATAGAGGTAAGAAAGGACCTATGTTTCAAGAATAGTCTAGGAGAGGAAATAGAGTTCGATATTAGGTGTTTAATACATGCCTGGGTACATTTCCTTATGGCTATAGGTAGTTTTAGGTCTTGTGACTCAATCAGAACCAATTTGTTTTTAGTTTTTACTATCACGAGAGAGAGGACACCTAATATGAGAAGAGAGTGAGTAGAATTGAGTAATGGAGTTTTATTCTTTCTTATATAAACTTGAAGTGGTTTTTCATGATTCAGGTCCAGTTGCCCTTGGAAAATATCTAGCTCAATTAACTGCTAGATAAAAATATCTTATTCAACTGGCTGCTACTGGATGGACAAATCTAGCCAATTAAGGGAGGAGTTGACTGAGTAAGGAATGGGAAGACTAGGTGATGCAAAGAAGGGGGAAAGTAAGGAAAAAGAAGGAGAAGAAATTGGAAGAAGGGGAAAAAACAGAAAAGGAGAAATAGAGAAAAGAGAAGCAGAGAGATCAACAGAAAGAATAAAATCACAATCACTTAAATTTCATTCAACTCATCAATCATATATTTAATATTAAAATAAGAATCATTATATAGAAAAACCCTACTCATAAATTAATTATAAAATAAAAATTATTTTCTAACTAAATATGATATAATTTTCTAAAATAAAAATAAAATCTCATCAAATAAAATCTCACAAAAAAATCTTTCAAATCAAATAAAATAAAATTTTTTCTAATCAAATAAAATTAAATCTCTTCTAATTTGAAATATTTTTAATATCCGCATTACTAGGCAAGGGTAGAAGCTCCTCCAACTCATCCTTATCTTCTATAGAATTATCTCCTTGAAGATAAGGAAGAGGGCCTTGGAAGCAAGGTTTGGTTTCATGAAAGGTTACATCCATTGACACAGAATTTTCTTATGGGAGGATGGTAGCATCTATACACCTTTTTTGTATTGGAGCACCCAATAAATATACACTTTAATGATCATGTGACAAGCTTGCCCCTATTTTGTGAGTGAATATGAACAAACAATATACAATCAAACACTTAAAGAGGTAGTTTCTTGGTTACATGTAGGTCCTTGAAGAAAGCTACAATAAAAGTTATAGGGCTCTAGTTTTCTAGCATTGTAGTGGGCATCTGGCTGATGAGGTATGTAGCCGTGAGGATCGTCTCCCCCCAGAAGGATTTATGAACATAATTATGTAGTGAGAGTGCATGGATAACATTAAGGGGATGTCTATTTTCACATTTGACGACTCCATTTTGTTAATGTGCACTTATACAGGAGGCTTCATAAATAATTCCTTATTTGTGAATCGAGGAAGAAAGGGTCTAATTAAAGTAGTCATGCGCATTGTCACATCTAATTCTTTTGATGGCTAATCCAAATTAGGTTTGAATCATTTTAAGAAATGTTAGAATAATATTGCTAGCATTGGATTAGTCCTTCATAAGAAACATCCATGTTGTCCTAATACAACCAATTGGATCCGATTACATTGGAAATTCTAGAAGGGTCCCAAAATGGGGTGAATTAACAAGAAAGACATATTGAATGAGTGTAACTCATAGGATATAACACAAGGTGATTTTTTGCAAATTCACACATAGTAAAATGAAAATTGCTAACATCAATATTCTAAAACAAAGAGACGGCATGATTTTGAAGAGGTGGATAGAGGCGTGCCCAAGGCATAAATGTTGGAGCCAAATCCGGAGGTGGATGGGTTGGTTATATGGGATAGGGACAGTCCTTGTGCTTGCCCTTCTTGGCCACTCAACTCTTCAAGATAGTAAAGCCCATTCCTCTTCCTAATAAATCCAATTGTCCTTCATGTGGTTTAATCCTAGAAAAAATAATGGATATCAAACATTACTTTGCAATTAAAAGCTTTAGTGATGTGGTGGATGGAGGTAAGATTTGTGGATAGTGCCGAGACATATAAAACACTATGTAAGGGTAAGGAGGAAAATAAATTTATAGTGCTTTGGCTGGCAACTGCAATGGAAGATCCATTGGCAATGATCTTTTTGTTCCTAGGAAATGGATAATAAGTATCGAATCAAGTAGAGCAAGTGGTCATGTAATTTGTAGCTTTAGAATCTATGACCCAGGAGCCCGAGCTAGGGGATTGAGGCACCAAGAGCATAAGAACTTGAATACTTATTTAATATTGCAAACCTAAGATTGCAAACGAGCACATACCAAAGGGAGTATACAAGGAATTTAGAAGTTCTCAAAGTTGCTACACCTCTTCCTTCCCTAGGTCACCCGATAATGATTTTTCTGATGGCTCCATTATAATAGTAATCTCATAAATTTTAGACATACATGTGATGATTTTTTGTTGATCCTATAAACAGGCCCTACAACTTTGGGAATCAGTGACACTGTGGACGGCAATTAAGGCTACAAAAAAACAGATGGAAGCAATAAGCCCATGGCCTTTCTCTCAGCAATTATGGCTAGAATGGAATGTCGAATTAATGAAAGCTAAAAGGGTCAGGATTTACAGCAATGAATGTTGAAATCAAACTTAGATAGCATAAAAGAAAAAGTAATTCTTTCGCATATTTTTTACAAAGGTATACAACTGCTATTATACAAAGTATTGCATAAATTAAGAAAGAATAAAAAAGATTTATAGAGATATTTTCTAATTTATGATATCTAGAAAGAGAGGAAATGATACCCATATAGAGTAAGACGATAATGTAGGATTTTCCCATCAAATAAAATCAACATCGAATATTCTCTAAACTGTCTAGGGAATCAATCTAAATTGGGAAAAATCTTATCCGAGTATCTCTATTAATTTCTAAGTAGTAAGGTAGTCGCTCCAAAGGTTACCCTTTCAACAAAGTCCCATGAAATACGCAAAAAAGTAATTATTGACTTCAATAGAAATAGCTAAATATTAATCCACGGATGAAGTTCACACCTGATTCATATTAAATTCCTTTAACAGGTATCTCATCTTTTCCTCCATCCAAGTGGCTATAAGACTGGAGTAGTACTCTGGTTCACTTTTGGCTAGGCCAACCAAGGCCCTAACAAATTTCTTGTATACCAGACTAACCATTCAGCTTCCACATGTAAGAGGGGAATAGGTTCACATATGCTATTATTTAGTCATTCAACACAGACATGCCTAATAAAGATATTGAAATAGCATCCAAGGCCGGCATCCACTTATGCACAGGGTACACTTTTCAATGGGTTCACCAACTTCCTGTTACTGATCCCTATGTTCCACCTTCTTATCTTGACTCTGGAATGTGGAAAGAGAATAGTCCCAAAAATTTATTATCAATAATATTGGCTAATCTCAAGAAACCCTCCCCTTCTTCCTGTTGGATTGAAAAAGGATACCCCAACACAAACTTAACCCTGAGTACAGGCTTTTGTTTAGCTTTTGATTCGAAACAGGAGTAATATTAATGGTTGCCGCAGGAGAAGAACCAACCATGGCATTGGCCTGCATAGTATGTCTGATGGTTATCTCATGCAAGACCCACCTCTTTTTCATTTTCAGATTGCCAAGACACTCTAGAATGAAATATACATGTGTTTAGAGAAAGGGGATAAATCAGCCACATCGGCAGATTTTCTGTAGACAGTTTTGGAGGTTGAGGAAGTTAAGCAATGAAACAGTGTCTGACATAGTGCTAACCTTGCTGTAACAGACAGCATATCCTTCACCAATAAACAGAAGGGTTGGCAAGTGCCCTCATTGTAATTTGTTTTATATATATATATGTAAAATGACTACATCCACCTTCAGTTTAGTAAACAATGTCCACGAGTAACACTTTCATTTTCTACTTGGTGGGGGGAGGGGGTGGAATCCAGAACATTCAGGGGGCTTCTGTGATGGAATGACCCAATCACAAGGCGCATTGGTTGTCCTGGATTCTCCACCCAATCCATCAACATGTTGCTGCATGCAGAGATGGCCAATGTGGCCTTTGAGAAGAATCCCTAGTTTGGTTTTTTTGTTTTCTTTTCACTAGCACCAAAAAAAGGAATGCTGATGACTTAGAGTTCCATATCTCTAAAGATATGGCACAAAAGCTAGATCCACTAGAAAATATAGATCTACTAGACTACAAATATAGAAATTGGTAGCAACAAAATAGCCTCTAAACCACTAAAGCTAACCACTATTTTTTTTTTTATTACATTCCATTTTTTCGTAGTGCATTTTTTGTTTTGCAATATTTGAAAATCACCGTCAATACCTCAGTCTAGTGTCTAGATGGGAGTGCAATGTGAAAGTATTCCAAGAGATTGCTTCTTCTTTCCGGTAGACATTCCACATTCTACATTGGAGAATCCGCTTGTGGTAAAAATCTGTAATTTGATAGAAAACAGAAGAATTCAAGCCTGCAAGGGGATGAGAATGTAGACTATAGTGTGAGAAAGCAGGAGAATTGAAGAGAGATGAGTATTAGACAATGACGAGAAGAATTCAGCAAGTTCAGTTTATTCACTTCATGCATTCTGCATTTGGATTACATCCTTTTTATAGTCTTAGGATTCTAACAGCTTAACTACCTAACAGTTTCTCGCTTACAATTTAACAAATTCTTGGAACTAATCTGGCTTGACTACTGTCTTCTTGTAGCAGATTACTTTTCTGTTTCATAGTTGAAGCTGTTGAGTTATTGTTGATGTTCCAGCTAGCAGATTGGGGTTTGATGACTTCTTCTTGTCATTGTTGTTGTGTTCTATGCTCTGGCTTGTATTTAATGACAATTACTCCCCAGTAGAGAGTATCATTGTCCTTAAGGATGGAAATGAGGAAATGTGAGGTGGCCTATACTCTTATTTTATCATTTTATGCGGAACTAATACACCTCCATAAGATACAAAATTAGACTACAGTATACTATATTATAAATGGTAGAATAAAGTAGCAGCAACTCCTAAAAATGTTATTGTAAGCATGACAAGAATCAGTTTGCTCACTTTGTGAGAGCTGTTAATCATCACATGAGAGGAACGCTTGTTGACGAAGACTCTTCCTTTAAGCTTGAAAGGCAAACTAAAGAGGAAGACCAATGTGGTTGTGGTGTATGCAAATGAATTGGTCTTGGAAGTGCTGAAATAAAGCATACAAGAGTGGAATCAAGCTCATCATCATGATTCATGATCATATTATCACTGGGGTCATTTACCTTGTCCTTAACATCATCTATGTGTTGCAAGGAGGATTATGGAATCGGCTACCCATTTGGAGACATAATTCATAAATGTATATTCCATTCAATAGATTCCTAGCTTTGTATGTCCCTTGAATTGAGTGATAGTGGATGAAGGGTTGAAGTGATGTTAAATATTGAGTATAACATTTTTTTTTCCAACAAAACTGTAAGGATCAAAAAATTGGTAAAGTAGTTCAATGGTTATGGGGGAAAATAACTCATGTATCTCAACCAAATGAACCCTAGTGAATGTGTTTAGTAATATCCATAATATCCTTAATTGTTGTCCAAGGATTGTTGGATGGTTTGGACTGTTTGCTCCATTTTTTAACGAATGATAATAATAGGACAGCAGATCGCAAAACAAGTTTCACTATGAAGTTTCCCAATGCAGCAAAACCAAAGTAGTTCCAATGTGTAGCTTTGAATTCAGAATGCTAAATAGGGAGACAATGGATTGAGAAGGCAGGATCCAGATTTCATGAGAGCGTGCAAAATAAAATAAATTCATTCCTGTTTGCTGTGAAAAAAATGCAGAACTTGTTGCAAAAGGAGAAAACCCATTGGCAAAAATCCACGCATGGGCACCACTCTGTGGCCAAACAGAAATGTGATGAAATTAACTTCAACATGGTTTGAAGAGGTGCTGCAATAATCCAGAAAGAAAGAAAAGGATATGAATCTGATGCTGCCAATGCTTGGGAAGATACATGTAATTTCGTAAGTTGCCTATGCAGAAAAACATCTTTCCTGTTTTGATCATTGCCAAAGTAAATACAAAAGTTGCACCAGGTTGTGCATCAAGATTTTGACAAGATAGCCAAGAACGCAATAGTACTGGATGCTCAGACCAAAATCTAGTGGAAACTGATCGCTGAAATGCATCTGCAGAACCAAACAACTCCTAAAGATATCTTCATTGTTTGCCAATTGCTGATTTCTGGTGTAGTTTATGCAGGAGAGAGCAGATTTCTAACCAACAGAATGATTATGAAAAAACAATCACAGGAATTACTTTGCTCTGATACCAATGATGATGGATGACCAATCACAAGGCAAAAATCTGTATAAGAAAGAATTTCGGGGATGAAAAAGCAGGATAATTTAAGGGAGAGGAGAATTAGAAAAAGTTGAGAAAAATTCTGCAAGCTCAGTTTATTCACTTCAAGCCTCCTGCATTTGGATTATATCCTTCTTAAAGACATAAGATTCAAACAACTTAACTACTTAACAGTTTTTTGCTAACAACTTAAATTCTTGGAACTAATCTTGCTTCTGGCTACTATCTTATTGTAACAGAATGCAGTTCTTTTTGGTAGTTGAAGCTGCTGAGTAGTTGTTGATGTTCCAGCTTTTTGCAGATTGGTGTTTGATGACTTGCTGTTGCAGCTGTGTTCGATGCTCTAGCTTGTATTCCATGACAGTTTCTTTTACGGAAGACCAAAGTGTCCTTACATAAATTAAATCCAAAAATGATCTAGAACTTAGATGACAAAACAACCAGTGATTATACAACTATTATACTTCTGAATCCAAAAGGACAGAACAGCTTGCTTTACAATAAACAGTAATAATAAATTCTTGAAGCATGCTGCATAAGTTGAAAGCTAGGGTAGCAAAGTTGAGTAGTCTTTAACACAGCTATAGTGGCTGTGCTAGAAACTAACTATTTCAAAAATTAAATTGCATTAGAGATAATGATCTCCATCCTGCTCATCTAAAAATCCTGGTGCAAAACTGTGTCCCTTGTTTCCTTTCAAGTGGCACCTTATACAAACATCCCCCTCCAAACCAACAACAGAAACCATGCATGAAAGATCGGCATTGGGCCTGCCAATACCGCAACAATATCAAAATATGCTTGATACCGATATTTCCTCATATTGCGACAATATCATAGTATGAAACTATATAGGCAATATATCAGCCGATATACCCGATATTTAACCAATATAATCATGTCAACTTATGATTCTTATAATTTTTTCCTTTCAAGATATTCAATAACGATATATATTATCCGATATATTCGATACCGATATAATCATGGCCAATGCCAATATTTTCATCCATGACAAAACCATAAACCTTATGAAGTTTTGTGTATAAGAAGTGACATGAAAGGTACACATTCACATCAACAACACATACAAAGAAATTGCAATACAGCAAGACAAACTTTTATAGACACAAACCATTCAGCATGTTTCTGATAGTGCCATTGGGACTTCTCCACATGGACTTCAGCCCAAACTCCTTCACTCTGGTTTCATCTGCAAGATGTTGTATAGTTCAAGTCTTGTCAAATGATAGCTACAGTTTTTTTCATGTTCTAATAATCTTCATAATTTGATGCCAAACTTGGCATCCCTTTTCTTACCAATCAAAAGAAAAAGCAAAATGTTGAAATATCAATCTACCTTTCAGGTGGAAAATCCCTCACGTGTTTTGCTTTGAGGGACTAATGAGGAAATTCCACCCCCCAAAAAAAAGCAACAAAAAGAGAAAAAAAACTTTGACCAAATTAAATTTCCAAGGTATTCTACAACAATGGCAAAAAAAGGATATTTGATATATTTCCGATATCTTCATCCATGCATCACCTGAGTACTTATATTTTATTCTTTTTTTTCCTCTTCCTACCCCTTCTCGTCTAAACTAATCTTGGTTTTCACCAGGAGACTCAATTTCCCCATCATGGAACTTGGAGTCATGTCGCAGCATTTGGCGTCTTTTCAAGGAACTCTAAGAACTAAAACCAGTAGGACTACCTAGCTACTTTTGCATTACCTAGAAAACACACAAATTGAAAAGCAAAGGTAAAACTAACCAGGAGTTATTGTAGCACACTTCACAGCAACATTGTACCTGCGCCATGTAAATAAAAGCAATGGGCAAGATGGACTTAAAATACCTTTAGAATTCAGGACTATTTGCAGATTAACACCACATGGAGCCTTCAGAACAGATAGTGCATGTCTGACCCTGACCTTATTTAAAAAAAAAAAAGTGTAATGACACATGTAGTAGGAGTCATGGTTGGTGTTAAGGGCAATATGGACTGGTGTTATCTTGCTTTCATCAAAGATTTTTACTTCTAGAATGTTAGACCTTACAATAATCCCATTAAGCAAGTAGAGAATAGAAGATTTATACACCAAAGTAAGGTATGTAGCACTGCCTTAACTAGGACTCCTGCAATCTAAAAAAACTGAGAAATGTGCTACAGGATGAGACTGGGACAAGTAATTCAAAGGTGAAGATTTCTCATAGTTGCATAGTATGCTCAAAGTTGACATAGGTAAAGCTATGACTTGGGAGAACAGAACTTCATCAGGCAAGTTCTTGAGGGACATGAGTTACCTGATGATATCACTCACAACTCACTGCATTACCATCTATAACTCAACTCCATGTGTATTAATGGTAATGGTTGCTATAGCTAAGAGGGAATTTAGGTCAGGGACTCCAATATCTCCCAGCCTATTTCTTCTTAGTAGGGACTATGGATCACTTGAGACTATTTCAACAATGATCTTAAGTGATCTAAGCTTCGATTTCTTTCTCAGGGCCTTCTATCATCCACAATGGGATTTGGGCGCCTTTTTTAGTTGCATAAATGTATAGAAGACTTCTTAGCACTCTCAAGGCCTGCGGCCAACCCTATTAAAAGTCGTCTATAAATAGAATTTGCAAAAGGGATAACCAGGCATGCTCACTGAATTTGTATACTCTGAAGAGGTACTTCCTGTTAAAAGTTCCCCCTCTCTTCTAAAAGATTACAATGCAACAAAATGCAAGTTATATGTTCGTAACTCCTTGAAAAAATTAACAGCTGGACCACCAAGTCCCTCACCTATGGTGCTAGACTGCAATTGATCTAGTCAAATTCAGTCTCAATACATTCTGGTATGATGTTTCTCTTTGACAAAAACAAAATGCTTATAAAAATACAATATGCAGGAATTTCTTACCGTGCAGTAAGAATGGTCTTCCTACAAGGAGTGTGGCCTTGTGGAAAGCTGTACACTGTCCAAAGGAGTAGGGTGGTCTGGGTTGCAGGATGCTACAAGCTGCAACGGAGCTCCTGCTACCAAGTTTCTTTGGCATGTTCCTTCCAAAGCTCATGGATTTGCAATCATGTGGTTGTATGGACCTATTAGAGAAGATGCCCCTTCTGCAATTTGAAATTGAGGCCTTATGACACATGGGTGTGGAAGAGGTTATTGCCTCTAAAGGATAATTTAGTTTTTCAGTGGGGCCTAGCAAATAAAAAGAAAAAAAACCTCAGTAGAGTAATGCTGCCACTGCTACACAAGAACTTGTACCATGTTATACAGGCAGTGTGGATCCAAACCTACAAGACGTGGAGATTGCAGAGGTGTAAAATGTAGGGGAATTCCATTGAATTAGGAAAGATTTATGTCCCAAAGAATGTTACAATACCATGGTTAGCCCCTCACCAAAGGCACCAAACTCAAGATACGCTAGTGCAGCAAAAAGTGATCTGGCAGAGTAGGTGAATGTTGTCTAATCAGCGCGAGGAGTCTACAGAGTATCTTTCCTACAAAACTTTTTTCAACAGGATTTAGGCCAATAAATTGCACTGGTTGGGGATTCAGAAGCAACTTGCCTAATTTACTTCAATGGATGTGTATAACTTTACAATGGAAAATGCAGCTCAGTATTTGTACATAAATCATCTTTTGTAGCCACCATCTATAACCCTTCCAGTCAAAAAAGGCTCATTTCAATTTGGGTCAATTGGAATGAAAGATATGCTGAAAGCCATTTGAATTTTGAAGTGATGTGCTTATAAAAGCATTTGCAGTAACCTTCAGTTGCCAGGTGTATAGCCAGACTTAGACATATATTTGTTTGCTTGGCTATCATTTATACGTGTATGGATGTAAAAGTTTGGAATGACTGAAGCAACCCTTCCCAAAAAATCCATAAAAAGCAAAGAAGATGCTTCGGTTTACTTATGCTTGGAACTTATGATCCCCAGTTATGACATGTTTTAAGCAATAAAACTGCACTTCTTACCTAAACAAAAGGTATTTTTGACATTTGGTCATAAATATTTCTGTAAAAAAAATAACACAATCTTATGAAAAGACTCAAAATCATAGTGCCCAATGAGAATGACTAAATAATCACAGAAGAGTAAATTCAACAGGTATACTTTATTGAAAGTTATAAGTAATGGGTTAAAAAGGGTCTTTGTTTGATCCTTGTTGGGCAAATTGTTACGGGTTTCCCCAAACCCCCTTGCATATAATGTACTTGCATATTGCATATGAAATGTGGTTCATGATGATAATCTTATATAAAATAATACTTTCTCATGTACCAGTTACCAGGCAACCCTACAAAGAATTTGGCATGGCCAACTGGTCCAAAATGGGTTTTATTTAGGGGTAACAATAACCTACATTCAGATATTTTTAATTTAAGAGGTTCTTTTACAATAAGTGAGCAAGGTATTCAGTGATATCCAAGGAAAAGTATTTTCAAGAGTTTAATTAGTTTCCAAACATCAATTCCATAGAGAGCAAGGCAACTAAAAAAGAGGATGTACTCTCATTATGATCCAAAATGATTTCAGAGTTATTTCCCGCCATTCTCATCTTCCAGACTTGTGCAATGCAATTATACCCGGCTGTGTGATTCCAGGGGATTATGAATCCATCTCTTGTATCTTTTCCCTCTATGTTACCAACAGACTATAACCATTATTTCATCTCTCATTATTACACAAACCCTAACAGCTGACAAAGACAACAAGTTCACTAAGGCTACCCAGCATTAGAGCCATAATATGTCATCTCAAACCCTTACATATGGAAAAGCTTAAGCTTGCCAAATAGTATAACAAGGTGGACAAGAAGCCCTTAAGCTTGCCAAAGAGTATAACAAGGTGGACAAGAAGCCCGATTGTTCATGTCTCCATGTGGGTTCAATATCCCAAGCCCCCATTCTCCAATTGATTAAATAATTGCATAATAAGGTATTCAGATGATTTTGAATATACAATTGATTTCCAAACACTCTTCCAGGGACTAACATTTCTCCATAAAGACTCCTGTTTAGGTCCAACATGATACTCCAGCAAAGAGCTACTAGTACTTGGAATGCCACTGTGCATTTGGCTTTATCCTCCTTTCCACAACATCATCCTGTCTATCTGAAGCAAGACATGCCCACTTCATGCATAATATTCATTGAATCAGCTGTCAATAGAGGCAGTGCCACAAATTATTCCGAGTGCTATTCATACAAGTGAATCCCAATTTTAAACAGAATGAATTGACAAAAATTATCCACTGCATGGAATTGCTTTCAAAAAGTTCAACACCATGAGAAAAGGAAGCATCCTTCATCCACCAGCCCATCCAATCCACATGTATCATGAATAAGCGTATGATAGAGTTTTTTATTCACGCAGCATAGATCCCTTACCGATTTAGCAAGATAACCCTAATCATTAGCTTAATGGGCCTTATTTCTAGTATTACTTCCACTTTAGAATGACAAATTCCTGACTGACCCGCATTGCATCAGTAATTAGACTAACAATGCTACGAATAGAAGGGAATCATTATCAACATCTCATGTCCCTTTTTTATCAACAGAAAGAAAACTTAAGGGACATTCATTTTTATACACAGAGAGAAAATATAAGGGTTATTCATGATGGTGCACTTCCAATTCCCATGATTATGACATTAAAGGGAATTCAATTCCACAGATTGTCTCAATACCAAGGTTTGGCATGGTCCCAGAATTACAAAAAAAAAACTTGTTTTTTTCATGTTTGGTGCATCAACCAAATTCCATGAAGTTGATATGACATTACAATTTTATCCTTACTTTAGGATGTGCAACTAACACATTGAAATTTAACTTCAAATATTAAAAAAAAAAACTAACACAAAATTAGAAGAATACAGATTTGTTGGACAGTACTGCCCTGATATGTTGAATTGCTTCTGTTAGTGTCTGCTAATAGCACCCGCAGCACTGAGTGCAGGACAGATGAGTACATGCACAATTTACGCCTTTATCGAATTCTTGAGAAAAAAACATAATTTTCATCCATCTTGGGATAAATTGGCATTCTATCTATTGCTTGGTAACAGATTGCCAAATTACTTGCACTGCCAATATGAGGTTATGCAAAACTGAACAGACAATCATCAATGGTATAGCAAAGAGCACCAAATACTTAGTCAAAAATTCAGACTTGGCTTGCTTTAGTTTTGCACTTTCTAGGTTGCCTCTGAAACCAACAGTAAATAAGATTTTGACAGAGAAGAAGAATAAACATACCAAGTTTCCTTATAATACTCACTGGAACTTTAGGGATAGTAGGCTATGGTCTCAGGTGGATTTGAAGATTTTTTTTCAGATTTTTGTTCTCTTAGGGACAAAGAAATGAAAATCAAGAACAGCAATTGCCAAAAAATGAGTAACTGTGTCCCTTGTTAGAGTGTTGCCTAATTTTCTAACCCTATAATCCCCAAATGCTGCTTCAACCTCTCATTACACCACTGGCTGCATTTCAGTCCCCTCCTTTGTGGTCAAAATACCCTCTCTTTCATTTGACTAAATTCACCTAAACAATGTAATTAATGAATTCCATAGAATTCATCAAATACACAACACCAATTGCAGTGTATCAACCAAGAACAAATTCAGCCAACAGTAAGGCAATTTTCTGAACAAACTAAGGAAATTCTTTGCTGCTTATAGTAGACAGAAGTAATTAAACCTATTCTAGAGTAGCTTTTCTTTTCTGTTGATATACTAGTCAGATGCTATTTCATTTTTTTTTTTTTTTTTGGTAAGTAAAATGCTATATATTTACATTCAAGTTGTGTGCCTAGACCCTGAGCAGCAATTTTAATGTCTAGAAAAATGCATCTGTACTCTCTCCTATACCAGTAGAAAGTTGCCCAAATTACTTTAGGGGCCAACCAACCACCACTTATAACAAACTACAACTTGAGTCCCTGTTTTCAAAAAGAATGCGCCTTTTCCATTCTCTACCAATAATATTGCTTATGATGTATTCTACCCACAAAGATAGTGATATCCTATATCCCATTTGAGCTTTGGACCCAAAAAGCACTACTTTCTCATTTTTCCTAGTTCCTATCTCATATGCGATGTAAAAGGCACCTACTTCCTCGTTTTCCTAGTCCCTATCTCTTTTTTGTTTGCATTCATGCTTATTGTTATTCCATGCTAGAATTATTTCCCTTGCTGGTTCCTTTTCCCTCTCTTTTAATAGGTGGCAATATTCCATTCCATTGTCACACAATTTCTGATTTTCAATTGTTTTCAAGCAATCATTTCCATACGCAAACACATTCTTGAACATCAAACTGAAAACATACTTGAGGGTAGCTTCAGCACTTTCAACAGTGGCCATGTCATCAGTTGCATCACGATTCAATAAGCCCAAATCATAATACTTTATATCCAAATCCAAAAACGGAACGATGATCTGTCACCACACACACAACCACCACCACCACCACCACCAATGCAGATACACAAACAAAAGAAGAAAAGATTAAATATATTATTGCCAAAAGGCAAAAACATAATATTAAAAGAAAAAACTTAATATGAGAAGAATAAATGAGAAGATAGTAAGATCATATACTTTGTTTTTGATCATTTGCCATATTATTCTTGCCATTTCATCACCTAAATTCCACAACAAGCAAATGTTATAGAACCAACAGAAACATTATATGGTTAGTGAAAATTAAAGCAGAAAATTAAACAGTTTAGGCACGATTTAGAACATTAGAGAAAAAAGGATTTTTTTGAATTTGTTTGGTTCAAGGCATAAATTGGAACATGAAATGTTCTTAGTCCTAAGATTAAAAAAGAAAAAGAAAAACCAAATAACATAGGAATTAGGATAGGAAAGGACTATTTCATTTCCTAATCTTCTGTAAGGGATAATATCATTTGGATAAAGAAATGGAGACAGGACTACCTCATTGAGGGTAATCATCCACCCACAACATCAGCACAGAAATCAATTCTTAAAATCAGAACAACCAACAACCATGACTATTCACCCTACACCACCATCACCACCACATCAACCACCAGCTAAAAGAGCAGTTCACCTACACCACCACCACCACCATCATCACCACATCATCCACGAGCTAACCACTGCAATCCACCACCTACACTGTTGCCATCAGCACATCATCCACCCATCTGCCAACATCACAATCCTATTAAATCTAAAGGTCATATTTATATAAATGTGAGTTTTAATCATTTGAGAAATTCAGTAACATCAATGACACCAAAACATCTTTCATTCCAATCCTGGATGCATGTTAAACCAAACATGTAAGAGCAGTCATATTTCTGTTCGCCATTCTGCTCTTTTTTATTCTGATCTTGATTCTCATTGCATACTCTGAACCAAAGGGCCCAAAGTTCTTCCATTGAGCAGTAGGAACTTATTGCCATGTAACAAGTAGTGTCATAGTTTGTATTAGTACTAACATTAGCGTTAGTATTAGTATCAAAGTATAATAGTTTTGTATCAAAAAACTGTTCTATTGCTGCTGTCCTAATCTGTTACTGTCCAAAAGGCTCTGCTGGCTATCCAAATCCACTTTTGCTGAACTAAGCTAGTTTGGCCACGAATCTTTCTTGTATGCTACCCGATCACCAGACTGTTCTAACCACTCCTGTACAGGTGGCACGGCTGAAGGAAGTCATGAGGTTCAATACTACCACAGAATAACTGATTATTCAACAATAGAACAGAATATCAGCTACTGTACAGTCTCAGGTGAAGGGATGTACAACCAAATGCAACAATATCACTGCAGATGAGCAGCAGCAGAAGTATGAGTAATTGCAAAAGTAGGTAGGTAGGTAGGTAAGTAGTTGTAAGATTGTTAGCGGTTGTTAGTATGTACCTTGTTCTATAAATAAAGCCATGTACTATGGAAATCGGTATGAAAGGAAATGAATTGCCTTCTGGCTTGAAAACCAGTAAGCACAGCTTCTGTTTTCCTCATCCAGAGTTGCAGGCCGAGTTCTCATTGGGAAGAACTTATCTCAACTTTCCATCTTCCTTTTTCTTGCTATGAAGTGGAAGAGTTGCCCAAGATGAACTACTACGACAGCAATTGACAGAATCATTCCGCTAAATTAAAGTAATTTTTCATGATTATTCATAGCAACGATAAAGCTGATCAAGCAACCAATTAGAAACAATGAAAAATAAAAAAGAAAACGTGGAAACATAAAATCAGAATCATCAAGTAGAAAAAGATTACATTACCATCCATTTCAACTATAGGATTCTGTACTTTGATGCGTTCTACGGTGGGAATAGATAACGATGCGAAGCAACGTAGCGAAGAATTGCGAAAGCGGCCAGCACGGCAGAGAGAATTACAGGTTTTGAGGAAGCACGCTTCGTTGAACACGTTTCGTTTCGCAAAAGTGGCAGAAGAGCGCCAAATTGCAGTGCCGGACATGGTGATCAATCGAAGTCCCAGCATTTTCAGATCATTCGTCTCTCACAAGACTGCACTGGAGTCGCCTTCTTGCGTACGGACTTTGTTGAAGGCTCGATTGTGCTCTTCCGCCCGCCTGTCACGGCCAACCTGCATAGATGAATAATTCTTTTCCCTTGCATTACGTTTGGTACTCTGCTACTATTATTTTTTCTCGTTCTTGCTTCATGTGGGCCAGCGAAGCATAGTAGGGCCATTTTCCTAAAAAAGATAATATTTAATGTGACTATTTGTATACTTATTTATATTAAAATTATTAAAATTAATATAAATAATAAATAAAAAGTGATAATAAAATCTAAAATAATGTAAAATATATACTTATTTTTTATAATTTTGTTACAAGTTAATATATAAATAATTTTTTTCTTTTTTAAATATGGATCTTGATATATTTACTACCAATTTATTTCATGTTGTACTTAGCATTCTCCTTTTTGGGTCTAAATTCTTCAAAAATAAACTCCAAAATCATTAATTAAATTATACAATTCAACACTATTTTCTAATAATTGTAATAAAAAATAGTTAAAATATAATTTTTAGTGTTTAATAAATCAAATATCTTAGACTTTTAAACAATATATAACATCAACAAAATTCTCTTCAAATCATATTTCTTTTAACATTTTTAAAATTATGTTATTTTTACTATCATTTACAAAACTTAATAAAAATAAAACTTTAGGAGTTAATATGTATATATATGTTTTATAGCTCATGCATAATTTTGTTACTTCAATTTACTAAATTATCTTTAAAATTTTCTTCATGACTTATTTATTGTTTTATTATATACATTTAAAAATTTTAAAATAGCAAAAAAAATTAATTAGTACTTAATTTCTTCAATATGATATTATTTTTTTAAAAATATATACTTAGACTTTCTCATTTTCTTTCCTACATTCTACTCAGTCAAGAGGCTTTGCATGAAATCTAAAGTATTCCAAATGGGTTCCATTTATTAAAATTTTAGAAGCTTTTTTCACTTGCTATCTTACAAAAACCATATGAAAGATTAAAAATACCCACCAAAAATACTTCACATTCATACATGTTCCATCCCCACTAACTCCTCCTTCTCCCTTGGTGGCCAATTGATGCTAGAAGGCACTAGATTTTGCTAGTGCTTTACCATCACTTCAACATCTCATTTCTTACTACCACCATATCCACTGAAATATGAGACATTATAATAGTGTTTTATTAATAAGCCTTGCATAGTCTTTACTAACTTTCCTAATAAACTGAACCACTCTTAAAATATTTGGATCAAAATTTTTTAAGGCATAGGGGCTAAAATATATGTCTTGCTACCCATTATGCTATAGTCAAAAATCATTTGGCCCATATTGTAAAATTCATAGTATGTATAAATTAATTCCATTTTTATCAATCATGTATAATTTTTAACAATAGAAAATTAATTATAATAATTAAAGTTTTCTTAAACATACCTAAAAGGCATTAAAATTAAAACATAACTTAAATTTAAAAAAATATATATATTAAATTGAGCATCATGATGATCGTTTGAGACTAGCATGAAATTAGCCTAATGAATAAAATTATGTTTGAGATTTTGTTTAATATTAACTCAAAAACAAAATAAAAAAAAGGATAATTTCATATTATCATTACTTACATACATTGTTAACCACTGACATTATAATTTCACTTGAAGTTAATCTTTGAATTTGGATTTAGCAAAATTGATTATTAGACACGATTATGAAAGTATTTTGACCTAATGCTTTCTATATACAGCCCTCAACTTTTCATGGCAAAATGAAGAGATGTACTATTCATTTTCTTGTATCATTAGAGAGCCTTCGAGCAAAACAACCCATTGTAAATATAGCCATCATATTTGGACTGTCTTTGAGTTTTTTGCTAAACAAAAATCTTGTATTGGATTTTTTTGGATTGATTAGGCATGTCTATGATGAGATAATCCAACTTGATCTATGACCAAAGTTATTTTGTTTAAACTCATATTTTCACACCTCTCCCATGGAGAGAGGGATGCAAAGAGTAAGGTAGTGCAGCCCCTCCAAGGTCCATTTTATCTATTGGATTAAGATTCAGTCGATAAAAATTAATATTAAAAAATATTTTAAAATATAAAAATAATTTATTTTTTATTGTTATTATTTTTATAATATTAGTATTTAGATATTTTAATATTTTTAAAAAATAAATAAAAATATTTATTTACTATATTATTTAATACATTAAATATTAATCGTTTAATCAATGTTAATTTAACAGATGATATAGAAGTAACGGGGGCTACGGGACCCTATACAATGCAGCCCCCCTAATGCCCCTCTCCCCAGTCGTGATTAGGGGGGCTGCAATGTCGTACGGACGTCGCAGCCTCTACGACGCTCTTGGAAGCCGTTAGATAAATCAAACGATTCGTATTTTTAAAAAAAAATAATAATAATAACAAATATATATATATATATATAAACATGGGCCATTGAATTTGGCGTCACTGGCATTACAGTGGCCCGCGTTTTCTCCCTACTCTCCCCTCGTGCAATTGAGTGGGAAGTTGACACCATTTCTTTAGCGGATGACATGGAGTTTGCATACGATAGAAGGAATAAGAGGCTGTTAGCTTTCATGGGGAAACGAACATTCTCTAGGTTCTCTCTCCGCTCCCTCACAATCTCTGACCAAATGAAGAGATAAACCCCTTTTTGATTTTGGCAGAGAAGGAAAAAGTGATCACACGGTTCTTATTCGGTAAAATGGAAGTGAGGCAATTTAATCTCATGTTTGATCATGAGGTGAGAGATAACATTACGTGGGCATATTATTTTCTCTTCTATTCTTCAAATTGCATAATATTTATGCTGTGAAAAGTAGGTTTTTTTGTTTATGATTATACCTCGAACTTAAACTACAGTCGATAATTCAATCGATCGTGGTGTTTTCACTATTATTTAAATTACAAACAGGTTAGTCTATTTTCATGTGTTTCATATTGTTTTTAATTTGTATGTATTATTAATAAACTATATTTATTCTACTAATAGTACTCGATCGTTCTGATTTCATATTTATTCTACTCAGGCAACTTTTATATAAAATATTAGGCAATAGCAGATTGTGAGCTTGTTGTGACATTCACATTTGAGTGACCTTCACTAATTTGCATTTTAAAATCTGTTACAAGATGTATGTTCGAATAATATTTACTTATTGGACTTCCAAAATAGATTATGAGCAGAATGGTGGGAGCAGTGCTCGAGCAACATTGGTTAAAAAGTGAAAGGCATGAGCCAAATTCAAGTGATTTAGTCTTATGTCTTATCTCGATTTCTTGGTATTTAGTTTTTTAATCCTATTAATAACATTATCCCTCCTTCACGAGCGAAGAGTGAGGTAAGGCATTGAAAGATTATTTGCTTTCTCTGTTATGTTTGCTAAAAGATAAACTCTATTTGATTGTTGATCTTAAATTAATGTTTATCTCATCAACTTTTACTATAATTTAAACATTTTAAGACATTTGTTAAAGAAATTGAGTGCATTGTTATAAAAAAAAAATACAGTTATAAGAAGAGTATTGTGGGGTTAAGTCCTATTATAACTATCGATTGCAAGTTAGTTTTCTTTTTATAATAAAAATTTCTGAATGTGCTTTTTAATAGTCCTGATATTTTTATCATGTTGAGGTTTTCTCTATTATCAAAATCCTCATTTTGATTTATTTGTTACATTTTATTATTTTGATGAATGAATTTATTTTGATCTTTTATCAACTATTGATTAGAGTTACACTGAATTATTTAGACCAATATTTTATTATGTGAATCAAATACTCAATTTATTTATACTTTTATAAATGCTTCTGGGTCTATATATAATAAAGTCTTTATAGACACAAATATATTATTTACAGGCATTTCATTTGAACTCTTAGTTTATTAATCTTTCATACTATATTTTGAAGTGTTTATGGAGGTTAAATAAAAATTTTTTCATACTAAATCCACCTTTTATATTTATAAAAACCACCATAATTAAATGATTATGTGAAATTTTATTTCGTAATTTACAATTAAATTAAGGTACATGGCTAACATGAAATAATGAATTACTAATTTTACTCAACAACATGACATAAAATAAGACATTAGCTAATTGGTAGAAAATATAAAATAAGGATGATTAAGTAAAAGAATTGAGAAAGTAACGATTACATAAAAAAATAAAACATATAACAAATTGTGCAAGTACCTCATTAAATCAAAGAAACAATGATGAGGCCATGTATTATTTCTCTTATGAGAATGAAATAAATATTATTATTTAAGGTATTAAATGTGATTAATTCTAAAATAGTATATTGGTGTATGTCTTTATTTAAGTGCCTAATAACGTTTGCTTCTTTTCTCTTTTAAAAATATTATGAGCGCTGTTGTGTTTAGCATTTAAATTAAAATGAAAAATTGTGGACAAGTAAAATTATGTCAAATTATTAAAACATAAAATTAAGTAAAATTGTGTTAATTTATTTATTCAGTTCAAAAAAAAAAAAAAATACAAAAATTAAGATTACATGGTTTTTATTTATTTAGCTTGCTTTAAGCTTTCAAAGCCTAGCGCAATGTATGATGACTGATTCTTGTTATGTGAAGATTGAAGGGTGTGTCAAAGGCATATAGAATTAAGGGGCGGAAAATAACTTAATTAAAGTTGTACGGACAATTATAAAATATCATATTTTTTATTTTAATTTAATTGTTATGTGATCTTTATATAATTTGATCATGGATAAATTTACACTTTATTGACTTACCTAGAATATTAACTATTAGAGCTTTATCTATAAATGATCAAATTTGTTTTTGGTTTTCTAAAATACAGAAAAATTAAGATTATTACTGTTGTTCATCTTATTTTCATCATCTGATTTAAAGTATTTAGACTTTGATCAATTTAAAAAGTACTATAACATTTAAGAGATAATTTCTATGTAAAAAAATGAAAATAATACCTTTTGTTACACCAAATTAAATTTCAAAAGCCCATTTTTAATCACCATTTTCCAGCATGCAAATCCAAGAGCAATCGGACCCATAAAAGTCCCATACACTAAATGAAGAGAAGATAACAAATAAGTCGAATAAGCAATTTATTTTAAAAATACGAATGTATAATTTAAAATTAAAATTTTGATTGTCGTACCTTTTTCTTATTATTAGTCGTCTTACCATATATTACTTTTGAACAGTAATTTTTTTTCTTATTCAACATAGGCCGATTCACATTATTTTTATAGTTAAACTTTATTTTTATAAATTTTTTATCATTATTAGAATAAAACTACACAAAATAAGTTGGAGAAAAAATAATTAAAGATTTTTTTCAGTCCTTCACATTTTTTATATTTTTAATTTGCATATATATATATATATATATATATATATATATATTACTTTTTAAACCAAATATAACATATTTTTAAATATACCAAATTCACCCAATAAAAAAGGGACCAAACATAGCAAACATTTGATATTGCGGGGAACTGAAAATTGAAAGATAGAGCTAGAGGGGGGAATTGGAGGAGATATGCCGACGACTGCTGTGAACGGCATGGGAGGGCAGAGAACGGTGTTGATAACTGGAGTGGGCAGAGGTCTGGGGAGAGCCCTTGCCCTGGAGATGGCCAGGAGAGGTCACTGTGTTATTGGTTGCTCTCGCTCCCAGGACAAGCTTGACTCTCTCCAAGCGGAGCTTCACAAATTTACTTCTCCCTCCGCCTCCACCGCCAACAACCACCACCTCCTCATTAATGCCGACGTCGTATGTTCTTTCTCTACATTCTGACAGTTTTCTATTCGAAGGTCGATCGTCTTTGTGTTCCGTGTTTAAATATTGAAAATTTAGTTATTTGTTCAGTTGAAAAACCTCAAACTTTTGTTTTCTTATTTTTTCTATATTAGAGGTCAAATAGTAGCATGGAGGAATTGGCAAGACTTGCGATGGAAAATAAACGCATTCCGGATGTAATAGGTACAAAGAAGTTCTCTTGTATTTTTTTTAATGGAATTTCCTCTTTTGTTTGAAATAATTTAAAAATGTATGCAAATTTCAAATGCATCTCTGCTGTCAGAACCATCAAAGTTATGATGATAATCTGCATTATCGGCATGGGACTATGCTACTTAGTGTTGGTTATGGCGAATGTTGATTGCTGCCTTCTTTAAGAACGTTAATGTGATGCAAAGGCTTGGGGATTCTCTAATAACAATGAAACGAAGAGTAACCGGATGAAAGAAGGAACAGAGTTTAGTAAGTGACAATTGGAATTAAAGTGCAAAATGCAACGGGAAGGAGCAGAGGAAGATTAGCTGGTTCAGCAACTCTCTGCTGCAATTCAGATTCATCATACAAAGGCATACATTGAGCAGTTATTTATAGGCATTCAAGTAGTCTACTAGAATACTCTTGATTCATTCTCATTCAAACAATCATATTGTCTCTTCTAACTGTCATTCTAATTACTAACATGTTTGCTTAACCAACATAACAATATGCAGTTGTTGAACTTGCTGAACCCAACTTGCTGATTTTTCCTTATGTTTTGGTTTTCAGCTGTTCTGTCTGTTAACTGTCTTCTTTAGTTGATGAGCTAGCCACATTGTATCCTTTAATACATGACAAATATGCCTTCCTGATGGCATTTATGTCCTCAAGGATGGAAAGAAGGGAATTTGTGTGAAACAGCTATCTCAACAAGAGTGATGTTCTGTCATTTTATCTTTTCAGTTGTCCATAGCTACAAATTGTGATAGGGGTAATGATCATATCTGATTTGAGGATTGAAGTATCAATACATGCTGTCCTTGGTCGAGGTGGTGTTGAAGTCAGGCATGGGCTAAACTAGTGTTGATTTCTTAATATTTGTGGAAGTCCTGAAGGTCTGAACTTCAGAATGTTACTGCTGGCCTTCAGTTGAGATAATTGTGAAGAATTTAGCTAAGAAGATTTGATCACATTGGAGCAACTGTAGTGGAGTCCTTCCCTAGATGTTAGCCAGGAAGTATGTTCAGTAATTTCATTTTCTTGCCCGGATTTGCGAATGAAATGGTAATTTTGGATAAGTCAAATCTGATAGGGTTATACTAGCTTAACCAACTACACCTTGATTTCAATTGTTGGGTTTTGTTTGAGCAATGCCATGCAAAACATTGTATAATAACAATGTACTAGTGGATTTTTTGGCATTTGGTAACAAAGATATATTTTTTGATAGTGGGAAAGAACTATTTGGTTTACAATATTGAGATGAGGCGAGAGGTTTTTACACATGCACGCACACACGCATGCAAGATGTCATCGATTGATGATGAGATGTGAAATTTGATTGATATTCTGCTGGGGGAGAGGAGTCCTACTGTGAGATAGAGGAAGAGAGATATATATCTTTTGTAAAAGATGTCTGATTCTGATATTTATCTTAAAGACCCTTAAGTTTTTGGAGAAAAAAAAAGTAATCTTAAAAAATGGAAAACTTAGAAGAAAACTTGACTCATGGGCAGCAAGGTTTCTAGTTTTTTAAAACATTATATATCATTGTTTTAAGTAGGTAGGTCTCTTGTAAATGATACAGAATAAATTGTTTATTTTTCTGTTTGCAGACACTTGTCAAAACTCAGACAATTTCTACTTGCCCCAAAATATCAGGAAAGAAGAGTTGGACATGTACTTATACCCTTCACCCGACATCCACACCCAAGTCCTAGATGACTTTTCTTGGGATTTTATGTATCTGCTCCAAATCAATAAACACCTTGCCTAGGCCTTTCTGTCTTTCCCCTGTCCCACTGTTGATTAAAAAAATCCATCATGAACTGTTTTTGATCCCTTTGATAATAGGATAAAGAGTGCTAGATATATGAAAGCATGCATTGGAGAATACAACCAACTAGGATTGGAAAACTCATAAACATGAGGTCTCTAATATCTGAATATTTGCCAATGTGCCTTAGCTTAGTTGGTTAAGACAGGGACTGCCAGACCAAAGCTGTCAGGTTCAATTCCCCCTTCAATCTCAGTCACTTAGCTCCCTCCTTGTCACTGCCCAAGATGGACTCTTAGCTC
Organism: Nepenthes gracilis; assembly: GCA_033239525.1. Classification (NCBI taxonomy): domain Eukaryota; kingdom Viridiplantae; phylum Streptophyta; class Magnoliopsida; order Caryophyllales; family Nepenthaceae; genus Nepenthes; species Nepenthes gracilis. The sequence continues at coordinate 941,355 of BSYO01000006.1, read as the reverse complement.
CTAGATAATAACGCTACACTAAAAAACCTTTAATCAATAGTCAGATGATTAATCATCTTACTTCTACTGTGAAACTATGATATAAAAAATACACGAAACTGAACCACTAGATCATCAAACGTCAGTTGTTTTACAATTATATATCACCATATGCATTACAAATATCACTCTCCACAAAAGGCTAGCAAAATTCTTCAAATTGTCTACCATCAACCTCCAATCTCCATTCCAATGCCACTAAATCTGAAATGGGGAAAATGAAAGAATTAGCCAAAAGTTCAACAAATATATTCGTAAACAATATGACAAATATCAATGGCCTTGAAAGACTACAAAGCTCAAATGTAACAAAATGAGGGCCACAAATACAATGATTGAATTGAATGCCAAGTGGAGTTCGGAATGTCATAAGCTGATACCATCAAACATACTCCCGAATGATTGAACATTAGCGAACAAACATCCCCATCATGAATGAAAATAGCGGTAAATATCTGATATATTTGTTGATGTATATTTGTATCAAGGTTCCCTGATACCAATATTTTATGATACAAAGAAAATATACTTGATATTAGGTTGAAATTTTCTTGTCATCTTTTGATTCTAATAAATTTTTATTCTAATGACTTTGATACCGATACCGATATAGATATGGTTGCGACGATATGATACCAATATGGTTGTGAATGATACCCATACTGATTTTTTCATCCATGATCCCCATTGGCATGGTCAAATAGGAAGCCCTATAGATATGGCTATATGCCTCTATTATGACCTGTGGATGGGCCATTGTGACCTGCACTCAAACTATATTAATCCATCAAATCCCTTAAGAAAATCAATGGTTCAAAAGTTTCAAATAAAATATATGCTTTTGGGAAATTTCCGCATCTTCGAAGAGCATCAATTCATGGCAGGAAATCAAATATGTAGAGAATCATCAAACTTAGGCATAGGAAGACATTTCATGAACGAAGTTCATGATTATTGAAATGGAGGCTTTACACAAGGTTATTCCCATAACTTCAAATGCAAGGTTTTTGTTATGGAAGTCTAGCAAAGTGGCAAAACATCAAATTCAGATTTTGAGAGGCAAAGTTTACAGAGGAACTAATGACAAACTCCAAAGAAATAATTCAAAGTCATGCTAAACAAAGCATGGGCAAATATGAGCAAATATGACTTTGAATTCAATCTTGAATTGAGATATGCTCTTCTTAGACTTCCTAATGTACAAGAAGTCTGAAGTTCTTGAGACCAAATGTAAGAACATGTGCCAATTTTGTAGAAAACAATATGGAAAACAAAGATGAAAGCCATAGATATACTTGCAAACAAGAAAGAAGCCATAGTATATTGCCCTGCTAAATGTTGAAGTTGCAAAGGAACTTATTCATTTATTTCACAAATTCTTTAGCCTTCTTGCATTTCTCTTTTTAATGTCCTTAGCTTGCAAAATCTGATTCTAAAGTGAGTAGAGAAAGCTCCTTACTCAGAAGACACAACACAAGCTCCTTAAGCAACTACCTCAAACCTTCTCGTGCTCTGATGTGACACCCTAGGGATGTCAAAAGCCTCAATTGGGATCCACTTTTAAGCTATGTTATTACCTAATTGGATCCTAAAAATGACATATCACAATTAGAGCAAAAAGCTACTCCCAAACAAATTTTTCTGTAGCCCTCTTGACCACACCAATGCAGAAGCTTATGCGGAAAATGAACCACCACTTTTGCTCAAGTGAAAGCTCATCCACCACCAATGCTCGAGCATAACACTCAGCTCAACAATTTAGGACAAATTTGGCTCAAGCGAAATCAAGCAAACCTTGTGTGATTGTTTCTGTTCTAATGACCCTTAAATGTACCTCAAACAGAGGCTTCTGGGAAAGTTCACTTTGCCTCTACAGATGATTATGCTTCAGCAATACTTCAAGCCAGTCCTAAATGAAACTCATTATTCAGAATACTAATTATACCTTAGTTTTATTAAACAAAATCTGAAAATCAGCATATGACACTTCACCCCAGGAAAAATTGCTACAGAAAGCAATCTGCCTAATGAGCTATGGGTAAATGAGCTAAGGTTCAGGGGATTTCTCAACATGTCATCTAGTGACATATGGCTGGCCACATGTATCAAGGAGTTAGTCGTTAGAGGTCTAACTAGGTGGTGTATCTTGTGTTAGCTTATAAAAGGTGCATCCCTTGTACCTAAATCTCTTCTTCTCTCCTTTCTATTCATCTGAATTCTCATCTACCTTCTTCAGTCTCATCCCCTGATTTCTTCTTTTTTTTACTCTTCTATCTGAATTTCTTGTGATTGAAGCCACTTCACCACAATTTGTATCAGAGACTATTAAATTGTGTTATTGATCATGAAATATCCTCATTTTTTTTCCAGGTTACACAAATATGGTCTCTAAACATCAAGAACTGTCCAAGCAGATTCAGCTGTGTACAACAGCACCTAGAATCTTGAGATTCTTCATGACAATTCAGCAATTATAAATTGCCTCTGGCAGCAGCAAATTTTTCCAGCAAGCAATAGATCTGCTCTTGCAAATCTGTACCAGAAAATCTACAATTCAGCATTCAGCAATTTTGCTGTTCTGCTTCTGCAATTTTTATTTCTGCTCCAGAAATTCATGTCACCAAATTCTGCACATGTACTTTCTTAATTCTTGAATCACATTTCTGCATTCTTGCACCAGCAGCATATAATTATTATGGTTCCTACTCTTGATTCTATATTCTGATTCTTGTAGCAAATCCAACAATAGAAGCAAAGGAATTATGTAATTATTCTGGGATAATTTTGAAGCACTGAAATTCAGCATAGTTATTGAGATTCTTGAATCTTATTTCAAATTCTGTAACTTCTATTGAATTCCTACAGTACTGCAATTTTTTCAAAAGACAGTGCAACACAAAACTTCTTCCATTCTGATGCTGGTGTTTGCAACTTGTTCTTGATTTTCTTGAATCTACTAGCAAACTTGCTAAGTGTAATTTCTGAATTGGAGTCTCAAGTTTGTTTTCTATTCAGTTGATTGAGTTAAACATGCACATCAAGACAAAATTCTTGAAGCTCTACTTTTGTGTTTCCTGCTCCAAGAAGAAGTAACACAGGTTCCACTGCTCCACATTATGCATCAGAAATCACATTTAATGTTCTGTATCCAAAATTCTGCAACAGAAACTCTTTTCAAATTAGGCAACAAATCCAAGAACTCAAGATGCAACAGAACACTTTGAATTTCAGAAAAGCAGACACTGAGTAGCAGAAAACTTCAGACAAAAACTTGATGAATCCAAGAAACAATTTTGCAGAAAATGGAGCAAAAGTTTGATATTTTTCCTGAAATTGATGGCAACACTAAACCCTATTTCCCAAAATTCTGAATCTTTGGAAATTACTGTAGCTGTTGGAGGTCCTGTATCAACAATTGTAGTGCTGAAATTGAAGGCTATATGTTACATGCACAATTTCGATGCAGCGCAAAATAGGGGGAAGTAGGGGAAGGGGAAGAATAGAGTAGGGAAAGGGGAGTTCAGGAAGAGGAGGAGGAAGAGGGAAAGGGGGGAATTGAGGGGACAATCGAGAGAGAGAGACCGAAAGCAGAGGGAAAATAGCGGGGAAAAAGAGCAGGACACGGGAAGAGAAGGGAAAACTTGCGAATTCTATTCTCCACTGTAGCTAAAGTCCTTGGCCCTTTATACACGCTAATGCCTTTGGCCCTTAACGGAAAGCCGGTAAAACACCTAACAACCTACATGTAAGCAAACAGAAGAAACAAATATTGGCAAAATAGAATAAGCAAATACCGGCCCGTAATATTACCCCTCCCATCAAAAGAACCTTGTCCTCAAGGTTGAATAAGGAAAACTCATTTGAGCAATAGCTTTGGTGGGCAGTCCAACAACAGCTACTCCGAATGCTAGCTCTGGTATTGCAGTTATGACTTCCAACATCCACGTAACTGGATTATAGCCAGCTATAATTGTGGAAACTCCGTCAATAGCCTCAAAGTACTGAATTAGCTGGCTGGAGTGGCGTCCCAGTGGCCCCACATAGATTTCTTGACCTCCTTGCGTCGGTAGGAGCAGCTCCCCAAACGCTGCCATTATGTCGATGCTCGGCTGGTGAATGGTGCACACGACTGTTTTTCCAGCATCTATGGTATTTCGGACCATTTTATTATCCATGAATATGATAGAAGGTCTAGCCACTAGCTCAATTGCAATGGTTAGCCACTTCCATTGCTCTGTGGAGAGACCACCCACTTCAAGTAGCCCAACCAAAGCTCCACTCAGAGGGGTTGGTTTAATTAGTTCCCTAACTTCCTCCACAAACATCCTTCTAGTTTGATTGCCAACTTCTGTAGATAAACAAAACCATGTTGAAGAGAGCCAATATTCATAGACAGTAATGTTTTGCTCACAGTAATCCCCTATCCATCATTTCTTCACTTCCTTTTGCGTGAGTATAAAGCTGCCCAAAGCCAACAACGTAAGCAATGCAAATGACCCGAATGTGTTTGCAATAATTGTGTTCCTCCTTGAGGTTCCGATGAATCGAAATAGCCCGAAAGCCATTTGGGTGACAAGTTCGAGCAGGAGGAGTTGTGTGAACAGCCTCCCAACATTAGGATCATATCCAATGACATAGTATGTGGTGAATACCCTTAATAGAACTTCAACAATAGTGGGGGGTATCCTGAGGAGATCCCTTTGTTTGTAGAACACCAGAAGTTTTGCAATTGACGCTGATAGCTTGGCCATTCCGACGAACATAAGCATAATCACACCGAAGAACAAAGGACCCGTGTAAATCACACCATCGTCTTTGTCCTTGTGCATTTTGATCCTCAAGAAGACAGTCATTGCATTGATAACCGCGATAGCAAGTAGAGTTATCTGGAGGTAGACGAATGCAATCCTCTTCATAAGCAGCCATTCTCTTGAAAAGGAAGATTAGAGAATGTCCTTATTATTACTTCCATATGTCTCTGTTGTTAGAGCAGCTGGATGGTTCTTACCCCTCTTGAACGGTATATCTAGTTCAATTTCTAGTTTTTGACCAACGTGAAACGATTGAAATGCTTCGGAGAACACGGTTGCGGTGATGAATCTGTAAGGCTCATCTTTACATATCCAGTACTGCTGCTGATCTTCCTTTAATGTCACTGCCGGCTAGAAATCTGCAACCCCTTTTCTGTTAGAACATCGAAATCCCATGAATTTGAAGGGATCAAGTACATTTGCACAGGGTCCTTGATAGACAATTAGGCCATCAGACAGCAGGATAATATGGTCGAACATGATATAAGTCTCAAGTGCTGGTTGAAAGAGTGAAATCAGTGTTTTCCAACTGAGAATGTGAATATATTGTCCAAGCGAGGGAACTATTGGGAAGATCGTTGAGCTGTTTGAACTGGGTGATATCTCATCCATTATCTGCACTTTTGCCAGTGCAACCAGCATTTCACCGGTTGTGACTTGCTTTCTCGGCCCTTCGTAAATGCCTCATACTTTTTCATCTCTGACCATCGTATCTGCGCATAATTCTAGACCTAAACCCTTTAGAATATAATCGGTGACAACATTCTCTTCCAGGCCTTTAGCAAGCAGCTTGTCTTTGTTTGCCCATCTAGTCAGGTAGTTTATCGTGGTATCCTGCGACTTAAAGAGCTCGCACTAGAAGTCATCATCCTGCAGCCAGGATGCTACATACCACACACCAATAAATTGAGGTGAACAATAAGTACACCAACCATATTTGTCCCATAATTGAGGAATGGATGTCTCTTCTAATGAGTTTACATCCAAGTCACACCTTAAGAACACATCCACCACATCTTCGAATCCTCTGCAGCATGTTGTGACAAAAGCATGCACCAACACATGGGACCAAATTAAATCAGAACCCACGAGTAGCTCCACAAATCTTGCACGTTCGTGACAGCTTGCCTCTAGTAGGGCCTCCTCACAGGCTGGTTGTGAGGCTCTAGCTTTGAGCAAGATCTCTAATATCTCAAGATGGCCCTCCCTCAATGCTATAATGATTGTAAAGTCCCTGAATAGTCCTTGGTTCATGTCAGCCCTAGGATCCTTAAGCACTTCTTGCTCAAGTTTCTCCTCATCCACAATAGAAATAAGAATAGGATTGTCCGTATGTGGCTCCTCACTATCGACTTCATCAATAGCAAACTCAGGACCAAAGTCACGGAAGACATTGCTAAAAAGGCCATATATGTCAGATTTTGTGAAGGTTATCACAGGCTGATGATTGTGGCAATATTCATCAAATTCATCCGACTTATCCAGGCTGATATTTGTACACACAACAACATGAAATTTTGAAAGCCTATTCTGAGTAAATTCAATTGTTAAAGTAGAAACATTCACTGAGTTGTTTATTTCTTGCAATTGTTGGACAGAAGCAAGGGCACAATGTTTTCCCTAAGTCATTCTCTGAAGCGACAAAATTGCTAGACAAGTCTCGCAACTCCACCAATCCTTCACCGTGTAGCGTCTCTGCCTCCACACCAGTGAGGAGAAGATTTTTGGTAGAGAACAACGAAAATTCGGGCTTGGGTTAACGAAAATGAAGGGCGATTTGGTCATCTGATTGGCTGTGATGCACTACTGGTGGGGTTTGAGCAGGTGTGGATAAAATTTTAGAAAACGGGTCCGTGTGTGACGAGGAAGGTGGAAGCAATGGGGGGTTTACAGATGGCACGGTTTGTCGTTCGATTCAGCTTGGGGATTGAAGGAGTTCAGGTCGGAGTAAATGAGGATGGAGAGTGATTTGGGTGTTTGGATGAGACATTCGCGGTATGGGTAGAGTGTGGGTTGAAGGGTGGAAAGTAACAAAGAGGAAAGCCACAGGTGAGGAAGGATTCACTGACCGGTGTTGTTCGATTCTGCGAAGGGATTACTGGATTTTAGTGAGGGTGTGCTGGGTTTGTGCGTTGATGGAAGTAGCGGTGGCAATACGTGCTGCAAGGTTTGCTGTATTTTGCCGGACGGTCGTTGTGATGCTTGTCATGTCCTTCGACAGCTGTGCAATAGAAGCGGGCGCCGTCAGTTCTTTGATTGTCAGCTCCTTTGTCATGTCTCAATGAGAGTACCAATGTTACGTGCACAATTTCGATGCAGCGCAAAATAGGGGGAGGTAGGGGAAGGAGAAGAACAGAGTAGGGGAAGGGGAGTTCAGGTGGATGAGGAGGAAGAGGGAAAAGGGGGAACAGAGGGGAAAATCGAGAGAGGGAGAGAGAGAGAGAGACCGAAAGCAGAGGGAAAATAGCGGGGAAAAAGAGCAGGCCATGGGAAGAGAAGGAAAAACTTGCGAATTCTATTCTCCACTGTAGCTAAAGTTCTCGGCCCTTTATACATGTTAAAGCCCTCAGCCTTTAACGGAAAGCCGGTAAAACACCTAACAACCTACATGTAAGCAAACAGAAGAAACAAATACCGGCAAAACAGAATAAGCAAATACCGGCCCGTAACACTATACATGCTGAAATTACTGAAATTTATATATGTACCGAATTGGTTGCTGAAAGTGAGGAAGTTGCTGTCCTAGACATGCAAAATGCTGACATTTGCAGTCCACCTTTGCATATAGTTGTTATTCCAGTGCTACCTATTGATCATACAAAGGCAGGAAATATTTCAGAACCTTTTACAAAGCCTACTGTGGATATTTGGCAATGCCAGATCCCAATGTAGATATTGATGATTTTTCCTACATTTGTTTTGCACTTGTGCATTCACTGTAAACTCAATGGAAGAGCTTTCATTAGGGGATCATCTCAAGAAATGGCTATGGGTTATTGCAAAGTCCAAAAGCTAATTTTGATTATCTGGTCCAGTTATCTTCTGTGTAGCTATGGCTGTTTTGCTGTACTTGTATAGTTAAAAAGTTATAGCTAGAAATTTTTATATTCTATTGTATAGCATTGTATTTCTCCACCTATCCTTGAGAACAAGGATTCTTTCAAGGGGGGAGTATTGTCATGAAGTGACATATGGCTGGCCACATGTATCAAGGAGTTAGCAGTTATAGGTGTAACTAAGTGGTTCTATTAGTTTATAAAAGGCCTATCCTTTGTACCTGGATGGATATTGAAATGACAACTGAAAGTTCAAAGTCTCTTCTCATCTCTTGTCAAATTCTCTCATCTCCTTTCTATTCTTCTGAATTCTCATCTGCCTTCTTCACTCTCATCCCCTGATTTCTGCTGCTTTCTTTACTCTTCTATTTCAATTTATTGTGATTGAAGCCACTTCATCGCACAACAGTGGCATGCTGTGCACTGAAGTGTGATAAGGCTGCACTTCCCTCCAAAAAGAAAAATAGAAGAGAAGAAAGAAAGCTATATATTAGTGTGCAACTATGAGTCATTCCTATTGGGTACTGTTACATAGTGATGTTAACATATCATACTATCCAAACATATTCTGGTCTACAATTGAGAAAGTAACGACTTTAGTCTAATATTCATTCATTGCCCTCATATCTTTGAATGCGAATGAATTGTAGGTCAAAGTTTAGTACTAAAGAAGATTCTCTCTGTCAGTAAATAATGCAGGGACCATTAACAAAAACAACAACATTTGGGAGGTACCAGTAGAAGAATTTGATAATGTAATTGATACTAATGTAAAGGGGATTGCTAATGTGCTGCGTCACTTCATTCCTTTACTGATTGAGAGGAAGCATGGAATTATTGTCAATATGTCATCTGGCTGGGGAAGATCTGCTGCTGCTCAGGTACATCTGAAAATAGTGTTTCCTAGAATTTTTTTTGGGTGCTACGTCTTTTTGCTTCAAGTTGAATGTTAGGTTAGATACTGAATGTGGCCTTATTTATTGTGCTTCTATGCTCTTTCAAGGAGTGCTCTGGTGTTACTTGTATGAAAATAATTGTCTGGAGAAATGACGGCTTTGACAAAATGAAATGCTTAAAGGCTGCTAAGTTGTTGACACATAAACATGCTGCAAGACACTTACAAATATGCAATGATGATGGTGCTTAGGCTTAATGGGGAAGATGAAAAGGTTCTCTGTGGACTCTCTTGGCAAATTTATCATGAATCACAATTTTTGTTAAGTTCATTAGACCAAGGTTAGATGTGCTGACAGGGGTAAGCTAGGCATTACGAAATTCTGCATGTTTTGATGAGGAAGGATATGATGCCTACTTGTATAATTATCTGAGTGTAGCCTTTAATTAATTGAATTGGCATTCAGCAAGCCCTAGACAATTAGGACTTAAGCCTTCTTTGATAATGTTGATGCTGCTTATTCTTATTCTTTGACCTGTCTCTGTACAGGCAGACATGTTCTCAATTTTGTCAGTCATGATGCAGTTTTCCAAGTGATGTGCATTTGAGGGGCCAGTTTATCAATATATTCTATGCTCTGTTGATTATCCACACTGATTCAGTATAGTTGAACTGAATATAGTTGTAATTTGGCAGGTTGCTCCGTATTGTGCTTCTAAGTGGGCAGTTGAGGGCTTGACCAGGTCAGTGGCAAAGGAGTTGAGTGGTGGAGTGGCACTTATCGCTCTTAGTCCAGGCGTGATACATACTGAGATGCTTGAATCATGCTTTGGCAGTTCGGCTAATGTGTATCCAGCCCCTGATCAATGGTATCATCCTTTTCCTCCTTATGACATTGTTAGAATGCTTCAGTCGTGTTCTGTCGTGCATAGTATTCTCAAAGTTTTTTGTCAATTGTGCTATAATGAAGACAGTGTTGTGAATTGTGATTGTAGAATGACTTTCTTAATTTATGATGTTGTATTATTATTTCATCCAGTCTGGGTTAAGAAAAGGACTTCCTGCTGGAGTGCTGGCCCTCAGCCTCTGGACTATTTGTTATGCGGTCAAATGTATCTATATAGATAAATCAGGAATATTTGTAGATTTTCCCAATGTCTTTTGAGGTGTGATCCTGTTCTGCTCTGCTAACTTCTATGCTACTACATGCAAATATTCTTTTCATAACCCTCTTTTTATTGAACTCAAGCATTTTTATTTGATGTAATATAGAAAGAATTCTGGCATCCTTTTAAATCATGGCATAATGACATTTTATTTCTCTTATGATAGTTGATTTTTTTTTTTTTTTTGGTATCTTCTAATAAAAGGATTTTCTGACTCTGTAGTTTTTAAATGTGTCAAAATGAGATTTTTAACATGATATGACTAATGAAGTTCTTGTTCCATATTAGGTTACTTTTCTCCGTGTAAAGATCATAGTACAATAATGAATGACAATGACTTAATTCATGATAAAATCTACTTCAGTATAGGTACAGATCTATCTGCATAGCATCAGGCATCAGAATTGCATGAGATACCCCAAATTAAAAGAAGTAGTGATGCAGGATCTTTCTCCTTCCTCTAAGTCCTGCATGACTTCTAGCTTATTTGTTTCTGACTAATTGTAGAACTGTAATATTTCTCTCTCTTTTGAATGGCTGCAGTGCTCATAATGCTGTGGCTGAGTCAGACTATTCCAAGATGTTTGGTTGAATTTCTCAAAAAATTTGTGCAGCTATTTTTGTGCTTTTAATATCTTGCTAGGGAAAAAGCCTTTCCTGTAGCTGCTGGATCAGAACATGAAATGACATTTACCTCGTGAATAGAAATTTATTATTGAAGCATATGTTAGCTCACTTGGTTCAGCCAAAAATATTCTGAGACTTTGTGCTCAATGACATGGTAGTTTGCAATTATTTCTGCAAAGAGGATAGCATTAGAAATTTCAAGTCATTTTTTTCATACAGTTCGTTACTTTATTGTGTTCCCTATTTCCTTTGCTTCAATCATTTTCAGGGCTCCAAGGGCTGCAACAATGATACTGAATCTAACAGCTGCAGACAATGGTGCATCACTAACTGTGTGATGGTTGCATGAATTGCATCCTTGCCAGGTTTCTATTTTGTAGTCAGTTTGTCATTCTTATATGAATCTTTTTGGGTTATTCCAACATCCCCTTTTTTGCTTAGGTAATTTTGTATGCCCTGTAGTGGTTGAAGATTTGAACCTAGGACCTCTTCATCTCCAGGCCTCACTGAGTTCTTTACAACGTGAACAATGTGTCATTCTTATTGTGGTTTATTGATGGGTGGACAGAACATTTTGAATTTGAGTGTGTATAACTGTTGCAGTCTGCTTTTTCTTGGTGAAAGCACAAGACCACCAGCTTCTTGCCCAGGAAAACAAAGGACCAATAGCTTGTTTTGCACTTTCCTTGTATAGATTTAGCAGAATGAGATTTTGCTGAATGTTAATCAAATGTTGCCTTTACAGTCAAATTAAAGGACCAATAGCTTATTTTCTACAATCCTTGTATATATTTAGAAGATTATGAGATTTTGCAGATTGTTGGATTAATCATTGCCGGTTCTATTGGTTACTAGCAGTAGTGATGCTAAGGATTTTGAAAATATTTTTTCTAACAATTTAATAAAATAATTTGTTGTATTTGTTACAGTCAAGTTATTGATGACAAAAATAAGATAAGATAGGGAAATAATTTTTAAAGTACATTTTTAATATAGCATCTTTACCAATGTTCTTATGACATTGGTTTAATTTTTTTTAAAACTTTATTATTTAATTTGCATTGAGATGGGGAGGAATGAATAAGGAAACACATTCTGTTTGCTTTTGCAATTCACTTAACAGATGACTAGAAGTTATCTTTTTGATTGAGAAAGAAAACTTTTATTAATACATGGAAAATGATTTGTTACCAATTATTTTATGGTTTACTGGCTGCTATAATCACTAAATCAATTCAGTGATTGAGAGGAATTAGAGGAAAAGGGAGAAATTAATAGATGAAAGGGATGAAAATCAGATGAAAGTAGGTTGTGAACTAGACAAGATGGACAAAGCAGTTTCAGAGGAGGATTAATCCATTCATTCGTCCATGTCTCAAATTCTACCCCATCAAGCATCTATACAGGCTATCAATTACCTTCAAACAACTGCGAGATTTGTTATCATCTATAACGACTTCAGATGGCTAAGTCTTGCTTCAGTTTCTGTCCAGCTTTGCAATCTTGTTAGGCTTTTTTGCTCGCTACCTTGTTTGCCTTAGCTTGTCATCTTATCTACCTCACTGGCCCACTATGTGACAATACTCCCTCTTGGAGTTCATCCTTGTCCTCAAGGATGGAAGTGTGGAACTGGTTGGAGATGACAGAAGCGATCCTCCATTTGTAGTTGGAAGCTGAATAAATGTTGCTGAACTGTGAGTGCTTTGATTGCCATTGTTGCCAACTATGTATGTATTAGCAATCACTCTTATGCTATACTATGCTATTATATGACAGAACTGCTGTCCCAAACAAGGTTCCTGAGAGGATGACAAGAATTGTTTTGCTAATGTTGATGGAGTGGTTATATCAAGGATGAGGTTTTATTCATGAAAATTCTGCCCCTCATTTTAAAATTGAGGCCGGAGAAAATAATAAATGGTATAGTGGCAAAAACATGTTGGAAAGGTTTTGATAATTTTTCCGTTTGTATGTTGTTGCGGAATCTGTTGCACTGCAAGACTCATATGCAGAATTATATCCTTCTGTAGGTTGCTGAGATGCAATTTGGGACCGATAGACTTCCGAGTGAAGAAAGAGGTGCGGAGGAATTAGTTTTGGAGAATATAAGATATGTTGGTGCTCAATCTGTTAGTTGCTCGGCTATATTTTCTGCTGTTTTGAAAACTGAAGGAGCAGTAGGCTTCAATTTAGATCTAGGGTTCATCAAATGATTTGATTAGAGAAAGGAACTGCACTTCTAGTCCCTTCATCATGAGAAAGAGAGGCAGTATCATCCTTGTGATAGTTTGAATGTTTGAGAGATGAATTTTTTTGCTGTTTACCTCAAAAAGTTGCTGATTGAAAAAATGAATTGGGTTGCTAGTGCAGCTGCTGAAGCACTGATATTCTGAAGAAGGGGGATCATTTTGACAAACTGTAAGTATAGTTGACACCAATTGGGGTACATATATATGTTATTGAGGACTTCCCTTGCCAGACTAGCCTCTGGTTCATTGTGAGACAGTCTACGTGTAGCAATGCCCACTACAAGGCCAAAACGAGAGCAAATCTGGAATAGTTGGTGTTCATTTACTAGATATGACATTTTGTGGATTTGAATCATAATGAATCGGCTAGGTTCCTCCACAGTTTTTCAGAACCATACATGAGATTTTCATGTCATACGGCTCCTCGTTCAATTCTAAGTGTGGTACCCAAAACAGTATTATCTTAGACAATTGTGGATAGTTGAATCTTCAATTTGCAGTAGCAGTCATAGATGCATCTTCCTGTATGTGATGCATAGCTTGCATAATACTGAGCATTAGCCTGTAGATTGCTTGAATGAGGAACCAAATTGATTTCCTCAATCTTCTTAAAAGGAGTTTTGTGTATGAGAAGCAATGTTTCTTCAATGATGGAAATTGGAATGCCATAAATTTGTATCGTCTGCTGATTATTGAGCTTCTCTCTGTTGGTGTGCTTCTTCTGCGGTTGAATACTATGTTGTTGTTGTTGTAATTGTCTAAACGGGATGAGAGAGAACTGCACCGCAGCTACTGTAAACGAACCAGTTGAGTGGACTCATCACAGACGAATCCAACCCGTCTAAGTATTCTATGCAGCTTCACCATTGCAAGACATCCTCTTGTGTTCTTTCCTCCATGCAAGCCCATCCGTGGTCAATAGTTACTTAATCTTTCCTTTTGATTTTTATATTTCTTACTGTGTTTTTTATCATTGTATGCGTTGTTGAAAATAATTAGCATAATCTTTTTGGTTAAGAATTATGATTATTATGATTAATAAAAATAAATATTGAATCAAATTTATTAATAAAAGTTTGGAATTCTAATTTATGTTTTCCATTCTACAATCTAGAGGTGTTACTTGGATTGTGTTATACACAGCTCATCACGGCACAACCCATTGTGGGTTGTGTTGGCGCAAAAATGGAGCAGCCGAACAACAATGTACAGTCAGAATCACACACACACACAGAGGAGTGAAAGAAGAAAAACAATAGAATACTAATATTTACGTGGAAAATCCTTCATAAATTGAAGGAAAAAATCGGGATATTTAGTCCGCAAATAAATTTACTTTATAAGTTTCACAATTACACAAACCCTAGATGAAGAGAATGGAGAACAAGAGTACAATACACTCACCGTGTTCTTTCCTTTCACTATCGCACACTTAGCAGAAAATGAACTTACACTAATCTCATCGTTTTAATACAGGCACACATATATTATGGCAATATGTAGAATATTCTATTCTTGACAAAATTTGCCTCTGCGAACAATATAAAGATACTCTGCACAAAAACGATTCCCAAAGATCGTGCATAACCTCTTGAAATTACGCATGCTCAGAAGATTTTTTGATTTGACACCCTATTGGATATCCTGATAAACGGCCAATATTCTGTCAACCGTTTTATTCTCTTGGCCGATCAATGCCCATGTTGACCGTCTTTTCTCTTGGCTGGTCATCATTGCGTTGCCCATCTGGTCTTCTTTTTGCAATCCTTGGACAATGCTGAACAAAACTTCATGTATTTAGCCGATCAATATCATGTTAATTGGAACACATATTTAGCTGTTCAACAAGTTGACTGGTCATTTCTGTCTATTCAAAACTTCCGGTCAACGGTGTTGATTGGAATTCCATGTGTTTAGTCCGTACATAATCCACGGATACTCAGCACACAAGTTCGCGGACCTTAGTAGCACACAAGGTCATCATATTTCGTCCAAATCCTCCAACTACTAGAACTTCCACACGAGAGTGATCTCCAATAAACTTTCCCTCATGACCGTGTGGTATTTGAGTCCGTCGTTGACTAAACTAAAGCTTTGTTTTTACCTTTATAAAAGATCATCATGTCGGTGCCATTTTCTTTCATTCTTACAATAAAATCTCTCACCCAATGGTATCAAATATCAATATGTTTCGATCTAGAGTGGAATGAGGAGGTCAATATGCTTGATTTCATCATAATCCACGCCTTTACGTTGATTAAAACCTTTCACTACTGGTTGTGCCTTGTACCTTGGCTGCATGTTGTTCTCGAACGTTTTCAACCGGAAGACCCACTTATTCTTTAGGCTCTCTTCCTCTTCGGCAGTTCGGCCAACTTGAAAGTATAGTTTTCATGGAGAGAGCTTATTTCATCTCCCATGGCCTCCAGCCATCTCTCCTTATTCATATCTTTCATAGCCTCTTTAAAAGTCTTAGACTATTTGGCATCAGTGAGTAGGACATGCTTACTAGATGGCAGATGGATGGATGGCTGTCTGTTCCTTAAAGATCATCGGATAAGAACCTCATCGTTCGGTTGAGGAGTGACTTCATCCTGTTCCTCGTCAGGTGCCGTAACGGACTTATTACTGTCCTCGGCTATTCTGGGCCATTGTCCTTGTCCTGCAGAGGTATTGGATGAATAATTTCGACACTCACATTGTCCATCCGGCCGGTATTAGACCTGGTCTTCTTACCAATGTCCTTAATCATCCTTAACAAAAGTTACATCCCTTAATCGGATAAGTTTTTTTTCAGTTGGGTTATAAAATCTATAGCCTAGTTCATCTTCTCCATAGCCCAGAAAGCCGCACCGCATCGTTTTTTGTTATAGTTTGGTTCTTTTATTTTTTGGGACTTGAACAAATACTTTACATCCAAACACTCGTAGATGGTCATAAGAGGGCTCCTTTTCTGACCATATCTTCTTCGACACTTCTCCATTCAATGGAAGCTTTGTTTCCTATTAAGCATATAGGCCATCTCACTCTCTTTATAAGGATGCATGAAGCTTTACATCCAAAAGCATGCATCTCTTTTTAACTCTGTTCAACTGTGGCGTTTTTGGTGAAGTCTTTTGATGCATAATGCCATGAGACCGCAGTGGCCATCAAAGGCCTCAATGTACTCACCGCCGTTGTCACTTCGGATGGTTTTCAGTTTTTTTCCCGTTTGATGCTCCACTAAAGTATAAAACTGCTCAAACATATCAAGGACTTGGTCCTTGGTCTTTAGTGGGTAAACCCATAGTTTTCTAAAATAGTCATCAATGAAAGATACAAAGTAATGAGTTTCACCAAATAACTTCTCTTTGAATGGTCTACATACATCTGTGTGGACGAAATCGAGTACTTCTGCCTTTATAGAGGACGAGTCTCCATGAAATGAGACTCTCTGTTACTTGCCGGCCATACAATGAGAACGCGTCTTCAGTCCGTCATCTTCACTCTAGGAATAAGGCCTTTTCTGGCCAAATGATATAATCTGTGTTTACTCATATGGCCCAGCCACGGTGCCACAGATTCTCGAACTCCTTGCTAGTTGTGGTGTTTATGTCTTTGGTCACTGCACACGCCTTCATTACATATAGGCAGGAGTATTTTTTTCCTCTTACTATAACTAGAGACCCTCTGGTCAGTTTTCACTCACCTTTACAGAAGGTATTGCAATAACTTTCATTATCTAGCCGGCCGACTGAAACTATATTCATCTGAATGTCAGGGATATGTTGTACATCTTTCAGCAACAATTTTGTCCAATTATTGGTGACTAATATAACGTCACTTCTACCAACAGTTAGGGATGTTCCTTCATTTTTCATCCTTATCATTTTAAAATCTCTTGGAGTGTAGGATGTGAACAATCCCCTTTTAGACGTGACATGCAAAGAAATACTAGAATCGACCACCCAATCAGATTCATGGTTCGTCAGATTTGCCACGTTATCTTCACACGTCAATAAGAGATTGCCTCTTGTGATAACTGAGATCAAGGACTTTTCTTTTCCTTGTCCATTTTCTCCTTTTTCCTTTTTCGTATTGTCACGCTTTCACTTGAAATTGTGCTTTCTGATGTGGCCCTTCTTGTCACAGTGATAGCACTCAAGGTTTTGATACATTAATTGAGATTGCTGCGGCCATTCTCTCTAGGCTTTTGGCTGCGTCTTCTACTCATTTTCCTAGACTCGGTTACAAGTACCTCAAAATGTGAAGACGTTGAGACCTATTGTGACCACTTTGAGTCATTCATGAGTAAGAAAGTAATAATCTCGTCCAACTTAAGGGTGTCCTTTTTTAATAACAAAGTTGTGATGATATGGTCATATGGCGTTGGCAGAGAAGCCAATAATACCAAGTCTTTGTCTTCCTTCTTGATTTCCTCGTCAAGGGCCGACATTTGCATCATAATCCGATTAAAGTCGTCCAAGTACTTTTTAAAACTCTCACATTTTGACAACTGTAGGCCCTAGAACTGCTTCTTCACGTGTAGTTTGGTTGTCAAGGACTTAAATTTATACCGGCTTTTCAATTTCTCCTAGACCTTTGCCGGATCTGTCAGGTCGAGGACATCTTGGAGTATGTTGTCCGCCAGACACAGTTTTATGTTGCAATTGGTAAGATCTCTTTTGTCTTGCCATTCTTTCTCGGTTAGGTTTTGTGGCTTCTCATTATTCTTCTTCAATGCTTTCATTAAAGTTGCCTTGCCTGAGGATGAAGTTGCCTTGTTTGTTGAACTGTTCCACACTAAACGGCAGATTTTTGAAGATGGCGATGCTATTTAGACAGAGTTCTCAATTGTGCTCTCTGATACCATTTGTTGGCGTTGAAAGAGGGCGGTCGGATAACAATGCACATAATCACACACACACGGAGGAGTGAAAGAAGAAGATAATAGAATACCAAGATTTATGTGGATAATCTTTCACAAACCGAAGAAAAAAATCACGGGACATTTAGTTCGCAATCAAATTCACTATGTGAGTTTCACGATTACACAAACCTTAGACGAAGAGAATGAAGAACAAGAGCACAATACACTCACTGTGTTCTCTCCTTTCACTCTCACACACTTAGTAGAAAATGAACTCACACTAATCTCATCGTTTTAATACAGGCACATATATATTATGACAATTTGTAGAATATTCTATGCCTGAAAAAATCCGTCCTTGCGAACAATATAAAGATACTTTGCACAAAAATGACTCCCAGAGATCATGTATAACCTTCTGAAATCACACATACTCAGAAGATTTTTTGAGTTGACACCCTACTGGATCCCTTGATAAACTGCCAGTATTTTGTCGACCGTCTTCTTCTCTTGGCCGGTCAACGTCTATGTTGACCGTCTTCTTCTCTTGGTCGGTTAACATTCTGTTGACCGTTTGGTCGTCCTGCAATCCTTGGACAATGTTGAACAAAACTTCATGCATTCAACCGATTAATACCATGTTGACCAGAACACATATTTAGCCAGTCAACAAGTTGACCGGTCATTTTTGTCTATCCAAAACTTCCGATCAACGATATTGACCGAAATTCTTTGTGCTTAGTCCGCGAACACTTAGCCCATAAGTCCGTGGACCTTAGTAGCACACAAGGTCATTGGACTTCATCCAAATCCTCAAATTACTAGAATTTTTATATGGAAGTGATCCCAACAGGTTGACCCAGAATGACATGGTAGAGAGATTTCCCAGGTTATGTTAGAAATGGTTTGAATCCCCGGATCACAGCATGGCAGCTATGGGCTGTCTGCCATAAACGTCTATAATTTATTTTTAAATTTTCTTTGAAAGAAAAAGTCGGCAATAGACCCTTCCTCGAAAAATGATTAAAATACCCTTCTTTCTAAAAAATTTATAAATAGCATAATTCACCCATTTTTTTTCCCCCACAAATACCCTTGTTATTTCATCGTCTCGTAATCTCATATTCTAAATGCATCAATATTTGGTTAATTGTTTTTATTTTTAAATTATAATTTATTTCTATTTGTTTTATTTGTTCAAGTATAATTTAATCATGGTTTACAACTTTTCTAATTTTGGAAAAAAAAAGAGATTATGATGATTATCGTGATTTTGGCGTGGCCTACACTCCTACCAACACCACCACCATCAAAACACAACCTAGTGGTTTTGATGTGCTAAAATTAAACTTAGGAGTTCTGTTGCCTTTGGTGATTTTCAATGTATAATTTTTTAATATTAAATTTATATATTAAATATGCTTACTGTTACAAGGCTCGTCAATTTACTTTTGGAAGTCTCGATACCTCATGATTCGATTCTGTCAGACGAAAAAGTACTCGGACAGTCCAGTCGCCTCCTAAATTTAGAAATTATATTTAATAAATTTTATTATAAATTTTGTTAGCCCTTTGCACACACTTTATTCCCTTTCTGTTATTGCATGTTCAGTTTGGTTTATGTTAGTTTAGTTTATAGATTATTTTGATCTGCACATGGCAGGCTGCTCACGCTTGGGTTAGGCAACATACTTCTGATTTTCGTTTTGCTTTGTTCCCTCTTTCTCCTTTCTCTCTCGCTCTCGATCTCTCTTTGCTGAACTCCCATTCCCTTCCTTGCTTACTTTTCCCTCTTTCTCTTCTTCTACGCTACGACCGACAGCAGTAGCCCGCACTGGTAAATCCCTCTACATCACTTACAATTTAAGTATGTTAAAATTTCTCACCGCACTATAAAAGGCAATGCCATTCATATTATTCGCAGAATTAATAAGGATTAATTTCTACATCAATAAAAATAAACTTAACACTTGTTTTAACCAAAGATTTATGATTAACATATAATAATATATATATATATTTAAGTAATAGTATGTCAAATTAATAAAAATAGAAAATAAAAAAATATTGTTTTTCAAAATCTGATAATTCACGTAATGCTTTGGCGATTTGAAACGCAATAACAGTGCAATTACGAGTTTGGAATTAATGTTTCCCTATTACTTTTAAAAATTGTTTTAAATAATAATCATGTCACGATTTATTTAAAAATAATAAATTTTTAATTCTCAGTGGAGAGCATTTCATATATTTAACTTATGTACTGAATATATTTTACAGTTTGGAGAGGCTGAAATATGTCGTAATCTACATTTTCTTTTATTTTGTTAGCATTGGCATGAGAGAGAGATAGAGGGGCCAAAAGGGGGTTGGGAATGAGGACTGTCTCTTATTCGATTAAAATTTTAATAGTCATAATTTAAAAATAAAAAAAATAAATATAGTTATATTTTTTATATTTTTAAAAGTTAATCTTTATTAAATATTTAATTCAATGTGGAAAACTTATTTTTTAGAAAACTGTTTAAGATTTTTCTTAAAGATTTAATTATTTTCATTAGATTTTTTTGTCCAATAAATACGTCTAAAATGTAGATATCTCTTTTGTCTCGATCTAAGGCTGGTTTTAATATATTATTTATTTATTTATTTGTTTTTTTATTTTTATTTTTAAAATAAAATATTAGGACTATGGATATAAAGCGACTTGCCTTCAAAATCGAGGCAAAAAGGCTACGCAAGGGAGGAGAGGGGTAGCCCTCGGCTCTAGGGGGAGAGAGAAGCAGATACTGAGTAAAAAGGTTTGGTGTGAGAAGATTCTACGCCACCCCATTTGCTTCTCATTTTGCCGCTTCTCCTCGCCGTCGAAGCATCCACGGGTCCTCTCTCTTTCCCCTTTATGTTTTCTCTCTAATGTAGAAATGGTTGGAGGTTTCCCTTTGTTTAATCGGCATGCACATTTTGTCGTCTTTTAAACCACAATAAGCGTTGATACTGCGAAATCTAGGGTCCATTTTGGGATATTTGCTCAGTTCCTTAGGATTTCTTATTGCAATGGAACCTGTAGGTTATCACATTATCTCTAAGTTGTAAATTCCTTCGAAAAGTGATTATTATTTTTGGCATTAAGAATATCTTCGACCAGTAATTATTTCAATAAAGATACTATTAATTCTGCATGTTCGTTTCTTTCTGTGGAATTATTCTGTTTATGGTTTTGTGATAGTGAATCCATGGCTGCCACCGCAACGGCCTCAGCAGGTCCTCGCTATGCACCCAAGGACCCGACTCTCCCCAAACCATGGAGAGGTTTAGTTGATGGTAAAACTGGGTATTTATACTTTTGGAATCCGGAGACAAATGTTACTCAATATGAAAGGCCTGTTGAATCTTCACATGGGAGCTCTACATTATTGGAGTCATCCTCTACACATAATAGTTCTTCGGTGCATGTTCAGCAACCCCCCCATGGGCAGCATAGAGTGTGTAGTCACAATGATGATGAACACGACTATGATAGATATGCTAGATATGCTAGACGTGATGGAACAAACAATCAGGTACATTTTTCTTATTTTGGATGTTCTATTCTTGCTATCGTCAGATGTAGAGCTCGTCTCGTTTTTAGGAGTTGGAACTAGATATCGGTACAATCATATGAAACCTGACCCTGCCCATGCATGGCTGATACAGTGTTTGACTATTGAAAAGGTGGCTGCGTTGCACTGTTTATGTTTTGAGTTGCAGCAATTTCTGGTTGAAGGTTAACTCTTTTTGGTGGGCGTACGTGGTTTTGTTTTGTAAGATAATGAGAAATATTTAATTTATTTAGTATAATCGTGCTCCAGTTAACCCCATGGTTTTGTAGTTGTGCTGTGAGATGACCACTGCGTAAGAGAAATGAAAGCATCGTCATGTAAACGTAGTGAAGTGCATATTCATAGGAGTTGGAAGCTCCAAGTAATACCTTGCTAAAATTTTTTCATGGTCAATTTTGAATACTATTTTAAATTTGTCAACTAATCATGTGCCAGATCTCTAAATCAAACCAGCAAAAATGTGTACCTTGGTATCCCATTTGTCAAGGTAGTCAATACAGTACTTGGACTGTTGTCACTCATGAATCTTTATTTAAAGATTAATTGCACAATTATTAAGGGCTTTTTTATTTAAATAAGATGAAATTTCTCACTTTTTTCCTGTAAAAACAATACCTTCCAAAAAATTTGCAATAGTTGTTTCAAACTCATTACTAGTTCAACTTTCTCACTCATAGGATGCTTCTGAAATAGTTTCTGTCGCCTGTAATTTTTCATGTATTAACTTCAGATTTCAGTACCTAGGATGAATATTCGTCGTGTTATATTGGAGATGTTCTGCCACTTTTCTTTTGGCAGGAGATCCAATTTAGAAATTGAGTTATCTTTGTTTGGTTATTAGTAATAACTTCATGTTTACCATTGCAAATTCTTGAGATTGGATTATTTAAGGGAAAAAAAAAAGAAAAATTGTTTTACATGGATCTCAGGCAAACCAGTTAGTTTGACATGTGTTTTGCCAATTTTGCAATCGAGGAATAGATGTTTTGTTTTTCTCAATCAAGGACTACATGATTTTTAATTACACTGATGAGGAAATCCAGCGAAGTTAATGTATTTCCGGAGTTGAGAATTTTTATTAGGATAAATATTGTGAGACCAGCAGTAGCAACAAAAACAGAAAAGGAATAAAAATTAAATTATTAAATTAAATGAAGTAAAACGAGTATATCTCCCACCAATATACTCATCATCTTCCTGACCGAGGCTTGGACCTTGCCCCCTTCATGTTCTTCCCCCTTCCAACTCTTGCATGACTGTTTGTGTGTGTGTGTGTGTGTGTGGGGGGGTTCCCTTAAGCAACCATGAGACTTACCTGATACACAACATTTAAGACCATCATTACTAATCCTCCACCTTCTAACATCTCAAATGTACAGACAAAGGAGCCCTAATTTTAACTAAACTACAGGTTACAACCATTTTCACCCCGAATGTCTAAGATTTTCAGATTCACTGAGAACTTTGTCAGGGTTTTTCAGCTAAAAGATTTTATAATTGTACAAGTGGTTTTGATAATTTGAATTTTCTATATAGAATAGCTGATGTGATTGGAGTTCAATTTAGTTGAAGATGGAGTTAAATCAAGAGAGCACCTTACACGGACAAAATTTAGGTGGTGGTCTGATCAATTATTGATCAGAAATGAATTCTTTAAGTGATGAATATGGAATTGTAGTTAAGACACGATGCATTTCAGGTGAAATGCCCACATAATATAAGATTTTTTTGGGGGTGGGGGGGTTAAAGAAAGAGGGGATAATGAAAGAAACTGAGAGAGTGATGATGGTGCTTGGCAGGGCAATGGAAGTCATTGTGCAATGGGTGGTCAGGGATGAGCCAGTGTTGGAGTGGGAAGCATTTGTTTAATTTTTTGTTTTTTAATTTAAATCTCTTTGTTCATTTGTTCTTCACTTTATTGATATTCTCCTTGATTTTTTTTAATATTTTTGGTACCACTTTTTTTATTTGTGTTATAATCATATTCGGAAGCTTCCGATGCGTGAAAAATAATGCAAAAGGTTGATTATGGGGGTTTAGAATGGTTTTCTGCCTATCAGAGAAAAACTAAATATCTATTCCTCAATTGAGAACTTGGTAAAAAATCTGTATGCCCGAATAAATATTTTTACTTTGAAGCCGAACACATATATGCATTAGCTTTTATTCTCCGGAGATTCAATATACAGTTTGCGTTCTTATGTAGAAGCTAAATCGAAGACTTTTTTTTTTTTTTTTGTTGAGATTAGAGAGATTTACAAAAGCATAATGGGTTGGATTGGGGTGTTTGTTTTCTAAAAGTGTGTTGTTTGTTGCTAATTGCTTATCCTTAAATCAATCCTTCCTCTGTTGTTTTCTCAATGAAGTAATTGTTGGAGTGAAATTTCGATATAATGCGACAGTGCAAGTGGCAAATTTTGTGAAGTGCTTTTGGGAAAAGTTGTAAGATTTTGCTCTTTTGGATTGTGGGTTGGGTTGAGGGTGTTTGCTTTTTATTTTCTAAAATATTTTTGTAAAAGTTGTAATTTGTAACTTTTGCTAAAAGTGCTTTTGGGATATTGTTGAACAAGTTATGAATTGAAAGTTGCTACAAAGGACCAGCTCAACTTATAGAAAACCTCATTTATTTATTTATGGCAGTATTAATTGATAGCTTTTTTCCAAAAGTTGTTTTAAATGAAGTGCCAAGATATCCTGATATGATGGACTTTTGAAAACCAGATGGCATTTGAGAGGTCAGTAGATGTTATTAGAGGCAATGATAAGTAATTGTGTATTGAAGGTAATAAATTCCAAAATCACAATATCTTTATATTAAAAATTATTGCTAAACCTTTAGTTATGTACATGCCTACGTCAAAGTCATATTGTGTTGCATAAGTTCTGTGTTATTTGGGGTTGATAGATTGCTTAGAGGGAGTGTATAGTTTTAGCTAGAATTTCCTGACAAATTCGTCAGAATTGGTAGGGTTTGAGATAATTAGAATTATGATATACTTCCTCAAAAGTAATTTTGTTAATTTAATGAATAAAAACTTGAATTTGATGGTCTG
Organism: Nepenthes gracilis; assembly: GCA_033239525.1. Taxonomy (NCBI): domain Eukaryota; kingdom Viridiplantae; phylum Streptophyta; class Magnoliopsida; order Caryophyllales; family Nepenthaceae; genus Nepenthes; species Nepenthes gracilis. The sequence continues at coordinate 917,011 of BSYO01000006.1, read as the reverse complement.
TAATTTCCTACTAGTAGTAGATTTCATAACCTTGGATCAATCATTCAAAATGGGAAGTCTGAGGAATTAGGCTCGTGTTTAATGCAGTTAGCCAAAAAGGACAAGTGCACTATTTGTAATGCAGTAATAGAAACCTAAAAAATTTGATGAAAACACTTATAGGATGGGTACAGTACCAGCTTTGCTATTTCTTCTCTGTTGACTAATTTAGAAAACAAAGTAAAAAAAAAATAAAAAGATCTGAAAATGATAATTTTGGATGTATGATGATACGGCTATTGTGCATATTGGTGATCTGGGAAAACTTAGTCGGAAGTAAAATGAAGATGAAAGAGGGAGAATAAGGGAGAGCGATTTTCTCAGTGATCTGCATGCTGAAAAAAAGTAAGACAGCTAACATGAATCCCAATAAACAAGTAAATAGAACTTCAATATCTTGCACATCTACTACTCACACTTAACAGTAAGGCTTCTTCATTATAGAAATCCCTGAATGGTGCCTATTTTCCTGTGTCCAGCTCCTCTCTGAACGTCTATATGCTATCGCAAATCCACTGCCATATGACTGTAATACCCTACTCCTGTCTCTGTCTAATCTCTAGACAGGCAAACAATGTTGGTTTTTCATAATGTACGTAAGAACACAATAATATCATTCTATTATTGCCCTTTGTGTGTGCGCACGTGCACGTGTGCATGCACGCTTGACTGCCATCCTAGTAAGTGATCAAACTAAAGGTCCTACAAACTCTTCCCCTAATCTGATGTATCCATGTGAAATGGGTGAAAATCTCTCTCCCTTGTCTATTTTTAATTTTCCCATGAAAGAATGCAGCTAAGAAGGCCATTTGCATGAGGCTTAACTAAAGTGCCCCAAAAATTTGTCCTTCATCGTCCTGATCAGGTAACAATGTTGTGGTATGCAGTTCGGATGAGGTGGTAGAGCTTACTGGGTGATGGACAAAGGAAAAGGTGGTGTTAGATCCCTGACCTATTGATTCATATTACTAAATTGGACACGTTTAGTTTTTTTTCGTACTCATTCATCTAGCATAACTTTCTGTAATTAGTTGCCAATCCTCAGAAATCTAGAAAATTATTACTTCCTACATTAGCTTCTCAGTTTCTGTGTCCTTTAAAGGTCCAAAACTTGCTGGGTGAGATATTATGCCAGGAATATATATCATTTCAGAGAAGTTACTTGGTAAATTTTGGAAAGTTCTGATCGAGGATGCGAATTAAATACTATTAGCTGATAGTGTCTCCCACTTGATATAAAGTTGGGGTTAAGTTTAAGTGAGAGTCTCGAATTGACAAACTAGATAGTAATTTTCTTAAAATTGTCTGAGTTTCATCTCATTTTGGAGATGAAATCAAAATGGCTAAGCCATGGCAAAAGGTTCCTCATATCTTAACATTCTTGATGCAGGCGATCAGGAGAGCTGGGAAATGCAAATTAAAAAGTTATCCTGTATTTCCTGTGGACGCTGGCTGTCAGGGCATAATTATAATTTGTTAATTCATCAACATCAACTATTTGGTGATTATTGGCAATTAAGTCTGTGGTCCTAATATCAATCTAAGTGGGGGATGAATTAGCTTGTAATAAATTTTTAGGTGATAACTTTAACTTAGCTAAGTTTGCCAATTAATCCCTTTTTTGATCTAAGCAAGAATCAATTAGAATGCAATGAGACGATAAAGAGTATAGGGAAATAGAAATTGCCATGAAGTGATCAAAAGGAAAATGATGGGATCGCAAACAAGTGATTTCACAAGGTAGCAGAATGATTTAGCAAGAGCCAAGAAAAATAACTGATTGCAGCTTACAACAAACAACTGAATCAGTTTCGATTTCGAAAGATCTGGTTGAAATTTCAAAGATTCTGCTTAGAACCTTCCAGCATCTCTTAAGCTGATTGTAATTTTTTGTTACTTTAAGAGATGTGATGATCTCAATTGGTGTTGCTTGGTTGATAGCTTTTTGGTTGATGCAGGTTTGTTCAGTTTTCCCTCTTGCAACATTGTTTATCTTTCTGCTATTGATGTACACCCTAGCGCCTTGCTACTTGGATCAGTATCAAGAAATGTCCTAGACAAAGATTGCGGAGCTTCGTTTTTTTGTACATCCCTCTTCACAATCTTAAATATTAATTACTTGCCAAAAATCACTATAATGCATGCTTTTGGTGTACCCTCAAGGTCCCATAGAATATGCATGACTATCACAGAGCGTGGGACAGTAGGATAGGATATAAATTGACTCAAAACACTTACGAAGAATGGGATATTTGGTCAATAACAACACGATAATTAAGCCTTTTAAGTTCTGACCAATTTACTATATCATGTTGGCTCAGCAAAAGCCTATTTGTCACTAGGAGGTAGCTTCATCCTTGGATCTATGGGTGTATGAAACAGTTTTGCATTCATTATACTTGTATCTCAAAGCAAATATTTGGTGTGTTTGAGAAAAAGATGCCCCAATGACACATCACATCTTCCATAGCAAGAAAGTATCGCAAACTCCCAAAGTCCCTTTTTTATAATTGATTTGGAGGATACACGAAGAATACACCCAACATTAGAGTGATGATATAAAACAAAGTAGTTCCTATTACAACAAGGTAGTCCAAATTTAAGAGCAACCTCACTGAATCTTCTAAATTAGCACGCACTGTCGTTTTTTCATACCATATAAGAAGTTTTTTAGTCTGAAACATACCCTGAGTTCTCTTGAGTAAAAAACCCGAGTGGTTGTTCAAGATAAATCTTCTCCTAAAGATCATTGTAGAGGAAGGCATTCTTCACGTCTAATCGATGTAAGTGCCAATGATAAGTAGCAACCAGCCAGAAAATGTCAAAGTCTATCTGGTAATGGTGGAAAAAGGACCATTATAGTTAACCCCATATACAGATTAGCCTTTAACCTTGCCATATAACCATTTGGATTAACTATCATTGTGTAAACCCATTTACTACCAATGGTTTCTTCCAAAAGGGCAAGGGAGCCAAATCTGATGTTTGATTCTACTAAGGGTAGCCATCTTTTCCGTTGCTGCTGGCTAACCCAAATGAGAAACAGCTTTCGAGACTATCCCAGGGACAGAAAGAGAGTTCAAGGCACACACGGGGTTGAAACACGAGAATAAGAAATGGCAGCACATAAATGATACTATGTTTGACTACGATGAGCCTTACGTAATGTAATCTAAAGGTCCAAGTTTGTCATTGAAGAACAAGTTGTAGGATCTATGGATGGGAGGATTGGTTTGACAGGGGCTATCTCAAGAGCAAGTACTCGAGAAGAATCAAACACCTCACAGGAACCATGAATGCACTTGTCACGACCTAAGACATGACATAAATGACTAATATAGACTCCTGGACAATGACGATGCCCTAATAATTCTTTAATTAATAATCAAACAATTAACCATCATGCTTCTGTTGTGCCACTATAATAAAATATGATACAAAATATACCTCTGGTTCTTCCAAAAAGTAACCATTTCACATTGTAATTAAACATATACTTTGCCAAAAGCAAAATAATGTTTGATATAATAATTATACAAGTCTCTCTGTCTAATACAAACAAAGTTTTTCTAAATATCTATCTACAACCACTGACCTTCATCATGCTAATGCCAACAAAATTAAAATGGAGAGAAAGCAAGAGCGAGCCACATGCTCAACAAATATATCCATGATCCAAAGTAATGAATATTAATGGCCCAAAAGACATGAAGGCTGAAAATGCAATAAAGCAAGGGCCACAAATATGATGATCATATCAAATATCAATTGAGGCCAAAATGCCACAAACAGAGGGAAACAAAGACAATGCAAAAACCATCAAATGAAATTTTGAATTTTGAAACATTGGGCAGCATATGTACCCCATTGGTGGAGCCAAACACATAGGCTGTTCCTCTCTCTCTATATCCTATAGACGAGGCAACTCCATGTATATACCTGTGACTGGGGCCATACGGGCCTTCCAGATAGTTGGATATGTTGCAAATTTCCCCAAAATTCTTTAAATATAATTGTTCAAAGGTGTCAATTGTCAAATGAAAGTTCTGCTTAATGAATATTTCGATAATTCAAAAAGCGGGGTTCTTGTTTTGAAAATATAACAAAGTAGACAATACGGAATCAGACCATGAGGAGCATTATTTACAAAAAAAAAAAATAAAAACTAATGTCAAGCTCTAAGGAAATCATCCAAAGTTTGGCTAAGCAAAGGATGAGCACATATGAACAAATATGATTTTGGATTCAATACGGAAATCAATATTTTCTTCAAAAAGGCTTCCAAATATACTGGAAAACAGAAGTCCTTGAGAATAAATGAAGTGCATGCCAAAATCGAAGGAAACAATATGGAAAACTAAGATTGAAGCTATATGAGAAACTTGCAAACAGAGTTGCAAGTCATAGGGATGCCTTACTAATAACCCACTGTGCACAGAAAGTTCTTCATTTTCCTTCACCAAATATACACTTTTGTCTCCTCATCTACTTTTATAAAATCCTCGAAAGTGAATGTAAAATGTGTAGAGAAAGTATGTGAATTGCACATACAAACTCCCTGGGCACATACCTTAAGCCTTCTCGTGCTTGTGATGTGTCAAACTAGGGCTGATCATTAGTCTCAATTGGGGTCACTTTTAAGCCATGCAATGATCTGTTTGGCCATAAAAAATGATATGGCAAAATTAGAGCAAAGATGATACAGGAATAAGAAACTCTGCATGTTGCCTGATCCAAATATTTCATAACACTCGCTCAATATATATTGCCACAATTTTGCTCGAGCATAAATCCAGCTAAACTCACTCCAGCCTTTTTGCTTCAGCGAAAATTGTACCAAAATTCAGTTTTTGTTTTTTATCTCAATTTTACTAGCTTAAGCATTAAACAAGTGAAACTCATGCGAAATCAAATATTTGAGTCAACGCTGAGTGAAATTCAAAAATAACCCAAAATATACACATTATTCAGGATTCTAATTACATTTAAACATACACTAGTTATAATACCCAAAATTGAAACTTCAGATATTATAGTAGGGCTTGAAATAGGGTCAGAAGGTGTAGGGGTTGAAGATACTAGAAAGGTGTAATTATAAAGATACGAAACTCATCATCAGGAGTAGATGATGGGCTAGAAAGAGAGTTGTGGGGATGGAATGACTAGGATCCTGAAATAGAGCATTATACGACGCTAGTCATCGAAGGTCGAATGTCCCAAATATTGCATACACAACTAAAGATTGTTGGTGGGAGAGTGTAAAGTTATGTCAAGGAATAAAATATGATGTGGATTATCCTCCTGAAGCACAGTTAAGGTCATACGATTAATTAGTAACTAGTAGTTCATATTGCCTCACTCCAAATGAGTGTAGGAGCTTGTGAGATTGAAGGGCCCTGGAAATTTCCAAATGTGCCTAGTTTTTTTAATTTTCTGCAGCCCCACTCTGGTGGGGTTATTAGGACAAGAGGACTAGGGCAGAATTTTCATGATGGGGCATAAATGAAGTAAATTAAGCAGATAAGTACACCCAGGCATTATCACTTTGTAAAGTTCGTCCAGAAGTTGAGAATTGATTTTGTCTGAGCAGGGAAGGAACAAAAGAAAAAAAAAATTAGAACAATTCTTCATTAAATATAACAATGTATTACGTACCCTTTTTGATGGCACAAGACATGAACCCTAACAATATGATTGAACTACCTCAAAAGGGGCAAAATCTCGTTTATTGACTCTACAACGATATGATATATAATGACGTTTGGCAAACTGACATATTCCCAAAATAAATAGACATATAATGAAGACTTGGACACAATTTTTTTTTATACTCAATAGTGAAGGATGATCTGACTAACAGTGAAGTTTAAAAGGTGAAGGGATTACACGAAAGCAAACCATAGGAGTTGATTCTCCATCTAGCTTATAGAGACCTTGATTCATAATGTCTTCTAGTAATGATTCTCCTCGTCGTGAGACCGGGAAATGTAAGACTATTAAAGGAGATTAAAATGCAAAAGTTATGTTCTCCTGCAAAAGAACCAATTCCTATAGCCTCAACCGAAAAACCATAAGCTAGAGCAACTAAGTAGTGTAGAACATGTTCTATAACAAGACAATGTATCTGAGGACTCGGTTATATGATTTAAGGCACCAAGTCAATGACGAAAGTCTGGGATGTAGTCGAGAGATAGGTTGTGGGATATCTGTCTGACTAAGTGTAGATATAAAAGAGGGGCCTGACCAACAAGTAAAAGCGGCTAGTCCTCTGCTGATAAAGTAAATATCTCATTTGTCGAACCTAGTATACTTCCCTAGATTCAATCATGGCATACTAATTAGAGACATTATTAGCTTCCAATGTAGTATCGAGCATTTATTTAGTGTATGAAAAAATCCACTAATGAAAGCACGTTAGTTTCCCATCACTACCTCTACCACTATGACTATTACAAGCAAGGATAACAATATCGATTTCAGTATTGATTGTGGACCAATTGATATTAATATTGATTGCAACCATGTCAGGATCAATATTGGTGGCAGTCATGTTAGTATTAGATATAGTTAGCATTAGATATATTGTATAATATATATCGATATTAGATACCAACAAAAACCTTTTTGTGAATCATAAATTAATAGGCAAATATCTGCCAATATATCGGCCAAGTGTCGGGTGCATTGACTGTTATATCGCAATACATCACTTTTTGCCGACGTATTGTGAATATCAGTGTTTAGGGGCTGAATACCTATATATATTGGTGATATCTCGTATATCTATTGTTATTTTCATTCATTCTAACTCATTCTAGGACCACCAAGTCGAACCACAGACCACTCATGACTCATTAAAGCTGTGTGATCTGCTTAACCAGCAGGCGGTGGTACATTATGATCAACGTGCAGGATCGGGGAGTACATTGATTAAAGAGGTCATTTCAGCATTCACTAAATTTTGCAATCAAGCATATTTGAAATCTGATTTAAGCTTAGCAAGAAGACACAAGATAGCCAACTGCTCACGAAGAGCTTATTGAAGTCATTAAATTAGTCTTTCACACTTAAATGCTTTCCATTTGAAAGAATGACTTGGATACATCAAACATTTTAGGCATATTATATTCCCCACAATAGAGATCTCATTTTCTCAAAAAAAGTATTTCTATCAGTTACTGGAATGGCCACCATTTTCTCCATTGAGTTAATCAACTGAGCATATAGTTGGGCATCTTCACGAGCCCATACTTTCTCTCCAAGCGGATCATTCTTCGAATTTGGGGATCATTACAGAAATGACCTTATCCATTCTTCATGTATCAAGTAGGACAGCTTTTGTCTTGTGCTTATAAGTTGTATCATCAACATCGGCTGTCAGTTGTTCAAGATGACATTGTAGAAATTGTCTCAGAACAACACCTTGGGATTCACTTGTATCATCTTTAGTGGCCATTGAGAATTAACTGGCATCCACAACAAACTAAAGAACAAATAACACAGAGAGAATCACCAAATATAAAGGAAAAACTAATGTCAAATCTACATCGAATTGACTAGATTGAGGCAAACCCACCAAACAGATCACATAGACCCAAAAAAGGTGAATTAAATGAAAAAATCAAAATACACCCTCCGAACCAGCAACTCCATGAAATTGCAACAATTCGATGAAGGAAATTGGCTTGAACTCACATGAAATCACAAGAATGCCTTGCTTTCTTCCAGTCAACCCCCATAGTCATGAAAAATTGGAGTCTGAACTCTCTGATTCCAAGAATGAATGAGATAGGACAAAACTAGGGTTCGCAGCTGAAATCCAATGTCCGCAATTGGGCTGCTAAATGTATCAAAAGAACGAAATTACTATGGAGCTTTGGCTCCTTGTGATGAGGTGCACTAATTCGCAGAGATAGTTTGTCGGCATCGGCGGGACTATGATAGAAATTTCTCTTTGATAACATGCTAATAGTTAGAGAAAAGAAAAGATCCTAACATATTGGAAACCCCTTATGATTAGGGTTAGGGATCTATTCGCTTATGTACGGTTGTTTAAAATATAGGACAAATTACACAGCTAAAGAACCCTTATAAAGCAATACACTAATAGGCTATTTTGTTCTAATGAATAAACATATAAAAATACTAACTCTAAGCATATCCTAAAATGTATCATGTGTCCGCATAGTGAATTGGGTAAATATGTGCTAAAGTATGCCATCTTAGAGTTTCCATGTTGAAAACTTTATTTTCCCCCTTTTGGAGTTATTCCGTATTTGAAGAAAACGTGCCTTGACTTCATTAGGAGCCTGTTTGCTCCTTGTCTCTCTCGTCATGTCCAGTGTTCCCAAAATGTTTGTAGATCATAAGCAATTGGATGTTAAGAACATAACCTTTAAGGTTGTTTTGCTTGATGTATTATCATTAGGTATATTGAACATCAATGTCCTGTCCTTTCTGAGATGGGTCAGTATTTGATGGCGGTTGGTGTGACATGTTTAATGGTTTACACATTACTAGGGAGAAGAAGGAAGTATCCTCAGAACAGAAGCTATGAGCTGACTTGAGATTGAACAACGTCAGCCTTCAAGTGACAATAGGAGTGTAGGACCTTTTTAATGCTGTATGGAATAGATTTTACTGATGTAAAAAAAGTGTGGATGTGATAACTGGTAATCAAGGAGTGAAGTGGTGGAGGAAATGTTTACCATTAATGGTGAAGAGCATGATTCCTTTCTTGAAAAAAGGGATTGCTTGGAAGAAATTAAGGTCAATGATCAGGAATTGGAAATTTTGACCAGTGAAAAAAAAAAAAAAAAACCATAGAACCTTCTACATTGATTTATCTTGGAAAGACTGCCAGTATTGAAGCTACTTTAGTTACCTCTGATAGTTGTGTTTAGGATTTGGTGTTGAACTAACCGCCCTTCTCAAAGTTCTTGTTCGTCGTCAGTGCTTACCTGGACAAAGGTGGTTCTGACTTTATAATTGAGCTTGCTAAAAATTGTAAATATTTTTACTTGGTATAGGGCTAATAATTTGATTTAGAAATTATAATTTGAAAGACTGCTGAGCCCGCATAGATCTGAGTTGTATGCTTTGCTTTCTTAATTTTGAAACCAATATTTTGGCTTAAAACTCCAGACTCTTTCTTAATTCTGAGTTGTATGCTTCTCAAACCAATTTTTTTTTTTTTTTTTTTTTGGGGTGGGTGGGGAGGAGCTGCTCCTCTGTAATTCAAGGATCGGTGTTTGTTGTGAACCAAATATCCATGCTTTGTGTTCTGTGGGGGATAGTCTAACGAGTTCTCTTCATCATGCAGCAAAGTTCCATGGATGGAACCACCACAAACAATTCCTCAGATGGAGACGTTGGTGCTCTTCCTAATGGAGGACATAGATCCTCAGGTGCCAGGAGTGGGTTGTCAGCAGAGGCTTACCGCCGTCGTCATGAGATATCTGTTACTGTAAGTAGCCTGTGATATCTTTCGTGACCTTCATGATTTAACCTGTAATTTTGGCAAGCACTAGATCATTTTTTGAGTTCTTTTTCTTTTTTGATTGCTATGTTATCCTAGTGTTGAAATGCATCCTCTTTCTCTATATGTGCGTGTGAGCGTGAGACTTCATCTAATTGTTATCGATCTTCGTCGTGAGGCAGAGAAGCTGCACTTGCACCTGTTGCCTCCATGAGAATTTTGTTTTATTTTATTTTTGCTTTCGTTCTTGAGGAGAATAATGGATGCATGCTATTCAATTTTGGATGACTAATGAATTAGGAAGATGGGGGGGGGGTTTGCCTTGAGAAGTGATGGGGATAAATCTTTGTAAGGGCAAATGGCTGGAAGGTGCCCTGGGAGGATTGGCATTTTAAGAAGGTTGACCTGAATAGTCTCCATATTATATAGCAAGTTAGCAACATTCAACGTCTGATAATTAGTACTTGCTGGTGCCATTACCAGGATGTTGACACAGGAGGTCTTAGATGGGAATTTCTTTCTCTTGTTTTTCTTCTGATAATTAGTCCTTGCTGGTGCCATTACCAGGATGTTGACACAAGATGTCTTAGATGGGAATTGTTTTCTCTTGTTTTTCTTCTTGTATCTTTGGTTCTACTATCTATTGCTTCATTTATGGTGGAATTACTTGTCCTGAGACATAATATAAACATAAAATTCAATTTCTCTGTAAGGATGCTGCACTAAAACTATATAATCAAGATAATTATAAAATCTCAGGGTACACGACATTACTACATCAATTACTTCTGGTCATGCATTCTCCAAAACAAAAGTTTCTACATGAGGGTTCTTTTATACAAACTTTGCATAAAATGCAACTCAGACACTAAAACAAAAGATCCTCCTCCCAAGCTTATGATTACCAACAAAAGACTTTCCATCCTACCTTCACTGTCATGTAATGCCAAGCCTACAAATGTAAAATAAGGAGGAATGTAAGGGTGAAGTAATAGATCAGTAAGTAATACCATGATCAAGTCTCAATAACAATTTAATAAAGGTACAAATGCAATGCTCATATCAAATATATAGAAATTTAAAGGCTGAATGTCTTCACATTGTATCTTGTAGACGGGCTTGCACTCCATGTATATACCTTGCGGATGGGGCCAAACAAGCCTTCTAGATAGCTAAACATGTTGCAAACTACCCTGTAATCTGTCAATTCTCTTATCAAACTAATGGCTCAAATAGGACATTTCTGTTACATTCCTAAATCATCAATTACATCTGTTTATGAAGGTAAGTATCCTCTCTTTACTACATATGATACTGTTTAGATAATAAAAGAATATGCCAAATAAGGAAATGATATGTATTAGGAAGATATATTTTCTTGATTTCTTGGATAATGGCAAAGAATATCTTCATAAAATTCCTCCTTAATGTTAGATGATCAAGAAATATCAATTTGTCAACTACGAATTGATATTGGTGATGAGACAAATCATTTGTAAAATATCTGCAGGTTGTTGTTTGGTGGAAATGTGGAAGTGTTATTAGATTCTGAACAAGAGTTTCACGAATGTAATGATATTTACCTCAATATGTTTAGTTCATTTGTGGAATATTGGATTGGTAACGATCTGAATAACACTTGTATTATTTGCATGAAGAGTTGTAGGATGTAGCAAAGGAACAATAAGCTTGCGCACAAGTCCCCAAATATACAATTTCCCAACAAGCAGATGATGTGGCTTAATATTTAGACTCGGTAGAAGACTTGATCCTTTTCCTTACTTTTCTAGACAATATGAGGGTTGCCAAGGAACATACACCAATCAGTTATAGAGCGACGTGTATCCACACAACTTGCGCAATTTGCATCATTAAAGCCTTTCAACCGTAATGAAGTGGTGGTAGGGAAGAACAAATGACGTCTAGAGGTACCATTGAGATAACAAAGTAGGTGACATACAACAACCATACAGGACTGGTAAGGATCTTACATGAACTGACTGACCAACTAAATGGTGAAGGAAATATCCAAGTGTGTAATAGTCAAATAATTCAAATTTCCTACCATTTGTTGATATAACAAACTTCAAATTCACCTCTATAGGTGTAAATACTGACTTACCGTCCTGGAGACTAGCTAAGGATAAAAGCTTTGGGTTATACTTTTGCTGATGTAACAATGTGCCTGTTGAACAAGGTTAGTCAAGTTTGAGAAAATACTTTAGAAGTCCAAGATCTTTCATATGAAGTGAAGATTGGAGACATAGTTGAAGGTGAGTGATTGAATGTGGATTGGAACTTATAAAGATAATATCATTGACAAATATAAAGAGAATAACACTTTGAGCAATAGTTAGTCAAAAAAAAAAAAAAAAAAAAAAAGAGGTGAGTCATATTGGGTTTGTATAAAATTGAAATCGAAAGGGGTTGTACAAAACTTCTCAACCATGGCCTCAAGTGTCTACCTCAAATGATACAAAGATCTCTTAAGGTGACAAACCTTAGTAGTTCTAGTAGAAAACATGCAGGGAAGAGTCATAAAGATTTCTTCTTTCAGATCATAATGTAAAAAACATGTTGTTGACACTATTTGGCGGAGCTACCACCCTTTCAAGGCTGTAATAGCAATAACTATATGAACTGTTGTCATTTTGATCACATCAGTAAATGTTTCCTTATAATCAATTTAATGTTCGTGTTGATTTTCAAGTGCCATCAGATGAGCTTTGTATCTGTTGATTGATCCATCACCGTGATGTTCAATGGTATACACCCATTTGCACCCAATCAGATCAACTACAGGAGGACAAGAAACAATATCCCAATTGTGGTTTTCGTGTGAAGCATTAAGATGAAAGCTAGCTTCCAACACTCATGAGCAGATGCTAGATTCTTGAGAGTAAGTCTTAGGCACAAGAGTATCAAGAGTAATTTGAAGAGCGAAATGAGAGAAGCAATACCGCTCATGATGTTGTGAAATTTGAGTAGATCGTCGACGTACATGTGACATAGAATCAAATGGCGAGTTAGGAGTGGGAAGGGTTAGGGGGCAACATCTCTGATACACTAGACTGGACCAGAAATGAGTAATTGTATCAATTGAGGTGTCAGATGAAGGAAGTTTAATAGATGAAAGGGGAGTATTTCCTCATAACGGAAGTATTGGTTTTCAAAGAAGATTACATTACAAGAAATGCAGAGTTTGTTTGTATCTGCATCATAACATATGAACCCTTTGTGAGGGTTACTGTATCCAAGAAATGCACACTGTACATACTGGGCCACAAGCTTGTGTCATTCATTGAGAGGTAAGCAACAACAACATACACAACCAAAATTATATAAAGATTCATAGTGTGGAGAAATGCCAAACAGGCGATATTAGGGAGAATCATGATGCAAGGTTGTTGGCCGATTAATCCAATACACTACTATAGACACGGCTTCCACTCAAAATTTGATGGGATAGATGATTCAAGTAGCAAGGACAAACAATATCCGAAAGATGTTGATTTTTGCATTTTGTGGCACCACTTGTGGAGTGGTATAGGGGCAAGATTGCTGAGAGTACCTTTCTTTCATAGAAAAGAGTGAAACACTTGAGACATATTCATCTTCCTGAATCGGAATGAAGAACTTTAATGGATGTAGAGAATTGAGTTTTTACATATGCAATAAAAGCTTGGAAGATGGAGAACACCTCAGTTTTGGACCTAATAAAGTATATTTAGGTGAATCTACTATAATCATGTACTGAGCATAACAAAGAACTGGACTCATTCCCCACCCTTCAGTATGAATAATCTCAAAACATGCAGAAACATCATAACTGTGTGTGGCAAATGGTGAGGTTTTGCTATTACCAATTTTACAAGTATGACAATCGAAAGATAGTTTAGAAGACGAATATTATTGATATGATTCAAATATCTATTTTTTATGAGATGAGATAGAATAAGAGGATTAGGATGTCCTAATTTCTTTTACCATATGTAGATATCATGAGTAATCATAGAACAACCGACATAGATAGAATGAGGAACGGAAAATGATTGTTGAGGAAATAGACATCCCACTTTAGGCCCCTAAGCGGTTACCTATCCCAATACTAATCCTACACACAACAACCATTTTTATCAAATTGAACAACATAGTGTTGGTTTACTAATTGGTTAACTGAAATTAAACTTGTGTATAAGGTAGGAGAGATAAAACAATATCAAGAGAACTCACAAGATTTTCGATTGAAGTAATAGGTAGAATATTTCTATTTGCTACTTTATATACTGTTCATCATTGTACTTTTGAACATCATGTAAGACTTTTGGGTTGATGGTCATATGATTGGAAGCAGTAGAGTCATTCAACCAAGAGAATTATTATGCTTATTCTTACCTTGGAGACTTAGGGCAGACAGTGCGGAATTAATCATCTTTTGGACTTGATCAGCTAGGATTGTAAAGGAAGGTCCTAGGACAGTAGTCGGGTCAGCAGAAACAGTTTCAACATTAGATTGAGTAGTAGTATGGAAAGCAGTATTTTACTGATTTTGAAGATGTACACAACAATCCTTTATAATGTGTCATTCCGATAGTGATTGCAGAACTTTTTGTTACAATGTTTGCCAATGTCCCCAAATTTTTTGCAAATGTAACATTGTGGCGGGTTTTGAATTAACCTTTTCCTTGAGCTGCACAGGCGACATTGATTGTTTTCGGATTCAAAGCATTGAGTGATTTATGTTTTGAAGTGAGACACTGTTCATGGAAGAGTTCCCTTGAGTAGACATCCAAGAATGGAATGAGTTGTCAGTTTATCAACCCTGCCCATCACTTTCAAATTCAGGTCTCAGCGTCATTAGAATTGATCTCCGTCTTTTAGAATGCACCTCCCTTAGAGCCGCTAAATCCTCTTTGTGGACCTTTGAGCGTATTTATTCGTAATAATCATTATATATATATCATTATATATATATTTATAAAACCTGAGTAAAATTGTTCAATGGATAGATTTCCTTGTTGATAGTTGCTAATGTCTAACTTTAGTTGAAACTTTCGAGTTGAATTATCTTGATCATAGACCCTTTATAAAACCTGAGTAAAATTGTTCAATGGATAGATTTCCTTGTTGATAGTTGCTAATGTCTAACTTTAGTTGAAACTTTTGAGTTGAATTATCTTGATCATAGACCCTTTGTAGATATTCTCACATCTCCTTTGTGCTGGAGATGATCGAAGTTTGTTGATCATATGTGGTTCAACTGGGCTTAATAGCCGGTAAATAATTTGAGTATCTTTGCTTTCCTAATATCGAAATTTTTTTTGGATGAGTATGGGATTTGTTTTTCCATCCAGATGTCCCTAGAACTCATTTCCTTTAACAAATATTTTAAATTGAAACTCTCAAGATGAATAATTTTTCCCATTAAACCAAGTAATAAAATTTTCGCATGCAATTTTGCAAGATATGAAGTGGAGAACTGAACTTGTCTTTGAAGTGAGAGAGAGAGAGAGAGAGAGAGAGAGAGAGACTTCGAGTAGATGAGAAACTCTGAGAAAAATAGATGAGGCTATGCTTTTGCACATGATCTTTGAAGTGAGAGCCGAAATTATTCAGATGAGACTGCAAGCAAGACTGCATAAGTGAAAGGCTAAGATCTTCACACTGGATATCGCCTGTGGTAAATAATGTCCATGATCCTTCTAGAAGAACTTTTCACACTAAGAAGTCACCCCAGTCTCAGCCCTAGAGACTTGATTGATATGTTCTCCAACCGAATAATTCAATATAGTCTACTGAACCCTAGAATCTATGCCAAAATCACCCAGGAAAGCCAAGGAAATGAGAAGTAGAAGCACGAGTGTAAAGGTTCAGAAGTGTCTTTAATACTGTGTCATCTTTGGTCTCATTTTACTCAGTTGAGGGTTTCTTCTCATTTAAATAATAGAAGGGACTCCTAATTATATCCCCTAAATCACAATTACACCTCTCTATGAAAGTATATATCCTCTCCCAACTATACATATGAAACAGTGCAAATAATACAATAATACACTTAAGTAGGAAATGATATATATTTGGAAGATATATTTGCTTGATTTGGTTGGATAACGGCACAGAATAGCCACAGTAACAGCTTTGACAAATTAGAAAGCAAGATTTCATAATATGGAGATCAAATATGTAAGGAATCATCAAAATTGAGCATTAGAAGCACTTTCATGAAGGAAACTCATCACAAAATTCAAAAATTCAACATGAAAGAAAAAAGAAAATCATAGGAATTGCTTGCCTTACAAAAGATTAGTCGATTTCCAAGAGATTATTGATATTTCCCCACATCAAACACTTCATCTCTTCACTTCTCTCTCTTGTGCTCTCAGAATTTTCGATCCAAAATGAGTAAAGGAAGCACATTAACTCACAAATGCCACAAGCACCTCAAGCATACTCCTTAGTCCTTCTCACGCTTGTGATGTGTCAAGCTAGGGCTAATCAATAACCTCAATTGGGATCCATTCTAAAGCCATGTTCTTGGCTGATTGGCTACCAAAAAAGGCCATGGAATAATTAGAGCAATAACTCACAAATAATTTGCCTGTTGGGCGCTTGAGCTAAAAATCTTGTGAAACTCATGCAAAGCACTTTGCCATTAATTCACTAGAGCGTACATTATGTGCCATACTGGCTTGAAAACTTGCTTGAAAATCACACGAAACCCCCTGAATAAAACTGCCTGGAGCGAACCTCTAGCAAACCTCAAGCAGTAGGTTCCAGACCAATTTTGGTTGAGCGAACCTTCCTCTTTGAAAGTGCTTTGCTTCGGAGAACCTCAAACGAAACTATGTGGAATTGCTTAGCTTGAGCAAACCTTGAGTGAAACTTTCTAAACTAATTCAGCTTGAGCATTCATCAAGTGGACATCTAACAAAACCCCTCAAATTTCTGCAACCACCCAAAATTTCATATATTCACATTGCACACACAGATATAGGTCCACATATATGATACATAAATGCAATCATATATTAATCATATTAAAAAATGGGACTTTACATTTTTTGCTTATTCTTTTGTATATTGAGTAACCAAATTCTCCTTCAGATTGTCAAATATTGCAAAAGATGGCACATGTGACGCTCTAGAAATATCTTCTGATATTTTCAATTATTGTCTCTGATTTTCATCCCTGTTAAAGTTATTATTAGGCAACAACAGGGTGAATTTGTTCATGATTGTTTTGCCTTTTTTTTTTGAGGGGAGAGCGGTGTCTGATTGCTGATGTTTTCTTGCTGGTCATTCCTGCTGCTATTGACTAGTACGACCTTGTGAATTCTCTCAGAGTCTGTCCCCTAGCCCCCCTTCATCATTTTCCCATGTTTCATTTCCTGTTATTTTTGTTTTTTTTTTTTTTTTTTTGGGGGAGAGGTGGGAGTCTGACGAGGAACTGTTCCCTGCACTCCAGAGTTGTACGATCATCTACCCTAGAGTTCACAAAACATTGTCATTGACTGCATTTCCTGCTTAGTGTCAATTTTTTCTGGTTGGATTTTGGCATTCTTTTGTTGCCAGTTGTGACTGAATAATCTTAATTGCTGCTGAAGGTTTGTTTTCCTTTGTTGATTTCAGGGTGACAGTATCCCTCAACCTTTCACATCTTTTGAAGCTACTGGTTTTCCATCAGAGATTCTTAGAGAGGTATAGGTTACTGTTGCTTTTATTGTCTGGTTGATTTTGTGCATCCTGATGTTAAGTACTTCCTGTAAGTTTTGTAAACTGTTTATCTTGATTATTCACATGCAAAATTCTGCAATTTTTTGAGGTCTAAAGTTTTGGCTCGTGTTCATTTCTTTTCATCTCTACTTTCTGTTGCAGGTGCGATATTGGCTCCAAGTAGGACCTAATGTCGTACTCTGTGCTGCCCTCTCCTGGGGTGCTTGATTATAGTTGATGTACCCTTTTTACGCTGGACCATGTGATGAGATGAGCTTTTAATTCACAAAGTTGGTGGCCAGGCTGCTGTTGATTGTGATTCAGTTTGCCACTTGGTCCAAACAGAAGAAGAATCGTCCTCCTTCTCCGCCTTGCTTCTGCAAGCATTGGCAATCTGCATTGGGGGGGGGGGACGGTGCTGCTTCTTGCATTAGCTGCTGTCCCATAAGTTACAAGGAAAAAACAAATTAGAAACCTCGAAGTCAGTGCCTCTGCTTACAAGGGGTTGCTGAATTTTGGTTTTGCCAGGTACACCAAGCTGGATTCTCTGCCCCTACTCCAATTCAGGCTCAGTCATGGCCTATTGCTCTTAAAGGTCAAGATATAGTGGCCATTGCTAAGACAGGGTCGGGAAAGACATTGGGTTACTTGATTCCAGGTTTCATTCATCTGAAGTGCTGCCATAAGAATCCTCAAATGGGTCCAACTGTGTTGGTGCTGTCACCAACAAGGGAACTGGCAACTCAGATACAAGATGAAGCTTTGAAGTTTGGGGGGTCATCCAGGATTTCATGCATTGTATGTTGCTTGACTTCTTTTTCAGATACTTATTTTTTTGGTTTGTATGCCTGCATCTTTCCAGCTTCCCATATCTGGAAATGCACCATAAATATTTATATTAATGGAGGAGGTGAGCCTTGGTGCATGATTAGATTGCTTTATTGTAACCTAGAAGTTACATGTACAAACAAGGAAAATAGCTTTTCTACATTTCAAGGATAAGGCCACACATATCCTAAATTCCCTAGACCCCACAATTTGGGAGTCTTGTGGAGTGGCTGGCCCCCTTTAGTAGTGAAGCATTTATAAGTGGAGTTGTTCATTGTGATGATTTGACAACCTCAATACTAGTGTACAACAACTGACTTACAAGTGCATTAGGGGTGCAGTTGAGTTTTCTCAGCAAGTTGGGGATATCATTCTCCACAGGAAATTGAGTTATACTAATGCAAACTTATTTGATGACAACTAGGTAAACCCTAGGATTTTGTTTTCACAAATTCAATTCTGAAAAGAAGCTAAAATGAAAAATGACTACTTTGAATGAATCTTGAATGAACTAAAATCTATGGTGATTTATGAAATTAATGGAAAGCAGTGAAAGCAAACCTAAATTGAGAACAATTATTGCAGAAAGAGCAAAAAGAAGTGAATTGCTCTGAATAAACAAATTAGACTAAGGAAATGGGGAAAAAAAAAAAACTTGGAATTAGTTTGTAATAAAGCTGGAGAAATGGTATATGTCCCAGTATTCTACAACCTTTTCAAACCACAAAGCTGTGTGGGTAGGTTTGAAGAACCAATAAAATTTAAAAATAAAGAAAATTCGGAAGTGGGTTCCACAAACCTATCCGTGGCTTTTTGGTTTGAAAGACTGTAGAATAGTGGGATGGGACATATAAGATTTTTCATAAAACAAATCTCGGAGTATACCATATCCAATGATTGAAGGTGATTAAATGAATACATCGTATCACAAGATGATTGACATAGGGATTTAATTAACACTTTTCTACTAATAACAGCAGTAATTTAAAATGATCCCGAATATTGTTGATGTTAGTTGATTCCCATATTACACAAGATGGATTAATGTAGGGTTTTAACCAATTCTTTTCCATTAATAAACCAGTGATTTAAGAGCCACCATAAATTCAATTTATATTAGCTGATTCCAAAAATTTCAAACTTTAATGAAACATGAATCTTTTTGGTTATTGAAAGATTTCACAATGTCACAATCTCATCGCCCCAATCATCTTCAAATGGCTGACGTCAAGATATTGAAGTTTTGAGGGTCACTATTCAGTGAAAATAACAATTTTGTGAAAGATTCATACTTTGTATTGAAATAAATTAAAAGAAATCACTAAAAGTAAGTCAAAATTCATGCTAATAAACTAATTTTTTGGAATCATTGGAAAATTTGATTGATCAAAATTATATTAAGTCTAAACAAAAAAACTACCAACAATCAAAGCACAAAAACAGAAAGAAAAATAGAAATTACTCCAAGGAGTGAGTAGCTTGTCTTTTTCTTCCTCCTCTGTTGGCTGCCCAGCAGCTTGTCTTATTCTCCATTTAGCAGTTTCTCTTCCTATCGTCCAGCTGCCTCCTTTTTTTTTCCCCTTGTTGGCTGCCCTCCCATTTTTTTTTGAAGAATTTGGCTTTGTTTTTAGCTCCAGCCTTTATTTTGATTTGCTTTCCTCATGCTTCATACAGCCTGTTGTTTACTCATTTGCTCAATAAATATTTGATTGCCCAATATTATTGTTATTCAAAGATCTTTGCCCCCATGGAGATTTGAAAGTTGGTCCACGCTTGACTAAACCTGGTTTTCTGTAGTGTATGGCAATTCTACGCACACATAATTCTGCAAAGCAGAATTGATTATGAAGATAGGACAGAAGTGAAGAAGATAAGAAGAAAGGAAGAGGAGAGATGTTAGCCTGGAGAAGAACTATTTGATTACATCAATTAACTCACCCATTTTCATCCTGTTGACATTGCTTCTTATTGCTGTAGTGGTTATTCATTTCATCAACTAATCAACTGAAACCAACAAATTCTTGTTTCTTGTCCTTGATCTTGTGTTTGCTGATTCTGCCTGTTGCTTGTTGCTGTGTATCAGTTGCTGCTGTGGCCTGCTCTTGTTGCTGTGTGACATGTTACTGGTCCAAGTACTTGAACTCGTTCCTTGCTTTAGTGACTCTTTGCTCTTTCTGCATTATATAACATCTTCATTCTTTTTGCTTCTAAAATTCTTCATTTGGGCTTGACACCTTGGGAAATCACAATCAACCAGAATAACAAAGCCTAATTAAATATTAAAATGTTGTTAAATAATAACGACAGGTAAATGTTAAGTAAATGTAATTTCCTATGTTTATCATTGATGTTTGTGATATTTCTGCTGCATCCTGCTAGAATATGGAAAAGATGAAAACGGCAAAAAAGAGATCTCTAAGAAATTGTCTTGTTGTTATGCTATGTCATTCTTTTAGAATTCCTATAAATGTTCATTGGCTTCCATTTTGTTTGTTTTGTTGAGGCAGCATAGTTATAGCCTGCCTCGAAGAGCTGGGTGTTCATCTCCCAATACTAAAGTAATTTTGATAATGCTTGGTTATGATATTTGTGTCGGTGTATATCTTGTGCATTACGTTGTTGAAATAGTGGAAGGATTGCTCAAAAATTGAGGGTATCTTCTAATTTTCCAGTGAGATTTCTTTTCCAACAGAGCACTGTGCTTAACTATTTCCTTCTGGATAGAAAGACGGCTTATTTGTTTCTTATTTGTGTCACTGTTTCTTTTTCTACACAATCTATTTGTTTTTGCGCTGACATAGGTTGTTGCATGGTCCATTGTTGCAGTGTTTATATGGAGGGGCACCAAAGGGCCCTCAACTAAGAGATTTGGACAAAGGGACAGATATTGTGGTGGCTACTCCTGGTCGTTTGAATGATATTTTGGAAATGAGGAGAGTGAGCCTCCATCAAGTTTCCTACTTAGTGCTGGATGAGGCTGATCGCATGTTGGACATGGGCTTTGAGCCACAGATAAGAAAAATTGTGAAGGAGGTACCAACTCACCACCAGACACTCATGTTTACTGCCACATGGCCAAAGGAGGTCCGCAAGATTGCTGCAGATTTACTGGTGAACCCTGTTCAGGTTAACATTGGAAAGGTGGATGAGCTTGCTGCAAACAAGTCAATTACCCAGGTATTGCATTCGTTGCTGCTATTTAGTTCATATTTGTTTGACTAGTAATTTTGCCACCAATGTAAGCAGGCTGGACATGAAACAACTGGTAGTAATTCACCAATCAATTAACATGCTACATAGATTGCTGAGAGTATGTGCTCAATATATTTTGTTGGTACAGTATGTGGAAGTGCTCTCGCCCATGCAGAAGCATGGACGATTAGATCAGATATTACAATCTCAAGAACCAGGTTCAAAGATCATCATCTTCTGTGCAACTAAAAAGATGTGTGATACACTTGCACACAAACTTACCCGCCAGTTTGGAGCTGCTGCTATTCATGGAGACAAATCTCAGAGTGACAGAGACCATGTTCTAAATCAATTCCGTACTGGGAGGTCTCCGGTGCTTGTGGCTACTGATGTTGCAGCTAGAGGTTTAGATGTCAGAGACATCAGGTTAGTGGAAGTTCTGCTGATCTTCCTATTTTTCCTTCACTTGAGCTGCGGATCTCCAGCATGGGCACTTTATGCGGAGTTATCCATACATGTTTAATGCTGTAGGACTCCGGTAATTAAGTTACATTTGATTTCTGGTGTCTGATTTTATGACATGGGATTGTTATGCGGCATGAATTCAGGAAACTCAGACAATGAAATGACATCATCAATTAGCTGCAATTCAGGAAAGGCAGACAATGATATGATGTCGAATTAGCTTTTCAGCTAATTTTCCCTGTTAACTGTGTACAATTATATTGATCATGTCTTACAAATATTAAGAAATGGTGATGAGATGAGTTGGGAGGACTGGCTTATTAAGTTGGCAGATCTTGTAGAGGAAACAGGTTAAATAAGAAAACAGCAGAAGAGGATTCTTGCAGTCAGCCCCATGTAATGCGTCTTTAATGCTTTGTTATTTGTGGGTTGATGAAAGTAGATGAGAGCTTGACAAGATAGGCTAATAATTTTACAAAATAGGTGTCATGAGGGGAAAGTTAGCGGGATGAAGAAACTGGGGTTGAATCATAATCTTGGAATTTAATAGTAATTTATCTCCATTGATATGACTCCTAGTATCCATTTTCACAGTTCACAGACCCTAGAAAATAATTACAAGGGACTTCTCAAAAAAACCACCACTGGTTTCTCTTCTGCTCAAATGACCACCTAGTTTCATGTTCTGGCTATGTAATGCCTAGGTATCTAAAACGTTGATATAAAAACATGTTAGTTCTCTGAAAAAAGGGAAATTGAAGGTGGCTACATATAAAATACCCTACAAGAGGGTTGTTTGTGTGAATAACCATCGAAGGAGTTGCTACTAAAAGATTCTGGTAGAAACCTTCTAAGGTGATAATATTTGTAATAATATATACCCATATATATATATATGTATGAATATGATGCAAAATTACAGTGATCCGGTAAAATTCCACACTGACATATATATTGGAGCATCTCATTTTGGATGTTCCTTCTCTTAATTTACAAGGACAGGTTAGTTTTTTGTGTGCTCATCAATTAGGGAGGTATATAGATGTACTGAGGGCATACATGAGGCTTCAATCCTTGGTCTAAGGAACACCTTGAGACCCAGGAAGGGAGCCTAACCGGTCGGAGTAATGCTACAATCTCAACTTCCATACTACCTGAGCCTTGGATACACCCTAGGCAAGGAAACATTGACAAGGAAAGGCTCCAAAACGGACTTCTCAACAAAAGAAAGACAGATCTTTAATCGTTATAGCAATCAATCCAAACAACAGAGGGCATTAGAAAAGATGTTAAAACTGGATGGTTCACCAGAAAGGGAGCTCAAATCATTCACCCCATTTCTCTACCTTCCAAAATGTTTCCAAGGCCTACAGTCTCAAAAGGTATTGGGTTTTACTAATTCTCAACTATGGGTCCAAGTAATCATCATATACGACCATCTTCAGCATTCTGTCAAAGACAAAATAAGGCAAAGATAGGATGCTTGTTAAATTTTGGAGGTGGCATCCCTTAATCGATCCATTGGAATACCCCAAATTCTTATTGTTCTCCTATGTGCAAAGATCCCTTGAAATGAAGAGTACTGTTTGTCCTCAACTGCACTGTGGATAACAGCAGCCACTTGATCAGCTGTATAGTGAGTGCTTGTGTCATGAACCTGGATCGTGCAGGTTAATTAAATTCTTAGTTAAATTCTAAATATTATTCTTATAGATCCCAAACTCGAGTGTGACAACCAAATACACAAGACCGGACAAATTAAAACTCGCTCAGGATTTTATTGGACAACCGTCTAGACAAAATAACAATGACATGCTGCCAAATAGTTGTAAGGATAAAATGCTCATCAAGAGAATACAATACTGCGCCGAATCCTGCCCAGTTCTTGCAGCAAGTCCAAGTCTTCAACTCTAAAGGGGAGAAGATAGAAGACATGAACCGAAGGCTCAACAAACATCATCATGCATAGAACGGTGCATCTAAATCAGAGGGAGAGCTCATATAAAAATCAAAATTGAGGATGACTACAATCCTGCTCTGAACTCCACCACATATGCTAAAACCATTGTACATCTATAGCAGAGGCCAATTCAAATTCAAAACCAAGTCCAATTACAAATTTCAATATTGGCTATATTTTCGGCCTGCAACTATTCGGCTATTTTTTATTATCATATCGGGTATGTTTTAGGCTTGTAGTTATTCGGCCCCCTGATCTCCGTACAAACATACATAGCCTCAAATGTTTACACCGGTTTCCATAAAATTATAAAAACTCTAAAAAGACATAGAAATATAAAATATGCAAGTAGAAATATCAGATATTAAATTAGACCAAATGAGGAGGTTACAGATATTTGTATCGACTTCATTTCAAGCAGATTTGTCAAAAGAATGCTTCGAGGTGCCCGAACTGCGCTCCTCTCTCCTCTTTGCACGTTCCTCTCTCCTCTTTCTTTCTCTTTCCGTGAGGCTCCTATGCCTCTCTCCTTCACCCTACACATTGCTTCTCCTTCGCCGACGACGGCATTGAGCACGGGTGACAGCAGCAACCACCACGACAGCAATCCTGCGACGGCAACGGCGGCGCATGCAAGCCAGTGACGGTTTTCTCTTCACCACGCCTCAAACCCATTTTTCATGATTCGGTCGATTAATCCCAAAATTGGTACATGCCACCACAAAATCTGCATCGACAAGGATAAGGGAATGTTTTTCTTGCCTTAATTTCACGCATTTCCTCCCACGACGGCGGCAAGGGTGGTGGCCGTTCTGCTTCGGTTCACAATCCCCCTCCTCTACTCATACCAGCGCACAAAATGAAGGGTAAATCGCAGAGAGGGCTTCATCGACTTCCGATCCTGGCATCGGCTCCTCCGGCGACGGCGGCCGCTCCTGCCTCTCTCTCTTCTCCCTTTCTTCTTTCCCTTTTCCTTTCTTTGCCTTCCTTCGCACAATCTCCCCTTTAATAATATATTATTATTATATTCCATTTTCTTTTATAATCCCAAATCAAATGAAAATTTGGGATATTATGGCTTGATTCAAAAGTACTGCTTGTTCCTTCACCAAATGAAGTGAACTGTGGCAGTCAGAAGAGCCAAAAAGATGTGGCCATGGCATATTTTCTTTTCTAAATCTCTGCAGCCCGCTGAATACCATGGCTCTAGTCATTATAAACCAAATGACTTTAGGCTTCTGTATTCAATCTTTCAGGACATGAGAAGTGAAGTTGCATTGGAAGAACAGGTGCATGCGACTCAAGTTGTCATATTGCAAAACAAGCATTCTGGATTCTGATCTGTAAATGGTTTGATACAATCCATCGTGCCAAGTATTCTAAAAATAGCAAGCCAAAGAATTAATGTGTGTGCTGGGAGAAAATCAGTTCCATATCAGCAAAGTCCACACAGCAGTGTGTCAACCGGTTGGAAGATGCGCGATGCTGGTATAACTGTGAGGTTCCATCCGATGGTATCCTTGTGCATTGAGTTGGGATTATACTGAGGCACGTATCTTCTAATCTCCTCCACCGAGAGAGTATTTGTTATTGGCCATTTCCATATTTCCTTATCAAGGGATTATATTTCCCCCGGCATTTAGTCCCGTGAGCCTGGTGAGTCTCCTTGGAAAGCTTTCAAATAGTGGGCCTCTTTGGGTGCTTGCAATCTGTCCATAGGAAGGTGTCTTTCCCATTTCCAATTATTGTGATTATGTACCTTCTGAACTGGAGCCTTAATTTCATCAACTTTCTACCACTTCATGGTGCCTGATGTGTGGTACTTTCAATGCCGATATACTACAATCCTTCAATGTGTGAGTGTTGTCCAGTCACCCCTACCTGAACTCCTGTAATCAATCTCCAGAGATGCTTGGCATATGTTTTGGTATAAGTTCAACACATTGTAGAAGCTATATTATAAATGAGTTTTCTACAATATCCAACAACAAATGCTGTGATACTGGGTGCTTGTGTGATACATTCGGGGCAATGCCTCTGAATGGGGTTTTCATTCCTGAGTGAAGTGGCTTCATGGCTGTAGTGTTTTATTTACTTAAAATTCTAGTAGTGGAATATTGGCTGGGGCCTTAATATATGCTTGCACGTAAGCTGATATGCATGCTATAAATAAACAATATGCTATTTCTATGTGATTGCAATTGTAGTTTTCATGTTTTTCTGTCTTTTCCCCGGGTGCTCACCAAAAATAAGTTATAGTCTACTGTTCCTGATGTTAAATGCCGTGAGGGCATTTGGTTGGCGTAGGAAGATTGAGTAATTGTTTATATGATGACAATTTTTTGACTCTGTTCAAGTAGGATTTTGACTTGAAGGCCTTTTTTTATGCTTGTGATATATGTTTTTTCTTCTTTTTCCTGGTGATGACAGGGTGGTAATCAACTATGATTTTCCATCAGGAATTGAGGACTATGTTCACCGTATTGGAAGGACGGGCAGGGCAGGTGCCACTGGAGTGGCTTATACGTTCTTTTGTGATCAGGATGCAAAATATGCCTCTGATCTCATAAAAATTCTGGAAGGTGCAAATCAGCAAGTTTCTCAAGAAATTCGTGAGATGGCTGGGCGTGGTGGTGGGATGTGTAGGTTTGATGGACGCCGGTGGGGATCTAGCTCAGGTAGTCGTGATGGTGGCCATGGTGGGAGGAGTGATTCAGGGTATGGTGGTAGGGATGCTGGAAGAGGTGGCTGGACTACATCAGGTCAACTGGATAAAGGAGATCGTGGAACTGATCTTGGTTCACGTGCCAGGTGGTGTTTACTTCAGATATATATATATATATTTTGCATCATGATATGGATCCTGTAACTGATTTGCTCATGGTTCATAATCGGAGTGGCATCTATTCGGTAGTTTATTTTTTATTTTATTTTTCATCGTGAAGAGAATATGCCTTTAAGATGGACACATTCATGTGTAGAAATCTATTTTATTTTTGACTGGTGCGCACTGCTTATCTCTTCTAATTGGCGATTGTCTTGTGCTATGAATTATTTCAGATTTGTGCCTTTGTTTTAACCTTTCCCCCGCCTTCTGTTTTCTTTCCTCTTTTCTTTGTGTTTGTCTTCACAGCGTTTTTCCTGGACTGGGCCTGTAATTCTGATTGGGCATTTGCTTTAATGGTCTCAATTTTTGCGACCTGTAATAAATTGGCAAATATTTACACAAACAGCTTTAAATAACTAGGTATATGTACCTAATTTGCAAATTGCTATTTACAATAAATTCCTGCTGCTTTTATCAACATGATTAAGTGCTTATATAAAGTTGGTCTGAAGTAGCTGATTCTTTTGTTGTCTCATTATTTGAACTGTTACTGTTTGGTAAATTTTTCTGATGTGGAAACACATATGACTGCAGCAGCTATCATGATGCGGATGCTCGTGGGAGGTATGATAGGAGCTACCAGTCCAACAGTGCACGTGGTGGAGATGGGGATAGATGTTTCAGTCGAGGAAGCCGCAGTCCAAACCAGGGGAGGCATTGGGGAGATTTTCATGGCCGTGAGGGAAACCGGAGCCGGAGCAGGAGTCGCAGCCTTGAAAGGTATGACAGGGCTCCACCACCCGGCAGTTTCCATCAAATGATGATGGAACGGTCTCAGTCCAAGTCTCATTCTTTCCCTGCAAGTACTAACAGAGCTCCACCAGGCTGCAGTTTCCATGAGCATGAGCTAGTCGTAGCTGGGCATTCTCACGCATCTCCAGCTAAAAATAGTAACTATGGTGCAGATGGAGAGGACACCAGAGAATCATACGACGACGCCCCCTCAGAACTGCCACAATTCCCTTCTGTTGGACAAGATGACGAGCAAGGCAATGTTGGATATTTTTAATCAGGATGAAGGAGATGATATTTTTCAGGCAGATTGAGAATTGTGGTGGTATGGACGACGTACTTTTCTTCTGGTACCTAGTTTAGTGGCGCATTGCATGCTAGGGGATGTCACAATTGTTCATAGAACTGTCTTTTTGAGTGAGCCCGCCACAGGGTTCCTAATTAACCCCTGCATGTCCAGCCGAAAGTGGAAAAACAAAGTAATCCTGAACTGGCTGGGTTTTTGTTTTGGGGGAGGAGATGGTGCAAAATCCTCAATTACTGCTGCGAATGTTGATTTTTGTAAACTCGTGTTATTAATCGTCAGAGCTGGATATTAGGTTTTTATTCCCTGTATTTTTGTTCATGTGGATAGCTTCTGATCCTGCAAAATCAGGTGCTCAACTGGGAAATCAAGGGAACTCGTTTATTTCAAAGGTTTCAAACGTCCTTTCCTATGGAAATTGGTGGCAGAAATGTGAGCATCGGGGATCGGGAATAAGTCAGTTTGAATGACTGGTAAACCTTTTCCGGTATGACGGTGCTTACACCATTGGTAATCATCCTTTGCTGCTTTGAGAGAGTGAGGTGCAGAGATGGAGAGGTCCTTCTGTCGATAATGAAGAAGCACACAATTTGATGCATCCTTGTGCAGAGATGAGAGCCTAATAAATAACAAAAACCGAGTCTGCCTTTTGGAGGTACGACTGTTTTTTCTTTAGTGATAGAGAGTGATGATTGAGATAGAAGTGACGACGGGAGTTTGCTATTACAGCTTGCTAGAATTTAACCGACTGAAAAATATCCAATTTTTTTATTATTTTTTTTCTTTTCAAAAAAACCACTAATTTAAATATTATGCCAAATATGCCCCCTAGGGGTGCAGGATTATCCATAACAAAAGGGTATCTTGCTGTAAAAAGTTTTACGCATTTCATAGTGTACTGAACTCAGTTTAAAAATTGTACTTATACTTTAATATTAGCTTAGTTTAGATGGCTTATGTACAGAACTCATTCTGAAAATTATACTCTCACTTTAATATATGATGTAAAAAATCAAAATAAATAAGCATAAAAATATTAATGAAATGATGATAAATCTCGGACATATTAAGACATCAAAAAAAAAAAAAAAATGTGGGAAGAATAGATGATAATGAAATTAAAAATATATGAAATAAAAATCAATTATCGGTCAATAAATGCTCCAATGTAGACAAAAATTCATAATATTACTAGAAAAATATATATAAGATGCTATTAATTATGAAACGATAACATAAATATTATCTCATATAATATATTTAACTTTTTAATATCATTTAAAGTTTCTCAAATATCGTGAAAATTTATTAGAAATATAAGAAGTTTGACAAAAAAATAAAATAATAATTTCTAATAATTTAGGGAATGAATAATAAATCAAACCATTTGGATCAAAAGCTAATTCAAAAGGACAATAAAAATATGTACTAAGTAGAGTCGGATTGGTTATATGTGTGTTTGTAAGCGATCTACTTTAGATCGGTTTACTTTTTTAAACTGCGACCCAACAAGAAAAAATTATAATTTGAATAAAAAATCGAATAGCTGTCTTCTGAACACCAATTAGCATATTTTTATTCATATTTATTATTATTTTTATCTAATACATTTGTTAAAATAATGCAATTAAATCCAACCAGCCGATTTAAGAAATACTCAGAAAGCCAAAAAAAATCCAATTCTAATAGAATTTAAATTACGTAAATATACATATATTTAAATAAAAAATACATAAATATAAATATATATTAAAAAAATTAAAAAGGGTGGGATGAACTAAAACTGTACAACAAAAATATATAATTCAGCTGCATTAATTTAACAACAATATTAGATAATAATAATAAATAAATATAGATAAAACATAATAATCAGTGTTTATCACTCCCAGTCAAGATTATAGTCTGCTCTAAGCACGGAAATCATATTATATTATAGAGGCCAGAAAGGATATATCGGGTGACTAAGCACGACATACAATCCCATATTATTTGATCACAGATGCACACGAGTTTATACATGAGCTGCCGCTCGGAGGAACACAAGACTTGTTCCCAGCATCATCCAGATTTAGAAAGAGGTTATGTCTTCAAACTAGAATACATAAATGTATTCTTTATTCAAACACCAATCGAACCGCAGGATCAAATTACGCTTTCACAGCTCCAGCTTGAGTCAACAGAGGGACCAGCTTCCCCTCCTGGTGCATGGCAGTGGTTGCTGCATGGCCACAGCAAAAGCACATGTCAAAACAATTACCAGCATTGAAGAAAATCATATGAGAATTTTTTTTTTTTTTTAAATAATCAGAGTTCTAAGGTTGAGGCATACTGTCACATCCACCAATGTGGTTGCCACCAATGAACACATTTGGCACGGTCCTCTGACCAGTCCATTCTAACAGTGTTGATTGTATCTCACTTCCATCAGCTTCAAAAAGTTGAAACACACACGTCAACAATTTCATTTGGGAGAGGAGTGGCTGCACTTCATCCCCACGGAACGTGAATCATGAAAAAGAAACAGACCCCATACTAACACGAAATATATGAAGCCTTTCTCCGTTTTAAATTAATCATTTATTTTTTGGCAAGTCCGCAAGTTTTCTTGCATAGAATGTAGTGTTGTTCACCGAAATAGGGCACCACTAGTATACCATTTAGACCTAAACAAAATTTTGTCACAAAAGCAATCCATCAAAATGCCCCATTTTTTACTCCACCTAAATATTACAAATTAAAAATACAAACATTCCACAAGTTGAGCCAACTAAGCTAGTTGCAGTGGCATAATTCCCCCCTCCCAAGGCCCTAGAGGCGGCTTGCATTCGGTCCCTATTGTCCCCAAGCCCACCCACCCCCAACAAAAAAGAGCTACTCTTAAAAACAACAACATGAGTTGCTTCTCCTCTGCAGCAGCAAAGTGAAGCAGTACATGTGTGCCGCATATGTAGAAGCAACGAGATCTTTCATTCATATATTTAGCTAACTAAACAACTTTGATCCAAAATATAAGCTCATTGATAAACAAGCAAAACTTGAATATAATAGAATGCCGACAATCTATCAATAAGGCTTATTTACAACTCATTTATTAGTTTAATCTATATCTATTAAGCTACTCATTTTGCAATTACTATTGCTTTGTTAGATTTGATAGAATAAGAGTTTTCTAAAAATATTTGATCAATGTAAACTGCTTGTGGGCCTCCCTTATATTCTGGCCAGGCTAGGTATTACATGCTTGCCGGCAAAGTATCCTTGTCCTCAGGGACAAGATGAAGGAAATTGTGCCAATAAAATAATCAGTATCTTCCCAAGGGGCCTCCTCCTCGGAAAAATTTTGACCAGTCAATAAGTAGCTGTGGAACGGCAGAGTTGTTTCTAGTGACGGTTCTGGTTTGCAAAATTGAGCCAAGTGTAGTAGAAAATTCAGCATTGCAACTAAGCGAGGTAAAGTTGGCTGGATAGAAGTGTTTGGGCTCAGAAACGTCTTAAGGAGATACACATAAATACTGGGTGAATATTGCCTGACGGGGGTAATTGGAGTTTATAAACCAACAGTGTCAATTTCGTCCATAAAACCTGGCTGAAAGTTTCCCATTTCCATTCAAAGCTGAGGATTGGTGATAGGCTTAAGGTTTGAAATAAACTATGTCTCTCAGTGAGAATGTTTCTCTTGGATCTGTGGGGATTCTGGCTTATATTAGTGCTTCCACAGCTGTCACTGGAGTTTGAATTACGGAATCGAGATTGAGTTGTGGAGGAGCATAGCATAGAGAGCCAGATATAAAGGCATCTTAATTGTGGTTGTGATAGGAAGTATTGTACCAACAATTTGCCAAGGGAAGCCATTGCAACCATTGATGAGGTTTGTAAGAAATGCAGTGAAGATAGCTTTCTAGACATTGGTTAAGCCATTTTTGTGTGCTCATCAGTCAGGGGGTGATATGCCAAACTCACGTGAAGCTGGAAGTCTAGCCTATTGAGTAATGCATGCCTGAATAGAGCTGTAAAGACCTTGTCACGGTCAGTAACTATGCAACTGGGTAGCCTATGAAGCTTTGCAATGTTGCTTGAAAACAATGCAGAAATTACAGCTACAGAGAATGGATGTGAAAAGTTAAAAAAAAAAATGAAAATATTTTATCATGTGATCTACCATTACTAATGTAGTGTTTATTCCTTCAGACTATGGTAATCCTTTAATAAAATTAGTGGAATGTGACATGACTCCAGGATTGCTATGGAATTGGAAGTGGTTGGATGAGGCATGGACAAGGAGACCTATCTGCCTTGATGTCATTCACAGGTTTTACAAGAAAGAATGTAATTCTTCATGCCTTTGGAAGTTCCAGCCACCAGATCAAGTGCTGCACTCTTGTAAGTATACTACTACCTTAATGACCACTAATAAGAGTATCATGAAATGCCTTGATAATATTAAGCCTGAGACCGGTAACTACACTTATAAATAGGCTGACTTGTATCAAGCATCCCCTAGCTGTAAGAAAATGGTGGTCATGCATTGAGATTGGCTGCCAAGCCATTAAGTCTGAAGCTTGAGTACCATGATCAAAGCTCCTGGATCCAGGTGGGAAGGAAAGGGCAGGATATTGAGCATTGGTTTCACTTCCAGACAAGCATCTGCCACTAGATTCTCCTTGCCGTTTCTGTAGTGTATAACTAATGTAGGCCGAGCAGCTGTCAAACTCTCCCATCAGACTATTGTAGTGATTTTCTGTTCAAGAGGAACATCAGACTCTCACAAAATGGTTCCCCAACAAGTAATTCCTCCTCTGAGTATTAGCCATGGGTATGGCTAAGAGTGCCTCATACATCAATAGAGATTTAGTCTTCGGCTCAAAAGCTTGACTGAGGAAGCCCAACTCCTTTCCATCTTGCATCAGAACAGCCCCCATCTGATTATCAGAAGCATTCATCCTCAACACAAAGGGCTGATTATAGTCTGGTAAGGCTAGTACTTGAGTGGCAGTAATGACTATTTTGAGGTTGTCCAATGCATGCTGTGCTCCTATAGACAATCTTAATTGAACTTTCTCAAGCAATTGAGTAAAAACTTCAGTGACAGAGCCATAATGTGAACATACTTTTCAACATTATCCAGTGAAGCCAAGAAATCCAAGCAAGGATATTGGTCCAAGTAAGGTTGGCCATTGTGTGATAGCTTCAATCTTTAAGGGATTTGTGGCTATCCCTGAACCAGAAATAATATGTCCAAGATATTCAATCTGGGTTTTCAGACAGATAGAACATTTGGACGAAGGAATTGGGAATTTGTCTTTCATGGTTATTGAGATGTCTGTAATCAGTACAAAACTGCCAAATATCATCTTCATTTTGACCTAAAGTGTAGGGATGCAATAGGACTACAACTAGGTGGCATAAGGGATGTTTGAAGAATTTCAAATACAAGCTTCTCTCTCTCTCTCTCTTTCTCTCTCTCTCTCTCTCTTATTTTTATATAATGAGTATATCAGTAGGGTAAAAGTTGGGCAGGTGGTGCATTTGGTCTCAATGAAATATTATGGTAATGTTAACTTGGGGGAGGACGATTGGTAGGAGTAAGGAAGATATTCTCATATTTAGACAAGTTATTTAATGGTCACTGAAAAGATACCTAGTGTTCCATGGGGGAGATAGCGAATAGTTTAACAGTGATTCCTAATTCAGTTTGAGGAGTTTCTGGAAGGAAATGGACCAAATTCATATTAAGAGTGGCTAAGTTTTGAGTACCTCAGAGCTGAATCTCATGACCATCCTTGTCAAATGTAATTTGTAATTGATCAAATCAAATAAAATTGGATTATAGTTTCTCATCAAATCAACTCCTCACACCATATCTCAATCACCCAATTGAAGTTGAGACCAGCAATGAAGGAGTGGCTACATTTGCCAAGTAAACCGAAAACATTTTTCCTTGCCAAGTATTCTTTGTTCATGGCCTATTGCAACAGTAAGGGAATTATGTTGAAAGAACTTATTGGCTGCTGCTATCTTCAGAAATAAGATGAAGTGTCTGCTTCCACTATCAATCAGAAGGTCATTGATCATTGCTGAAATTCACTCCAGATGCAAGTCGTGCTATCAAATGGATTGCCTGACAGAGCATTAACAGAAATCTCTATTGAGGTGTGTCACATTGCTGTTAAATGTGTGCCTAAACCTGAGGTTCAAAGCCTGCGCCTCTTACATACCCAGGTGACACTCATTCCAAGAGGTTTGCATAGGCTTTAAGGCACGTGCCTTTTCAATGTGCAGCCCTTTAGTGCCCCATAGAATTTTTTTAAAAAATTGAAATTGTCTATTTAAAATTAGATATTGGATTTAAACATTACTTTAACAATAACTTTGTAATTATGAAAATGACATTGATAAAGTTAATAAGTGGTAGATTAAAACAATGGATGGAGAATACAATGATGATAATGAATTTGCATTTGAAGTTTTTTCGACCTGAGATTCTATAGCTAAAGATATTGGATTAAATGAGGCTATGCATTGAAATAAGTATTAGCGTAAGCTTTGTTTGACAATTACCTCTAGGGATTCAATGTTGTAGATGAGGAAGATGATAATTTAGAGAGAAATATAAAGATGAAGGACTCATTCAGGCATATAAGTCTAAAAGAGTAGTAGAAGATGAACTTTTATTTCATGATGATAATAAATATTAGTTTTCATTATAAATACTTAAGAATAATATTTTAAGTTTGTTAATAAATTCTATTTTTCTTCTGTTTGTCGTGAATTATGTTCATTAGTTGCTATTTGTTTATGTTTCTAGTTGAACTATGATTATTGTTAGAAATATTTTTTGGTACTCCATATTTAAGATTTAACAATTGGAATTTATCAAAAGAGCATTCTATATGCATGTTTTGTATATGTTGTGCCTCCATTGATGCAATTATTGGCTTATAAGATGCATATTGGACAATATGGATTGATATTAGATCTTCGATATTGATATTTTCCGATATCACAACAACATAATAATATATTTCTATATCGGTTAATATAACCTCGTCAGCTTATAATTTAAAAAAAAAAATTCTGACCAATATATTTGATATGGACATGTATTGTCTAACATGACCGATATCAATATGATAGCGTCCAAAACCGATATTTTTATCCATGGGTAACTTGCTTCCATTAGCCTTGTGCCTGCACGTAGGCCCTAAGGGGGCCTTTGCACTTAATGTACCTTGCACCTTTAACAACATTTGTGTGTCCACATTTGCTTTAGTAGTAAGCTCTTGATTGTTTTACTCTCCCTTGGGAGGCATATCCTCATTAGCTGTAAGGAGAGAAGGGCCGGCCTCTACATATGTGGCCTAGCATGAACTTTTCAATGCATTTACAGTACAGGCCAATGGACCACTTTTGCCCCAAAATTAAGTTGGAGTTTGAGAGTGAAGAACCGGTTCTGCTATTAAATGTTTGGGATAGTAATGGGTTTCTCAGAAGTGCAGGCAATTGGTCTTTGGAAAGAGGAATTATAGGAAGATCTGTATAGAAATTTGGTTTTTTTCGCTAGTGCTTTCAAAGATTGTTCTTCAAATTTAGCAAGATCAAGACATGTCACCAATGGACGATGCCAGTACACAGACCCATAGGTTGATGTGTGTCAGAATCTAAAAAGCACGGACACCGATATGAGACACGAACACGATACTGACATACTATTTTTTAAAAATTAAGGACATAACACATTGAAAACACGTAAACTAAAATTATGATTTATTTAACTAAAATTAGTTAATGTTACTAACTAATAATAATACTAATAAATAATAATTAATATAATAATAAAATAAATTTAATAATAATAATATTAATATAATAATATAATAAATGACATTAAATAATATAATAATCATAATAATAATAATATTATTATTATCATTAAATTTAATAATATTATTGTCTCTCTCTCACTTCTGGGCTCTAGCTTCCTGAACCTTCTCCACCTCCGTCCCTCTTTCTTTCCCCTCTTTCTTCACGTCCAGCTGTTTCTTCTTCCTTGTCAATTTATCTTCTCTTCTTTGAAATGCCTCCGCCAGATTCAGCCCTTCAATTCTTCACCTCTTCATCTGCCAAGATTAAATTCGTTTTGCTGGCGATTTCGCTTCCTCTCATTTAATCAGTCGGCCGCTATCGTGGGTTATAAATAGAAGTGTGCAAAAATAGTGAGGGTCGTTTGAGGCTGTGCAATTGTGGCCGCCGCCACTGTTCTGAGTTGGAGGGAGTGTCATCGTCGTTCTCCGTTCCAAGCTGTCCCCACTGTTCCTCGCCACTGTCGCTGCTAATCACCGATGGAAACAAGGAAACCAGAGTAGCAGAGAGAGTAGAGGACGCACGTCGCTGCTGTTAGCTGTCACTGGAGAGGAAATAACTGTTGCCGTCGCTAGAGAGAAAGTTACTATTGCCGACGATATTTCGTGTTATTGTTGTCCACCGCCACTATTCATCAGGCAAGTAATTCTGCTTACTGTTTCTTTACCTTCTCTTGCCATCAGCCATCAGGTCGAGGGGGCTGTGATGCGGCAAAGCCGTTGGATTTAATCCAACGGGCACCGTTATCTCCATTTTTTTCTTTTTTATTTTCTCACCTATTTTAATTTGTTTAATCCCTGGGCATCACTCTTCCTAAAGCTGTGGATTTTAAACCGTCTGTTTCAAACAAAATGGGTGGCTAATATTTGTCTCCCTTTCACACAAGTAAAACCCTAAAATCACCTTCGCCATCATCCTCTCTCTCCCCATGAAAACCATAAAATTACAGCTTCCATCAAATTGGTTTCCCTCTCTCCAACTCTTTCTCTCTCCTGCACTCTATGCAAGATCCGAAACGTGTCCAGAATATATCGGACGTGTCCAGAGCGTGTCCGACACATGTCCCAACATGTCTGGGGTGTGTCGGTGTCTAATACGTGTCGGACACTAACACTTTGAGTCCAAGAGACTATCCTTGCTTCCTAGGTCAGAATCCAGCAGGTACACATGCAGCTCCACAGTTTATAGCACTGGTGGAGAATTCTTGTACATAGTTGAATAAGTTAAAGTGGTGTGGAAAATTCTAGAAAACTCTAGAATAGTATAGCCCTTGTAATTATGTAGATGTTCTAATAAATATTTTCGAGAGGGGAAAGTAGTGAAGAATTCAAGAGAGGGCACTTAAGAGGAATGTGCTAGGAGAAATCTAGAATCTAAATCCTAACCATCCATTTGGAATTATCATTGATTATTTAAGGAGAAGACAGGGGAAACTCTAACATAAAAAGGAAAGGGGACTTTATTTATAATCACCAAGCAAAGAACTCTCAAGTAATACGAGCTCTCAACATTCTTCTAAATTCTCTTCTTTGAGCTTTTTGTGTGTTCCTTTGTGCCTTTTGCTCACTTTTGAGTCACTTAGCTTTTGTCTAAGTGTGTGGGTTAGGTTTACTTAATATCCTCAAGTGTAGTGGTGTTACTAAGTTCTGCACAAGTGAACTAGTCAGGTATCATATGTGTCAATCCGATAGAGAATAGGGTTGAGAGATTGTTACCATGGATCGTAGTTGCTATTTTAAACCACTAGGAAAGGTAGAGAAGGTTTCTGCATCTGTAAGGGTGAGGTTTCGGGGCCCTTGATTCTTCAAACTGTTCCTGATATTCCTCTACTGAGTTTTGCTTTTCGGCTGAAGCTTATTAATAAACACTTCCACTATAACAGTGGGATCTCAATCTCCAAATCCTTTGCATGTGTCTCCCTTAAACTCCCAAGTGATAAATCTTGGTTGCAATACATACCCTTCAAAACATCATTTGCGTTACCCTCTAAAAGCACAGAAGCAATTTGTTCTAGTTGTTGCTGGGAATTTTGTGGAGCAGAAACTAATTCAGGCATTTGTTATTCAGCTTCTTGGATTTTGCACATGAAAAGGAAACTCAAGTATAGGACAAGGAAATGGGGTAACAAATCTGGTTTGGTGATCCAAAGCCCCAACTATGAGTGAATATTTCCTGGTAGCCTCATTAAAGCATACATCATTTTATAGAATGGCTTTAGATAACAACTGTAACATAACTTGGATGTCTGAATTCACAAGATGACGATTGTGATCTGAATTGTGTAATGCAAAAAAGAAACAATTCAAAGAATGAAGGAAACAGAAAGAAGAAAGTAGAACAGAACAAGGAAAAAGGGCTGAAATGATTTGAATTCTTTTCATGCCTCAATATGAATGGTGTACATGTATTTATAGGTTTACAATCTAGCTGCAACCACTCCTAACAGCTTTGTCGATCCTTAACAGCTTAACAACTACCTTCAACTGATTCTTGATCTTAAACATTATAGGCTTACAATCTAGCTGCAACTACCCCTAACAACTTCTTTATATCCTTAACACGTTAACTGATTCCTTGAACTGATTCTTGACCTTGAACAGAATCTTCCACAGCTTCTGTTATTGGCTATTTCAATTATTTTCAGTTACTGCTTGTGAGCTTCCCTGAAGTTCTTAACTGGCAACTTAGTGATACTTCACACCATTTATCCAAAGCTAACTTCTTTTTTGCTAAACTATTTATTGGAAACTAACCAATTAGGAATACGTAGGATCTTTTCATTCAAAACTTCAAAATATGCATTAAATTAAAGAGAGAAGAGATTATACCAGCAGTTTAGAAAACCTTCAAAACTTTATTTGAACGAAAACCATACAGGACTTCAATATAGTAGACAGAGGTAATCACACAAACTTCAAAGCAAACCTCACAACACTCGAAGAAAAACACACGATGGTATTTACAAGGAAGAAAGAAAGCTAAGATATTTACAAGGATGGATAAGGGTTGAGAGAAGAAGAGATTCTTTTTGCTTCTCGGGGTGAGATGACTTTAGTGGTAGAAGAGCTCTCAAGTTAGCTCTTGTGTTTTTCTATCAAATTTGCTTTCAAAACTTGGCTCTGCCTTATCTTCAATCTTGGATGGCCTTATATAGATGCGAAGAATTGATCAAGGCCGTTGATGAAGAATCGATTAGGACCGTTGATGAAGCATCTGCTTTTGT
Organism: Nepenthes gracilis; assembly: GCA_033239525.1. NCBI lineage: Eukaryota > Viridiplantae > Streptophyta > Magnoliopsida > Caryophyllales > Nepenthaceae > Nepenthes > Nepenthes gracilis. Next base: position 878,327 of record BSYO01000006.1, on the reverse strand, counting down.
TTGGTAAACGTCTTGTCGATACTTTAAGTAGGTAACCATCTCTTCTTTACTTTTTGGTTGGTAACCATCTCTTCTTTGCTTTTGAAAAAGTGGAGTGGTTAGACGTAACTTCGTGCTTTTGTGAATAGTAACGGGTCGGTAATTACTATTCATTTTTGTCGGGAAGTTGCTAAAGTAGAGAATAATAATGAGAGGAGCATTTCTTCTGCATTATGGATATTCCTGCACATAAATTTGTTAGGAAATTTTTTTTTTTTTACAAATTATGGGATCAAAGATCAAATGGATCTTATGCATGCCCGACTGGATCCTTTGTTGGGTCAAAAGGAAATGGGCTGGCCGGTGGTGTGGATGATGAGGATGAGCCCACCTTTTCTGCTCCAGTATTAGTCATTTCTTTAGCGAGAGCGGCTTCAGCTGCTGCTAAGTCTTCTTAGTAATTTCTTGTTAGTAGTACTGGGTGAAATATACTTACTAAGTAGCTTAATATTATCTTGAAGACAAGTTTTTGAATAAGATTGAGTTATGTAAAAAGGAACGAAGGAATTAAACTTGCATATAGATTTTTCAAATAATAATATTCGAAATTTTTTATAGTCCAGAATAGATAACTTTGATTCAGAAGAGTTAAACGTAGTTTTTAAGCCAAAAAACGTAAAATTAGGATTACATTTAGAACTGGTAAAGTTAGAATTAAAGTTGAGGTCAGAGTTAAATTTAGAATGAAGATTGTTATTAGAATTAAAGTTAAAGTTAGAGTCAGACCCCATGCCCCCCCCAACACATCGTGTTTGAATAGGGTAGAACTAGGATGGAAAGGTGCGAAAGAAGCTAAAAAGGGATCATTATAGAGTAAGTGACTGAGAAATGGACTGGAAATTGGTTGATCTTCCTTGATAAACGTATTGTCGAAGATGTTTGATTGATTGTATAGAGATGGAGAATTGAGGGTAACTTGATACATTGGATAGATAGATGAATCCTTTGGTTCAACGTTAAAAGTTAAAATAAAAGATAAATTTCTAGGAGGATTAGGAGTATTAAGTAGAGACAAAGTTTCCTCACGAGATTCAACAGGTCGAAGTTGATGGTTAAAGAAAGATAAATCTTTTGTTATTTGAAGGACAAAAGATTGAATTTGTATCCGTACTTCATTTGGTGTTACTTGGATATGGAAAGCAGAAGGTTGTTTTAGGATTAATAAATACGTATTTAGAATAGAAGACTTTTTATACGTTAACATCCTTTCTCTAGATGATAAGTTAACGGGTAATTCTATAATATCATTGGTTGATAATTTTTTACTTATAGATTGTTGTAGAGGTATTGTCTGTCTGTATTTCTTCCTGTAGATAATTAATCTGTTTTTCTTTTTTAATTATGAGATTTATTTGTTTAGAAATCATCATTTCTTGTAATTTTTGTATTTCTTTTTATTTAATTGGATGTAGAAATTGGAATAGTATAGGTATTCCTAGGATATTGGTAGAAATACCTTCAACAAAGGCAATAAAATGATATATCTGCGTGAAAAATGGTGTGCCAAGGATAACATCTTGTTATAAATCTTTAACTAATATAAATGTTGATTTAAAACAGTAACGTTGGTTGCAAATTGCTACACGCGTTAGTTTATATTTAATGTTTAATTTTGATCCACTTGCCGTATGTAACTTTTCTGTTGTTTTTTGATAATACTTAGTAGGAAATAATCCTTCTTGAATATAATTTTGAACTGCACCAGTATCCAGTAAATTTATTATTTTTAGATGATATTCTTGATTAACTACTAGAGTAATAGGGCAGTACCATTTTTGAAAATTGATTTTTGAAATAAGTTGTAAATATTCAGTTTGATCGGTAGATTGTATTTCATAATTATGATTTGATTCTTCTTCCATATTCTGTTTGGATTCTAGGATAGCAAGACGAGTATTTAAATGTAATTCATTAAATTTGATTTCTTGTAAATTATCTTTTAATTCTTTTACCTCAGTTTTTATCTGTTTAATTTCTCGTTGTAGATCATCAGTCGTTATTTGCTGGAATAAAGAAGGCGAAGGATATTTGTTAAATATCTTCGTTAAACTGAATTCTTCGGGTTCTTTTAGTATTGTAATAAGTAAATTCTTTAACTTTTGTAAATATTGCCTTTTTAGTTTTGGATCATCAATTTTATCAATCATTTCAAGTAAATATTCTGTTTCATTATTAGATCTTATCATATTAAGTTAAAATTTACAATTACATACTTGTTTATGAGGGCTATCGTTTTGTTCTCTGGATTCTGACTCACAGAAGTCTTCAGTTGATTCATTAATGTCTTCATTAATATTAGCCGCTTCATAATCAGAAATACAGTCATTTTCAGATTCATTGTTACTTAATAATAGAGCAGTTAGCTTGTTGCTTAATTGTGGATCATCTTTAAATATTTCATCAATTTTCTTTTTTACTCTACATTGATTTGTCATATGGCCAGGTCATTTACATTTCCAACATACAGCTTTAGAATGCTGAGACTGATAAAAAGTTTTAGATTGAACATTTGATTTTTTAACAGTTTGTTTCTTATGCGGAGTATAGGAATTAGACTGATACTGTTTCTTAGACATGTACTTAGGTTTTTGTTGGGAAGGTGCTTTGAGCTTTTCAATACCATACTGATAACAAAAAGTTCCTAATTGAGCTTTAAATTGTTTTTTATCATTTTGAAATTTTGTTTGTTTTTTATGCTTTTGACATAGTTGTAATCCTTCCTTTTTTATGAAGGCAAATAATTGACCATAAGTCATTTGATTCCATTGAATGGCTCGACCTCCTCTTAACTCAGTGAGTTTGGTCATGACTCTTTTCGCAAAGAGAGAGGGAAGACCGGTAACAAATCGTCCTTTCCAAAAAGATTCATTACAGTCTTGTTTTCTAAAGATATGCATCAGAAACATATCTTTATACCAGTAAAAATCTTGAAGGATAGGACATCTAAGATTTGTCAGGATTACATGAGAACTTAAATAGTCATCTTCAACATTTCCTAGAAAGGCTTAACTAACTTTGACTTTAATTCTAATAACAATCTTCATTCTAAATTTAACTCTGACCTCAACTTTAATCCTAACTTTACTAGTTCTAAATGTAATCCTAATTTTACGTTTTTTGGCTTAAAAACTACCTTTAACTCTTCTGAATCAAAGTCATCTATTCTGGACTATAGAAAATTTCGAATATTATTATTTGAAAAATCTATATGCAAGTTTAATTCCTTCGTTCCTTTTTACATAACTCAATCTTATTCAAAAACTTGTCTTCAAGATAATATCAAGCTACTTAGTAAGTATATTTCACCCAGTACTGCAAACAAGAAATTACTAAGAAGATTAGCAAATAACTTACGCCTTATACAAGAACGAAATAGATATATTGAATATAAGAACTTTCGATATCAAGAAAAGGATATTAATCACGTTAACTGGCATTATATCAAAATACGATATTTTTCACTTTGAAAGCAATATCAAAAGATCTGTCAAAATATTATCAGAAAATATCAACGATATTCAAATCAGAAATGGTCTAATCAAATTTTAAAAATTAATAGAAAAGTTGATAACAAAATACGCTATAGTACCACATATAATATACATGTCTTCGCACAACAGATTTTATTCTTATATCGGCATTGTCATAAAAAGATTTACTTAAAACAAAACATATTCAAAGCATGTTTTCATCCGTCATCAATATTTGTTTTTTGGACGAATTTATTTTACAAATTCATCAAAGCAAGTTTTAACAAAGATTTATTAAATTTTACGCCTTCATACAGGACCAGTATGCCTCCTAAAAGGACAAAGGTAAGCAAATACAACCTCCTTCTACTCCAACCAAACAAACTGCTCATGATTATGCCATGACACCTCCACAAATTATACCCACTACTTCTCATCAAACATCAGTCTCTCCATCTTCTTCCTCTCCGCTGTCTGACTATTATGTCAAACCTATCAAACAACATATTACAATGACAGGCCTGTACAAACCTTTATCTCTACAAGAACTACTCAATGTTACGAATCGTATGTTTCAGTCTGATCGTCTATATCCAACAGCTGAACCTTTAAAAACACAGCAATTCTATGAACTAATCCTTGTTGACTCGGATTCAATAGAACTCAAACATCATTGAAATTCTCACGATAACTCTATCACTTACTCTATTTGCAAAATTAAAAAAACCTGACCTCATCAAGACATTGCTCTTGATCCCCTAGACATCAAACCATTTTCTGTCCACTACCAACCCATGGGATATAATTATCAAGACTATAAGAATGCATGATATAATACATTCTTTCTTCAGTCTTACAGTCATTCTTGGTTTTTTAAATTTGATCAAAACTGCCATAAGCAAATTCCTTTCTGGTTCTCAGAATGGTGGCTCTATTTTGGACCTTGTCTTGCTATTTATCCAACTCCGATTAATGAAACTCGTTTCTACTATGAAACCCTCACCACAGAAATATTTTTTGATCATCGTAAAATTACTTTTCATATTGATTATGTGATTCCATGGATAATGTCTTGGGCCTTCAATTGTCGATCAATGTATCTAGATGCACCATTATCTATTGTCGGAGATTTTAAAGTAAAATGGTGGGATAAATTTGATTTCATGGCCATCACTCCTCAAAATATTCAGAAAGATCTTCAGGCCAAAAAATCATTTTATCAAGATCTTAAGCAACTATCTCCAAAAATATCACGATACGGAGATCCTACTGTGGATAGCATCTATCATCAGATCTTCAAGAAAAATACGTCAGCTGTACAAATTCCAAAGACTTCTCCAATGCCATCAGTATATTCTTATCGATCGCGAAGAACTTTTCTTCCACAATCTTCAACTCAAATTCATAATGACATTAATGACATGCTTCAACATATTCGAGAATCACAAGAAAGAGCACAAACCAGAGTTACTAATATAAAGTCTTTACTACAAAAACAACGACAAAGTTGGGCCTCTATTGTTGATGAAGAAGACTTAGCAGCAGCTGAAGCCGCTCTCGCTAAAGAAATGGCTAATACTGGAGTAGAAAAGGTGGGCTCATCCTTATCATCCACACCGCCGGCGAGCCCATTTCCTTTTGACCCAACAAAGGATCCAGCTGGGCATGCATAAGATCCATTTGATCTTTGAGCCTATAATTTGTAAAAAAATATATATATATATTTTTCTAACAAATTTATGTGCAGGAATATCCATAATGCAGAAGAAATGCTCCTCCCATTATTATTCTTTACTTCAGCAACTTCCCGACAAAACTGAATAGTAATTACCGACCCGTTACTATTCACAAAAGCACGAAGTGACGTCTAACCACTCCACTTTTTCAAAAGCAAAGAAGAGATGGTTACCAACCAACAAGCAAAGAAGAGATGGTTACCTACTTAAAGTATCGACAAGACGTTTACCAAACAAATGCAGATACTTCATCAACGGTCCTGATCAATTCTTCATCAACGACCTTGATCAATTCTTCGTATCTATATAAGGCCATCTAAGATTGAAGACAAGGCAGAGCCAAGTTTTGAGAGCAAATTTGAGAGAAAAACACAAGAGCTAACTTGAGAGCTCTTCTACCACTAAAGCCATCTCACCCCGAGAAGCAAGAAGAATCTCTTCTTCTCTCAACCCTTATCGATCCTTGTAAATATCTTAGCTTTCTTTCTTCCTTGTAAATACCATCGTGTGTTTTCCTTCGAGTTACATACTCCTAAGAAACATGATTCTATTTTTGTCGTTGTGGATCGGTTTTCTAAGATGGCCCACTTCATTCCTTGTAGCAAGACTGCTAATACTTCCCAAGTTGCTCGTCTTTACTTCGTTGAGATTGTCAAGTTATATGGTCTTCTTAAGCCTATTATTTCTGATAGGGATGTTCGTTTTACCAGGCATTTTTAGAGGACCCTGTGGCACATGGTTGATACCAAACTAAAATTTTTCACTGCATACTACCCTCAAACAAATGGTCAAACTGAAGTCATCAATTGGAGCTTAGGTAATTTATTACGGTGTCTAGTCCAAGAGCATCTTAGAAATTGGGACTTGATTCTTCCCACTGCCCAACTTGCATATAATAGTTCTTTCAATAGATTCCTAGGGATAAGTCCATTTGAAGCTGTGCACGATTACAAACTTGGAAAACCATTGGACCTTATCTCGATGTCTCCACATGTCAGTGTGTCCATGACGGCCGAAACTTTTGCACAATACCTTCATGATTTACATATCGAGATCAATAAACAATTGGAGGTAAGCAATACTTTATAAAAACTTTACGCTGATTCACATAGAAGACACGTTGAATTTAATGTAGGAGATTATGTTATGGTTCAAATCAGACCAGCGCGACGCCTACCTAGGCACGTCTATAAATTGCAAGCTCGTAGTACTGGTCCATTTAAAATTTTACAATGTATTGGATCAAATGCATATATTATTGACATTCCATCTCATTTTGGTTTTCATCATACTTTCAATATGGAAGATTTAATTGCTTATAAAGGTAACTTTTTCCCACCTATTGATCCCTTTGCCACCCCTCAAGTACGCCACTTCTTGACTATCCATCTACTCTTGTGCCACTTCCCTCCCTCCCGACACACTATGATAAAATTGTTACTATTTTAGATGAACAGATTATGTTTATCAGGGATGGAGCTGTTCAATACTTCCTTGTACGTTGGGTTGACCAACCAGAGTCTGAGGATACTTGGATATCTCGCGAGGCACTTCAGCAGTTTGACCCAGATTTTTTGGAGTTCTATCAAAGTCTGTAGGATTGCACTTTTTCAGGCCCCAATCCAATTCCTTCTAGAGATATCGGTCGCTCCGTTAGCTTTCGGCCCCCTTACATGAGTCTATCACCGTCGCCGTAGGATTGCACAGCCGTTCAGCTCGTGGTTGGGGCATTAATTACTGACGTTTCATTTGACGGGGTTGAGTTCTAGCCACCCGGGGAGAATTAATGTGGATATCAAATATTTTTTGAGATTTTGAAGATATTATCATTTTATTGACTTTTATTTATTTTACTTATTAGGCAAGATTATAATTTGATTTTATTTAATTTTATTTTATTGTGATTTCTTATTTTTAACAATAGATAATTTGTTACCAAATTATCTTAGGCCTAGTATTTTTCTTTATAAAGGCCCTATACTCTAATGATTGATGATTGATTAATGAATGAATATTTGAGAAACTGATTGCAATTGAACAATTGTGACTTTTTTTCCTCTCTCCCCCTTAATTTGATCTCTTTCTTGTCTCTATCCCTCTAGTCTTTATTTTTGTCTCTACTCCTCTATTGTTCTCCTCTCTAATTTTTCCCTCCTCCCTACATCAGGAACACACCTTGTTTAACCACTGAAATTAATTCTAGCTCAAACTCTTGAAAATAAGCTTGGATATTTCTATAAGGTAAGTTTTAGCGCAACAATAATATTTAACCAACAAGACAAAACTCATAGGAATGAATTGCCCATTTGCAATGTAGCGGTACAACAGTATAAACTCGAACCTTACAAGAGTCCGGAATGTGGGAAGCCTTGTGCCCTAGAACATCCTTTAACTTTGAACATTCTGGACTAGCCTTAGCTCACTTGAACCCTAGTCACCTCCCAGTGCTTCTATCAAAGCTAAGCTTTTGTTTAGGCTACATTTTAAGCTGCATTTATTAATGTATCTCGTTATATTCTTTTACTTTCCTCTTTCTCTCTCTATTTTTCCTTGAATGCGAGTTTTCTCTCGGAGGAGGGGGACTCATACTACGAGTAGAAAGGGCCACAAAATATCAATCACCATTCATTTCAATATGGAGCAAAACATTTTCCCTATAGGATGGGGGTAACACAAATTGCCAAAGGCCAAGTACAACAATGACGGGTGTTAGGTTTCTCATTCCACCAACACTTGCGGAAGTCCAATACTAAACTTGTTTGACGTAGCTTTACATTGTGCTTTATCCTAAAAACTCATGGAGAAAAATATTTTCCAAAAAGATAGGGGAACCAAAAATTGCCAAATGTCAAGTACAAAAAGGATTTGTTTTAGGTTTCGCATTCCACCAACTCTTCAACAAAAGCTATTTGGTTACTCGAAAAGTAGTCCTGGGTTTAGAAAACAAGTTCCAATCATAGCTTCTCATAGGCTCCTACAAAGAATGGCAAAACTAAAACAAACAGTAATTTCAAAATTAATATATCAATTCTTGATCTTGACAGAAAACAAAAATAACAAAGAATAACTCCACCGTATTGATAAACAAATAAAAATTATTCCATAGGATTCACTCACACTTTACAGATATTATTAGCATTTTTTCTGAAATTAAACTCCTAGAAAACAAAAAGGGGGGATCAAAAGGTTGAATATGATTGGACCAGATGTGTCTATTTTGCAATTTCCGTTAAGAACCACACAGAGCACATTCGGACATGCCAATTAAAATTTTAAATTACACCATGTCTCACTTTGTTTGTTGAAAAAAGTGCTGTGAATATTACAAGAAGTGGAGAGAAGTTAGGGAAGACAAATAAATGGATGAATATCCAAAAGTAAAGATAACTAAATGGAGTAAAAATGTAGTCTTAGATTATGTATTCACCTATCATTAAATGATTGCTGGAAACATAATTTATAAGGGCTGATGTGGTCCGGATCTCATATTTGACCCATCAAGCTGTTAGCCAGTGCACAACCAAACTCTGGATTCTAAAACCTAAATCTTGCACACCACAAAGTAAACCGAGGGTTGAGAAGGACTAGGGGATATCCACTGGGATGTCTTATCTGATAATCAAGTCAATATATAGCCCAAATAAAATAGAAATGGGTAATGACAAAGAATAGAGACACTAATGCTTTGCCAGTAATGTGATGAAAGAGTTGGTAAGTTGCAAGGGAGGAGACTGGTAGCAGCCCTTTCAACACAGGGGTGTTGTGAGGAGCCTAAGGAGTAGATTTCCGACGTGGCACAACCTTTTGAGATACTTTATCTGAACAAGTGAATGGAGCAGTAGGGGTCCCTGAGCATGTTACGAGGGGAGAGACAACAATAAAGGCAACAGTGGAAGCTGATACTTAACAAGACACAAATCTGTTCGTAGGAATCCTCCAGGCCTTGGAATACTTTTAATGAATGACTAAACGCTCTGAAGTGCAAAAGCGCGAGTGTGATTGTAGGATTATTTAGGGAGCGGCATTTTTCCCAATCCGCATCCTGCCAAATCTCACCTTTTTCTGATTTGATTTTCATTTTACCTTTTGAGGAGTTGATCTGTCAGGCAAGTTAGTCACGCCTTTTCATCCTCATGTTTGGTAACTATGGCCATTGATCACCTTTTCACAGTGTGATCTATATCTTTCCTTGTTTAAGTGCCACATCATCTTTTTAAGAATTTATAATTCTTCTACGGATAAACCTTTTTCCGGGCCTCGGCTTGGACATTCCTACCCAAGTAGACCTATTTTATGAAAGGCCGATAACATGGTTAGGAGGCTGGTGGACCTTGCTTGGGGCTCAGCCAACTTGGTCAAGAGGTCGACTGACTTGGTTGAGAGTTCGGATGAGCTGGGAGAATTAATTACAAGTTCGGACGAGCTTTGCTGACCTGGTTGGGAGGCCGGCAGGTCATTTCAATCAGCTTGCGTGGCATGATTCCATCATCATTGTTCGCGATTGTTACCCTACCTGACCTTGCCGTGGATCAAATTTCGGTGAAACCAATTTCATTTGAACCCCATACATAGCAAAGTAGCAAAAATAATACTAACAATTTATTCACTCTACTGCCCACCAATATATCCAAACATAAGTATTTTTACATATTACGATTTATATCATTTTTCCAACTTGTGACTTATTTTGCCAAACACGCTGTAATAGAATTTATGGGCACTTCGACTGCTTACATATAAAGGATAAAAACATCAATCAAAATAATACATCCTCAAATCAGCACAAGGACATGTAAGCATATCATCACACCCGCATTTCTGACATCGAATTCAAATAAAACAGGAATTTCAATTATAAATCAAAGGTCATACTGAAATTCTACACAGAGAAACAAACTTGGGGGATGGGGGAGGGAGGTTGAGAAAAGACGGCTAACTCTCAGTGTCCAATTCAACAGCCTTGTAAGAGACTCTGAGTTCAGACAACAGCTTCTTCACTTTCACACAGAAAGGACAGTATGACTTGCTATAAATCCCCCATGGCGCATCACAATCCATCAATCAGATCAGATCAAATCAGTCAAAACCTAAGTCGACAAACGAGAGACAAACATAGAAAGAGAGAGAGAGCGCGATATTAAACCTGAAGACGACAACTGGGTTGGAAGCGACGATCTCTTTCGCCTTACCGCTAGCCATTTTCCCCCTCTCAGATTAGACTAGAGCTTCAACCCTAAAAATTCCGATTTCCCAATCTGTAGATATGCAATTATAGATTTATTTACAAAAGGTAAATGCCAAACCTCCGACACGTAATTCTTCGTGTTTTTATCTGGACCGTACAATTTGATATATATATATATATATATATTATCACTTGTGTCGACGTGGGCAATCAGGTCTGGTTCTCGGGACCATGGGATGCTGTTTTGCTTATAGCCCAAATTTTTCTTTTTTTTTTTTTTTAAATGTTCAAAGCAACATATCTGGGCTGTTCGTTAATCGATGGTCCAGATTTTAAAAAAGCTTTTAAACTTGGGCAGTCGGTTTTAATGTGAAGATCCGACGGCTTAGATTTCGAAATAATCTCGGCCGTTGGATCTTTGACACGTGGACACGATCAAGATTAACCTTCGAAAATAAAAAAACAAGAATATTTGGGCGATCGATTTGAGACACGTGGGCCCCAGATCGAGATTTGAAAATTTTGAAACACATTTCCCAGGTTTCGTCTTCCTCCTCCTTCACTTTCTCAAAGCTATTGCCTCTCAAAACCTAATCCTCTCGGCCTCTCTCTCGTCTCGCCGCTCGCTTCGCCTCTCGATTCGAATCACTGTAATCCTCGATCGCCTATCTCTGCAAATCTCGTCATCGGACGGCAGGAAACGCCCCCCTAACTTTTGCGTAACTCAACAACAACCTTTCTTATCGTCAATCAGACATTCTGCATGAGCATTAAACGGTTGCCAAGAAATATGTAATGGATTTTTTTCATTCTTTTGTTTTTTGGCCTCACAAAATCTGAAAAAATATATTATTAATTTATTTTTTCCTGTAATATATTTCCCAAATCTGGGTGTACAAATGAAACTACATTTGTTTCATTAATAGAAATTTCTTTTTCCATTACAAAGTTCAAAAAAAAGAAAAAAAATGACGGGTTCATGGTGTTTTTGTTTGCTGTGCACAGAAATTGTGTGTAGAAAATAAGTTTGGGTCTCCCTTCTGGACTGTCGGATGAAACTGACGGCCGAGATTTGTGTTTTTTTATTTTGAAAACGATGAGATTAAAAAAAATTAATCCAGATTATAAATGATGTGCTTGTGAGTTAAAAAAAACGAGGAGACAAGTAATATTATTTTGTAAGTTAAATCTGGATTTAGAGGGGTGATTATAGAAGATAGCATAATAGGAAAGGCATAAGCCTGTGATTTCGGTGTGTTGGTCTTGGTGAGGCTTATTGGTAGCAAGCAGGAAGTGTTGCATACCGCTGCTGATGACTTTGTGAAGTTTATATTTAATGCCTTTGTATCCGATGAAAAGCTTTTTTTTTTAAAGGAAAATGTGTCCTAAAATGCCCCCCACCATTGTTGTAAATCTGAATTTTTGCTCTTTACAGATTTAAATCTATATTTTTATGGGCAAATATAGTAATTTTGTTAGTTGTGGTATATAGAAAATATGTATACTGATGCTAATTCTGTCGGTAGATTTGTATACTGCTGGTAAAGCTGTATATAAGAAAAAATATACTGATTGTAAATATGTTGATTATATTAGATGATTAATCTATATATAGTAAAAATTAATAGTAAATTGTTTATAATGGATTGTTTGTAAATGTAGAAAAATTATTTGCATATTTATATTCAATGGCCGAGTAGACTCCTTCCGTTGATATAATATTTCAGAGTATGGATGATGCTTGAAATTTTTGGAAACAATATGGTAAAAAATGGGTTTTTCTGTGAGAAAAATGGCTGTAAGAAAATCAAAAAAAGATAACGTGGAGATATTTCAAATATTTTCTTATTCTAAAGAAGGCAAACGTGAAATTGATAAAAGAATGGAGGTCATGCAACCGCGTTGGGAAACAAGATGTGGGTGTCCTGCTAGAATGGAATGCATTTTAATAAGGGAAAACATGACTGTTATTGTAAAATATTTTATGGGGGACCATAATCATGAACTAGAGCCTCCTGATACACGCCATATGCTGAGGTCCCAAAGGGAGGTGTCAAATTTGCAAGGTCATGTTATTGAGATGGCCCAAGATGCCGGTTTGAGATCTTGCGACACCTATAAGTTAATGGTGATGGAGGCCGGTGGTAGGGAAAATGTTGGATATATGTCATAAGATCAAAAATCATATCTTCGAGTTAGGAGGCAGCGAAGTATGCAGTGTGAGGAGGTAGGGGCCATATTAACATACTTTCGCGATAAAGAAATGAAAAATAGACAATTTTATCATGATTTACAGCTTGACACGGATGGCCTGATTACTAATATTTTTTGGGCTGATCCGGAGATGGTTGCTAATTATGCAACCTTTGGAAATGTGGTGACATTCGACACAACATATGGAACAAACAAAGGTTTGAGGCCTTTCGGTGTTTTCACGGGGTTTAGCTATCATCAGCAAATGGTTGTATTTGGTGCTGCTTTGCTGCATGATGAGATAGCAGAATCTTTTATGTGGTTGTTTGAGACATTTTTGAAATGTCATGGTGGGCGGGCACCTATTACTATCTTTACTGATCAGGATGTCGCTATGGACAAAGCTATTAGTTTGGTAATACCTCATACTTTTCATGGCTTGTGTACATGGCATATTTTACAAAATACAATCAAGAATTTGGCTTCCCATTCGGAATTATTTCATGAATTTACTAGATGTATGCATGGAATTATTCATCATGCAGATTTTGAACTTGCATGGGCTACAATGGTCTCCAATGAAAAAGCTTCCCGTGCACTTTTGTGGCTAGAAGGCATGTATAGTATACGTTTTAAGTGGGCGTCATATTATATGAAAAATGTCTTCACATTGGGTATACAAAGCACACAACTATCGGAAAGCTTAAATAGTGACTTAAAATCCCACTTGAAATGTGATTTAAATATGAGGGATTTCTTCCACCATTTTGATAGAGTGGTTGATAAAAGAGACATAAAGAGCCGAGAACCGATTTTGCATGCTATATTAAAAATTTCACATCTTATTATGAACCATTATCCTTTTATGCTTCATGCTTCGAAGATTTATACCCAAACAATATTTAAGATGGTGCAAAAAGAATTGCTTGAGGTACTAGGTTGGCATGTCATATTTCGTGCTGATCCTATGCTTGTAATGGTTTATTATACGGACTCGAGGAATGAGGTTGTAGTTATGTTTGATGAATTGAGTATGAAAGTTGATTGTAGTTGCAAAAGATTTCAAAGTGTTGGAATATTGTGTGTTCATGTGTTTGTAGTTTTCAATGTTTATGGTTTGACTGCAATTTCCGATCACTACATTATGAGGAGGTGGACCAGAAATGCAAAACACTGTATTGAATTCATTGTTGCAACTGAAATTCAAAGCAACGAGGATGATTCGCGTTCATGGTCTGCAAGGTTGGTTGATAATTTTATGAAAAATTGTATTCGGATGGAATCGACATCAAGTGGTCGAAAAAAAATGGAAGAAATTGTTGTAGGAGTTAATAATATTGTTGACGAATTTTGTAATATAAATATCGAAGAAGGGACAAGCAATGAGGCCTTACCTGTGGAGAACATCCCGGAGGAAATTATGGACGGATCAATCAAATGAATGAAAAAACGTGTTGGACGGCATGCAACAAGGAGACCTAAAAGTTGTATTGAGAAAATTAAACACAAGAAGCGGGTATATTTATTTACTATATTGCTCATTATTAAATATAATTGTCATAACATCTTGTTGCTAATACATTTGTTTACTGTATGTGCTCTACACTAATGATGTAGATTTTGTCATCTTGTAGGAATTAGGTAGTTCATCATCACAGTTACATGTTACGTCACCCATAGAACAGCTTTAAACCTAATAATATCAGCCGCCGATGACATATATGCAGTTGTTAGTGGTAAACATACATTGATTACATATAATACATTGTTCAGTAATACCATACATTGATTTTGTTTCAAACTTATCATTAAATCTGAATATATTTTATTTTACTTGTGAAAGGCAAGTTATGTGAAATGTTCTATGTATATCATAGGGACAACAATTACATACTCCGTTGTGTGGACCTGCACATGTCGAAGGGTATACAACTACGCATATTGATACTTCAAATGATGATATTACAACTGTTCCAAGTTTTAGAGTTTATGAGAATCCAAACTATCGACATACAGTTGATGGAAAACCCGCGTAAGAGATACTTTGCCCATTCTCATTTTTTAACAATGACAATATCTACAACCTTCTTGTTCTATGTGATAAGATAATGTCTTTGAAATTTGAAGGAAAATGCTACTCTTCATGTTGTATGAATCATATATCTAAAATTTATGCTGGAGACAGTAGAACTTTCTGCTTCTTCGGAGTGTCTTTGCTGACCGAAGCATTTTGCTGAAATTGTGGTGATCTGGGTGGTTGTATTTTGTATCTTCAAATTTGTTTTTGATTCTAACAGCAAATACAAAACTTTGGAGAGCCCTTTTTCTTGGTGATACATGAAGGAGAAACCTTGGTTGAGGTCAAGGCCAGAGTACAGAAGAAATTGCAGGTGCCAGATGATGATTTTTCAAAGGTATGCTCAAGTTTCCGTGTCTGCAACATTGTGGTGACTCCGTAATTTCATGTTTCACTGGACATAGGTGCCTAAATATATAGTTTCTTGCTGTGATATTCGATGATGAATTTCCTTTTTCATTGTTCCTCTCTTTGCCGGTGGAAGTTTGCATTTCTTTTATTAGGCCGTCCAGAGTATCTCCAGGACTCTGACATCGTGTCCAGTCGCTTTCATGTTCTTTTCTTTCTTTCTCTGTTTGCACTCTATAGAAATTTGGTCTACATTATGCAAATATATAGTCTTTTTTTTTTCTGGTTTATATATACAGAGAAGAGATGTTTATGGTGCTTGGGAGCAATACCTAGGGCTAGAGCATCCTGACATTGCTCCTAAAAGGGATTACGTGGCTAATCAGGTAGAAGCACTGCAATTTAAGGGTATCTTTTAAATTTTCAAAGATTAGGATATCCAAAGTATATATTTAGCAAAGTATGATGGTTGAATCATCTGGATAATTAATGGGACATTGTCCTGCTTTCCCATTCTCGAAGATACATTTTTTAAGTAGAATTGTTTGTCACTTTTTGTTCTCTTTCTGGAGCAATATAAAGGACTAACTCAAAATCCAAATGCACAGTATTTCCTTTTCTTGTACAAATTCTAAACCAATGGTTGTGCTCTCCAAATTGCAGAGTCGTCATGGGTATGAGAAGCCTGTGAAAATATACAACTAGAAAAAAATGAGCAATGAATCATCTTTGTCCTCCAAATCGGCTGATTCTGTTAGCCTCATAGGGCTCATCTCAGAGGTAGTGACAATTAATTGGAGAAAAACAAGCTGCAGGGCCGAGAAATGAGCTGAAGATAAACCGAAAGTTGTTTGTCTCCTGCAGGGCCGATGAAATAGTTGAAGCTGCTAAACAGCAAGGTGCTGTGTCCAGATGTCACTGTGGGTCTCTATTAGCTCTATGGCCATCAGCAGGCAATTGATGAACCACAGGAGCTCCCATCATCATCTACTGCAGCAGGTGATGCTGATCTTAAACATGAAGAGCCAGAAATCAAATTGATGCTTAAGATGAACCCTTTCCTAGGGCAGCAGGCAATTTATGTCCCAAATCCGTGTCATGTGCCTACTGAATTTTTGGAAAATTCTGTTGAATTTGAAGGCTGCCATGTGTGTATTAAATTCTTGTGCCATGTGTGAGTTGAATTATTGGGGAATTCAGCTGAATTTTAATATTGTCCAGCTGCTGCCCGAGATGCAGCTGCTGCCAATCTGCTGTTGCAGCTATTGCCGTGTGTGTTGTGTGCTGAAGTATATTAAAATTTACTTTAATTTTGCCAAAATGTCATCCCACATCACTCCCATGATCACTCCCATGATCTGAGGTGTTGCTGCTCTGTGTCCTCTTCTCTCATCATTGAAAGCTGTTAGGCTTTTTGTATCTTGTTGGAGGCTGCACTTAAAGATGCAAAACAATCTAAGGATGGAACTGATGTGGAAATTACAACTCTTCGTTGTGAAGTTGAGGTGAAATATCTACTTGTTATTTGTGTGCTCCTGCCATTTACAACTTATTGTTACTTGTTGTTGGTTTCCTGTTGAACCAGAACGCAAAACAAGAGGCTAAAGCAGTTGCTGCACAGCTCCATGGAGGTGTTGGCTTGCACGATTTTGGGGCTTGGCTTCCTAGTATGGTAAGATGTTTACTTTCACCATCACCCCCCCCCCAAAAAAAAGGTTCGTGACATAAATATTCAATTATGGTTTAGATAATATAGTCAATCCTAGTTTTGGATGAGGTACTCTTGTACATAATCAAATGTGTCTCCTTTCTCTTGAAGAGTGTTGCCACTATAAGATCAGAAGGAAAACATACTCCAAGGTATCCTTTCATTCTTCATTTCTTTTCACATGATCATAGCCTCCATACAAGTTTTGTGTAACTATTTGCATTTTGTGGAAAATGGCCATTTAGATCTCAACCTATGAAAATTGATTCCTTCTGTGGAATTGCTTGGTTCACCTCAGTTTCTCCTTCTAGCATCATCTTAATGGCCATAATTATATATCCATCTCTCTTCATGCTTGTCATATTCTCTAGCAATTCCTTGTACACAATTATGCAAGCTATATTTCTAATCCTATCCTTCTGACAGTATTTTATTAGTATATTTTGTTACTAGCTCTTTCTATATCCTTGTTACTAGCTGTCAAATCAAGGGCACAACTTCTTCAGGCTTTAGCAGATGCCAAAGTTTAACTTACCAGTCTCCTTTCTGCTCTTGGAGAAAAGACTATAGTTGGATTTGTGAGTACTTAATATGATATAAGTTTCTTAGCTCATAACTTTTGACAGTGCATTTGGCTGTTGATTTCATTAATAAACTCTCGTCATTATGCTGTTTTATTCAAATTGCAGTCTGTGAAGACTTCTGGAACAATTAAAGAGCAACTCATAGCCATCGTTAGAAGAATATCATGCTCAGCTTCAAGAACTTAAGAAGGAAAAGGCAATACTTAATCTCTATGTTAATTCATCAGCACCATTGTCAATGTTTTACTGTGGGTTTTAATATGCTTTATTGCTGTACACTAGAGTGAGCGTTTGCATAAGATCGTTGAATTTGTGAGCACTGTGCATCATCTTTGTTCTGTTCTTGGGATGGACTTCTTCAGCACCATCACTGAAGTTCACCCAAGCCTGATTGACTCTACACACGGGCAGTTGAAAAGCATTAGCAACGAAACTCTATCCAGGCTTGCCAAGACAGTCTTAATGCTGAAAGATGACATGAAACCTTTAACTCTCTCACCTACTCATTCTCACCTACCCATTCCTTCCTGCTCTGCTGCTCTTGCCATTGATAAGTATTACTTCTTTATCTTCTGGCTTTTATACCCATAAATTTCTTTCAAAAGGCAGATTCCCACTTCTAAATGCAGGACTTGCACCATCTTACATGGCTAAATAGATTTGAAGTTCTTTGTAGCTTTATTTGATAGTGGTAGTTGACTTCACCTTAGATCATGTGTTTAAACCACAAAAATAAGCAAACACTCTATCTACTACAATGAAGGGTGAGGCTATGTATTTCCCTAGACTTCACAAACTGGGCACCTCGTTCACTGGGCTAGCATTTTGCACTGGGGGGGAGGAATGGGGTTTTCTATGGCCCCAAAATGAGATTCAAATTTTCTATTGCTATAGAACTATTTTATCTTTCTTATAGTAATAGAGACAAAAGTATTAGAGTGCTGTTAGGGAAACATCTTTTGATAGTATGATATCTCATCCATCCGTCTACACTCATAGACCTACACAAGAATAGATGAATGGATGAATTTCACATTATTTGACTGGTGTCTATTGAACATTTATCTTTGTGTAAAGATTTTGTCTCCATGCAAAACTCAATAGTTCAAAAATGATGGCGTATGTCCTTCACAGCTTCAAGAGTTGGTTGCACTGCTGATTGATCTTTGGAATCTGATGGATACACCAGATGATGAGAGACATCTGTTTGATCATGTAACCTGCAACATATCTTCCTCAGTAGATGAAGTCGCCATCCCAGGGGCTCTTGCTTTGGATTTGATTGAGCAGGTAACTATTGGGCCATATTGAATTAATGTTCCAGGCTGTTTATCTTTTATTTTATTGTCATTTGCATTTTAAGGCGGAGGTGGAAGTTGAGAGGCTTGATCAGCTAAAATTCAGCCAGATGAAGGAAATTGAATTTAAGAAGCAGGCTGAACTTAAGGAAATATATGCTCATGCACACAAAGAAATTGATGCGGAGGCTGCCCGAGAGAAAATTTTGGCACTGGATGATTCGGGAAATGTTGAGCCTTCAGAGTTGATTGTTGATATGGATAGCCAAATTGCAAAAGCTAAAGAAGAAGCTCTTAGTAGAAAAGAAATACTGAACAAGGTCGAAAAATGGATGTCAGCTTGTGAAGAGGAGAGTTGGCTCAAGAGACTAACTTTCATTAAGGGCTATTGGAAAGAACCATATTTCTGTATTTCTAGCTCTTCAACGTTTGCTTTGGGAGAGTTCTCAATCATTGGCTCTGAGCTACTTGCTTTGTATTGTTGTAATTTAATGTACACACTTCCCCTCAACGTAGGGAAGATTACGTTGTGTAAAGTGCCACATGGATAAATTTTACGTTTCTATTAATAGGTTGTATTTTTTATTTTTGTCCAATTTTAGATGAAATTCTGTCAAAATTTTTGTAGATTATTACTTGGAATGATTTTGGATTCAGTTCAACTAATAATTACGTTGACCTACTCATTTTAATTAGGAGATCATTATATAAATATTATTTTTATTAATTAAATAATATATTAGTAAATTGTAAGGGCGGGTTCATCGAGATTTGCGAGACCCATGATCAATTTAATTAGCTACGCTTGTGTCATTTTTAAACTTTTCACTTTTAGTGTATTAAATTTTATCTCTTAATTATCTCTAGAAATATTTAAAATTTAGAGGATTAATATTTTTGCCCTTTTTCATATTTTTTAAACTTTTACTCAATTAAAAATATTATTTCGATCAACTAAGACACAATATGGACAATAAATCATTAGTTTAGTTGGTGATGCTGTATTGCATCCTCAAACTTCTACATTCATATATTAAACTATCCAATTTCTGGCTTTTACTTCCCCATTTTCTGTGTATAAGAGGCAAATAATTAAGATACCTAAATAACAACTTACCTTGAGATACTATCATTTTTATGTCCAAATGATAAGTGTCTTCCACAACACATATAGGTCCATTTTTAAGTACTTAGTAAACAATATTTTGGAGGAGATTCCAACTCATAGTAATGTAGCTATTTCGAAGATTCAAGCCCGAAGTTCATTTATACAGCTTTAAAAAAACTTCTTTGTTTCCATTTTTCATTTATACAGCTTTAAGTGGGATTGGCTTTGCAAATCTGCTTCCGCCATTTAACTCAATTTAGCGCATCATCCTTTTCCTTTCTTTCTTGCCTCTAACTAATAATAAGAACATGATATTAACTGGACATTGCCATTGCCCTTGCCATTGCCATTGCCACCACTGCCATTGCCAATCACCACTGCCATTCCCTTTCATTCTCACCACGACCACCACTGCCATTGCCAATCACCATCATCCGCAGAAAGCAACATTCGGCACAAATGCAATGGAAAAAATATTTTAATCGGATTTCCATCTCCAACGACCCTTCGCCGGTGACCATGGTCCCAAATCCCATCTCCATTAAACTTTACAATTTTTCGCCCCTTGGACTTGGAATGGAAAAAAAAATTATTAATGGCACAAATGTTGACAATATTTCCTTTTCACAAATTTTGTGAAGGAAAAAAATCAAACGAGATATGCAGAGAGAGGCGACGGGGACGAAAGGGCTTGAGAAAGTGAGAGAGAGAGAGAGAACGCGCGGCAAGGATTAGTGTTACGGGCATTGCCAAGACATCGTCAAACGGCACCTTCACCTCCAACAAAAGATCTCGGTCGTTTCCCATTCTTTTTAGTCCGACTTTCTCCCTGAACATACCTCTTCTCTACCTCGTTCTATTACTCTGCTCCCTCGTCGATGACCGAGATTCGAGAGAGCGGCGACAGCGAGAGGTGACGGCGAGGATTAGGGTTCGTTAAGAGAGCGTTTGAGAAAGTGAGAGATGGTGAGGAGATTAGGGTTCGTTGCGAGAGAGATAAGAGTGAAAGTGAGAGAGGAGGGAATACGAAATTTGGGGGGCAATTTAGCTAATTGTCAAAAATCATATCTGGGCCGTCCACGTGTCTCCAAATCGACGGCCTAGATATTTCTTTTTTTTATTTCGCAGATTAATCTCGACCGTCCAAGTGTCAAAGATCCGACAGCCAAGATTATGTCGAAATCTGGGCCGTCAGATCATTAGAATTAAAACCGACGGCCTAGATTTAAAAAAAAATTTAAAATCTGGGCCATCGGTTAACAGACGGTCCAGATTTGTTTTTCTAAACTTAAAAAAAAAAAAGCGAAATCTGGGCCGTTGGTTTGATCCGACGGCCCAGAAAGGCGAAGCAACATCCCCGAATCCCTGGTTCTCGTCTGAATTTCGTTCTATCCAATTATATTATAGGATAGGACGAATTTTAAAAAAAGGAAAAAAATTATTTTTTAAATTAATTTAGACCGTAGCTTTTATTTAAAGATTTAAAAAAATAAAATAGTTTACATATCTATTTAAAAGTCTCATAATTGGCCGGTGATAACATCACGAGGGACGATATCAGGTTGCTACAAATGGAGATGAAGTTATAGTAATGGAATATAAAAGTGTGATGCCTTATCCGAATAAATATTTAATCCTCAAATTTATTAACCCAAAATGGAATAAATTTTAAATACCAAAATAAAAAATTTCACGTACCATAATTTAAATAAGATATTAAAAATTCAAATGATGTGTTCAATCGTCGTTCTAAATTGCACCAAATTACTTGGAAAGAAGTTGTTTGATGATTCTCCTCACAATTAAACAAGGGTTTGTTGCAGTTTTTTTGGGCCAGTCAAGTTATTGAATTTATAAAGAACTTAAATTTTACCATAATAATTAATGACAAATAAATAATCCCAAATATATGATTAAAAACGTTAAATCTGCTTCATGATAAGATAGGTTAATCTAAATTAATAATAAAAATTTACGAAAAATAATACGCAATTACATAAAAATTTAATGCAGCTAAATTTTAAATAGACAATTTAAACTAAATTAAAGAGTTACAGCTGAAAAGTATAGATTAAACTAATTTAAAACTTTGAGCTACATAGACCTTAAATCACTAAACAATCAAGGGCGAGAGGCTGACGATAAGTAGACTTTAAAACATCAACTAATCCAACAAAAGCCTTACTTGGATCCCCCCGCTGTTCCTCAGCGGCAACAGCAGCAGCTGCGGGCTGCAGCAACCCTTCGTTTCCAGCAACAGCTCGCAGCAGCAAAGGAGAACAACATCCGAATGTGTTAGTTTTAAAAGCTTGTTTGAACCGTGATAAAATACATGATAAAGCGAAGTCAGCATACAAACAAAGCACACACAAACAAGAAAGACAAGATTTTACGTGGAAAACTCTTTAAACGAGGAGAGAAAACCACGGGTCACGAGTCCCAAATTTTCACCAAGTATTGTTGAGTAGTTACACAAACCCCAAATCACGAAATAAAATAACAATTGATAGTGGACAGCCCGTACAAGAAGTATAAGGTATAAAAGAAGAGATGGAACCCAGGAGACGTTCTTCACGGCAGCAAGAATCTCGTACGTGGGATCACCGAAGACTGGAACTTGATTGAAAACCCGAACGGAGGCTCAATCCTTCCTCTTCTACTTCTTCTCTCTCTTTTCTCTCTTTTCTCTTCTTTGGAACGGCGCTCAAAGTGTTTGCATAACCCCAAAAACGAAAGTCCTGCGTTTTATATCATCGCCGTCCGCTCGAGCGGCTGTCAAGCGCGCGGCGAGCGGCCGGCCACCGCTCGAGCGCCTCTCGAGCGGCTAGCGAGCGGCTTAGCTTCTGGAAAATCCGCTCGAGCGCCTCTCGAGCGGATAGCGAGCGACCTACATTCTGGAAAATCCGCTCGAGCTCCTCTCGAGCACATAGCAAGCAGCAGCCATTCTGGAAAAACCGCTCGAGCATCTAGCGAGCCAACTTGACCTTTCTCCATACGGTGAGGATATGGACCTCCACCCACCTCATCAAGTGGGTATGGGCCCAAACGGGAGTGACCCATAACCCAACAAACTTACCCTCACGACTGTGTGGGGCCATACACCATCATCCCGCGATAGCACAGCAAGTTGTAAGCTTCTCCTTTTGTAATGCCTTGGTCATCATATCTGATCCATTCTCCTCGGTCCCGATCTTCTCCAACACCAATGAACCCGTGTCAATAACATTCCGCACCCATTGATACCTCACATCAATGTGCTTTGATTTGGCGTGAAAAGATGAATTCTTGCTAAGATGAATTGCACTTTGACTGTCACAAAATAACACATCTGGGATTCCGGCTTGAGACCAAGTTCCCGAATGAACTTCTTCATCCATAACATCTCCTTGCTTGCCTCCGTAATAGCAATGGATTCCGCTTGATGTAGAGAGAGCAACACATTTCGCATTTTGATTGCAGAAAGCAGCTCCTCTGTAAACATAACTAAGTATCCCGAAGTAGACTTAGTGAGTTAGGCATCACCCGCCATATCCGCATCGGTATATCCAACCACAGAGGCTCATTGCTTCCAAAGCACAAACATCGCTTGGAAGTTCCTCAAGATATTTAATCCATTTTACAAATGGACCAATGCTCATTACCGGGATTTGATAAAAATTGACTAACAACTCCCACAGCATAGGCTATATCCGGTCTCGTACATACCATGGCATATATTATGCTACCTACAGCTGAAGAATAAGGTATACCTTTCATGCGTGCCTTTTCATCTTCAGTAGATGGACATTGACGAGTACTTAGCTTGAAGTGATTGGCCAGCGGTGTGCTCACTGATTTTGCCTTTTCCATGTTGAAGCGTTGAAGCACTTTCTCCACATAGCTCTCTTGTGACATCCACAGCTTCCTTGATTTTCGGTCGCGAAAAATTCTAATTCCCAGAATTTGCTTCGCCGGTTCCAAATCCTTCATGGCAAAGGATTTCCCAAGCTGTCGCTTTAGCTCCGTGATCCGAGAAGTATTACTCCCAACAATAAGTATATCATCCACATAAAGTAAGAGAACAACAAAATCATCCTCTGAGAAAGTCTGAACAAAAACACAATGATCCGAGGTCATTTTCTGATAGCCCTGACTGATCATGACAGACTCAAACTTCCTGTACCATTGCCTTGGTACTTGTTTTAAGCCATACAGGCTCTTCTTGAGATGACACACCAGGTTCTCCTTCCCCTTGACAAGGAATCCCTCCGGTTGCTCCATGTAGATTTCTTCTTCAAAGTCACCATGAAGAAACGCTGTCTGCACATCCATCTGTTCTACCTCCAGGTCAAGAACAACAGCCAACCCGAGCACCACTCGAATGGAAGACATCTTTACCACGGGTGCAAAGATCTCGTCGAAGTCGATACCCTTCCGTTGATTGAAGCCCTTCACAACCTTGATCTTGCTTTGTACCTCGGTTGGAGCTATTTTTATCATCTTCAATCAAGACCCACTTGTTCTTCAATGCTCTTCTTCCCTTGGCGGCCTTACCAACTCAAATGTGTGATTCTCATGCACGATGCCATTTCTTCTTGCATAGCTTCCATCCACTCCGCCTTGTGTTCATCCTCCATAGCTTCCTCGAAACATTCGGGCTCTCCTCCGTCATGGAGTAACACATACTCCTCGGGTGACAGAGCCGAATGGGGGTCTTCGATCTCGTGGATCGTCGGAGTGGAACAGTGCTCAATAGGCTCTGCAGCGGTCGGGAGGAATAGCCTCATCCTCATCACTCTCGCACCGTGATCTCGTGATCTTCTTCATCTTCATCTTGACATTTCCTTGACTTTTATTCTCACGATCGGGTGTCGACGGAAGAAGATCCGAATCACGCATCCCGGCTATCATCATTCTTGAGACAAATTCTGAATCTTTGCCGATATCCTCTATAGTCTCGTTCTCAACAAACACAACATCCCTAGATCGAACCAACTTCTTCTCAATTGGATCATACAAACGATACCCGAATTCATCTTCCCCGTAACCAAGAAATATGCACTGTCTGGTCTTTGACTCCAACTTGGTCCTTTCATCTTTGGGAACGTGAACATAGACTTTGCATCCGAATATACGCAAGTGATCGTAGGATACATCTTTCCCGGTCCATATCTTTTCAGGAACTTCACCATTCAAGGTACCGTGTGGTGACAAGTTGACAACATGAGCCATGGCCCTCAAGGCTTCCCCCCAAAACGATCCAGGGAGCTTCGCCTCCGAAAGCACACATCGGACCTTCTCCATGAAAGTCCCATTCATCCTTTTGGCTACCCCATTCAGTTGTGGTGTCTTCGGTGGAGTCTTTTGATGACGAATTCCATGAGATCGACAATACTCATCAAAAGCTCCGATGTATTCCCCACCATTATCACTTCGGATGCATTTCAATTTCTTCCCCGTTTGCCTCTCAACCAAAGCATGAAAGTGCTTGAAGAACATGAGAGCTTGATCCTTCGATTTCAGCGGATACACCCACAATTTTCGAGAGCAGTCATCAATAAATGTAATGAAGTAGAGTGCACCTCCAAGAGTCTTCACCTTGAATGGGCCACATATGCTCTGGTGTGGACAATTCAAGAAGATCAATCTTCCTTGTAGATGAATTCCCATTTGAATGAGATCCGTCGTTGCTTTCAACCATGCAATGAGAACAAGTCTTCAATCGATTTGTCTTTACACCCGAAGACAATTTTTCTTCGCCAAACAGTTCATGCCGTTCTCACCCATGTGACTCAACCGACGGTGTCACAAATTTGAAAGCTCCTCATCTCTAGCAACATGCACATCTCCCGCTGTAATCGAGGCTTGCAACATATACAAATTAGAAAGTTTTTGCCCCCGAGCCACAACTAGAGACCCTCTAGTTAACTTCCATGCTCTGCCGCGTAAGGTGCTACAAAACCCTCATCATCAAGCTTACACCCGAGATCGATTCGCCTAACATCCGGAACATGTCTAACGTCCCTCAATGACAACTTGGTTCCATTACTTGTGGTGAGACACACATCACCATAGCCGATGAATACGGGACATAGCTTCATTGCCCATTTTCAACACTCCAAAATCGCCAGGAGTGTATGATGTGAAGAATTCCTTCCGTGACGTGACGTGAAGTGAAGCACCATTGTCTACCACCTAGCTAGTCTCAAGATCTGCCAGATTTACCACCTCATCCTCTTGGCACACTAGCCAAAGATCAGTCCCGGTAACAACAGTAGCTCTTTCTTCCTCCCGAGTCTTGTCAGTCTTTTTCTCACTACCTTCAGTATTCTCACGCTTCCATTTGTAGCAGTTCTTCTTGATGTGGCCCTTTTTGCCACAGTGATGGCACTCCAGGTTTTGATATCTGGACCGTGACTTGCTGCGTCCTTTTTCTCCTGATTTATGATGACGACTTTTACTTCTTCCCCTGGATTCAGTCACTAGCACCTCAGAATGAGAAGACAATGATGTTCCTTGTAACCGTCTGGACTCGTTCATAAGCAAAGAGGTAATAATTTCATCTAACTTTAAGGTATCCTTTCGAACAAAAGAAGGTCGTGACGATGTGATCATAGGTGGCGGAGAGAAGCCGAGGAACCGATTGCCTTGTCCTCCTTCTTGATTTTCTCATCCGGAGAAGCGGGATATCCGCGTCAATATCCCGGTTAAATTCATTCAAGTGCTTCTCAAAGCTCCTCCTTCCGATAACCTTAAGCCATTTTTGCTTCTTCACGTGCGCCAGTTTGTCGAGATTTGGACTTGTAACGGTTCTCCAACTTCTCTCAGATCTCCGCCGAATCAGTTAGGCCAATAACTTCTTGAAGAGTATTGTCCGCTAGGCACAACTTAATAGTACAATTCGCAAGATCTCTCTTGTCTTTCCATTCATTATCGGTCATTTTTTCTGGGCTTTTCATCTTTCTTCTTCAATGCCTTCTTGTCCCTTCTCTCAAAAAATATTCTTCACCCTCTCTTGCCAGAGAATGAAGTTCCCCTGCACGTTGAACTGCTCAATGCCAAACGGTAGATTCTTCGACCAAGAAGATGCCATCGATTCAAACAACTCACAATACCCAACACGAACCAATATCTCTGATACCACTTGTTAGTTTTAAAAGCTTGTTTGAACCGTGATAAAATACGTGATAGGCAAAGTCAAGCACACAAACAGCACACACAAACAAGAAAGACAAGATTTTTACGTGGAAAACTCCCTAAGAAACGAGGGAGAAAAACCACGGGACACGGAGTCCGAAATTTTCACTAGCAGCAGTTGACCGGTTACACAAACCCCAAATCACGAAATAAAATAACAACTGATAGTGGACAGCCCGTACAAGATGTATAAAGTATAAAAGAAGAGATGGAACCCGGGAGACGTTCTTCAAGGCAGCAAGAATCTCATACGTGGGATCATCGAAGACTGAAACTTGATTGAAAACCCAAACGGAGGCTCAATCCTTCCTCTTCTTCTTCTTCTCTCTCTTTTCTCTTCTCTGGAACGGCGCTCAAAGTGTTTGCATAACCCTAAAAACGAAAGTCCCGCGTTTTATATCATCGCCGCCCGCTCAAGCGGCTGTCAAGCGCGGCGAGCGGCCATCGCTTCGAGCGCCTCTCGAGCGGCTAGCGAGTGGCTTAGCTTACTGGAAAATCCGCTCGAGCGCCTCTCGAGAGGATAGCGAGCGGCCTACATTCTCGGGAGGAAAATCCGCCGAGCTCCTCTCGAGCACATAGCAAGCTGACCATTTTGGAAAAACCGCTCGAGCATCTAGCGAGCCAACTTGACCTTTCTCCATGCGGTGAGGATATGGACCTCCACCCGCCTCATCAAGTGGGTATGGGCCCACACGGGAGTGACCCATAACCCAACAGAAGGCCGCACGAATTAAAATTGAAGTAACATCACTCCTTTGAGGCATTAATAGATTGATTAGCCATCGTTTGCAGAGAATTAAAATTGCGTGAATACTGATTAGCTAACTCGTAATCTATTGATTTCCACGGCAAAGTGTAAATGAAATAGTAATGCTTCGGAATCGATAGAAATTAAACAAGTCTTAGGAGACAAATGTTGGGGCAACGAAGTTGAAGAAGAAACCCGACAACGTAATAGCTGAGTACAAACCAGGCGTGTTTGATGTCAAGGACTTGGTAGCCAGTTAAGGCACCTTCTTAATGAAGACTAGCTTGTTCTTGGGATGCCTCAAAGGCACATAGAACTGGTTAAGCCTGGTAGAGTTTAGATTTCCAAGACTCGTTAAAAAAAAAACAAATAAATCTCTCTCTTCCTCTCTCTCTCTCTGTCTCTCTCTATATGTATCATTAGCCCTATTACTGATCACCCAATAATGTTTCTCATCATATTGTCCAGTCTACAACAGATACTCTGAAAAATTAACTAAGGCCGTAGTATGCCACAATTATGTTCGAGTTACCCGAACAAATTTGATGCACCGGTGAACTGCACTTGTGATTTGGGAGAGGGAAGAGTAGGAAGAGAGAAGGGGAAAGTGACAGCAGGAGAGAGAAGAGAACACAGACGGGCGAAGGAAGAAGTATTTGTTTATTTCCCTATCCATACTTACAGGAGTAGGCTAATATACTATGCGGACGAAGCCCATGAGGCCAGCAAATGTAACAGAATGCAGTCCACGGTCCAACATGATGGGTACACCAATAATGGGCTGGCCCAGAGAAAGGTCAACGGAAGCCCAAGAAGGTCAGTCAACATTTTTGACGGCCCAGTAAGGAGACGGGCCCAGTCTTTGGAAAGCCCCAAAAGCAGTCTAACGCCGAAGTTGGCCGTCTTAGCGGCTAACTTGCTCACGCAGGCGGGTCAACTTAATGTTGACTACCTTTGATTGGGCCTTCGAGGCTTCTTCTGATGACGGGCCTATTCCATTCGCCCTGACCCATGATTGATCGCACGGCTATTTTCCCTTCGTTCTCCACGAAGGTGGCCAACACGCTGACGGTCAACACAGGCGTTGACCGTCTGCGCCCTATACATTGGGCCCAAATGACGCCTCTCTACAGTAATGGGCCTGCTCCGTTTGGGCCCACTACTTATCAGACAGCCAACTACAGTTTTTCAAGCGTCTTCTACGATCTCAATTTACACCAGAAAGGATATTGGCAAGATTGGCGCCCTTCAAATAAGGAAGGCGCCAGATCTTCCCGATTCCTTGACTGCCAAGGCAGCCCAACGGCCATGTACTGAAAAGGAAGGACGTTCGTTTGGAAAGTTGTGGGCCTCCTCAGAAGGAAAAGATCACGCCCACCTTGGCAACTGGCATCTGCTTCAGAAGGCAAGCCAGCGAAGGTAGAGACGGGAGGGATCACGCCTTCCAAAGAAGGATGGTCACTCTCCCAGCCATAAAATAAACCATAGAATCCTCATTCTAGGGAGGTCTACATTCATTCACACAGAAAATCCTAAGTGCTCTGAGAAACAAGCTCTGACTCCCAGCAGCCAAACTCTCAGACACGATCAAACACCAAGGCAACGAATGAGTCTCTACAGCCGTTCTCTGCCTTCCCACCATTCAGATACGAGAAAAGCCCTGCGTCTCTTTGACATCCTGAACAAAACACTCTCTTCCCCTCTCCCATTGCTCTCACGTATTTTGATTTCTTGGAAGAGAAAGTGTCGACTTGAAAGGCCGTGAGTGTTCTCGGTGGGATTACATCCCGCCGTTAACGCTGACATCTTGTTCGTTTTAGTGGTGTGCAGGATTCATACTCAGTGAACGGAGCCGGTTCGATCCATCCAAGAGAATCCGAATTTGTTCGAAGTCGGATCTAGGTACGCATCACAACAAAATTAACAGAATGTAGTCAAAGGGCGAAGGGCAAAACCGAAATAGAAACAAAACAGCAAAGAAAAAGAAAAACAGAACAGCAAAATAGAAAAAATAGAAGCAGCAGTTGGGCGGTTTCAGCGGCGAATATAGAAATAATTAAATATAGTCTCGAAATTTGATAGGTCGTTGCGTTGGACGTGTGCTCCTTCTAGTAGTCGTCGGGTGATTTGGTAACGTTTTTGAGAGCGTATTGATGAGTGCTATAATATACTTTATCTGTCTAAGAAAAATTGTTTCGTCTGGGAATGTTTGCAGTTGTGTTTTTGATACGATTATGGTGGATGGTACTGGTGATTGCAACATGTAAGCAAAATGGAGATGGAAAATGAGGGGAGAAATCTGGAGAGAAAGGGAAAGGGGAGTTCAGCAGAAGAAGAAGAAAGTCGGAGACAGAGAGAGGAAGGGAAATTTCGAGGAAGGCAGATAGAGACAGGATGAGAGAGAAAAAGACAAGAAGGAGAAAGAAGAGTAATTGCTTCCCTATTGCTCTACCCAGTAGTGATGGGCTAAATACAGTGAAGAGGGCAGGTGTTGTGTTACATGTGGTCCAATATTCTAACAAACTAAATGAACAAACTAGTAACAAACTAAGGAAAAATAGAAAAAATAGAAGATGAAAAATTAGAAAACTACAGGCACGTATCATTGCCCTCCTCATCTAGGAAACCTTATCCTCAAGGTTGAAGAGGGAAAAATCTAGGTGAAGAGTTGCCATTGCGATGGAAATGGTAAGCTTCTAGCTGAGGTGTCCTGTGTCCTCCATCGGGTAAGAGGAGCCTGATAACTCTGAAGGATTGGAGGGGTTGCCGGCTTGACGTAGCTGTTGGAAAAAAATGACCTGACCAGCTGATTCATGACTTCCTTTATGAGTTTCATAACAGTCTCAACTTGTTTCCGAGTCCCACTCTCTCTCACTGTTGTCTCTTTAAATTTATGTCCAGTAGGAGGATGTAGTGGTATTTCTACAAGCACCATTGTGATCTAAATTTTTGCACCAAAACTGAATAAATGGAGAACAGTGGAGAACCCGAACATGTAAAAATTTGCAATAATCTCATTAGTCATTTCACGCTCTCTACGTATTTGGTTGTCCTTAAGTTGAGATAAATTCTACCGCTCCTCCAAAATCTGAAGTTTCATTGCTGGTGTCATGCAAGCTACTCCCACATGGCGTTGTCCTTTGTAACAAAAGCAACAAAACTCCCATTGTAACATCATGTAAGGGGGACAGAAACCACAAAAGAACTTTGGGCACTGGGCGAGCTGATCAGCTTCTATACAAGCGGTTTCATATCTTGGATAATAAGCTACATCAGACATTAAATCAAGGGTTTTTGTAACATCAGAAATGCTCAGTGTTCAATTTCTTCATCACCCAACAATCTTCTCAACAATCTCGATGGGACCAGTCCACCACATTTAGTAGTGGGGCATAAAAACTTATTGACTATGCCCTCCTTTACATGCAGATCAGCATAGGTCTTCATTCATTTCCCACATAACAAATGTTGGCAAGGTAGTCTCATAAACTCTATACCTGCATACTTTCCAAAATGTATGCAGCATTTATGAAAGGTCACTGAGGGAGTTCTCATGATATTTCTCTCCATAAATGGACTCTATAGCAAGCAATTGAATTTCAAGGGGGGGCTATGAATTTGCATTTTATGATCAAGAAGTCCAGCTTCATGCTTCTCATTAGTAACCCAAGCTGTATTATGTTTTAGTTTAGCTTTTAGCTTCTTCAAGGCATCCTTAAGCCTATGTTTGGCCAAATATGAAGCCAATCAAGCTTACCACAAAACAAATACAATACAGAAATAGTGGTTGAGGGTCCCGTGAAACAAATCCCAAAGATCTTATGAAGAAAAACATCACAAAAATCCAAAGTTCACTATCATGATCAAGATCACGATACAATACCATGGTTGGTGGTATAGCTTCATCAATGTCCACATCCTCAAATGTAACTTTGCCACCGAGCTCTAAGTTAACTAGCTTAAGATTGCTGTTGGAAGTTAACCCAAGCACAACTTTGCTTGTTCCCGTCGATTCTCTGAAGGCAATCTTGTCCACATCAGTATGGCTTGCAAGTTCCATGGCACCTATCTCAGGGTCATCCTAGAGTAGTGTCAATCCAAGTGGCTGGTGAGGAAAACGAGGCAACATGCAAATCAATCAGAGAGCAACTTGAGCACATAGTAGTCTCATTATTGGAGGGTCCACCAAACTACTACTATGCCACATTAAAACAAAAGGAGCTGTTTCTGTAGTTGGGAATATTTGTGGTGGTGATGGGGGTGCCAAGCTATTATTAATCACTATAGCAGATGCCCCTAGGGATGATCTGGTCCAAGATAGTGTGGCTTGGCAGATAAGGGCAAGTATTGGGGATGCAGTTGCGGACAAGGCACCACTGGCCTGATGGACATGGAGTTTGCATTGGAAACTGCTGTGGAAAATGCTGCTACTCATCAGGATGCCAAAGCAATTTTAGCATTCTATCCACCAAATTTCTCCATATACAAAGACAACAGGAATATGTGGTCCAATCCATCCCAATACCAAATTCAGTTTTTAAACTATCAGGAGAAATCATTGGTCCTTGATGCTTCAATAAAAAGAATTCCAACCATTTCCATACCAGGACATGGTCATTGCAAGACTGAGTAGTAACTCTAACCTTTGGCACCCCAGGCATCAAAGTTAAAACAGTAGTCATTGACAACAATTTTACGGTCAATCCCCAAGAAATTTTCCAGTTAAACATGGTTGTGCAATCCGTTGTACATGCTTCCATTTCATAACTTGCAGTTGTGCGTGGGCTGCGTCTAGTTGATGATGTCACTTGTCATTTACCCACCAACTCATCCAATGCTACCTTCGGCGGCTCGATTTTAACAGTCCTTGAGGCGAGCAGCGTTGGCCTCGTAGGATTGTAGGGGGGAGAAGTCGGTGCCAAAAGTTTGTACCTTAATGGAGGAATTGCTGGTTTCTCCAGAAGTCGAATTAAGTTGAGGTAAAATAGTTCCGATGGAGCCACAATAGTGGTAGTTGGTGCCATCGTCTTCCGGGTGTATATGAGTTGCTTGGAGGGCGATAGGTAGTGAAAATTTGAGCATCCAGGATCATCAGTGTTGTCGTTTGGCAATTAAATGGGAGTAGCGAGGTGGTTGTCGGGTGATGTTGGTAACTTTCGGGGTGAGGCATCGGTTGTAGTTTGATGCTGTGATTGTGGAATCGCGGTTTGAGAGGCTATGAATGCAATGGTGGTTGGAAGCAACGGTGGATTGATATCTGATGCGTGTTATTGTACGGTCGCGTCCAACTCCTTGGGCGCCTTCGACCTTACTGGTAAGCTAGGGTTTCGTTCACTGTGGTTGAGCGATGGGAGGATATCAGCAACAGAGTGTTGAAAATGAGAGGACGGGGCTATAATCGAAGAGGAGGGTGGAATTATGGGTGAGATTTGGGTTGAAGTTTGAGGAGACAATTGTGGATTTACGTTCGAAGGCTTCATGAACAAATTAGTGGTTGAGAGCAATGTGGGAGGATGGACAACAACTGTTGGAGGAACCACGGATAGTGAAGGATTCACTGGCAAAAGAGTATTTCGCTCAAGTTTTGTGAGCGATTGATGGATTTCAGCCATTGAATGTTGGATTTGTGTCATGGTGGACGCCATGGATGCAGTATTTGCGACAAGTTTGTCGGTGGCCCGCCAGAAGTCCTTCATTGCGGTGGAAAGCTCTGTGATGGAAGCTTCGAGTGCATTGAGGGCTTTTTATTCGGTTATCATCTCCTCTGCTTTGTTTCAATGAGAGCACCAACTGATACGATCACGGTGGACGGCACTGGTGATTGCAACATGTAAGCTGAATGGAGATGCAAAATGAGGGGAGGAATCTGGAGAGAAAGGGGAAGGGGAGTTCGGCAGAAGGAGAAGAAAGTCGGAGACAAAGAGGGGAGGGGAAATTTCGAGGAAGGCAGAGAGAGACAGGTTGAAAGAGAAAAAGACAAGAAGGAGAAAGAAGAGTAATTGCTTCCCTATTGCTCTTCCCAGCAGTGATGGGCTAAATACAGTGAAGAGGGCAGGTGTTGTGTTACATGTGGTCCAATATTCTAACAAATGAAATGAACAAACAAAATAAACAAAATGAACAAACTAGTAACAAACTAAGGAAAAACAGAAAAAACAGAAATAAAAAAAATTAGAAAACTACAGGCACGTATCAGTTTTTCACATTTTTATGAAAAATAAAAGACAAGAAAAATCATTCTCAAATGTTCTGTGAGAAAAGCAGAACATGGTATAGTTTCAGCTTAAGGTGCTTTCAGAGTTGGTTTGTAGTGTAAATGCTCACAAAGTTCCCCGATCACAATGCCTCATCATTCCTATCCCAGCTCCCGATGATGCGCAATGCAAACAATCAAAAGCACAAGAGGAAGCAGCAAGGGGGAATGTCAGCAATCTGATCAGCAAATACACGACAAGCAAATTTGGCAAAACAGAAATTGCTGATGACAGAGCAGCAATTAATTTTACGAAAAAAGGTCACAAGTACAGTTGAACCAAGTAATATTGCTAAGGTCTTTTGCCATTTCATCTGTGTACTCACTACTCGATAAAGAACTTTAACAAGAGAATCAATAAAGGTTAAGAAATGAGTGGAGAATTTGTTGAAGACAAAACAGCTGGAATTGGAGTGGGTGATTGATGAGTTGTAATTTTGATTTGTTTTACTTTGGTTTTGAATAGTAGTATTTATATACTTGTGGTTGAATTTGACAAGTGTAGTAATCAGAATTTGTGGTTGAAATTGTGGCTTAGCAGTCACAGGTTTTCTATAAATACCAGAATTATGCAATCCAGCAATGCATGGATTAATATGAAATTTTGCTCGGGTGAAGTCCACCGATGAGCTCACCTTCTTCCCTGAATTCCCATTTCTTTATTTGTATTTTCTGTGACTTCTAAACCCTCTTCTCTTCTTTCATTCCACATTTATGCATTAGTTTCCTTATGATTCAAGATTAATAATTCATTCAATGCAGCTATAAAATAAACAACTTGGTCAGAGGAAGCTCCATCCGTGTGCACAGCACTAACCTTACTCTTAATGTTATGTAGTGTGATCATAGATTAGGGCTATCAAAACATTTAGAAGCCATCTGAGGTCACTTGAGGGGATAGGCCTACCTTGGCTGTGACTACTAGCTCATCTTCATGTTCTTAAGCCCCAAGAGTTCTCTTAACATCACTTCAAGGCAGCTCGGTTGAACCCATAGACATGCTAGTCATTAGTATCCCTTTGATAACTATCTTTGGCAACCTCTAGGCATATTCTTTTACAGCTCACATGATACCAGGTATTGCAGCTTATAGACGTAAGTAGCATCAGAGGTCCCTACCACTTTCAGGAACTAGCCAACATTTTTCCTTACATTTGCTTCCTAATAAGCTTATCTCATCCCTGCCGAGCTGAATTCAGCAACGTATTCTCGACTGTTTGGAATTTTAATTGCTGTACCTGAAATGCTTTGTAGGCATTGTGAAACGATTATCTTCTTACTTGTCCAAAAACACACACAGAGGACAGAGAGAAAGCTAGCAATGACAGTGTTACCTCTTAGGAGCTTCAAAACCAAATCTCTAATGATTAATAATAAAAAAGGCATCTCAAAACTTTAATTATACGGAGTATTTATGAAAGGATTGGATCACTTTGGCTTATTATACCTGACTTTATTTTGTATTAAATGAAAAGTTTATTTATATGACAATAACAAAAAAATATTAGATTATGCAGTAACAACTTTATTATTACTCAAAGACTACCCTTCTAAAGCACTCCAATTGAAACCCTTTAATCTTAAAATCAAGGAAAAAAAAGTACATAAAGAGTAAGCATTTAATATTACAAAGTCGATCTTGTTTCAAGTTCCAATACCTAAGACGTCATTTATGCATCACAAGGCAAACTACTATTTCAGCACATAGCAAGCAAAAGTCTTCGTATCGTATCCACGAGTTCTGATATCACAATTTATTGCATGTCAAAGGCGAGCCAAATCTCGTTCACCCTATTGTCAAATTCAAAAGGAGAATTGTACTGTGCAACAGTATAAACAGAAGTGCTGTTCTGGTTCTTCTTTATGGTTGCATACCAATCAGTGCCGGCAAGACTAGCCTGTAA
The DNA here is from genome assembly GCA_033239525.1 of Nepenthes gracilis. NCBI lineage: Eukaryota > Viridiplantae > Streptophyta > Magnoliopsida > Caryophyllales > Nepenthaceae > Nepenthes > Nepenthes gracilis. The sequence continues at coordinate 842,500 of BSYO01000006.1, read as the reverse complement.
GGCCGCAGCTTCCTCTGCAACATCAGAATCTGAAACAAACCCTCCAAACTGCCGGACTGCTGTGTATTTATGATTCCATTTCTCGGCATGGAGGCCTTTGGCTGGTGGGGGGTCAGCCTGGTCCACCTTTGGCACATAGAAGCTGACGACAAACGAGGATTCGCAGAAGGGTCCGTCGCTTGGTACCACTTTGGTTAGCACGGGTGCTGTCATTTCTATCTTCTTCTTGTATTCGTTCTTCCCTTGGATGTAGTTGAACAACCTATTTTATAAAACAAAGCAAGCATATGCCTAAATATTTACTTAGCTATAGTATATGATTCAAAATGCTGCTAGTTCCCCATTGATTTTGCATTCGTTCTTGTGGAATTGGGATGACTTGAATTCCTACTTAACATCTAAACTTATTTAGAGCATGAATTTTGCAGAAGAAATTATGAATCCAAAATGTGACCCAAGCTCAGAAGTTGGGGGGGAGGGGGGGAATAGTTTGTCATTTAAAAGAAAACAAATCTTAGTAGTACATTAGGTAATTTGAGTAGAAATTGACTAAAACATAATAAAAAGAAATATGATTTAACCCTAACACTGAAGTTATGCGTTCGGTTCCAGATGCCGAAATTTTACTCATAAAATCAAAAACTAATATCTATAAAGATCTTTTTTAATTTATTTGTTTGAATATACGAGGAGATGATACGATAATATATAATACAAAATAATAATCACAAATAATGATACACTATTTTATATAGAAAACCCTTTTAAAAATAAGGGAAAAAATTATGGAAATATAAGTTTAAAAAATATTCACTATACAATAAGTCTAGTTACAAAACCTTCAGCAATACATGAATATGACACTTTTTAATGGAAGATCGGAACAATAGATAATACAAGAGTGGATACGAAGAAAACGATCGATAAAATATTTTTTTATAATAATAAGAACAACGCATTCAAAGTCGTCGAAGAATGGAATACAATTTGTAATTCAAGCAGATGGATAAATCTTCATCTTCTTTATTTTCTCTCTCTCTTATTTTTCTCACTGTGTCGACGCTCAAAGATTTAGAAAAATCTGCATTGAATGCCCTAAAATAGTATCAAGACAATTTATAACAATGTTTTTATATGAGCACTCTTTAGACATGCATCAGGCACGAGCTACACTAGACAAACGTCGCACGAGTGCTACTTAGGTGCAATCTTTCTGGACAAACCACACACATGTATTCTTTAGGTGCTACTCTTTTGGGCAAACTACGTACATACGTCCTTCTTGTGCATATCACGCGCTGGAATATTGCTAATACTAACACATATGCCCATCCTATGTCATTCAAAAATTGCCTTGCTTGAGTGAGCTCTCGTAAAATATTAAGCGTATCATTAGATGACATACCAATGGATTTGAAACCATAAAAAAGTGATCCTAAACTCAATAAACTTATCCTCATAACTTTCTATGGGACATCATAATCCTGGCAATCATTTGGCATGCTTCAAATTTTTCATTTTGCACCACCTTTATATCATGTTTGATCTATTGCCTTCGGCTTTGACTTTAGCAAGTATTAATAATTCCAAGTCAATACCCAATAATACCTAACATCAATGTGTTTCAATTTGGAATGAATTGACGAATTCTTATAAAGACAAATAGCACTTTGGTTATCATATAATAACACATATTGTTCTTACTTTAAACCGAGTTTCCAAATGAACCACTTTATCTATAATATTTTCTTACTAGTTTTTGTTACTATAATGAATTTAGTTTCAGTAGTAGAGAGAGCAACACATTTTTGTAGCCTCAATTGCCAAAATACAGCTCCTCCTACGAACATAACCAAATAATTTAAAATTGACTTTCGAGAATTAATATTGTCCGCAAAGTATACAATCTTGTAAGTACTATGAAGATATCTTAGCATCAATTTTATCACGGACCAATATTTTTTTTCTAAGATTAGAAACGAGTTGACTAGCAATTTTGATTACGTGAGTTATGTCCAACCTCATGCACATCATCGCATACATAAAACTCCCAGTGGACAAAGAATAAGGAACGCCTCATCCACTATAGAAGGATGTCACAAAGTACTCAATTTAAAGTGATTAGTAAGTGAAGTGCTTATTGATTTGGATTTCTCCATGTTGAAATGTTAAAGCACCTTTACAATGTAGAACTTTTAGGGTATTAAAAACCTCTTTGCTTTCCTGTTATGAAAAATTCTTATATTAAGAAATTGCTTTATCGGCCTTAAGTTTTCCATAGCAAAAGGCTTCCTAATTTGCTTTTTTAACCTCAAATTTGGGAGGCACTCTATCCCATAATAAGTATGTTGACCATATAAAACAAGAGGGTAACAATGTCCTCTTTTGAAAACTTTTAAACAAAGATGCAATGGTCTGAAATAGTCTTCAAATAGCCTTAATCTATCATAATTGACTCGAACTTTTTGTACCATTATCTAGGGGCGTCCTTTAGCCTATAAAATCTCCTTTTTAAGCAGTATATAAATACTCATTTCCCTTAATTCGAAACTCATCCGGTTGCTTCATATAAATTTTCTCCTCAAGAATACCGTGAAGGAAAGTTATTCGCACATCTAATTGTTTAATATCTAGATAAAGTAGTTAATCCAAGAACAGCTCGAATGGAAGCTATCTTCACAATGAAAGAAAAAACCTTCTCAAAATCGATACTCTTCTATTGGTTAAACCTTTTCACAATCAATATTGCCTTGTACTTTAGTTGATAATTGTTCCCATTGGTTTTTAAGCAAAAAACCCACTTGTTATTCAATGTTCATTTGTCCTTAGACAATTTGGTGAGCTAAAATATGTAATTTTCATACAAAAATTTCATCTCATTTTATATGGTACCCATCCACTACCTCTCGTGACTATCCTCTATAGCTTTATTAAAGCATTCGAATTCTTCACCATTAATTGGTAACATATACTCATCGACCGATAGGCATGAGGAGGGATGTTGATTTCTTATGGATCGTCGGTGTAAGATGGTCGGTATAGGCCCAGGAGTTTCATAAGGAGCATCATCATGAGTATCGCTATTAACATCATCCATCTTATCAAAAGTAGGAATCTCATGATCTCTATTGCATTCATGATCATCCTCAGCATCATCATCAACTCGAATTGACAACGGTGCCAATAGCATTTGATCCGCATCATAAAGGCGATTGTTATCATTATTAGAGATCACCTTCATTGTTTTGAGGATATCCTTAATGGTTTTGCCTTTAATGAACACCACATCTTTAGACCTTACAAGTTTTTTCTTTACCGGATTATAGAATTGATAGCTAAATTCATCTTTTCCATAGTCAAGAAAAATGTATTATCGTGTCTTCACATCAAACTTGGACCTTTCGTCCCTCGGAAATGGATAAAGAATTTGCACCCAAGTACGTGCAAGTAATCGTTAGAAACCTTCTTTTCGGACCACACCATGTAGACACCATCATTCAAGGGACTATTATACAAGAGGTTGATTATATGAGTCACTACATGTAAAGCTACCCCCCAAAATGAGCCAAGGAGCATCGCCTTCAAAAGTACATAATAGATTCTCTCAATCAATGTTTGATTTATTCTCTAGGCTATACTATTGAGTTATGGTATTTTCAATGGAGTCTTTTAGTGTCGTATTCCGTAAGATTGACAATGTATGTCAAATGTCCCAATGTGCTCTCCTTTATTGTCACTTCGAATGCACTTTAAATTCTTCCTGATTTGCCTTTCAACCAATGCATGAAATTGTTTGAAGACAACAAGAACTTAACCTATCGTCTTTAAGAAATATACCCATAATTTTTTCGAGTAATTATTGATAAACTTTATAAAATAAAGTACTTTGCCTAGTGTTTTTATCTTGAGAAGACCACATATGTCGGTATCCATGAGCTCAAGGAAATCTGTTTTTATTGTAAATGAGTTTCCATAGAATAAAATTCTTCGTTACTTTTTGATCATACAATGACCACATGTCTTCAACTTTGTTTCCTCGACACCTGGAAGAAGGTTCTTCCTCCGAAGCAATTGAACATTGTTTCACTTATATGGCTAAGATGTTTATGCCATAGATCGGAGGACTTGCCACTTTGGCCACATTCAGATCTCTTATTGATATTGAGCCTTGCAACACATAGAAACTAAAAAGTTTCTTCCCTCGTGCCACTATTGAAGAGCCTCTAGTGAGCTTCCACTTACTCTCGCAGAATATGTTGTGAAATTCCTTTTCATTAAGTTTGTCGGCCAAAATAAGGATCAACTAAATGTTCGAAACATGGTGTACATCCCTAAAAATAAATTTGTGATGTTGTCAGTGGTCAAACACATGCCACCGTAACTCACGATCTGAGACAATCTATCATTTCCATCTTTAATACTCTAAAATTACCAAGATCATAAGATATAAAGAATTCCCTTCTAGATGTCACGTGGAGTGATGTATCATTATTGATCACTCAACTTTTCTCATAATCAACCATGTTGATTAAATCTTCACACATGATAAGAATATCAAACTTGGCAACAATTGAGACTCTTTTATTGTCAAGGGACTTCTCAATTTTCTTTTTGCCACTATCTCAGTTTTCACACATTTATTTGTATTAGTACTTCTTTATGTGCCCTTTTTTCCTACAATTGTGGTATTTAAAATTTTGATACCTCGATTTTGACTTATTTCAACTCTTCTCACCAAATTTAGGACCTTCTCATCACCAATTCCTCGTGACTTCAAGACCAGCATTTCCAAGTATGAGGAAGTGGAGGCTTGTGACCTTCTCCTTATCTCCTCAATGAGGACCACACTTTTGACTATCTTTAAGATCACTACACTGTGAGAAATGGTGTCAACAATGATAATCCAAATAACCTTCCACAAATCTAATAGTATGGTCGATAACTACAAGTCTTACAACTCATCATTGAATTTGATACCCATACAACTCACTTGGTTGATACAACTTTGAAACTCATTGAGATGATCAATTATAAAATAACTTTCCTGGTACCTCACTTGCATCAACTCTATAAAGTGATAAAACTTGTTACCCGTCTTTAAAGTACAAAGTATTTTGAGCTTCTCTTGTAGTACTCTAGGATTTCTTTTATTATAGATATGATTATAAACATTATCATTAACAAATTATCAAATGTATCTACAAACTTACACTTATTTAAAAGCCTAATTTTCATTAGATTTTGATTTGAGCTTTTAGATAGCAAATATTGAAAGATGTATTATTTTAATAAATAATAGATCTTTCATCTTGCTCTTTTATATGTCATAATTTGTGCCATCTAAGCAAATAATTTTGTTGCCACCTTCCATCAATCCAAACAAATTTTAGCACAGCAACTCAAACTCTCTATACCATTTATTGGGTTCCGGACACCGAAACTTTGTTTACAAAGTTGAGAACTAATCTCTATAAGGATCGCTTTTGAATCTTTTGTTTAAATATTGTGAGTAGATGATATGATAATATACAATATAAAATAATAATCACAAATAATGAGGTAAAATGTTTTACATAAAAAATCACTTTAAGAATGAGGAAAAAATTTATGAAATTATAAGTTTAAAAAAATCTATTATACATTGAGTCTGGCTACAAAACGTTCAACATAATAATATAACATCTTGTAATGAAAAACAAATTGTAATATAAAATAATAATCACAAATAATAATGAACAATATTTTACGTGGAAAATCTATTTAAGAATGAAGAAAAAATCATGGGACTACAAGTCCAAAAAATAACCATTACATGGTGATTCCGGTCACTAAACTTGCAACAACACAAGGATACCACATTTTATAATGAAACACCCGAGCAATGGAGAATATAAGAGCGACCGAGAAAAAAATCGGTAAAATATTATTCACAATTATAAAAAGAACGTATCTAAGATCGTCGAAGAATGGAATATGATTCGTAATCTAAATGAATGAGTAAATTTTACTCTTATTCCTTTTTTTCTCTCTTACTCTTATTTTTCTCACATTGGAGGCGCTCAAACATTCCAAAAGATCCGCATTGAATGTCCTAAAATTGCACTAGGACAATTTATAGTAGTGTTAATATATGAGTGCCCCTTAGGCATGAGCACATAGGACAAATAGTAGAGTGCCTCTTAGGCACGACTTTTTTGACAAATAACACACGTGCATTCCTTAGGAGCGCATCAGATGCTACTCTTTTGGGCAAAATATGTATATGCATTCCTCATACGTGTATTAGGTACTGAAATTTTGCTAATAATGACACATGCACCTATCATATGCCACTCAAAAAAAGATTAAGCTGTCACACAACATTGAGCATACCATTGCATGATATATCAATGGGTATAGAATTTATGATAGAGTGATCCAAAATCCAATGCTATGCAATCATAATTCTTAACACAAACAACAGTGAACGAAGTACCAAACCAGAATAAAGAAATAGACGAGGAAAAGGTGCAATAAATGAAAAAAGAGTTAGGGTGGGAATGGAGAAATTGAGGGTTTTTCTGAATTATAAATGTGCCGGAGCGCCCTGATGCCAAGTTACCGAGTTCTGAATTACTGCTTTTAGATAATAATAACAATAAAAAGCCGGATCGTTGCTCCGTACCTACTCGCTTATCCAACAAAATGAAAGTTGATGAAATTGGGAAAAAAATAAAAGAAAAACAATAAAAAGGAAGATGGCTGTGTGAGAGGATTAATTAATCTTACTGCATGAATCCAGTCCGGGTGCCTTCAACAAAGGAGATGTCCTGAAGAGTAGAAGTAGACATCCAAAGACTGGTGTTATAGCGGCGAATTTCATAGCCATTCCCCATGTGAATCACATCGTAGATTGGGCACTCGATGCGGCTGCATGGCGCTGGAATTTTCGCAACGCCACTGCTGCGCTCATCGGTCCATAGATTCGGGTGCGCGTTTGAGAAGAAATTGAAGAGAAGGGAGAGTTTTAGAAAACTAAAAGCTGCCATTTTTCTCCGGAGTTCTTCTCCACTTATCTATGCAGTGCTATGAGAACCGCTGCTGACCTGATAAACACTTGGAATTTAGAGGCTGTGCAGAAAGAAAGAAAGAGATGAAGAATTACCACTGGCCGCACGTCTTCTGGGTTCGTGGACGACGGTCGTCCCGTTCGCTGCTCTTTAGATGGATGGCTTAGATTTTTCAAATATTTTTTATTAAGAGTGCCGAAAACAACACACGATACGGAATAAACATATTTTGATTCAGGATAGCTTGTAGCTTAGGTATGATTCGAATATGAAAAATAAAAAATATATAAAAAATAAATTTCTAAAAAAATATTATTCATTTTGTCAAACATTTTAATCTTATAATTTATAAAAATAAAAAAATATACTTAATAATAATTTATTTATTTTAAGCTCACTAATATATTTACTACTGTTATTTCTAAAATAATCATCATTACTAAAATTTAAAATAATTAAATTTTTATATAATATTTTACATCTTATTAATCCTTAAGAAAAATGATCATGTTTACTATAAAATTAAAATATCAAGATTTATTTTAATGATATTAAATTTTATCAATTGATAAATTTTTAATATCAATTTTAAATTTAAATTAAAAGTTAAATATTAAATAGAACTGAGTTAGGCCCAAATAGTGCATAATGTGTGCCTAACATATACATGAGCGCATTTTGAATGTCTAAAGGTATGATGGATGTTTAGATTTAAATTAAAAATCTCCACATATGATACCGTCATATGTCGCTCGTGCATGTTTAGAATAAGATATTGGCGGATGATGAATGTCTATTAGACGCTCATGCATAGTGCAAAATTTGTCTCAATATTTAACTTGCACTTGATTGGCACACATATACAAATCTACTATAAATAGATTTTGTAGTATACTTATACATGTGATATTTTTTTAATTTAATTTTATTATACTTTGTATTCATTATAATCTATTCCCATCTCATAAAATATTGAAATACTCATATCTTAAATTTATGTAAATCATGTTTAACTCTCAAATTTTTAATATAAATGTTCTTGTGTATCACTTAATTTCATACATATATTTCTACATGTAATCAATTTATACATACTTATTCCTACATATTTTCTATTTGTAATAAATTGATGAAAACTTTATTTTGATTTTAATAAAAGTAACTGGTTTCTCTAATTTAAAAAAATGTTCATATATTTATTTTTTAGTGTAGTGATTTTAATTTTAACTAAATAATGAACATTATAAAGAATTGATAAAATATATTTAAATATATCTAAACATATTATTTGAAAATTAAAGGTTAAATTTAATATTTACGAGTTAGAAAATTAACATTTGTAGTCAACCTATCCACGGTTATTGATGGGAACGCCACTCATGGGCTGACCTAAGAAGAATGAATGGCCCAGATCCATAACGGTCCATTTGTGCTTGGACGGTCAACACTAGTTGTTGACTGAACGAAAGACTAATGAGTCAGTCAAAGCCCAAGAGCAGGACAGCTCACTTGGATTCAAGACGGTCAATGCTTCCATTGACGGAAAGTATGCAAGACGGTTAATACTTTCATTGACTAGAAGTATGACTAGTTGGCCGGCTGAAAATTAGGCCTCACGTGGCCCAAGACCAGATTGGCTAACGCGTTTGTCTTTGTGCAGCAACGATCTTCTCCCCTAATTTCACGCTCTCCACAGAAGGCAACGTCCATTGTAACGGTTGCTCCCAAAATCAATGCGCATCCCTAAAGGAAGGCGTCAGAATTTTTTTCCTATTTGCTGGAACCCTAGCGGTTACAGGACGCAGAAAGAAGGTAATTAATTCAACGACTATTACAGCCATATAGACAGAACACCAGAAAAGGTAATAGTCCCAACAGAGCGCAGGTATCAAACCCTTTTGCATAAGGAAGGCAGCCAAACGCAGCGACTATAAAAGGTCATGAAGTTCACACTTCAAGACATGTTCTCACTTGCCTACAAAAAGCCTTATTTTGCAAAAGCTCTCACGCTTTTAGTATTCTAGTTCTGTCTCTCTTTGCTACTACGTTCCCAACGAACACAATACTTAGAAATTTTGCTCATCACGAGCAAACCAAGCCTCTCAACGAAAGCACCACCACAAAATAAACAATCTTAGCATTCATATAGCACCTCATTGCATCCACTTTCTTACTTTGAAGGCCGTTTACTGACTTGAGCGTCAAAGTATTTAAGGTGGGATAACTTTCCACCGTCACCTGACTTTTTATTTGCAGTTGTGATGCACACTCAGTGGGCGGAATCGAACTCAGATGAACGAATTGACCTGAATCTGTTCAAAATTTAGATCTAGAACGCATCATTGGCGCTGTCTTTGGGAAGCTTATGAAAAGCTTACCACTTTTCATAACAACTTCACCGTTCAATTCTACAATCAGTTTCATCCATTAGAATGGTCAGCATTAGAGTACAAGCTAGCTGTCCCGCTAGAGACATAGTCACGCCCGTCTAGGACACTCTACTAGTAACCTGGTCAACGGGGTAGTCAACGGAGTACCTGCTCAATTTTTTCAGATGCTGGCGGAACAAATGAGTAATATGAATCAAATGTTTCAGATGCTCTGAGCTCACGAGGAAAATACGAAGCAGGGCTCCGCCTGCAGCAGTTCCTGCTCTAGCTTCCAAGAGAAGATGCCAGAAGAAAAATAAGCCATCTAAGAAGACTAAGAGGCCAGACAATAGTCAAACTGTAGAGGCCTCACACACCTATAGCTGTCCAAGGCTCGAAGGACGTTTGGGCAGCAGGACTCCGGAGGAGAGTCCAAAATGAAGAAATCCCCGATACTCTCAAGCGGAGACCAGGCTCAGGAGGGAGCCTCCAAGATAGTTGGATCCATTGGTGGTAGTAGCCAGCTGGCTATTCGCCACGCCGGAGAAAGAACAGAGTTGAGAACCTACCTCAACTCCAAAAGAATTGGCAACGCCATCCGCACAGATTTGAGGGTGAAGAAAATCTTGAACCTCTTGTTTAAAGATGACGAACACACCATAGATCTAAACAGATCACCCTTCACATCACAGATCTTGAATCGCCATGTGCTGGTAAAGTTCAAGATGCAAACCCTTGACTATTACGATAGGAGTGTTGATCTTATGGATCACTTAAATCACTTATGTACCCATCTGAGTCTCTAGGGATTGGAGGACGCAACGATGTGCCGTTACTTCCTTCTTATGCTGAAGAGAGATACCCGTATCTGGTTTCATCGTCTCTCATCAAATTCAATCTAGAGTTTCATAGAGCTCACTAATCTCTTCTTGGCGCAATACATTTCCAACCGCCGGGAAGATAAGCAGCCATGGCATTTCTCCCACATCAAGCAGAAGCAGGGAGGAATCCAAGAAAGTTCCTAGATCGCTTCGTGGCAGAGGCCAAAAGGATTTTCAGGTTCACAAAAAAAATAAAACTTGACAATTTCATCTCTACCTTAACGCATGGGGACTTCTTCAAGTATTTGGCGCACAAGAATCTGCAGATCTTTCGGGAAGTGGAATATATCACCAGGGCCTACGCAACGGCCGAAGAGGCCAATGAGGCTAAGAATAGCCTCACTCTTTCCCGGCTAAGGGAAAGAGGAAGCATAACGAAGGCGACCATTACCGCAGGAAGCAGCACAGGAGCGGAGCACCGGAGCAAAGGAATTACGGGCCGATCAACTTGATACCCCTGATCGACACGTGCTCTAACGTCCTCATGCAGATTCATGGGGAGAAGTTTTTTAAGTAACCCAAACCCTTTAAGAAAGCGGAGGGAGAAAATCTAGTTAAGTATTGTGATTTCCATCAATCTTTCGGATACTCCACCGAGGACTGTAAGACTCTTTAGCGGATGATCGAGGAGCTCATCCAAAAGGGCCATCTCACCAAGTTCGTCAGGAATACTGAGCAAAGTTCTGGCACCTCAGCCTAGGAAGGACCAGAGCCTTCCCAATCAAGAAATCGGGTGGCAGTTGAAGTGATCAATATGATCACAACCTGACCTACTAAGACCCCAACGGATTGCAAGGAGTAGTAGATTGGGCGGAAGAAGTAGCGCACAGGGGACAACGTCATTAGCTTTAGTGATAATGACATGGAACATGTAATCTCTCCCCATGCAGATCTCCTTGTTGTATTTGCATTCGTTTCAGACGGTAGTATTGACTGCCAACTGAAATGAGTATTTATCGATAATAAAAATTTTTGAGATTTGCTTTATCTTGATACCTTTTAAAACTTGGTTTAAAAAGAGTCAATTGAAATTTGTCGAAGGCCCACTCTATGGCCTTGACAATGAGCCGGTAGCCTTCAAAGGAATGATCTAATTGGAGGTAATGTTGGGCATGTACCCAAGAACGGCAAGTCCTACACTCACCTTCTTGGTCGTCGACCTACCTTCCGTGCATAACGCTATACTAGACTGCCCATACTTAATAACGTTCGGAGTCGTCCCTTCAATACCACATTTCAAGATAAAATTCTCAACAATATGCAATATTAGTGAAGTGTTGGGTGACTAAGTCACTGGGAGGACATGTTACATGTCCTAGATTGCTCCAAGTGGCAGCATAAATGCAGTAGGAGAGCTTGACCATCGAAATGAAGCAACCTTACAACAAGTGCAGTTTGGTGAGGCAACCGATCCAATTTCACATAATCCAAAGGACCTGGAGAGGTGCGTAAGATTGGGGGCTCACTCACTGGGACACTGCATGACGAGCTGATAGCGTTCTTACGATAGAACGCTGACGTCTTTGTGTGGACTCCTGCTGATATGCATGTGATTCTGATCGGAGTAATGGTCCACAAGTTGGACTTCGATCCCAACCGTAAGCCCATCCAGTAGAAGCAGAAAAATAACTCCGTAGAGAAACTCATCACTATTCGGAAAGAGGTGAAGAAGCTGCTAGACATCGGCTTCATCAGAGAGGTCCAGTACCTGAATTGGCTCTCCAACGTCGTCTTAGTTAAGAAAATTAATGGGAAATGATGAATGTGCGTCGATTTCACTGACGTTAATAAAACCTACCCAAAAGACAGTTTCCTTTTACCCCGGATCGATCTGCTGGTGGACTCGACATCTGGACACGAGTACTAAGCTTCATTGATACATACTCAGGCTACAATAAGATCTGGATGAGTTTAAAGGACGAAGAGCATACATTGTCCATGACGGACTAATGCACCTACTGTTATAAAGTCATGCCTTTTGGTCTAAAAAATGTAGATGCTACTTATTTGAGGCTTATGAACAAGATACTCGAGAAGCAGATCGGCCGTAATATGGAGATATACCTCGACGACATATTCATTAGTTTAGAGCAAGCATATGACACTCAGTTAACCTAATTTGATCTTATTGATAAATAAATTTAAATCCAAATTGATCTTAGCCAAAAAGATTCAAGGGACAATATATTTAGAGACTTCTACTTGAGTTATTAAGTTATTGTACTAATATTCATAAAAAAATATCCAGACAAAAAAGTAACATATAAAAGAAATGTTAAAAATTGGACAACTTATTTAAATTGTAAAAAAAATAATTAATAACGCACAATAAATAATTAATAATCACAAATAATAAAGAATACATAATTTTATGTGAAAAATTCTCATTGTAAATGAAAGTAAAAAATTATAAGACTATACGTCCAAAATATCAATTACGTAATACATGTTTAATTATATAAATTTTAATAAATATAATGACATAACACCTTATAATAAATAAACCCAAATAATAATAAGTATAAGATGAAAGAGAATAAATAATATTAGTAAAACATCTTTCTCAACTTTAAAAGCCACGCATCCAAGGTTGGTGAAAGTTAAAATATGATTCGAAATTCATTTGGATGCCTGAACATTCATCTTTTCCATTTTTATTTCTCTTTCTCTTCCTTTTTTCAAAGTATCGGTGCTCAAAAATTGGTAACTTACAAAAATGGTTAACTTTAAAATGTGTCAGACGTATTAATATCAGAAATGATACTCGAGTGCCTGTCCGGTGCATGTTGCGCACGAGCCCTCTGTGATCGGCGCTCAAGCAGCCCACTCAGGCGCACATCAAGCACTGGACAATCTGAAAATCACGCTTGTGCGTCTCTTGAGCACTCATCAAGTGTCATCAATCTGGAATCGGCACCTTTCTTGCATGAGTTAGGCGCCTTTCATACAATGTTCTATAATTTTTTTCAAATCAGTTCAGTGCATGTATATTCTCGTATGTGCCTCTAAACGACTATCAAATGGGTATGAAATAATGACCTATAACCCAATAAAAAATACCTTAACTAAGGCAGATTTGTATTACAAATACAAAAATGTTGATTAAGATCAATCATAGAAGGCTTCCTGTAAAAACCTTGTACTCACATTCTGATCTTCTTAAATGTCATTACCAGGAAAAACTTAGCCATGTTTGGCAGACTTGCATTAAAAGGAAAAATATTCGAATAAAATCATCACAGGTTTCTAAAGAGGCATTTGTGCCCAATGCTATTCGAACTAACTTCGAAGGGCCCAAAAGTTTTGAGGTGTCTAGAAATGCCATTTTGATTCTCTCTCCCATCAATTACATGTTGATACATTTGCAGAATGAAGATTAAAAGTTCAGAGTCACATACTTCTTAACTATGTTGATCTCACGACAAGCTTTACCTTAATTGTATATTATGCTGCAAATATTTTAGACTTCCATAGGAAGACTGTTCTTAAAAAAATATTTCACGGCATATAATTCTTTTGAAAAAATACAAATTATATGATTATATTATAATTATTTATTTAAAAATAAATAATTAAAATTAATAAAATAAATTTCTCAATCTTTTAAAAAAATAAAGTCCTTTTCAATCAAAATTATTAAAAGCTGTTATGGGCGATAATAAATCGACCCCGAAAAGACCGAATGGTAGGAGGCTACCTCATTGAAAAAATGACAACTCTGATTAGTCGACAGCAAAAGAAGCTACCGAAAAAAATCAAAGGAGGCCACGTCACGTAAAAATAGAGACCTGCAGCTTCCCTTCAGACCATGCGTCGGCAGCCAACCTAAATAATTGGCCAAGGTTTCCGTAAGTTCATGCGTCGGCACCCAACTCTCTTAAGAGGAATAATGTCCGTACATATTATGTATTTTGTAAAATTGATAAATTATTATAACTATTAAATTTTTTTTAATAATCAATTAAACCGGATAAGTTTCTAAAAAATACAGATTTCAGATTGGCCAATAATAAATAATACTAATAACACGTATCTAAATATTAAATTGGGTCAAAAAATTTTGGCCAGTTAAGAAGTAATATCTAATTATAAAAACCGATTAGAAAAATATCAGTAAGGAATTTGCTGGTTTTAGGCCCCGTGGTTTCTTCTTATCCACCGAGAGACAACTTTTCTCACCATCTGTGCCCTTTATACTTTTGTCCTTGAAATTGGCTCGTGGTGGGGAGCTTCTATCCCTTGAAGCTGAAGGAGGATTCAGGCTTTGCTTGTCAGAAAACAACTACCAAATGAAAAATATGTTTTTTAAGAAAATATTCCACATTTTTTATTGAACATATTTTCAAATAAAATAATTTTTTATCGGACATTTTTTAACAGCTAGGGTGTATAAGAAAATTTACAGAAAATCGGTTAACGATGCTGAATGTCTATGGCTACTATTGACCATGATAATATTTTGGAATGGCGATGATATAATATAATTAATAAAACAATATTTATATTTACCATTGATTGGTCTCTAGTGTGCTGAGATTCTGTTTTGCAATGTGGTGGGTATGCCACTAGTCGGTGACCAAAAATGTGGTTGGCAACATCGACGGCTTGCAACCGTCATTGGCATTTGGCAAAGAGGGGCCAGGATGATTGATGGTCAATAATGGGGGTTGGGGACGTTAATGATTAATTAATGGGTGGCGATGGTTAGGGCATTGGCAGACGATTACATATGACAGCTGACAAGTAATAATAATGGCTAGAGACATTACGATAGAGATCAAGGATGTGGACAACCGGCCACCGATGGTGGATATTGAAGACATTACACGCCAGTTGGTGATTGATGTCATTGATGTGCCATATGTTGACTAATGGAATAGTATGAGGTATCACTGATATCTAAACTTATTTAAAACTTAATCTTATTTAAAGCGTTTTAAAGGTGACTTCCACTAAACGAAAAGCCAATTTCCTCCCAACAAAAATATCCAACAACCAAAGTACCTTTCCAAAGTTTAATTACTTCTATAGGTGGAAGAGTAAAAACATTTTCCCCCCGATTACGGGGACGAAAATATGACAACTTTTGTGCCATAGAAATCGGAAGCCAGCTACACATAGTTGACCTAGAAACAATTAATCTTGGGGGATTCACATCCAGTGGGGCAAAGATCTGACTTCATCAATCCAACAAGATAATATCTAAGAGGTAGCACAAGGAGCCTCAAAGAAAAATAATATGTTAATGTTAGACAAGCTAAGTAACAAGAGGATAAAAGCCAAAATCGTCCAATGTGGAGCCGCAAGAGACCCACCATGGGATGCAGGAATGCGATCCTAAAAGTATGAAACAGGCTTGCTGCCAACCCTAACCCCATCGTCCAATCAGTTGAAGAGCCAGGGCATTGGAGTGCAAAGATTCATCCACACCTCCAGCTTGCACAATGGAACCGTCCCAGGAGTCAGTCTCCTCAAATATAGGCGGAACCAGACGTTCAGGACAAGGCTTCATGAGGGCCAGAATTTCCATTTTTTTTTTACTATAAACGTCAACTTACTTACACAGGAGTCGGAAAATCGATTTCCTCCGATTCAAGTGGAGCAATTAAACCTAATTTGAACCTTTTTGATGCAAACCAAACAAACGACAGAAGTATCACTTAATGGGAACAGAAGCTTCCTATGCCAATTCATTAAATCCAACCAAAAAGGGCCCTAAAAACGGATGAACTTATCATGCCTTGCCTAGGAGGGGAAAAATACGCATGTCTCGGTAAAATAATTGGACCAGATGCATATATCCTCTTTTGGTTTTGACGAGAGTCGTTTCCTAACAATATACCAGGCTCTAGAGTAATGCATTCGAAAATGTTCATCCTATTCCGCTATGACAAATAGTGTGAGATGATAAAATATTTCTTAATTTTTACCTTGTCTATTAGAAGTTTTTTGCCCCTCATTTCACCTGTTCGCCTTCTAATTTGATTAGTGTGATTTTGATTTGAGTTTTGGATGGTAAATTTGGAAAGTAAGTCTTATTTCTTTGACCTCATATTTTGATTTTGTATTATGTTAGATTAAACTTTTAGAATATCTAAGATCTTGATTCAAAGCGCCTTGATTAAAAATATTGATTTACTAATATATATCATTTCTTTTATTTGTAGAAATTAGTTAGTCAATTTATTATTTCCAAGCATGATAAATATACTCATAATATCTACAAAAAAAGGTTATTGTGAACGTGGATACTTCATCCACATCTCATAAGAAATTTTAACTAAAAATATCCCATGTCGTAGTGTCAATAATCAAAATGTTCATTTATTGACAAGTTTATACTTAGTCGTCATAAAAATCCAACTCTACTAAATAACCCAAATGATAAAGTTAGTATAGAAGGGAATCTAAATTGGCCTCAGGAGACTAGATACCAATTCCCTCAAACATCAACTTTTTTGAAAAGGATCAAGAAAACGGGCAATATAGTGGAAGGCACCCAAGTAGCCAACATCTTCTAGACCTAGTTGAGCTGATGGCAGAGTAGGTGCCTTCCAATTGAAAGGATTAGTTGACATTCCATGTTGCTCAAATGCTACGATGAAGGGTTTTTCAAAAATAGCATTGGATGCACAATTCAAATGAGAAGACAAGAGTATTGACTTTAAACATCAAGGCAAAGAGCATTAATTTGAGCGTAAATTTCAGAATGGTTTAGCCATCTTGAAGGAGATTGACTGAGATCGATTTCACTCACATAAAAGCACTAAATAATAAAAAAATTTCAATATAATTCAATTGAAATAACTGTTTTGAGAAAAAAAAATTAGTTCATACAACATACTTAATAAGATTATGAATATTTCATGGGTTATATGGATTTGAATTATAATATTCATGATCACAAGTATATGATAGTTTGCTATAATTTTGACAGTAACCAATTTGAAAATTAAATTATAATGAATTGAATTATAGGAAAATAAATCATGACGGCTTTGCAAAACGGTTAAAATTAAATTGTAAAAATCAAAATAGGGCAATAGAAATTGCACAAACTTAAAAGGGCATAAGCAATGATGGTATAACCAACTAGTTGTTTAGTAAATTGAATTACCAAAATAAATGTGCTGAAAATTGAAGTGTATATAATTAAAATTGAACGGAAAACTAATGAGATAACCCATAAGATATTAGATTTTAACATTAATCTATAATATGAAATTGTAATATTCTGAAATCAATATAAAATAAAGCTTGCCGAGGAAGATGAATGTTAGACGGTAAGAACTCGAAGAAGATCGCCGATGAAACAAATTCTAGTCTTGGAACAATCTCTCTAGCATTAACTTAAAAACTACATACAATACAACAAGCACAGAGTAGAGATTTCACTACTCTATAAAAATACAACGGGATTTAGCATTTACTCATTGTCTCGTAGATGAACTGCAAGATAATCTTTTTTCACTTTTGCCTTTGCTTTTAGCATTTGTCTTCTAGAAAGTCGAAATGATTTTTCACGTATTGTTTTCCTTATTTATTCTTCTTCTTTTGTTAATCTCCTTTATTATTCTTTGTTGTTCTTTTATCTGCCTCGTCTCTCCTTTTCTCTTTTCCGATTACTCCTTCCCCCTTCAAGGTGGCCGGCTACTTTGGTGACTAAAGTGTGATCTTTGGTTGGCCCATTTACTTTGGATATGGATTTGAATCCCTTTCCTATTATATTCAAAGTTCTACTTTTGGGATTTAATTCCTAGAAACAATACAGAATCTAAATTATAAGTCAAATTATACAACATAATTATATTTTCTGAGCAAACATGTATGGTTAAAATGCCATTTCTGTCGAATTGAGTTAAAGTGAATGCTTTCTACAGTAGTATTAAGAATGAATAAGAGTTGTAAAAGTAGTGAAAAATAGGAGCTGTAGCTTTTAGCTGAAGCGATGTTTCCTCTTTTTTGTTTTCTTGACTTTACTCCACCGACGATAGATAGTAGAGAGGGAAATATTTAAAAGGAAAGGATAAGAACAGAAGGGGCACCGTGAATTCTCCAAACAAGTTTCTTCACTTTCTGCTTACAATATCCTCTCACCAGCCCCGACAAAGAACTCTTCTCATCCGCAAAACAATTTGAAACTTGTGTCTCGTTCACTATCAGCAGGTTGTACAAGCAACTTCCCCACCTCCCAAAAAGCTAGTTTCAGGCTCAACTGAGATAACTTGTTTATGCCTCCAAACATTTCTTATTTGTTAGGCATACTATGTGTTGGTATATTCTGTGATTGAGTTTGGTTAATTGTTAGCGTATTATTCAGTATTATAAAGATCTACATTAGCTTTATTCTCGATATTTATAAATGTGCAACTCTCAATATCTATGCCTGTCATGCGCTTGATCTATGCACGAGCACCTTTTCTAGTATGTCCACACTTGAAGTGTACTCGTGACACACATGAGTGTCCTTTTCAGAATGAATGCGCTTAAAGTGCGCTTGAGACATGTACAAGCATCCTTTCCAAAATGCCCATGCTTGAGGTACACACAAACTACTTTCCAAATTACGCGCACCTAACGAGTGCCCGATCATCGCTCAAGCGTTGGGGCGTGGACCCAATGGGGGATTGACACGTGTTTGTGCGACACTCGAGCTTTGGGATGCATATTTTTTATTTGTTGCATTTTTTGACTTGATTTTGGACTCTCTCTGTATATACCCACCTCTCACAAATTATACAATAATTCTGGAGATTATATTGCACAAGGTGGTTCCTCTAAAGATTTTTTCTTTAGAGCTTGTAAAAGCATCTTTTTTAAGAAAACTCTTTTTCGATCATTAGATATCAATTTTAAAGTTTTCTTATTACATTTACATAAAATAAATATATTTTGTTTATATACTTTTTCTTACCTAGTGCCCCTTGTATGAGATGTGTGATGGAATGTGGCATAATCTACTTATGACCTCCATCAATGTTCATACTAAGTGTGACGGATCGAAACTCTATTGGGTTATCCCACTCATTCGTCCATAACACAAGGCAATGAGTAATGAGACGAATATGAATAATCATGCATAATTTAAATATAATAGTGTGAACAGGATCCAAACGGCCTGACTACTTAAGTCGGCCACAACTTGGCCGGCTGAGATTCTCGGTCGGCCTTATTTAAGTTAGTCAGCAGTAAGAAGGAGTCTTTAATGCATGAGATAACACTAGGAACCAAAATCACTCAAACCATAAAATTCAGCGGAAGTCTCCAAAATGACCAAAAATACATCGAGTCGGCAAAAACAAAATCTGTCACATGAATCTAGATCGGTCTTCCTGCTTAGTTAGTCTATCCGGCTCTACTCTTTCTTGTCCGACATAAATTCTTACTCGTCTGAAGGTAAGAAAACAGTAATGAGTTAGTAGAATGCTCAGTAAGATACAAATAAGTAAAGACATGCATCATTATTATAACTTTCGAAATGAAGTAAAAGGGACGGGGTGAAAGCATTATGCATACAGAAACATGGGTTAAAGATAAATTCATGAGAACGAGTTTTCAAACTGAACTTAAATCCAAAACAAATTTTTTTCTTTCTTCAAAATCGACTACATTTTAGGCCTACAACTATTCGGTCATTATGGATCTACATTTTAGGCCTGTGACTACTCGGCCATCATAGATAAAAAACGGATACATTTTAAGCTTGTAATTACTCGATTATCAAATATCAAAATTCAGCTATATTTAGGCCTACAACTACTCGGTCGTCAAATATCAAAATTCAATTTTCTTAAATCTTGGGCTTCAGATGACCGAAGTTCTTAAAGAGTAGATTTTACATGCAAACGGATGAGATAAGAAAATTGTTATGGGTTGACAATAATTAAATATACAGATAACTTGTCCATTCATCATGGCTTAAACAGAAGGGATTTTAACAATTTTCAAGCATGAACCGTGAGACATAATTCCACATGTAAAACATAATATATATGCAAAACATGAAATTCCTTCATAAACACGAGAAAGAAATTATCATGACATGCAGTACATAGAATCATAACGAAGAAGGCATTAGAACAATAATACTTGAAGGATTTAAGAAAGAATTAACAACAGCCAAAAATAAGCATGGGGTACACTTGTTTGACCCATGAATCTCTTACTCAAATCTAACCAAAGACTCTTCTCCTTTTCATTCGTTTCCTTCTTCTCCTTTGTGCTTCTTTCAGATTTTTCCACTCCTTTCCTAACTCCTAAGTCCAATATTTAAAGACAATGGGGGTAGGTGCGAGTAAGTGGAAGTAGGTTACTAACTTGGTACTTCTTTTCTCACTAAATCTTTCCTTTTAGAAGGTCAACATAGTAGGTGGGAATAGGATATGACTTATACTGATTCTGATGATCATCTTACTAACTCCCATTTATACTCAAAGTCCTCGGTCTTATAATGAGTCCTTGGACTCTCTATGAGTCTTCGATCTTATTCCCAAACTACCGCGGTCTCTAACGACTTTGGTTGTAACTGACCATGGTTTTATAGTTGTTCTGGTTAATTGGTCAACTATTCTTATTTCGGTCAACTTTTCTTAACCGGTCAACTTATTGTGGTCGATTAACAATTCTTAACCGGTTGTCTACTACTTTGGTCATTTTGCCATTAAAACCGGTTAACTACACACCAAAATCGGTCAACTTTTCATTCTTGCCATCAATTTACTCCGATCTACAATCTAGTTCGGTCATGTATCTTATCTTAATTGGACTTCTTTCTAATACAGGCAATCATCTATTCCCGTCAGCTAATTAATCCGGTCAATGATGAAATCTGGTCAACATCTATATCTAGTCAATCAACAATTCTTAACTGGTCAGTTAGCATTTCTCAACCGTCCGTCTATCTATCTAGATTGATTTTTCTATTAAGGCCGCGAAAGACTAAGTCCTAGGGACCCGATCCTTATAATCCTCCCCAACTTATAAGATTTCGTCCTCAAAATTTAGCATGACTATATATATTTATATATCTCATAGAAATAATTGCGGATACTTGTTCTAGATCTATACTTCATGTTCCCAAGTAGTTTCCTCAACAGAGTGATTCCTTCATAGAACCTTCACTAGAGGGATGGTTGTCGTGCGCAATACCTGATCCCTCCGGTCTAAAATCTACACTGGTTCCTCAATATAAGATAAATTTTTACCAATAGTCAAAGGCTCAAAATTAATAACATGCATTGGGTCATGGATATATCTATGAAACATTAATATGTGAAACATATCATGAACATCAACAAGACATAGGGGCAAGGCTAACCGGTAAGCCACTTTACCAACTTTTTCTAAAATTTCAAAGGGTCCTATGAATCTCGATTTCAACTTTCCTTTAACTCCAAATCAGGACGTTACTTTGGATGGTGATACCTTCGGGAATACAAAGTCACTGATTTCAAATTTTAGTGCTGATCTCCCATTGTCTGCGTAGCTCTTCTGTCGTCTCCTTAATAATTTTCGGACCAAGCAGCTGCCTATCTCCTATTTCTTTCCAATAAATAAGCGATCGACACTTTCTTTCATATAGAGTTTCAAATGGCGCCATCCCAATACTTGCCTAATAACTATTATTATAAGTAAATTTCGCCAGGGCCAAATAATAATCCCAACGTCCTTTCATCTCTAACACCGATACTCTTAACATATCTTCCAATATTTGAATCGTGAGTTTTGATTGGCCGTCCGTTTGGGGATGATAAGTTGTGCTAAATTTTAATCCCGTCCCCAATTCTCTATGCAAGCTTTTTTAAAATTTTGAGACAAACCTTGGGTCTCAATCGGATACAATCGATGCTGGCACACCATGAAGCCTAACAATCTCATTAATATAAAGCCGAGCCAATTGATCCCTAGAGTAGGTCATCCGGATTGCCAGGAAATGGGCCAGTTTAGTCAATCGGTTAACAATAACTCATACAACACCATAGTTCTTCGGGGTTCTAGGCAAACCAGATACAAAATCCATTGTAATGTCCTCCCATTTTCAACTTGGGATGGGCATCGGTTGTAACAGTCCAACCGATTTCCTTCTCTCGACTTTCATTTGTTGACAGATAAGGAATTTATTCACCAAAAGCCTCAATTTCCTTCCTCATATTTCTCTATCAAAATGTTTTCCTTAAATCCTGGTACATTTTGTTAATTTCGGGGTGAAGTTTATAACTGATTTGGTGGGCTTCCTTCATAATCTCTTCTTTAAGCTCTTTATCTCCAATTACACATAATCGATCCTTAAATCTCAGGATCCCATCAGTCTGAACATTAAAATTAACTCTGGGGTCCTTCTGCAAGTCTCCAGCGATCCCCATCAAGAAGGGATCATTCACTTGCCCCTCATTGATTCTTTGCAACACCTCCGGCTGCACTTGAAGATAGGATAGCAACATTTGGTTGCCTTTAACGTACTGCTAGATATTGCAATGCTTTATGCAATCCAACATCTCCATCTCTTTAATCTAAAGTCTCACCACAAGGCTAGGTCAGTGACTTAAAGTATCAGCCACTACATTGGTTTTTCCTGACTAGTATTGAATTTTATAATCATAATCCTTTAGGAAATCGACCCACCTCCTCGGCCTCATGTTTAACTTATTTTATGAAAATAAATATTTTAAACTCTTGTAATCAGAATATACAAGAAATTTATCACCGTAAAAATAATGCATCCAAATTTTTAATGCAAATACCACGGCAGCTAGTTCTAAATTATGGATTTAATAATTCTTTTCATGAACTTTCAACTGTTAGGATCCGTAAGTAACCACCTTTCCATATTGCATTAAAACACAACCCTGTTTGGTCTTAGAGGCATTACAATAAACCACCAAACCACCTGATCCGTCTGGAATAATTAAGATTGGCATAAAGGTTAACTGGTCCTTTAACTCCTGAAAATTTCATTCACATTTCTCGGTCTATTCAAACTTAGCCTCCATCTTTGTCAATTGGGTGAACGGCATAGTAATTCGAAAAAAATTCTCCACAAATCTACGATAATATTTAGCTATGCCCAAGAAACTCCGGACCTTAGTTACTGATTTCGGTCAGTTCCAGTTCACTATGACTTCAATATTCTTTGGGTCGACCGAAATTCCACCCTTAGAAATAATAAGAACTAAGAATCACTTCTTCCAACCAAAATTCACATTTATTTAACTTTGCAAATAATTGATACTTTTGAAGGGCTTGGAGCATGGTCCTTAAATGCACCTCATGCTCTTCCTGATTCCTTAAATAAATAAGAATATCATTAATAAAAATTATCATAAATTTATCCAAATAAGCCCAAAGACTCGGTTCATTAAGTCCATATAAGCAGCGAGAGCATTTGTTAGCCCGAACAGCATTACTATAAACTCATAGTCGACATGTCTTATCCAGAATGCCGTTTTAGCTACATCATTCTGTTTAATCTGGAGCTGATGATATCCAAATCAAATGTCAACCTTCGAAAACATGTAGGCTCCCTACAACCGATCAAAAAGGTCATCAATCCTTGACAAGGGATATTTATTCTTAATTGTGATCTTATTGAACTCCCGATAGTCCACATATAATCTCAAAGTTTCATCTTTCTTCTTCATAAATATGACTGGCGCACCCCAAGGGGACACATTCGGTCGGATAAAGCCCTTATCCAGCAATTTCTGCAATTACTATTTCAATTCCTTTAATTCTGCCAGCGCCATTTTGTAGGGCGTCTTGGATATTGGTGCCGATCCCGGCATTAGCTCGATTTCAAATTCTATCTCCTGAGACAGTGGCAGCCCAATAATTCATCAGGAAATATATCCTCAAACTCACACACTATAGGGAGCTCTTTAGCTAATATTTCATGATCCTCAGTCACACTAGTATAAGCCAAGTAGGCCTGGCATCCACTCCTCATCAAATGCCAAGCATGAATAGCCGAAATGAAACAGGGATGCCTCTTTTACCGAACTCCTTCAATATAGAAAGGCTCACGTCCAAAAATGACGAAGTTCATTCTCTTCCAAAAACAATCAATTTTGGCGTGATATTTTGCTAAGCAATACATTCCTAGGATTATATCAAAATCGAACATCTCTAGCATGATTAAGTTCGTTGACAACTGAGACCCATTAATCTCGATAACATACCCTGGGTACATAATATCTAAGACCACATATAACCCCGTGGGTGTTGAGATAAACAAAAAATAATC
Source organism: Nepenthes gracilis (assembly GCA_033239525.1). Classification (NCBI taxonomy): domain Eukaryota; kingdom Viridiplantae; phylum Streptophyta; class Magnoliopsida; order Caryophyllales; family Nepenthaceae; genus Nepenthes; species Nepenthes gracilis. Next base: position 817,962 of record BSYO01000006.1, on the reverse strand, counting down.
AAGAATCTTGGGGGCAATGCAAAATCATGTAAAAATTTAGGTGAAACAAATAAATTGATAGATCCTGAATCAAAAGGCACATGGCAAGAGACGCCACAAATAGAGAGAATACCTTCCGCCATGTCTGTTGAGACTTTGGCCTCCTTTGCAGAGACTACAAATACCTTGGTCGGGATAGTTGGTTTGGATACCGGGGTTCTCTTCCAATGATGGCAGTCCTTAATCATGTGCCCCGCCATACCACAATTGTAACAAAGTCCCATCTTCTTAAAAAAAAAAAAGGCTTGCCCTCATGCAGCTTTCCGCAATGAAGACATGGGTTGGTCAACACTTTTGAGGTCGGCACTAGTTGGCCGGACTCCTTCCTTGACTCTGGCTGCTTTGCTTTCTTTGGTGGTTTTCCTGATCTCATACTGGAGCTAGCACCAGAACTACTCCGGCCAAATATTCTCTTCCCAAAAAACTCCTCCTTCTGAAGTTCATTCTCATAAATTATGACTCTATCCAATACTTTCCCATAAGTCAATAGCTTCAACATTGACAAGTGCCTCCTAATATCATCCTTCAAGCCCTAAGAATACCTTCTTGCATTCCATTCTTCATCTTCCACTATATACGAAATATAATGGGATAACTCTATAAATTTGGTATCGTATTCAACTATCATACGATTGCCTTGTCTTAACCGTAAAAACTCATCATGCTTCTACTCGCGAAGACTGGTAAGAAAATATTTCTCCAAAAAGGATGCCTCAAACATGTCCAACTGATTTCATCCTTCGACACCTCAAACACTCATTTTTATATTTTTCACTAATGATGGGCCTCTCCTGCTGACTTATGAGTGGCAAATAAAATTCTATCTTCAGCCAGACATCTAATAATAGCACATACCTTTTTAAACCGCGGGATCTACGTGTCTGCCTTCACTGGATCCGATTCTTCGGAGAATTCTGGAACACACTCATTGGTAAAACGATCATAAGCCGATGTTCTTGATTAACGGGAGCTGGAGCTAGTATTGGAGCCAAATTTTGTTGCCCTATAGCCTCCATAACTTCTGTCATCCTTCCTAATAAGTTCAAGTACTCCGCCTCACGGTTTTAAAAATTACCAACAACCCTTCGTCTTCCATTTGCCATTCTTTTAGTTAGCACTTCAACTTCTAAAATAAGAGTAACTCGATCAGATTATAATTCAGCCTGGGCAGTAACTAGGACATGACGCCTCCGAACGCAACGTGCTAGTCCTATTTAACCTAATTTATTGGACTAGGATGACTAAGTCTAACTGGTCTAACTTAGTTGTCTCATGCCTTCATTTTATCATTTGATTAACCTTAATCTATCCTAAACTTTTGAATAAATTCATATCAAACCTAAAGCATCTCTTTCTCTGATACCACCTGTGACGGAACGGGCCATAATCCTCTTATGACCTTTGTCAATGTTCATACTAAGTGTGACGGACCGGAACTCTACTAGGTTATCCCACTCGTCCATCCATAACACAAGGCAATGAGTAATGAGACGAATATGAATAATCATACATAATTTAAACATAATAACGTGCACAGGAGCCAAATGGCTTGACTTCTTAAATCGGCCGCAACTTGGCCGGCCGAGAATCTCGGCCGGCCTTATCTAGGTTGGTCGGTAGTAGGAATGAGTCTTTAATGTATGAGATGCCACTAGAAACTAAAATCAATCAAATAATAAAATTCAGTGGAAGCACATAATTATCCATTGATACAACGGAATCAGTATACAAGTCTCCAAAATGACCAAAAATACATTGAGTCAGCTAAAAACAACTGCCACATGAATCTAGATCGGTCTTCCTGCCTATCTAGTACGTCCGGTTCTACTATTTCTCGCCTGGCATAAATTCTTTCTCATTTGAAGGTAAGAAAATAGTAATGAGTGAATAGAATGCTCAATAATGTCCAAATAAGTAAAAATATGTATAATTATTATAGCTTCGAAACGAAATAAAAGGGACGGAGTGAGAGCATTATGCATATAGAAATATGGGTCAACGATAAATTCATGAGAACGAGTTTCCAAACCAAACTTAAATCCAAAACTAATTTTTTTTCTCTTTTTGAAACCAGCTACATTTTAAGCCTGTAGCTGCTCGATCATTATGGATCGAAAACGGCTACATTTTAGGCTTACAGATACTCAGCCATCATAAATTGAAAACAGCTACATTTTATGCCTGCATCTACTCGGCCATCAAATATTAAAATTTGATGACATTTTAGGTCTGCAACTACTCGACCGTCAAATATCAAAGTCCAATTTTCTTAAATCTTGGGCTTCAGATGACCGAAGTTCTTAAAGAGTAGATCTTACATGCAAACGGATGAGATAAGCAAACTGATATGGGTTGACAATAATTAAACTTGCAGATAACTTGTCTGTTCATCATGGCTTAAACAGAAGGGATTTTAATAGTTTTCAAGCATGAATCGTGAGACATAATTTCACATGTAAAATATAACATATATGATGAACATGAAATTCCTTCATAAACATGAGAAAGAAATTATTATGACAAGCAATACGTAGAATCATAGTGAAGAAGGCATTAGAATAATAATATCCAAAGGATTTGAGCAAGAATTAATAACAGTCAAAGATAAGTATAAGGTACATTTGCCAGACCCACGAATCCCTTACTCAAATCTAGCCTAAGACTCTTCTCCTCTCCTACTTCTCCTTTGTGCTTCTCTCAGGTTTTTTCACTCCTTTCCTAACTCTCAAGTCCAGTATTTATAAGTAATGGGGTAGGTCCGAGTAGGTGAAAGTAAGTCTCCAATTTGGAATTTCTTTTCTAACTAAATCTTTCCTTTTATAAGGTCAACGGAATAGGTGAGAGTAGTGTATGGCTTACACTGATTCTGATGATCGTCTTACTTACTCCCATTTATACTCAAAGTCCTCGATCTTATTATGAGTTCCCGGACTCTCCATGAGTCTTTGTCTCATTCCCAAACAACCACGCTCTCTAATGACTTTAGTTGTTACAGACCGTGGTTTTATGGTTCTTCTGGTTAACTATTCCGGCTCTGGTCAACTTCTCTTAGCCGGTCAACTTATCTCTTAGCCGGTCAACTTATCGTGGCCGTCTATCTATCTTGGATAATTTTTTTATTAAGATCGCGAAAGACTAAATCGTAGGAACCCGATCCTTACAAGATGTGTGTGGTGTAAAAATTAGGATCCAATGGTGTATGAAAATTTTACAACTCGTAAAGTAAGATTGTCAAGAAAATTAAAAAGTGTCAGATTCCATTGTCGAAGGTAAATCCAAGGAGTTTTTTGATAGGGATCATAAGTTTAGAGTAAGTCGATTAAATTTGGCTTGTCTGTATTACTCGATATGTAAGTTGACTTTTTTAGTATATTATTTTTACTCAGCTGTAGAAGAATAAAGGATTTTACTTAATAACTGTGGTTATCAAAATTTTTTATCATCACCAAAAGTTTTGTTTTGGCTACTGTTATTTATTGTACTTACTATTTATATTCTTTTGATAATTAAATATATTTAGATTTTGATGGGTCCTGGAATCCAAGGCCCAAAATTGCAATCACAGGCCCAAAGGATCGCAGGAGAAGGCTGGCCCAAAAGGCCCACGAGCCAAATCAGGCCCAAGTGACCAACCCGTTTCCGAGCGCCTGGAGAATCAAGTTAAGCGACGAAGACACTGGCCATCCGAGAGGACGCTATGATCCATTGAAGGATGAGGACCGCCAGAAAGGCCAAAAAATAGCGGGACCTTGACTCCAAACGACTTGCACGGCATATCTTTGCCATGAGTGACCAACGGCCACGGACGCGCCGTACACTGGCAGGCCATGCACTGAGCGCCCGTATCTGCGATGTGTGAGTGTCCCTATCACGGCCGCACCTACAAAAGTAGTGGCGATAATGGCGACGACCACGACACGCTAGCGCCACGTGTCGCCTCCCTTACAGCATCACGTTCCTTACAAATACCCCTTTTCAGCCACAAAAGAAGGATCCTGATTCTGAATCCATCTGTTGATGCTCGAGCAAGAATTCTAAAAAGAAAAACTAAGGCAAAGAGGAAAGAGAGACGAGAGAAATCTGTTTTCCTTATACTGTAATACCCTGAGAAAGCGAACAGCTTCCCAGGCATTCCTTGTATCTTTTCACCACAATAGTGAGATTTCTCGAACCATCTGTCCGCTGCCGTGGTTTTTTATCCCTCATCAGATTAAGGGGTTTTTCACGTAAATCAACGTGTTCTCCCACTGTCCCCGTACTTCTCTTTCTCTGTTCGAAATCTATTAACTTTGTATTGCCCGTTTCTGTCCATCCGCACGCCTAAAAGGTCGCTCGTGCTTTGACTGACGTACGACCAGATTCACCGGACGCAACATTGGCGCCGTCTGTGGGAAACGGCTGAAAGTCTGCTTTCCACGTTTTTTAAAAGTACACAACAACATAAGCTTCAAATCCCGAAATGGTGAGCACAAGGGCGCAAGTAGGTGCACCCCCCAAAGAGGTGGCCTCACAGGGCGGCGGCGCTAACCCCTGTGCTGGAGTTGAGGACCACCCTGACTCGGTGGTGAGGGGCTTGGCGGCCAAGGTAGACGGCATGTCGCAGGCCTTCGTTACCCGCTGTTCCAAAATCGATCAGCTCAAGCAGGGAGGGAACAGAGGCGGCAGTCGCCGCGAAAGGCCTCCCAGTCGACATGATAACCCGAGGACCCAGGTGGCCTCCAGCAGTAGGGCACCACGGAGAGTTGAGGACCAACCAGGTCCTCGGGTTCGAAACGAGAGCCTCGAGAGGCGCCACTCTGAAGTTCAATGGAACCGCCGCGAGCACGACGATCAGGAGGCGGTTCCACGAGACGCTCCCCCAAGAGGAGCCCACACGGCCCCGCAGTGCCGCGCAGTTCAGGAGCCTTACGAGTTAAGGCACTACTTGAATGAGAGAAGGACGGCTGCCCCACCTCGAGTGGAGAGCAGGCCGAAAAGAGGACGGAATCTAGTGCTGCGAGAGAGCAGTGGAGGAGGGGCTAATGCGCGCCAGTCTTCGTTTTTCACGGAGATCAGGACGAGGACGCTCCCCCCGAAATTCAAAATGCCCAACCTAGAGGTATATGACGGCAGTGGTGATCCCATGGACCACCTTAATCATTTCAGGGAGCACCTGAACCTCTAGGGTCTTGATGAAACAACCATGTGCCAGTGTTTCCCTCTGACCCTGAAGGGGGATGCGCGGATATGGTTTTATGGGATGCCAGCAGACTCTATCCGTGATTTTGGAGATCGCGGCCGGCCTTCTCCCCCGATTTGCCTCCGGCGGGAGGGTAAATAAGCAGCCACTGGCACCTCACTCGAATCAAGCGGGAGGCCGGGGGAGAGCTGCGAGGGATTCTGGCGCGGTTTGTAGCGAGAGGCCAGGCGAGATCCAAGGCCCGGCCCGACGAGGTTAAGCTGAATGCCTTCCTCTCGGTCCTTGAAGGGGGTGCTTTCTTCAAACACCTCATTCACAAAGGTCCGCAGACCTTCATAGAGGCTGAGTCTGTGGCCAAAGCTTACATCGCGTCTGAAGATGCCAATGACGCCAAAAGGCCAGAGAGGGACGAGCTCCCTCAGCAGAAGGCCGTGGAGGGCAAAAGGAAGGCTGGGGACTACCAAAGTCCCTAGACATCAAAGAAGCAGCACAAGGCCGGGCAGAGCTCTCAGAGAGAGCCGTGACCTATACATCCCACGCCGCTGAACGACTCCCGCACCAATATCCTCATGTAGATCCGGGGAGAGAAGTTCCTGAAGTGGTCCAAACCACTGAAGAACTCGGAAGGTGGGGATCAGTCAAAATACTGCGACTATCACTGATCCGGGGGCCACAGCCCGAAGGACTGCAGGACCCTGCAGAGGGAGATTGAGGAGCTCATCAGGAGGGGTCACCTCAACCGTTTCCTCCAGAGACCCAGACAAACCTCAGGGCCCGAGGACGGTGGAGACGCTGAACCCCCCAGGAACCGAGTGGCTGCGGGGGTCGTGAACATAATTTCTAGCCGGCCAGCGGGAGGAGATGGACGTGAGCTTGCGGCAGCAAAGCGGCCGAGGACGGGGCTGGGGAGTGAAGACGATGTTATCTGTTTTAGTAGTAGAGACTTAGATCATGTAACTTCTCCTCACACCGATCCCCTGGTTGTTACCGCACTCGTTTCTGATGGAGCAAATGACTATCAGATGAAACGAGTATTTGTTGATAATGGAAGTTCTCGTAATTTGTTGTACCTTGATGCTTACTTCAAATTAGGGCTTAAGAAAAATCAAATGAAGGCACCAGAAGGGCCACTCTACGGACTAGACAATGAGCCAGTACCCGTCCAGGGTATCATCCAGTTGGAGGTGACCCTGGGAACATATCCGAGGACGTCGTCCAAGGTCCTCACCTTCCACGTTGTGGACCTGCCCTCGGTCTACAATGCAATCATCGGACGGCCTTGCTTGGCCGCATTCAATGCAGTGACCTCCATCCCACATCTCAAAATGAAGTTCCCACCCCGTTGCGGGGTAGAAGAAGTCCTCGGGGACTAGTCAATCGGACGGATGTGTTACTTGGCTCAGACCATGCAAGTAACACTTCCACAGCCCATGGAAGACCTCGACCTCAGGGACGAGGCCACATTACAGCACGCTTAGCCGGGAGAGCCAGTAGTCCGAGTCCCACTACATCCCGCGGATCAGGAAAGGTATGTCCAAATATGGAGTTCGCTCTCAGAGACAGTTAGGGACCAACTCATCAGCTTTCTGCGAGAGAATTCGGACGTGTTCGCATGGTCCCCCAGTGACATGCTCGGGATCTCCCCTGAGATCATCGTCCACAAGCTGGGCGTCGATCCTCGACACAAGCCAGTTAGATAAAAGTGTAGGAACTATTCCACTGAGAAGTTAGTGGCCATCCGCGAGGAGGTCAAGAAGCTCCTGGATGCTGGATTCGTCCGAGAAGTGCAGTACCCGGATTGGTTGGACTTGTCATGGTAAAGAAGAGCAATGGGAAGTGGAGGATGTGCGTAGACTTCAGACCTCTCACCGACCTCAACAAGGCGTGCCCCAAGGACAACTTCTCATTGCCCAGGATAGATCAACTCGTGGACTCGACGTCCGGCCATGAGCTCCTAAGCTTCATGGATGCGTACTCTGGGTACAACCAGGTCAGAATGAATCCCGAGGACGAGAAACACACGTCATTCATGACAGACCAAGGGACATACTGCTACAAGGTAATATCCTTTGGCCTCAAGAACGCGGGAGCGACCTATCAGCGACTTGTAAATAAGATGTTCAAAGAATAGATAGGCAGGAACGTTGAGGTGTACGTTGATGACATGCTCGTCAAGAGCAGGATAAGCGGCGACCACATGGGAGACTTGGCTGAGACCTTCCACGTGCTCAGGGCCCACGGGATGAAGCTCAATCCCAGTAAGTGCACTTTCGATGTCGCCTCGGGAAAATTCTTGGGCTATACCGTATCCATCGGGGAATCGAGGCAAACCCAGAAAAGATCCAAGCGATCCTAGGCATGCGATCCCCGCGGACGGTGAAGGAAGTTCAGCAGCTTACTGGGCGGGTGGCCGCCGTCTCCCGTTTCCTAGTATAGTCGGCTGAGAAGCACCTGCCATTCTTCAAAGCCCTAAGAGGGACAAAATCTCAGGATTTCTGGTGGAGTGATGACTGCGAGGAGGCATTCCAAGGACTCAAGAGCTACCTCTCGAGTCCGCCCCTCTTAGCTTCTCCTCAGCAGGGCGAGGAACTATACTTGTACCTCTCCGTATTCGATATAGCACTGAGCTCGGCATTAGTGCTAGAGCAATATGGCAAGCAGCAGCCCATGTATTACGTCAGCAAGACTCTCGCGGGCGCCGAGACCAGATATCGCCTCGCGGAGAGGGTGGCTTTAGTATTGGTCTACTCCGTGAGGAAGCTCAGACCGTACTTCCAAGCACACATGATAGTAATCCAAACGTATCAGCCGCTAAGGGCCATCTTGCAGAGGCCAGAGATCTCCGACCGACTGATCAAGTGGGCCATTGAGCTGGGAGAATTTGACATAGAGTTCCATCCAAGGCCAGCTTTAAAGGGGCAGGCGGTCGCGGATTTCCTCGTTGAGGCGACGGCGGCGCCCAATCACGACGAGACCGGACTTCTGACGGGAAGAGTTATCTCGCTTGGACCTTGCACGTGGGCGGCTCCTCCATGAAGGATGGCTGCAGAGCGAGGATCGTCTTGCGCACACCGAGGGATTAGAGATAAAGTACTCGCTAACCACAGGGTTCGGCTACAAACAACGTCGCGAGTATGAGGCTTTCTTGGTGGACTCGGTTGGCAAGGAATGCTCGACCAAAGAACTGATCATCTATAGTGACTCAGAGTTAGTCATCAATCAGGTCCGCGGAAGCTTCGACGTCAACAACGAGCAGCTGTCCAGGTACCTTTTGAAGGTCAAAGGCATGATCATGGGTTTCAAGAAAGCCAAGTTCATCCACATCCCGCGGGAGGAAAATGCCAAGGCCGACACGCTCGCGCGGGCTACGGCTTCAGGGGATCCTGAGCAGTACGCTAGGGGGATGCGAGAAGTCCTGGGCAGGCCCAGCATTGAAGACCCCGAGCAGAAGGTAATGCAAGTCGCGGACGGGAGCACCTGGATGACTCCCTACCTGAAGTTCTTGACGGATGGCTCGCTGCCTGAGGATCCGAACAAGGTCAAGAAGATAAAAAAGACGGCGGGCTGGTACACACTCTTGTATCGGGGTTTTCTTGCCCCTTACGAGATGTCTCACCTAGAGGAGCGAGAATCGCCCTACGGGAGGTGCATCTCGGAATATGCGATTTCATGTTGGGGAAAGAACCTAGCTTTTAAGCTTATGAGGCAAGGGTACTTGTGACGGAACGGATTATTCTCCATTGAATAACCACCGTCAATTACTACACACACCCTAAAGCCCATAATTAACCAATGGACTCTGAAAATCCGCGAGTTTCCCTCAAACTCGACGAAACCGAAATACAAGTTTAAATGCTGACAAGCACACATCTAATCAAAGGCTTAACTCAAAGCCTCTGACATGCCACAAAGGATCACACATTGGCCATATCATCCATGGCTCCAATACAAGTACTCCATCTACTATCTTTGGATCTGAGAGATGCCATCTAAATGAAACCAAACTCAAAACATATATATACGGACACGGAAGCATAACTAAATCATCATACATCTGGAAGCATAATAAAACCATAAAACAACAATAATGAGCCACGCTCATCCCCGAGTGCATCACGGTCCGATCCAACTCTATGTCCAAATCTTGATCACTCGCCCGTCCGGTAATCACATCAAGCAAGCCTCTCTCCTTGCTCTATCTATTCATGCCTAAGTGTTCTCATCGAAAAAGAGGGGAAAGAGTGAGCCAACAACTCAGCAAGCGTAATCATAAACACCCCTCCAAGACATGAACAAGGATCAAACGGGAGGGAATACATACTCTCAAAATCAAGGGACAAGAGGGGGAATAGGAGCAACTGGAATCACTTGATTCCTACCATTCTCACGATTACATTGGCGATCAAGAATCACTTGATTCTCACGATTACATCTTGAATCACTTTGGTTTCACCACAGGTTCTTGCGGTTCATATCTTGAGTCAGGATTCATGGGTTCTCATTCAGAGATTCATCTGTTGTTCATCAATTGGGTATTATTCATTTTCATTATTACATCGTCTTTGCGGACCCTGCTAGTAGATCGTACTAACCAACGATGCGAGAGAACGAGGCGGGGAATGTGTTCGCTACACATTCTAAAGCCACGGCTACTACTTTTCGGTCGGTAGCACACGACCCTCGGTTGCATCCATGCAGGATCATCTCGACGACTACATCTCAATATGTAAGCGTCGACACACCCCACACCCGGGTCAGGGGCGATCTCGTTCTTCCACGGTAGTTTTAGTAAGCGTGGGACATCACCCGCTCACACGGAGGAATACGTGGCCAGTATCCCTCGGGTTCCCACCACGATGGACATGGTACACTAAAGAATACTACCCATATGACTCGGGGTCCTAGTTTGTGGTTAGGTTCGAGCACTTGGAGAGGAAATCCACATTTGCCATACACATCGAATCTCGGAAATCTCATTCCCATCACAATCATCTCCAACAAAGGAGATTACATCATCAAACACGTCTCCATCCAGGAGATCATATCATCTCAAGCCGCAATGAGGACTCCTTCCGATCACGTCACGGTTCTCGATAACCAATGGGACTCGATTCCCTTAATCACAATCGGTGGGACTCAATTCCCTTAATCACAACGAGTCATCACAAGTTCAATTCCACTTCCTACGGGGATGGTTTCCCTTAATCACGACAATCAATCCCAAATTCTCAAGAGAGACTAGATTTCATACCTCGAGGCGATCACATATCATTTTGGAACCTCAGGAACTCATTCTTTTGCCCCCAGCACACGGACTCACGTTCGGGGTTTATATTTACGTTTAATCATTTAAACGTTACTTTCATTACAATTATGATCGCATATCACTTTGCATTTCTCATTTCATTTTGGGTGAACATTATCGGATTACTCTTTTGAACACCGGGGCCAAGCCCGATACTTGAAATCGGACGTCCGGTGGAATACATCTTGTACACATGATTACACATTTGGGTTCGATTTACTTGTCACGAGGGTGGAAGTACACAACTTCCCATTTACTTCGGGTTATCCACAACGGGAAACTATCAAGGCTCCGGATGCCACGGCGGGTCTAATCTTACGAGATTGGCATCCGGTCGATATATACATACAATTGGGGTTCGGGGATTCGTATTCTAGGGTCATTTCATCATTTCACGAAGGAGAAACATGCATTTTCCACCTTCGGTCTCGGTGCTTGATACTTGAGCGCCCCTTTAGAGGGCCGGACCTTGTAATCAGGTCCAAACGTGCGAGATCGGACCATGTGGACATATATACATCATTGGGACGTGGGCATTCCAATTTTGAGGTCAATTTCATGATACGAGGCCGGGAAACGGGAAACCCCAAAATCCCGTAGGTTAGGGTTCGGTAAAACCCACGAGGCGAATCGGACCACGAATCGGACAACTAACTACATTTTCATGGACCTCAAGGCATGGGTTTTCAATGTCCTAACATTTCTCGTGGGTATCGACACAAAATACCCAAACGAAAATACACAAAACATCGAAAGAGAACGAGAAGTGGGTATGAGAACACTTGCCTCGACGCGTGCTTTCACCTTTTATACAGCTTTCGGACGGAATCGGACTCCCGAGCTCGATCTCCTTCCTTCTCTCTCTAGTTGCGCCCCTCTCTCTCTCCTCAAAACCCTCAGCCGATCGAAAATGAGGAGAACAAATCGCGCGGCCCGTTTTTATCTTTGCGCCCGGCCCTTTCAGCGGCAGAGCCACGGCGGCCACCGCCGCGCCGTTCGAGCATTTGAGCGGCCGGGTTCTGTCTTCTTCGCTCGAGCCTCGGCTCAGCGCCCCAGCGGAAGCTTCTTTGGTGGTCCAGCCGGCCGGACCCGAATAATTTCCCGATTTGGATACCAAACCTTAATCCTCCCAAAGGATTAGTATTGATCATTAACATACTAATCACCTCTTAATAACCGGGTTCACAAATCCGGAACCTCACAGTACTACTGGCCAATAATGAAGTATGACGGCAGAGCATCATATGTAGGTTTGGGATACCAGAGTGCATCGTAACTGACAACGGGACGTAGTTCACCGTAAAGCGATTCACTAAGTACTGCGCAAGCCTGAGGCGTATTTTAGTGCATACGTCAGTGGCATACTCACAAGCCAATGGGCAGGTAGAAGTGACAAACCGCATGATTCTACATGGGCTGAAGACCAAGCTGGAGTCTTCCGAGGGCTCGTGGGTGCTAGAACTGCCCTCGGTCCTCTGGTCATACAGAACAACGCCCAGAGAGAGCACAAGAGAAACCCCTTTCAGTCTTTGCTACGGAGTCGAAGCTGTCATCCCAATAGAAGTGTGCCTCACAAGCCCCCGGGTTGGGTGCTTCAGCAAGAACGGATAAAAGGCTCGAGAAAGCCTCGAAGCCCTCGAAGAAGTTCGCGACCAAGCGAGGCTTAGGATAGCGGCCTACCAGCAACGGGTGGCCCGCTATTACAACAAGAAAGTGAAGGCGCGACAATTTGAGGTTGGGGATCTCGTACTAAGAAGCGTGGAGGTCACGGGAAAAATCGCCGGCAGAAACAAGCTCTCACCAAATTAGGAAGGATCGTTTTTGGTCTCGGCTATCCTTCGAGGAGGAGCTTATAAGCTACGCACCCAAGAGGGCAAGCTGGTACCCCGGACTTGGAACGCCGCTCACCTAAGGAAATACTACCGGTGAAAGGCGGATTATCCCCAACAACCAAAAACTCGGCTGTGACCGAGCGGCCCAAGAGGTCGGACCCTAGAGGTCATACCAAAAACTCGGCTGTGACCGAGCGGCCCAAGAGGTCAAACCCTAAAGGTCATACCAAAAACTCAGCTGTGACCGAGCGGCCCTAGAGGTCGGACCCTAGAGGTCATCCCCAAAACTCGGAATCATCAGAGCGGCCCAAGAGGTCGGAAACGAAACTCGGATTCATCCGAGCGGCCCAGGAGGTCGTAAACGGCACTCAGATTTATCCGAGTAAAAAAAAATAATAGAGAAAGAGAGGCACTTGTGATAAACTCAAGAATCTCCTTTTTATTCATATATCCGATACAACAATGGAAAAGGAAAAACAAAAGTTAGCCCTCGCCAGGACCTTGAGGTGGAACGGCTCCGGATCGCACTTCTAAAGATGAAGAGTCCTCTCCATGACTTGAAGTTCCCGGCTGGTCTAACGAGCGAAGGCCGGCTGAGGAGCTTGGGCCCGAGGACCCAGGAAATGGCCTGCCTTTGAGACCATACACATCCTCAGGGCACGCGGCGTTCGAGTTGCGCAGATCGAACACAGCAGCAGGAAACCGTGGGAACAGGACCCGCATCAGTCGGCGGCATAGATGAATGACATCCCAGAACTTAGCCTCCAGTAGGGGGGCTATGTCAGCAACCTTCACCGAGGTCCTTAACGTCTCCTCCAGCTGAAGGTTTCGTTCCTGCAGGAAGCCATATCGAACCTCTAAGAGCCTCAGAGCTTCCTCGGATGAAGCGAGCGTCACGCGAAGCCGCTGGTTCTCTTCCTGGGCGGCCCTTGAAGACTCCGCCTCCAAACGAGACCGAGCGATTTCGCCCACCAGTTGGCTAAGGCCACTGATCAGATCCTGGAGTTGTAAAGGGAACCAAAGCCACTTAGAAGCAGTCAACAGAAAGTGAGGCAAATGGGAAGGTAGCAAAGTACCTGAGAAACCACAGGATCCTGAGTAGGGGCAGTCTCCCTTGAGGTTTCGGGCGCGAGCGGGTACTCCGCGGGCACCGCAGAAACATCAAGAGCGGCCTCGGAGGAAGGACCTTCAGGAATGGGGGGCTCCGATACCTCCGGGACGTCAGTGACGACCGGGATCTCCAAGTCCGCGGCCACAGCCTCATCGCAGCTAAGAATGTCAAAAATATCCTCAGCAGTAACAGCGGCGACAGCCTCCATCCCATGAGGCTCTACGACCTCGTCAAGGGTTGCCTACCCCGAGGCATCAAAGGCTGTAGGGTCGTCAGGAACAAGACCCGCAGAGACGGCTGAGACCTCAGGATGGGCCTCAATACCAGAGGAAGGTGCTGCTACGACCTCGGACTCCACAGAAGGACCAAAAGCCAACCTCATGGCCTTCCTAACCATGGGGGCGATAACGGAGTCATCATCCGGTGGAGACTCGCCAGCAACGCTCGAAGGATCCTCTGGGACCTCAATCCGTGGGCTCTTTGGAGGCCTCTCGGATGGCTCCCGGATAACAAGAGAACCCTCTCTTGTCCTTAGCTTCTTCTTATTTTTTTTTCTTCGAAGCCGCAATGGCAGAATCTCCAGACAGCGCCACCCATTTGGCTTCAGCAAGCTTTTCAGGGGATAACCAGATGTTCTTCTTCCCCATGTTAAAGCTGCCAAGGTCCGCCATCACCAAGTCCGTAATCTCCTTGGCGGCTCCTCTTTCATCGTCAGTAATGTCGGAGCCATATTTGCTCGCGACATTTCCCCAAACGGATGAAAGCTGCAAGTCCTCAACAGCCTTAAGAAAGAAGAACATGTCCTTCCACCTTTTGGTGGAATCCGAGTTCCCACCGCTCATCTCAGCAAACTCAGGGCGAGGGGTCATGGCGATCCAGTCAAGGTTGTGAGAGAAGCGAAACATGATCTTCACCATGACCGCCTCGAGAACTTTGCTATGGCAGCGTGCGAATACGCACAAGAAAACCAAATACCTGATGGCGTTGGGCTGGAGCCTCACGAACGGAACGGCCAACTCCTTCATCAAACGGTGGAGCTCCGTGGGAACAGGGAAACGAAGCCCACCTTTGAGGTGAACTTCGTAAACAGCAATGTATTCGCTCGGAGGACTGCATGCCCTCTCTGCGGCTCCTGGAACCACCATCAAATCAGACTCCGGAATGCCATATTTCACTCTGATCTGCTCGAGATCTTGAGAAGAAAGGGAAGAGGCAATGTCATTAACGCCAGGAGCCATGGCAATAAGAAACGAAAGCGAAGCGACATGAAGAATTTCAGAGAACGTCAAGGGAAGAGAGAATAGAAACAGGAGGAATGAATGAAGACGCGATGAAGAATTTAAAGGAATTTTCAAACAAGTGAAAATGCGCCCTTATTATGGCCATCCCACGTGTCAGCTCCCCATACGCAATAGGCGGGCGTAGGCCTTGGGGCTTCCCGAAGCGACGTCATGTCAATCGCACATCACATTTAATGCTCCACGGGGAGCGAAACGGCGGCGAAAGACAGGTCTCGGAGTTGTGAAAAGGTCTCGGGCATTCTTCGCGTCAACAAAAGGTAAAGGTCACGGACTATCATGATAGGAAGATGTTCACAAGGCATGTCAAACGGCTGAGCCCTCGAACCGTTTGACATGGGGGACTCGTGATGGGTCCTGGAACCTAAGGCCCAAAATTACAATCACAGGCTCAAAGGATCGCAGGAGAAGGCTGGCCCAAAATGCCCACGAGCCAAATCAGGCCCAAGTGACTAACCCGTTTCCGAGCGCCTGGAGAATCAAGTTAAGCGACGAAGACACTGGCCATACGAGAGGACGCTGTGATCCATTGAAGGACGAGGACCGCCAGAAAGGCCAAAATAGTCAGGACACCAGCTCAGACGACTTGCACGGCATATGCTGCCACGAGCGACCAACAGCTTCTGACGTGCCGTACCTGCAGGCCATGCACCCCTGAGCGCCATATTTGCAGACTGTGACAGGTGTCCCTGTCACAACCGTACCTACAGTAGTGGCGATGGTGGCAGGTAGCCCTGACACGCTAGCGCCACGTGTCGCCTCCCTTACGGCATCACGTTCCTTATAAATACCCCATTTCAGCCACAAAAAGAAGGATCCTGATTCTGAATCCATCTGTTGATGCTCGAGCGAGAATTCTAAAAAGAAAAACTAAGGCAAAGAGGAAAGAGAGAGAGAAATCATTTTCCTTATATTAATACTGCGAAAGCGAGCTTTCGGGCATTTCTTGTATCTTTTCACCATAATAGTGAGATTTTCGAACCGTCAATCCCCCTTAGTGGTTTTATCCTCATCGATTAAGGGATTTTTCACGTAAACCAACGTGTTCTCCCACTGTCCCCGTACTTCTCTTTCTCTGTTCGAAATCTATTAACTTTGTATTGCCCGTTTTTGTCCATCCACACGCCTAAAAGGCCGCTCGCGCTTTGATTGACGTACGGCTAGATTTACCGAACGCAACAGATTTGAATATATTTTACGTGTATTATATATCCATATATTTCTCTATTTTGCACCATCAATGGTCCTCCGGGGCAAGTGTCCATATTCTATTCTCCCCAAACGCTCAATTCCTTGAGCACCGAAATGTTTGTCGATGTCTCATCAATTCCTGGGCAAAAAACCTAGCTAAAAAGTGAAGCAATGCACTAGAATCGACGTATTGAGTGCGTGCTGTGTCGGCCGATTAACGAACGGGAGTGAAAGTCAAGGAGGCACACTCCGTGAAAGAAAAGAAGGAAGGAAGACGGAGGTGTCCGAGAGAGAGGGCAGGATCGCGAGGGGCGCAATTCCCCATGACTGGAGCTCCCGTTCACTATATTATTAAGTAAAAATTCAACCATTTATATTTTTTATTTTTAAAAAGTTAAAAAATATTATATTTTTAAGAAATTTTTTTATAATATAAATAGTATAATATTTTAATATTTTATTTAAAAAATTTTTAAAAATAACTTATTTCATTATTTTTATAACTATATATAATAAAAACTATTAAACCTTTAAAGATTCAATAGATAAAAAGGACGTTAACCTTGTGGGATTGAGCCCCTACTTTTTCTCCTAAGTTGGTTTTTATTATTGGATTATTAATATTTTGACGGTTTTTAATAATTGGATAAAACTAATGTTAAATAAATATTTAATTTTTTAAGTATTAAATTATTAAAAAATAATATTATAAAAATTAATTAAAAATTAATTGATACGTCAGTCTTGGCTGGCCCAAGGAAGGAAGAACGACCCAAATCTATAATGACCCAATTACGCCTGAACGGTCAACGCCAACCATTGACCAAATAAAAGGCCAATCAGCCAGTAGAAGCCCCAAAGTAAGATGGACAACATGGTCCCAAGACGGTCAACGCTTACGTTGACCGAAATCCTGACTAGTTAACTGGTTGAGGACCAAGCTTCAAGTGGGCCAAGCCCATTTTGGCTCACATGGTCTTCTCTCCTGATTTCGCGCTCTCTATAGAAGACAATATCTATTGTAACGGTTATCAGCAAATTCAATGCACATCCTTAAATGAAGGCATCGTAATCCTTTTCTTGTATGCTCAAAATCCTAGCGGTCATAGAACACAGAAGAAAAGCAATCAGTCCAGCGACCGTTACTGCCATGAGGGCTCCACACCTGAAAAGGCAGCGATTACAATAGAGTACAGGAATTAAACCTTTCTGCACAAGAAAGGCATCGCAACACAACGGCTATAAAAGCCCATAGAGTTCTCACTTTAAGACATGTTCTCATTTGCCCACAAAAAGCTATCTACTGAAAAGCTCATACGCTTTCAGAATACAAACGCTCTTTCTCTCTTTACCGCTATGTTCCTAGCCAATGCAGTGTTTACCTCACGAGCCACTAAAGCCTCTCTCAACGAGAACATTCTTCCATCACAAACATTCTCTACATTCTCCGTGCATTATTGACTTTCACCTTCTTAATTCAAAGGTAGTTTACTACCTGAACGTCGGAGTATTTTCGGAGGGATAACCTCCTACCGTCACTTGACCTCTTGTTCGTAGTTGTGGTGTGTCGGATCCAGACTCAGTGAATGGAATCGGACTCAGACGATCAACTTGACTCGAATCTGTTCAAAACTTGAATTCAAGATGTATCATTGGTTCCATCGGAAAAAAACTTACAAAAAGTCTACCACTTCTCACAACAACTTCCCTATTCTCTCCCATAATCAATTTCATCCATCAAAATGGTGAACACCGGAGTTCAAGCTAGCTGTTCCGCTAGAGACGCGACCATACCCGACCGAAACCACTCTATTGGTAACCTAATCAACGGGGTAGTCAATGGAATACCAACTCAATTTTTTCAAAACTTGGCGAAACAGATGTGTAATATCCCAGATTTTCATTGGGATTAATTTAACATTAATTTTGTTTTTTGGACAATTTGGGATTGGCAAAAATTTATTAAATATTATAAACTTTGGAATAATATTTGGATAAGTCGGGTTGGCGTCTGAGGTGCATCGTGCTATTGTCCAAATATTGGTTGAAATTTTAGAATAAAATAAAATTTAAAATAAATAAATATATACATTATAATAATATAATAATATAATATATAAATAGAAAAAAAAAGAAAAAGGAAAAAAAAAGATAAGGATGAGATCGGGGAGAGAGAGCGAGGGAGAAGAGGAGAGAGAGAGTAAGGATTTTGGGAGAAGAAGAGGAAGAGAAGAGGGAGCGCCGGCGTGTGAGCGGTCACCGCCACTATTGCCACTGGAGGAATTGGCGCTGGAGATGGAAGTCTGGCGACGCCACACTCAAGCTGTGTGCCGTGGTGTGTTGGGGAGGAGGAGATCGATTGAGCCGCTGCCATTGCCATCGTAGCCAAATGCTACCGTGCTGTCGTTGGGTGCTGTCGCTATGCTCACTGCCGTCACCATGCCTGAGCTGCTATCGGTGAAGAGAGAGGCAGAACGGGACGTGAGGCAAAGGAGGAGAACGAGGAGAGAGAAAATGGGGAGGCATGGGCAGCGCGTGAGGCAGAGAGAGAAAGTGTCGATTCGAGCACTTTGGGGCATCTTTTCTTCAGATCGGTAAAGTATGAGGTCAATACAAGTATCTGTAAATCCTCTCTTTTGTCTGATTTAATATCTAAAATATTTTAGACACTATTTAAAATTTTTACTAACATACATGTAATTTTATCCGTCCGATCTATTTAATCTGGACATACATGTATAGTTTATTGGCTAATTTAGATTTTTTTGATATGAATTTTATGATTTTGGAGATTTCCTATTTTTCTAAAAGTCCAAAAAATTTAGTGGACATTGTGTATATTTATATTAGTATGTGTAACGAAAATGTGTACGAAACTTACATAGGCCGTGTATTTTCACATGCATGTGCCGGGTTGTGGTTACTACATTTGGATTTTGATATAAAATTTTCTAGCCAGCTCCCTACGGGGAGATATTTGTTATTTAACAATTTCTTTCCGCCAGCAGGAAAGGTTTGGAGTAGTGACCCTTCCCATTTTGATAATTTGACTTGACTTTAGAATATATTCGGACATCCTTATGTATTTGACAAGTTTAAGAAATACATCCAAAATTACGGGTGGTAAAATACAGTGAATAACCTTATCTATTGGTACATAATACATGGATTTTGTCCTAAAGTTATTGGGATTATGTGTAACCCTTTCTCAAATTAATTTTTAAATAATTAGAACCCAAATTTAGTGTATAATTTATATGTCTGCATTAATTTATATTGAATTTTGATTTGGGCTTGGATTTTAGACTTTTGAGATTTGTCGATTTTGTCTTCAGTTAGGCATTGGTATGTCTCGTACAACGATTTAATTATATGTTTTGATTCGGACCTTTGGAATATCTGTCGCGGTACTATTTTGATTTTTGCACACGATATTGGATTATCCGGCTATCGGGTTCTACTCAAAAATCACAAGCTAATCGGGCCTTGGATTTGGATTTGGATTTGGACTTGGCCTTAGATCGGACTCGGATTGGACATCGGATTTTAAAATTAGTTCGGATCACCTCTATTTTAGTTATATATATATATATATATTTATATTTATATATATACGTTCCGACGATGACTTTTTTTAAAATTTGGACATTTGTTTGGATTTGCATATTTAATTTGAATACGAAACTACCATTAAATTTTAAAATTTGGATCTTTAATTTCTGTTGGATTTGTCTCATTGACGATTTAGATTTATTTCGTAATTTGACTGAATTTTTATCCCTTTAACCTTTTCTCTAATTTATTGGACTCATTTTGTCTAAAATATGATACTTGTTGGGCATTTGACTCATATTTTCTATTTTGTCCCTTCAGAGTAGAGAGTTCGGATGCATGCTAGAGTTAGGACGTGATTTGTTAACTATTCGCCGAATTTGGTGAGTTTTAATTTCAGTAGCATGGATTAATTTGGCATTTGATACAATTAGATTATGGAATTGGCCAGATATGTCAATAGTATATTTTGGAAATAGTTCAAATGCTATGTTATATTTGGTTATGATTTTTTATTGGATTGTTATATCCCTTACGATATTTATAGAGTATCTCGTATTTATTTTGTCTGGACGGTTGCCCGATGAGGTCCTATGTGTATTTTAGTTTGATTGGTTTTGTTTACTTGGATTGTCACACCCGGATTTTGAGACTTAGAATTATTTATTTAAAATTATTTAAAATTTAAAATTTTAAAAATTATAATTAATTATTTAAATTGATTTGTTTGGTTCGGATTCGTGATAAGATGAGCAATATGAATCAAATGTTTCAGATGCTTTGGGCCTGCTAAGAAAATGCAAAGTAGGGAGCTCCTCCCATAGCTGTCCCTATTGCGGCCTCCTAAGAAGAAGAAGGCATCACCGTTGTTGCCTTCTTCTACCTTGGACTATTGGGAGTTTCTCTTTTGGAAGGTGCACAGAAAAATCTCGATCGTATGGGCCTCAACCTTCCTCTTACTAGAAGGCACCTTCATCTTTTTAACCGGAGAAGGTGGTCCCCATCGTGCCTTGTTGGCCTCCATATGAGAAACCAAATGGTTTCTTCATAACTCTAGAAGGTGGCCCTCTACCAATCTTAGAAGTGATTCCACCGCAGCAGTATCGTCATCGGTGGGCATCCCAGTGTAAATATCGACCACCCTACCATAATCTCTGGCCAAGGGCCAGGTCGTATCAATATGAATATAAAAGAACCGGTTCTTTCGGTTCCTTAGGAAATCATATATAATACTGCTGATTTCAATGAATCGTATATAGCACTGCTGATTTGGAGTCTTTGTGGGGATAGGGACACCCACTCTTCGCCCTGGAAGAACTGAAATATCAGTTTGACCTCCTCCACCGGCAACAGCTTTGAATGCTAGCAGAGAAAGATACAAAGTGTACACAAGTAACGCACAGCATTGTCATGAAATCGTGCTATGGGATCTGATGGGCGGTCAAAATATTCAGCAACTTGTCAGGAACTAGGAGGCGTAACCCACTCCTCAAGTGAGCCTCATATATGGTGATGCATCCCTCAGGAGGGGAGCATATTGTGTCTCCCTCGCTGAGCATCATGAAGACGATCAACTTAGGAATGTTGTACTCAACGTATAGCTCCTTTACCTCACTGGCTTTGATCATTGAAGCAATCTGGATAACATAAGGTGCCATGGAAATGGAAGTAAAAATGTTGCAGAACACTTAGAAAATTTTGGAAATGAAAGCGTGAGAAGTTTGAAACGAAACGGCTGGAATACTTAAAGGAGTGTGAACGCCGGAGAAGGAGAGTCGTCTCGTAAACATGCGCCCATCATTGCCTATCATTGTTGACACGTGTCGCTCCCTGAAAGGGTGCAATCAAATCGGATCATCTGGCACATTAATTATCGGGATCGCGAATTCACTGTATGCAGGCACGTGGTCGTTTTTTGACTGATAGTCTTGCGGCATGATGGCGCTTCGTTTCAACTCCCACAAGTTCTCCGAATTTTATCCCAAATGGTAAACGAATCCGATTGACGTTTCAACTCCCACCAATTCTCCAGATTTTGACCCAAGCGGTTGACGAATGCAGTCGATGCTTCATCCAGCAATTCTCCAGATTTTGGCCCAGGCGATCAACGAATCCGATTAACGCTTCCTCCACCAGTTCTCCGGATTCTAGCCTAGATGGTCAACGAATCTTATTAATGCTTCATCAATAGTTCTCCAGATTCTCGCCTAAACGATCAACAAATTTGATTAATACTTCCTTCACCAGTTTTCAAGATTCTGACATAGATGATCAACGAATCCGGTCAACTGTCTCCTCAGCCAACTCTCCGGATCTTGACTTTATGGGCAACACTATCAGCAGACCAAGAGTTATCACCAATTTCCTCACCAGGCCACCTCAGGTAGGTAACCTAGCCACTCGCGGCTCATCTTGAACATGCTGGAGGTCAGAATCCCAGACCACCAGTATAGGGGGCTAGTGATGGGTATGACAATAATGGGGTAGTCCAAGAAGGAGAAACGACTCAAATCTACCATGACTCATTTGCACTGGATAGCCAACGCCAACTGTTGATCGGATAAAAGGTCAATGAGTCAGTAGAAGCCTTGGAGTAGGACGGACGACTTGGTCCTAAGACGGTCAACGCTTATGTTAATCAGAATCCTGACTAGTTGACCAGATGAGGACCAGGCTTCAAGTAGGCCATGCCCAGTTTGGCCCACACGATTTTCTCTCTTGATTTCGCGCTCTCTACAAAAGACAATCTCTATTATAACGGTTATCCGTAGATTCAATGCGCATTCCTAAAGGAAGATGCCATAATCATTTTCCTGTCTACTGGAAACCCTAGCAGTTACAGAACACAGAAGGAAAGAAATCAATTCAACGACTATTACTGCTATGAGGGCTCTACGCCAAAAAAGGTAATGATCCTAATAAAGCGCAGGATCAAGTCCTTTCGCACAAGGAAGGCATCGCAGCACAACAACTATAAAAGCTTATGGAGTTCTCACTACAAGACACACTCTTAATTGCCCACAAAAACTCTCTATTGAAAAACTCACACATTTTCATAATATGAATGTTCTTTCTCTCTTTACCGATACGTTCCAAAGAACGCAGTGTTTAGACCCAACACTCCCTCACGAGTCAGCAAATTCTTTCTGAGAGTACTATTCCATCAAAAACACTATTTGCATTCTCTCGCATCCTTTACTTTCACCTTCTTAATTCAAGACTATTTATTGATTAGATCATCGAGTATTTTTGGTGGGACAACGCCCGGCCACTGACCTTTATTCGTTAGTTCACGGGTGTGCGGATCCAGACTCAATGGATAGAGTTGGACTCAAATGACCGATTTGAACTAAATTTGTTAGAAATTTAGATCCATGATATATTAAAAATAAAATTATCACCATAATTTTTAATTTTCCAAAAATGTTCAATCTAAATCATTTAATACTTGATTTAATTGCTAAAATCTGCACAATTACGTAGGGCAGCCCCCAGATGTCCGTCGGGGTGAGAGAGAAAACGTGAGGGTAGGTAGAGTGAATGGTTTCCATTAAAAAAAAATTTCTGACAAATAGAAAACGGCAATAATTATTTTATTTTTAATTTTTTTTGAAAATCAGTGACGAAAATATCTAAAGAGCTTGGTATTATATAGAATTACACATTCTTGAGTTTTCACATTGTTGCATCAGGTTTTTAGGTTGTTGTACGGATTAGGGAGATTTTCATTCCTCATCGTTGAGGTGTGCACGTGGGTCCGGTTTCGGGCCGTTAACCAGAAAACTCACATGTCTGATTGATTGAGAGATTAAAGAGGCCGTGCCGGGGGCTGTCCCACGCCGACTACGACGCTCAAATTAGAAACTTTTTGCAATAAATGGAGGAATGCATGCTTAGATGTAGAACGATAGAGCGTGAGAGGGATGTATGTGGAGGTTTGAGCTCCCATGTGTCTCGATGAGGGATGACTACCAAAGGCAGCACTTGGCAGAGGGTGGCCCAAGTGAATCCCTTGGGGGTGCGCCATGGAGGACGGTTTAAAGGTGCGCTCGCCTCCCCGAGTGAGACAGGCGTGCCCTCGAGCCTCCGCTGCACATTTGAGGCATAGCAGATGTGCCAAGACGTCTTGAAGATGTCGGGCCCTATCCACCCGGGTTGTCTTACCGTGGGATACTAAGTACGGAATTGCCCATTTGGCCCGAGGCAATCGAATAGAGGCGTCGTGGAATTTAGAACCATAGGTTGTTATTTGGGAGAGCTTCATAGTTCATCTTTGACGAACACCAGAGGCCGAGGTTTGTACTCTATCGACCGAGGACATTCCCTTTCAAGTTGATGGGGATCCATTGGGGTGTAGCGCCTTCACGCCTTGACTTGTCGAGGCTTCTTCACGCATTTTGGGAGGAACTTGCAAGCACTCATGTAGTCAAGGAGCCCCATAATCGGTTTGGTGTGAGCATCTGGCGACACCATAGAGCCCTAGTGCCTCATCTCGGCAAGAAACGAGGGTGGAGGACGTAGGTGCCACTGGAGGGTGGTCTCAGTGTTGTTGAAGCTCGAGGGTCATTAATAGGGGCTCTGCCAGTTTCATTAATGGCGTGGTTTGGACACTGATGTCTCAGGAGAGCACGAGAACCTTGGGATTCTCGAGCGAAGGGTGGGTGATTTCTCTTGATTAGGAGCCCTAAGCTCCGTTTTAGAACCTTGTGTCTTTGTCTTGCCATAAACGGGCGGTGGAGTGGCAGATTCAGGGGATGTTATGCCTGTGTTTGGTGAGGGATTCTGGTGCCATTGTGCGGGCTTCAATCCGGCCCGGATGCAAAATGGGAGCCACACGGGAACTTGAGCGGGCTTTGAGCTGTCTCCCCATTTGAGACAGAGTGCTATGGTGCCGTTCTTGGGAAGCCTTGATGAAGGCTCACGGACGCCATTTTGGGAGGCCTGTGATGCTTAGCTTCTCAAGGTGGGCAGATGGACCAGCCATGGTCCCTAAAGTTGCCTTTTAGGGATTTCGCTCCCCTGTTCAAAGAATTGTTTTTCTCTCCCTTTTGCCGTCTATTCTTCCCTTTTTATCGAGGGATGGGATAAAAATTTTCCGCCAAGGAAAATTTCTCCCTCCAAGATGAAAATATTTCCCACCAAGATGAAATTTCTTCAACACGCTTTTGGCTTTGGGTCGGCCCGTAAAATCGGACCCATCACACAAACCCATCACACATATTTGTGTGATGGTGTCGTATATTTAGATTCTAATTATAGAGATTTTTGAACTAAATTTTTGGATATTTTAATTTAGATTATATTTTTATAAACCAAATAAAATATTTAGATATTTATTACTAACTATTTGATTTATTGTCTGAATAAATTAATAAAAATTTGGCTAATTTTTAAAATATTATCCACTCTACGTGTAGACGCGGTTGCTTTGATTTCTATCCCCATTCCATATGAATTTATCTTTCGAAATGTGCTTCAAGTAAAGAAGAATATATTTTTAATTATTAAAGAGATCATATTGTTAAGACTCTAATATATTTATGTAATAATAATAAAGACATTCAAATAATAATTACCTAAAAATTATTAAAACCTAAATAATTTAAAGTCGAGTTAGATATTTCAATACCAACCAACAATTAACTTAGTGGACATAGGAGTTTATCAAACTAACCCCGTGTACCTATTCAATCTAAAATATCTGAGAAAAAGTTCAATGAATTTTCCCTTTGATTCATTTCAAGCCTCGAAAGAAATCGGTTACTGAAATCTCAACCGTATTTAGAAATCTCTGGGCCACGGGCCCACAGCGCTTCCACTGCGCTACTCTAATTAATCCCCAAATCATCAAATTACGCCACGATCAAAACTCTAATCATGACGATCACCCAAAGAGTGGACAGAACTTTCAATCCTTGTAATTCTCAAAATTCTGGTCATTTGGTAACCTCAAGATCCCGTCGGCATATCAACGAGCCAACTGACCCGATAAGAATGCGACATTCTAACACCCCGTCATTTGGACTTCCTAGCGGTTCGTCCTTCACATCCACCATGAAGCTTCAAAGACATACAAGGCCCAAGACACGCAGCATCAATTTCCAACATTGATGCCTGCCCTCCCAAGGAAGACATTGAGGTTCGCTTCCTCAACCTTTAAACAAATCTGACCACATGCAAGGCCATATGATCATCTTCCTATCTCCGAGGACAATACTCCTGAGTTTTCAAAAGAAAAACCTTAATGGCCAATTTCCGACATACACGTGGGGGTAACACTAATCTGGACTCCTCCCCCACTTATCTCAAGGGTATTACATTCCACAAGAACTTATCGGACCCATTAGGGGTCAACCCAAATGTTACGAGCGTCAGTCGCCCCATCCGGTTAGATTCGAGATGACTGTATATTTCCACGACATAAATAGGCCTCCCCAGCCAATCATGCTTAAAATCCTAAGTCCTCAAAATCACGCAATCACAAAGCCACAAGCTTAGGAAGGCATTTTCTCAATCAAATTCGCATTCCTTTCTCACTGGAACATGTGAATTATCAGCCATCCATAAATCCTGACTCAATCCCTTGATTATCACATGGAGCAACCTCAACATGGACCCAAATATGGCCAAAAGATCATCCCATAAAACTTCATGAAACGCCAACGAATCAACAAAACCCAAACGGCGTTTCCTGGACTTTACAGTGACCATATCCTTGACCTGGATACTGTCGGGGCTACAACTCCTATTGATTCACAAAGTCTGATTATCAAACCATCAATCTCCTAGGCAACCCCATTCCAAAATTCACAAACCTGATCGGTCCATCTTATTTACCTCGAATGTTCTGGAGCACTTCACACGATGCAAAACTGATATCTCCTCAGCTCTGCATGGAATCCTCAACAATCGGCGTCAATTTTTGACATAACCTTGAATACTTGACCAACGGATACATCAACCTAATCTTCCTTTTGATGACGTCCTCGGTCCAATGATCTACAAGAAAGACGATATCAACTTCTTGATACCTCGATCAATTTAAACTCATGCTTCAAATCGCACAACCTGAATGTCGGATGTTATCTTTTACCAATCCGACCATACTAGCACTGCAGTTCGCCCACCGAACTATTATTAAAATCAGATTAAGACTTAACACTTCAACTATCTCAAGTTCATACCCAAAATCGCACAATTCAATCACAAGGCACAATAGATTTACCAACACAATTCAGATTGACCTGATAACTTACTGACCGAAATCTGTAAACGTCACGCCAAGTTTGCACCACAGGACGATTCGAGTTAACCGAACAGATCGTTTGGAGTTCTCACTACAAGACATGCTCTTAATTGCCCACAAAAACTCTCTATTGAAAAACTCACACGTTTTCAGAATATGAATGTTCTTTCTCTCTTTACCGATACGTTCCCAGCAAACGCAGTGCTTAGACCCAACACTCCTCACGAGCTGCCAAATTCTTTCTCAATGAGAGTACTATTCCATCAAAAACACTATTTGCATTCTCTGTGCATCCTTTACTTTCACCTTCTTAATTCGAAGACTATTTATTGATTAGATCATCGGAGTATTTTTGGTGGGACAACCTTCAGCCGTCACCTGACCTTTTATTCGTAGTTCTGGTGTGCAGGATCCAGACTCAATGGATAGAGTTGGACTCAAACGATCGATTTGAACTAAATTTGTTAGAAATTTAGATCCATGATATATTAAAAATAAAATTATCACCATAATTTTTAATTTTCCAAAAATGTTCAATCTAAATCATTTAATACTTGATTTAATTGCTAAAATCTGCACAATTACGTAGGGCAGCCCCCAGATGTCCGTCGGGGTGAGAGAGAAAAAGTGAGGGTAGGTAGAGTTTCGTTGTTGGAAAACTACGCGTGAGTGAATGGTTTCCATTAAAAAAAAATTTCTGACAAATAGAAAACGGCAATATTTATTTTATTTTTAATTTTTTTTGAAAATCAGTGACGAAAATATCTAAAGAGCTTGGTATTATATAGAATTACACATTCTTGAGTTTTCACATTGTTGCATCCCGGGTTTCAGGTTGTTGTACGGATTAGGGAGCTTTCGGATTCCTCATCGTTCGGAGGTAATCACAAGTGGGTCCGGTTTCCATCGCTGTTAACCTGAAACCTACATAATACAATTGACAACTAAGAGGTCAAAGGCCGACGGGGGCTGTCCCACGCCGACACTCTGACGCTCAAATTAGAAACTTTTTGCAATAAATAGAGGAATGCATGCTTAAGATGTAAGAACGATAGGAGCGTGAGAGGGATGTATGTGGAGGTTTGAGCTCCATGGATGTGTCTGACAGAGGGATGACCTACCAGTGCACGCGCAGAGGGTGGCTTAAAGGAATCCCTCTTGGGGGTGCGCCCATGGAGGACGGTTTAAAGGTGCGCTCGCCTCCGAGTGAGACAGCGTGCCCTTGAGCCTCGCTAATATTTGGAGGCTTAGCAGATGTGCCAAGACGAGTGTGAAGATGTCGGGCCCTATCCACCCGGGTTGTACTGGTGGGATACTAAGTACGGAATTGCTCATTTGGCCCGAACGAACTGAATAGAACTGTCGTGGAATTTAGAACCATAGGTTGTTATGTGGGGAGAGCTTCATAGTTCATGCTGACGAACACCAGGGCGAGGGTTTTGTACTCTATCGACCGAGGACATTCCCTTTCAAGTTGATGGGGATCCATTGAGGTGTACGCCTTCACGCCTTGACTTGTCGAGACGCTTCCTCACGCATTTTGGGAGGAACTCTACCAAGCACTCTGGCCGCCATTGAAGGAGCCCCATTATCGGTTTGGTGTGAGCATCTAGGCGACACCATAGAGAGCCTAGTGCCTCATCTCGCAAGAAACGAGGGTGGAGGACGTAGGTGCCACGGGAGGGTGGTCTCAGTGTTCTGTTGAAAGCTCTGAGGGTCATTAATAGGGGCTCTGCCAGGCTTCATTAATGGCGTGGTTTGGACACAATGTCTAGCCGAGAGCTTCTGAGAACCTTGGGATTCTCTGGCGAAGGGCTGGGTGATTTCTCTTGATTAGGAGCCCTAAGCTCCGTTTTAGGAACCTTGTGTCTTTGTCTTGCCATAAACAGGGCGGTGGAGTGAAAGGGCAGATTCAGGGGATCGTATGCCTTGTTTGGTGAGGGATTCTGGGTGCCATTGTTGCGGGCTTCGAATCCAGCCAGATGCAAAATCTGGGAGTCGTTGACGGGAACTTCGAGCCAGGCTTTGAGCTGTCTCACCGAGGGCTGAGACAGAGTGCTATGGTGCCGTTCTTGGGAAGCCTTGATGAAGGCTCTGGACGCCATTTTTGGGAGGCTCTGTGATGCTTAGCTTCTCCGGTGGGCAGATGGACCAGCCGATGGTCCCTAAGCGTTGCCTTTTAGGGATTTCGCTCCCCTGTTCAAAGAATTGTTTTTTCTCTCCCCTTTTGCTGTCTATTCTTCCCTTTTAATCGAGGGATGGGACAAAAATTTTCCGCCAAGATGAGTTCTAATTTCCCGCCAAGGAAAATTTCTCCCTCCAAGATGAAAATATTTCCCACCAAGATGAAATTTCTTCAACACGCTTTTGGCTTTGGGTCGGCCCGTAAAATCGGACCCATCACACATATTTGTGTGATGGTGTCGTATATTTAGATTCTAATTATAGAGATTTTTGAACTAAATTTTTGGATATTTTAATTTAGATTCTATATTTTTATAAACCAAATAAAATATTTAGATATTTATTACTAACTATTTGATTTATTGTCTGACAATTAAATTAATAAAAATTTGGCTAATTTTTAAAATATTATCCACTCTACGTGTAGACGCGGGTTGCTTTGATTTCTAGCCCCATTCCATATGAATTTATCTTTCGAAATGTGCTTCAAGTAAAGAAGAATATATTTTTAATTATTAAAAAGAGATCATATTGTTAAGACTCTAATATATTTATGTAATAATAATAAAGACATTCAAATAATAATTACCTAAAAATTATTAAAACCTAAATAATTTAAAGTCGAGTTAGATATTTCAATACCAACCAACAATTATGTAGTGGACATAGGAGTTTATCAAACTAACCCCGTGTACCTATTCAATCTAAAATATCTATGAGAAAAAGTACTTGACTAAATAACTAATATATCATAAAATAAAAATATATAAATCATTCATTTCATACAAGATTTCAAAATAATAATTATAGATATCTCAAAGTATAAAACAAATCCAATACAATTATCCCATATAATTTTTAAAATACAAATACAAATAGACAAAATTTTTTTATCAACCTTCCATTTATATCTAACAAGTATTTATGATCCGCTAATTTTAAAAAGTTAAAAAATATTATAAATTATAAGTCTAATATTATATATATATATATGTACACACACATATATATGTTAACAAAAAACATAAAAGGGAAAAAATTATAAAGCACATGTGAAGTTCAATATGATAATTTTTTTATTAAACACATTCCACATCATATTTTCATATGAACAATTTATTAAATATACAAATATCAAATCATGCAAACTATATAAAATCATCCAAAGTCTAAATTCTGTGATGCATCCATAAAAGTCAGAAATTTAAAATTATGCAAATTTAAAAATTGTATCAACTCTTACAAAGCCCAAAAATATCAAAATATTTCAAAACATAAAATATGATACATATCAAATCTTGAGAGTCAAAGACCATTGACTTATGCACCGACTCATGAAAATGATAAATTTAAAGAACAGATTATTCATGTTTTTAATAATCTTAGAAGTACACATTAATATTAAAGATTTATTGGTGAACTATTTACATATTTTTTTTATAGATAAGATCAAATGCTCACTTTTTTTAACTCATTGATGTGGTATATTCGTCAAATATGCCTATTATATTAGGATATTTTTGAATATATATCATCAATTGTTACACTGGTTTTTAAACAAAACAAATTGAGAATTTTATAACAAATATATAAAATTTTTTTACTATTTTAAAAAAGTATTAACTCATATCAGATAATAAAATATAGTCCTTAACAAATGCTTGCATAGAATGTTATATGTAAAGTCAAATGTAAAATCTTTTTTAAATTTTTTTTACAATATTTTTATATATAAATATAATTCTTTAAAATATTTACTTTGTTCTGTAAAAAATAAATAAAACTTTTAAATATTTGATAAAATTAAATAAAATTTTAAAATATTTTGCATAAAATACAGGCATACATAATATTTGAAATGTAGGTTTAAACGGTGATATGCATGTATAATAAAAAAATAATAATAAATAAAGTGAATGATTTTAAAAATAGACTAAAGAATAGGTTTAAATATTTTTACTTTTAACACCAAATTTAAAAAATTTAATTTGAAAAAGTTTTAAAATCTTATTTTCTCTCCCTTTCTTCCTCTTTTCCCATTATGTCTCTCTCTTTTCCCTCTTTTTAAAGTAAAATGACTAAAATTTTGGCAAAAGGTCCTTATATATTAAATTGGCAAAAGGAAAACAATCAAACATGCATCAAGCACTACTCACATGTACAGGCACTTGCAAAAATCTCATCAGGCACACCTTAGTTATACGTCAGTACGTCAATATTCTGTTTCAACCACGTATGAGCACTTTATCTAGCGTAATAAAGTAACACACATTCTGTCTGAATTATATATAAGTACCCTATAGACGCCCCTTAGGCACACAACTTTTACCTCAAGCACACATAAAGCGTAGAGATATGCGCTATTTAGATGTTAGCCTAATTTCTTTCAATTTTAATTTTTCTTCAAAAATTTTACTATACAACTATTTTCTATATTAATGCAATGTATACAGATAATGATGACATAATCATGTTAGAAAAATCTAATGTTACGCCTGTATTACTCAATGAATTGCATATTATTGTTTGTGTTAGGCCTATTTTATTTACTTAATTTTGTGATAAAATTTGGTATTAATTGAGTAATATTTAATTTTTTTTATTTATCTATTGTGCTCATTTGTGACTTTAACAAGCTATTCAATAATGAAATAGATCGGGTGCATAAAAGACACATTTACGCATTTGGAATTGTGGCTCTATGGATAAAGGACACCTAAAAGGTGCTCATATGCAGTTTTTAATAGCTCACACATAAATGACGCGCATATATGCATTTACTAATAGTTCCACGCATAAGGGCCATATTTGCATAGATTACAAAGGCTCTATGTACAAATCGTATGAATAACGCTCATGCACGATAGTGTTGGAGCCATTAATTCAACACCAATACAGATTGTAATTAGTTTTACATTTTAAAGCTAATTTTTATCCATTCTTATAAATATACTCTTTATTCATCCTCATAACTATCACCTTAGTAAATATTGAAGTAAAGGTGAGTTAGAGAAGCATGGATAAAAAGGAGAAAACCTCCTTCATTGTTGATGATCCAAGGATCTTGGTTTTTTCATCCCAAAATTCTTTTATGATCGTTAAATATTTGTTTTAACTCGTGAGCCATTAGAATTCTACAGGTAACTTTAAAATTTAAGTTTCAAAAGTGTTGCATGTTTATGATATATTGAAGTAAAGTCACAAGAATATCAAAAAGGCGTATAGTTTCATTTCTAAGGAATAAATTCGATAAGTTTTTTTTGATAAAATTTTTTGTTAGAAATAAATTGATAAGGGTAACACGTTTGTACCATTAGTCTAGAAGTGGACTTCTTTTATAGTGAATTTATTTTGACTAGTTTGAGAAATTAGAAGGTTTTATTTAAACTTTATTTAATTCTTAATATTTTTCTTTGTTAATATATCATGCATTAATTTATTTTCTATACTTTGTTTATATTTGATATGTGTGGTGACAAATGATTAGGATCAATGACTTGGCTTTATAATTTCTAAAAAACAGGTGTCTTTTGTGAGCCTTAGATATTTGTTTAATTTATAATTGTATACTATAAGAAATCTAAACTATAATCATTTATGATTATCTAATTTTTTTAATTTAAAATTTTACCTAAATAAGTTAAACCATCTGTTAAGGCAAGCATCTAAAACTATCAATGTCACGAATCGGAACTAATCAGATCAATTTAAAGTAATTAATTATAATTTTTAAAATTTTAAATTTTAAATAAAATTTAAACAAATAATTCTAAATTTTAAAAAATTTGGGTTGGACAATCCAAATAAATAGAATCCAACAAACTAAAATTCACACAGGATTTCATCAGACAACTGTTCGGACAAAATAAATGCGACATACTCTATAAATATCGTAAGGAAGGTAACAATCCAGTCAAAAATCATAACCAAATATAGTATAACATCTGAACTATTTCCAAAATACACTATGGATAAATATCCGACCAATATCATATTTTAATTGTATCAAATATCAAATTTAAATCATAATAAACTAAGTTCATCAAATCGGACGAATAGCTGAATGTCACATCCTAATTCCTGTAAAGCCTTCGAGCTTTCTACTTTGAAGAGATAAAATAGAAAATGTGTATCAAATGTCCAACAAATATCATATTTTAGACAAAATGAGTCTAATAAATTAGAAAAAAAGTCAAATGGATGAAAATTCAATCAAATTATGAAATAAATCCAAATCGCCGATAAGATAAATTCAACATAAATCCAAGATCCAAGTTTCAAAATCCAATGGTAATCTCGTACTCAAATCAAATATCCAAATATAAATAAATGCCTAAATTTTAAAAATAGTTCTCGTCGGGATGTATGTATATATTACAAAAATAAAGATGATTCGGACTAATTCTAAAGTCGATGTCGATCCGCGTCCAATTCCAAGTTCCAGTCCAAGTCCAATTCCAAGGCCTGATCACGTTGGAATTTAGGGTAGAATCCGATAGCCGAATGATCTAATAACGTGTACAAAAGTCGAAGCAGCCTCACAATAAATATGCCAAAGGTTTAGATCAAAACATATAACCAAAATTGTTGTATAAGACATACCAAGGCACAACTGAGGAAAAAATCGATAAATTTTAAATCCAAATCCAAAATTCAAATCCAACTCAAAGTCCAATACAAACAAATACAGAGATACAAATCATATATTAAAATTGAGTTTCGATTATTTAAAGACTAGTATGAGGAAGGGTTACACATAATCTTGGTAACCTTACACAAAATCAAATATAAATTGGGACAATATGTATGGCCACCCATATACTCTGTACTAATGGATAAGATTGCTCACTATTATTTATCACCCGTGGTTTTGGGTGTAATTTTTAAACTTGTCAGATATTTAAAGACGTCCAAATATATTCTAAAGTCAAATCAAATTATCCAAATGGGAAGGGTCACTACTCCAATCTTTTCTTATTGGCGGAAAGGAATTTCCAAATAATAAATATCTCCACGTTGAGAGCTGGCCAAAAAAATTAATAATTTAAATTTAAATGTAGTGAATACAACCCGACATATGTATGTAACTGCACGGCCTATGTAAGGTTTCACGTTCATTTTTAAACAAATATACTGATATAAAAATATACAGTACTTTATAAATTATTCAAACTTTTAGAAAAATATTAAATCCTCTAAAAATCATAAAACCCAATCCATGAACCCCTAAATTATTTAATGAACTACACATGTATATCCAGATAAACAAATTAGGTGTATAAAAACATATGCATGTCAGTAAAATTATAAACAGTGTTCAAAGCATATCAGTTATTAAACCAGACCAAAGAGGTAGTTTACAGATACTTACTTTGACCTCATACTTTGTAAATTTGAAGAAAGGATGTCTCGAAACACCCGAATAGGGTGTTTCTCTCTACAAGTGCCTATTGCCTGCGGTTGCCCCTTTCTCTCTCATCTGCACAGCTTCTCGTGCTCAACACCGCCGGCTGACCTTCCGTTCCATCGACCTGCCACAGCTAGCCTTCACGGCATCATCTCATCGGCGACGATGCTGTTAATCTGCCGTCTCTCTCCTGCCATGTGCGCTGCCGTGCCTCTGCCCGCGTTCTCCTTCTCTCTCTACGCAGCTTCTACCTCACGGAGCTCACCCACAGCCGCCGCCGGTCACTGGCATGCCACCACCGGCCCGCCGTAGACCACCACTGCGTCGTCATTGCACGCCAACGCCGTCAACACTGCCGACAACCACCGTCGCCCACCTCACAGCCTCTCCTCACGAATCACCGCCACCGACCAAACTTCCAGCCACCGATAACCACCGTTATAGCGCCGTCCTCACCGCACGACACTGTCGCCGACCGCCTCTCCTTCCTCCTCGTGCGGTCTCTCTCTCTTCTTCCTCCTTCTCTGTCCCCGAAACCCTCGTTCTTATCTTTTTATCTTTTTTTTCCCCTATATTATTATTATTATTATTATTATATTTTTACTTTCTTTTATTTTAAAATCTAATCCGATATTCGGGCGATAGTACGAATGCACCTTGGGTATTGGCTCGATTAATCAAAATATCCTTAAAATTTTATAATATTTAATTAATTTTATAATGTCTAAATTACTCAAAATCACAATTAATATTAAATTAATTTGAATAAAAATTTGGGATATTACAATCAACATTTGCGTTGATTAGTTTGAATAGTTTATACGATTTATAATATTAAATTTATTAGTTTAAAAATTATTTATTTAATATAATATATAACATAAAAATATAATATTAACATAATAATAATATTTCAAACAAATTTTAAATAAATATAATAAAATTAGTAAAAATATAACAAAAAAATGTAAAATAATATTTAAATAAAAAATTATTTATCAATTAAAAAATACTCTAATGTCATATTGAAACTCGGTCCATAATGCTCTGAAGAAAAAAAAGGGTACAGAAGATATTACTCAATCAAAAAATAATAATAAATTAATAAAATATAATATTAAAAAATATTATATGATATAATTTTTTAAAATTACTCAACATCAAATAAAACTTCTTTAGCATTATGAAAACTTACTTAAAATATGGATAATGTCTATAACAAATAAAGAAATTTAATAATTTAGTTAATAATATATTCTCAAAGGATTAATAATTTAACTAGTTATGTAAAAAGTTGATTAAGAAGCACACTAGAAGTAAGTATGTCGAAGATACTTTTATTTATAATAGTATGCCAATACATATATATATATATATATATTAAAGATATGGTCATAATTAATTTAATTTGGTTTAATTTGATGATTTAGATGACTTGAATTTTTTTGATTGGGCACTACTTCAAGTAAATGAGCACAATTGAAAATAGTTAGTTGCTTTTCCTTCTTATAATTAGTGAATTTAACAATAGTAATGTTTATCATTCTAACAATAGTTACAATTGTCAATTGAAGCCGTGCAAAAGTCAAGAGCATTGAGAAAGGCTCTTGGAAGAAAAGTAGTAGTGAGAAAGAGGCTGAAATCTATTATGCCTGATACTATCGCATCTTGTTTCATATAATCTCTATCGGTTACCGAGCATGACCCCAGTCTTCCTTTCTGTTTCGTATGCTGGTTTGTCAAAGTTCACAGCTTGAATTAAATAGAGTGGTAGTCATATAGAGAGAGAGAAGGAGAGAGAAGGGGGAGGGGGAGGGAGGAGAATCAGTATCTTGTGATACAAAAGATCGAGTTGAATTGACTATTTTTTATTTTTTTACGTAAAATAATAGACAGGTCTTATCTGATTTGGAAGAAATTTTTAATCTACTGGGAGAGAACGACGTCCGGAACTTATTGGATGGGATACGATGCGCATTACAACTATTGTGAGAATATTAAATAAGAAAAAAAAAATGCTGCCCTTCGTATATAAATAGCACTGAAGATCATCCCCTCGTTCACCCAAGCTTGCCGGTTATTCATCAAAAGCAAGCAACCCCATATTTAAATTTCTCTGTTTTGCAATTTTCCATCTAAATCTTCTCTCTTTTCTAATCTTTCTCTCGCTCTCTTATATCAACAGTCATGTTGGTCAGATCGAAACCTGAAGCAAATGAACATTTCTCAGTCATCAGAGCAAGCGAGCCCAACACATTGTTACCCTGTATACCCTTTGATAGACCTCTCGAAGCCCGAGTCGAAGAACGACATTGTTGAGGCCTGTGAGGAGTTTGGCATCTTCAAGGTTATCAACCACGGAGTCCCAGTTGATTTCATCTCTAGATTAGAATCAGAGGCAATCAAATTCTTCTCCTTGCCGCTCTGTGAAAAGGAAAGGGCAGGGTCCTCATGCCCTTTTGGATTTGGCTATGGTAACAAGAGGATTGGAACCAATGGCGACGTTGGCTGGGTTGAGTATCTTCTCATGACAATCAACACAGAAATTGGTTGCAACAGAATCTCATCTATTTTTGGCGAAAACCCAGAAAGCTTCCGGTACGTGAAACAATAAAAATCAGTTAAAAAAAAAAATCGGTTCCATTTCATGCTGCCATAGCTAAAATTTCATCAAGAAAACACAGGTATTTTTTTTTGTTTTTTATTTATTGCAGGTCTGCTGTGAATGATTATCTATCTGCAGTGAAGAGGATGGCATGCCAGGTGCTGGAATTGATGGCCGATGGACTGAGAATCCAACCCAGAAATGTATTTAGTCGGCTTCTGATGGATGAAGAAAGCGACTCTCTCTTCAGGCTCAATCACTACCCACCATGCCCTGAGCTTCAAGGTTTCAGTGACAAGAATTTGGTTGGATTTGGTGAGCACACAGACCCGCAGATAATCTCTTTCCTCAGGTCCAACAACACTTCCGGGCTTCAAATATCTCTGAGAGACGGGAATTGGATTTCTGTCCCTCCGGACCAAAACTCTTTCTTTATTAACGTCGGTGATTCCCTGCAGGTAAAGTAAATTTCCATCTTCATTTTTCTTAATTAACTGTACTTGTATGTAATTTTTTTTTATTAATTTCTGAAAACTTCTCAGAATAAGTGAAAGTTGAAAACCGATGAAATTTCAATCCTACGACAACATTCACATTTTCCACCAATACTTGTGCTTGAAAGGTTTTACTAGTTAAACTGGCACTTATCGAAAAGGATACAACCGGGCAAGTATAAATAGTGTTCAGTACGATGGTTGGGTTGTTTAATTACTGGGTGTTTAGTTTTAATGGTGGAAATTTGCAGGTAATGACGAATGGGAGATTTAATAGTGTGAGGCACAGAGTACTGGCAAACGGTGTAAAATCAAGGATATCAATGATATATTTTGGGGGACCACCTCTGAAAGAGAAGATAGCCCCACTGCCCTCTCTGGTCGGAGGTGATCAGAAAAGCTTGTACAAAGAGTTTACGTGGTTTGAGTACAAGAAATCTGCTTACAAGTCAAGATTGGCTGACAACAGGCTTCTTCACTTTGAAAGAATTGCAGCCTCATAATTTTCCTTTCCCCAAATCCTCCCCCATCTTCTAATTAATTGAGAACACTGGCCTTTCCAGTTCAACAGTAAAAATTAAAAAAAAAAAAAAGGAAGAGAAAATGTCTTGCATATATTTGTTTACGAAAGTTGCCACAGCTGTTGAAAGCCATGCATCTTTTTTCTCTCTTCTTTTTACCCTTCGTGATTCATTTCAGCTTTGTTTTATGGGCAAGTATTTCATTTTCGTCTGGTAACAATGTCTCCTGTTGATACAACTATAATGACTCATGGATCCCATGACTACGGATTAACCTCGGCCACTTTGATGCCCGAGTAAATATTTCAACTGGGACACCATTGTTAGATTTATAGTCATGAGCTTAATTACTTCTATTGCGTGATTGAATTTTGCATGGTTTTTGAACACTTGTCAGAATTTAGTCTAAGCCATCAATATGACAACAGAGATTATTATTCTTAAATAATAAAACCATTATTCCCAGGGTAGGGATATAGTCCTGGCAAGATGGGGATATGGCAGCATAGCAAACCTTTTCTCTTCGAAAAGCAATAGAAATATCAATGAAAAAGGGAAAAAAAAAAAAAAAAGAGAGGATAATGAGGCAATAATAAGATTGATTGATTTTAATTCAAGAACCAATATAGTGAATATACTTAAGGAATGGAGATAAGTTGCGTGAGTAAGAACAAATTAAGTAGGTAAAATAGAGATATTGATGGGTAGTGAAACCAACTGTATGGCTTAAAATAGAGACTACTGAAGAGGGAGCTCGATCAGAATGGCTAGTTCAAAGGTTTTATTCCCTGCTAACAAAAAAAGTGAAGGGGTTTGTGTTGGATTCAAAAAAGAGCTTTTTTAAATATCTAATTCAATTTAGAGTTGAGACAAAAAAAGAAGTGATACATTTTGGGAATTCGAATTATCGCACGAATTAGAAAGTTGACTATTTTGCTTAGATGTTCAAATGTAAATGAGTCCGATTTTTGTAGTTATGAATTTAAATTTTATACACTAATGAAATAAATTGGAGGTAAGAGGCATGTGAGACTTGCTCCTATATATCCTTTGATATTCAAATTAGTAATCTTTCTAAAAATATGAAAAGATGTTGAAAAAGAAAATGTAGATGATGAATGAAGATAAAAATGAGTGTATGTTTGGAGGGCAATACTTGTTTGTATATACGGCAATTGTGTAGCCTTTTTTTTCTCTCTTCTCAACTCCCTCCTTCTTTGGGGGAAAGTATTTATTTATAATTTGATGCACTATTTGCTTATTTGGCACCTAAGATCGAGACATGTATATGACGCCACTTCAAATGATTAATGAAAGGCGTTGCAAGTAATGTTTAGCGACTATCTCTATTTAATTTTGGGACTATTTGGTTTTTAGGTTTAACGTCGTTTTATCCATTCATTATGATCTTTTAATATTTATATGTTTAAACTTTATATTTTTTGTTCGGACATTTGTGTGTTATTACCTGATAGGTTTTATGATATTTTTTATTAGGTTATCAATATTTCAATCTTTTATCAAATTAAATATTGGATAGACTCATTTTTTATCATATCCATAAAAGAAGGATAGTATGTAAAGTAGTCTTTTGGCTGGAACCACAAGATTGTTGCTCTAGATATTTTGAAGGGACCAAGTTGCAGAAGGGAATTTGGTCAAACAATGATTCTTGTAGGGTAATGATTTCTTTCAGCGAGACGTGTAATGCTTGCTATGATAGCTGTAGGATTCTAGTTGTGTAATAGGGGCTCGGGTTTAGGGTTATTCTTAAGAAAAATATAATGTACGACCTAGATTAAGCACTCATTTACAACAATGATTTTGTCTAAGAATGAATTTATTTAAAATTTTATTAGACGAAAGATATGCTCTCCTCTCTAAAATTTTATCATTAACAATGATATAAATACTCATACTCTATTGACAAAGTTTTTTTTTTTTATTGTGGTCTTTTATTTGCATCTCCTTTTGTTGTATAACTTTCGTGACAACGTTGGTGACATGAACACGGGATTCCAGTGGCATTTGGTCCTTTAAGCAGTTCGTGAGAGAAGATCGACGTGAAAACCGGAAGGCATCCGGTTCTGTTATTCTCAGGCAAATCTAAGAAGTTCCTTGATAGGGATAACAAAATGAGAGTAAATCGGCTAGATTAGCGCATATGTATTACCCGATCTGTAAGTTGATTTTCATAGTGAATTTATTCTCTAGCCGTTGAAATTTGGAAATTTTTTCTCGATTACCGTGGGTATCGAGTTTTTCCTTCGTCATCAAAAAGTGTATCTTTTTACTATTACTTATTGTTATGTATGTTTTATGCATATTATTGTTCTTACATCTAGAGATAAATATTCTTTACGTGTATTGAGTATTTATTTTCTGTACTGTTTCTGCTAATCCTACACGGGGTCGGAACATTGTTGTTTACATTGGGACAAAAAGTTTGTTTTTTAATTGGTATCAGAGACTCATCCTAATCCGCGACCCCGATCTAGATACATACTAGTCAATCGCTCTCCGTTCCCACTACTTTGATAGGAGTAATTATGCCTATTGGAATGTTTGTATGAGTGCTTTTTTTAAATCAATGGATGAGCGCAAGTGGGCTAGTACCCAAATTGGGTGGACCCCACCCAAGAGTACCACGAGTAATGAACTAAAAGTTCTGTCTTTGTGGTCCAAAGAAGAACTTGATGCATGCAATTGTAACAGTAAAGGTTTACATGCTATCTTTATGACTGTATCATCTGAAGAATTTAAACGTATTTCTATATATGAGATATCTAAAGAAGCATGGGACATTCTTGAAATTACCCACAAAGAAACTAAATTGGTTAAAATTTTAAAATTATAAATACTCACCACTAAATTTAAAGAAATACGAATAAAAGATGACGAGACATTTGATGAATTTCATGCCAAACTGAATGATATTGTGAATTCTACATTCAATTTAGGAGAATGTATTCCAGAGAATAGAATTATCCGAAAAATTTTACGATCTTTGCCTTAACATTTTAGACTCAAAGTCATGGCTATTGAAGAGAGTAAAGATCTAGATAAATTGAAAATAGAAAAACTTATTTGGTTCCTACAAACTTATGAGTACACACTTTCTCATTCCAAAAGAAATAATTCAATTGCCTTGAAAATTGTAAAGGAAGAGAAAAATCATCACTCGGACGATGAGTCATATAGTGATGAGGATTTTGCACTATTCATCAAAAACTTTAAGAAAATTTTTTAAAAATAAGAATAGCAAATGATCTTCCAAAGGATCCGATTTATCTCACACTTCAATCAAGAAAGATAAAAGGAAAACTAAATATTTTAAAAATAAGAAACCCCAAGGAATCCAATACCATGAATGCCACGGCTTCGGTCATATCTGGACCAAGTACCCAAACTTTAAATGTCAGAAAGAAAAAGTATTAAATGTATCTTTAACAGACGATGAAGATGATAAAAATCAAGAATAAAAATCCTTAGAAGATGACGAAGTAAATTATATGGCATTTATGACTTCTATTATAAATGGCAATGAAGCTACTAGTGTAAAATTAGAACAATCGGATTCTTCTTGTGAGGAATCAAATGATGAATTTGATGGTCTGTAAGAGGCTTATGATAAATTATTTTGCGAATACTTAAAGGTAAAGAAGCTCAATAAATCCCTAAATAGAAAACTAACTGAGACAGAAAAGGACAAAACAGAACTCACAACAATACTTGAATGGTTCACTGTTGAACATCAGAAACTGGAAATGACGAATGAGACTTTATGTACTAAGGTAAAATCCTTGGAATCCGAACTTGAAAACGCTAAAAGTGATTTTACAAAATTCTCAAGCGGAACTCGAAAGTCAGATCATATGTTGGGATTAGAAAAGCATGTAGAAAATAAAAAGGGCTTGAGTTATATTGAGAACGGGACCAAACGTGATGAACATTCAAAACCTATTTTTGTTCCAGCTATAAAACCTCCGCATAAAAATATGAGTTCTTCAAAAATTTTTAAAATTGTGTCTAAATGTGCTGAGAATCGCACTGGATCAAAATCCAGGCCTAAACCCAAGAACAAAATATTTGTAAGTCAACCCGCAAGATCCTTACAAACATTTGAACATAATATTTGTTTTCGACATGATTATAAAAAATTAAATATCATCCATAAATTTGTATCTACATGCCATGCATGTGGACAAATTGGGCATATACGTCCCCGTTATTACACCATAAATCTGCTGTGCAATCAAAGACAATAGACCAAGATGATAAACTTGGTAAATTATGTTCAACAGTTTAGAAGTTATGTGAAAATATTATATCGAAAGGTTAATTCGGGAAAGAAAATATGGGTAAAGAAGTATGATTTAAAACAAATCCCAAAAATTTACCAATGTAAAGTAGCACATATTGCACTGAAAGTTCAAAATTATTCATTATGATATCTAGACAGTAGATGTTCAAGACATATATGTGGTAATAAAGTCAGGATTTCCTCTCTGGTTGACCATCCCGATGGGACGGTTGTTTTTGGTGACGGAGCGAAGGCTTCTATTCTTAAAAAATAGTTAATTAATATTTCAAGGTTCTCGAAACTGTGTGATGTCTTGTATGTCTCCGGCCTTAAATCAAACCTCTTAAATATTAGCCAACTGTGTGATGAAAACTTTGAAGTAAGATTCCATCAAGATAAATTCTGCATTTATGACACCAAAGGCTCTGTCGTGTTGGAAGGCAGGAGAACCCTTGATAATCTCTATGGGATAGACCCAAGTCCCATCTTAGAATGTCACCCTGCTAAAGTCGATTCTATTGAATTGTGGCATCAACGGCTTGGGCATTTAAACTTTAAAATTTTGGCCAAAATATCTAAGAAAAACTGTGTTGAAGGCCTTCCAAAATCATTAAATGTCAAACATCACGTGTGTGGGCCCTGTCAACTCAGTAAACAAACCAGAACCAATCATCCTTCTATTGGAAACATTCAGACCTCTCGTCCCCTTAAACTGATTCATATAGATCTTATGGGACCTTCTAGAATTGAAAGTATAGGGGGCAAAAAGTACATTCTAGTGGTTGTTAATGATTACTCTAGATATTCTTAGATAGACCTTATCCGAGAAAAGTCTGACACGTTTGATCATGTTAAAATTTTATGTAAAAACTTACTAATAAAAAAGGAACTTCTATTATTAGAATTTGCAATGATCATGGAAAGAAATTTGAAAATTTAAATTTTAAAAATTTCTGTAATGAAGAAGGAATTCACCATGAATTTTCTTCCCCATCATCCATTAACAAAATGGTATTGTTGAATGCAAAAATTGGGTTATCCAAGAAATGGCTAGAACTATGATGCAGTGTAAAAAGGTGGCCATGCACTTTCGGGGCGAAGTCATGAGCACAGTTTGCCACATAATTAACCAAATCTACCTAAGACCGGAATATAAACAACCCCATATGAACTTTGGAAGGGAAAGAAACCCAACATTAAATATTTTCATGTCTTCGGTAGCCAATGTTTTATTTTATGAGATAGGAAAAACTTAGAAAAGTTTAACTCAAAGAGTGATGAAGGAATATTATCCCTTTTGACAAGGTGCACTTTCTATTTGCTCTCCTCAGTGGACGGTCCATTGATCTTCCATCCCATCTGTGCATTCACATGTTAGCTCACTTCATGTCTAAGAAAGATGACAACCTCCCTCACGGTTGTCTTATTCGGCGCCTTCTGGTTGCCTTCGAGGTTCAGGTTTCGGAACTCCCCGCGCGTCTCTTGGCCGGCCTATTACACGCTCCACTTACGAGAAAAGTTGCTCTCACACTCGTCGGCTGCCTCCCTCCCCCGACGACTTTCTAGTTGATTCTCCTTCTGAGGCTCCGTTCTCTCTAGATGCGGCCGGGCCATCGACTCTGGGTCCCTCGCGTCTCTCCCACTCCACTACCTCTACCTCCTCGCGCACTCTGGGCCTTCTCTCCCACATCTCTCGGCAGCGGGCTCACTTGTCCACTTCCCAAGCGTGGTAGGAGTCCCGCCTTTAGCACATGGGGGATACTCAGGCGGAGGTCCTTGCATGTCTTGACTCTCAGCTTCCTACCCAGGAGGAGCGTTTCTTTTCTTAGGCAATAGAGGCCCCTCATTCATCTTCCTCTCGATGGTCTCTCCAACCGTCTCTCTGAGTGTTATTTTTCTGCTTCTCCCCTTCGTCATCCGTGACAAAAAGAGGGAGTGCCTTTGTCTGACTTTGTACCGGGGAACGCTCTCCATTTATGTTTTGAGGAGGAGTTCATTCATTTTTGTCTTCATGTGAGGGGGAGCTACTTGTAAGGGGGAGTTTATGTTTATAATCTACATTTATGATGACTGTTATACTTGTCTTCTGTTATTACTCATTTCCTTAGTCACTGCTGTTCTGTTTATCTACTACTGTTTTTCTTTTGTTCTGCACTAACCCTGATTGTAGGAACTGTCACCGCCGTACTCTCATGGCTTTCCCAACTCATCCGTAGTCTTAGCTTTAGATTC
Organism: Nepenthes gracilis; assembly: GCA_033239525.1. Lineage (NCBI taxonomy): Eukaryota > Viridiplantae > Streptophyta > Magnoliopsida > Caryophyllales > Nepenthaceae > Nepenthes > Nepenthes gracilis. Next base: position 773,463 of record BSYO01000006.1, on the reverse strand, counting down.
TCTTCTGTCATTATGTATTGTCTCGTTTGTATTTTAGAGCTGATTTTCCTGTATACAGGTTGTATCTTAGTGGTATTTGAACCCGTACTTATCTTGTATTTCTCTTATATTATTTTGTATGGGATTTTGTCACAAAATTGCCAAATGGGGAGATTGTTAGTCATATTTTATATTGGCATATTCTATGACCTTGTCAGAATTGGTTCTTGGTCTCTTGTCGGCTCGTTCGATATTTACGATAACATATCAGCTTGGAAGATTTTTATTTATTTCATGCTCGAATGTTGTCATCGTTAAATCTCAGTGTTCACGCTTTCCTGTCGTTTTGTTTCACCCCGTCCCAGGGAGAGTGCCTGGTGGGCCCCCGAGGCGCCATCTAGGCGTGCCCCACGCACCGGGCACTCGATGAGTGTCCGAGCGGCCGCAGGGTGCAATTTTGTCAACCAAGCGCTCATTGAACGCTCAAGCGCCCGGGCACATTTACCCCAAACCCTAGCCAGCGCCCACCCAGCGCTCGAGTAGCGTTCGAGCAGCACGACCCTTTATGTGCCTAACGGCTACTTATTTTTGAAATGATTTTTGGCTTTATATATATATGTCTTATATTTTTTTAAACCCTAACTCTTCTAGCAAAATTTTGAGGAGCTTTTTTCTCTTGTAAAGCCATCTTTCTTATACTCCATTGTTGAGAAAATATGATACGAATATTCGTGCTCCATTGACAAAGTTTTCTTTTCTCATCGTGATCTCCTATTTACATCTCTTTTTGTTGTGTAACCTTCATGACTACGTCGGTGGCGTAAACACGGGGTTCCAATGATATTTGGTCCTTTAAGCGGTTCGTGAGAGAAGATCAACGTGAAGACCAGAAGGCATCCGGTTCCGTTGCCTCGGGCAAATCTAAGGAGTTCCTTGGTAGGGATCATAAAATAGGAGTAAGTTAACTACGTTAGCACGTTTGTACCACCCGATTTGTAAGTTAATTTTTATAGTGGATTTATTTTCTAACCGTTGAAGTCCGGAGGATTTTTCTCTTTTACCGTGGATATTGAGTTTTTTCTTCGTTACCAAAAATTGTGTCTTTTTACTATTACTTATTGTCGTGTATATTTTATGGATATTATTGTTCTTGTATCTTGAGATAAATATTTTTCCCGTGTATTGAGTATTTATTTTATGTACTGCTTCTACTAATCCTGTACAGGGTCGGAACATTGTTGTTTACATTGGGACAAAAAAGCCATTTTTCGATAGCAACCTTGGTGTAGAGTGTTGACAAAGTTTAACTGATAGTGCTACCAACCGATGGGTTAGATGTGTGCAATCTCCTAGTGTCAATGTGGAGATTCTCTTTGTCCGCTTCATAGTCTTCTATGTCGGGCAAATAATCCTCTAAGAGGCCTAATCTTACAATTGATTTTTTTAGACTTGAGACTTGTATGATCCTAATGAATATAATATCTCTAATATTCTGTTTGGATTTGACCAGAATACACATAACCCGATTTAATGAAATGAAACCCGAACCCTTCATCAATCGTCAGCCATCAAAATTGTGAACACAAGAAATACAATAATATGTAACGATTTTTAATATGAAAAATTATTTTCATTTAAGAAAAAAATCACGAGACAAATTCTAAACAAATTCACTATAAAAGTGTTGGTTACAAGAACCATTTCTGAAATCCTTTCACTACAATCACGAGTGAAGAATAGGTGATTACAACCCCTCTCAACACACTTAACAACCTATAAGAGAAATATAACGAGAAATAAGAGTAACTAAATGAAAATAAGCTTCTAGAAATTAACTCTAAAACAATATACCCTACCTTAACAAAAAACGAAACTTAAATTGAATTTCGATTAAATATCGAACATCTTCTTTTTCTCTCCTCACTCTGTGTGCGGCGCTCTTTGTGTGAGAATAATTTTAAAATTTAATCTTAAAATGAGTTGGGTGTGTTTTATATTACGAATTGTGCTCGAGCGTGAGCATCTTTGGAATTGGCTTTCAAGCACCCGTCGAGCATAACTTGAGCATAGGTACTATTGGAATCGACGCTCGAACACGAATCAAACACCATCAATCTAGAATTCCCACTTCAGGCCTTCATCGTGCATGCTTCACTCGAGAAGGATTGACTCGAGCACATCTTAATTAAGAAAAATGTAATATACTACCTCGATTAAGCACTCATTTACAACGATGATTTTGTCTGAGATTGGATTTAGTTAAAATTTTAGTAGAGGAAAGATATGCTCTTCTCTCTAGAATTGGATCATCAAAATGGGGGTGAAAGGCTAGTGTCTATAGGCGAAGATTAGACTTAGACATTTACTATGTAGGTGTCTCCTAATTAGTCTTGTACCTGAGCTACAAATGGTGGGATTGGATGTTTGTGATCTTATGTCAACATCGTAGAGGCAACCAATCAATTCTCGCCACCTAGCCTTTTATTTTAGACATGATGGCAACCTAAGTGTAAAGCGCCAATAAGATTTGACCAATAGTGCTACCAATTGATGGATTAGATGTGTGTGGTCTCCCAGTGTCAACATGGAGATTCTCGTTGTCTGCTTTATTGTCTTCTGTGTCGGGCAACTAATCCTCTAATGAGGCCTAGTCTTATAATTGATCCTTTTAGACTTGAGACTTGTACAATCCTAATGAATATAATATCTCTAATATTCTATTGGGATTTTATCTGAATGTACACAATCCGAAGTAGTAGAACAAAACCCGAACTCTTCGTCAATTATCAGCCACTAAAATTGCGAGTATAAGAAATATAATAATATATAACGATTTTTAACGTGAAAAATTATTTTTAAAAAGAACGTTTCGTCCCAACTTATGCAATAAAGTTTCGACCCCATGCAGTACAAGCGGAAGTAATACAAAATTAAATATTCAATACACGTAAAGAATATTTATATCTAGATGATACGAGTATGACGAGTATAAAAATAAAGTAATAATAATAATACTAAGACAATTTTTTTGGTGACGAAGAAAAAACTCGATACCCACGATGTTTGCACGTAAAGAATATTTATATTCACACGATAATTACGGTGTTTGCACGCGTGGCAAGGGACGCCTGCACCTAAGGGGTGCCCAAGGCGCCATTTGTCGAGGCACCCGCGCTTGAGGCATGCACGAGGTGTGCTCAAGTGTCAATTGTAGTATAAAATTACGCCTACATGATTTTAGAACATTTCAAAATCAAATATCATACAAGGAGTGTTGCACAAATATAGAAGAGAAAAAGAGAGAATATGAAGATATTCGACATTCAATTAAGATTCGATTTGAGTTTTATTTTTCGTCAAAGTCATGTATGCTATTCTAGGTGGATTTCTAGAGTATATTTCGTTTGATTGTTTCTATTTTTTGTTACATTTTTCTTTTGAGCTATTGGGTGTGTTGATTGGGTTATAATCAACCATTCTTCACTTAAAATTATAGTGAAGGGATTTAAAAAGGGGTTACTTATAACCAACACTTTTGTAGTAGATTATTTTAAAATTTATCTTGTAATTTTTTATTTAGTTGTAAGAGTTTTCTATGTAAAAAATATTATACAATATTATATTTTTTTATACTCATGAGTTTTATAACTAACGTGTGACAAAAAATTTAGATTTTATTTTGCTATGCCGTGTTATATATATTCGGATTAAATCTTAACAATAAATTTGAACACAATTTTATTGATTACATATTTTTTTATTAAAATAAGACTTAATAATAAAATATAAAAAATATAAAAACTAACAATGAATAATAAGAACTTCGAATTTGATGGCATAACAAAGTACTGCTCTCATGATTAGACTATGTCCCTCGCCCGAGGGGAACTTGCTCCTGTCCTTGTCCCTCCCCCGATGAACAGTCTTTGAAAAATTGGAAATGCCTTTACATAGATATTTTTAAATAAAGTTAATTAATGATTCGTAGAAATAGTATCATATTATTCTATGGCATTTGAAATTTTTAAACATATAACTTTGGAAAATATTATGAGAATAAAATGTCTAATTTTTACCTTTTGTTTATTAATTAGTTCATATAACAAAGTTGTAAAGTAAAACACTTAAACGTTATTGATGATTCATGAACAAAGCTGATATAATTGATAATAAGCCTTCTCCCTTCTTTTCTTCTTTTCCTGGAGTAATATGTGTTGTATTGAAAACGTGGGAAGAAAGCCATGGATGTGGGCAGTGGTACCTACATATCTCTATCCCATCCCTTTCGAAAGTGAAAGGGCAGATGAAGCTGACCATATTCAATGACCCTCACCCCCACCGGCCCTACACAATGACATTAGACTTCAAGAAAAATGTACAACAATATGTTAAAAAAAAAAAAGAGAACTCAAATATTATCACCTTATCATATAATAAAAGAAAACAGAGATAAGATAAAAACACAAATATATATGATAAATTAGTTTATTAGAAAATAGTAGTGTTATTTTTGAGAACGTTATATTATTTTTCAACTCTCTTCTTTTTTCTTTTTTTTGGTATTATGCTTTTATAATTGTGTCTACCTAAACATGCTTCTCAAAATTTCTTTTATAGTATAGCAAATATAAATAAAAAATTTTAATAAAAATAAAGGTTATAAAAATTTAAATGAATAAAAGTAATGAACTTTGGTTATAAAAATATGAAAGGCCATCTACATTTCTTTTAAATGAGTATTTAAACTCATTCGTAATAGTTCCTCTTGGATTACTCTATGTAAAGAATATGCCATATTAAAAGTTCATTAAAAAAACACCGAATGAGGGAAAAAATACAATAACATGAAAAAAGAGTATAACATTCTTGTGTACCTCTAAATATTTTTATATTGCCTTGTTGAAATTTTAATATAAACATAACAGAATAAAACCTCTTGCGAAAGAAAAAGAGCATAATCACTACTAATTGTTGAATTATAACTCCCATTAGAAAGAACATAAAGGAAAGTTTTTAAATTTCCACATTTCAATGCCGTGCACAACCTTTTTAAACGTTGGGTTAGGCAAAGTCTTTGCTAATAGATTTGCAAGGTTATTAATTGACCATAATCACTTGATATTAGTGTCACCATTCCTTTAAAGATCATGTGTGCAAAAGAATTTTGATGCAAAGTGCTTTGTTCTATCGCTTTTAATGTAACCTTATTTAATTTATGTAATGTAAATAATATAATCTTTATATACAATTGTAGGGCTCTTAATAATTGTAGATAATCAGTATTTTTTCAAACAATACTGAAATACTAGTCTCTGCTTACTTCATGTATGTCAATAATCACAAAATGATTTAGAGATGTAGCGGATAAAGTTTATTTCACTAATTTCTAAGATACAATAGTAGTTTCATATCTAAACAAATATTCTATATGTGATTATCATTTATGTAGATCAGATAAATAACTCGCGTCTATATATCTAATTACTCATGTATTTGATATATTAAAATAAAATAATTTCATATCAATTGTTCAGTAAAGATAGCAAAGAACATGTTTAACCCCATTCAAATAGCTTCTAATTGGAGAGGAACTACTTTTTTTTTTTTTTAACTAATGCATCAACTACAAATGCAATATTAGTGTAGTTTGTAAGTTATGTTAATGCACATATGGCACTAAAATATGATACTTTAGGACTAAGACGTTTATTCGTCATATTTTAGAGATCGAAATGGATCTTTTTTATAACTAGTAATCGAACAACTATTAGAGTGCTTAATGGATAATATTTATTTTACAACCATTGTTTTAAAACAAAAAATGATCATAAATAACAGTCCATGATTGTGATCATGATGTTAAATAAAACTTTATCAGTAAATCCTTAACATAAAATAATTACAATTCATTCTAAAAAATGGGCCAAATCTACTCCAACTTGATCTCTAAAATTGTATATACTCATCATACATATATAATTATCAATATTCCATTGCAACAATGGTACAAAACTTAAAGTGATGAATAGGCCCTCGACCATGCTGTAATAATCATACATATTCAAATTGTATACTAAGAATTCACATCATTTTCCTTTGCAACAACTACAAAAAAAATATATATTACAACATAAAGCATTCTAATTCCTTATCCTTCCCTAATAACATCCATGGATTCAATATCTTTGAGAAGGCAAAATTGATTAATCTAAAAGTGGTGACAAATACAATATGAGTCGAATACTCAACCATAAAATGAGAGACAAAGCAAGAAATGTGTGTACAATAAATATGAGACAAAAAATCGTAAATATATTTGTAAGGCTTGAGTTTTTGATTGATAATAATTTTAATTAATTAAATTAATTTAATTAAAATTGAGATCAAAAGATGATAAAAATTTAGGTTAAAAATTAAAATTAGACCAATTGAATTGGTATCTGAAGGAGGCTCGACAGGCGCCTAAGTGCCAAATGCTATGGGGTTTGTGCCTGAGACACGCCTTAGTCATGTTCAAGCGCAGTGAATTAGTAACCTTGCACCAATGTGTACCTGATTTGACGCTTGAGTACACTGTTGTATAAATATGGTACCTGAGCCAATTTCTTTGTTTTTTAGAAGATTTTCAGAGAAGAGAGAGAGTGAGATGAGGAGAAGAGAGAAAAAGTTTGAGGAAGCTCAAAATAAGTAAGAGAAGAGAAAGACAAGGAGAAGAGAGAGAAAAAGAGATAAAAGTTGTGGAAACTCAAATTAAGTGAATCAAGGCTTAAAGTTTGATAATTTGGAGATAAAATAAGTGCACTCTAAGTTTATCTTTTATTTGTTACTATTTTTTGTCAAATCTTATGAGTATTTTTATTCTAATACTCATTCAAATTATAATTTTAAAGTATTAATATTTGTATTGAATATGCATATTAGTTTTTTTATAATTTTATTGTAAAATTTTATAAGAGCTTATACCAAAATTTAAATATAATGTATATATGTTTTGAATACTATATTTCAGCTTCATGCATTGTCTAAAATTCTAATTTATTGCTTCAGCATGTTTAGTTCCATGCATAACCTTTTTGCATGTCTAAAAATTCAATTAAAGACTATTGCATGTGCTGAAATTCTACCTAAATGTCTCTACATGTATGCTAGTTGAGTCATTAATTATTGTAATTTTATCTTTTAAAATTTATTCTGATTTTCTAAAGCTATATTGATTTTTCTTGTAATCAAATTATTCTAATTGTTAAACCCTAGTTCTTGTATGTCAAATTATATTCTATATATTTTGAAATATGACTAAAACTTCCTACATGTTTTGTTGAATTTTCTGAATCATGCATTGCAGAATTTTGCTAATGCTTGCATAGTTTTTACTAAACTTTTTTGTACTATATGCTAAATTAACATCCTATATGTTTAAAATTTATCATAACTTGATTTGAATAGGAAGTATAAGTTCTTTATGATATGAAATTACAAGAATTAAGTGAGAAACTCTACAAATATATTAAAAAATATGATCATTTTCTCTAAAAGTGAAAAAATTAAAAATTATGTGGAAAGTATAGAGTTTTTCTAATAATAAATATTAGACCATAGTTATATTTTAGTAGATGGTATATTATGACATACCTTAATATATTATAGTGGTATATTGATATCCAAACCTAACCTACAAATATTAAATAGTAGTATATGACATTTTGTTGTATAAGAGCATACACAACCTGAGTTTTGATTGTTCTTTTTTTTAGTCGATAAGGCCTATTGGCCTTAATCTCTATAAAAAAAATATCAATCAAACATATTTTGATGATTTAAATTGAATAAGAATATGATAAGAAATTTAAAGATATATAAATTGAATTTTTACATAAGTATTATGAAAATATCATATCATTGTATCCGATTATATTATATAGTTATTTCACTATATTTTAATGCAAATTGTAAATGTTAATTGATGTATTATAGTACACTATTAAATTTTTGGTTCACTCATTATTATTTTTTAACCTCCTCAAATGAAATACACGAGTTCTTGCCAAGCAAATAGAATTAAATGATCAAGATAATATGAAAAGTTTAGATTGTTATATTTACGGATTATTATGCTATTTAATGACCTTGGACAATATTTATTGTGTTATATTATATTTGGACAGTGTATGAGCAATAGTTAATGGGTCTAATGTTATATTTTAATTGATCAGATAGTTTTTGATATATTAGTTGATATTTTAGTTAATCCAAATTATAATATTTTAATTTTTGGATAGCTTTAGCATATTATAAAATGTTGTATCGATCTTTAGGGTAGCTTTTGAAATGTCTAAAATGATAAAATTTTAAATGTCAAATAGCAGGTTGTAGATTAATGTGATTGTAGTCTTATGATTGTTTTGACTTGTCTGATAAATGATTGTCGGTTATTAAATTATAATTTGTGATTTATTTTTATAGATTTGTATACTTTGATTTCATTTTTGGATAAGCATTATTTCTTACGTGAAATCTGACGTCACATTTGGATTGGTATCAGAGTCAAACAAAATGTGACAAATTGGATCCTGCATATGGTTTATATTTTTTAATTAGTCAGTTGAAATATTGATAAACTATTTATGTCAATATTTAATTAAATGGTTAATTAAATAATTAATAACGGGTTAAATGTTAATTATGAAATTGGAATTTGGAAAGTGACAATATGTTAAATAACAAATGAATGAATCAAAGGTTGAAATACGCTCCAGATAATGTATAATTTTTCAAGATTGGCTTATACTCTAGCCATTTATCTTTAAACATAAACAAAATTTTAAGGTTTATAAAAAAAATTTAATACTTTTTATGATTATGAAAAATATACTTTCATTCATGCATGTAAGAAAAAGATTAAAGGTTGTTGCGTTCTGGTTCCACGGGCCCGAGAGATGCAAAGGTTGGGGACGTCCCAGTCGGATCTCTTAGAAAGGCTCGTTGATGAGGGCTGTTGGATCCGAGAGGTCCAACACGGTCGAGAGATGCAGAGGCGCGTCTCGTCCGGTCCGTGGAGTCAGGCAACACAAGTGAATGATGTGTTGGACACGAGATGAGGATTGAGACCGGATGTTTTCGTGGAAAACCTCCTCTTGAATGGGGAGGAAAAACCATATAAAGAGCTTCACTATATAGGTTGGAGATTTTACAGAGTACAGTTGTGAGGGTTAATCCCTTCCCTATCTCTCGTTTTGTGTTTCTCTCTTAAGGAAGCTATGCTCGCTGGGAGTCTTTTTTACCCTTCTTGGAGGAGTTAAGTGTGGAGAGAGAGAGTGCCCGGTTGAAACTTTAGGGCTCAGAGTTGTTGAGTCTGGAAAGTTCTCCCCTTGGAAAGGGGGTCTTGCTGTGTATTTATAGTGAAAGCCGGGCCGTTGGGGAGTAAACACGTGGCGTCCATATCATTGCATATCATCTCTGCCTCAGCTGGCATTCCCGGCCATAAAAGCGGTTGCAGTTATGAGCCTCCTTATTTCGCGGGCTTAAGCTCTTGTGGGGCCATACGGGAAATTGGAAATCGCTTAGCCATCGACTACTTGTGAGAATGTCTCTGGGCTTCTTTATTTGGGCCGTGCTTTTATGGACATTATTATTTTTTGCCAAAATCCGAGGTTCTCGGTCGTTTGGCATGAAGTCGTCTCTGCTAAGGAGATGTAATTCGCGTTGAAGGCGGCTGTCCTCGGAGGCCGCCGTTTCAAGCATTAAATAATATGAAAGGATAATGAGTTCGTTTTTATTAGGGTTTATTTAGCTTCGTCTTCTCTTCCCTTCTTTAGTGAGAGACATTGCTTTGACGCTTGATAAGCTTGCGGAGATCCGATTATCCCCGAGATGGCTATGATTTAATGACCATCACCGTTTATGGACAACGGTTTTCCATTGATGGAGCTATGACATTATATAGGGTTCAGCCGAATGCGATGATGTATCTGGTGTCCTTGTGTGTCTTCTTCCGATGTCATGAGAAGCTCTTGAATGCTCTTACGGTCAAGGTGTTGTTCCGCTTTACGCAGAACCTTGACTGGATCGTGATGACTCCCCGCCCGGAATTTTCTTCGCTATGTGGTGGCACCCTGGATTCCACGAGGCGGTGGAAGGACAAGTTCTTTTTCTGGCGTTTACGAGCAGGCCATTCCCACTACGTAATCTTGTTACGACCCCTCAAGGGAGGAGGAAGGAAGTGAAGGCGCACACGGACTTGGTCTTTAACTGGTGGACCTTCCATTTAGCAACATCTGGCCGGCCGCCGACAAGTTTAGGGAAGATAGGCTATTAGTGATGATGAAGATTTTGATATTGAGGACATCCAAATTATAGTATTCTTCACTTCCCACTTTGCTAATACCTTTTAGAGCAGACCTCTTGTGATTGATGATGATATTCAAGAGGATAAAATGTTGCTAATCTCCCTATTACACCCGGAGATTTTGATTTTGTTCCCGGCGCTCCCATTGATAGACATAGGAGGCGGGAGTTTTGAAATGATCCGAGAATGGTGGAGGTTATGGATTTGAGTGTTGACGAGTTCGCGCCTTTTCGAGCGCGCCCCGGTTGCACGAGGCTTTGAGGCCCATGATAAAATTTTGTAGCCGAATGTCAAGTGTGCCAGGGATGACCCTCTTGTTTCTAAGCCCCTTTTCTCTTGCTTTTTATTGTTTGCCTTGATAAACTTTCTGTTGCAGCTCCGGAGCTTATGCCTTAACGGGCGCAGTGGGAGTGATCGCTCAATCTCCGGGAAGAGGTCCTCGGGGGCGCTTAATGTAATTGTAGTCTTAGGAGAAGATTGTTTTGACCGGCAAGAGTCTCCTTCGAACGGATCCTTTGCCGTGGAGGAAATGGTTGCCAATTATTAGATTATAGTTTATGATTTATTTTTATAAATTTGTATATTTTGATTTTATTTTTGGACAATCTTGTTTTTTTGTTTTGTAATACTTGTACAGAAAATCTCTTTTTATGAATAAGAAGGGAAAGCTTCGGACGTTTCTTTTCGTGTCTTGTTTGTACGTGTGTTTTTTTTTTTTTTTTAGTTCCAAGCCGGCGACTCCCTTTAGGCGTTTGACCCTTTGCCCTTTTGGACTTGGGTGTGCGGCCTTTTCGGGGACTTAGCTCTTAGCCTTATGGGGTTTATATTTTTGAGCGAAGTTTGACTTTCCAATCTTTTGACCTCAAGGCCGGCCCTCGGTCATAGTCGAGTTTTGTTATGATGAGTTTTGTTATGACCTCAAGGGCCCGGCCTTAGCCGGTCAGCGGAATGTTTAACTAAATAGTTAATTAAATTATTAATTAAATAATTAATAATGGGTTAAGTGTTAATTATGTAATTGGAATTTGGGAAGTGACAATATGATAAATAACAAACGAATGAATCAAAGGTTGAAATGGCGCGGGCTTTCGGGAGCGTGGGCTCTGACGGCCCTTGTGAGGCTGTCCACCTTCTAGATAATGTATAATTTTTGGGGATCTTGTCGGATCTCTTAGAAAGGCTCGTTGATGAGGGTGTTGGATCAGAGGTCCACCTCAAGGCGCGTCCGTCCGGCCCGTGGAGTCGTGCAACACAAGTGAATCGAGATGAGGATTGAGAAGTGGATGTTTTTGGAATACTCCTCTTGAATGGGGAGGAAAAACCCAGGCTTTTATCTTTAAACATAAACAAAATTATGGGAGTCTTTTAAGGTTTATCAAAAACTTTTTAATACTTTTATGATTATGAAAATATACTTTGGTCCACGGCTTCCTTTAATGCGGTGACGTGTAGTGGCATAATTTTTATGTAGTAGAATATGAATGAGTTCTTATAAAGTATAAGAAAAAGACTAAAGGTAATATGAATGAGTTCTTATATATAATTATAAAGTATAAGATTTTAGACTTTAGATAAATATAAGAAAGAGATTTAGAAATTTTAGCAAAAATAAATGAATAAGTAGAATTAATAGATTGATGCTCATACATTTATTAGAAATGATGCTCAAATTATGCCGGTGCACAAGTAGCCATTAGGTACGAATATACTAAAATAAATAAGCTTATGTTTAATCAGGTGCATATCAACCACAATGATCATGGAACAAATATATTTATATGTGGTTTAGGTATACACCAGGCGCTACTCATGACTACATGATTATAGTATAATACTAAATTTCTAAATTAAACTTATAAATAATATTAATACTTTATTAATTTATTTTAATTTAATATCATTACATAAATTTCAGGGTTCGGATATCACATTTTATCCATGTAAAAGTGCTTCAAGACTTTTTTCCATATATGTTGGCATATATATAAGAATTCTTTTGAAAAATGTTTGAGTTATAGGGCGTGACAAAAGTTTAGTATTTTTCATGATCTTTTATTTTGAATTCACTTTTTAAATAATTAATGGTTTTTTATTTTTCCTTTAGAAGTTCTAAGAATATTTAAATTGTCAACATATATTGCAATAATAATGAATCCGAATTTTAACTTTTTAATAAAAACACATAGGCATATTAGGTTATTTTCAAACTACTATTTTAATAAATATTTATTCAAATGATTATATCACATGTGTCCAAATTGTTTCTTCCCATATAAATATTGTTGTTGTTTAATTAAGTACATGCTTCAAGATGTATTATAATTAAATGTTTCTAGTATTTTATAAACTTTTGAAACTTTTTATATATATTTCATGATCTAATAATTCATACAATATGTGATAACTACATACGTTTATCATATTTTTTAATTTTTTGTTACTACCATACTTACCAAAAACCTAAATGTGATAGCAATCAATTTTAGATTTTTGTAAGAAAAATTATGCGACAAATTATGCGATGAGTTTTGTTTAATAATGCACTTTGATCTTTTTATTTTTATTTTGTAGAAATACCCACTTCTAACTATCAAGCACTACACACTTCTCATTTATCTAATGAATTTAATTCAATTTTAATAGTTATTTTGCCATTTTGGCCAATCACCTCTATATTAACATTCTTCAATGGTCTTTGGCTCACTTTCGTCATTACTTCCGACAATATTAAGAGCTATTTTATATGAAAATACATTATTAACAGTGATTTTACTTCTACCATATATTTTTCTTGTGCTTATATAATATATTGAGATATTATTATTTTTAGGTAAATTTTTTTGTATTGGAGGTTCCTCTTTAGGATGTGGCATTTCATGAACTCTAATTAATTTTACTTCTTGTTTTGTGGGTATGGATTCTTCATGATTGCCAATTTATTTTATTTGAATTTTTTTCTGTCTGGGATTTTTATTTTTAGAACTAACAAGTCTCCCCCGGCATAAGGGTTCACTGGATTGATTTGCAACTTAGACATCAATCTTTACAGGAACACATATAGTACGAATGTTGGATTTTATTATAAGTTTTGTACTAAAAGATGTAATTGATTTATGATATATGCTAACATATGTATTCCATCTCACCCTACTGCACAAACACTTAAACAATATATGCTAACAAAAGGTGAATAAAATTATATAAAAAAAAAAAAACATTTTAATTGTGGCAGCATTTCGACTAATTGTATCTAAGAGATGCTTTAATGCTTTTTTTTTTTTTTAAACATGGCATGCGTGTTCAAATTACATATGTTTAACTAAATTCTGAAGGGCTAAAATTCAATGTGACATTGCGGGGGTTGTCCAATTCAACATTTAGTAGCGTGTCAACTTCACGTTGACATGTCCATAGTTGACGTACGAGACTCAGTGTCCACATCTAGGAAAATATATATTATAATCTATTGAAAATTATATGCTACTCTATTGTATAATTAAATATTAAAATATGTATATTATTTAAAAAAAAATATGATGGGTTTGATTGTTTAATTGAATATGTGATATTTACATAATTTTTATAACTAGTCGGTTGGTACATGGAAGATGGAATTGGCCATTTTATACATGGTATAGTAAATATATACGCAGCTTAAATAGGATTTGAAAATAACAAGAGAAACCCAAATGTTATAGGATATAAACTCAACTTATTAGGAATTATTTACTTTGAAAATTGGAAAGAAAATTTCAAAGAGGGTATGATATATACACAACTAAAAAAAGTAGTGAAAAAATTTTGAATTATAACATGACACAAAATTAACAAACACAAATGACTTATTTTTGACTCAATAAAATAAATTAAAATCCGTATATATATATATATCAGCATGACCGTTGCCCACATCCAAGTCATGTGTTATATAATTATTACTTTGCAAGTAAGTATAATTGTTTTACCCAATTTTTTAGGAATAATTTATCTTTACTAACATTATTTTAAAATAAAATAAAAAATAAAAAATATTTACAGTAATATAATACATATATAGTTATTGTACTCATCCTAAGAATACCACTATATTCTTAAATAATTCTCATATATTACGTAATTTTTTTCAGTTTTTTATTTTTTATAACGAATTATACACTTATATTTTTCTTGATATAAATATTGTATGACCCACGGCTTCCTCTCATCTCTCTCTCTCTCTTTCTCTCTAAAACCCAATACAAAAAATTTCAAATTACTTGGAAATTTTCGGTGAAATGTTTCACAAGTTGGTGTTCACGCAGCATGCACTTAGCTTTATTATTATTGTTTATTTTTTCAGGATTTAGATGTGAAATTAATCTTTTCTAACATATCATATGTGAAACCTTCTCCTACAAATTAATGGCTGTGCCGAATCAGCTGACATTGACACTGACAAAAAGGAAAAGGGAGAGGCCGTTTTACTTTTAGTGTGTGTGTGGGGGGTCGGTGAGGATGATATGTAAAGTGCTGTTGGGAATTTATTATTGAAGGCTGGCTGGCTGAGGACCATTCATGCATGCATGCTGCAGTCGCAATAAAAGCTCGGTGCAGGCATCAAACATGACAGAGTGTCCGGCTCCTAGCCCTACGTTGGCCTAGAAGTGGTCTGTCATCCTCATCCCTGTCCTTCGTCGCTTCCGCATCTGATAGATTAGCTGGGTAGACAGCGGGCAAGCTTAAATGAGAGCTGTTATGGTCGGCTAAACAGCCATAACTTTTATCTTCATCACTATCAGTATAGAAAGTTAAATGTATACTCAATCTATATTATTTATTTTGTTACTTTTAATTTTAATTATTGAATAAATATAGAAATCAGCCGGTTAAAATGAACGTGACATTAAATGCCACCTTTTGAGTGCTGCAAGGGATGAGATTAAATTGTCTGTACTGTCCCTTTCTCAATCTATGCAGCACGATTCCATTCTATCCCTATAGTTTTAGGATGTCCTTTTTGTTCTCTTTTTTTCCTCTAAAAAATAAAATAATAATAAAAAAGTCGGACATGAATAAATTAACGTATGATATGATGATAAAGAAAATTTTAACAACTAAATAATTTTTAAGCAAAACATACCAAATTTCTCAATCTAGTCCAAATATCAAATTATATATCAAGTAGTATAGACATGTTAATCTTTAATCAACTTACTTTGACACATGATCTCTGCCTAAAATTTATTTTCTAACAACAGAATTGGATACCTTCTAATAATCTCTTGGACTTACTTCGTTGTTTTGGAAACAAACAACCCTTCTAGATTTCAAGATTCAAGTTGCTAATGAAACTCTAAAAGATGACAGGCTTGAAATAAATACTTCACAGTAATAAAATGATTCCTAAAAGAAAAAATTTTAACTTTTAGATCACAAATAATGGACGAAATAATTTTTTTCTTTTTTCATTAGTTTTCTAGCTCTCATTTTCTTATCTTTTTGGAGATGATTGCTACCTTAGAAGAAAGGAGTCTAATTATAAGCGAGACTAAAAATTAAGGTAAAAAATTACAAAACAATGAATTATATGTTGGGATTCGCACAGTGGCTTGAATATCAATGTGAAAGAACTCATGTGTGGATCATTCCTAGAGCTACAATTATCTACCCATGTGTGCGCCTTAAGTTTGCACAGCATGATACATTTTGTTCCTTACCAATGTGTGCGGATCAAAAGTACTTACAAGTATGACCTATTCTATTACATGCACATGCGTATTCTTTAGACATTTGTCATGCATAAAGCTATATTCCTAAATGCATATGAGTATCTTTGTATACCTCATCATTTTTATTTTTATAAAGATTGCCTTATATCATGATTAATTGCAATTAATAAATAAAAACACTCAAATATAACTTAATGAAACCAAATTTTGTTACAAATATAAGCTAATAAAATAGATTTAACAAATATTGTAGCTATGATTAAAGGAGCCCACCTGGATCTAACTTTTGAACTTCAAATCCTAGTGACATGGTTTTCTAACCAAGGCAATTGAGGATAACATCCCTTGTCTAATTGTCAGTCTATTTTGGATAGCCAAAACTGCATTTTCTCTCTTGAAAACAAAATCAAATCTATGGAGGAAGAACTACTTTTTATCCGTTGAAAAAAAAGGCTGTTAACTTTGTTGATCTGCTTTGTGAGAAATCTGAAAACTGGAAGACCCGTACAATCTGTTTGTTTTTTCACCGAGTTGTATTAGCTTAGCGATTCTCGTGTTTAGTTGCTTCCATGCAAGTGTAATCATCACATCAACTCGTAACCAACTCCCAAGCACCAAATTAATAACCTTAGAACTACAACTTTCTTTGGTTGTTCTTGTTGGGATTCACCAACAACTTGGATGAACCGAGAGAAGGGATTAACACTGGTGACACATACTAGGCAAAAAACAATTATAAAATAAAGAGATAAGAATAAGTAATTTTATATGGAAACCCTATTTTTAATATGAGAAAAAAACCACGAGATGAATCATCCGAAAACATTCACTATGTAAAACTGGTTACATAAACTCTAAAAATAGAGTACAAGAGCTTGACATCATATATTGGATGGACTCCAACAACAGTGAGGGCAAGATAAATCTCATTCTTCTCACTTTTTTTTCTCCATTCTTCTCACTTTTTTTCCTCTTTTTTTCTCTTTCTTTCTTTGACGGCGCTCTTTAGATTGATTTTTCAAAGTGATATTTTTCGCTCACTTAGTCTAACCCTAAAACGCATTGGCACGTTTTATAATGTAGGCCATGCTTGGGCACTTCTAGGCTTGATGCCCAGGTGCCATTCGGCATCACCACCCGGTCGCTCCTCAAACTCGGCACCTGGTTGCTCCTCGAATTTGACTCTCAGTGCTTGAGTGTGAATGCTCTTGGCCGCTCGCTGCGTGCACGAACACCATAATACTCCATCTCAGCACTGAACCTGTGTGTGCTCGGCTAAACTTCTGAACCGCACGTCAACCTGGTAAGGGCTCAAATGGAAGTGACCCGTATCCCAACCGTTCTTTGCTTATTTGCTGAAATGCTTCTGATTCTGAATTGTTGGGGAAGTGGCTTCTGGTTGCCGCTGTGCCCGGCTGCTGTGTTGCTGATTCAGCTAATATGTGATACCCAACTTGAAGAAATTTTATATTGTGATATTTTATTTTTGGCAAGGGGTGTGTAGAATGTACAAATTTGATCTGCAAGCACAATTAGTCTCTCCACATCATAGGACAGACAATGCATCTGGGCAGGAGAGTAGATCTTACTACTATATCCAAAGAATATTAAATTTCACCTATCTGCGTTTTTGGATAAGCTTATTTGTCTAAATTCTAAAAGATCAATTTTTTGGAAAATATATCTAGAAAATCTTTCATTTGTTATTCTTGGTTCTGGACTAGTCTTATATTTAAACTTCAAATTTGGCTTCTTTCTTTTCTGAATTTGAATTTGGTGCCTTAACATTTTATACTAAGCAATTCTTTCGACTTTTCTGATCACTCATGATCTTATCTTGACCGGCTTAGTTTTTCTTTATCTCATCTCAATAATTATCATTCACTCTTAAGAAAAGAATCCTCTTTTACCTTTTGAATATTTTTTTTTTCATTACAGAGCTAAGAATGTGAAATAGAGCAGGGGTAGGGTGAATTAGCCAATGCCCGTTGGGCGAGTTGCAGGTATGGTTTCAGCCTCCAGGAGGCTCTTGCAGGCCGCTGGCAGAGAATTCTAGATATGTAGCTCCTCTTGGATGTATCTTCCTAGTTGCAGGCTCTTTGTTCCTCTCCTGATTTGGACTTTTCACTTCATATGCTCTTACTTATCTTTGTCATACACAACCTCAAGAGGAAGAACGAAAAATCAAAGCTGTTGAGTTGATTATCATTTCTTGAGAAAAAAGAAGAGAGGAAATTACTAAAGATATATGTCAATATTTTGACAAACTGCTCATAAGATCTTGTCCTATTTTCTGTTGGGTCTGGTCACTCCCTTATGGGTAACCCAACAAATTGGTTTATTATTGGAGGATTTGTGAAAAATAAATCCGGAGAACTGTTTCCCCGTTGACCGGAGGAGAACAGTAGACGGTCAATGGAGATTGACCGGCGGACGGCTAGCTGAATCCGGTCAACAGGAGGTTGACCGTCTGAGGGCTACAGGAGTGCTGCAGGATGGTGGACGGGTAGTAAAGACGGTCAACGGGAGGTTGACCGGATCCGGTCAACCTCTGGTTATGGAGAACGGTCAAGTTCTCCGGTAGCAGCTGAAGACGGTCAATAAGAAAGGTTGACCGGATGGTTGCAGGAGACGGTCAACGAGAAGTTGATCGGCTGAACAACTGGGCCTTGGAGACTATGGAAAGTGGCAGCTGGCAGAGGACAGATGTCTTTCCAGGATTGGTCGACAGGAAGGCAGTTGGGCTGCAGAGCACGCGCCGTCTGCGGGGCATGGGCCTGCAGGAAGCTCGAAAACTAGTGAAGACGTGGCACCTATTATCTGACAGATAACCAGCTGGGCAGATGAGATTAGGTGGAGTCAGGACGTCTATATAAGAGTACCAGGAGCTTATAGAGATATGGTCAAACCTGGGGAAAAGTCCCGGCAGGCCCGGAGAGGTGCCTAGAGTAGTGACCGGCTGGTGTGGAGACAACACCAGGGGCTTGTGTAGTTGGTCGCCTTGTGCAGGGGTGAAACGGCGGGTTGCCGTTTCACCAACACTTATAAAATGTAGAGAGGAGTGTACCACCAGTGAGAGGGAGAAAAAAGAAAAAAAAGAGAGTAAAAGAGTGGAGGGTATTTCCCGTTTACTCCAGTGAGGTTTTTCTTTGTTATTCTCGGGTATGTAGCGGATACTCTATCTCGGGGGTTTGTAACCTATTTTACATAGTGAATTTATTGGTGGATTATGTGTCCCGTGATTTTTTCTCTTCGGTTTGGAAAGGGGTTTCCACGTAAAAAAGGGCTGTGCATCTCTTGTTTCTTTGTTTCTACTAAATGGTGGCTGTCGATGACTGGGGGTTCGGATTTTCCACTGCTACCGGATTTGGTGGATCCGAGTCTTCTGACCCCAACATTTTCATCATCATCTTAATTTACTCTTGAGAATTATCGTCATGCTTTGATTGTACACCCAAGCTTTAGGCTTATTGTCTGGATTGCTGGTTACTTTAGCCAATCTTTAGTTGGCTTGTGACACCCAGTTTATGTTAGAATTGTGATATCCTAAATTGGTTACAATTGTGAGATTTGTCTTGCGGTCATGTATTCACCTTTCAATTTAGTGAAGCAGATCGCTTAGTAGAATGGTTAATCCGAGTGGTTCTTGGGATTGAATTAGAGAAAGGTTTTTGAACCTTCTTAAAAATTATTATCATGTTAATTTTCCTTTGGGATGACTTGAGCTCGAATTTCAGATCCGGTCTGAAATCAATCATGTAAAAACCTTAAATCATATAAACCTTTAAATATCTATTATAAACTTAAACATTTATCAACATGAAATTAATATCTCATTAAAGCATCGTAAACCTTGTTAGGAATCAGCCGACAGTTTTGATGAATCAAAACGAAAAAATGAACAACGATTATGTACAGAAGGCAAACAATAATCACACAATAAAATGATATATAAGTAATTTACTTGGAAATCCTCTTCTTAATAAAAGAAAAAAATTACAGGACGATACGTTTAAAAAACTCCACTATATAAAATCGGTTACACAAGTCACAAATATAAGAATATAAGAACTCAACTCCTTGTATCAGATGGACTAAGCAACAGTGAGTATGAGGCAAGGGAGTAGATATGTCACTACCCGGAGCTATGCAAGTCTCAATAATTATTACTCATAAAATCATAAAATTTTAAATAATTACAATAATAAATACTGAATTTTAAAAATCTAAGTGTAACCAATTTAAGATACGGATCCAACAATCTTACCCATACAGAACCTTATCAGATAACGGTCCAGACAAAATACAAGTGACGTGCCCTACAAACAGCCATGAGTAAAATCGACCAAACAAACTTCGAACCAAGAAATCAGACACCACCAACTCCATTTGAATCGTACGGATAGAATACTCGCCGAAACTATGCGGTGCCGTGTCGAACCTTCCCCAACTCTTACGGCAGATCCAAATCTTCTACTTTGAAGGAAAAAAATAGAAAATGTGAGGCAAATATTCAATAAGTATCATTATAATATGGCATAAAACTATGCATATAAATCAGAGGAAGAATCAATATCGAAGCAAACAATAGATCATGTTCTGAGACTCTACCACTTATATAAAAAAACACCGCACACCCACAGCAGTAGCAAACCAAAATCTAATATGTACATCATAATGGCCCGATTACGTTTTCGACCGGCAGCTCAACGCTATCACATATTTCATCGGCTCCATTAACCCGATGGCATTTTAGGCCTACAGCTTTTGGCCATTAAATTTCATCGGCTCTATTATCCTGATTATGTTTTAGACTATAGCTCTCGATTATCAGATTTCATTGGCTCCATTACCCCGGCTGCATTTTAGGCCTACTACAGTTCTCGACTATCAGATTTCAGCGGCACCATTAGTCTGGCTACGTTTTAGGCTTGCAGCTCTCAACCATTAGATTTCACTGGCTCCATTAGCTCGACTATATTTTAGAATCAAAGCTCTTGGCCATCAAATTTCATTGGCTATATTAGCTCGACTATATTTTAGAATCAAAGCTCTTGGCCATCAAATTTCATTAGCTATATTAGCCCGACTGTATTTTAGACTTGTAGCTCTTGACCATCAAATTTCTAATATCGATCCATCGGGTCTTGTACCCCGCTCATTTTCATACAAACATACTGATATAAAATATACATGCAAAACATGCTAGATAATGGAATAAATTAGAGATATTGTAAAAGGACACATGTCTCGACTTATACCATGTAGATCAGAAGAAAGGATACTCTGAGATACTTAAATCATGTGTTACTCTCTCCTTTATGTGTGCCATTTCTCTCTCTACTCGTGCGGCTTCTCTCTCCTATGTGCGAGCCTTCTTCCTGCGTGTCGCCGCCTTGCCCGTGTGTCGCCATTGCCGCTGTCTCCTCTCTCCGCTGTCGCGCAACCTTCCTGGCGCACTCTCTCTCCTCACCGTGAGCCGCTACTGCCTCTTCTCTCCTCGCCATGCCTTGCCTCTTCTCACCTTGCGCACTCGCCGCCGGAGCCGCCTCCTTCTCTTCCATTCCAGTTCTCTTCTCCCACTCCACTTCGCCACTGCCGCTTTCCCTATCCGTCTCTCTTCCCCTTTCTCCCCTTACTTTCTTTTCTTCTTTTCCTCCCCCTCTTGCTTACCTGATTCCCTCTCTCTCTCTCTATTTTCCCTTCTCCGAAATCAGATGTGGGTTTACCGCCCATAGTTTTGGCATTCTCCCCTATTTTCTTCTTCTTCTTTTTTTTAAAAAAAGAATACTAGAAGGTACACGATTTGCAAATTGTTCTTCATACTTCGAGAACAACATGCCCGAGATCGGTGGTGACTAAAAGTTTTGAATCTTCCTCTTCATCCTTTTCTCGCTCTCTTTATCTCTTTTCTCCTCTTTTCTCTCACTAGCGGCGTTCTCTGACTGATTTCATAAAGTGGTCTCTTTTTCTTATATGACTCTCTTTTTATAAACCCTAAAACGGGTTTTGCATGCTTTTATTCCAGGCTTGTTATCCAGGTGTCCTTCAGCATCATTGCTCGGTCGCTCCTCGGATTTAGCATCTAGTTGCTCATTGGACTTGATATCATCGATCGTCTTTACACATCTTTGTCCGGTTGTCCTTTGTACTTGGCACTCGGTCCTCAGGCTTGGATGTCCCTGGAGGCTTGCCGTGCGTGCGAAGCATATTCTAACACCACAATATTTTATCTCAATATTGAACCCATGTGTGCTCGTCTAAACAACCCGACAACTCATCAACCGATTATAAGTTTATACGGAAGTAACCTATAACCTAACAAAAATAAACAACATAAATACAATTAAACATCAAGGTACACAGCCCTAGAGAAAAAACCACCAATTCTATATAACAATATATCTTGCCCATCATCAAAGGAACAATAGTTATTAAACTCAAAAATCCCCTCTATCTGAAAATCTTGTAGCAACTGAAGGATCTCCTTCTAGCGCCATGTACTCAACTCGAGTTTATAGCTAATGAAATATAACGGTATGTTAAATATTTAATAAGTGATAATAATAAATACGCATAATAATCAATAATCATATTGGTTAAATAATATCAAAAATATAAAAGTAACAATAATAATATAAAGTTTAATAATAAACTCGATTTGAGACTTTACAACTTATCATAACCACAACTTAAGAATAACAAGAATAGATCTTATCTGACCTATATATCATGGAGATAAAAGAATTTTATAGAATTCAAATCTCATAAATAAAAGGTGGGAATCCTCAGAGTCCAATATCACGAGATAGATAATGATTTTCTATTTTTAAATATCAGTATAAACGACTGGTATATTTCAAATTTGAATAACAATAAAATATCATGGATTTTATAGAATCCAAATCTCGTTGAATTCAATTTATGAATTTTACATAATTTAACTACTAAATTTTAAACTCAAGATGTATCTATAATAACGAGATATCATAAAAAATCTCTTAAATTTTATTCTACCATTGTAAGTTAAAGGGCACATATATCCGCCCCTATTAGGTAGGCATGTACAACGAGGTAATTGATACTTATAAATTTGATGTATGACCAAATCCATAATCCATCAAGACTCTACCACACAACTTATCCGTCTACAAAGGGTACAAGAATTATCTCAATGTATCAAACCCAACATCCATCGTCATGATATCCCTTGATATCATATCATATAATGGTTATATAGTTATAAGTATCCATTCATATCAAACAATATACTTTAGCACCACCATGAACAAAAATATCGAACAATTATTGACTTTACTAAGGTTTTATAAATTTTATATTTTTTGAGACTATAATATTTTTATATAATTTCTTTTATCTTACAATAAGAAGCTACTAATATATTAATACAATTTAGTATAACATAAATGAATTCAGCAACGCATAATGATAGAAGTGTCACTTGGTATTGATAAGAACGATACTTAATCAAAATTGATATGAAAAGGGTAATGATTGAGGAAAACGAGAAAGATTTATGGATGCTCTAAATATCCGACTACTAGTATCCCACTAACCTACTAAATCATATGACTCACAAACAATGCTACCTATACACTAAGTCTAAAACTAAACTGAAACTTATTCAGATTTTTTGGCATTCAAGTATGTGCTTGCACCCCATATTGTAATACTTTAATCATTTATCACAAAATTTATAACTTTATTATATTCCCTAAATATATAAAATACACCTTATAATATCATCGTCAAATATCTCATGAAGTACCACCATTGTTTGAACTTAACCTGACACTTGATTTTGATGAACATAAGGCTCTAAGAAGAACAACTTTCATATTTCGAATCTAGATTCTAGACGGCCAACGTTGCCAATTAGTCCATCAATTATTATAATTTCAGGCAATCAAACTCTCATGTCGTTAATACTATATTAATATATGCATATCATAGTGTAAGGATTGTAATTAAATTCGTCTCAATATATAATTTTAACATATAAATGGTTAACCTGAAATCCTTAACAAATTTAATAAGGCATGTCGAGATAGATTTTGTGATCATTATTGCATCTTCATCCCCTGGTTTCTACAAGTTTAGGTAATCAAAGGCAACTTCCAATAATGCAATTTCAAACTATATATTTCATAGAGTAAGAATGACAATATTATAACCACAAATATATTTATTTATAGAATGATTAGTGGCATAAACATGACTTGAAACCACAGCCCCCTTGAACAAATCATATTTTAGTGGTCGTTAATCACTTTCGTCACTCAATTTTCACAATCTTAAGAAATCGAAACTAAGCATTGTCAACACAATGTCAAATTACGTATTTCATATTATAAAAACACCAATTTTAAAAGTATAAATGAATTGATCGAATATGTAAATGGCTAGTTCGAAAATAGTTTACAATCATGTTCTTTTTCAACAAACTAGATTTTAGTGTTCATGAATCACTCTCGTCACTCAATTTCTATAATTTTGAGAAATCAAAATTGATTTTTTCACCCACCGATATTGTTCATCTTCTTCTCCCCCACTCGACACTGTTCATCTAATTTTGTACTGTGCACGAAACGGTTTCCATATGAAAGACTTTCTTTTATCATTTTAATACTAATTTCTCAAGAGATTCAAGCAAATTATAATGATTAAATAGGGACCTAACTTAATTTTGTTGACAATTGAACCGCTTGTTCGAACTGAGTGGAAATTATCAATAACGACAATAAATTAATAATAATCACAAATAATAAAGAATACAAAATTTTACGTGAAAATTTTAATTTTTAAATGAGAAAAAAATCATGGGACTATACGTTTAAAAATATCTACTACGCAATATGTTTAATTATACAAACCCTAATAAATATAATAATACAATTCCTTATAATAAATTAACCCGAGTAATAACGAGTATAAGATAAAAGAGAAGAAAATAACTGGTAAAATGTCATTAATTTTAAGAATAACGTACCCAAAGTTAGTAGAAAATGAAACTCGATTTACACTCAATTAGACCAGCAAATCTTCATCTTCTCTCTTTTCTCTCTTTTTCTTCTATTTTCTCACAATGGCGGTGCAGCAACCTTAGGCAAAAAATACAAAATGTAATCCTAAAGATCGCATCAGGAAATTTTATATCAGAAATGGTACTCGAGCGCCTATTAGGCACGCTTTGCATGCGAGTCCACTATATAATCGGTGCATAAGAGCCCCTTTGGTGCTCCCATTCTGGCTAATGCGTGCATGTGCACCTCTTAGGAGCTGCTCAAGCCCCCCTAATCTAGAATCGGTACACATGGATGAATGAGGCATCTGTCACATGCCACTCATTATCTTACTCCTCATTAGACCAAGGTACGCGTGTCATTGCGCGTGGCATCGAGTGGTATATCAAATGGGCATGGGATCCATAGAGAGTGACCCACAATCGAACAAATCTTACTCCGTCACTATTGATTGTCTCCTTCCCAATGATATGTTCTTGTAGCATCAGATCTATCCGCTTAAAAAAGTCACTCACAAAAGAGTCCATACTTTAACATTTTGCACCACCAATGCAGAACAAAATTCAAGCAAATACCATCAGATTAAAGGATGCCTTCAGTTGATTTCCTTGAAAAGAAAAGGAACATGGCTTTGTTTGAGATAATGGAAATCAGAGCTCGCAGTTCAAATTCAAATAATGAAAACATGCAAATCATATGCAAGGAGGTGAAATCATACTTCCGAGATGATAAGATTCATGAGGTACTAGGAACTCCCACTTGCCTGATACTTTCTTCCTAGACACAACAACAGTAATGGCGCACAAACAACTCAACTGTCAACAGCAGTGTTGGGGTAGATGGTGTCAGACTACCACCATGAACACACAGTGAAAGGAAAGAGGAATAACAAAGAAGAATAGAACACTATAATTTTACATGAAAATTTCTTTCAAAATAAGGAAAAAATCAATGGACATTTAATCCACAAATGAATTTTACTATATGAAATTGGTTATAGAACTACACGGCTACACATGTCCTTGAGGAGAGGACTGAAGAACAGAGTACAAGAACACAAAGAGATTACACACACTTGTTTTCACTCGCTGTCCCCTTTCTTCTTGTTTTTTTTTCACCTCTCCCTCTCTGTCTTTACACTTAGAAACTCAATACATATATACAGGCCATTTGCACAACTACCTAGCCAGCGTGGAGACTGCACGTATAGACAACCACTTGGCGTACGTACAACTCTGCAATGGCTTTGCCCTGCAAAAAATTGTGTTATGTAGAAACGATGCCTATTCTGCAGAGATTATGCATATTCTTCAGAAATCATGCGTACCTAATCAATCTTCTAAGTTAGCATCTACGTGTGCTTTCTGTAAGCAGGTCCTTGGGCTTTTATGTGCTCAACATCCTCAGTCATTGATAGTGCCTTTGGCCATCAAAGAGTACTCGTGCTTCTTCGAAGTCCCCGGACTCAAGTGTTGCTCACAATGTCCTCGGAATTATGCTACGCAGAGTCCTCAATTGCTTAGAAACAAGTCCGCGGACCATAACCTCTCAGAGTCCTCATCCAAAAACTAAGTCCTCAGACCTATAACACCTCCATACGGGCGTGACCCTAACAAGCAGCAGCTCTAGCTACCAAGAAAAAGGCACAGCAATAGCAGCAAGATAGCAATAGCACATCAGCAGAATTGGCTTTCTGTAGCTAAAGCTCAGTCAAACAGGAGAACTCCAATCTGGTAGAACTTCGGTCCTCTCTCCTTCTTTCTATCCTCTCTTCCTCAATTGAATTGGTTCCCTCTCTTCTCTCAATTATGGTTGCTCAATAGAATTGAAGGAGTTGCCTGCCTCAATGGAAGAGTGGAAACCTCAATATACCACTACAATAATATTAATCTTTAGTGATAAAATAATTTGTCACTAAAGATTATAAATTTGTCACTAAAACTTTTAGTGACAAAATATTAATTTGTCACTAAATTGTCACTAAAATACATTTAAAATTTATCATTAAATATTATATTTAATAACAAATAATTATCATAAAAAGTATATAATTTTACATTTAATTTATATACTTTAATGGGTAAAAATTTAACACAAATATCAAATTCATTTCAACACAAATATCAAATTGTCTTACAATAATTTTTTTTAAAAATTAGAATCAATAAACTTATACTGGCGTTGGCAAAACCAGCAGCTTAAATTTCAACAAAAAAAAAAAAATCTCTGTCTGAGTTTTTGATGAATAGATGAGGTTTTGTAAAATGAATAGATGAGGCTGGTGTTCAAATCGAGAGGGAGTTCTAATGCCATGGCCGCCATTGGCAGCAACCATTTGAAGCCCAATGTAGTAATTGTTGGCGTAGGTGTTAGAGATTGAGATTTTAGGAACATTCAAAGGCCTCTCTATTCTTTCACCATTGTTAGCACCATTCTGTCCACAGTTTCTTGCTTCAGAAACATGCCTTAAGAAAATTCAATACTTTTGCGAGGTACGGAAACAAAACCCGTGCATCATTCAATACCCATAAATAAATAATTATATATATATATATATATATATATGTATGTATGTATGTATGTATGTATGTATTTCTTTTGAAAAACAAAGGACAGAAATTATATATTAGAGAAAGACAGTTATAATACCAATAAATTGAATTCTGAAAAAGCAAATAATATAAGGGAATATGAAATGATTAACAAGAATTTTTTTAGAAAAAAAGTGTTGGATGAATTAAGAGATCATGAATCCTACCTGCAAATGGCTGGCTATGTTTTCTATTGTCAATCCTAGAACATTCATGTGCTCGAAAATTAACATGATAAAAGCATGTTAGAAAAATTAATGAGTAAAAAAGATTATATATTCTGGAATATCATAGAATCAATACAAACGACCAGCACAATTCACAGAAGTCATGATTCAACATCAGATGGCGTTGGCAAAACCAGCAGCGTTGTGTGATTAACACTTAGTTTCAGCCATTTTCAGTGATGTTGACTGAAAATCAGTGGCAGCTTTTATGTCCCGGCTGTTGAGAACTCGAATGTGGCTTCTTTGTTGATAATTTGATTAACACTCTGATTCTTACTACTCGGCCTCACAATGTTAGTAACACTTTGATACGGAAGCCGAGGCTGCCAAGATCATGACACTTTGCCCAAAATATTATCAGATCAAAATAATTTACACAACTCAAAGGCTACCAAATAACATTGTGATTCGCACATTAATCACTCAATCAGATAAAAAAAAAGATAGCAATCAACTAATTCACACATTAAGCACTCAAAATTTAGAGTTTAGAACCTGAACTTGAATTTACATGTATGCCTCATTTGAATATTGAGATCATCGGATCTGGTCTTTTATTTTTTTGAATGTTCCGCTGTTATAAGCAATGAGTTATTTTTCAAATAACTCTAATATATAATCCGATATATCTCAATATAATCTAATCATATTCGGAAACAAATTAAACAAATATGGAAAATAATATCTTTAACATCCCCTCAAAGGCTCTAACCTTCACTTGTTTTAGCACACGATCGGCCGAGGAAGAGAAAGCCAGCTGGCCTTTTAAGACTTTAGATTGGCTCGTAGTTCTGCTAGTAGGCCCACTAGATTGATCACAAGTTCGCTTCCTGTTCTTGTCAAACAGCTTTGCAACTTCCGTCTTTAATTAATAATATGTAAAGTGCACAGTCAAGTCATAATAAAATTTAACGGCAATAAGCAAATGACAACAATCTTTATTTGGTTACCACATATATATATGTATATACCATATATCAAAAATATTATATTATTTTATAATATTATCAATTATTGGGACGAAATCTTCAATATTGGGAGTATGAATGACGATAAAAGATGAGAGAACTCTAGCTCTCATAACTATGAGCCAGAATATTAACTTCATTCTGCTTCATGTGTTTAGCAATATACCCTAAGGCAGATGTTGGTGTTCTAAGTTCACTTATTTTATTCTATCTTTAATAAACTATCCCCGTATTGGAGAAAGGAGATACATACGATAAGTCAGAGAAGAACAATTTTTTTAATATATATATATATATCATGAAAAGTAATCTCCTGCCTTGATAGAATTGGTTGCAGATATATTAAAGTGGATTTCACATCAAAGGATACAAGATGATTCAATCTACACACCTACCTAAGCTTGACTTCTTTTCCGCATTTTTTTTCATAGGTGAAAAGATGATATTTATTGATAAAAGCATAGGGAGAATAAAAAAAATATAGAAAGTCTCTAACTGCCAATAAATAAGTCAGATACACTTTAATAGAACTAGCCAATCTAAAAATGATACAATTTCAAATTTCCCTCTTTGAAAAAAATATCATCTTTCTCTTCCTGAATAAATGCAAACTCATGGCAGCCAAAAACCTCTTTGTTTTGTGTGTTGGAGGACCTTTGAAGCAAACAGCATTCAATGTCACATAAACGAGGTAAATCACTTTCAGACAAATGAATCTCCACATGCATACGTCCATTTCTGTAATTTTTTTTGTTGTTTTAGAGGGAAGGGAGAAAGGTAGGAGCCAAATCTGAGTTTCATTGGAACCCAAACAAGTGCATCCAAATGTAAACTTGTCAAGCAAACTTAGGCCAGACAACTTTTGACCTTGTGACCAAGAGAAAAGAGCAAGATTCAGATTACTTGAAGCTTAAATAATGAGCCACCATCCGCTCCTTCGATACTTTTATCATTCATTTGGTTAACTGTATTCTCCAAGTCTTGCAAATAATTACTATTGATGTAAGGTATAGTTTGGGTGGGGTATAAATTTGTCCACCCATTGTAAACAATTGATTAATACAGAGAGCTTCCAAGCAAAATAATAAACAGAGAGCATTAATGCCAATTTTCCTTGTAAACAATTAAAAACATAATAAGAAACGATAGTTATAAACTTACCATTTTTTTAGTTTGCATTGTACATAATTCTTCTTTAATCAAAGATCGCATATTAGAATATATATCAACTTTCAGCTCGACAAGCAATTTAGAATGAATCTCAACTTCTTTTTGATTTAGCGGATCTGCTAACTGTTGTTGTACTTCAGCCTCAATCCGAGCATTAATATCATTTTCTAGACATATTGTCATCTTACTTCAACTTTCTAAATAGTTATTGTCATTTCTAGTTCGCCGAGGACCTTCTTACATCCCTCTTATGTATGTAGACTTACATCCAAGAACAATTGAAAAAGTATCCTCTGCCATCAGGTTATCAGCACCGTTTTGTTCAACCTGAGTCTCGTGTAATTCTAACAGCTTCTGATATACATATTCCGACTCATTATCAACCCACTTTCCATTTTTTCGTTTCTTTTCTTTTACAAACAATTTCAAGTATTCTGTTAGCTCGATCAATTCTTCACGATGTGAATGTTGGTCGCTTCGCTGTTTGTAAATTTTCAAGTGTTAGCTAATAATAAAAAGATGTCATATATTAAAGATAGCTATTATCATCTCATACAAAGTACGTGCAATAGATTTTGTGCCAACGCAGCTCATTATTCTCTGTTTACTTCTATTCTTTGAATTATTTTTACTCATATGCTGCATTTGAAACAATAAATAATATTAGTCATCTAAGTACATATATGTGTGTGTCTAGGAACCAGTATAAAGTATTTGTATTTATTAAGTAGTGTTATTAAATAAATGATGATATACTTACTCGAAACTTTTGACTTCTCCAATATTCTAGAACCAACCATTTTCTTTGCTCAATATCTACATTAGGAGGGCAGTTTTCCATCCGCTCCTTATCAGTTCTATATTTTTTGTCGTAGTCTATTCGTAAACCAAAATGCCAAGTACAGAATCTTTTCATTAATTCTTTTTGAATTGCCATATTTACATGATTTTCATTTAGTAAGACGTATTTTTTCTACAACAATCAAGCAATGGCAATATGTCATGCATACCAAATAATACAAAAAAGAAATACATCCAAATTTATTAATATATCATTATATATATATATATTAAATTTACCTTCACTTTTGCATCGATTTCATCTTGATATGAGTATCCATTTGCTTTCAATTCTCAACATTAATAGGGCAGTACTGTTTAACAAGATAACATATTTCTATGATAAACTGTTGTTCATTTTCTCCAACAATGCGTCGTAGAGATGATGGTAGATCAATCTTCACTGGTGCATGATTATCATCTCTTTTGCTTTTTCATTTAACACAACGTGTTCTTCCACGTATTGGTTGAATTGTTAAAAAACACAATATATGTAAGTCATTAAATATCAAATATATTTATACTAAGTTTTTTCGTTTATACCTCAATCTGTTTGTTCTTTAACCATTTCTTGAATTTGATATTCATTATCCATTGAAGCTACAAATCACACTAAATCACACTTAATGGACCTCCTCAACTTGCAAAAATCACACAATGGAGGCAAAAGAGTTGTCAAGAGTTTCCAATGTCAACAGAATTTATAATTTTACTAACAGAAAAGTGAAAACATGTTAAAATTAATATGGGCATACAAGAGATGATAAAGTAAACAAGAAGCAAGTAGAATATATGATCTACGACTTTAAGATCTGCGGCTTCCTTTTCTGCTTTTTATGTCTGCAAATTGGGATTCACACATATATGATTGAACTAAAAGATATCTTGAAAATAGAATGAACATGAAATTAACAATGTCCATTTTAATTGATTATTTTACTTCCTCCAATAATCTCCAAAATCCTTCTGCCCCATTCAAAGGAATAGCAGATAACAAAATTTATTAAATCTTTGAATAACCTATATGAATGCAGCATTTGCTTATTTCTTCTTTATGACAACTATAGAAGAATAAATGCAGAAGATATTCACTATCCAAAAAAGAAAAATTACTGTGCAGGGTATGGGAGATCCAAAAAAAGATAAATCCAGTTGCTTAGACAGACTAAAATTGGAAGCACCAATAGTTTAGCACCTTCTACAACCTGTTAACATATAGTCAATTGATTTGTTATTAACCAGCATTATAATAATAAAAAATAAAATAGTAGCACATAATAAATACATACCTTACATAATTGTAATCTTGAACAATCACCACATCAATGACTCATCTTCTTAACTATTAGACTTGTATACATCTTTAGATCTACCAGTATAATTCATACTTACAATCTTTGATTCAATATTAGTTCTAACTAAAGGTACCGACATATCACTCAACTCTACTACATAATCCAAATTTGTTTCTAATGTTGGCTCATTACTATCCATATATGTTTCGTAGAGATCATCCATCTCTTCACCAATAGGAATATTATAAAAGTTACGTGGTATTGACCTAACAACAACTCGCCAATTCACATCTGTATGGTCTATCACGTAATAAACTTGTTCAACTTGGAATGCTAAAATATATGGCTCATCAGTTTATAAAAACCGAGTGATATTTATTGTTGTAAGCCCATTTGGTTCCTTCTTAATACCTTTTTTATATCATATATGTCATACCAATCACAACGAAAAAGCACTATCGTGTTTCCATTATTATATTCTAATTCAATAATCTCTCTTAATAATCCAAAGTAGTCCATTTTCTCACTATGTAAATCACCCTTCACTACCACTCCACTATTCTATGTTTTACGCTTTCTTGCTTGACTTTTTGTGTGAAATCAGTATCCATTGACCACATATGATGAATAACAAGTCACTCTTCTAATTGGAGCCTGTGCCAAATATAAAAGATATTTGCTTGCTCTTTCATCCCATTTGTTCATCAATTCTGCAATCTATTGAACATAATAAGTATTAAAAGGTATTAATAAGATTAACATTTAGTAAGTATTAAAAAATCGTATTAAACCATACAGATTGCATAAACATTTACTTACTCTGTATTCAAACCACTCTAACAAATCAACATTCCTATCTTGATCGATATTTTCATACTCTGTGTTCATCATCAAATATTGGAGTTCTTTATATTAATAGGTAATGGATTGAAACACATATATACCACACTCATAATATTACTATGTACCATAATAATAAAGTATCTTACTCTATAAAAGGCTGCACTTTCTTATAATTTTTTAAGATATATAATTGAGCTCTATTCCAATCTTGAAAGCTCAACTCTTTAATACTTCTTTTGCTTAATGGTATTCCAAATTTAGAAAACACAAATAACCCCACATGTACTTTACCGCCGTCAAAATTTTTTTCTTTACGATTGAATCTTGTTTCTGCCCTACCCAAATATCTAGAGCAAAATACAAGACATTCTTCTGCGATATAACATTCAGCTATAGAGCCTTCTGGGCGAGCTTTGTTACGTACATTGGATTTTAACTTACGCATGTACCTGTAAACAAGACTTTATTAGTTCAAATATCATAATCATTATATTCAAAATACACATGCTATAAATTTTAGAAATATCTCACCTTTCAAAAGGATACATCTACTGTTATTGAACTGGTCCTGTAACTTTTGCCTCACTTGCCAAATGAATAGGTAAGTGCAACATGATATCAAAAAAATATGGGGGAAAGATACGTTCCATTTTACAAAGGGTCAAAATAATATTTCGTTCTAATTTTTTCAATGCATCCACTCGTAATATTTTTTCATATAATTGCTTAAAGAACACACTTAATTCAGCTAATGGCTCGTATACTTCTGTAGGTAAGATATCACGAAATGTCGATGCAATCAAGTCTTGCATAAATGCATGATAATCATGACTTTTCTTCCCTAAAACTTTACCATCAACACAATTTACACATTGAGATATATTGGAAGAGTAACCATATGAAACTTTCAGATTTGCAAGAAACTTACAAACAACCCTTTTTTCTTTCAATGTCAACGTATAGGCAGCTTTAGGAAATAAATATTTATCTCCATGTTCAATAGGATGCAAGTCCTTTCGAATTTTCATATTCCTCAAATTCATACGAGATTTTAAATTATCCTTTATCTTCCCATCAATGTCTAATACCGTGCCTATAATACTTTCGTAGACATTCTTTTCAATATGTATAACATCTAAATTATGACGAACCAAAACTTTGCTCTAATAAGGCAACTTGAAAAAAATACTTTTCTTTTTCCAACTATACTTGAGAGTATGTTTAGGTTGCTTTCGCTTGGTACCGGCCTTCACAAATATCACATTGTCACATACACTAAGTTAATCAAGGATATCATCCCCAGAAAATAGCTTGGGAGCATGTCGCATTTCTATAGTGTTGTCAAAAGATTTTTTGTCAAATCTCCATTTATGATCGGCATCTAAGAATCTACAATGACACATATAACACAATTTATGACCATGTGACAATCTATAAGAGGAAGTGTCAACATTGCAATTAGGACAAGCAAATTTTTCTTTCGTATTCCAACATGATAAATTTGCGTAAGCTGAAAAATCATTGATAATCCACAATAATAATGTATGTAATTTAAAATTGTTTGAATTGAAGGCGTCATAGGTTTCAACTCCAGCATACCATAATTCCATAAGCTCATCTATTAATGGTTCCAAGAATACATCAATATCATTTTCAGGAGCTTTTGGACCAGAAATTAATAATGACATTATAAAGTATTCACTTTTCATGCATACTATGGTGGGAGATTATATGGAACTAATATCACTGGCCATATGCTGTAAGATGTACTTAAGTTGCCAAAAGGATTAAATCCATTAGAAGCTAAGCCAAGCCTCACATTTCGGAAATCTAGTGCAAAGTTCGGGTATATTTCGTCAAAATATTTCCAAGCTTTTGAGTCAGCTGGATGTCTCAAGACTCCATCATTAGGGCGTTTCTCCTTATGCCATCGCATATGAGATGCTATTTTTGAAGACATGTAAAACCTTTGAAGTCTAGGTATTAGTGGAAAATGACGAAGAATTTTATGCGGAACTTTTTTCTCTTCATCATTATCAATTTATTTACCTCAAACACCCACAAATTTGACAGTTTTGATATTCTTCATATACATTTCGATAAAGAATATAATCATTCTTGCAAACATCAACCTTAACATAATCCAATTCTAAATCTCTTATATACTTCTTTGCTTCATAAGAGTTATTTGAAAAATTACTATCATGGAAGAATACTAATTTCAATAAATTCAGTAGTATTGAAAAAGATTTATCACTCCAACTATTAATGCACTTTAAATGGAGAAGATGTAAAATAAATTTCAATTTAGTGAAACGATCACAACCCGGAAATAATTCTTGTTTGGTGTCTTTCATAAGTCTACAAAAATTTTCGAGCACTGCATCATTTTGATCAGTTTCATCACCTACATGGTCGACATCCTCATTGAAATCTACATTTCTAACATTTGTGGCATCATGGATCAAAGAAATAATATCATCATATTCGAAATCATTATCTCCACTTTCTTTCCCATCATCATCATGTTCTTCATCACTGGTAGAGTCATTTTCTTCTTCTCCATGAAAAATCCATTGTTTGTAATCTCTTAATATTCCATATATGATTAAGTGGTTGAAAATTATTTTTCTATCTTAAAAAAAAGATTATTACAATTATTGCATGGACAACGTATCTTATCCCAATTTTCAACTTTTGAAAATACAAAATCAAGAAATTTGATAGCTCCTTTTCTATACTTTGACTTTCGTCTGTCACTAACAGTCTTATAATTTATCCAACTCTTATTCATCCTAAAATGTAAATAAGAAAAAAGTTAATATTAATAAATCAATTATAAGTTAACCACATTATAAAGAGATAAGTAAATAAATATATAAAAAAAATTAAATCACACTTTTCTTGTAATATAACAAATCTATTGAGAACAACCATGAAGATTGCCTCCATTTATCCATTTCAAACACAAGAATAGCATATTTGGGCCATATTGCCCAACAGCTTTGGTGTGCCATATGAAAACTTGAAGAAAATGCGTTGATGTGCGTGTGTGTGTTGAATTATTCAATAAAGTATGTTGTATATAATATTTTGGCAACATTACAACTGACTATCATACCTAACAATTTTGGCAACTACAGGAGCAGAATACAATGAGTTATAATCACCAAAGAGTTGTATAGCAATGCCTACATAATAATAATGAAGATTTTTTAGTATCATTGGTAAACAAAATATGATACATGTTGTTTCTTAAGTAATTCTGAAAATAGAAAAATTAGTTAAACAAATTCTTATTTTAGCTTAATAGTGAATCCATTTGGAGTTTTGCAGTCTACATGATTTGAAACATTTTTGTAAACATTCATGGGCCGTGTAACTATGAGGAATATGAAATGAAACTTCTTTTTCCCTTCAGTTTCCTTTCTTGTCTTTTGACACAAGTGGATTGTGCAAAATAACATGGCCTGCCTTAATAGATATTCATTACTCGTATTTTCTGCTATTAGACAGAGTCATCTGCCCTTTTACTGCTTTTGTGGTTATGCGAGGTACAATCCCTCATGCCCCCCCCAAAAAAAAGAAAGAAAAATAATAGAAAAAAATTGTGTTGATTGAATTCTTTTTTTTCTCGTAATTAATATTCTCTATGACAGGTGGTTCACAAGAAGTGGTTGGAGAAGGACAAAGGAGGACATCATTTTCTAGGTGAAATTCTTGTACAACTTTTATGCATTTTTATTTTTTGAATGGAATGTATGACTAAGTCCCTGATTCCATTGACCAAGTCTGATAATTGGCCGAATGCAAATGTAGCAAATTTACTGCTTTAGAAGCCTAATTCTTTGAGTTCTTGTCATGATTCTTTTTTTACAGCTTAAAAGTGCCTATACTATTGCAAAGTTACGAAATTCTGGATATTCAAAACAGCAGTTCTACAAAGAGTACTTCTAATTATGCAATTGAAAAAAAAATTATTGATATGCTAACTCACATTCTTATAAAAGATACATTTGTGATGAGATTTACTGAAAGATCAATTTGTCCAAACAATTCTTAATAACTAGCCCAAAAATAAATGCATGAGAGGAATGATAATTTGGTCCCTAAACAAGAATTGACCATGAAAACTTCTGCCACTTCAAAATCAGCTTATTCAATCACAAAATCAAGTACCTAAACCCTAAAATCGATCGTCCGAAAAAAGAGATTGACAGAGGTCTTAGATAGCACATCCACAGTATATAGTCCAACAATATTCAAACGAATGCTAATGATACATTAAGTCAAATATGACTTGATATAAAAGTATGAAATGAACTAACAATATTTTACACATTATTGAGTTATATCAACATCCGCATCAAGTTATTCATTTCACCACAGCTATATCCAAATATATCATTCACACTGTCATCCTTGTGTACTTTTCAAACAACGTTGATATAAATGATAAATATGAATCTGTGAACAAATGAAAACAATGAAAATAGAAGCAATGTTGACATAAACATGATGAACTTGTAAAATTTGTGAATAAACAAAAACAGTGAACAAATAAATCTCAACAGCATAAAAAATCGGGAGATCTCTTCAACCTCGACCCACAATCGAGTCAAAACATTGTGAAACAGAGTGATATAGGAACGGGAGATGCCAAAATCAAAGTACCGTGAGATAGGAAGTGTCGATTTGATGAATAATTCGTCGATTGCGAACTTCTACAACTGATTTGCTACGAAATAATGGAGAAATTTGTCGATTGTGAAGGAAAACGGCCGATTAAACCCGCGAGATTGAAAAATACGAGATTTGTTTGCAGAAGAACTCGAGTGGTTTAGGGATTCTGGTAAAGTGAACAAAGAGGCGTAGAGAGAGAGAGAGAGAGAGAGAGGCATGAGTGGAGTGCATTTTGTATGACGTGGAGAGAGGGCAGTGTGAGTGGAGCGAGTTTTGTATTTGGTGAAGGAGTAGGATTTTGTTAAAATATATAAAGTATAAAATTTATTAAAATTTTTAAATATTTAATGTATTTTTTATAATGAGTGACATTATATTTTTGTCACTGTTATTTCTTATTACTTATTATTAATTATTTTATTTTTTATAAAATTATTTTTATTTTCTCTTAATATTTAGTGACAAAATTATACATTTGTCACTAAATTATATATATAGATTATTAATAGTAACAAAAATATATTTATTACTAAATATTAATTTTTTTGTAGTGTACTGAGGGTTATTAGGCAGTCAAGTCGGTTAAGCATTTTTTCAATTACCCCTCCATGTTTACGTAAATACACCTAGAATTTGCAGACAAAGGCTTGGCTGTGGAAGAATATTTTGGAAACCGTCTGATGGGGGACAGGAGCTTGGGGAGGGAGGTTAATTAATTAATTTGATTTCTTGTTGAGAGAATTTAATTCAGATGACTTATAAAATTTTAGCCATTAAATAATTTAAATTATCATATTCAAATCACACCAAAATATAATAAATATAACTAATATAATTTTTCTAACTGATAATTAAATGTCAAAAAATAAGTTGATTAAGTTCAAATTACCAATTCATCATTCCAAGAATTATAAAATTATGAAACATTTAGACCCTTTAGAAAATTAGTTTAGACTCGATTACGTAATATTTATTTTAAAAGACTTTGTTCGTATAAATAAATTTTACAATTAATGATTTCCCGTTCGTTTCTGGCCAAAAAGTCCAATATAAAATGACGGGGTATTACATTTTCTCTCCTTATTGCTTTAATTTTATACATGGTGATTATTCTATTGATTTGCCGATTTACATTAATCGTATCCTTATTTAAGAAATAAAGAAGATAAATTTTGTTAATCTTTCAATTATTAAAGTTAGATTAATAACTTGGTAAATCAATTAATAATTAAGATTATTTATTTTATTCAGTAATTTTTTTAATTTCTTTATTTTTTACTATTGTACCCTATGCACCGCCCTAGGGCACATCTACGTGCATTTTGCATGTTGTTGGACGTCGCATCACGCAAGTTTATTACGTGTTTGATTACATGAAATTGAAGTGGCAAGTTCAGTTAGTCTGACTGCGTTCCTACTGGCAAGAGAAAAATGATTTCTATGAACCATATCAGAATAACAATGAGCAAAGTTTATACAGAAACTTAGACTATATTATAGAGTCAAATTTATATGAAGGTGCCTTTGGGAAGAGCTAATATCAGATAAGAGATTATAAAAATAGATCATATTGGTAGATAGGATGACTTACATAAGTCTAATACTAGGATAGAATTAGTTAATAATAATCATGTTGATGAGGTGGCTAATAATAAATCTACTAAAAATGATGATGAGTCATTAATGAGTTTGTGAAAAAAAATTGATAACCATTAGCATGATTTTGATAAATGATGTAGACAAATTTGGGGACAATGATCTAAAAACAGGTCTCCTCAATAAAATTTCTAGTAAATAATATGTTTTCATCATTTCACATTGTTGAATTAGTTGCTTGGAGCAATGGCTTTAAGACTATTAGTTTTGCATCTTATATAGTCTCCTCTATCAGCTTTTCAATTACAAAATCATTTCTATGATGTTAAATTAGTTTAATTTTTCTATTATTGTTGTTGGTGTTAAAGTATTGATATTGCAATGAACCTACATATTGAAAAAGCACTTTTTATGCTAACGTGGACAATTAAGTTTTGACTCCGAAAAATTATAGTGGAAGCAATAATAAATAAATATCCAATACACGTAAAGACTATTTAATACTAGATACTAACGAGATAACAAGTGTGCACAATATATATAACGATGAGCAATAAAGATAAAGAC
Source organism: Nepenthes gracilis (assembly GCA_033239525.1). NCBI lineage: Eukaryota > Viridiplantae > Streptophyta > Magnoliopsida > Caryophyllales > Nepenthaceae > Nepenthes > Nepenthes gracilis. Next base: position 733,607 of record BSYO01000006.1, on the reverse strand, counting down.
ACGATTTTTAGTGACGAAGTGAAAATTCGATACCCACGGTAATCGAGAAAAACACTCCGGGTTTCAACTGCCAGGGAAGCAATGCACTATGAAAATCAACTTACAGACCGGGTGGTAACGACGTGCTAATCTAACCGACTTACTCTTGTCACGTGATCCCTACCAAGGAACTCCTTGGATTTGTCGGCAACGGAACCAGACACCTTTCGATCTTCACGTCAATCTTCCCTCGAACCACTTGAATTGCCAATCACGAACGAATTTCCTTATTCACTAACCAACGTCTCCAAATGAAGGTAGAAGGCAAAGTTTCAATGGTTAAAGAAGGTTGGTGAGAAAACTTGTTTGAACATGTAGAGCAATCTTGTAGTGTTTAATTTTCTCAAGAGGTACAATAACAATGAAGTATAAGAGGCTTTCTTCTCAAAGAGGCACGAAAATAATCTCTCCAGAATGCTTAGGGTTTCAAAAACTTAAGCCTAGTATTTATAGAGGGTGCAAAAAATCGTTCAAAAATTTTGCCCGTTGCTGGCGCGCTCGAGTTGCTCTCGAGCAGCTATCAAGCAAGTGGCAAGCGGACACCATTCTGTTTTTTGCGCTCAAGCGGGTATCGAGCTCATGGCGAGCGGGAAGGCTTTGGACGGGCTCGAGCGACTGGAGGGCAGACAGAACGGATTTTAAACCGACAACCCACAACCCGACATCGATACTATAATACATATGAAAACTTACCGTCACGGAATATGCCAAGTAGAACAAATGTCTCTAACACATATCATAGGCAATATATTTATTAGAACTATAAGTCTTACATGTTTTAACATCTAAGCAATCTGAAATTTTATATTATTTTTAATTTTTATAAAATAACTGTAAGATATAGTTATAAAAGGTTTTATTTATTATAAATTTAGTATCTGGCTTCATTCTTAAATCTTTTGAAAAGAAGGATCATAAACACTTGATATTTATAAAATGGGATGAGAAGCTTGAAGCCAAGACGAGATTTTGACTTTATGAACTGAATTCTTCTCATTATTTCTACCTGTGCTCGACGTGGAGTTGCTCAAACCGCAACGGTTAGCCAATGTCTTAAACCTCTCAAAGAGTCCAAATATCTTTTTAGAGAGCTTAAATAGTTTAGTTCAGTGTGTGTATGAAAAATGTTAGGTAGACTCGTGAGATCCCCCGTTAACGTTTCAGTTTCATTCAGATTTGAAACTGAAAGAATTAATGGTCCATGTTAATACACGTTAATGGCTGCTGATAACATTCCATCATTTCCTCTCCATAATTCTTCATTACTGCTTGGTAACCCCCTCCACAGATAATTGATGGAATTGTCTGATAAATAGAGACGAATTTGGTTTTATCCCTTAGCCTTATCTTTGAAAATACACTATCAACGAAGAGATTGAGGTTAAAAGTTTCAAAATTGTGAAACAAATTAGGCCGAAAACAGAGCAGGTAAATGGCGAAAGGTTAGTGATCCTTTCGTTTTATTCCGCATTTTGGTATTTTATGATTAATTAGGCCGGTTTAATATCTAACATTTGGTATCAGAGCCATGTATGTCTCTGCCTTAAACATGTTCTGCATTTTCTTGCATTTTTTCGATTTAAAATTTTTTTAAAATTTTAATTTTTGTGATGATTTGGTGAAAACTAATGTTAAAAATTATTAAAAAAATTTAATTTTCAACATTTTTATATATTTTACATCAATTTTGATGTAAAAATGGTTGAATTTTCATCGAGTCAAAATTGGGTAAAATCGGGTTTGGGCAGACCTGCCAGAGTTAGACGACCATTCAAACGACGTCGTTTTGCTACAGTACTATTACAGTAATAAAAAAATAAATATTTTAAAAAGAAGGGTGATTTAGGCCCTTTCGTGCGCAAGCCCATTTTTGCGCATTCGCTTCTAATGCGCGTTCGTAGAGACAGTGCACGTCTCTCACTAACTCTTTTTTTTTTCGAAAAGAATGCTTTTTTTTCCTTTTTTTTTTGTTCTACGAAGACAGAAAGAGAAAAAAAAAGTATTTTTTGTCTGGCTCAAACTAATCAGATAGTAGAAATATAGAACATACTGCCTGCCAGAGGAAGATGTGAACTCAATGTGTTGATGTAGGATGGTGGAACGAAGGGGTTGGTGATGCTGCTGGTTGCACGGGACGAATGTGGCTGTTTGGACAGTGAATGGTGGTGTTGGTGGGGTGGCAATGGTGCGGGTGCAATTGCGGATGTTACTAGTGGGGATGATGTGATTACTGGTGGGGTGGTAATGTTGCTAAAGCAAAAAGAATAGGACTTTTATCTTTGATACTAATTTGATGTACAGAGGAGGATGAAAGTAGAAAGAAGAAAAATAGAGGGGTAGAGATAAGAAAGAGATCAAATTAAGGAGGAGAGAAGAAGAGAAGTCACAATTGTTCAATTGTAATCAATTTTTTAAGTATTCATTCATCAATTAACTCATTTCTTATACTTCAAGACAAAAGAATGGGCTTATAAATACTCGATCCACCGACCGTGCCTATAATTTAATTTCTTTTGAGAGTTAAGGAACTAAAAAGTTTCATGATCCAAATAGATGATAAACTCTTGAGGTAGCAAATTGAAAAGGCACGTTTCGGTGCTTACGTGTTACGACCCCGTTACAAGTATAGCGGAAGCAATAAAATAAATTAATTAAATTAAATATCCGATACACGTAAGAGATATTTAACTCTAGATGATAACGAGATTAACAAACATGCACAATATAATATTGACAAGCAATAGAGATCAAGCAAAGCATAAACAATAGTAAAAAGATCCGATTTTTGGTGACGAAGTGAAAACTCGATACCAACGGTATCGAGAAAAACACTTCGGGCTTCAACGGCCAGGGAAGCAATGCACTATGAAAATCAACTTACAGCCCGGGTGGTAACGACGCGCTAACCTAGCCGACTTACTCCCGACACGTGATCCCTACCAAGGAACTCCTTGGATTTGCCCGCGGCAACGGAACCGGACACCTTCCGGTCTTCAAGCCACTCTTCCCTCTCGTGCCACTTGAATTGCCAATCACGAACGGATCTCCTTCTTCACGAACCAACGTTTCCAACGCATGTAGAAGGATGGAAGTTTGAATAGAAAAAGTAAAAGAAAAATGGTGAGAAAACTCTTTAGATCAAGAAGCTCAAAGAATGTCTTTTGGTTTTCTCAAGAGAAGCTAAAGCAATTGAAGCATGTAAAGCTTTCTTCTCAATTGGGGGCTCAAAATAATCTCTCCAGAATGTTTATGGCGTCCTTAGGGTTTGAATAAAATAAGGTGTGTATTTATAGAGGAGCCAAAAATCGCGTTTAAAATTCTGCCCGTTGGGCCGCCGCTCGAGCGGGCAGGGGGCGAGCAGCGAGCGGCCCCCATTCTGGGATTTCGGCTCGAGCGGCCATCGAGCAGGAAGCGAGCGGGGGAGGTTCTGGTTTTTAGGCTCGAGCCGCTAGCGGGCACCAGGCGAGCGGGCGGCCTTTGGGCAGGCTCGAGCGTGTGGAGGGCGGACCGAATGAATTTTAATGAATTTTAAACAGACAACCCACAACCCGACACAATAAAATAATACATATAGTCACGGAATATGCCAATAAGACAAATGTCTCTAACACAAATAATGACGCCAGTAGCGTAAGGCCTATGTGACGGCATACAACTCATTATCAAAAGTAGAGTATCATCGTTTGGTATCATTCAACTTTTCATTAAAGTAGGCAATTGGGTGGCGTTGTTGACTAAGAACTCCTATGTCTACACCTGACGCATCACACTCTACCTCAAACACTTTAGAGAAATCAGGAAGCCGCATGATGGGAGCTGTTGTCATCTTTTTTTTGATAAGTTTAAAAGCTTTGGTAGTATTAGGAGACCAAGTGAAGTCACCCTTCTTTATGCACTCAGTGAGGAGAGCTATGATTGTACTAAAGCCTTTGATGAATCGATGATAGAACGTGGCCAAACCATAAAAATTTTGAACATCATGGATGGATTTGGGCTCCGACCAATTTATTATTGCTTGGATATTTGCGGGGTCGACAGAAACTCTATCAGAAGAAATAATAAAACTCAAGAAAGCCACTTTGTCTGAGAAGAAGAAATATTTCTTAAGATTGGCAAACAAGTTTTCTTTTCAAAGAGTAAGGCAAACTTGTATGAGATGTTCCACATATTGCTCTTTGGTCTTATTGTAAATGAGAATATCATTAAAATAGACCACTAGAAACTGTCCCATGAAAGATTTATCTCATGAGTCTTATATCAATAAAGTTTTATAGAGATTTTGAATGAAAGATTGTTCACCAAGTGTAGCACCCATTGTGAAGGGTGATAGGTTCAATTTGAACCAATACGCGAAAAATGATTTTGAATGGGAACAAATGAAAAACATTCCATATGTTTTTGCCATTGGAAATTTGATATATACTCAGATATATATAAGACCTGACATCACCTTTGCAGTTGAAATATTGTGAAGATTTCAGAGTAATTTAGGTATGGATCACTAAAAAGCTGCTAAGAAAGTGATGAAGTATCTCCAATGTATCAAATATTACATACTTACATATAGATAGACTGACAATTTAGAAGTATTGGGTTACTCCGATTCAAACTTCGTCGGATATGTTGATTCACGTAAATCAATTTCTGGTTACATATTTATATTTGCCGGCGAAATTGTATCATGGTACAGTGCAAAGTAGACATTAATTGTTATTCCATTATGGAAGTCGAGTTCGTTATTTATTTTGATACTACAAAGTATGGTGTATGGATAAAAATTTTTTGTCTGGGTTTAAAATGGTGGATTCCATCTCAAGGCCATTGAAAATATACTGTGACAATTCAACTATTATTTTCTTTACTAAAAATAATAAAAATAGCAGTCGAAATAAATATATCGACATTCAATTTTTAGTTATAAAAGAGCATATTAAAGGAATGAAAATTGTTATTGAGTATATTAGTACTGAATTGATAATCGTTGATCTTTTAACAAAAAATATGCCACCATTAAGGTTCATGGATCATGTAACCAGAATGGGATTAAGTTTTATTATGTGATTTTTATTATATAGATAATGATATTTAATAAAATTTCTATTCATTTGTGATATTTCTCAAAATTTTATGTACATATTAGTTGATTATTTTAAAAATATCATTATTTGTTAGACAAAAAATAAATATAAGGTTTATTCATAAAGCAATATTATCATATTCAAATATGTCTTGAGAAATATAATATATTGTAATGCATTGATGATATTACTCATTAATAGAGGATTTATTACCATGATTTATATATTTATTTCTTAAGATTAAGGATTGATAAGTTTAGTTATCATATCAAGTAAAATATGGACCAAGTGGTAGAATGCTAACGTTTCAATTTCATTCTGATTTAAAACTGAAAAAATTAATGGTCCATGTTAATACACATTAATGGCTGCTGATAGCGTTCCATCATTTTCTTACTATAATTTTCCATTACTGCTCGGTAACACCCCTCCATAAATAATTGATAAAATTATTTGATAAATAGAGGTGAATTTGATTTTGTTCTTGAGCCTCTTCTCTGGAAATACACAATCGACGAAGAGATTGAGGGTTTGAAAGTTTCAAAACCATAAAATAGAGCAGGCCGAAAACAGAGCAGACAAATAACAGGAGGTTAATGATTCTTTTATTTTATTCCGTATTTCGATCTTTTATGATTGATTAGGCCATTTTAAATACTTACAACCCCAAGTTCTGTTGAGGCAAATTTTGAATTTGCTTGGTGCTTTGGATTCGAAATGGATTCTTGCAGTGTTGGGGGATGGGTGGGTTGTGTACTGTGAAGTGGATTTGAATGCATTTGGTAATGCGTGTTACATTTTTATGATTGACAAATATTATGACGTGTCATATATGTCTTTAAGCTCAGTTATATTCTATGTTATAAGTTGTAGGTTGTAGGCTTGAACAACTTTTACTTGATGAACTGCCTATTATTAATATACCGAGCTAGTTCTTCCACAATCCCCTATAATTTATTGAAGGGCCAATAGTCCCCTATCTCTCATCAAGACACGTAATTAGTCTCCTGAAAGTTTCTTCATACTGTTTTTGATAAAAGAGCCCTAAATCTATATCAATTTAAATCTCTATTATTAAAATCTTATAATTTTTGATATTTTTTTTGCTTTTTTTAAAGGCTCACTAACCCATATGATATTTTTAATAAAAAAGGCTCACTAACCCATATGATATTTTTATTTTCTTATTTGACTATTATATTATACTGGCTTTAGTATTTGAATATTTCTAGGGAAATATTTTTGGGCTCCTTTACCATTGAAGTTAGTGTAGGATTTGATTTAGGGATATGGATCTCTCCCCAAACACATATTGCTAGTCATCCAGGTTGAATTTGTATCCGGGTATGCATTAGAATTCAAAGTAAAATACAAAAACAGACTTTTCCCATGTCCAAGAATCCACAATGCAAATAATTTTATCTTACATACTTTATTTATGTAAGAGATATTTATCTAATGGGCATATTCCGTGACCATATGTATTAGTGTATCAATGTCGGGTTATGGGTTGTCGGGTTAAAGTCCGTTATGTCCGTTCCGCACTCTAGTCGCTCGAGCCGTCCGTAGCCCCCGCACCCGCTTGGAGCTCGCTAACCGCTCAAGCCCAAAAACCAGAATGCACCCGGATCGCTTGGCGCTCGATACCCACTCGAGCCGAAAAAACAGAATGGTGTCCGCTCGCCACTCGCTCGATACCCGCTCGAGCTCAAAAAATAGAATGGTGTCCGCTCACCACTCGCTCGATACCCGCTCGAGCGCACGTAGGGTTTTTCTGAAAACCCTTCGTGCGCCCGCCGCGCGCTCGAGCTGCTCTCGAGGGCGCCAGCAACGGGCAAAAATTTTGAACGTGTTTTTTTGCACCCACTATAAATATATGCCTTATGTCTTTGAAACCCTAAACATGCCAGAGCCTTTGTTGATATCTTTTAGAGCCGTTAAACTTGAGAAGAAAGATTTTCATGTTTCATTGATTTAGCTTCTCTAGAGAACTTGAGAAAACCAAAAGTTACAAATTTGAACTCCATGTTCTAAAGAGTTTTCTCATCACTTTTCCTTTTCCATTCAAACTTTTGTATCCTTCTACCTTCGTTGGAGACGTAGATGCGTTGAAGAAGGAGACTCGATTGTGATCGGCAATTCAAGTAGTTCGAGGAAAGATTGACGTGAAGGCCGGTAGAAATCCGGTTCCGTTGCCGCGGACAAATTCAAGGAGTTCCTTGGTACGGATCACGTGACGGGAGTAAGTCGGCGATGTTAGAGCGTCGTTACCACCCGGTCTGTAAGTTGATTTTCATAGTGCATTACTTCCCTGGCCGTTGAAACTCGGAGTGTTTTTCTCGATTACCGTGGGTATCGAGTTTTCACTTCGTCACCAAAAATCGTGTCTTTATCTTTATTGCTCATCGTTATATATATTGTGCATGCTTGTTATCTCGTTAGCATCTCGTATTAAATATCCTTTACGTGTATTGGGTATTTATTTATTGTTACTTCCGCTATAATTTTTCGAGATCGAAACTTGATTATTCACGTTAATACAAAGAGTGTTTTTTTCAATTCACATTACCACCAGGTTTTAGAAAGTTGATTAGTAGCTTCATTTTACCTATTAGTCCAATCCCCCACCTCTCACCCAGAAAAAAAAAAAGAATAATGAAAAAGTTGCTGTTAGCTAATATTTTGCAGAAACTCTGCATTTATCTAGCTATAATAAATGCTCAATGTCAATAATATAATAACATCACCCAACGAATAATTAAACTATGCGTGTCTAAATCATAGTTTATGTTATCGGAACCCAATTTAGCTTGGGGAAATAATGAAATGAAAAAATTATACCATAATCATCTTCTCACTACTAGTTTAAAATTTGTCAAATTATGTGCAATCTTTGTAGGGAACGGACACCGACAAAATCATGAATCGAGACAAAAATCGGTAATAATAATCACTAACAACAGGGAGAAGGGGGGATACTACATAATTTTTACGTGGAAACTCTCTTTTGAATAAGAGGGATAAAACTCGTGATACTTGAATAACAAAGAACAAAGTACAATAGTAAAAAGGGACAACTCATTATATTTTCTCTACTTCTTCTTCCTCACTCTCAATGCAGCTATGTACACAAATATATATATAAATGTACCGAGTGGCGCCTACTTTGCAAGACGGTCGTGTGCGTTGTAAAGTCTATCACCTATTTTATAAAGTCGGCTTTTCACCATGAGTTTTGCAGTTGATATGCTTTGTAAAATTGGCTACGAATTCTAAAAAGTCAACTATTTACTTTACAAAGTTAGCTACTTACACTGAATTTTACAGATGGCTAACTTTTCAGACATGCTGCCTTGGACCCGCCTTTGTATCAGTATGGACTGGTTTCACCATTTCAGCCTGGCGGTTCCACTTTAGCACTTTTACCACTTCAATAGTTTCACCACTCTTGTCAAAGTGTTTCATTCCTACAGTTACATCACTATGATATTTTTCACTCTAACATTTTCTTCTCTCTGGCTTTTCTTTACTCTTACTTTTTCTTCACTCAGACCTTTTCTACCACTTTGACCTTTTCTTTTATTTCAGTATTTTCTTCCACTTCGGCCAAGTGTTTGTCATTAGGCCATATCCCCGCGAGCACACGTGAACATATCAATACTTTTCATCAGTATTGCATCCATGTGTATTTGGCCAAACCTATTGTTTTGCCAATCTTATATGAGCCTATATAAAAGTGACACATATTTTAACAATCTTATTATTACAGAGTGGAGAAATTGATTCAAAATTAAAACATGTATCTAGGCTCACACTTGCTTATGATTTTCATGTGCCAAAATAAATTACTCCATTTATTCTATAATAAATATTCGTGTTTTATTAAATCTACTTTAATATGTAATGCATTTTTCATAAATTTTAATTATTAATTTACCATTTTAATTTTATATTTGAAATATCTAAAGACTTTTTTTTAATATTAATGTTGAGATAGAAATAAATAATGAAAACAATTGTATTTGAATTGAAAAAATAAATAAAAATAATAATAATAAGGGAAGTATACAAATTTACATAGCTAACCATGAGGATTTCAGTTTCTCAATCGGTGAATCGCCATTGGCGTTCTTCCAAAAGCGGCAACTCAAACAACCTTTCAATTTCCTTGCACGAAAAATCCCGCATCAGCAGCGAATTTCCGCGAGGGAATTCTTCGCCGCTGGCCGCTATTTCTCTTGCCAGTTGCTCCTTTCCATACCCACCGGAGCCTTGGACGAACTGTTTCGGCGAATCTGCACCAACCGCCGCATTTTTTCCAGTGAGCCTCTGAACCACCGATTTAAAGCTGACTGCATCAGTCTCCACATACTGCGTGTTGATGTACACCACCTTCATCGGCGCTGCCGCCAAGGCGGATCTGCTCCCGCTGCCCATCAAAGAAATATGAAGAAATCCGTCGCTTCTTGTGCTTGGATGTTCTTGGTTCTGCGTTCTGGTATTTTAATGGCTTTTTTGATGTGGTGGGTGAGTTTAATATTAATTTATATGTGCGATTTGTGAAGGGATTATGATGACCGAAGAGGATAAGAGAAGTAGATAGAGAGAGAGAGGGACAGCGAGGTTGCGTGTAAATAATTGCATGGTGTGGAGGGTTTTGTCAAACAGTCGAGAAGACTGGATAGGAGGATACGAAATTTGACCGTTGTTTGGGTCGACCTTCTCAACAACTAAAGAAGCACCCACTTTCCTCCCGCATGCATGTACGTACGGGCACGCGAGAATTCAAGCTTGATGTTCTTGCCCCTATTTGTTTATTAACATCCTCGCATTTTCCATCATCAACAGAGTCAACTCAAAGGTGGAAACTTTTCCCTCTAATGCACTCGGTTTCATTAAATCCCCTAGTTGCCGCCCACTGTGTGCTAGCGGCTCTTCTTCTTTCCGCCCCATTGGTTTTTCCATGTTATTGATAAAGTAATAGTTAATGTTAAACCCCAACCCTCATCACCCTTTATTAATTTTGAAGATAAACTTGAATAGCTTATTAAAAGTATATTGAACTACTTGGAAAATACATATTTGAAATTTTAATCAAAGAATTGTCTTTGATTTTTTATGGATATTTGATTCTTTGAATTGGTCTACAAAATCCCAATCGGTTAAGACTATGTCTTCCTAATTTTATCAAACATTCCTCCCTTTGGCTGCATCAATTGGTAATAGAGAAGGCATAACTCAAAGATCAAGAGGATGTGGCGGCATGAATGTCCCCATTTCATATATACATCTCCGCGAAAAGATGGAAGAGCTACGGCGGAGCAATTCTAAATTACAAAGGACAGCAGACGACCTTTTGCGATGGGAATGAGATCGGAATCACCATATTACCGAGAACCAACCGTTCTTCGTATCCAATGAACCTCCTGCAAATGATGATGAATTCATGAACTTCACCTCCAATTCACCTAGATCTCCCATCACAATGCACCGCCTACCCAAATAACCTACATTGCCTCCTATCCCAACAGAAAGACCACCACAAATAACCCCCACAACAAACAATCCATTTTTGTAGAATTTTTAGCTCGATCCTTCAAAAATGCCAACAAAAGTATTCGAGTTGATGTTCTTGACTTTGATGGTAAACTTGATTCTAGAGCTTATGGAGATTAGATTGCTGATATTGAGGTTGTCTTCAAATGGAAGAACATGCCCGAAGATTGACAGGTTAGATTTGTGGCCACTAAGCTTTGAGGACCCGCTATCACATGGTGGCAGTTTTATCAAAACAACTAGGAGCGGAGAGGTTATGACCGATTAAACACATGGGCAAAATGAAATTAAGATTTGACGAGAAATATTTATCAGTCGATTACGCACAAGTCTTATAGCGGAAATTCCATCTTTTGGAACAAAAGTTCAATCAAGATGTTGCAAGTTACACTATAAGTTCCTCAGTAGAATCATATGACAAGAGATCGATGACCAATTTGTAGCCTGATACCTAAGCAGTCTAAAACTCGCCATCGAGGAGGAACTCGTTGTACACTACTTATCATCTCTGTAGGAGCCCTTCCAAATGGCCCTTAAGGCCGAGGGAAAATTGAGGTCCCAAAGGATCGAGAGATTTTCTAATTTTGGAATCAAAATGTCCAATGCCACGACAGTTAGGTCTTTTGACCGTAACAACAACGTTACTGATTGGAAGGATGAATGCCTTCATTGTGGAAAAATTTGCCACCGTTCTTACAATTGTTAGTAGAAGGGTAACCAGATCTGCATTTAGTTGGCCGACAAAGTCCTTGAACCAATCCTCAAACCAACCGAAGAAGACCATGATGACTCGAAGGAGATATGCGTACCATATTGAAAAGGACATTTCATCCCAAATCGCACAAAAACGTTTCAACCCCTTTAAAGATTAGCGGAAGCAGTACGTAAATAAATATTCAATACACGTAAAGAATATTTATATCTAGATGATATGAGCAATACGAACATATAAATAAAGGCAATAAGCAATAAAAAATTAGAGGTAATTTTTGGTGACGAAGGAAAAACTCGGTACCCACGGTAACTGAGAAAAACCCTTCGGGTTTCAACGGCCAAGGAAGAAATGCACTATAAAAATTAACTTACAGATTGGGTGGTAATAACGCGTTAACTTAGCCGACTTACTCCTATCTTGTGAATCTTATCAAGGAACTCATTGGATTTGTCCACGGCAACGGAGCCGGATACTTTCTGGTCTTCACGTCAATCTTCCCTCACAACCCTTGAATTGTTGCACACCTTCGGATCCCCTTCTTCACACTACCCACGTCGCTAACGAAGGTAAAAGGGTAGGAGTGTTGAATCGGTAAAGAGCAAGCGGTGAGAAAACCTTTAACACATGAAACACAATGATGTACTTGCGATTTTCTCAATTTTGAGCAAGATTAATAGAGTAAAAGTTGAATTTCTCTCAAAGGGAGTGCTCCAAAATGTCTCAGCAAAAGTTAGGGTAACTGAAATAAGAAGGAAATTTGTAGAGAGCTCAAAAAACATGTTTAAAATTGATGACTATTGCCGTGGCGCTTGAGCGCGGCTCAAGCTCACGGTGAACGCACCGTTGGTTTCACGAGAAAACCCTATTTGGGCTCGAGTAAGAGGACGGCGAGCTTCGAGCGGATGGTTACTGGAATTTAGGCTCGAGTGCCATGCGAGGGCATGGAAGGCGCGGGGCCACTAGAATCGGGGCTTGAGCGGATGGCGAGCGCACGGCAGGCGCAGGGCTTATGGAATCGAGACTCGAGCGGATGGTGAGCGCACGGCAGGCGCGGGGCTTCTGGAATCAGAGCTTGAGCGGGTAGTAGGCGAACAGCAGGCGTGATGCTCCTGGAACCTGGGAACGGACGGCCACGAAAATAAGTTGATGCAGCACTTCGATGAATACAACCCAACATCGACACATACCAAATATGGTTACGGAATATGTCAATCAGAAAAATGACCCTAATACATATGAAGAGGGCAAATTTCTGGTGGTCTAACAAGTCTTATCCCCCCTGATGGGCAACGGTGATGGCTGATTGTGGAATAATATTTTCCACACTTATGGAATGACCCACAGGAAATGATGCTTGATTGTTATTGACTTCAACAGTTGCATTAACTTTTGTCTCTAAGGGGATGATTGCAAAATTAAACTTGTCCCATGAAGCTCACCCAAAACCCTATCGAATCTCACAGCTTAAGAGAGGTGGAGAGATCGCAATGGATGCTTGTCACATACTCTTGGGCTGGCCATGGCAATACAATCATTGGGTCCAACACGACGATTACAACAATACCTATACGTTAACCTTCCAAGGGACGAGGTTTATTCTTCAGCCACTCAAAGATGCTCTATCATTTATAAAAGGGACAAATGGAATTTTTCTACTCAAGAAAGAAATCGGAGGACTTGGTTTGCAGAATGTTCCAATTTATGCTCTTGTCGCTTGCATAGTTAATCAACAAGAGTCCGTCACTACCCCCGAGCAAATAGTCTGATTGCTCCATGAATTTTCCGACGTTCACCCAACAAGCTTCCCCTAACCTCCTATTCTGAGAGGGGAATGCAGCACCAAATTGATCTTATACCTGGATCTAATTTCCCCAAACTCCCTCACTACCGGATGAGTCCTAAGAGCTTGAAGAGTTACAACAATAAGTGATTGAGCTTCTTTGAAAAGGGTGAATACAGGAAAGCATCAGCCCGTCCTCCATCCCAACCTTGTTAACTCACAAAAAAAGACATCACATGATGAATGTGTATTGATAATTGGGCCATAAACAAAATTACCATCAGGAATTGATTCCCAATCCAAGATTGACGACATGCTCAATATATTACATGGTTTCCAAATTTTTTCCAAAATCAACTTATGAACCGGATACTACCAAATATGGATTCAACCTGCTGATGAATGGAAGACCACTTTCAATACACAAGGAGGTCTATATGAATGTCTCGTAATGCCATTTGGGCTAAGCAATGCCCCCAACTCTTTTATGTGTTTAATGAACTATGTGCTCGAGTCCTTCATTGAAAAATTTGTGGTGATATATTCCGATGACACACTCATATTCAGCACCAATGTTGAGTAGAATCTTGAGTATATTTGACATACTCTCTAGCAAGAAACGTTATTTGTGAATACTAAGAAATGCGCTTTTAAGAAGGATGAGTTGTGTTCTTGGGGTTTGTTATCTCTTCACATCACATAACTATGAATAAAGAAAAAATTGTGTGCCATTCTTAAGTGGCTGACTCCTTGCACCATTACTGAGGTAAGGAGCTTCCATGACTTGACCACATTCTACCGGTAATTCATTCGAAATTTCAACTCTCTTTTTACTGCTATTACCAATTGTATGAAAAACGGATAGTATTTCAATCACCAGGTGGAGGAGAGCTTCGCCTTGGTCAAACAAAGGCTGATCAAGGCCCCTTTGTTAGCCCTTCCCACTTTCATAGAAGTATTCATGGTTGAATGTGATGCTTCTCACATTAGCATTGGCGCGATGCTAAGCCAATGAGGTCGTCCTGATGTAGTATTGAACTATATACATGACAAACCGAATAACTTGGATGATCTAAGCCAAAATCTAGAAAAACCATCCACACAAGATTATTAATGCAGCATGCCTGCAATGGCTAGAGAATTGCCTCAAACATAAATTAACTATCAGTTGGTTCCAAGGTATAGCCAAAGTGTCCTTCTTGGGTAGTGTAGCTATTAGTATGTCTCTTCAAATTTTGTCATTTATCTTCTATTTAAAGTAGCTTTATGCTTTAGGTAGGTTGAATGGTGATCAATTGTTAAGTGAGTTTATTTTCTTAAAGAGTATTTAATTTTCTAGATTGGTCTTGTGAGTTTCAATTTGTTAGGACTATATGTCTTCAATTTGATCAAACATGTTCCCCTTCTACTGCATCCCCCCTTAGATTGCATGAATTGGTATTAGAGGTGGCATGGCTCAAGGATTGTGATAATATGGTGGTAAAAATGTCTCTACTCGGTGATAAATCTCCGCAAAGAGATGGTGGATCTACAACGAAGCAATTCCAAATTACAAAGAATGGTGGACGACCTCTAGGTACGTGAACCAAACCAAATTATCACACTACCAAAAATTTATTGTCTTCATGCCTAGTGAGTCCCTGACAAATGATGAATTCATAAACTCAACCTCCGTTTCTCCTTGATCCCCCATCACACTACACCTACCCACATGAACTACACCACTTCCTGTCCTAATAGAAAGACCACCACAAGTAACCCCTACCACAAATGAACCATTTTCCATAGAGTCATTAACTTGAGCACTCAAATATTCTAACAAAGGTATTTGTCTGGACATTTCTGACTTGATGGTAAACTTGATCTCGAAACTTATGGAGATTGGATTGCCGCTATTGAAGCTTTCTTCGATATGAAGGACATGCCAAAAGATCGAAAGGTCAAATTTGTATCTACCATGCTTTAAGGACCTGTCGTCACATGGTGTTAGTTTTATCAATTTATGCTCGGATAAACATATGGACCAAAATGAAATTAAAATTTGATGAAAAATACTTACCGATTGATTTGTTACAAGTCTTGTATCAAAAATTACATTTTTTGTGACAAAAGTCTGATCAAGTTGTAGCAAGTTATACTAAGAAATTTTATAAGTTCCTTAGCTGAATCAAATTATAAGAGATTGATGACCAATTAGTGGTCCGGTACCTAAGCAGTCTAAATCTAGCCATCCAAGAGGAGCTTGCTTTACACTACTTGTCATCTCTATAGGAAGCCTTCCAAACAACCCTCAAGGTTGAGGGAAAATTAAAGTCCTGAAGGATTGAGAGTTTCTTGAACTCTAGAACTGGAAGATCTAGCGCCTCGCTTTGCAAATCCTATCCTACCGGGAAGGGAAACGAACAGGTAGGAATGATAGTTGGATCTTCAATCAAAACAACAATGTTGCCAATCAGAATGATGAATTTTTTCGTTGTGGGAAAATCAGGCACCACTCTTACAATTGTCCACAAAAGGGCAAGATGCCTGCATATAGCTAACCAATGAAGTCTTTGAATTGATCATTGAACTGATCGAAGGAGACGACAATGATCCGAAGGAGATTTGTGAATTGAACAAGAAAGTCGAGTTCCTGGTCGTTCGATGAGTTTTAACCGCCCCTCTAACAGACAACGATGAGGACTGGTTATGAAATAATATTTTCTAGATTTATGAAACGCCTCATAGGATACGATGCTTGATTGTTATTGATTTTGCTAGCTGTGTCAACTTGGTCTCTACGGAGATGGTTGCAAAATTAAATTTGTTCTGTGATGCTCACCTAAAGCCCTATCAGGTATCATAGTTTAGGAGAGGCAGAGAAATTGCTATCCAAGAGCAATGCACCATCCGATTTTCTATCGAAAAGTATGAGGACACGCACTAGTTAGACGTTATCCCAATGGATACTTGTCTTATCCTTTTGGGCAAGCCATGGCAATACAACTGCCGGGGACAACATGATGGTTACAACAATACCTATGTGTTAACCTTCCAAAGGACGAGGTTTTTTTTTCGTCAGCTCAAAGATGCCTTATCATTAGTAAAAAGGACTAATGAAGATTTTCTATTTGAGAAAAAATTTAAGGGGTGCTGTTAGGAGAATGCTCCCATTTACACCCTGGTCGCTTGCACAGTTGATTAGGAAGAGTCTATCACTACTATCGAGCAAATGGTCCATTTGCTCAACAAATTCTCCAATGTTGCACTTGACAATTTGCCCTCTAACCTCCCACCCAAGTGGGAAATTTAGCACTAACTCGTCCTTGTACCTAGATCCAATCTTCCCAACCTTCCGCAGTACGGTATGAGTCCCTGGAAACATGAAAAATTATAATGACAAGTGACCAAGTTTCTTTAGAAATATGGGAAAGCATCAGTTTGTACATCGTCTTGGCCTTGTTAACCCCCCCTCCCCCCAAAATGATGGCACTTGGCGAATATGCATGGATGGCATAGTCATTAACAAGATTACAATCAAGTATTGGTTCCCAATTCCGAGATTTGATGACATGCTTGATATGTTACATAGCGCCCAACTTTTTTCCAAAGTCAAATTACGTAGTAGATACTATTATATCTAGGTCCAACCTGGTGACAAGCGGAAGACTGCTTTTAAGACGCAAGATGGTTTATATGAATGGCTTTTGATGCCATTTAGGCTAAGAAACCCCCAGCACCTTTATGCGTTTGATGAACCACATGCTCAAACCATTCATTGGAAAATTTGTGGTGGCATATTTTGATTTCATCTTCATATTCAGCACCAACGGTGAGCAGCATTTTTAGCATATTCGGCGAGTTCTATGGCCAGAAATATTATTTGTGAACACTAAAAAACGTGCCTTTATGAAGGAGCAGATTGTATTCATAGAGCTTCTCATGGCATAACTATGGATAAGGAAGAAGTTCAAGCCACCCTTGATTGGCCAACTCCTCACACCATCACCAAGGTAAGGAGTTTCCATGGTCCTGCCACATTCTATCGACAATTTGTTTGAAATTTCAGCTCTTTCATTGCTCGCGGTATCGATTATGTGAAGAACGGATGGTTCTCATGGACCCCAAAGACCTAGGAGAGCTTCACCTTGGTTAAACAAGGGTTGACCATGGCTCTTGTGTTAGTCATTCTTGATTTCATGGAAGTATTCATGGTAGAATGTGATACTTCTTATGTCAGCATCCGCACGGTCCTAAGCCAACAAGGCCATCCAATTTCGTTTTTTAGCGAGAACGTGAGTGAGTCCAATAAATGTTATTCAACTTATGATGACGAATTCTATGTGGTAGTCCAAACTCTTAGGCTTTGGCGATGTTACCTAATACACCAAGGGTTCATCCTTTTTTTGGACCATGGGGTCCTTCATTTCTTGCATGCTCAAAAAAAGTTGAATTCTTAGCATGTCAAGTGGGTTTCCTTCTTATAAGAATACACATTCGTCCTCAAGCTTAAATTGGGAGCCTCTATCAAGGTCGCTGATGCCCTAAGCTAAAAGGTTTATCTCTTCCATACTTTATCTTATGAGGTAACCGGTTTTGATTTGCTCCCCAAAAGTTATCATGCTGATTCGTATTTTTAAAAAAATTGTTGAGCATTAATCACATGGCTCTAAGGATGAATTTTGCATAACAAAAGGATTTTTGTTCTAAGGAAATCAATTATGTATACTCGAGAGATCTTGTGACTTTAGGTAATTTTTAAGCTTCATGGTAGCAGTCTCGGCGAGCACTTCGGGCAAGACATAACACTCGCTTTGGTGCAAGAAAGATACTTTTGGCCAAAGCTTAAGTGTGAAGTTGAGTAATTCGTGAAATAGTACATCACTTGTCAATGTGCCTACGACAGATGATTAAATTAATGGTTGTATCAACATCTCCTTATTCCAAGAAAGCCATGTGAATACATCAGGATGGACTTCGTCTTAGGTCTTCCGCACACTCGCCATAGCCATAACTCTATCTTTGTCGTTGTAGACCATTTCTCCAAGATGGCCCACTTTATTTTGTGTAAAAAGATTATGGATGCCTCCTGCAACAGTAAACTCTTCTTTCGAGAAGTTGTTCGGCTACATGGCACACCTTGTACCATAACATTCAACCAAGACACCCTCTTGGGCATTTTTAGCGAACATTATAGGGACTTTTAGGAACCAATTTGCAATTCCTCAATACTTATCATTTGCAAATATATGGACAAACTGAAGTTGTAAGCTGCTCACTCGTCAACTTTGCCGCCTATCCAATAACTATTCGAAGAGTTGGGGTGTTATCGTTCTCAAGTTGAGCTCCCCTATATTTCATCCTGAAACTAGTCTATTCTAGTTTCTCCTTTTGAGATAAATTATGGGAATAACTCGGCCCTTATTCTCGACCGAACACCATTCCCTGTGAAAGGGTTCATAAGCATGCATGCTGAGGAACTAGCCACCCACATTCGAGAGATTCATGAGCAAGTCGACCAGCGCCTAGAGGACACTATAACCAAATACAAGAAGTTGGCTAACCTACACTGTCGGTATGTTAAATTCAATGAATGTGATTTAATTATGGTGTACTTACAAAAAGATGTTTTTCCAAGAAGAAGTTACAATAAATTTAAGGGCTAGAAATTTGGGCCATATCGGGTTATTAAAAAATTTGGACCCAATGCTTATCAAATTAATCTTCCAAAATATCTCGGAATCTATCTCATTTTTAACATTTTAGATCTATACCCCTTCTATAGATCCACCATTTCACCATCATCATTACCCATACCTGTTCTGGAACTTGATGAGTTTGAAATTATCAACTCCCAATCTATTACCACTTGCAGAGGAACCTACACTCATCACCTTATCCATTGACTCGGAAAGTCTTTAGCGAAAAATGTATGGGTAAATAAACAAGAACTAGGAAAACTGCGTGCCACAATACCACCGGACAACGATTCCATGCAAAACTCAAGGATGAGTTTCTTTGAAGAGAGGAAGTGTGATGTAGTATTGAACCATATGCACGACAAACCAAACAACCTTGATGACCTGATCTAGGATTTGGAAAGACTATATGCACAATATTATTAATGTAGCATACATGTGGTGTCTACAGAATTGTTCCAAAGATAATTAACTATCAGTTGGTTCCAAGGTTCAGTCGTAGTGTCTTTTGTGGGCAATTTAGCTGTTAGTATGCCACTTCAAATTTTGTTCTTTATCTTTTATTTAAAGAAGCTTTATGTTTTAGATTAGACAGGTTGAATGGTAACTAATTGTTAATTAAGTTTATCTCCTTAAAGAGTATTTGATCCTCAGTATTAATTTTGTGAGTTTCAATCGCCTAGGACTGCACATTCCTAGTTTGATCAAACATATCCCCCTTCGATCACATTCCCTCCTTTGGTTGTATCACATCCCATCTTTTTGTTTTTAACGAAAAGTTAAATGAGTCCGAGAAGCGTTACTCAACTAATGATGCCAAATTCTATGCAGTAGTCTAAGCTCATTGGTTTCGGCGATATTACTTAATACATCGAGAGTTCATCGTCTTTTCCGACCATGAGGCTCTTCGTTTCTTGCATGCTTAAAAGAAACTAAATTCTCGGCATGTCAAGGTGGTTTCCTTTCTACAGGAACACACATTCATCCTCAAACACAAATCGGGAGCCTCTAAAAAGGTGACCAATGCCCTAAGCTAAATGATTTGTTTCCTCTAAATTTTATCTTATGAGGTAACTGATTTTAATCTGCTCCCCAAAAGTAATCATCCGTATTCATATGTCTCAAAATATTTTTGTGCATTGCTCGCATGGCTCCCATTTTTCCCAATGAATGGATTTTGATTCGAGGAAATTAATTATGTATACTTGAGGGATCTTTGCAAGTTCAAATTATTTCTGAATTTCATGGAGGTGGTTTTGATAGGTAGTTCAGGTGAGATAAAACACTCTCCTTATTGCAAGAAAGATACTTTTAACCAAATCTTAAGTGTAATGTCGAGGGATTCATGAAACAGTGCGTCACTTGCCTTTGTATCAAGGGCGGATGACTAAATCGCGAATTATATTAACCTCTCCTTGTTCCAAGCAAGTCGTGGGAAGACATCAGCATGGATTTCGTCATAGGTCTTTTGCACACTCACCACGATCATGATTCAATCTTTGTTGTTGTGGACTATTTCTTCAAGATAGCCTACTTTATTCCATGAAAAAAAACCACGGATGCTTCCCGTATCACTTAGCTCTTCTTCAAAGAGGTCGTGCGGCTACACAACATACCCTATACCATAATATCAAATCGACACGCCCATTTCATTGGACATTTTTGGTGAACATTATGGGGATTTATGGTAACCAAATTGCAATTCTCTAACACTTTCTATTTGCAAGCAGATGGACAAACAAAAGTTATGAATCGCTCTCTTGACAACTTCGCAACATGTCCAACGACCATCTTAAGAGTTGGGATGTTATCATTCCTTGAACTGAATTCTCTTTCAATTCATTTCAAAACCGGCCTACTCAAATGTATCCTTCCAAGGTAAACTATAGAAGTTATTCAGCCCACATCCTCAATCGAGCGCCATTCCCTAGAGTAGGGCATATTAGTGTGGATTCCATGGAATTGATTGCCACATCCGAGAAATTCATGAACAAATCGGCAAGCACCTAGAGGACACTACAATCAAATACAAGGAATCGACAGACCTACATTGCCAGTATATTGAATTCAATAAAGGTGATCTAGTTATGGTGTACTTATGAAAAGAGTGTTTTCCAACAAGAAGTTATAATAAACTTAAGGATCTGAAATTTGGACCAAGTCGGGTTATCAAGAAATTTGAACATAATGCCTATCAAATTGTTTTTCCTAAATATCTCGAAATTAGTCATGCTTTTAACATTTTCGATCTATACCCCTTCTACAGGTCCATAGACTCTACATCATCACCGGCTGTACACATTTCGGTTCCAAACAAGCTTGAAATTATCAACTCTCGATCTAAAACAACTCGTAGAGGGACGTACACTTAACTCGTTATCCATTGGATTGGCAAATTCTCAGGGGAAGATGTTTGGATAAATGAACAAGAACTTGAAAAATTGCGTGCCACAACACTATAAGACAACAATTTCATGCAAAACTCAAGGACAAGTTCTTTCCAAGGAGGACAGAATGATGCACATGGCTCCCATTGAAGCCCTTATGCATGCAGGCTCTTTTCCTGCCCATCCTCTCGGTTTCTTCCTATTATTGATAAAGTAATAGTTAATATTAATCTCTAATCCCCATCTCCCTCCATTAATTTTGAAACTAAATTTGAGTGGCTTATTTAAAGTATATTTGACTACTTGTAAAATATAGATTAGAATATTTATCAAAGAATTGCCATTAGCTTTTTATAAGTATTTAATCCTTTAGATTAGTTAAGTAAATTTCAGTTGGTTAGAACTATGTGTCCCTAGTTTGATCAAACATTTTCCCCTGCAACTGTATCATCCTTGGATAGTCACACGTCACAAGCTGAAGCCAAACACATGCAGTCATGGGAAAAATTAAATAATTATTCTCACTTGGTATTTGTTTAATTCTCAACTGTACTTTTACTATCAAATTTAATCTATCATGTAGAAAAATATATATAAAGTTGAAATAAAGTGGGAATTTGTGTGAACTTGTTGCAATAAATGACAACACTTTATTACAAGGGAGAGACAGATGTCTAATTAAAATTAAGAAACAAAAAGGATTGCTTGGACTGGAATGCCGATTAATACTTAATATTACAAAAGGATAGCCACTTCTTGAGAATACCCTCTGCTAGAATTATCCTTGTTCTCAAGGATAAATGTACGAATTTGAGCCTGTATCATTGTCTTCCCAAAGACATCTTCTACAGGTAAATTAAGTCATTTAATCAATAGCTGAGGTTCTGTTACTCCCTTTTTCTCGTCCATTTTGCTATGCAACACTTCTTCAGGACCAAAACTACAATCATTAGAATTCCCCCCTGCAGGTAGAGTGGTTGCATTTCTTTCCTTTCACTGATCTTACTATTGAGCAAGGATACATGCAAATTTGAGTAAATTTCAGGATTCAGGAGGCAAGTGTAACTGAGGTTTGTTTTGTAGGGCTGTAGTTCAAGAATGCACACTCTCCAACAAAAAAAATTATTATCTTGTTTCTTTAGATCTGCATAGACCTTCATCCTATTCTGTGCCATGACCAATTCTCATTCAATATTCTTCTCATCTTAGTTTTCTTTTTGATGAATGAATCCATTCTCTCCGCTTTAGTAGGCTCATTTAACTCAAATTTTGACGGGAATAATGAATTTCACTGACGTTGCGCATTGTTGGTCATGATCTTGCATCAACTATTTTGTTGCGTCCCATTCTATTTCTTTACTTTTGCATCATTTTAAGTTGGTATGTGTTTGACGATGGTTTGTTTGCATTTACATCATTTTTGTTCCTTTTCATTCTTGGTAGTCAATGGGATGAACCCTTTGACAATTTGTGTCAAAACGTTGCAGTGATGATTTTGGAGGTTGGGGGAGGGGGGGAAGCATTTTACTTGATTTTGTGATGATGATATAATTTAGAGAACTGTTATATTGTTTATGAGGATCTTATGTTGATTTACTGCAATGATTATTTGTAATGATTGTACAGATTATAACTTTATTTGGTGCATGGGTAGATATATCATCACGTATTGTCTAGCTGTGTCGTTTTCTAGGCAACAAGTTTGAAAATACTACGCACCATTCGTTTCTAAACCTATGTCATAGTTGTGCATTTTTTTAGTTGTTCGAAGTCCATTTGTTTGTACAATTCACAAGCTCTATTCTAGTGGTAGTTAGACTTTGTTTTTTATTTGAGTCTTATATGAGTGTTTTTGTCAAGAAATTGCCTAGATAGGAAGATTGGTAGGTTTGTTTTATTTGCTAATTTTTGTGACATAACTGTGGTTCTAATCGAATTATATTTGAGTCTTTCTCTTTATTGGTTGTGTTCGATTGAGGCTCAGGACAAGCTCTCATGAGACGAAATAGACTTAGAGGTACAGGAAAAATTATATGAAATATCTGTATAATAGCCGCTTGTGTAGCAACTCTCTGAAGGATTCAAGTGGCAAGCCCCATGATAGCCACTTAAACAGCAACTCTTAGAAGGATTCTAGTAGTGGGCTGTAGATGAGTTGCATGATAGTCGTTTAAATGGCCTGCATGTAGGTTTGGACCCTCTGCGTTACAAACCTTTTTTTCAACCCCCACTATAAATACTCATCTCTTCTTTTAATCTAGCTGCCTCCATTATTTGCAAACTGCTGAGATTGAGTTATATTAAGGGAGAAGGGACCTTTTTTTTTTTTTTCCAGAGAGAAACTCACATTTCTTGTGAGATTGAAAAGCCAAGATTCTCTTATTCCTAAAAAGATTGGCAACTCTTTAAACACTTGTTCTACCTTGCTTTGAAGATCTATGAAGGGACCAATGAATAATCTATCTTTGTAAACTAAAAGGCCTTTGTGATCAGTGAAAATGAATGTTTAGCTATTGCATCTAGGGGTAATGATTCTGAAGTTCAGTATCTAGAGGTTCTACACCTTAGCTAGCATCAACCTCTTTAACCCATGCAGGAAGGAGGCCAAGTCTTTTCTTTTTGATAGTTTTGAGATTCGAAACATGCATACTACAACATAGCAAAATAAATCCGAATCAACTATCAAACGTTGACCACCCTTCTTCCGATTGAAAGCAAGGAACATACACAACCGTATACACAAATTGACAAAAAGATTTATCATGGAAAACTTTTCTCATCCAAGGAAAAAACTATTAGGTTTTTTTGTCACTCCCTGTGGGTGTCTTAACAAATAGAAGGTTATCAGAAGATCATGCAGGGTTTGTACGAGGATTAGAGTGCTTACACACACAGCGGACGGCCAGGAGGAAGGGGTTGAGTCAGGCACTTGAGGCTCACTCTAGCAGTGAAGAGGCAGAAATTTCAGAAGGTGGCCACCTGAGCAACGCCTAAGGCATGCCTCATACTCAAATTCTAGCATATGTTCTCGAGCACCGATTCCAGAGACTTAACGCTGGAGTGGCACTCGAGCATGCTTGGAGTTTATAAAATCACCTGAACGTGATTTTACAGTTTGTTCTAAGAATTCGGAAATTTTTTTCCACAACGGGTGTCGCACAGTGAGAGAGGAGAGAAGAAAAGAGAAGAGGAAGAGTTTCGGAGTCCGATTGAGGTCTGATTTAAGTTTCATTCTTCGCCAAAGTCGGGTATGTCATTCTGGTGGTGATTTCTAGGAACGTATTTTCGTTTGATTGCTCTTTTTCTCATTGTATTTCTTTTATGGATTTTCGGTTGTATTGAGAGGGGGGTTGTATTTAACCATTCTTCACTCGAGTTCGGAGTGAAGGGATTTCGGACGGGATTCTTATAACCGGCACTGTTTATAATAGATTTATTTGGAGTTTGTCTCGTGATTTTTTCCTTAGTTTTTTTCTTTATTAAAAAAAAGTTTTCCACGTTAAAAATCGTTGTGCATTGTTTATTTTTTGTATTCACAAATTTGGTGGTTGACGGTTAACGAGGGTTCGGGTTTATTCCGCTGCATCGGTTAGGTGTATCCGGGTGTTGAACCCCTACAAAAACTATATGACAATCTCCGAACAATAGCTACTATGAATATAAACCCCTCCGAGATCTTTTCACAATCACCTATATGAATAACCAGTTAAATATAATCTTAATATAGTTAACAATTTATAATAGTAGAATACAATAAGAAAACAAGCTACCGATCTGTAATACATCTGATGACTAATGTTAGATCAACATACACAAGCTTAGTGAAAAGTGGAACTTGAATTGGATTTCAACTGACTGTCGAAAATTTTCTCATTCTTCTCTTTTCTCTCTTCTCTCTTTTCTTGTTGTGTCTCTTATGTTTAATTACTCCAAATTTGACCTAAAATTTCATCAAAATTTTTATACATTGACATATGTTTGAACGTTTGGTTTTCCAATGAACACAATAGGTAAAAACTCTATGTACCTACTAGAATTGGCACATATGTGCCATTTCAAGCATGCCTGCAGTTGGAACACATGCATGAGCTCTCCCTCAAGTGCCTATTAGGTACCGATCTGCTGCTCAACTCAAATCCTTCGCTCGAGTGAATTATCGCTCCAAAACCGAGTGAACCACCATATAACAAAATTATTGAGTGTTAAACTCACATAAAAGTGACCCAAAACCTAACAAATAGAGCATTTGCCATCATGTTTTGGTTGTCTATTTTATATTGAATTTCATATTGGAGGCCTTGCAGTTTAGACTACTCATCTGCGGCAGTTGTATTGACCTTCTACTCCAATGAAAATTATAATAAGCTCTCATGGTAAGATCTAAGAATTAATTCCATTCGAGTGAAGCCCCATTTGCAGATGGCCATGAGGATCGCTAAGAAGCCCCTCTCATAAACTGGAAGTCCCCAATTCTTTGTGTTAGAGACCTTTGTCTAATTGGCATATTCCGTGACCATATGTATTACTATATCGATGTCGGGTTGTGGGTTGTCTGTTTAATGTCCGCTCTGTCCGCCCTCCAGTCGCTCGAGCCCGTCCCAAGCCTGCCCGCTCGCCATGAGCTCGATTCCCGCTCGAGCACAAAAAACAGAATGATGGCCGCTCGCCTTCCGCTCAATAGCCGCTCGAGCCGAAAAACCAGTAGGGTGCCCGCTCGACGCGTGCCCTCTGGCCGCTCGAGCGCCCGCAGGGTTTCTCATGAAACCCTACGGCCGCCCGCCGCACGCTCGAGCCCCGCTCGAGCGCCGGTGCAACGGGCAGAATTTTTAAACGCATTTTTGGATCCACTATAGTTTCATACCTTATTTTCTTGAAACCCTAAGTACGCCACAGCCTCAACTGATACTTTTTGAAGTCTTCAAACTTGAGAGAAAAGCCTTTCATGTATCATTGATCTAGTCTCTCTTGAGAAAACCAAAAAGACATAACTTTGAGCTTCATGATTTAAAGAGTTTTCTCACCATTTTTCTTTTTCTTTTTCCATTCAAACCTTCCATCCTTCTACCTGCGTTGGAGGCGTTGGTTCGTGAAGAAGGAGACTCGTTCGTGATTGGAAATTCAAGTGGTTCGAGGGAAGATTGACGTGAAGACCGGAAGGAGTCCGGTTCGGTTGCCGCGGGCAAATCCAAGGAGTTCTTTGGTAGGGATCACGTGACGGGAGTAAGTCGGCTAGGTTAGCGTGTCGTTACCACCCGGTCTGTAAGTTGATTTTCATAGTGTATTGCTTCACTGGCCGTTGAAGCCCGGAGTGTTTTTCTCGATTACCGTAGGTATCGAGTTTTCACTTCGTCACCAAAAATTGGGTCTTTATTATTGTTCATTATTATATATATATTGTGCATGCTTGTTGTCTCGTTATCATCTAGATTTAAATATCCTTTACGTGTATTAGATATTTATTTATTGTTGCTTCCGCTATAATTTTTCGCGGTCGAAACACGTTCGCACAAAACGTGCTTTTTCAATTGGTATCAGAGACTTACCCCGATCCGCGACCCCTGATCTAGATGTATACGAGTGGATCGCTCTCCGTTCCTCCCTTCTTTGATGGGAGTAACTATGCCTATTGGAAAGTTCGGATGAGAGCCTTCCTAAAATATCTAGATAAGCGTGTTTGGACACGTACCCAAGTTGGGTGGACTCCACCCACTAGTTCCTCGGGCAACGAACCAAAAGCCCTATCTTCATGGACCAAAGAGGAACTTGATGCATGTAATTGGAATAGTAAGGGGTTACATGTTATTTTTATGGCTGTCTCCCGATGAGTTTAAACGGATTTCAATGTGTGAGACTTTTAAATATGCATGGGATATTCTTGAAATTACTCACGAAGGCACGAAACTAGTGAAAAATTCAAAATTGTAAATGCTCACCACTAGATTCGAAGAAATAAAAATGAAAGATGATGAGACCTTTGATGAGTTTTATGCTCAATTGAATGATATTGTAAATTCTACATTTAATTTAGGAGAACGAATCCCAAAAAATAGGATTGTTAGAAAAGTCCTTCGATCTTTGCCTGAACGCTTTAGACCTAAAGTTACTGCCATTGAAGAGAGTAAAGATTTAGATAAATTAAAAATAGAAGAACTTGTAAGGTCTCTACAAACTTATGAGCACATGTTGCCACAATCAAAGAAGAATAAATTACTTGCTCTAAAATCAAGTAGAGAAGAGCGAAAACGGGACTCCGATGAAGAATCATGTAGCGCTGACGATTTTTCATTATTTGTTAAGAATTTTAAAAAATTCTTAAAGAAAAATAATTCTCCATCAGAAAAATTGGATGTGAACTTAAAACGATCACATAAATTTGAGAAGAAAGACCGCGTGAGAGTAAGGACTCTAAATCGAAAACTACCCAAGGAGTTAAATGCCATTAGTGTAAAGGCTTTGGGAACTACCGGGCTGAATGCCCAAACCTTAAACGTCAACAAGGTCATGCTTTTAAAGTTAATGTGACCTTAAGCGATGACGAAGAAGAAGAGGGTGAAACATGTTCTGAAAATGGCCCTGTCAAGTACATGGCTTTTATAACCTCTATGTGTGACCACTCAGTAGAAGACTTTAATCACTCTGCTGACTCTGTGGATGAGTCAGAAGCTGAATCTGATGGTCTTCAAGAAGCCTATGACAAACTGTTTAGGGTATGCTTGAAAGTAAAGAAACAAAATAAAACCTTAAACAGTATGGTCATTGAGTTGGAACAAGAAAGATTAGCTCTACAATTCGAGTTAGATTCTAAAACTCAAGAAATTGAGAATCTGTAAGTCTCATCTACTAAGCAAATAACAACTTTAGAATCTGAACTTGAGGCCTCTCGAAAAGATTTGAAAAAATTCTTAAATGGGTATATAAAATTAGATCATATGCTCGTGTTGGGAAAAATTGGTGGAAATAAACAGGGTTTCGGGTATGTTACGAATTTTGTACAAACTGATATGAAACCTAAAACTGTGTTTATTCCCGCCACGAAAATTTCACACAACCATGCCTACACACCCAAAGTCATCAAGGCCGTGCCTCAACGTGTGAACAACAGATTTGGCTCAACTAATCTAGGTAATCACAAGGCTATGAACACTTCTTCCACCCCTAAGTTTGTGCCTACCAGTCATGCATGTGAAAAAGTTGGTCACATTCGTCCACGGTGCTACACCATAAATCTTTTGCACAACCAAAGACCAGGGCTAAACATGAATAAACTTGTTGATCACCTTCAACATTTGGATGCTCAAGTTACAAGTTTGAATGCAAGAGTATATTCAGTGAGACAAGTTTGGGTTAAGAAAGGTGAACTACATTACCCCTTGGCCATTCGTGACAAAAAGGGGGAGACTTGATTTACTTTGATAGGGGGAGCTTAGGGGAGACGGAGAGGAGTCTGCTTATTTTGGGGGAATTTTTTTGTTATTTTCATGATTATTTCTGTTTGTGATTATTTCAGTTTATTTATTTAGTTAGGGGGAGTATTGATTATTTTAGTTAGGGGGAGGATTGTTGTATGTTATATTGTTGCATGTTGTTAATGCCTGTCTCTCATGCTTATGTACCATGCATGCTGTTATGTTATTTGCTTTGTTGATACTAACCTTGCTTGACCAGGAAACTGAAGTCCCACAGGCTGTCAATGCAAGTTTTTCATCAGATCGCCTCAGCAGTTCTCGTATAGCTATTTATTTTTTTGTATCACTAGGCGTAGGTTTTCATGTATACGGGTTTTATGTCGGTGGTGTCTGAACCCGTAATTCTCTTATATTTCTTTATTTTTTGAGTTTTGTCACGGAATTGCCAAATGGGGAGATTGTTAGAGACCTTTGTCTAATTGACATATTCCGTGACTATATGTATTCTTTATATCGACGTCGGGTTGTGGGTTATGCATTTTAATGTCCGCTTTGTCAGCCCCTCCGCCAAGCTCGCCCCAAGCCTCGCCCAGCTCGCCCTGAGCTCGATTCCCTTTCGAGCACAAAAACAATGATGGCCGCCGCGAGAATCGATAGCCGCTCGAGTCGAAAAACCAGTAGGGTGCCCGCTCGACGCACGCCCTCTGGCCGCCCGCCGTGCGCTCGAGTCCCGTTCGAGCGCCGATGCAACGGGCAGAATTTTTAAACGCGTTTTTGGCTCCACTATAAATTCATACCTTATTTTCTTGAAACCCTAAGCACGCCACAGCCTCAACTGATACTTTTTGAAGTCTTCAAACTTGAGAGAAAAGCCTTTCATGCATCATTGATCTAGTCTCTCTGGAGAAAACCAAAAAGACATAACTTTGAGCTTCATGATTTAAAGAGTTTTCTCACAATTTTTCTTTTTCTTTTTCCATTCAAACCTTCCATCCTTCTACCTGCGTTGGAGATGTTGGTTTGTGAAGAAGGAGACTCGTTCGTGATTGGAAATTCAAGTGGTTCGAGGGAAGATTGACGTGAAGACCGGAAGGAGTTCGGTTCCGTTGCCGCGGGCAAATCCAAGAAGTTCCTTGGTAGGGATCATGTGACCGGAATAAGTCGGCTAGGTTAGCGCGTCGTTACCACCAGGTCTATAAGTTGATTTTCATAGTGCATTGCTTCACTGGCCGTTGAAACCCGGAGTGTTTTTCTCGATTACCGTGAGTATCGAGTTTTCACTTCGTCACCAAAAATCGAGTCTTTATTATTGTTGTTCATTATTATATATATATTGTGCATGCTTGTCTCGTTATCATCTAGATTTAAATATCCTTTACGTGTATTGGATATTTATTTATTGTTACTTCCGCTATAATTTTCGGGGTCGAAACACATTAGCACAAAACGTGCTTTTTCACTTTGGTCGAAAGGGCTTCCAGAAAAAGGCCAATGGTCGCCATTGTTGCATAAGAAATGCTTCTATCCCCATTTCAGAGCATATCTCCGATACAAATAGTAAAGTCTAGAAGTGCCAAAATAGGAGCCCGGATTGAGGATCTGATGATATTCAATTCAGAAGTCTAGTTTGATGATATCCAAAATAGGAGCCCCATCAACTAGGTCATCAATCATAGGAATTGGGAATCTGTCTAGTATGGTCTAAGTTGTTTAGTTTCCTATAGTTAATGCAAATCCTCCAATTATCATCTTTCTTTTTAACAAGCAAAGTTAGGGAGGAGAAGGGGCTATGGCTTGGTTATATGATTGAAGATTGCAACATTTTGTGACGAGTCTTTCAATGTCACTATTTTTATAAAATTGGACATATTTTTAGTATAATGCTACAAGGTTGGGAGTTTGTTTTGAAAGGAACTTTGTGGTTAAGCCTTCTCGGTGAATGTAAGGACTTAGGTTCCTCAAAAATGCCTCGAAATTCAGGCACTTTATGTAAGATGGGATGAGTGTTGGGGTCACTCCCTATGTGGGTGTGAGTCTGCAGACCTGCCTGCGGAATTGAATGCAAACTTGTCCAAAAATCTTTTGTCTGGTCTGAGATACCTGGAGCCGAGGACTTGAAGCATGGACGAGGACTCTGAGATACAGGCGTTGACCGTCTGTAAAAGGTCTGCCACATGACAGTCTGCAACTATAAATAGGCAGTTGACCTACTTTGTTGAGAATTTGTGGAGCCGTTTTGACAGGGTGGTTGGCAGGTCCATCACTGTGCACGCCAGGCATGCGCCTGCTGTTGCAGGGCTAGAAAGCCTGTCCCAGCCATCCGTCAGCTAGGGTAGTTGACCCCCTCCCTTGACCTATATATATATGTATATATGTATGTATATATATATATGTATGTATGTATATATATGTGTGTGTACGTGTGATGTGTGTGGGGGTTGGCAGATAGAGAGAGGCATTTTCATTGTAGAGAGATTGAGAGAGAGAGACACATAGAGAGGTCAAGAGAAAAAGAAAACAAGAAAGCTTTGAGCTGAGGATAAAGTGTGACCTTGTACTCCGCCTTTTGTTCTTCTTCTTCTTATTTTGATGTCGTTTGGGTTTGTGTTCTCAACAGCTCTTTGTAACCGGTCATCACACTTAGTAAACTCTTTGGTGGACTGAAGTCCCGTGGTTTTTCCCTTAGTTAGAAGGGTTTTCCAAGTAAAAATCTTGTTGTACTCTCTCACTTTATTTTATCTTCTTTTTTTGCCTCTCTATCTGAAGTGCCAGACTTCGTTGGTGTCCGAGCACTTCTGTCCGAGCGGTCACCGTCCCTTCTTTTGTGCCAACAATGAGATGGTAGCCAAATATCTGAGGAATGTGACTGTTAGAATTGTCCAACCATATCAACTCCTTGGTAGCAAGATTCTAAAGCTATCTTCAAATAGGCTTGAGTGCAGCTGGGTCGGTAGTCCTAATGAGTTCACTTGCCTGGCCCTCCTCCTGAAAACAAAGTTTGAGACTTAAAAAAAGCAAATAAAATTTAATTATATTATTGCATCGAGTCGATCCCTAACACCGTATACCACAAATTTGTAACAATAAAATTCTGAGATAAGCAGTGAATGTAAGTTCTTGCATATGCCACGTAAAATCACAACACTTCGCTTTACTTACAAATTCACTGCCATTAGCAACATTGACCAACAAGGGATTGGGTTTCTAAAATTCCATAATTCAGCGTCTTGGCTATCTTGATCGTTAGTAAGTGCACTGAGAGCTCTCTCTTTGCATCTATGGCTTGGAACAGTTCATTACATTTGAAAACATGATCCCAAAAGCTTTCTTTTGTCCATTGTCAATAAAGAAGTCAGATTTTTTGGTCAAGTGGTTTAAATGTTGGTTTTGATAATACAAAATAGTTGTGCTTAAAAGAAAATGATGGTTGATTGGCAAGGCTTTTGTAGTTTTTAGATTTTCTAGAAGGGTCTCGGTGGATTGTTCTTGTGATTGAACATTGGCAGATGGTGGAAGGTTTATGTAGCTTGACAGGGGTCAGAATTGCTCTTTAAGACCACTAAGAAATCTACATATGAAATAGTTTTCAGATAAGCTAGGGTTTAGAATGATCATTAAGGCTTTGAGTTCTTAAAATGAATATTGGGACTGCGCCACGTACCCATTCTGATGTAACCTGTTGAGAGCACTCTAACCACATTGCTGAAAGATTTGTCACTAAATCTCAGTCAAACGTCCCCTTATAAAATATCCCATGTGGAATGTGAATTCTGAGGCACGTTGTGATATCCAATTTTCTGATATTATGTAGTAATATCCTATTCTAATGTTGGTTTTGATAATTTAATCATGTTGTGTTGGGATATGCTTATGATATATTCTTTTAACCAGTGGTTTAGATTTTATGTTATGTGGGATTATTCAGTGCATGCCTAAGCTTGAAAGTATGCGTGGTTGGGATTTAATATCTTTTGATTGTGTATTGATCTGGCTGTTGTGGTTGTTGATTTGAATACACAATGTTGATTCTTTTTTTTAGGCATAAATTATAAAATCTTTGCACCCAAAGACATGCAGGTGGTAATGAGAGAAGTCATCTACTGCCTAGCTGTGTTTTGTAAATCAAAATTCAGGGAACACATGGTGTGAGCTAAGTACTTATTCTACCTTAATTTCTCCCCAAAAGGAATTAACGTGGTAGTTGAGCTTGTGAAAGCAAACATTTCATTTTTTCAACGAGTGTTGTGTTCGTCCTCTTGTCCAGTCCACTCAACCTAAGGATCGTAGGAGTCTTTTGATATGGAATACCCTGCTGCCAAAAGTATACATCACGAGGTTTGTAGTACTCACTCTGTTATTTGGGAACTTATAATTTCCTTGAAGTCTTTCTCCTCTCAGAGGCTTCAGAGTGTAAGCCCACCTAATCCTAAGATGATGATCAATGAATGTTACAAAAGACGAAAGCCCACCAAAGTGTCTTTGTTTTCATCGGGCTGCACTCATCAAAATACACCAAATCTTGTTTATATGGCTTCCTTGAAAGAGAGGGTGCCTCAAGGTTGTGTTAGATTTTGTTGGTGTGAGTCCTACTCATAATAACCAAGTTATTTAGTGGTTTACTTGATTTTAACACAACAACTTATACAAGCGAAGGATTGGAGTAGTACATGTGCTAGAATGAGGAAGATTTTAGCGCTTGATATATGTTTGAGTGACGCAAATTTGTCATTTTCAGCAGTTTCTGGTGATATCCACGCTTAAAGAGCATTTGAAGGGTGCACATGCATGGCTTGCTAATAAGGGTCGCACCTAATGTGCGCGCAATATATGCGTGTGTTGATATTGATAAAAACGGTCTTGTTGTGAATTTAGGACAAGATCTAATATCATTTAACACAACGGGCGCTGTGCCAAGAGAGAGAAGAGAAATACATTCATCATCTCATTTCTTGGTTTATTTTTCACTAGTGGGTTGCTAGTTGTTAGGGTTGTATTCAACTGGTAATTCATGTGAGTTATTATGAATGAATATCAGATAATAGATTTCTTTGGAGGTTGCTACATGTTTTTTCCTTAGTTGATTAGAGTTTTTCATGAACAAAATTTGGATAAATGTCAGTCTCTATTACTGGTATAAATATAAAGATTGAAACAAATAACTTTTGCAGCCCTAAATAAAAAAATATATATAAGTTTGGAATATTAAATAATTTGTGTTCATAGAACATTTGGTGTGATATAGATAACGAATAAATAGGAGTTAATATCATTCTAAGTGCCATTTCAAAAGTAATTACTATTTTTAGCATTAAAAATATTTTTAATTAGTAATTATTTTAAAAAAGATTACTAATTTTATAATTTATATATTTAGTTATAAATTTTTATTATATATACTCTTATAGTATTTGATGGATGACTATTGGCGAAGAGATTAGGGTTTATTTTCATTATGCTAGTGTTGTACGTGTTTGCAAATCCCAACAAGTTGTTGCCCAAGTAATTAATATAAGATGGAGATAAATTAGGCTACCAAATTAAATAGTTTCGGTTTATTTGAAGACAACTACGTAAAATTAAGTAGAATATAGTAAATAACTCAGGCACAAAGAGAGATTTGACGCCATATTTATACTGATTTAATAGTAATTTCATCTAATCTTTAAGTTATGTTTGAGAGTTTGAGTCCGCTATATTGAATATTCTTCAATAGGTGAATATTAAACTTTGCATAATTAAAATATCTTCTATTTTTTAATCCACTTTAATTTTACAAATTTTTTTTTAAAGAGAGACACATTAACTCTTTCACTCTTATGGAAATATAATTACAAGAATTCTCAAAGAAAATATAGTATGTTAAATATAAATTTATTTGGAAAAAGATATGAAAATTTTATAATCAAAATAAGACAAATAAATTTATACATATTATCAGTTCTTATTTATTTTATTTTTTATTTTTACAAGTTTTTACTGATTTATTATCTATGGCATTTTTGTGTTTGATTATTGTCATTTTTCTTCATGATTTTCATTTTTATTGAGTGATATTTTTATTTTTTATATATTTTTTAACCTTTTAAATTAGTAAGCTTAGATTTGTTATAGAATGTGAATAAATGATTATTTTGAAGTAGTGAGTTTTAAATTTTAATTTCTGTTGTGTAGTTTTATAATCTCTAACAATTTCTGAGCTTTTGGGTAGTGTGCATTTGTGGTCGAAGGCCTTAAACTTATGATCGTTGTATCTTTAACAGATTTAAAATTTGTATTGGGACTATTTTTACTTATTTATTTGTATTACTGTTGAACAGGAGGTGAATCATTAGGCTATTTTTAGATTGTGGCCTTTGATTCCTAGACTTGGTTTTATATTATAGATATATTTAAAGATATTTATTATAGAGTTGCGTTTTAATATTTCGTTAAGTTTTATTTACTATAATATTTACGACATATGCGGTTGGGATATAACAAAATACATTTTAAATGATATGACATTTATTTGTTTTTTCCTATGTGTCGTGCCAACTGCTTAGGAACATTATGCTCCTCCTAAGAATAGTCTCAGTTTGTGACATAGGCTCTATCGTTATGCCCACCGGGTGAGTAGGCATGTCTCTTTGAAGATTGGTTGATATTACATAAGTTAAATTAAAGAAGATGTGAAATAAGTGATTAAATATTGATAGGTCGGTCATCCTTCTTTTGGACTCAATTGATTTAGTTTGGAGGTTGGCTAACATTTTTTGGATGTCGGTTGTCATGATCAAGAGGCTTGCCAAATATATGGGGTAGTTGGCTAGGCTTGTCAAAAGCTTTCTTATTTCTATGTGTGATTCTACTAATCGTATTATTGACTAAATATATTATCTAAATTATAGAAAAAATAATAATTTTTAGGTGTATTTGTTTTATAAGAACAATTAATAAAAAAATAAATCAGTCAAATATAAAATAATTTAAGAATATTTTTTTATATTAAATTAATAATAATAGGACACTCAAATTATTAATGATTATTCATAATTCTTAGGCACCCACTACTGACAGCTCCAAAATGCACCCTGCGTGATAATAATTGAAGCAGTCACTGGGTCACTCTCCCATGGATAACATGCCACGATGTCAGATATTCTGCTGAGAATAAATGTTTTTATTCTAACTGGATTAACGGATCTATCTTTTATCGATTAATAAATTAATTTTCTTTCTAAGTCTCGAAAGCAAATACAGTAATTTTTATTTTTTGGGTTCATGATTGCCATCATCAGCTACTTAAATTAGTATAGAGATGCAAAGGGGGCAGAGCTTTTCCAGGTGACAGACTGACCGCGCCTGTCCCACCATGATAACAAGGAAATCCTTATTATCCAATGATAATAATTTTACTTTTTAATGCCGAATGGAGGAGACAGTGAGTAGGGGACGTTGCGTCTCGTTGGATCAACAGAAAATATGTATGTATACATATACACGCACGGAGACAAGAAGAAGACGCAGTAAAGGATCAGTGTCGGGAGAAGTGCCGCCATGTGCCCGTCTCTGCTTTGTTGATTGGAAAAGCATCGACCTCGGTGTTCTACGCATCCACTTCCTGAAGTTTCCCGTGATCTTTCTCTGTACAGTGCGAGCAGCTTTCTTCATGATTAAAATGGCAAATGAAATTGACCAGTAGTCGTAGCAGCAATCATGAATCTGCCGTTCAAATTTGTCAATTTCAGTGTCAACCCCATTCATTCTCTCGGCACTGGTGCAATAATGCAATGCTGAAATTGTTTACTTTTTTTTAATTAAAAAAAATGCTACTGTTCATTTTTTGATGTACCCTTTTTAATGTATTTAAAGGTTTGAACTTTTATGATGGTGATACTTCTAGTTTCCTCAGTTTTCTTTCTAAAGGTATGGAGATTTAAAATATATATTTAACGTATAAATAAACTGTACGCTTTATGCTTTAAATCTGAGAAAATGTCCTTTAAAATTATATGTTAAACGATTTTAATCCGATTTAAAGGTGGTTAAATGGTTCTAACTATATTATCCTTTTGTGAGCTTTTAGCCGGCCTTCGGAAAATAATTGAGCTCTGTCGAAAGTAAAATAAATACACGAAATGTTGTCTTAATGTAGTGTTTAGAGGCTCAAGTAATGGAGGATACGTGACAGCTTCCAATTGCCCGTTCATAAAGGTGACAAGGACTTGCTCCTTTCTGTTTGTGGGCTTTTCAACATGGCACTAATCATGTGGTGCCATGTTCCATATTTGGTGCTATATTTTACATGAACTAATGAATTATGCTACGTTGCAGCATATAAGAATAAGGAACCAAAAAAATATTATATACATTGAAAAATAATTATTTAAGAACGTGCAAATAAAGTATTCATTCAACATATATGACTTAAAAAAACCAATTGAGAAGAAGTTTCAGACTAAAACCTAAGCCTGTCCTACAAATAAACTCCTGTGAGGTTTTAGGGTTCTGTAAATGGATAGCATTATCCGTTGATCGTCCTTTTGCTTTTGATTTTGGAGAAATAATTGGGTGAGCTTTAAGTGATGTCCATTATTGGTTGCACTACCACGAGTACTAGACAATTTTATTGAACAATTACATCAGGAAATGATATTTGTACAATGAACTTTAAAATATCTCATACATAAACAGTTGGGAAAAACAGTCTTTGTAATTGTAAAGTGAACAGTACGAATTGTCTAATCCTAACTTTATTGATTGCTGTTTCAATGTGAAAAAACAGCTCCTTTAGATTTTAGCCACGAAACCAAATTAAGACATTACACATATTTTGATTTTTAGACTAGTCCTGTGACTATCTAACTTGACACCTAACAGAGCCCCATAATTGCATTCTTACAAGTTTCACATAAATTGCCTGAGCTTACTTTTATTACTTCTTTGTAATACTATCAATATATTAGGAACCATATTATTTAGTTGGAGCTATACATATATATACTAGAAAATACCTTATATGTTGTAAGGGATTGTTATTTTTGACTTTTGATGTTTTCTTATTAGTTATATTTTTCTCATCTAAGAGGATGTGATGCGTCCAAAGATTCGAGTTTGAATTGCCAAACTAATAGCCCATCTACGACTAAGTTTTGGATCATGAAACTTAAATCTTATAAAAAATTAATTAAGTTGAGAATTTAGAAGGGCCCGGGAGATGTGCTTGTCATAGTATCCCCTCCAACACTTTATCTAGTAAATGTCCTAAATGTAATATAAAAAAATGATATCAGAAAGAGTAGAAATGTTGAAATGAGTAATTTAGTGAGGTTAGTTGTCAACTATAAAGAAAGCCGATAGCGGATCATTGGGCAGAATGTACGGTGCAAGGAGCCTAAGGAAGAGGAGTTTGACTTTCCATAGTATAGGTTGGTTGGATAAATATCTACGTGGATAATTTGGGATCTTTTAGCGTGTTTTGAGAGGGGAGTTAACATTAAAGCGATTATGAATATAAATTTTAGACTATGCAGTGAAATATGCTTGCATGGTTAAACGCAACTGAATGAGTGATTGTGGACAAAGGAGTAAATGCACTACTAGATGATGTTGTGGTCACTCCCATGTGAAAGTACTAAGGTCCGAGGACTTAGATTCAGGATAAGGACTTTGCGTGGTTGTGGTTCACGGACTTGTTCCTAAGCAACTAAGAACTTTACGCAGCATAATTCCTAGGACTAGTGGGCAGCACTTGAATCCGAGGACTTTGATGAGACATGAGGATCTTTGAAGATATTGATTGAGCATGAGGACTTTGATAAAAGCCCGAGGGCTTTGATGAAGGTATGAAATCAGTATGACCCATAGGTGCCAACTCAGAAGATTATTTGCGTATGCGTGATCTCTGGAGAATATACGCAACCTTTGCAGAGTGAGTGCCGCTCTGTGTAGAGCTCGATAATTTATAGAGCCATTTTGATGGTGACAGTTTTTGTCCATATGCAATACCGTTGAAGGTGATTACAAAAACATATATATGTATGTTGCATTATAATAGTGGTGCAGTGTAAGTTTCTAAGTGTGTGAGAGTTTGAAGAGAGACAACTGAGAGTGAATTGTGCTTTTGCTCTCTATCATCTTCTGTTAGGGTTTGTGTAATCGAGGATTTCTATAATCATGAAACTTACATAGTGAATTTGTTTGTGGATTAAGTACCCCATAATTTTTTTCTTATTTCAGAATAGTTTTTTATGTAAAATCTTGGTGTATTCTTTTTTCTTTCTTATTCTTTTTTTTATTGCTGTTTGTTCCTAATTTACCAGTCGGATGCCATTTTCTCCAACAAGTGGTGTCAGAGCCTTGGTCGAGAATATTCAATTAAATGGCATCATCTTCAAAGAACTTGCCATTTAGTATTAAGTAATTCAATTGGTAAGGTAACTTTATCCTTTGATAAGAAATGGTAAAGAATATTTTGACTCAAGAAAGAACGGTGAAAGTATTGAGGAAGATGATGAAAAGTTGGAGAACTTGATCGATGAGAAATGTCAAGATAGGAGGGATCTTATAAACTGTACCATTAAATTGTATCTAGTGGACAACATACTATAGGAGGTCCTCAGCTTGCAGACTCGACAAAGGTCTTGGAGAAGTTTAAAAGTAGATACAAGTCTAAGTATTTGACAACAAGGTTGCATGTAAAAAAGTAATTTTATGGATTGCATTTGTCCAAAGGGGAAAGCTTTGAAAACGCACCTATATGAGTTTAATAAGATCATGACATAGATGTCAACCATTGATGAGGAGATCAAGGAGGAGGATAAGGCATTGGTATTACTGACTTTTTTTCCAGCCTCATATGACCACATTGTGACAACCTTATTTTTTGGGAATGACACACTTAAGTTGGACGAGATCATTATATCTTTACTAATGAATGAGGTAAGGCGGTCTCAAGGGACCTCCACTCATTCCCACTTCAAGGTGCCCTTGACTAAGTCACGAGAAAGAAATAAGGGGTGCGGCCCAAAGTATGGTAAAAAGGGTCGCAATAAGTCTCACTCAAGGTTTTAGAACGTTGAATGTCATCATTGTGGCAATAAAGGTTACATCAAGAAATACTGCTATAAGTGGAGGTGTGAGAATGTTGAAAGGGAGAATAAAGTAGAAAAAAGAAAGGCCTCGATCTTAGTAGTTAGAGTAGGGGATCTCCTATTAACCTGTGAAATGGACAACGTGATGAGCATGATAGATCATGAGTCCGATTAGGTGATAGATACGGGTGCTTTTCTGCATGCCACGTTTAGAAGGAGACTGTTTACTTCTTATATTCCAGGAGATTTTGAAGTAACAAGGATGGAAAACGAAAGAACGTCCCTAATTGTTGGCAGAAATGACGTGTTGCTGGTTACCAACAATTGGATAAGGTTATTGTTGAAAGATGTACAATATGTCCCTGATATCCGGCTGAACATAATTTCAACCGACAGACTTGATGACGAAGGTTATTATAACACCTTCTGTGAAGAAGAATGAAAGTTGACCAGAGGGTTTCTAGTTGTTACCTGAGGATAGAAGAGCACCGGCTTGTATGTAATGAAGGCGTCTACTGTAGCCGGAGATGTGTATGCGACAAGAGTGAGGAGTTCTTAGACCTGTGACAAATTCGGTTGGGCCACATGAGTGAAAAAATTATATCATTTGGATAAGAAATGCCTTATTCCAAGAACGAAGGAAAATATACCGAGGATTTGTCCTCACTGCATAGCTGAAAAGCAAAGAAGGGTCTCGTTCCAGGGAGACTCGTCCTTTATAAAGGCAGAACTACTTGACCCGGTGCATACTGATATGTGTTGACCATTCAAAGAAAAATCATTCGGATGGGCCCAATAATTTGTGTCATTTATAGATCACTGTTGAAGAAATCTATGGGTTTATCAACTTAAAACCAAAGACCAAATTCTCGGTACTTTCGAGTCTTTTCATAATCTAGTGGAACAACAAACGGGAAAGAAGCTGAAAACCGTCTGAAGCGACAATAGTAGCGAGTACATTGAGGCATTTGATACTTATTACTGAAAGCATGGCATTCGACATCAAAAGACGCCACAGTTGAATAGAGTGGCTGAGCGGATGAACCGCACACTCTTGGAAAGGATCAGGTGCTTGCTTTCTGAGTCAAAGCTTCCTGGATCTTTCTGAATGGAAGCTTTGAAGACGACGGCCTATGTCATTAATAGGTCCTATAACCATCTTTGGGTATTTGGGTATAAGAGTTTTGTTCACATCCCGAAAGATGAGATGATCAAGTTGGAGCTAAAGATGATGCAATGTGTCTTTCTGGGCGACGAGAAAGATGAACTGGGGTTTAGATTTTATGACACATTTCAGAAGAAGCTTTTTCGATCAAGAAACGTAGTTTTTGTTGAAGAAGAAACCATTGAAGACATTTGTGAGAAGAGTAAATCTGACACCGATCGGATGGACAAGATAAGTGTTAATGTTACCCGACCAAAACCTCTTCACGACAAGGACAATGGGTCAAGAACAACCGAGGACAATAATGAAGCTGACGTGGCGCCAAATGAAGATGAAGTTGTCACTCCTCAACAGGCCAAGGAGGTTAAGAAGATTCATATCTGATAATCCACGAGAGATAGGAGATCATCCGTTCATCTATTATCCAGTCAGTACGTCCTAGTTACTGATATGGGAGACTCTGAAGATTTTGACGATACCATAAATGACGAGAATAAGGAAAGGTGATTGGAAGCAATGCAAAACGAAATGAGCTCATTACATGAAAATCATAAGTTTGAATTGGCTAAACTGTCGAAGGGGAAGAAAGTTCTAAAAAATAAATGGGTATTTCATTTGAAGACAGACAAGAACACCACGCAACCGAGGTATAAGGTGCGGCTGGTGGTAAAAGGTTTCAACCAGCGAAAGGGTATAGATTTTGATAAGAAATTTGCTCTTGTGGTGAAGACGTCTTCAATTAAGGTTATACTTGGTTTGGCTGCTGCCTTGGATCTAGAGGTGGAATAACTAGATGTCTAGATGGCATTTCTCCATGGTGATCTTGAGGGAGAAATTTATATGGAACAATCTGAAGAATTTATAGTCAAAGGAAAGAACGACTAGTATGTCATCTAAGGAAGAGTTTGTACGGACTAAAATAGGTTCCAAGACAGTGGTATGAGAAGGTTAAGTCTGTTATGGTCGATCAAGGATACCGAAAGACCACTGTGTATTTGTTTAAAGGTTTTTCGAAGATGACTTTATCATTCTTTTCCTCTATGTGGACGATATGCTGATCGTCAGATAAAATGGTGCTCGGATCAAAGAGATAAAGCAGCAGTTGAGACCGTCATTTGTTATGAAAGACTTGGGGCTAGCAAAATAGATTATGGGTATCAGGATATCTTAAGATTGCAAGAATAAGAAGTTATGGCTGTCTCAAGAGAGTTATATTGAAAATGTATTCCAACACTTTAACATGGACAAATCTAAACTAATAAGTACACCATTGGCAAGCCACTTTAGGTTGAATAGGAGGTAGTGTTTGACCTCAGATATAGAGAAAGCTAGCATGAGATGTATATCCTACTCATCGGTCGTTAGTAACTTGATGTACGCAGCATGTGTACGAGGCCGAACATTATTCATGCAGTCAGCACAGTTAGTTATTTCCTGTCAAATCTAAGAAGGGAACACTGGTTTGCTGTGAAGTGAATTTTGAAATATCTCCGGGGGACCTCAATGATGTGTATGTGCTTTGGAGGTGAGAAGCTCCAGTTGACCGGCTACACAAATGCAGATATAGCCGGAGACATTAACCCCTTAAAATTCACTTCGGGATATTTGGCCAAGTTTGTCGGAAGGACAATCTCCTAGCAATCAAAATTGCAAAAGTGTGGTGTTTTGTGACAGCCAAAGTATCATACATCTGTGTAAGAACTCATCATTCCATTCAAGATCAAAACATATTGATATTCTATATCATTGGATGAAAGATGTTGATGCTGGGCTGTTGTTGCTTGAAAATATTCGGACGGAGGAAAATTGGGCAGTTATGATGACCAAGATTCTACCAAAAGAAAAACTTGAAGCCTATTGCAATATAGTTGGTTTATTAGATTTTGATTTCATACGGTCATGAGGAAAAGTTTATTATGTTCACTCCCGTATAAAAGTGCTAAGGTTCGAGGACTTGTTTATGAATAACTAAGGACTCTAGTAACATAGTTCCTAGGATTTGTGAGCAGCACTTAAGTTCGAGAACTTTGATAAGGCACGAGAACGTTTGAAGACATTGATTAAGCACGAAGACTTTGATAAAAGCCCGAGGACTCTGATGAATGCATGAAGTCAATATGGCCCATAGGTGCCAACTTAGAAGATTGTCTGCGTATGCGTGATCTCTAGAGAATATGTGTAATTTCTGCAGAGTGGATGCCGTCTGTGCAAAGCACGATAATTTGTAGATCCGTTTTGATGGTGAAATTTTTGTCCATCTGCAATACCGTTGAAGGTGATTGCAAAAACTTATATATGTATGTTGTATTGTAATAGTAGTGCAGTGTAAGTTTCTAAATGTATGAGAGTGTGAAGAAAGAAAACTGTGAGTAAATTATGCTCTTATTTTTTATTCTTTTCTCATAGGATTTGTGTAATCGAGGGTTTCTGTAACTATAAAACTTACGTAGTAAATTTATTTGTAGATTAAATGTCCCATAAATTTTTTTCTTATTTAAGAAGGATTTTTCACGCAAAATCTTGATATATTCATTCTTCTTTCTTATTATTTTTTTATTGCTATTTGTTCCCGGTTTGTCGGTCAAACACTATTTTCTCCAACAGATGATTGGGAGAGTAAATGCTCTTTAAAATACAGGAGAAAATGGATAGCTTGAAGCTATTAATGGCAGTAAATATGAGTACATTGGTTCTCATAAAAGGGAGAGGAGAATAAAAGTCATAATTCCATACTAAAATTGTGGTCCTTGATGGTTGGAGAGATTTTTTGTCTAATGTAAGAAAGGATATTTTTCATGGGCCGGTGGCTGTTTTTGATAGACTAACAAGTTATAAATTTTATTTAATAGACTTAATTTAGCCCAATAAACATTCTTTTAAATTTTACTTTTTTTTTTCGAATGGATTGTTGTCTTTTACCATTTCGGTATCTATCACACTAGATAGATTAGAAATACCTTTTCTTTTACCTTTTTGGCAACTAAAATTACCGATCATTTTTTTGAATGTTTAATTTATCTTTCTAGAAATAACTCTGTTTAGTAATTTGGGATTTGCCACTTTGACAAGTCAGGATTCTAGGCTCACTCCTTATGAGCTCAAAATTCTCTTTTTAACACTCAAAATGAGTAGTTAAAAGGATGGTTGTCCTTGCTTGAGGCTTATTAGGCCAAATAGATGGTTGACTAAGCTTGACAAACATGTTAGAAAAGTTAGCTAGCCTTGATAACATTAATGTATTTCTCACAGTGACTGAAACCCTTACTAACTCTTAGTCACTAGCCCCTTTTACTATGAATTGAATTTTAGTATACCTGTTTTACTCATGCCTCATTAGTAGCGCACTAACTGAGCTTGGAGTTCAAAAGCTTGAAGTAATGAGATTAGTTGGACTTCCGTGGTC
This sequence comes from Nepenthes gracilis, assembly GCA_033239525.1. NCBI lineage: Eukaryota > Viridiplantae > Streptophyta > Magnoliopsida > Caryophyllales > Nepenthaceae > Nepenthes > Nepenthes gracilis. Next base: position 689,328 of record BSYO01000006.1, on the reverse strand, counting down.
TTCAACTCATTCGACCATCGCTCAAACTTGGCATATTTTGCTCTGGCCAATGGCTTGGTGAAACTTTACTTTGGCCCTGTTCGACACCAATGGGCCCCAAATTGCTTTCATGCGTGGCAATAGAAATATGGGCCGTATGTTTCCTCAACATTAAATACAAAAATTGTGTCACTTTTAAGGTCGTAACTTTTTTAAATTTTAAAAAAAAATATTTAGATATATTAAGTAGTATAAATTTGTTCTCTTAAAATAAAGTCTTAAAATCTTCTTTTAAAACTAAACATATTTAAATCTAATGACATTGGAATCAAAGATGTAGCCTCTGTAATCTCTTTTCCCCACCACTCGAAAAAAAGAAAAAAAAAAGAATAGTAGGGATTTGTCAGACTTCGGTGAGGTTATTTTGGCGGAGGGCCCTTTCAGCATGTCTCGCGATCTCAAATCCATTCCCCTGAAGGGCTAGTACTAAGTGGGCCTAGACGGATAGCAATAAAGAAAAGTCCTACTTGTTTGTTGGAACCATATTTGTGGGCCAACTTCATGACCGTTGGATATTCCCTGTTGCCGACTCAACAACCATGATCGTTGTCGGAACGAGGGATTTAATCTCTTAAAGAGATAAAGGAAATTATTTTTTAGATTCAAATAGTTCATTTTTAAATAAATAGTTTTTATTCAATGACTAATTTTTAAATTTTTTTTAAAAATAATTAAATTATAATATTTATTTTAAAAAATAATTTAAATTTAAAGAATAACTATTTTTATCTTTTAAGAGATAGAACTCCCCTATCATATCAGTGCCTGGCCTTCCTATCTATCTTGATTGACACCACTCCCCCACCAATAATGCTAAGGATGCCAGGCCATGACCACACAATTTTCCATCCAATGGCATTATGCCAAACTCCATAAAATAAAAGTAGAAAACCCAGTCCCTCCCATTAGAAAACCTAGTCATTCTAATGCTAAAAAAATATCCCACATTATATAACATATGGTTTACTAATTTATTAAATTTAAATTAAATAATACGATCTTATATAATTACTTTAGATATGTTAATTATTTATAATTAATTTAAAAATTTTAAAAAATATATATATTCAGGACACAGCTTCTGATAAAAAAGAGAAGTATTTTAGTAATTTAAAAACGATCATCTCTCACTCTATAGAAACTATCAATTAATATCTAACATTTTGAGATGCATAAGAATTGTAGAAAATCTTTAGAAATCCTAAAGAGAGAGAATACAGAAAAATTACTGTCATAATTCTTTGATACAAGAATAATTCCTGTGCAATTTTGATTATGCAAATTATTCCTAGTAAAATCAAACTTTAACTCTTATGAATTTAGATATATAAATTTATTTTTACACCTAATTAATTAATAAAAGAATATAATAATAAAGATCATGATAATTAAAGTTAAAACCTCATTGAATAATTTTTTAAAATCTAACGCTAAATAGTTTTCTCTTTGACTTTATCAAAATAAAATCCTAAAAATATATATTTTTAAAAGATTTTTATTCTAATGTTATTTCATTCAAATCAAATCGTAATTTATATTCTATCTTTAATTTTATAATTTATAGATATTTGATCGCATTGATCAAATTTTAAATTGTGTAATAGCATACAATTACTATTTATTCGTAATAGTAAATTTTATTTAAGAGATTTAAAATTCTTTTGAAATTTGATCCCATCTATACACAAATGTTCTTTGCTTTTATAGGGGCATTAGGCTTTATCTTGGCTTCACGCATTAAACTTTAGTGGTTGCATTGACTATTATTTATGATAGTATGATGATGTTTGGTTTTTTGATATTGATTTTATTATGCGCGCGTATGTGTACATGTAGCTTGACGATAAGGTTGAACAATCTTGAGGTCATTACTCAAATTCATATGACATGTTTAAAGTACTCAATTCTTAGGGATAGTTTCTATTAACTATTTCAAAATTAATTTGGTCACTATAAATCACTTTAGACTAAATCAAACAAGAATTCATCCTGTTAGCCTTCTTTAAGTATATTTTATGGTAGACAAACTTGAACATATTTTCATCGATTAAGTTCATGCATGTACGTCGCACTATTAGAATAAATTATATCCTTTCAAAAATGTAAAACCCATAGCTTTGTCGCCTCAATCACCCATTTGTGCTTTGGTTTGCTCCCTTGGAAGATTTCCTGCAGAATACTCATCTATGGCCTCAACTTCTTTCTTCTTCTTCTTCTTCTTCTTTTTAAAAAAATTATCGGCTCTTTCTAAAACTCAATTATTTATTGGTTGGAAGAAGTTGGTCAGCGAGAGATAACATGCCGCCACCTTCAAACCCACTGCTACAACAGCAATCACTGAGCACAGTCGAGCACTTCGCTGCACACTCCAAGTGTCGCTCGACCAATTAATTTTCGTTCATGGTGGAGGGTGTGGTTGACAAGAGGGCCAATGCTGACAAGTGGACCAATTAAAATAAATGAAATGTTACAACAAAACAATCCATATACAATCGACCTTAACATATTTTGTTGTTTTGACTAATTTCTTGAAAATTCATCACACTCAACGTTATTTCAACAGTTTATACTGAGAAAATCAGTATTTTTTTTATAGGTAGTAATTAAATCGTTACGTAGAGGATAATTAAAGTAAATTAAATTGCTAAGTGGTAATATTTTTAGACGGATAAAATATTTTTGACCAGCAAAATTAGCATAAAGAGCAAAAAAAAAAAAATTATGCCAATAATATTACAAAATGATCTCATGATAAGGGAATTGCACGTGTCAGTGGCACATGCATCCACTTGGTCATGTTGGTGGTCTTGAGAGTTGGAGGGCTGTAATTTACTTTTGATATGCAGTCTCTCTGATTATCTATTAGATCATTAGCATATGATTTAAATGGTTATAAATCCTCCTCCTTTTTTTAAAAGAAAAAATTCCAGTAAATTTTGCTATTTTCTTATACTTATTTGGATTATTGAATTTGTATTCAACGATTTATACAGTTAGACATGACCAAAACATATTAATAGTAAAGTATTATAACTACACCCATTAATAAGGTGTAATCCCCTCATTTAACATTCCCAATAATACTTAAATATTATATTAAATAGCTATATATTCTACTTCATTCGATCAATATTAAATAATTATTTATTTAAAAAAATTAAATATATCTCTCTTTTAAAGGGATAAACTCCCAATTACATATATATATATATATATATATATATTTATTTATTTATTTATTTATATGGTTGACTTACTATACTTGGTTCTTACTTTCCATCGTGGTTGCATCCATTATTGAGATTAAAAAGACAAAATACAGAGCGCTTCATCATGTTATTGAGCATATAAATCGTCGTGGGAATTTTTTCAGGAAGTGCAATTATTTATAGTTGACGTTTATCAAATAAAGTTGTTATTAATTTAATATTTATATAGACAGAATATATCTAAGTTTATAGTCATTGATATGATCTTTGATTCGTTTCATCGTATTAATAATCATTAATTTCTTAGTCTCCATAGAATAATTTGTCCATACTTTCCTTTAGAAATAATTTTGTCGAATCAAATTCTTTAATAATTTGTTTGAAATAAGAAACTAAAGAATTGAAAATAATTAGAAAAAATAATTTCACTGGAAAGTAAAATTTTATCAAAATGGATAATATTACCTAAGATTTTTCATAATTTTTTCTTCTAATAATTTTTCAAACACCTAAGCATAAATAAATATTTTTCTCTTAGTTTCCTTTATAATTTGCACATTTTTGAAACCATATGGACTATAAAATAATATGATCAACATGTCTTAAAATATTTCATATTATTGACAAGTTTTTAATTTTTATATAAATATTTTGAATTTTTATCACTATGTAATTTTTAATTACGGTTTATTTAGAATCTCTACAAGTAATGGAAATAAAAGATAAACGAATACAATATACATAAAATAAATTAACTTCTATAAATAAATAAAAATCAATTGAAGTAAATATCATCAAATTAGATCTTTAATAATAGAAAATATAATATATAGAATTTTATGGTGAAGAAAAATCTCAAAAATCAAATAATTTTTGAATTAAACATTTCAAACTTTTTCAATAAGTGAAAATAATATAACATCAAAATCAACTTATAGTTCGAATAATACGAACATACTAAACCTTAATTGATTTATTTTTGACTTGTGACCTTATCAAGGAATTCATCAAATTTTGTTTATAATAGTGAAATAGAATAATTTTGACCTTTTTATTAAATTTATTTTACTTATTAGTAAATCTTCATACACAACTAAAATCCTATATTCATGCCACCAACCCACATCAAATGTTTGTTGGCCGGAGTAAGTGTATAAGTAATTGGAAAAAAGTTAGATTAGATAGTATTGGCAATTTTATCACTGGAGAGTAATTTAAGTTTCCCTAATGATAATCCTCCTTTTTTTTTTTACTTCAAATAATAAAAGTTCAAGGATTTGTAATTGATTTTATGTCTCTCTATTATGGAGAGAAGTGAGGATTTATAGAAAAGGTTGAAATGATATTAAAAATCTCGTATCTAAAAAGGAGGCAAAATTATAATGCTCATCCGTTATAAAAACACGTATCAGGCACGAAGACAAATATAAGACAACGTATGAGCGCCACATAAGTATATATCAAGCATGAATATTTTGCAGCAATGACGCTCATATATAGCATATATGCCTAGTAGGAGCATATATTTTGAATCAACTGAGATTATATGCTATATCCTCGTGCAATTGTTTGGATATTCTGAACAAAATTCACTTGTGTGCTTAACATGTGTATTAGACATTGACATTCTGAATAAAATACACTCATGTATTGGAGAGTATGACTCAAGCATTGAAACTGGATGCTAGTATTCAGATATGAAATGGACTATGGAATCCCAAAGCAAAACTTATTTTAACCTCTTTTTTTAATTATAGAATAAACATAAATATAAATATATAATATATGTAAAATATATTTAAATCTAAATAAATTAAACAATTAAAAGATATAAAATATACGCACAATAATTAGTAATAATTAAGTCAAGATTTTAGTGACGAAGAAAAATGTCGATAACTACAATTATTAAATAAAACCTTCCAGATTTCTACGGCTAAGAAATATAAAGTACAAATTAAATTGTATAGATGCTTTAACTTAATTGATTTATTCTTATTTTGTAAACCCTATTAATGAACTCGTTAAATTTTTCGCGATAAAGAAACTGAATATTTTTCAATTTTCTTGTCAATTTTCTTTTATGAGTCATCGAATTTTTGCACACCACTAGATTCCAATTTTCACGTCACTCATGTCTTTTACGAAAGTTAACAGGCAGAAAAATGTGTATGCAAAAAAGTAAATGATGTAAGAAAATTTTAAAATAAAAGGACAATAATCGATGTGAATTTTCTCAAATGGAAGCACTTAACAAGCTTAAAAAAGAGCATTTTTGTAGAGCGGCCGTCAGAAATATTTGCCTAAGAGAGCTCACACAAAGAGAAGAATGTAGCTGTATATAAAGAGACACAAAATTAGATTAAAAACTTTGATAGTTTAGAAATACATGCCCCATCATTTAAGCACCACTTGGGTGCACGTTAGGCTCATCTAGGCTAGCACTGGGTAAGCCCCCAATGCTTGAGCATAGCGTGCCTCGAGCACTGGCACACGGATACGCGTGCCTCTGGCGTACCTTGAGCGCTACCTCTCGGGAAACGGCGTCTTAGCTTGGATTGGGTGCACCTAGAGTGTGGATATATTGGAAGTGGTGTTTGGGTGCAGAGCAAACGTTAGGCAAGTGTGGATATTAGGTGTTACGTATATCAAGAGTGAATTTGTTATAGATTTTTAGGACAATAATGTATTCACCAACGAATGATCAGATATAATTATAGAATATGCCAATATATAATATATCTAATAAGATAAATACAATACACTGTTAATATTTAAGCATCATTCAAATAACTTATTTTTCTTATTACAAAGGATACCAATATAAAATATTTTTAACAAAAATATCATCCATCAACTTATTGTCATCTCCTCAGCCTCTAATTGTCCTAACTTCGTTAAAGGGTTGTTTATACTTCCATACTAGATTTGGGTTTCTGACGTTTTGTTTTGCCTTTGTTTTTTTTTTCCCTTTTTTTTTTTGTTTTTTCTACTTGGGTTTGATTTTTTAGGATTTTGTTTAAGCTCCGGTCATAATTTTTATTACATAAATTTTTTATTTATAAATTTATTATTATTTTCAAAAAAAAAAAAGAAAAAACTTATCATCCTTGCCCCTCTTCCCATGCCCCTCTTCTTTACCTCTCCGATGGCCTAGGGTTCCCTCTCCCAATTTTCAAAGGATAACCCTTCAACAAAGATATGCAACGAGCTATCTATTTTTAATGATTAATGTAAGCCCTTTTATTCTAAATTGGAGAATTCAAATATGAAGTGTTTAATTTTGCAAATGGAAGGTTTAAATTGCACCATCTGCAAGTTAGTAAATGTGCAAATCATCATATTTGAATTACGTTTAAGTAGCCGAGATTGTGAGATTTTATTGTTTTAATTACTCAAGGTGTGTCTAGAATAAAAAAAAAATTGATGAAAATGAAAAAAATTAAAGGAAGAATTTTTCATTGTTTGGATTAGATAGAAAATTCGATGAAAAATTAGTATAAAAATATTTTTTGTTAAATTATTAATATTTTATGGAAAGTTATTTTTTATTTGTAAATAAGAGGAAAATCAAAACAAGTGGAAGGAAAAAAAACAATTTTCCTATTAAAGTTAGATCTATACAAATATTATGTAGGTCAGACATGAGCCATGTTTACGTAAAATTTTATGATTGTTAAATCAGATTTGCCTGAACATAACCTAATTATCTAAGCCAAAAAATTGTATCCGTATCCATCCATAATACAAATCGGTCTTTTTCAAGCTAGTCCTAGTTTTTATTTGAAAATTTATATTTAAATAAAATACCTAAAAATATATTAAAAATTATGATATTTAGATTAAAATATTATTTAAATAATTTTTTAATAGAAAAAGTTATTGTTTACACAAAAATATAATCTATTGAATAATATTTTAAACTTAATATTTATTTATAATCAAAAAAATTTACAATAAAATTTATAATCAATGCTAAGTCGGACCGAGCAAGTCAATTTTACCTGTGACTATGCCTAATTCTAAAAATTAATTGATCTTTATTTTTTTTATCATGCTCATCTATAATATGATGTACCTTAATCAGACTTTATAAAATTTTATATTAGTTAAATCGATTTAATCGGATAATCTGATCGCAATCGAGTCCTAACGGCATATATTTTCTTCTCATTAATTTTTCTTTGATAAGCAACAAATAAAAAAAAAATACTTTTATTAAAAATTTATTGTGTTTCTAATATCAATTTTCATAATATCAAAATATTTTTTTGATTTTTTCTTTCTATTTTTTCATCGCTATTTTCTTTTGTTTATATTTTCTTAATTTAAGATACTCTACTAATTTAGTTGAAGTTTTGCTATCAAAAAAAGTTGAAGTTTGTTACCCTGGTCAATTAAATCTATTTCAACTTTCCCGGACTATAATTGAGCTTGTTAGGTCAATTCTATTAGCTTATTCTCTAACAAAATTTGATCATAAATGAGTTTTATTTGAATTTTTATTTATTAGTTTTGATCAATTATGGCATAATATAAGCTCTTCAAATACAAAAATGATCGGATACATAAATGACACACATATAAATTTAATAATATGGCTTTACATATGAAGCACATTTAAAGGGCACACAAGAGCACTTACTAATAACTCCACATATAAGAAGAGTGCATGCGTAGATAACAACGGCTCAATGCATGATGACACTCTTGCATATTGGCATTCGAATCGGCATTGGAATGTCAACGTAAAGTTTTGATAGTTTCATATTTTAAATTATAATTTTCAGCAATACTTATAAATATATTCATTTTCTTAACATAGCCATCACTTTTATAAATATTAAAGAAAATAAGGGCCAGAAATGAGAAAAAAATTTTTTTTTATTATTTGTGATCAAAAAAAAAAAAAGACCTTGATTTTTTTATCCCAAAAGCTTTCCACTATTATCAAATCCCTGTTACAAACTGATGAGCCTTTGGAATTTTATTAGTGTCTTGAAAGTTGGATTTTCAAAAATGTTGGATATTTTCGAGATAGTGAAATGAAGTCCCTGAGAAGACAAGAAGCTTTCCAATTTTGTCGTTAGGGAGTAAATTTGAGAAATTTTTGGTAAAATGTTACTTATTAGGAATAAGTCAAATAAATATTAGCGTGTCTATATTAATTGGCATATAAGTTAACTTTTTTATAATAAATTTATTTCAACTGATTTGGCAAATTTAGCGAATATATTTAAAAACTTTTTAGTTCTTTTTTTTAAATTATTATATCATATATTAATTTATTTTTTAAACTTTTATTTATGTTTGATATGTTCAATGATGAGTAATTAGGACAAATTTCTTTGATTGATAGTATATAGGAATAAATATTCTTCATATGTATGAAATATTTATAAATTTTGTGCTTTCAAATTACAAAAGCATAGAAAGTGTAGTGTTTTACGACTATATAATTTATTCAGTGTGTATTGCTAACCAAAGATGATTCAGTAGAATATCAAACAATCATTTTCTCATTTTTTTTCTCATTCTACATTGTGAGTCCTCCATTCCTCAGTTTCTGAACTGAGTTTTTGGTTGCTTCACTCTTACTCACGAAAGTTCATTGCCTCTTCACAGTATCAGAGCAATAGTCAAGGCATCCAGTGAATCTAACCATGGTAGTCATTATTTTCACCTGATCGTGACACAATTAATTGATGATCTAGCAAATCCATACTATTTGAATCATTCTGATATTACAAGAGTTGAGTTAGTTTCCGTCCAAATGAACGAGGTGAACTATTTTACGCACAGTAGGTCTGTTTTGATTGCTTTCAATTGTCAGAAAAATCAACTAATTGATCTTTAACCAAATCGGAAGGTGAATAAAGTGTTTCAACAACAAATGGATATAAACACCCTAACAACATGATATTGGATTTTGGGTGACTCGCTTATAAGTGTTACATCTAATAAATGGGATATTTGGAGGTTCGTTCAATTTTGATGTGAAAATTTGTCGAAACAAAAGATTAAAGAGACATATGATATCGACGCCAAACAGACGCATGAGAAAGAGTTCATACTTGGATAACAATATTGGACATGCTTGAGGGCACCTAAGGTGGCATATGTGCGCCAATTCTAATGGGAGCACAAAGATAATCTTTGTCTTTGGTGTTCAAACTTCAAATCTAGTATTTAAATGCTAACCTTGAATATGAAAATCTTGCGTGATTTTTATTTCCAAAAAAGAGATCATTTGACACAAGAGACTTTGCACGAAGAGAGAAGAGAGAAAATATAAAAGAAAGAGAGATTTAGCAATCGATTTAGGTCCGATTCGCCAAACTCGAGTAAGTTGTTTTATTTTTATTTTCTAGGACGTATTATCATTTTATTTGTCATTTCTCAATGTATTCTTCTATAATGGATTATTAGGTATTGGGATTGTTTTCAACAAACTATTTACATTGGGTTATTGTGATTGGATATTTTCATAGTAGATTAATTTATAATTTATCATGTGATTTTTTCATAATTTAGAAGAATTTTTTATATTAAATTTTACTATACAACTTTATGTGCTTGGTTGTATATATTTATTTTTCTTATACTCTCACAGTATTTAATAGTCAATAATTAACGGATAAATTTATATTAATTTTTATTATATTGGTGTGTGTATGTTATTCACGACCGCCTTCTGGCAAGATTTTCGTCCCCATTGAGAGTGGATAGAAAGGCAAGAAAAGCCCTTAGGATACCAAATTTTTCTTATACTCTCACAGTGTTTAATAGTCAATAATTAACGGATAAATTTATATTAATTTTTATTGTATTGGTGTATGTATGTTATTCACGACCGCCTTCTGGCAAGATTTTTGTCCCCATTGAGAGTGGATAGAAAGGCAAGAAAAGCCCTTAGGATACCAAATTTTACCCCCCCCCTTGATTGCTTGGTTGAGAATGTGATTATTGGGTCATACCATCTAAAAGAGAGAAACTAAAATGATTTTCACTTGACAAAAGCTTACCATGGTCATTGTGGCAGAAAGCTCAATTGAATAGTGATTAGATAATTTGGTATTATCTTAAAGTCTGAAAGGAGTGGATCACATCAATCTAAGAAGGCGCATCGAAGAGAATTAGTTAGGTCTACCAAGAGGCCAATAGGCACCACTCTACTGACAACCTATGCTCCTTGCAACCACTACTCCAATGCCCATAGTAAGCACTCCCTGACGTGGGCAAGATCCCTTTACAATCCAAGAAGTGTGGAGTGATTGTTGGCCAAATGACCAGCATTCAACCCACTACTTGTGGACGAAAATTGCCCAAAATGAAAACTACCGTTAAGGAAAGTGCCGCTATAAATAATGACACCCTCGTTATGAAAAAGGGCGAAAAAATAGACGAGAGTACTTTGATTATTCACTAATTTGCTTAATAATAAAAATCTTAATTTTTATAGCACTCAACATGCATTTAAAGAGGTTGAGAGCTTGATTCTCCAATCCTCCAATCTCTACACACACGCGCGCGCCCTCTCCCTCCTCATCTAACTCATTTATTGGGCACTCAAAACTATATTGAATATTGTAAGATAATGTAGCGAGTTTCAATCGCTTTTAAAGTTTCATTCTAATTTATGGTATATATAATCTAGGTTAAAAGATTTACGAAGTCAATATGAAGATTTTAGAGATAAGTGTAGATTTTAGATATGCATAAATATTATATTTTATTTAAGAAGATATTAAAAATTTGATCTAATTTTAAAGATGTTTTGCTATCTTGATTGACATGGTATCTAATATTTTTGGATTACTTAGAAATCCTTGATTTAGTTTTGAAAACAAAAAAAAATTTCAAATGTTTTGATAACATTTTGTCTAAATTCATTTGGGCACAATCTTAATGTTTTAGGGAAATGATCTCCTCTCTCTCTCTTTCTCTCTCTCTCTCTTATATAGTACAATTTTAAAAATTTTAATTTATACGATGTGATATTTAATTTACGTAATATTTTCTATCACTACTAATTTATGAAATAAAAGATTCCTGTATTTGAAGATGTTAAAAGTCGATTATGACAATGAGATCTCTCTCACAAAATTTTGTAGAAATACAGGCTACTCAAGACTTACAGTACGTTTGATTATTGAAATAGAATAAGGTAGGAATAGAATAATTATTCTATAAAATAGAATAAGATGAGAAAAGAATAAAATAAGATAAAAATTATTATTTAATTATTTGATTTATAGAATAGTATGAGAAATAAGGTGGGAATAGTAATAATAATAATAATAATTATTATTATTATTATTATAAAATGTGATAATTATACCTAATAATAATAATAATAATACCTAATAATAATAATAATAATAATACCTAATAATAATAATAATTATACCTAATAATAATAATAATAATAAAATATAAAAATTGTTATTCCCACATTTGTAAGATTAACAATTATCAGAAAATATTTATTTTTGATTAAATTTATAACCAAATAAAAATTTTTATTACCAAAAAATAAAAATTCTATTATCACATTATTCTCTTTAACCAAATATGAGGTTAATAATTTATTTATTATATCATTCTAATATTTTATATTTTTTAGAGGCATCATGGCTTTGATTTACTTTGTCAACACAAAACATCACTCGAAGTCATTTGTGAAACAAAACATCCGGGCAAGAGCAAAATCTATCTACTAAATTCTTAAAATTTTACTGCACGTTTGGTTATTGGAATGAAAAATGTGATAGTAGAATAATTATTTTAGGAAATAGAATATGTTGGGAATAGAGTTAAAATTATTATCATCATATTTGATTATTAGAATAGAATAAAGTAAAAATTAATATTCTATTATTTAATTTATAAAATAGTATAAGAAATAAGGTAGGAATATTTATAATAATAATAATAATAACAATAATAATAATAATAATAATAATATTTACAAATAATAATAATAATAATAATAATAATAATAATAATAAGTAGAGGCAATAGCTATTTATTCACAATTAAATTTATAATTAAACGGAGAAATATCTATTTTTAGGGAATAAAAATTCTATTTTCACCTAATTCCTTCTAACCAAATATACAATTATATCTTGATAATCTGTTAATTTGGTAAATCAACTTGACTTATTTTAAATTCTTATTTTCAAGAAGCCTACTCAATTCTTTTCTACAGTATTTACATCTACTGAGTTGCGATTGTGCTTAAGTTGTAAATCTTAAGCTTTGTCTACTTTGAAAATTATTAGTTAGTTTATACCGTAATTTTATTTGGATTTTCCCCTCTTTCACATGGGCATGACAGTCCTCCCTGTAGGAACAGAAATGGGGTGGCTAGACAACAATACATAGAATCACACACACAATGAATGAAAGAGAAAAAAATAAGAGAACACTAAAAAGTTTTTATATAGAAACTCCTTCTTAAATAAGAAAAAAATTATGGACATTTAATTTATAAATAAATCAATTATGTGAGTTTCACGGTCACACAAACTATAGACGAAAAGATTAGAGAACAAGAGTATAATACGCTCATGGTGTTCACTCTTCTACACTCATTGTGATACACATGCACCACTATATACAACAATATAATATATATATACATATATATGTGTGTGTGTGTGTGTGTGCGCGCGCGCGACTGTTAAAAGCAACAGCCAAGCCAACGTGGAGGATACACATACATGTAGCAACTTGTCGCACATATAATTCTGCAATAGCACTGTAAATTGTTGTGCCCTACAAAAATAGTGCCCATTCATCAGAGATCGCATATATTCTCCTGAAATCATGTATACTCAAAAAATCATTTAAGTTGGCACCCATGGGCCCTACTGGATACCCTGGTGGACCATCAATATTATATTGGCCGTCTTCTTCGCTTGGCTAGTCGACTGTCTTCTTCTCTTGTCGGTCAACACCCCATTGATCGGCCAGTCGTCCTTCTGAAATCTTTGTGCAAAAAGTAGAAAGTCCTCAAGTTTTCAGTCGATTAACATCATGTTGACTAGAACATATAAGTTACTGGTCAACAACTTGACTAGTTATTTCTGTTTATCCAAAACTTTTGGTCAACAATGTTAATCGTAATTCCTGGTGCTCCGTCCAAGTCCTCCGACTATTAGGACTTCCACACAAGAATAACCCCAATAAATTTTCCCTTAAGACCATGAGAAAGTTATTGGACAAACCAGCCAAGTTGCAATAGGCTTCAAGCTTTCCCTTGGACAATATTTTGGTCATCATATCTGACAAATTCTCATCCATCTAGATCTTCTCCACTGATAGCCGCCATTTATTAATAATATCTCTCACCTAATGATATCGAATGTCAATGTACTTCGATCTCGAGTGAAATGAGGAGTTTCTACACAAATATATGGTATTTTAGCTGTCATAGAATACCTATACTTTTCTTACCTCAAGCCCAACTCTTGGATAAGCCTTTTTATCCATAATAGCTCTTTGCTGGCCTCAATCATTGTAATGAACTCTGCCTCCATAGTGGAAAGAGCAATACATTTGTGCAGTTTGGATTGCGAGGAGACTACTCCTCCTACAAACTTGACCAAGTATCCTGATATGGATTTATAAAAGTCAATGTCCTCAACCATATCCGCATCTGTGCAGCTAACCAACTCGAGCTTCTCTTCTCCAAACCGCAGACACATTTTTGAGCTTCCTCAGAAATATCTCAGTATCCACTTCACTGCAGATCAATACTCCTTCCCTAGGTTTGAAAGGAATCAACTGGCAGTACCGATCGCAAGAATAATGCCCGACCTTGTACACACAACTATGTATATCAAGCTACCGACGGCTGACGAATAAGGTATACCACTCATGTGGGCTTTCTCTGTGTCCGAGAACGGACATTACTTCCTACTCAACCTGAAGTGGTTCGCCAGTGAGGTACTCACTGGCTTGGATTTTTTCATATCGAATCGTTAGAGTAGTTTTTCATTGTAGCTCTCTTGGGACAGTCAGAGTTTCTTGTTCTTCCGGTTGTAAAATATTCAAATCCTCGGAATCTGCTTCGCCCACCCCAAGTCCTTCATGCTAAATGATTGTCCCAATTGCTTCTTCAGCTCCTTAATCCGAGCACTGTTTCGTCTAACTACCAATATGTCATCCACATAGAAGAGAAGGATGACAAAATCATCTTCTGAGAGCCTTTGAATGAATACGTAATGATCGAAAGTAGTCTTCCGGTAGTCTTGATCTACTATAACAGACTTCAAACTTCCTATACCATTATCGTAGAGCCTGTTTTAATCCGTATAGGCTTTTCTTCAGATAACATACCAATCTTTACTTTCCATTGACCTTGAACCCCTCCGATTGCTCCATGTAAATTTTCTTCTCAAGGTCACTGTGGAGGAATACCGTCTGGACATCCAGCTGCTTTACCTCCAGATCTAGAACAGCTGCTAAACCAAGCACAACACGAACGGAATACATTTTCACCACGGGCGTAAAGATTTCATCAAAATCCACGCCTTTTCACTAATTAAAACCTTTCACTACTAGCTGTACTTTGTATCTCGGCTGCATAGTGTCCTCAGATGCCTTTAACCAGAAGACCCACTTATCCATTAGGGCTCTATTCCCATTAGACAGCTCGACCAACTCAAAAGTATGATTTTTATGTAATGATACCATCTCATCATTTATTACTTCCAACCATTTTTCTTTTTGTGTACCCTTTACAACATCGTCAAAATCTTTAGGCTCACTTGTGTCAGTGAGTAGGACATACTCACTAGATGACAGGTGGATGGACGGACGTCTTTCTCTTAAGAATCATCGTACGGGAACCTCCTCAGCCGATTAAGGAGTAACATTATCCTCTTCTTCATTTGGTGTCGCGCCTGCTTCATTATCCTCCTCGACCATTTCTGAAATGTTACCCTCACATTGTGTCGGTCGGATAGCATAAGTGTCAATGTTTGTCCGATCGGCACCAAATAATGCATTCATCTCCTTTCTCATGTTCTCAATGGTCTCTTCTTAAATAAATACCACGTTCTTTGACCGGACCAACTTTTTCTCAAGTGGGTCATAAAACCTGTACCTAAGTTCATCTTCGCCGTAGCCCAGAAAAATGAATTGCTTCGTCTTTGGCTTAATTTTAATCCTCTTATCTTTCGGGATATGAACAAAGGTCTTACAACCAAATGTCAAAAAATAGTTATAGGAAGGCTTCCTTCTAATCCATATCTTTTCTAAGACTTTACCATTTAAAGGCTTACTAGGCGACCTATTAATAACATAGGTCGCGGTTGTCAGGGCTTCAGCCCAAAAAGGTCTTGGGAGTTCTGCTTCAGATAGAAGGCATCTGACCCTCTTCATCAATGTACAGTTCTTCCGCTCGACTATACCATTTAATTGCGACATCTTGGCAGGCGTTCTTTGATGCCAGATGCCATGAGGTCTATAATAGGCATCAAATACCCCAATATATTCTCCACCATTATCACGCTGAACAGTCTTCAACTTCTTCCCCATCTCACATTCAACTAGAGTAAGGAATTGCTCAAATACTCCGGAGACCTGATCCTTAAATTTAAATAAAAATACCCATAACTTTCTCGAGCAATCATCAATATACGAGACAAATTATTGAGCTCCTCTAAAGGACTTTTTCTTTAACGATTTGTAGATATTGGTGTGAACAAGCTCAAGTAACTCGGACCTTTTGAAGGATGAGTCTCCTGGGAAGAAGACTCTCTTCTACTTTCCCACTATACAGTGAGAGCAAGTTTTCAGTCTGTCCTCATTCATTTCTGAGATGAGACCCTTCTTGACTAGGTGACTCATTACTTTTTCACTCATGTGATCCAATCTTCGGTGTCACAAGTCCAAGGACTCCATACTACTGGTAGCGTTGACCTTTCCTGTCTCAGTAGGGGCCTGCAATATGTAAAAATTAGACATCTTTTTCCCTTGAGGAACTACCAAAGGCCCTCTGGTTAGTTTATAGCCGTCATCATAGAAGACATTATAAAAGTCAACATTATCTAGTCTTCCTACTGAGATAATATTCATCCATATATTAGAAACATGTCCTACGTCCCTTAACAGCAGTCGAGTTCCATTGTTAGTGACAAGAGACACGTTACCGCAACCAACAACTTTAAATATTTTCATATTTTTTATCTTCAACATTCTAAAGTTACATGAAGTGTAAGATATAAAGAGCCCTCTTCGAGATGTAACATGGATGGATGCACTAGAATCCACCACCGAGCCGGTCTCCTGTTTGGCAAGATTTATAATGTCATCCGCTTCACAAGTCAAGAAAAGATCACCCCCTGCAACAATAGAGACCGAGGACTTTTTCTCACATTGTCCCTTTTCACCTTTCACATTTTTTATATTTTTACACTTTCATTTGTAGTAATACCCTTTAATATAATCTTTTTTTCACAGTAATAACACTTCATATTTTGAAACCTTTACCGAGACTTACTTCAGCCCTTTTCTCCATTCTTTAGTCCACAACTTTTTCTCCTTCCCCGTGACTCCGTCACGAGGACCACGGAGTGCCAAGAGGTTGAGGTCCATTGAGACCGCCGCCTCATCTCCTTATTTAGCAGGACTCTTTTGGCCATTTCCAACATCACGATACTATTAAGAGTTGTGTTGGCAATTGTGATTTTCATCACTTCCCATGAGTCTTGTAGGGTTTTAGGAGCCATAGACCTAACACTTCATCCTCGAACTTAATGTCCATGCCACTCAACTAGTCTACATATCCTTGAAATTCATTCAATTGATCTGCAATGGACGAGCCATCCTTGTATCAAATATGTATCAACATCATTAGTTGATAAATCTTTTTGTTGCCAATTTTGGAGGCATAGAGCATCTCTAACATCTCCCATAACGTCTTGGCATTCGTCTCACTTCTAATGTGATTATACACATTATCATCTACAAATTATCGTATTTAACCGCACACCTACATATTCTCCAGTATCCATTCCTTTTTCGATTTTGCCTCAAGCTTTTGAGTGGCGAACACCGAAAGATGTATAGATTTGACAAGCAGTAAATTAGACATCTTGCTATACCAAGTGTCATAATTGGTGTCGTTTAAGCATATCATCTTGCTCCCAACCTCCACTCGTAGCATTCAATGAAGTCACCGGTCGAGGCATCTTATCAGAAGAGACTTAACAGTCTTTGATACCACTTGTAGGAATGAAAGGGGCCAGCCGGACAATAATGCACAGAATCACACACACAAGGAGTGAAAGAGAAGAAGAATAAGAGAATACTAAGAAATTTTTACGTAAAAACTCTTTCTCAAATAAAAAAAATTATGGGATATTTAGTTCATAAATAAATCCACTATGTGAGTTTTACGGGTACATAAACCCTAGATAAAGAGATTGGAGAATAAGAGCACAATACGATCACAATGTTCACTCTTCTACACTCACTGTGATACATGCGCACCACTATATACAACAATACAATACATACATATATATATGTGCCGTTGAAAGCAACAGACAAGCTAACGAGGAAGACACACGTATAGGTAGCAGCTTGGCGTATGTATAATTCTGCAACAGCTCTATAGATTGTTGTTCCTTGTAGAAACAGTGTCCAGTCATCAGAGATCGTGCATATTCTCCTTAAATCATACATACTCAAAAAATCTTCTAAGTTGGCACCCATGAGCCATGTTAGATACCTTGATGGACAGTCAACATTACATTGACCGTCTTCTTCTTTTGGCCGGTCGACCGTCTTCTTCTCTTGGCAGTCAACGCCCGATTGATCTACCAGTCGTCCTTCTGGAATCCTCGAGCAAAACGCAACAAGTTTTCAAGTTTTCAGCCGGTCAACATCATGTTGACTGGAACATATAAGTTATTGGTCAACAAGTTGACCAGTTATTTCTATTCATTAAAATTTTTGGTCAACATTGTTGATCGAAATTTCTGATTCTCCGTCCAAATCCTTCAGCTATCAGGATTTTTACACGAAAGTGACCCCAACACCCCTTGATGCCAATTATTTCAAAAGTTCCAGACATGAGATAGATGGCAGATTGTTTCATTCCTCATCATAGACTTAACCACTCCAACCACCCATTTATTTTCAAGATTAGTTGGTACATTGTAGTTATTTTTGTGCCACGGTTGCCCACTAGGGAGAAATTTCCAAGTTCTATAACCTCATGCCTCGATTGTGATGTGTATTATTTAAATTTTGAGGCTCAAAACTTACTTTATATCAGATAAAAAAAGCTTATTGGATCGAATATTTACTGCGTGTATGTATCTTTTAACAAAAATATAAAATCAAAGAGAATTATATTGAAAATATTCGTTATTTTGATATGATTTTTTTATAACCGTATTTAAGTTGGTGGCATTAATTTTCAAATGCGTCTACTTCTGCTATTAAGTCATATTGATCAAGATTTTCAATCGCATTCAAAATATCTGATTTCACTTGACACACGGATGATGCCATATTTTGTTCATATTAATACGCCAGGTGTTGGGTGCAAAACAAATTTAAATTAGAAACACTAAATAAATAAATAAACAATTCTTGCACAGCCGAGAGAAAAGCATTTCGGAGTCTGAAGCATAAGAGTCTTTGAACTACGCGCGAATGGTGTCGCTGATGTGACCGAAGATATCAATTTTTTTATTTTTTTTTGGGGTAAGTAGTGACCAAAGATACCCGGTTGAGGGGCACTCGGAAGCAGCCACGTGTGTGGGTCGGCGGTGTCGTTTAGAGGCCTCAACGCGTTGAAGTTGATGCGCGTTCGGAGCAGCCAGGTCCGATGCCCACCACACCAGCACCGACAGTCTTTCAGGTCATGCAATTGGGGCCATGCACTTTTCTTACCTGTCGGCACCTCTCAAAAAGGTGTGTGAACACGTAGAACTGATCCCTTTTCACTTGACCTGTGGGTTTGGAAAGTTGTTTGCTTGGCCAAATTCCACTGGTGTTGTTCTTGACTACTAGGTCAATTGACTCCCTCCTTTGCCCCTTTTATTTATTTATTTATTTTGGTGCCCATTGTTAGTATTATTTTACCAGCCGGTTATATTTCTTTTTTTCTTTCCTTTTTATTTTGTTATGAAACTGTTGGATCCCAATATGAGGGCCCATAAAACACGGCCCAAAGGAAGGGTTCATTGCAAAGGCGGAAAATATTTTCATTATTTGCGAAAAAATTACTATTGGCGGGAGTTTTTGGAGGGAAAATATTCACCATCTTCCCGATAAAAGGGGCGGCCCGTGCTTAGAAAAGGACAGAGCAAAAATGGGGGAGAGGAAAGGTAGGGGCAAAAGCCACTTTTCCTGATTCTCGAGGCCTGGGCCTCTGAGGCCGGCTGAGTCAGGGACTCACTTCCTCTCTCTCTCTCTCTCTCTCTCCCTCTGCTGCTTCATCCCCACAAAATGGAGAGGAACGAAACTCGACGGATGGGAGAACAATCCCGATTCAGTCGACAGCTAAGTTGGGCAGTCCACGGAGCCCTTTTCGCCGCTGAACCAAAGCTCCCCCACTGCCATCGATTCCAGAAGAATGAGGCGCAGAGCCTTCCCGCTGACAACAATCGACGATTCATTCTCATATCGGCGCTCGATGGAGCCCAAAGCTCATCGTTCATGGCGACCGACACCTCTCCTCCGTTCCTAACCCAAACGGGGCACTCGGCAGTCCCGGCGACCAAATCCCGCAATTCCCCGTCTTAATCTATGTAAGACGGAGCTTCCCTGTAACCAGGATCCATGAATCTCCTCCCATGGCGTTCGTCTGCTCAATCCGAGTCACAGCTAAGGCCGGGCCTGGGTTCCTCCGAGAATGGCGCTCAGTCATTCCTCCCATGGCAGAAGCGGAAGCATGAAGCTCCTCCAAATGGCAACCAGATCTGTCCCCGAATCACACCCAGAGCTCCTCGCGGTGGCGAAGCCCAACAGCGTTCTCTAACAGGGGACCCAAAGCTCTCAGCAGAATATGGAGCGAATCCTTGCTCCCGCCATGGTGTCTGGTCGCCGTCCTCTAGATCCAGACGGACGAGAGCACTCAGCCCTTCACAGCAGGAGCTTAGGGTTCCCTGGCACTTATCAGCTTCACCAACGAACGCCTATCAGCACGAAGAAGAAGCACCTCAGCCGGCAGAGTACAGAGCGCTCGCCTCGGTATCCGTCCGCCGAACTACACAGCTCCCCCGAGATAATATCCTGCGGCTCTTAACCGCACGTGTCCCACTCAGCTACCTCGGGCCAAATGGGCAAGTCCCAGCCAGCGGCGATGCCAGTGACGGCTCGGCGAGATGGGGCCCAACATCTCCATGCTACTTTGGTGCGTCCAAATACCGGCCCGAGGCTCACGGGCCCGCCGTCTAACCGAAGCGGGGAACATTTCTAAGCCGCCCCTGCGGGTGCACTCCCGGAGGGATTTCATCTAGCGCCCTCGCGGGCGCACGGAGACCCAGGTTCATAGAGACGGAGGACCCTACCCCCGAAGCCACCGTAAGCTCGGGAATCGAAGGCTCCCTAATCCGTGCGGCAACCGTCGGACCAGAAACGCAACATTGGCGCGTCATGGGAAACGCGACAAAAAGCCTAGCGTCTCCCTTCAATAGTCAGTCTCACATATAAAAGCGGACAGCACTCACGTTGCCACTAGCGCTATGGCTCAAACCGTGGCCTCCTATAGCACCGATCCCACATTGAGTAGCCATGCTCGGGGGCTCCGTCCCTTAAACCCCGGATGGGCAGAGGATAACAACATCCGGAACGCAGATCGTTTCCTCGGCTGGAGCAGAGTCATCGGTCGCGACGACCCCTCATCGATTAGGCCATGCCTGGGGGCTCCGCCCTCTAACTCTAAGATGATCAAGGGGGGATATCAGCATCACGCTTGCAGGCCACCATATCAGCCGGAGGCGAAGCCCCCCAGAGGCGGCAACCTCCCCTTTCTCGGGTTTTCGCACAGATGCACAATCAACCCGGGGCTCTCAGCCTCCACACTTCATCACGGAGATGTCGCATCCCTCCGTCCTACTAGGAGGTCGCCTGTGAGGTTTCGAATTTAAGAATTCGATATTAATGAGGTAATTAGGATGATAATGATTTATATTAATCTATGGGAGGATTAAGGTTTGATATCGGAAGAAAAATCGAAATTACCGGAGTCAGGGCTCATTGGAGGCCACCGTGACTCGCGCTAACTGGGGCGCCAGCCGAGCTCGAGCGGATGAACCAAGCCGACCCGTGGCTGGCCGCTCGCCGGCCGCTCGATGGGGGCTTTCGGCGGTGCCAGCGTGCCACGGCCGCTCGGCGCTTCGCCCGGCCTTTCAGCGGCAGCTGGGTATATATTTGCGCCGCGCGTTCGTCTCCCTCATTTTCACGGTGCCCGGGTTTTGAGGAGAGAGAGGCGCGCGACTAGAGAGAGAGAAGAAGGGAGATCGAGCCCGAGTCCGATTCCGCCGAGCAGTATAAAGGTGAAAGCACGCGTCGAGGCAAGTGTTCTCATACCCACTTCTCGTCCTCTTTCGTTGTTTTATGTATTTTCGTTGGGTATTTTTGTGTCGATACCCACGGGGAATGTTAGAATATCGATACCCATGCCTTGAGGTCGAGAAAATGTAGTTAGTTGTCCGATTCGTGTCCGGTCGCCCGGGTGATTTCTTAGGAACCTAACCTACGGGATTTTGGGGTTTCCCATTTCCGGCCCGTATCATGAAATTGACCCCAAAATTGGAAAGCCCGTCCCAAATATGAACATATGTCGACCGCGGGTCCGATCTACGCCGCGTTTGGACCCGTTCGCGGTGTCCAAGGCCCTCTAAATGGCGCTATTACTGTTCACGAGACCGAGGTGGATTTTGTGTGTTTCCACCTTCGTGAGATGATGAAAGAACCCTAGAATATGAATACCCGTGTCCCGATTGTATGTATACATCGATAGGATGCGAATCTCGCAAGATTTGACCCGTTCGTGGCATCAGGAGCCTTGATAGTTTCCCGTTGTGGATAATCCGGAAATGAATGGGAAGTTGTGTACTTCCACCCTCGTGACAAAAATCGAACCCCAAATGTGTAATCTGTGTACAAGATGTAATGCACGAATCCACGGACGTCCGATTTCCAAGTATTGAACGGGTATGCGGCGTCCAGGGTGTTCAAAGAGTAATCCGATAATGTTCACCCCAAAACGAAATGAGAAATGCAACGTGATATGCGATCATAATTGTAATGAAAGTAACGTTTAAATGATTAAACGTAAATGTAAACCCGAACGTGAATCCGTGCTTTGGGGGCAAAAGAATGAGTCCGGAGGTTCCAAAATGATATGTGATCGTCGAGGTATGAAATCTAATCTCTCTTGAGGATTTGGGATTGATTGTCGTGATTAAGGGAACCGGATCCCGTGGGAAGTGGAATTGAACTTGTGATGACTCGTTGTGAATAAGGGGTGAGTCCCACCGAGATCGCGAACCGTGATGTGAATGGAAGGAGTCCACATTGTGCTTGTGATGATATGATCTCTGGATGGAGATGTGATTGATGATGTAATCTCCGGTTGGAGATGATTGTGATGGGAATGAGGTTTCCCGAGATTCGATTGTGTATGGCAAATGTGGATTTTCCTCCCAAGTGTCGAACCTAACCTTGAAACTAGGACCCCGAGTCATATGGGTAGTATTCTTTAGTGTACCATATCCATCGTGGTGGGAACCCGAGGGATACTTGGCCACGTATTCCGCCGCTCGTGTGAGCGGGTGATGTCCGTGTGGTACGCTTTAGGAAACTTTGTGGAAGGACGAGGATTGCGCTGGACCCCGGGGTGTGGGGTGTGTCGACACTACATATTGAGATGTAGTTGTCGGTGATAATTGTTGCATGGATGCAACCGAGGGTCGTGTGCTACCGACCCAAAGTAGTAGTCCGTGGCTTTAGAACGTGTAGCGAACACATTTTTGTCCTCGTTCTTTCGCATCGTTGGTTAGTACGATCTACTGGCCGGGTCCGCAAAGATGATGTAATAAAGAAAATGAATAATGTCCAATTGATGAACCCGTGAATCAAATGATTGAGAACAAAGTGAATAGTAATGAGAATCTTGCGAATCTAAATAGATGAACCGAACGAACCCGGTGATTCAAGATGAAACCGTGAGAACTGTAGGGATCGAGTGATCGATTGCTTCCCCATTCCCCCGTCTGTTCATGATTGGAGAGTGTGTGTATCCCCTCTCGTTTAGGTTCTTGTACGTGTCTTGGAGGGTGTTTATGATTACATTTCTTGAGCTGTTGGCTCACTCTTGCAATTTGATGTTTTTCTTTGGATGAGAACACTTATTTGGCCTGAGTAGATAGAGCAAGGAGAGAGACTTGCTTGATATGTTTGGCCGGGAGTAGCGTGATCAGAAGATTTGGACAATAGAGTTGGATCGGTTTGTGGATAGCCACTCGAGTTGGGCGTGGCTCATTATTGTTGTTATTTTATGGTTCTATTATGCTTCCGCATGTGTGATGATTTAATTATGCTTCCGCGTTTGTATATTTGTGTTTGGAGTTTTGATTAGTTAGATGGCATCTCTCTAGATCAGATCGTAGGTTGTGTCTTGTGTTGGAGCCATGGATGATATGGCAGTATTGTGATCCTGTGTGGCGTGTTGTAGGCTTTGAGTTAAGCCTTTTGTTTAGATGTGTGCTTGTTGCAGGATATTTTAAGCAGATTGTATTTTTGGTTTTCGTCCAGTTGTAGAGGAAACTCTGCCGGATTTTCGGTAGAGTCCATAGGTTAATTATGGGCTCTAGGGTGTGTTTAGGCATTGACGGAGGTTATTCAATGGAGAATAATCCGTTCCGTCACAGTTGGTATCAGATAAAGAAGAGAGATGCCTAGGTTTGATCTGAATCATATGCGGAAGCTTAGGTTTGATAAAGATTGATCATTTTCGCGAATGAAGGCCTGTGAGGACTGAGTTAGTCCGGGTAGTTTTGGTTACCCCAGTCCTAGAACTTAGACTAGCGCTAAGTTAGAAGCGATAATTTAATTCGGATGGCTAGCCTACACGTCCTAGCTTGTGTTCTAGGAGTGGCTTGATCCGAATTGCTTCGGTTTCAAGAAAATATTAGTAGCGGCTCCTGAATGGGGACTACTAGTATTGGGTTGCCGATTGTAGGTCGAGAGAAAGATGGTGTGTCGAGACACCTTAGTGTTTGAATTTGATCGGTGTTGATTGGACTTTTCGGCGATCGGGGGTTGATTTGAGGCCTTGGATAATTAATCTTGGTTTGAGGTTTAAGTTTGATTGGTTCTCGATTGAGGTCCTTGGATCGGTATTTTGCTTCGAAGGGTTGCTAGGCCAACCTAAGAAGCGTGATGAATAGAGTAGAGTTAAGTTTGGGCATATGAAGTTCTAGATTGACACTCCATAAGTGTTTTGGAGTGGGAGATGTTAGAGTGTCTGGACTTCTAGACCAGTCAGATTCTTTTGAGGTCAAGATGGGAATCTTAGAGGTCTAAGATATCGTTGTGGTGACCCCATGTCTGATAGAAGACATGGCGTGCTGCCCCAGAATGGATAGGAAGAGAGTCGACCTCGGGTGATTGGCGTGAGAAAGATCTTGGGTCTCGAGGATTAAGAAATATGGTCCCATGTATTATGGAAGTTTCTTTAATTGATTTCGCGTCGATGAGACTCTTGGAAGCCTGTCTCAATTGTGGATAGTCAGATCGCGAGACCTGAGGATGCCTTTAGTCACGGATAGGCAGCGGCTATTCATGGATGAATCTTGAATGAATGCTTTTCCGAAGAGATTTTGAAACTAGGATCTAAGTTATAGATAATACGGGTGTTGGATTGAGGATGGTTGTATAGTCTGATCTTGGAGTGAAGAAATCCAGCACCGTAGGATCGAGCCTCGGTGGTGATGGTGCATGCAGAAATATGTGGATCGCCGAGATTGGAAATGAAATTTCCCAAGCGTGATGTCACAGTACGTGCTTCTTGGGGACCCCGAGTACGTTTACGGTTTTGTGATTCGAGGGATTAAGGATCTAGGTCTGATGCAAGTAGTATCGAGGTTGTGATATCCTTGGAGCTTGTGAATATGATTGGTTGGGTTAACTTGAATCGTCTTGTGATGCCAATCCTGTTATGACGTTTAAAGGTTTCGGTCAGTAAGTTATCGAGTCAATCTGAATTAGGTTGATATATCCGTTGGTCAAGTATTCAAGGTTATATCAAAAATTGACGCCGATTGTTGAGGATTCTAGGCAGAGCTGAGGAGATATCAGTTTTGCATCGTGTGAAGTGCTCCAGAACCTTCGAGGTAAATAGATGGACCGATAGGATGGTCCACGAATTTCAAGATTGGCTAGGAGATTAATGATTGGATGATCAGATCTTGCGGACGGATGGGCATAGTCCGTGAGCCGTCGTGAAGGCTTGATGAATTCTAAAGATCGGTCTGGGTCCGTAACGGGACATTTGTGGATCAATAGGAGTTGTAGCCCTGACGGTATCCTGGTCAAGGATACGGTCACTGTAAGTTCAGGAAACGCCGTTTGGGTTTTGTAGAATCGATGGCGTTTCATAAAGTTTTATGAGATGATCTTTCGACCACGTCTGGGTCGATGTTGAAGTAGCTTCAGGTGATAATCAGGGAATTTCAAGGATATCGATGGTGTGTGCAATTGCCTAAGGATTGGTTCAGGATTTATGGATAGTTGATAATTCGCATGTCCCATCGAGAAAGGAATGCGAATTTAGTTGAGAGAATGCCTTCCTAAGCTCGTGGCTTTGTGATTGCGTGATTTTGAGGAATAAGAATTTTAAGCGTGACTGGTTGGGGAGGCCGATTGTGTCGTGGAAGTGTGCAATTATCCTTGATCTAATTGGATGGGGTGATGGATGATCGTGACATTTGGGTTGACCCCTAATGGGTCCGATGAGTTCTCGTGGAAAGTAATATCTTTGAGATAAGTGGGGGAGGAGTTCAGGATTAGTGTTACCCCCACGTGTATGTCGGAATTTGGCCCACCGGGGTTTCTTTTGAAAACTCGGAGTATTGTCTTCGGAGATAGGAAGATGATCATATGGCCTTGCATGTGGTCAGATTTGTCTAAAGATTGAGGAAGTAAACCTCGGTGTTTTCCTTGGGTCAGTAGGCATCGATGTTGGAAATTGATGCTACGAATCTTGGACGTGTTTGTCTTGGGAGTTTCATAGGTAATGTGAAAGTTAAATCGCTTGTAAGTCCAAATGATTGGATGTTAGAATGTCGCGATCTTGCTGGAAGTTAGAATCGTATTCGGTTTTGGTCAGTTGGCTCGTTGATATGCCAACAGGTTCCTGAGATTACTAGACAATCGGAATTTTGAGAATCCTGGGTATTGATCGGAAATCCTGTCAACTCTTTGGGTGACCGGGATTATTATAATGTTGAACGGGGCTTAATTGGTTGATTTGAGGGTTGATCAGAGTGCGCAGAGTAAGCGTTGTGGGCCCGTGGCCTAGAGATTTCTAAATAAGGATGAGAGAATTGATAAGTGACGAGATTGGGCGTTTTGGAAGGCTAAGGATTTGTTCTCTACGACGAGAATTAGAACGATTCCGATGCTTGAGGTTCTAAAATAGGCGCTGTCAGGAATGATTTCTGTTTTTGAGGAGTTCACCTCGGGTTTGGGAAATTGAGGCTCGTTAAATTTCGAGACGAAATTTTAATAAGTGGGGAGAATTGTGAGGTTTCGAATTTAAGAATTCGATATTAATGAGGTAATTAGGATGATAATGATTTATATTAATCCTATGGGAGGATTAAGGTTTGATATCGGAAGATAAATCGGGAAATTACTCGGGTCCGGCCGCTGGAGCCACTGCCCGTGACTCGCGCTGGCTGGGCGCTCGAGCGAGGCTCGAGCGGATGACGAGAAACGGCCCGTGGCTGGCAGCCGCGCCGGCCGATGGGGCGCTCAGCGGTGCCGGCAGCAGCACGGCCGCCTTCGCCGCTTCGCTTGGCCGAGCGGCCCCACAGTATATATTTGCGCCAGCGTTTCTCTCCCTCATTTTTCTAGTGCCCGAGGGTTTTGAGGAGAGAGAGAGGCGCGCGACTAGAGAGAAGAAGGGAGATCGAGCCCGAGAGTCCGATTCCGCCCGAGCCGAGTATAAAGGTGAAAGCACGCGTCGAGGCAAGTGTTCTCATACCCACTTCTCGTCCTCTTTCGTTGTTTTATGTATTTTCGATTTGGGTATTTTGTGTCGATACCACGGGAATGTTAGAATATCGATACCCATGCCTTGAGGTCCGAGAAAATGTAGTTAGTTGTCCGATTCGTGTCCGATTCGCCCCGGGTGATTTGCGCGGAACCCTAACCTACGGGATTTTGGGGGTTTCCCATTTCGGCCCCGTATCATGAAATTGACCCCAAATTGGAAAGCCCACGTCCCAAATATGAACATATGTCGGCCGCGGGTCCGATCTCGCACGCTTGGACCCGTTCGCGGTGTCCGGCCCTCTAAATCGGCGTATTCTTTGTTCACCCGAGACCGGAGGTGGATTTTGTGTGTTTCCACCTTCGTGAGATGATGAAAAGAACCCTAGAATATGAATACCCGTGTCCCAATTGTATGTATACATCGACCGGATGCCGAATCTCGCAAGATTTGACCCGTTCGTGGCATCCGGAGCCTTGATAGTTTCCGTTGTGGATAATCCGGAAATGAATGGGAAGTTGTGTACTTCCACCCTCGTGACAAGTAAATCGAACCCCAAATGTGTAACTCGTACAAGATGTACGCATTTAATCCACCGACGTCCGATTTCAAGTATTGAACCGTACGGCGTCCGGTGTTCAAAGAGTAATCCGATAATGTTCACCCAAAACGAAATGAGAAATGCAACGTGATATGCGATCATAATTGTAATGAAAGTAACGTTTAAATGATTAAACGTAAATGTAAACCCGAACGTGAATCCAGGTGTCCGGGGGCAAAAGAATGAGTCCCGGAGGTTCAAAATGATATGTGATAAATCGAGGTATGAAATCTAATCTCTCTTGAGGATTTGGGATTGATTGTCGTGATTAAGGGAACTGGATCCCGTAGGAAGTGGAATTGAACTTGTGATGACTCGTTGTGAATAAGGGAATTGAGTCCCACCGAGATCGCGAACCGTGATGTGAATGGAAGGGAGTCCACATTGTGCTTGTGATGATATGATCTCCTGGATGGAGATGTGATTGATGATGTAATCTCCCGGTTGGAGATGATTGTGATGGGAATGAGGTTTCCCGAGATTCGATTGTGTATGGCAAATGTGGATTTTCCCTCCCAAGTGTCGAACCTAACCTTGAAACTAGGACCCTGAGTCATATGGGTAGTATTCTTTAGTGTACCATATCCATCGTGGTGGGAACCCGAGGGATACTTGGCCACGTATTCCGGCCGCTCGTGTGAGCGGGTGATGTCTGTGGTACGCTTTAGGAAACTACTGTGGAAGGACGAGGATTGCCCTGGACCCCGGGGGTGTGGGGTGTGTCGACACTACATATTGAGATGTAGTTGTCAGTGATAATTGTTGCATGGATGCAACCGAGGGTCGTGTGCTACCGACCGAAAGTAGTAGCCGTGGCTTTAGAATGTGTAGCGAACACATTCCTGTCCTCGTTCTTTCGCATCGTTGGTTAGTAGATCTACTAGCCGGGGTCCGCAAAGATGATGTAATAAAGAAAATGAATAATGTCCAATTGATGAACCCGTGAATCAAATGATTCGAGACAAACCGAATTTGTAATGAGAATCTTGCGAATCTAAATAGATGAACCGAACGAACGATGATTCAAGATGAAACCGTGAGAACCAGAGGGATCGAGTGATCCGAGCCGCTTCCCATTCCCCTGTCTGTTCCTTGATTGAGAGTGTGTGTATCCTCTCGTTTGAAGTTCTTGTACGTGTCTTGGAGGGGTGTTTATGATTACATTTCTTTGAGTGTTGGCTCACTCTTTGCATTTGATGTTTTTCCTTTCGGATGAGAACACTTAGTAGGCGCGCGGGTAGATAGAGCAAGGAGAGAGACTTGCTTGATAAGGACCGGGGACGGCGCGTGATCGTAGAAGATTTGGACAATAGAGTTGGATCGGATCGCGTGGATAGCCACTCGAGAAAGGCGTGGCTCATTATTGTTGTTATTTTATGGTTCTATTATGCTTCCGCATGTGTGATGATTTAATTATGCTTCCGCGTTTGTATATTTGTGTTTGGAGTTTTGATTAGTTAGATGGCATCTCTGCAGATCCGATCTTGAAGGTTGTGTCTTGTGTTGGAGCCATGGATGATATAGCGTATTGTGATCCTGTGTGGCGTGTTGTAGGCTTTGAGTTAAGCCTTTTTTGTTTAGATGTGTGTGCTTGTTGCGGGATATTTTAAGCGATTGTATTTTTGGTTTCATCCCAGGTTGCAGAAAAACTCACGAGGATTTTGGTGAGAGTCCATAGGTTAATTATGGGCTCTAGGGTGTGTTTAGGCATTGACGGAGGTTATTCAATGGAGAATAATCCAGATTAAAATCCACGATTGGTATCGAGATAAAGAAGAGAGATGCCTAGGTTTGATCTGAATCATATGCGGAAGCTTAGGTTTGATAAAGATTGATCATTTTCGCGAATGAAGGCCTGTGAGGACTGAGTTAGTCCGGGTAGTTTTGGTTACCCCAGTCCTAGAACTTAGACTAGCGCTAAGTTAGAAGCGATAATTTAATTCGGATGGCTAGCCTACACGTCCTAGCTTGTGTTCTAGGAGTGGCTTGATCCGAATTGCTTCGGTTTCAAGAAAATATTAGTAGCGGCTCCTGAATGGGGACTACTAGTATTGGGTTGCCGATTGTAGGTCGAGAGAAAGATGGTGTGTCGAGACACCTTAGTGTTTGAATTTGATCGGTGTTGATTGGACTTTTGAACTGATCAGGGTTGATTTGAGGCCTTGGATAATTAATCTTGGTTTGAGGTTTAAGTTTGATTGGTTCTCGATTGAGGTCCTTGGATCGGTATTTTGCTTCGAAGGGTTGCTAGGCCAACCTAAGAAGCGTGATGAATAGAGTAGAGTTAAGTTTGGGCATATGAAGTTCTAGATTGACACTCCATAAGTGTTTTGGAGTGGGAGATGTTAGAGTGTGGACTTCTAGGCATACCCGATTCTTTTGAGGTCAAGATGGGAATCTTAGAGGTCTAAGATATCGTTGTGGTGACCCCATGTCGATAGAAGACATGGCGTGCTGCCCTGAGAATGGATAGGAAGAGAGTCGACCTCGGGTGATTGGCGTGAGAAAGATCTTGGGTCTCGAGGATTAAGAAATATGGTCCCATGTATTATGGAAGTTTCTTTAATTGATTTCGGTCGATGAGACTCTTGGAAGCTTTGTCTCGGTGTGGATAGTCGATCGCGAGACCTGAGGATGCCTTTAGTCACGGATAGGCAGCGGCTATTCATGGATGAATCTTGAATGAATGCTTTTCCGAAGAGATTTTGAAACTAGGATCTAAGTTATAGATAATACGGGTGTTGGATTGAGGATGGTTGTATCGTCTGATCTTGGAGTGAAGAAATCCAGCACCGTAGGATCAGAGCTCGGTGGTGATGGTGCATGCAGAAATATGTGGATCGCCGAGATTGGAAATGAAATTTCCCAAGCGTGATGTCACAGTACGTGCTTCTTGGGGACCCCGAGTACGTTTACGGTTTTGTGATTCGAGGGATTAAGGATCTAGGTCTGATGCAAGTAGTATCGAGGTTGTGATATCCTTGGAGCTTGTGAATATGATTGGTTGGGTTAACTTGAATCGTCTTGTGATGCCAATCTGTTATGGCGTTTAAAGGTTTGATCGAGAAGTTATCGAGTCAACCGATTAGGTTGATATATCCGTTGGTCAAGTATTCAAGGTTATATCAAAAATTGACGCCGATTGTTGAGGATTCTAGGCAGAGCTGAGGAGATATCAGTTTTGCATCGTGTGAAGTGCTCCAGAACCTTCGAGGTAAATAGATGGACCGATAGGATGGTCCACGAATTTCAAGATTGGCTAGGAGATTAATGATTGGATGATCAGATCTTGCGGACGGATGGGCATAGTCCGTGAGCCGTCGTGAAGGCTTGATGAATTCTAAAGATCGGTCCGGGTCAAGTAGCGGGACATTTGTGGATCAATAGAGTTGTAGCCCCCGACGGTATCTGAGTGAGATACGGTCCTCATCAAGTTCGGGAAACGCCGTTTGGGTTTTGTAGAATCGATGGCGTTTCATAAAGTTTTATGAGATGATCTTTCGACCACGTCTGGGTCGATGTTGAAGTAGCTTCAGGTGATAATCAGGGAATTTCAAGGATATCGATGGTGTGTGCAATTGCCTAAGGATTGGTTCAGGATTTATGGATAGTTGATAATTGCATGTCCCATCGAGAAAGGAATGCGAATTTAGTTGAGAGAATGCCTTCCTAAGCTCGTGGCTTTGTGATTGCGTGATTTTGAGGAATAAGAATTTTAAGCGTGACTGGTTGGGGAGGCCGATTGTGTCGTGGAAGTGTGCAATTATCCTTGATCTAATTGGATGGGGTGATGGATGATCGTGACATTTGGGTTGACCCCTAATGGGTCCGATGAGTTCTCGTGGAAAGTAATATCTTTGAGATAAGTGGGGGAGGAGTTCAGGATTAGTGTTACCCCCACGTGTATGTCGGAATTTGGCCACTGGGGTTTTCTTTTGAAAACTCAGGAGTATTGTCTTCGGAGATAGGAAGATGATCATATGGCCTTGCATGTGGTCGATTTGTCTAAAGATTGAGAAGTAAACCTCGGTGTTTTCCTTGGAAGTCGAGAGGCATCGATGTTGGAAATTGATGCTACGAATCTTGACGTGTTTGTCTTGGGAGTTTCATAGGTAATGTGAAAGTTAAATCGCTTGTAAGTCCAAATGATTGGATGTTAGAATGTCGCGATCTTGTTTGGAAGTTAGAATCGTATTCGGTTTTGGGTCGATTTGGCTCGTTGATATGCCAATGAGTTCCCGAGATTACTAGACAATCGGAATTTTGAGAATCCACAGGTATTGATCGGAAATCATCAACTCTTTGGGTGACCGGATTATTATAATGTTGAACGAGGCTTAATTGGTTGATTTGAGGGTTGATCGAGAGTCGCGAGTAAGCGTTGTGGCCCGTGGCCTAGAGATTTCTAAATAAGGATGAGAGAATTGATAGAGTGACAGGATTGGGCGTTTTGGAAGGCTAAGGATTTGTTCTACGGCGAGAATTAGAAACGATTCCGGTCTTGAGGTTCTAAAATAGGCGCTGTCAGGAATGATTTCGTTTTGAGGAGTTCACCTCGGGTTTGGGAAATTGAGGCTCGTTAAATTTCGGGGACGAAATTTTTTAATAAGTGGGGGAGAATTGTGAGGTTTGAATTTAAGAATTCGATATTAATGAGGTAATTAGGATGATAATGATTTATATTAATCCTATGGGAGGATTAAGGTTTGATATCGGAAGAAAAATCGAAATTACTCGGGTCCGGCTGCTTGAGCCGCTAAAGTGAGTTTCGCGCTGCTGGCGCTCCGAGCTCGAGCGGATGAACCAGAGGCGGCCCGTAGCGCTCGCCGGCCCGCTCGATCGAAGCCTTCAGCAGTGCCAGCAGCAGCGGCCGCTCGCCGGCCTTTCGAGCGGCAGCGCAGCATATTTGCGCCCGCGCGTTCGTCTCCCTCATTTTTTCTAGTGCCCGAGGGTTTTGAGGAGAGAGAGGCGCGCGACTAGAGAGAGAAGAAGGAGAT
The DNA here is from genome assembly GCA_033239525.1 of Nepenthes gracilis. Taxonomy (NCBI): domain Eukaryota; kingdom Viridiplantae; phylum Streptophyta; class Magnoliopsida; order Caryophyllales; family Nepenthaceae; genus Nepenthes; species Nepenthes gracilis. The sequence goes on along the minus strand of BSYO01000006.1, from coordinate 656,226 downwards.
CGGAGGCCAGAGTCCGATTCCGCCCGAGAGCAGGTATAAAGGTGAAAGCACGCGTCGAGGCAAGTGTTCTCATACCCACTTCTCGTCCTCTTTCGTTGTTTTATGTATTTTCGTTGGGTATTTTGTGTCGATACCCACGGGGAATGTTAGAATATCGATACCCATGCCTTGAGTCCGAGAAAATGTAGTTAGTTGTCCGATTCAGTGTCGATTCGCCCGGTGATTTGCGGAACCTAACCTACGGGATTTTGGGGTTTCCCATTTCGCCCCCGTATCATGAAATTGACCCCAAAATTGGAAAGCCCACGTCCCAAATATGAACATATGTCGGCCGCGGGTCCGATCTCGCACGTTTGGACCCGTTCGCGGTGTCCGGGCCCTCTAAATCTACAGCCAAGTTACTGTTCACCCGAGACCGGAGGTGGATTTTGTGTGTTTCACCTTCGTGAGATGATGAAAGAACCCTAGAATATGAATACCCCGTGTCCCAATTGTATGTATACATCGACCGGATGCCGAATCTCGCAAGATTTGACCCGTTCGTGGCATCCGGGAGCCTTGATAGTTTCCCGTTGTGGATAATCCGGAAATGAATGGGAAGTTGTGTACTTCCACCCTCGTGACAAGTAAATCGAACCCCAAATGTGTAATCCCGTGTACAAGATGTAAATCACGAATCCACCGGACGTCCGATTTCCAAGTATTGAACCGCGGTAACGGCGTCCGGGTGTTCAAAGAGTAATCGATAATGTTCACCCAAAACGAAATGAGAAATGCAACGTGATATGCGATCATAATTGTAATGAAAGTAACGTTTAAATGATTAAACGTAAATGTAAACCCCGAACGTGAATCCGTGTCTTTGGGGCAAAAGAATGAGTCGGAGGTTCCCGAAATGATATGTGATCGTCGAGGTATGAAATCTAATCTCTCTTGAGGATTTGGGATTGATTGTCGTGATTAAGGGAGTTTGGATCCGTAGGAAGTGGAATTGAACTTGTGATGACTCGTTGTGAATAAGGGAATTGAGTCCCACCGAGATCGCGAACCGTGATGTGAATGGAAGGGAGTCCACATTGTGCTTGTGATGATATGATCTCCTGGATGGAGATGTGATTGATGATGTAATCTCCGGTTGGAGATGATTGTGATGGGAATGAGGTTTCCCGAGATTCGATTGTGTATGGCAAATGTGGATTTTCCCTCCCAAGTGTCGAACCTAACCTTGAAACTAGGACACGAGTCATATGGGTAGTATTCTTTAGTGTACCATATCCATCGTGGTGGGAACCCGAGGATACTTGGCCACGTATTCGGCCAGCTCGTGTGAGCGGGTGATGTCGTGTGGTACGCTTTAGGAAACTCTTTTTGTGGAAGGACGAGGATTGCCTTGGACCCGGGGGTGTGGGGTGTGTCGACACTACATATTGAGATGTAGTTGTCGAGTGATAATTGTTGCATGGATGCAACAGAGGGTCGTGTGCTACCGCCCGAAAGTAGTAGCGCGTGGCTTTAGAATGTGTAGCGAACACATTTCCCGTCCCTCGTTCTTTCGCATCGTTGGTTAGTAGATCTACTAGCCGGGGTCCCAAAGATGATGTAATAAAGAAAATGAATAATGTCGATTGATGAACGTGAATCAAATGATTGAGACAACTGTGAATCAGTAATGAGAATCTTGCGAATCTAAATAGATGAACCGAGCGAACGGTGATTCAAGATGAAACCGTGAGAACCGTAGGATCGAGTGATCCCGACGCTTCCCATTTCTGTCTGTTCCTTGATTGGAGAGTGTGTGTATCCCCTCTCGTTTTGAGTTCTTGTACGTGTCTTGGAGGGGTGTTTATGATTACATTCTTTGCTGTTGGCTCACTCTTGCTGTTTGATGTTTTTCCTTTCAGATGAGAACACTTAGGCGCGGGTAGATAGAGCAAGGAGAGAGACTTGCTTGATATGACCGGCCGACGGCGCGTGATCGAGAAGATTTGGACAATAGAGTTGGATGATTTGTGGATAGCCACTCGAGGAGTTGGGGCGTGGCTCATTATTGTTGTTATTTTATGGTTCTATTATGCTTCCGCATGTGTGATGATTTAATTATGCTTCCGCGTTTGTATATTTGTGTTTGGAGTTTTGATTAGTTAGATGGCATCTCTCTAGATCCAGTACTGTAGGTTGTGTACTGTGTTGGAGCCATGGATGATATGGCAGTATTGTGATCCTGTGTGGCGTGTTGTAGGCTTTGAGTTAAGCCTTTTGTTTAGATGTGTGCTTGTTGCAGGATATTTTAGCGAGTTGTATTTTGGTTTTCGTCCGATTGCGGAGAAACTCTGCGGATTTTCGGTGAGAGTCCATAGGTTAATTACAGGGCTCTAGGGTGTGTTTAGGCATTGACGGAGGTTATTCAATGGAGAATAATCCGTTCCGTCACATCGCCAGCCCTCCTCTATCTTTTCAGCATCGAGGCATAGCCTTCGTCCCACAGCACGGAGATGCCTCATTCCATCGTCCTGTCGACACCGAGGGCTCTCAGCCTCCGCACTTCATCACGGAGATGTCTCATCCCTCAGTCCTACTAGGAGGTCGTCAGCCCTTCTCTATCTTTTCAGCATCGAGGCGTAGCCTTCGTCCCACAGCACGGAGATGCCTCATTCCATCATCTGCCGGCGGGGCTCTCGGCCCCGCACTTCATCACGGAGATGTCCCGTCCCTCCGTCCTGCCCGAGAAGTCGTCGGCCCTCTATCTTTTCAAAGATCGGCGTAGCCTTCCCCACAAAGAGGAGATGCCTCATTCCATCGTCCTATCGACACCGGGGGCTCTCAGCCTCCGCACTTCATCATGGAGATGTCTCATCCCTCCGTCCTGCTAGGAGGTCGTCAGCCCTCCTCTATCTTTTCAGCATCGGGGCGTAGCCTTCGTCCCACAGCATGGAGATGTCTCATTCCTCTGCCCTGCCAAGAGTTCCTAAGATGACCCCAGGGCGCCAAAGAGCCCAGAAGTAGGCGACCAGAGGGGTACTGCCATTACCACTACTGCCACAGCCACGACACCAAGGACTGCACAAAACTTTGGCGCCAACCCGAGCGACCTCGGTCGGACAGTCGGACCCAGTGGTCGAGGCAACAAAAGCAGGCGTCCAACCCGAGCAACCCAGGCGGCCGTGCAACAAAACTTAGGCACCAACCCGAGCGGCCCAGTCGGACCCCGATCGGCAACAAAACTAAGGCGCTAACCCGAGCGACCCAGTCGTGCAACAAAAGTCGGGCGCTAACCCGAGTGGTAGGGCCCCATTTCGGACCCAACGGTCGTGCATAAAAACTTGGCGCCAACCCGAAAGTGATCCCAACGGTCCGAACCCCAGTCAGGCACCAAAGACTCGGCGCCAACCCGAGCGGCCCCAGTCGGACCCAGTGTCGGGCACAAAGACTCGGGCGCAACTCGAGCGGCCCCAGGTGACCCGCAGGTCGAACCCAAAGCTTCGGCTGCGACCGGCGGTCCCAGGCCGGGCCCCGTGGGTCAAAACTCAAAACCCGGGTCCTTCCGGAGCGACCCCACGAGTCGTATTATAAAACTCAACCCCGTCCCGAGTATTCCAAAAGATCGAGCTCTAAGGACTTCGTGCAAAGCCATGCGATCCAGAAAAGTTAGAAGGAACCACAAGGCAAACGCTCTAAGCCAAAGCCGGGACACGAGACAACGATAACGGGGAAGAGGTTAACATCCCAAGAAGAGCAACGACTTCATACCAAACGGTCGAGGACCTCGAACCCTTTGGCATGGGGGGCTATGTTGGGTCCCAATATGAGGGCCCATAAAACACGGCCTAAAGGAAGGGCCCAAGGCAAAGGCGGGAAATATTTTCATCATTGGCGAAAAAATTACTATTGGCGGGAGTTTTTGGAGGGAAAATATTCACCCTCTTCCTGATAAAAGGGGCGGCCCGTGCTTAGAAAAGGACAGAGCAAAAATGGGGAGAGGAAAAGGTAGGGGCAAAAGCCACTTTTCTCGATTCTCGAGGCCTGGGCCTCTGAGGCCGACTGAGTCAGGGACTCACTTCCTCTCTCTCTCTCTCTCCCTCTGCTGCTTCATCCCCACAAAATGGAGAGGAACGAAACTCGGTGAAGGGGAGAACAATCCCGATTCAGTCGACAGCTAAGCTGGGCAGTCCACGGAGCCCTTTTCACCGCTGACCGAAAGCTCCCCCACTGCCGGCGATTCCAGAAGAATGAGGCGCAGAGCCTTCCCGCTGACAACAATCGACGATTCATTCTCATATCGGCGCTCGATGGAGCCCAAAGCTCATCGTTCATGGCGACCGGCACCTCTCCTCCGTTCCTAACCCAAACGGGGCACTCGGCAGTCCTGGCGACCAAATCCCGCAATTCCTCGTCTTAATCTATGTAAGACGGAGCTTCCCCGTAACCAGGATCCATGAATCTCCTCCCATGGCGTTCGTCTGCTCAATCCGAGTCACAGCTAAGGCCGGGCCTGGGTTCCTCCGAGAATGGCGCTCAGTCATTCCTCCCATGGCATGTGCGGAAGCATGAAGCTCCCCCAAATGGCAACCAGATCTGTCCCGAATCACACCCAGCTCCTCGTGGTGGCGAAGCCCCCAGCGTTCTCTAACAGGGACCCAAGGCTCTCGCCCAGAATATGGAGCGAATCCTTGCTCCCGCCATGGCGTCCAGTCGCCGTCCTCTAGATCCAGACGGGGCGAGTACTCGGCCCTTCGCGGCGGGAGCTTAGGGGTTCCACAGCGCTTATCGGCTTCACCAGACGAACGCCCATCAAAGCCAAAGAAGAAGCACCTTAGCGGCAGTGGTGAGCGCGCCTCGATATCCGTCGACCGAACTACACAGCTCCCCCGAGATAATATCCTGCGGCTCTTAACCGCACGTGTCCCACTCAGCTACCTCGGGCCAAATGAGCAAGTCCGGCACTGGCAGTCCGCCGGGACAACTCGGGCAGACGGGGCCCAACATCTCCATGCTACTTTGGTGCGTCCAAATACCAGCGAGGCTCACGGGCCCGCCGTCTAACCCGGAAGCAGGAACATTTCTAAGCCGCCCCTGCGGGCACCCTGTGAGAGGATTTCATCTGGCCCGCCCTCCGCGGCGCGGCTTAGTCCCGGTTCATAGAGACGGAGCCGACCCTACTCCTGACGCCCACCGTAAGCTCGGGAATCAAGAATCTTCCTGTCAATCCGTATGCAGTAACCGTCAGACCTTAACGCATAGAGGAAACAAATTAAATAGCAGATTATATTTTAATTTTAAGTTATCAATTGTAATTGCAGTCATGTCTTTAAAAAATAGATAGTAAAGAGCTCCAGAAGGGAGTAAGTAATGACAAAAAATAGAAGATGTAGTATAACGTGTTACTTATGACCATATAAAAAGTAAAGTAGATAAGGAGATAAGTTAAAAGGCTGGTGGAACCTTGCAACATCCCATGGTGTACGAAGGCTAGGGAAAGGACCATGTAGAAGGCGACAAGGAAGCTGGGACACCAGCCATCAGCTGCACGCAAGGCACAGGGAAGGCATCAATGAAAAATACCACAAGATTTGTAAAGAAAAAAAGTCCATTATAGTTGCCGCCTTTAAGAGAAGCTGCATACCTAATTTTCTTTTATTCTCCCCTAAGTTTTTATCGGTATTATAAATTTTCCATTTCATTTGTTCACATTACTTCCGACTGTTAGGCATATTTTTAGTTGGTATATTCCGTGATCGTGTCGGGTTATTTATTTAGTCTATTGTTGGCGCATTCGGCAACTGCAACGACGTATCGGCCTGGAAGATTTACATCCATTTCATGCCCAAAGATCATTGTTGTCAAATTACAGTGTTCCCGCCTTTTCTCACCGTCTCGTGTTGCGTTTTTCTCACCAGTTCTGGAAGGGCGCCCATCAAGGCGCGCCTCCCATGCCCGAAGTAGGCTTGAGCGCCATTTTGCGAACCGGCACTCATCGAGAGCCCGATGGCAGCTCGAGCGGCGCGGGTTCATTTACCGAACTCTAGCCAGTGCTCGAGCGGCGCAACACTTTATGCGTCTAACGGCTCATTCTTTTTTGAATCCTTTTGAGCTCTTCTCTATATTCATGTCTTATAACTTCAACCCTAGCCAGCTTGGAACATCTTTGGGAGTGCATACCACTTGAAAAGCTCCTAATCTTTGTACTTGATTATTGAGAAAACATAACTCCAATGTTTGTGTTAGATTGAAAAAGTTTTCTCTCCCTCATTTTACTTTCTCTTCTCCCGCCTATTAACCTTCCTGACGACGTTGGTGTCGTGAACACTGAGATCCAATGAGTTCGGCAATTCAAGTGGCTCGAGAGAGAAGATTGACGTGAAGATCAGAAGGCGTCCGATTCTATTACCATGGGCAAATCAAATGAGTTCTTTGGTAGGGATCACAAGACGAGAGTAAGTCGGCTAGATTGACATTTCGTTGCCACCCGGTCTGTAAATTAATTTTCATAGTACATTTCTTCTCTGACCGTTGAAGCATAGAAGGTTTTTGTTGATTATAGTGGGTATTAAGTTTTTCTTCGTTACCAAAAAGATTATTTTTTTATTATTCTTGTTGCTTTATTTTTATGCATGTATTGATTGTATCATCTAGATGCAAATACTCTTTACGTATATTGAGTGTTTGATTGTGTACTGCTTCCACTAATTTATTGAGGGGATCGAAACATTTATTATGCGATTTAAAAACGAAAACGTTCTTTTCAATTGGTATAAGAGAGTTATCCCGATCCGTAACCTCCGATCTAGATGTATACGAGTGGATCGCTCTTCATACCCCCTTCTTTGATGAGAGCAATTATACCTATTGGAAGATTCGGATGAGAGCCTTCCGCAAATCTATAGATGAGCGTGTGGCTAGCATTCAAATTGGGTGGACTCCACCCAAAAGTGGTGATGTTGTCTTCGTGGTCAAAAGAAGAACTTAATGTGTGCAATTGGAACAGTAAGGGATTACATTCTATTTTTACGGTCGTATCTCCCAAAAAGTTCAAACGCATATCTATGTGTAAGACTGCAAAAGGGGCATGAAAAATACATGAAATAACTCGTGAAGGAACCAAACTTGGAAAAAATTTAAAATTGCAAATGCTAGTGACCAGATTTGAAAAAATTTGTATGAAAAATGATGAAATGTTCGATAAATTCTATACACAATTAAATGATATTGTGAATTCCACGTTTAATTTAGGAGAACAAATCTCTAAAAATAAAATTGTTAAAAAAGTTCTTAGATCACCCCTGAACGATTTAGACCTGAGGTCACCGCTATCGAAGAAAGCAAATACCGTGATAAAATGAAGATCGAATAACTTGTAGGATCCTTCTAAACTTATGAGTACACACTTCCATGGTTAAGGAAGCAAAAATCAATTACCCTAAAATCTGTTAGGAAAGAGAGAGATCGTGACTCCGATAAGGAGTCAAATAACGATGAAGATTTTATCATATTTGTTGGAAATTTTAAAAATTTTTTAAAGAAAAATAAATCTTTATCTAATTTACCAAATTTGGATTTAAAACGAACTCTAAAATCTGATAAGAAAGGGCGACGCAAAATTAAAGAGTCCAAATCGAAAAGTAACCAAAGTATTTAATGCCACGAGTATAAAGATTTTGGTCATTATTATACTGAATGTTCAATCCTTAAACGCCAACAAGGTTAAGCCTATAAGGCTAATATGACCTTGAGCGATAACGAAGAAGAGACCGAAAAATACTTAGACAATGGCCCTGTCAAGTATATGGCCTTTATGACCTCAATGTGTGACTATGATGACCGCTTAGAGGCAAATCTTAAACTATCCAATAACTCTGAGAATGAGTCAGAATCTGATCTGTATGACATTTAGGATGCTTATGACAAATTATTTAAAGAATGCCTTCAAGTCAAGAAAACAAATGTGTTACCCAAATACAAACCGACTAAAATGGAAAAAGAAAAATTAGCTCTAAAATTCGAGTTATATACAAAAGTTTAAGAAATTAAAAAATTAAATATTTTTTTTACCAAAAAAATCACAACTTTGAGTCTAATCTAGAGGCAGCTCGAAATGACTTGAAATAATTTTCAAAAGGGTCCAAAAAATTAGACTATATGCTCAGTTTGGAAAAAATAAGAAGAAATAAAATCTGGTTGGGTTATTCTGAAAATAATTTAAAATTTATTGGTAATTCTAAAACTATATTTGTCTAATCCACGTCACTCCCTAGACAAAACAGTCCATTGTTTATCCGAGTTGACCAATCGTCAAATAGTTCTCCAAAGAAAAATGCTAATATACAAAACTATCAAAATTTAACGAGTATGAAAAAGCTCTGTCTTAATTCTACTAGGAAGCAAATATACCCTTCTGATGGCATGCCAAAGTTGTTCCAACGTGTTATGGATGTGAAATTATTGGTCATATTCGTCCCCACTACCCCGTCTCATTACGTTAAAATAAGTCTCGGCAAAACTTTAAGATAGAGCATCTCATTTACCACATCCAACATCTAAATAATCAAGTGATGAATTAAACAATGCCATAAAATGTGGCAAGAAATTGTGGAACAAGAAGAGTGAGTTCCATTATCCTTTAATTATCTGTGATAAAAAGGAGGAATAGATCTATACCACAGAAACTTGTCTCACTATGTGGTGTGAGGGGAAGATAGGGGGAGAAGATACCATTTCTGCTAGGTGGAGTTTTCGTTTTTATGGTATATTGTTTCGTTTTATATTTATGTGTATTTACCTCCTGCTATTGTATTTTTGCTATTTTTGCACTAATCGTGTCTTTCCAGGAATAGCTGTTATTCCCTGGTGCACAGTAGGTGGCCGCTTCCGAAGTTTGAATTTGTGTAATTCATTGTACCGTGTCAATTATCTCAAGGCGTCTTGTATTTTATTATGTTTACGTGTTTCTTTTACTAGGAGTAGATTTTCATATATACAGGTTCTATCTCGGTGGTATCTGATCCTATAATTCTCTTGTATTTTCTTTGTGTATTTTTGTATGAGTTTTATCATGAAATTGCCAAAATGGAAGATTATTAGGCATAGTTTTAGTTGGTATATTCTATGATTGTGTCGGGTTGTTTATTTAGTTTCTTGTCAGCACATTCGGTAACTGTAATAACATATTGGCTAAAAAGTTTTCATCCATTTCATACCTGAAGATCATCATTGTCAAATTCCAGTGTTCCCGCCTTTTCTTATTGTCCTGTGGCACATTTTTCTCACCGTCCCGAGAAGGGTGCCCAAGGTACTATCAAGGCACGCCTCCCATCTCGGGCGTCCAAAGAGGGCTCAAGTGCCATTTTGCGAACCGAGCGCTTGATGAGCGCCTAATGGCCACTTGAGTGATGTTGTTCAAATTCTCGAACCCTAGCCGGAGCTTACCAAGCACCTGATGGGCGCTCAAGCGGCACGGGTTCATTTACCGAACCCTGACCAGCACTCGAGCGGCGGGGCACTTTATGTGTCTAACTGCTCCTTCATTTTTGAATCCTTTTGAGCTCTTCTATATATTCATGTCTTATAACTTCAACCATAACCGGCTTAGAACATCTTTGGGAGTGCATATCACTTGAAAAGCTCATGATCTTTGTGCTCGATTATTGAGAAAACTTAACTCCAACCTTTGTGTTAGATTGAAAAAGTTCTCTCCCTCATTTTACTTTATCTTATCACGCTGTTAACCTTCCGTGGCGACGTTGGTGGCGTGAACACTGGGTTCCAGTGAGTTCGGCAATTCAAATATCTCGAGAGAAAAAATTGACGTGAAGATCAGAAGGCGTCCGATTCCATTACCATGGGCAAATCTAAGGAGTTCTTTGGTAGGGATCATAAAATGGGAGCAAGTCGACTAGGTTAGCACGTCATTACCACTCGATCTATAAGTTAATTTTTATAGTACATTTTTTCCTCGGTCGTTGAAGCCCGAAAGGTTTTTCTTAATTACCGTAAGTATCGAGTTTTTCTTTCATTACCAAAAAGCTTATCTTTTTATTATTCTTGTTACTTTATTTTTATATTCGTATTGATTGTATCATCTAGACACAAATACTCTTTATGTGTATTGGGTGTTTGATTGTGTATTATTTTCGCTAATTTATTATGGGGGTCGAAATATTTATTGTGCGATTTAAGAATGAAAACGTTCTTTTCACTTACCATTTGTTAAAAAAAGAAAAGAGGAGGAAAAAAAAAACCCTTGTCTTTAAAGCAAAACGCTATTTTGTGTGTGCAAAATCTTTGGATAATAGCATGTTTAACTTTGCATGCAAGTAGTGTCTGAGCTTGTATTTTGAGTTATTTCTTTATAATTTCTAAGTTATTAGATCGTTTCCTTGATATTTGTATGAAAATTCATGCTAGCAAATGTATTTTCACTGGTGCATATAAACGACACATGATGGATGCATATGCTAGTTTGGGCAAAATATCAATATTTGAAACATGCAAGTACATGAAAAATAGTGGTGTTTAAGTCTAATATGTGCCTAAATAGCACGCGTGTGTCAGTATAACTATAAAACATTCTATTATAATTTTTAGGATTATATAATAACTATTTAATAGAAAGGGTTCCAACTCGAGGGGAGTGAAAGGAAAAAAGAGATGATGGGGAAGATTTGGGCACTTGCTTGATGTCTGTTCATATTCCATCCTTCATAAATTTTGGGTATAATATTTTGCCTTTGATTGTAGAAAGTATTATTTTTTTTATTGGTAAAACGGTTTGAACACATATTGGTTGCTTTTTTTCTTATTATACTTAATCTTGTTAATTTCTAGAGTATTAGAGTTGATATTAACCAATTTTTCACATGTGCTATTCTTGTGAATTGGCTTGTTCGAAGGGTTTATTTCTAACTTGATTTCAATATAGCAGAAATATTTTTTTAAACTAAAGTCCGGTTGTTTTCTCTTAATTGCGAAGGGATTTTATGTAAGACTACGCAACTTATGTGTAAATTCCGACACTTGGAAGTAGATAATTGAACACCAGAGGCTCAGGTAGGTTAATAATGTCCTTAGATTCCAAAGATAGTCCATTATCATGGAAACACTCAGCATCATCATCGCCCACAACTTGGGGTTCATCAATAGGGTTGACAACGGCGGTTTTAGTTTGGGGGTTATATACTTAATATGCTTCTATTTTTAAAATACCCAAAAAGGCCCTCTCACCACTTTTAGCAAAAAATTTATCCAAGTTTTCCTAGTCTTTCAATATATAGCACTTGCTTTTTAAGAAATCGAAATACTTGCCCTTTTGCTTCCTTCCTTTTCATAGCTCTCAAGGGTCTTTCCAAGATCTGGACTCAAGTAGATCCTTTTTATTAAAGTAGATCGGGTCTGAATTTCATTATTCAGAAAGTGGTTATACCAATGAGGTCTCAGGGTTACGGGTTGTGCATTTGGAAGCAAGGGAATTTTATGATCATGGTTTCAAGGTGATGGCAAAGAATTTAGCTCATATAAAATGTGCTGGAATACAGTGAGTAAAGTATGTAAGGAGGGATGAACTACTACCTAGTTAAAAGTGTTAGATATAGAGAAGAGTTAAGTCACTAATCAAGCTTTGTTGTTTAATCTTTTGGAAACTGGAGTCGTATATGAGTGACAGAGAGGCCAATTTTGTTTTGCCATGTAAAGTGATTTGTTGCCCATCTGAACTGAATGATATATGCAAATTTTGAAAATGAAACGTAATCGGCCTGTAACGCTTCATCCAATTCATGCCCAATACCATGTCACAACTTCCACGTGGAAGCAGGCGAGGGTTAGTGACAAATTTGTGGCCTCGCATATTCCATATAAAATTCTGACAGATAGAAGAACTGAGTGTTTATGTACAATTTAAACAGTCACATTCAATGGAGAAGCATGTTGTGTTGGCCCAGAATGAACGGGCGGATAAGGCAGAACGGTCGGACAGAGAAGGCAACAACCACACCCAGTATACCAAACGGCAGTAAAGGAGAGAGTAAAAACAGTAAAGAGAAAAAAAAAGTAGGATTTTACGTGAAAAATTTTTCCAAAAATAAGAAAAAAATCATGGAATATCAGTCCACTAATAAATCTGCTAAGTATGAGAGTTGATTACAAAAATTGCTAGCTACACAAGCTCCAACAGTAAAAGAAGAAGAAAAATAGAGTACGAGAACACATACACAGTTTTTCACTCACTGCTCCTAAACTTCTTTGTTCTCAATTGCACACACTATGTGAAAAATTTCTCTCTCTCCTGATTAGTTGTTGTCTCTATCCACAAAACACATACATATATATAACCGGGTTGATGAGAGGGACATGCATGCCAATGTAGAGGACACACGTACATGTAGCCATCAAATAGCCTGCGGTTCTACAACAAATCTGCAGAATGTCGGCCCTGCAGAAAAGCGGCCCACTACTCTGTAAGGACTGCTGCATATTCCTCATAAATCTGGCATGCTCAAAAGATTCTCTGAGCTGTCCTCCATGTGTGCTTTCCGCCCTCAAATCCTTATACCTTCAAAGAATGCCTCCTGGTATTACCGATGGGTCTCGGACTCCAACAGTAAAGGTTCTCAGATATTTCATAATGTACGCATCGATTTTTAAATTCACGAACAACTGCTTATAGGTCTGCGTACAGAAAGTGCGCACACATCCGCGGACACATTCACGCATGAGTCTGCGGACACATTCCCACAAAGGGAGTGACTCCAACATGTTGGTCACTCATACCACTTAGTTGAACTGAGAGGAAAGGATTAACGACGACGATGCACAATAGACAAAATATAATTATAAATAAAGAGACAAGACACAATTTTACGTGAAAAACTCTCTTTTGAATATAAGAAAAAAATTACGGGATAATACATCCAAAATATCCACTATACAAAAATGGTTATACATATTGGGATATAAGTTATTCTCGTGTGGGTTCATATCTGATTGGCAGGACGATAGGTTTAGCCGAATACACATGGGTGCAATACTGAGGCAAAATATTGTCACACTTGTGGCAATGTGGCCTGATGACTAATTATTGGCCGGAGTGGTGATACTTGGTTGGAGTGAAATAGGTGCCAGAGTGGTTATACTTGGCTGGAGTGAAGTATGGATCGGAATGGTTATATTTGGCAAGATTGAAGTATGGGCTGGAGCAGTGATACTTGGTCGGAGTAAAGTATTGGCCGAAGTGGTGATACTTGATCGGAGTGAAGTATTGGCCGGAGTGGTGATATCGGCTGGAGTGGTGCCTCTGGGCCGGAGTGCTGGTGATACTCGTTCTTGCTTTTCTCTCTTTTTCTTCTTTTTTCTCTCATTGACAGCGCTTATTGGTCTAAAATTTCAAGTGATGTTTTGTCATTCACTCTAACCCTATAATGCATTGACGCATTTTATAATGTGGACTATACTCGGGCACTTCTAGGCTTGACGCTTGGGTGCTCTTAAGCATCACCGCCCAGTTACCCGTCAGACTTGGCAGCCGATTGCTCTTCGAACTCAGCTCTCAGTTTCTATTACGAGGTTAGTGCTGGTTGTACTAGTTGGGTAATGGAAATAGAAGAATGAGCATTTGTTAATTGGATGATTGGTGAGGTTTTCTCAGTCTTAAAAGAAGAAGTTCTAGCAGAGGTGTGAGTGTATGATTTGAAGGTTGTTCTTGATATTCTGGAAAGGTTTTCCAAATATTGTTCTTGTAGTTTGGGTATCTTGTATGTTTCATCCATCAAAGTTGGCCAAACAATTTCATGATTGGTCTAAGCTCCTCATTGAGGCCACTTATCAAACTAGAAACAAGTACGATGTTTATAGAAAGGAATTTAAGCCTGTCATGTGTGATTTAAGATCTTCAAATTCCTCTTTGTTGGGTTAATCATTCTCTTGTGGGTGATTCAATAAAAAAGTCTTGTCATCGAAGGTTTTATGAAGAGCAAATGACGGAGTTCATTTGGTAGAGAGCAAAACCGAAAGCAGTTTTCGGTCAACGGGAAGTTGACCGGCGGAAAACTAAAAGACGGTCAATGCGGAAGTTGACCGGCAGAGAATTAAAGACAGTCAATGTAGAGGTTAACTGCGAAGAGTATTTTCTGAGTGAAAAATATTGGAGCACTTTTCCAAAAAGCAGAAGTCGGTCAACTCTGTTGACCGACTGATGGAGGCCAGCGGCTAAGGAGTGGGACAGCCAAGGATGTCCATTGGCAGACACAGATTTGCCTTACGGCAAAGTGACCGGCGGCGAAGGAGTGGGACGGCCAAGGATGCCCATTGGCAGGCACAAATTCGTCTTAAGGCAAAGTGGCTGGTCAACAAATTGACCGGCCAAGAAGGCAAATGGTAAGTGTAGATTTTAACCAGTTGGAATTCCGGTCAAAGGGTTGACCGGCTGCGAAGGTAAAATGACTGGTATGTGCAGGATTTACTGGTTGGCCAAAATGAAAGATTTATCCATTTTGGAAGAAAGCAAAATGCCCAATTTGCCAGGTTGGCAAGATTTGGCAAAATGGCAGGTTGGCCATTTTACCGGAATGCATTTTGCCCAGAATGAAACATTTCAACGGTTTAGAGCAGTTGGCAGGACTGTCGATTTTGGCATGAATGGATTTACCAGATGGTTTACTGGTATGGAAACACCAAGGATATCGTGGTAGCTGATGTAGCAAGCAGTTGGCTTTGCAGGTCTTGTATAGCAAGTAGCAGACCTGAAATGTATGCTCTGTCTGTGGAAAGTATCAGGCTGCAGAGTTGGTGGGCAAGATTGATGGCAGGTTACAGGTGGCAGACGTTTGTCCATACGTAACCTGCCTATTGGTTGAATGTCTCCGGATAGGCTATTATACATACGCATGCTGGGCATGCTGTAAATGTGTGAGGTTACGTGTGCAAGATCCAAGTTTAAAAAAGAGAGAGGAGTGCACCACCAGTGAAAAAGAAGAGAGAAAAACAGAGAGTAAAAACGGAGAAGTGTTTTCTTGTCTGCTCTGGAGAGGTTTTGCTTTGTTATTCTCGGGTGTGTTGCGGATATTCTATCTCGGGGGTTTGTAACCAATTTTTCACATAGTGGACTTTGTGTCCTGTGATTTTTCAACGTAAAACTTGTGTGTACTTCTTCTTCCTCTTCTCTTTCACTGTGTATAACGTGGTGTCATTCTATCCGACTAGCCTTTTTCTCCAACAAGTGGTATCAGAGAGAGGTTTATTAACCGTCGATTGGATGGTATTTGTCAGCGAAGAATGTGCCGTTCAGTGTGGAGCAGTTCAATGGGTAAAATAATTTCATCCTTTAGCAGAACAGGGTGAGGAATATTTTGACCCGAGAAAGGATGGTAAAAGGTCTTCGAAAAAAGGAGGAGAAGTTGGAGAACCTGACAGAGGACGAGTGGCAAGAAAAGAAGGATATTGCCAACTGCACTATTAAGTAGTGTTTGGCGGACAACATACTTTAGGAAATCCTCGGTCTATCAGACTCGGCGAAGGTCTTGGAGAAGTTTGAGAGTCGGTATAAGTCAAATCCTTGGACAACCAGGCTGCATATAAATAAGTAATTTTATGGCCTATGTTGTCTGAAAGTGAGTACTTCGAGAAGCACTTGGACGAGTTTATCCGGCTGGTGACACAGATGTTCGCCATTGATGAGGAGATCAAGGAGGAAGACAAAGCGTTGGTGTTACTTGCGTCCTTGTCGGCCTCGTACAATCATATTGTCGGACGTTGTTATTCGGGAAGGACACGCTGAGACTGGATGAGGTCATAACTTTCCTACTTATGAACGAATCAAGGTAGAGGGAAAGTTGTGAGGCCTCAAACTCTCGGCCAAATTTGCTTGTGGCGACCAGCAGTCAGGGATGAGGAAAATCAAGGGAATAAGGCGAAGGTGGCAAAATGGAGAGGTGCATCGATCGGAACAAGTTTGAAAGGAGGAGTTGCTTCTTTTGTGGCAAGAAAGGTCACATAAAGCGGGACTGCCCGCAGAGAAAGCAGGATAATGAGGGCAGAAGCGACTATCAGGAGAAAAGGGATGATGCTGATAATCAGGAGACTTTAACTTTCCATGGAGACCTCCTAGTCGTTCATGCAGGGGAAGCACGGAGTCGGCCATGCTAAAAGACGAGTTGGGTGATGGACAGTGGAGCCTCATACCATGCGACACCGAGGAAGTCCTACTTCACGAGTTATACGCCCGTTGGCTACGGGGTGTTGAAGATGGGTAACGGTGGCTCGTTTAGGGTTGTTGGCATTGGAGATATTTTCTTGAGGACAAGCAACGGGAATAAGCTCGTGCTGGAAGGCGTGCGACATACCCAAGATCTGGGATTGAATGTGATTTCAACCGGGAAACTTGATGAGGAAGGCTTCAGGGAGGCGTTTGGTGACGGCCAGTGGAAACTCACTAAAGGCGCCTCAATGATGGCAAGGGAAAGTGGCACATCTGGACGGTATCGATGAAAAGCCTGCATTGCCAAAGGAAATGCCAATGTGACCAAAGGGGGCATTGGTAAAGGTGGCAAGGAGGGGACGGCAAGGTAGAGTGTAAGGGAGAATGATAAGTCCGCGATAAAGGAGTTGAAGGGGAGTGGGATTACTCCAAACTCCGTGGAGCAGAGGAAGGTGTCATTCAAGCTAGCGGATGTTAACGCCGAAATTTCAATTAAAGGGAAGCTGCCGGAAGGTGGAAGATGACGGTCACTAGGCAACGATGAAGGTTCCCCACAAGGTCGTGAGGCAAAGTTTGTTGGGTTAGTCACTCCCTTGTAGGTGACTCAATAAACAAGTCTTGTCATTGGAGGTTTTGTGAAGAGCAAATGATGGAGTTCATTTGGCGAAGTGCAAAACCATAAAGCAATTTTCGGTCAACGAGAGGATGACTAGCGAAGAACAAAAAGACGGTAAATGCGGAGGCACAGTCCACATTTATTCAAAAGGATCAATTGGATCACAGTGATTTTATTCTGATACCATGATGTGATATATCACAAGGAAAACAATTGTAATTTATTAACAAGGAAAAGAGAACTGACGAATAGACAAAAAAGTAGAGTACAAAAAGAGACAAGGATGAAACTGTAATAAAGGTTTTCGATAGTCAAAGAATTAATTCAACTAGTGATTCTACACTAGGATGACTGGAAATTAGTTATCGTGTCTAATTTATCGGGACATTATTGAAACTCTCACCCACGTCAATTTCCTTAGGTGCCTTGCATTGTGATTTAGTCTCGAAACTCATTACAATACAATCGATTTAGCGTCATAACTAGATTTGTTTTTTTGTTTACTACTGATGGCTTGTTGTCAGTTTATGTATTACTGTTGTGTTTGTGTGCTACGCTGATGTGGCGTAAGTTGCTCCTCCCAATGTATTTGTTGTACTGCACTGTTATTAGTTAGCTGTGTGTCATTGTCCAAATTTTATAGCTACAAAACCGTGTAGCGTGTCTATTTCTATTATTGGAAACCAGACACCAGCCAAGTTGACCTCCGAGCCTTTATATGTTTCAGTGTTAATCCTAAAATACAAATATGAAAAATATGCTGGTGTTGAGTAAGTCAGATGCAAGTAAATTATTAATTAAAATTATGAAAATACAAGTAAACAATCAATAGTAATAAATAACAATCAGATATGAAAGATAATTTATGAATTTATTTTTTCGTATAAAAAGTTTTAGGTCATTTGGTTTTTGGTACTACTATACCATAAAAGTACCCAATTTTTACAATGTAATATCTAATTTTTTGATAATACTAAAATTTAAATTAAATGCACTTCAATTTTTAAAAAAATTCAAAGATACTAGAAAAATTATATACAAATTTATATGACTTAGTTTAAATTATAACATTTTCTATTTACTAAATTGTTAATGTCTTCGTTTGACTTGATTTTCAGGATAATTTTGACCTCCCATCTCTTTAATTCATGTTTTTAGTAAGTTTTAAAGTTGTTTTTTTTATGGTCTTCCCTTCCACTTTATGAGTACTTTTTTTTTTTCGAATGATATAGTCACATTCTATTCAACAATGATTTTTTCAACTTTTAGTACTGGCGGTGGCTTCAATCTAATATTGATACACTGCTACAGGTTATATGACTGGTTTTCCATCTCAAGATAACATGGCTTCAAATAGTTCACACAGAAGACGGGGTGAATTTTCATTCATCCGAGAGGATCTATTAATAATTTGGACAGGGCATTCATATTTTCATATGAGGTGTTTGTCTCTTCGTCTAAGAAACCGTATCTATTCTTGGAAAAGTTTCACTAATACAGATTCTCCTACATTGAATTGTATAGGTCACCTCTTCTGATTTGCCAACTTCTATATCCAACAAGATGTTTTCTATGGGTGGATTTTGGCACTCTCCGTATTCTACTCTACCCTTGAAAGAAGTTATAAGTGTCACGAATATGGGCCAAAATAAGTCTAATAAATTATTATTCACAAAACTTAAAATCCTAAAACAATAATATAAAATCTCAAATCTGAATGTGACTAAATAGAAAGACCGTACAACTCATCATTCAGAAAATAATAATAATAATAATAATAATAATAATAATAATAACTGTCCCAATCACAAAATTTTATCGGATAACTGTTTGGATAATAAAATACAGTGTGACCTATTCCAAACAGTCATAAAAGATGATAAACCATAACACAACGAAAAAACCCAACATGCAACAACCCAACAGTTCCCATATTACACTCAAGAGCCTACACTCAGTCAATCCTAATACCCATATCACACTTGATACAAAGCCAAATCAAAACGAAACTGAAACTCACAAAAATAATCAGATGGAGATTAGATCTCGTCTAAAGTTGTGCATAGTACCCAAGCTTACTAATTTGAATGGATGAAAGCAGAAAACGAAAATTTAAAATCCAACAAATATCATATCATGTACAATATACAAATATATCTGAAATCAAGGGAAGGATCTATAAATAAATACGAAACAGATAAGATAAAAACCCAAAAGTCTGATATGCAAATTTGAATAACTCAATATCAAAAGTCACCTCACAAATCCAAGAAGCCAAATATCAAAGACCAAAAGCCAAATCACAGTTTTGAAAACCGATATCGAAGGTCAAATATCAAATCCTAATCCTAATACGAAATCAAAAGTCATATTAGCAGTTTCGTACTTAAATTGTATGTCCAATCAATGCATATATCAAATCAAAATATAGTCCATCTGGACGTAATTATAACAAATCATAAATCGGAGTCAAATCACATTATTTGAATCGAATCATAATCCCATCGAGATGGCTCATAGCAAATCATGATTCGAAGTTAAATATTATATCCAAATCATATCATATAACAAATTGTAATCCAATATCATATCCATTTGGCACGTGCACTTAACAAATTAAAATTCGGATCCGAATTTCATATGAATAATAGAGGTCGGAATAAAATTATATAAGTCAAAATATATTCCCATACAAATCATATATCCAAATGTATAAAACTGACCAAATTTTTATCAATGGGCAAATCAGTGAATCTCAAATCGAAATTCAAATACAAATTCATGTAGAAATACACAGTCTAAAAGGAGAATCATAGATTTTCTTTTATAAAGACTAACTTGAAGAAGGATTATATATACTCCCAATAATCTTAAGCCAATCAATCTGTATTCTAGACTAGCTGGTAAGGCCATCTATGAAAACTGCCTCCCCTAAATATGAAAGTTGCACACTATGTTTTATTACCTGTAATTTTTGGTGTAATTTTTAAATTTATCTGATATATTAGACATTCGAATATATACAAAATCTTTATAGTTATCTTACTATAGTTCTCATTTACAAAGAATTGGATTTGTCCAACTACGAATAAAGCCATCTTCTTATTGGCAAAGGTGGGAGTCACATAGTAATAAATTTTTCCGTTGGGAGAGGCGTTACATATCACATATCCAAATTGGATCACATATCAAATCAAAATATAGCAACCTCATCCCCGACACACACATGTACCAATGCATGATCTATACAAGTTTCATACTCATTTTCATATAAATATACTAATACTAAATATATACAGATTGAAATATTTATATAGATTTTCATAAAATCAATAAGACCCCTAAAATCATAGGAACCAAACAAAAACCCAAAATTGACTAATAAATATAGCATGCATGTTCATAGAATATAAATTGGTAAATAAAAATAATATGGATGTACTAAAATCTCCCAAAACATAAACAAATGTTATCGAACACGAAATCAGATAAAGAATAAGACTTATAGATACTTGCTATAATATCATACCAAATAGATCTGACAAAAAAATATTCTGATTCACCCGATCTCCTCTTCATCTCTCCTCTTCATTTTTCTCTCTGTCTTCCTCTTCCTCTTCTCTAGCGTGATCTGCCAAATAAGTGATGCGCCCCGCTTATATAGGCATAGTGGCGCTCAAGTGCCTCTCAGGCAAGCCTCAAGCGCCACCTCTTGGCATTTTGCATCTTAATTTCTAATTTGTAAATCGAAAATCCTTCAAAATTTTATAAAATAAAATTACTTTTAGGGCAGTCAATATATCCAAAGTGACAAATATCATCAAAATAATTCACATAGGAGTTGAGTATTATAATAAGTACGAGGACACATACCTTTATATAGCTCAACTACAGTGTATGAAAGAAATAGCTATTGACCTGTTACAATTTTAAACTGTCTTATTTATAGAAAAATACCTCTAAGTATCAAAACAAAATTAAGTAATATTGATTATTTTCACCCAATCTTTTTGGCTGCCACTCACAAGTTGTTACAGGTATTCCTCAGTTAGGCTATTAAACCACTCCATTTGACTATTTATTCAAAGGTAGTATTTCAATGAGGTATTTAATTCTAAATAAATAGTTTGAAGAGTTCTAATCAAAATGCTTCAATGAAATCTCAATTTCTGTCACTCACAATACTCAAAGACACTCTCCAATATATTTGACAATGTGTTTGTGTCACGTCTAATGTTCTTATTTTCTTAATTATTATTATTATTATGTCAATTATATAATAATTTCTTTTAATGCACAGGATTCTTGATAATACCACAATATAAGTGGTGCCAATATTGTATTATCAAGTACGCTATTGGGTCTTGTTTAAGAAAGATACTACTAAAATTAAAAATATATCTCATAAAAGTTTTTATGGAAGCATACAAGATAACTATGGACATTTGTAGGAACCCTAACATTCCATAATATATTACAATCTTAATATATTTATAAAATTACAAGATTTTACATCACTACCTAAACTGAACTAGTAATATCATTTCTAAATACAATAAAACAAGTATCTAAATTTTTACTCTTATTCATCAGGTATAAACTTCTATGTTACATCTGGAGGGTAAGAAAAATAATAAAATAGTGAATCAAATACTCAACAAGACATATAATAATCAAGGACATGTATCTTTTTATCAAAAACATATCATAATCAAGATTAGAAGTCGTAATACATATAAAAGTACATATATACTTTTAGAAATATTTTCATGATACATTTAACTTTTTCTTGTACATTTTATTTTTTTAGTTGACAGCACATTAATATTTCTATAATTTGAGAAATTGGGCCTAATAGGCCTTACCAACTAATTGAGCGATCAATTGAGAAAATAATTGTGTTCAATCCATAAAATCTAAGGCCGTAACCTCCTTATTATACCCCGATGTGGGAGATACATACCTATTATATTCTAATAGATGGGGGCCTAACAGTCGCCTTTATTTCCTCGTGGTACTAGAGGTAATTTTTTAATTTTTATTATAATATTCTAAGACATACCAAAAAATACTACCTGTTGAAATAGATCATTTGTTTAACTTTTCTTACTTATTAAAATTTTTTAGTGGAACCCTTTATATTTATTTTTACTTCATCTTTTTTATTTTCTCATCTTAGAGAAAATAATCATTTTCATATTATCATAACACTTCCACTTATACAAAAACTTGATATATATATTCGTAATAAAACTATAATAATGTATAGCATAGAGAAAGGTTATATAAATTTTTACATGTATTGGAATAATTTTTAGGTAATATATTATTCAACTTTCGATTCATTAACTTTTTAAATTTACCAATTTACTAATCGGTTCGGTCATAATTCAATTTTATCTTAGTCATGAATCCAATTCATGAACCTGTTTGGCTTCTTCAAGGAAATTTACTTGTTTAGACGTTGGTTCATCATCTTGGCCGATTCACCATCATGTATTTAATTTAATGGCCAGTTCAATATTTAATATAGCTCTTAAAAATAAACCAGTTCACTTAAATTACATACTAATTTTCTAGTTGGTTTCCTGAAACCGGTTCATTACCACCTTACAACAGCCAGTTTACTTAATGGTCGGCCAGTTCAACTAATATTTAGCCGGTTTACTGTCTTAGCATGCCATATATGACCAGTTTATCAATTTATTTCTAACCGGTTCATCCAAATTTAGCAAAATTGTGAAATTGGTGTAGCGGTCAATTCATGTATAGCATTAGATTTTGGCACCAATTCAATAGTCAATTCACCATATAAAATTATTCCCATTATATTTTAAGGATTAGCACATAATTTTTGATCAGATTCATCTAAAATTTTTAATTTTACACTTTGTCGGTTCAAAGTTATATACTGATTTCTGATACCAAAATTTACTTCTAGCCAACTCAATGGCACATGATTTTCTTTAGGCTAAACCGGTCAAATTTTTCAAAATGAATTTTTGCACCAACATTATGATATAATAGCCGGTTCATTAAAGTTTCATAATTAATTTTTATAGGGTTTTAATGGTTCAAAAATCAGCTAAAAATATTAGCATCAATAGCTGATCAGTTTTTAACCGGTTCAAGCTGCCAATCGAGTTTATCTTCATTGAACCGGCCGGTTTTATAATGAATAATTTTGCTGCAAAAATATGGTAATTTAGCCAATTTCATAAAGTATCTACACTAAAAATTTTATGAAATAAATCGATCAAATACAATAGGTAGAAATCAAAAACATCAGCAAAGTGCAGTAATCGATTCTTCATGGAATATGATTCTAATTTTTGCATATTCTAACATGATTTTAGTATAAATTTAAAATATTGAAACGACAATACTTAAAAATAACAATAAGAATTTAATAACAAATGAATGAGATAGTAGTGTTCTTGCCAGATTTAATGGAAAACTAAATCTAAATTCCAAATTCACACAACCGGTTCTCACTTTCTCGGTTTTGTTTTCTCCATCTATTTTCTTTGGTTTCTCTTTCTATTTTCTCCCAATTCTTCTCCCCTTTCTCTATTTTTTTACTTGTCAATTTAACTAAGTTAATCCTAAATTAAATTTACAGCTGCCACCTATTTGTTTTGTTGTCAAATTCTCGGCCTTTCCTATGCTGAATCAACTTCTCCTTTGGCTGATTTGAGGCTTCCTTAGTTAGCTACTTATTTGCATCTTATTGGAGCTAAATTTAATACCAGTGTATCCTCCTAATGTGTCGCGTGTCCTCCATTATTTTAGTGCCATGTATCACTTTTAATTTGTTAATTTAATAGTTAGTGAAATTACGAAATTTTTGTAGAGTGCTGTGCCCCTTCTTCTCTCTTTATTTTCCATGTCCTAAATTTGGCTAAGTGTAAAATTATCTAGTGTCATGTGTCCCTCTTTGTTTTCTTATAAATTTTTTATTATTTTAATATTAGTGGAGGTTAGTAGAGTTAGTTGAATTTAGACTAAGTGTAATAAATATTCTAAGAGTTGAGCAATTCTATAATTTACTAAATTTTTCTAAGTATACTAGCTACTGTCGGGCCCTCTAATTAATATAATTCTGTTATAAAATTTTATTATGCTGCTAATCGGATGATATGACGACTTTCGGGCTGTCACGACCCAGAAATATAATATACGCAGGTTAAAAATAAAATCGATAATAATATTTTTATCAACCATAAAAACCAACCGGGATGTGACAGTTATACATATATAAGATCCGATATAATAAAATTCGCATATGATCTTATCAGCTATAAATTCAGACAAATATAATACATAACCTGCTAACCAATCATCGCAAGAGAGGTATCCAAATATATAATTCAAATATTTCTCATACATATGCCAAGGTACTCATTCGACCATAAATAATAGCCATAAAATATTCTCGAGATTAAAAATATACCGAATATAATATCTCCACTCATCCGATAAAGATATTCAAGCCAAATCACATCCGAGCTCCTACGAACATATCCATATTACTAATCTAAAGGGATAAAATATAAAAATATGAGCTTAGAACTCAATAAGCACCATCATTGTATAACACATTACACATAAATCAGAAAAAGAGATATCGCATAGCAATCACGTGAAATAAAACAAATGTCCGTAAAATTTTTAAAACCGAGAAGATATCTCGTACTAAATCATCTTCTATATCAAACAGTTCTTCCGGGACATAATCAAAATACATAGTGATCCGGTCAAATGTTATAAACGATATCATATCATATAATTTGAGGTCACATTATATAATCGCGACCGTCACCACATCCGTATGGGATACAAACCATCGTCCGATCTAAATCCCATATAGCATATGTTGAAATCAAAAGAAATACCAGAACCAAAATATATAAATATAAAACATGTCTGGGACTTAGCACATCATTACGTATGAGACATTCCTATCGCCTATCCGTGAGACAAATCACGTATCTCAAATTATAGTCAATGCAATACATGAAGAAATATAAAATATACACGAAATCAGAGAACCAAAGATAAATAATACCAACTTGAGAAATGATTACCCTCATCTGGTAACCACGGCTACATCGGTTACATTTAAGCTAGTAACTTAAGGCTATTTATATACTCTATGTCACATAGATTAGAAACTTGCTCACTATATTTTACTACTTGTGATTTTGGGTGCAATATCAAATTTTAATTATATATATTAGGACGTCTGAATATCTTTTTCTGTTAATTTTTTACGATAGTTTTCATTTAAATACACAGTGGGGTAGGTTAGTTACTAAACGTCTCAACCTTTTTTGCCGCAGAAGTGAGACAATATATCACATATGTCTCCGTCGGACTAAGCCTTCCCCGTCAAAAACGATACCAATATCTCATGCCTCGGATAACATAGAACGACACATCGGGTCTCGGACCTCCCGATCCCGTAGTGATCTCGCCCCCGGCAACATGCGTGTGGACCGACATATGGCCTGATTCATGATTTCACAATATACGGATACACAAATATACATATATATACCGTCCGAGTGTCTGAAAATCCTCCAAATTATAAATACTCATGTAAAACCACTGCACGACCAATAAAACATACGTGCATGTATATCATTAATAAATTGGATGTATATAAATATATATATATATATTAATAAAACCTCAAACAGTAGTCAAAACAAATCAGAAATTAAATCAGACCAAGAATAGGGTTTGAGGATACTTGCATTGACTTTATATTCCAGATCTGAGGAAATATTGTCCCGAAACACCCGATTGGACCTTTCTCTCTCTTGCCTAACGCATGCCCCTCGCGCATAGCCCTCTCTCTCCTCGGTGCGGTGCCTCTCGCGCTCCTGCCACCGCCACCACTCCACCACTGCGACGCCGCACGTGACTGTCGCTAGCCTTCCCGGCCTCACCCAGCCGACACTGTTGTGCTGCCATCTTTCTCCCTCGTGTCGCTCGCGATGCAGCGCCGCTTCTCCCTCCTTGCGCCGCTCGCGTCGCCACCGCACGCCATTACCTCACCGGCAAACCACCGCCGCTGCCAACCCCTTATCTTCTCTCCTCCTCTTCCTTCTCCTCGACCTTCTTCTCTCTTCCTCCTACGTGAAACCCTAATCGTCCCCCTCAGACTCTCTCCCCAACTCCCTCTTGCCCTTCTTTTCCCCTTTTCTTTATTATTATTATTATTATTATTATTATTATTATTATTATTAAAAATAATTCTAAAATAAACTTTTACTTAATCAATGAATATTTGAAAATAAACTAAAAAGGTATTCTCAACTGAAAAATCAATTTAAAAATAATACAAAATTGACATAAATTAAAAGCTCTCAACTATCAATATCTCACAACCTAAAAAGTTGATTACTTGTTTGAAATTACAATAATATGACATCCAAAATAAAACCTAAAACTGTCCTCACAAAACAACTCATCATTAATCATGTAAGAAATCTACCTCTAATTTAAAATGTTAGCAATTAAAAATAAGAGTGAGTCTTACAATTAATAAAATCTGTATAATTTTATATACATAGATATTTATAAATAGAACATACGAATAGTCTTAATAATAATTAAATATAAAAATACCAAAAATAACAATAAAAACATACAGAAATCATATAGAAATATAAGGACTAAATATTAGAATAATCTTACCAATAAATGTTGATATTAAAAATCGGCTATGATAAATTACACATAGTCAATAATCATACATAATGATTCATGATTCCCAGGTGATTGGCTATAAATTATTTTTCATAATCGGAGTCAAATATTACTTTTTTGATCTCTACATATTAAGTTCGATCATTAATTTAGATATAGTATAAGAAGATATGCTCAAACATATTTTATAAATTCTATATGCTGAATTATTCAAGCAAAGTAAAAACAATTCTCGATCAAAGAATAAATATATGAATTTTTTTCCTATGTAAAGCAAATCATTTTTTATAAAATTAAAATAAAATTCTCACTAAATATTTGTATAGAAAGAGACATGTGAGGATAATTTATTAAAAATTTTAAAATTTTAAGATAACATGTTTTAATTAAGACAGAAGCATTTAAAAATCTTATGAAATGAAAGTAAATTTAATATGTATCCAATATAATCTTAAAATAAATAGGCAAATACCATATATATGAACATTTGAATAAAAATTTGTTAGAGTTTTCTAAAAAGTTTAGTAACAAATAAATAAATTGGTTTAGATACACTAATTTTAACTTACAATTACCAAATATTTAGTTGAAAACACTTCAAATTTGCTTCCTCCTTTCTCCCATTATTCACTCTCTTCCCCTCTTCTCCCTCTCTTTTCTTTCAAAATTTCATGAAAAATACATTGAAAATCAGCAAAAAGCCCTTAAATTGCAAATTGGCGCACTTGTACGGATTATGTACAAATGCTAATTTTAGCTGGCGTACAAGCATCCCTTAAATGTGTAAGAAACGCCACAATTTTATCCCAAACACACTAACATGTTGCTCTTGCACCTACTAGGTGTCATTTCAAGTCATCTCATACTTAATTTTCTAAACGGAACTAAAACGTTTCCTTAAAATTTTAATTACTTACATCTTAAATCATATTTGATATTTGGTATTACTACTAACAATGATGACGTCATGACTACTCCATTTCTGTTAATAATAGTCCAAGTTTTAAGATGGTTGCTAGCACTAATTGCCCTAGAAAACGTCTAAAATGTCAATACTGTAAGAAACCTGGCCATCACATTGGTAAATATCGTCAATGATCTTATAGAGATTTTCTTTATGGAATTGGTGTCCCATGTTTGCATGGAAATTCAACTAGACCACAATCATTCAGCAATATTTCAAGGCCTCCTAATCAAACTACCGTTACTGTTACAGTTGCAGAGGCCTCTTCTCCTAAATTGCATTTCTCCATGGGTGAGCTTCACTATTCTCACTCGCATTTCTTCATCTAGTAACAATCATTCTCTGCCATGGCCACCATTATAGGTGACATACCTTGGTTTCTTTATACGTTTTGCTGTAATTACATAATCCAAATACTTTAAGTAACATGCCTTTGGTGTTTTGATACTACTTGTGTACTCACATGACATCCAATCAAACTATGTTCTCGGAATTCGGCTTACCACAGCACTTTTAAATTTTAATTGTTGATGGATTCTATGCGATCAAGAGTCATACAATCAATACTTTTTTCCACAAAATTTCACAGCCCAAATGAATACCTATGTCTTTCCTAAAGTCATCCTAATTGTGATTTGTTGGTTTAGAGGTTTTGGCATCCTCTTCCCTTGAACTAGCCATTCTATATAGCAGGATTCTCAAACAAGTAAATTTATTGGGACATAATGTAAGGTGGGACATATGTTTGAGCTCATATATTTGTAATTCTATCCTCCTCAATGATGGTTGTGGCCCCATCACCTACTTCTCTTAGTCTTTGGCACTCTCTTCTAACTCATGATTCGTCTAATTGTCAACAATCTTTCGTTTCTACTGGCAAATTAGGTAGTATAAAACATATTTTCTTTGATTGTTTCTTAACTTTTTTCATTAGTGATTATACATCTTATGTACCTTTTGTTTAAGTACATTAAAAGATTTGAAGTCGATCTTCAACTTGCATTATAGGTGGTTCCCGCTACTTTATTAACTGTGTGAAGAATTTCTTTTGATTTACTTAGATTTATTTATCGTGCAATATATCAAAATTATCAGCTTTTTTTTTCTCTAATTTTGTTGCTATGATGCAAAAAAATATTCTCGTAAAACTAAATTTTTATGCATTGATAGTGCCACAGAATACCGACAACAAAAAATTAAAAAAAAAAATCTTACTTTCCT
This sequence comes from Nepenthes gracilis, assembly GCA_033239525.1. Taxonomy (NCBI): domain Eukaryota; kingdom Viridiplantae; phylum Streptophyta; class Magnoliopsida; order Caryophyllales; family Nepenthaceae; genus Nepenthes; species Nepenthes gracilis. The sequence continues at coordinate 627,528 of BSYO01000006.1, read as the reverse complement.
TAATTGCAATGGCACTATTCTGAAGCTGCCTAAACACTTCTCATGATGCTGCGATTGAGGTCCCAAATGACAGTTGCCACACAGCCAAAATGGTCATTAATTATGCCAGCAGCCTCATTCTAAAAATCTACTGTGCTATCATTTTCAAGGAGCTCTATTCAATTGTTTGTTTCCACTATCTGTGGTGCCCTTGTTTTCTAAGGAAGGCCTTTTATTGTATGCTTTCTTATTTAAGTAGGAAGGTCTCGAGGTGAATGCACTTTGAATTGTAACCAAATATTAAATAAGTTTATCTCCTTAAAAAAAGAGTATTTCATTATCTAGATTGATTTTACGAGTTCCAATCAGTAAAGATTGTGCAACCATAATTTGATCAAACATCCCCTCCTTCGTCTATATCATTTTGTATCAGAGAAAGTTATTACTTGAGAACTAAAAAGCCATAAACGATGAAGTGCCACGATGCGATATGACAGACAATTCATTGTGGCATTTAAGGCACTCGAGAAGCAAAATTAGAGGAATTCCAGCTCCTCTCTGATTTTCATGTGGCAATCACATCTGCCATTGACTCGTATAAATATTCCTGATTTTGATGGTAGATTTAATCCTAAGTCTTACGTCAATTAGATTACCTCCTTTGAATCTTACTTTGAATCGAAAAAAATGATGGTAAATGGAAAAGTTTAGTTTATTGCTGCCAAACTTAAAGAGCCACCTTGATTTGCTGGCAACACTACGAGGATGGTTGCAAAATAAGAGGACATCCCTTAGTCACTATTTGCACTGAAATGAAAGAAAAGTTTGAAAATAGGTACACACCTCTTAATAACCTTCCGGTCCTAAACTAAGAGAGGTTGAAATTTTTTCCTCTAAAGTCAAACTAAACACCAATGATGAAGGAAAAGAGGAAGAGCCCTACTCAATTTGTTGAAGCCCTTATTCTTAAGTTTAGAGGCCGTACAACAAAAGCTTGTTTTCACAACAGTTGTGAGAATGATTGTGAGCCGATTATGAAAGCCGAGTCACGTGGCAATATTGCTCTCGACCAAACGGTGGAGGGATATGACTTACATGATGATGCTCGTGTGTCAGTTAATGAGAGCAAATCATTTAAGTCCCACGAAAAAGTTTGCGGACCAACAACAAATGAGCAAGAACTTTAAATTTCAACTCCACGTGACTACTCACAAGGAAACAACATCTTATTCACCTTGGTGGTTGAATTGGCCAACCTTATTTTGACTAATAATGCAGAGAATGAGACCGTTGATAAAGTTCTACTAATAATTTTAAGTTGTGAAAATCCTTTGCAGCCCACCAAAGTCTTTTCATTCGAAAGAAGAAAAGAAATAACTACCGAAGAAAAAATGTTGAATGTAGCCTTCCAACAAAAAAATCATAAACGTCCCACTAATTATGAGTGTTAATCATCTTTTAATGTGGGGGTACTACATACAACTCTTAAAAGTTTACAAAGAAAACCGTGTACCCCCAATGGAACCTAAAAAGCTTCAAAATGCGATACTTTTCAACCTGTCATGCTAACTCGTGAGTAAATACCGGTCAAAACCCATTTTACTAAAAATGTCATATTGCCATATCACTAAAATAAAATCTCAAATCATTGTAGCTCACAAAAATATATACTCTAATATTTTGAGTAGTGAAAATATAAATTCAAATCAAGAGATTCCCAATAAGTCCTTTCAAAATTATGGAACGGCATTAACCACTTCAATTTGATGACTAATTTGTTTTTTTTTTTTTTTTAATGAAAAGAGGGTAAATAATGTATTATAAGACCACCCACTTCATATCTTGGGAAACACCCACAGCCCGACCCACAACCTAATTATCACAAGCCGTCTACCCACGATGCCGCAGTTGAAGTCCCAAAGGACGATTACCAAACGGCCAAGGAGGCCATCAATTATAACCGAACTTTTCGCAAAAATATAATGTGCTACTATTCTCTGATGAGTTCTATTCAATTGTTTGTTTTTCCATTATCTGCCACGCTACTGTTTTTCAAGGAAGGCATTTGGTTGCTTGCTTTCTTATTTAAGTATGAAGGTCCTAAGGTGAAGGCAGATTGCATTGTAATCAAATACTAAGTGAGCTTACATCCTAAAAAAATATTTAATATTTAAAATTAGACATGTAAGTTTTAATTAGTTAGTTCGACTGCATCATTAGCCCATCAAATGCCCATTATTGATTTATTATATTACAACTCAATGCTAAAAATAAAGAGATATTGCAAAATTAAACTGACAAGTAAATATAGAAACTGAAAAATCTCTAGAATTAAAATTTTAAAGAAAAAAATGCAAAAAATTACCATAATATATATATATATATATATCTGACAAGGGCCAATGGCTAAAAATTCTCATTTAATTCGTGCGAGAAAGATGTCCTTTGTGTACCACCACCACCACCCCCCCCCCCCCCCCCCAAAAAAAAAAAAAAAAAAACAGAAAAAAGATATCCTTTCTGAACTACAAGAACAATAAAAAAATAAAGAGTAATGCAATATGTCTAAAAGTTGATTGCCCACGTACAGCAAACAGAGGGACGACAGCTTCTTCTACAAAATGAGAACGGCCGCTTCACTGTTGTTTATTTTTTCATTAAACAGAGAAGGCACCCCCCGCGCGCGCGTATCTATATATATATAATTTGACACTTTAACATTTATATCACGTGTTCCGAAACATAATAAACAAATATATAAATATTAATGGGTATGATCAAATATAAATTAGCCTAAAGCACAAGCAGATAAAAGACTCAAGAACTGACAGCTCAATGGAAGACGTATCCAAACTCATGAGGCAACTAGCGTAACGCTTAACCCAAAAGGTACGACTTGAACAGTCGGATATTAAAGAATCATAATAAACTGTTTAAATAAATTGTTTCAGATTGTGGCCGTACCAATCCAATAATTGGAAGCTAGGTGGCCATATCACTTAATGAAGGTAGTCGTTATAAAAACAAGTAATACCCCTCACTAACGAAAAGGTACCACACCCATGCATTTATTCAAGGCCCTGCAAACCAAAACGATACCTTTAATTATAAATAAACCATATCTCCCAAAGAAGAAGGGAACGAAGGACGAAGTTTGAAAGACAACCACAAAACCGGAGGAATTCAAACACTCTAATCGAGTGCACAAACATCAAAAGCATCTCCATCCGTCGAGAGTACAAGTACTAAAGCCGCTCACCCTAACGAGAGTACAAAAGGGAATATAGCCCTCCATACTCAAACTCATCCACATTCCTCTCTATGTACTCAAACTCATTTCCTTACACCTTTCTCATTTGAATAGAAAGATTTTTAATTTGAATGTCGAATGATATACCAAAAAGTAAGTCTCATAGACCTCTTACATCTTATTTGTTTTATTGTGATGCATAGGATCTAGGTTCTAAGTGATAAAAATCAGAACCGTCACTATTCAAATATCTGGATATGACAAAATGATTTCCTAATTTATACAATAATTTGGATGTTCAAAACGCATCATTGTCACTGTTTGTGAAAAATAGATAATCAAGACACCTAACCGATAAAAAGGTCATAGCAAACACTAGGAACCAGACAAGCATACCATCTAAGGATGTCATTTTGCATGGCGATGACTCTACAGAAGGTAGCTATGAAAATGCTCATCCGGCCACAAATATAAACATGGAGATGTTGGTGGCCGAGGTGGACATAATATCCAAGGTCCTCTAGACCATTTGCAACATATTGGAGGGACACCTACTGAAAGCTCCATCCTCCAACTCCCACACTTTTGCATCCAAAAAGAGAAATTGGAAGAAAATGCAACCAACCAAAGAGGAGATTCCGCGGCCTAACGACCTCGAGGCCCAATAGGCCATGAATGACAAGGCCCAAACTTGGCTAGAAAATTGACTAAATCTCATAGCGCAAGATGAAAGCCAAGATCGGTGAAACCTACATTATTCCGAAGACATTAGAAAGTCTTCGGCACAAAAAGAAACTTCGTGCAGCACCCTGTCAAGTAGAGCCCATAGAAGGCAGGTTCAACACGTTTCTTCCAACCACTTAGAATTGACGACTTTCATCAACGCTAAGAGGATTATGTCCACCTCCCAGGCAAAGGAAAGGATCAAAAAGATCAAGCAGGGATGGTTTAGAGGAAGTATAGATAGAGACACTCATTGACCTCGGCAGGTCACCATTTACGAGAAAAATTAAGATGTAGCAATGCCCTCGTAAGTTCAAAACACCGAATCTAGAGCCCTATGATGTAAGTTCTAATCCTATGGACCATTTGGATCATTTTCGTACATTGTTGGGATTCTAGGGTCTAGATGATTTGACTTTATGTTTTTATTTTCCACTAATCCTTAAGAAAGATGTCCAAATTTGGTTTTATCGGTTATAACCAAATTTGATCTGAATATTTTAGGAGCAGGCCAATAACTTCCTATCGTAGTTCACCTCTAACCAAATGAAAGAAAAACAGCCATGGCACCTTGTTCGCATTCAGTAAAGGTTAAATGAGAGTTTGATGTATTTCTTGGCTCGATTCAATGCAAAGGCCGAAGGATATTGAAGCTAACCAATGAAGTAAAGCTAAATTTCTTTATGGCGACCGTTTAGTTGGATTAATTCTTTAAATATTTAGTTCAACAAGAGTCCATGACTTTTCTTGAAGTGGAGACCATCACCTGTGCTTACATCATCATCGAAAAGGCCAATGAAATGAAGTGGCCAGGGCGCAGAAACCACCATTCATGATCAACCGGTGGGAAAAGGAGAAACTGAGACAACTCTACTGCCCAAGATTTTAGAAAACAACAGATGATAAAATCGAGTGACAGAAGAAAGTTTAGGCCCTTGAACCTAATTCCATTGAACGACACTTAGACGAATGCCTAAAACAGATCAGAAATAAAAAATTCTTAAAGTAGCCCAAATTGCTCAAGAATCGAGAAGGGGGATACCAATCAAGTATTGCTTTTGCAGTTGATCTTCGAGTCATAGTACTGAGGACTGTCAGACTTTACAAAAAGAAATTTAGACTATCATCTAGAAATGGTATCTCAATAAGTTTCTAAGAAATCTAGGATAAGCCTCCGGGAGTGCCAACAATGATAAGCTAGGCCAATATGAGTAACAATGCAATCGAGTAGCAGCCAGAATGGGAAATATTGTTTTAGCAAAACCATACAGATATAAAATTTCAAACCATCTTGAGAAGACTTCAAGCAGTGAGAAGTAGATGATAAGAGTAAGAAATGATATCATTAGTTTTAGTAATAATGATATAATTTATGTAATAACTCTTATTCTGACCCTCTTATTGTATCTGTGCTCATTTCGAACAATACCCTTGACTACCAACTAAAATGAATATTTGTTGATAATAAAAGTTCATGAAATTTACTATACCTTAATGCCTATTTTAATTTCGGATTGAAAAATGACAAATGAGACCGGTTGAGTGGCCCTTATACGGATTAGATAACGAGCCCATACAAATCTAGGGAACTATCCAGTTGTAAGTCATATTAGGAACATACTTAAAGACAGTGTCTCGTATGCTCATATTCCTGGTAGTCGACCTAACTTCAGTCTACAATGTCGAATTGGGACGACCCTAGTTGGTTTTATTTGGAGCAACAATATCGATCCCATATTTGAAAATAAAATTCAAGATAACATGTGGCATCAGAGAGGTCCTAAGCGGCCAGGTTACCGGTTGAACATGTTACTTATCTCAAGTCAATCAGGTGGTTCCAAATCCGTCGATTGAGGAGTTTGACCTCTAAGACGAAGAAACTCTACATTAAGGTCAATCCGACGAGTCAGTCGATCAAACCCCGTTAGATATGAACGGGGCTAAAAAATACATACAGATTGGAGGCTCATTGCCAGGTCAACTGCATGAAAAGTTGATGACTTTCCTTCGATAAAAAGTCAGATCTGTTTGTATGGATACTTGCTAACATATCAAAAATTTCGACCGACGTGATGGTTTATAAGTTGGACCTTAATCCTGGGCATAAATCGGTTAGATAGAACTAATTGTCATGAGAGAGGAAGTTTGAAAGTTTCTCAATGCAACCTTCATAAAGAATATTTGGTACTCAGACTGGTTGTCAAATATAGTTTTCATCAAAAAAAAGTAATAAAAAATGGTAAATGTGTGTCGATTTTACCGATGTGAATAAAACATGTCTAAAAAATAATTTTCTATTATTGAGAATCAATTTGCTGGTGGACTGGATATCTAGGTATGAACTATTAAGTTTCATGAATGCATATTCAAATTACAATCAAATTCGAATGAATCCCAACGATAAAGAGTTTATCTTCTTCACAACCGATCAAGGGACGTACTGTTATAAAATTATACCCTTCAGTGTAAAGAACACGAAAGTGACATACCAGAGTTTAGTGAATAAAATATTCGAGGCACAAATCAAAAGGAATATAAAGGAATATGATGGCGATATGCTCATCAAAAGTACAATAACTGACAAACATATTCACGACCTAAGCTTTCGAGGTGCTCCAATCACGCCTAATGAAATTAAATCTAATGAAGTGTGTTCGGAGTAGTTTTTGAAAAGTTCCTTGGGTTTAATATGTCTCACCAGGGGATCGAAACAAACCCCTTGAAGATAAAAGTTATCATAAACATGAATATGCCTTGAGCCGTGAAAGAAATCTAGAAACTAACCGAGAGACTTGTAACACTGAATCAATACGTGGGTATGGTATCTCTTTAGTGGTAAGACACGTTACTTGCTTGTGTAACGGCAATTTTTATTTAGTGGCAAAACCACCTAACTTCTGGTTATTAGATCGGTGTAGTCGTCGTATGAAATAATTTATTTAAATAGTTTATTATGATTATTTAATACCCAACTGCTCGGGTCGTATCCCTTAGTTTAAGCATTGTGCCAATTACCTCGTGGGTTCAGATGCGCCTTTCATTGGGCCATCACTACTTTGGGCCTCTTTTTCATTCGTGTACTTGGCCGGCTTGATTCTAACTATACATATTGAAAATTAATATAAAGAGTTAGATGAGAATAATATTGAGAAAAATAAAAGTAAATAGAAAAAAAAAGGTACTTGAAAATAGTTTTAATACAGGGATTTTGCCACTGTTTTCCCGTGGGATCGACTTGGAATTACTAATGCTACTATAATGTAACACTTGTTCGTTTATTTACTTTAATTTTTTTTTAAAGTGTATTATTTTTTATATAATTACTTTCTAGTTCTTATTAAAGGGCTCTCCTACTGAGATATTATTGGGTGAAGGTGCAGCGAGCGATGCATGTGGTCATGTCTACTTGGAAAGGGAAAAAATATCTTCAATGTTTTTTATCTTCTTAAAATTAACCTTCTGCTTTCAATAATAAATTATTAATTTCTAGCGCTGATTTTATTATTTGAAAAAAAAATTAAATCAAATTAACTATACTTTAAATAAGATACTGACACGCAAAAAATTAGAAAATTTAAAAAAAGTAAGAATAAAAATATTATAATAATAATAATACCGACAATAATAGTCGTTTTTTTCAGATATTTTTCATGTGTGTGACTCCCTTCCCCCCGGGTTCACAGTCTCTATCTTCCTCAGGGACAGGTTCTATTTCCCCTTTCTTTTGGTCCTTTGTGAGAACACCTTTTCCACAAAACCCAACACGTGGCCGTTCCTCACTTGTCTCAGGCGGTCCGCCTCCTCCTTCCTGTCCGTCTATCTCTCTCTCTTTCTCTCTCTCACTCTGTCTATATATATGTACCTCATTTCTCTCTTCCCCCCATCCTTTACAAATCAAACTCCCGTCCTCTCGCTCTCTCTCTCTCAGATCACTTCAGCTTCTAATAAATATCACCATTTCCACAGCCAAAGCTCACTCTCATTGTTCCCTTTACTGCTACTGCTACTGCCACTGCTGGTGCTACTTAGAATAGTAAACTCTTCACCCTGAAAGAATCATGGGTTCGGGAGCAACAAGGGCTTCGTTCGTGCCAATTGTGAATTTGGGCTTTCAGAGTTCCCTCAACTGTGCCAACAGCAGTTACTATACAAAATATTCCCTCCAAGCACATACAACCCACAGATCTTCGGTAACTGTGAAGACTAATACTCTCACCACTCCGGGTGCTGCCTCAGAAAGGCATTCTTCCACTTTATCCTCATCACCGCCCTCTATTCCACCGTATTGGAATCCACTTCAAAGGGCCGCAGCCGCCGCCCTGGATATGGTGGAGGCGGCGCTTGTCTCCCACGAGCGGCGGCACCCATTGTCAAAGACTGCAGACCCCAATGTTCAAATCACCGGCAATTTCGCCCCTGTACCGGAGCATCCGGTGAAAGAGAATCTACCGGTGACTGGCAGGATACCTGATTGCATTCGAGGAGTTTATGTGAGGAACGGGCCTAACCCGCTGCATCAGCCCTTAGCCGGTCACCACTTCTTCGATGGTGATGGCATGATTCACGCTGTGAAATTCTGCCGAGACGGTTCAGCAAGCTATGCTTGCCGGTTCACCGACACAAACCGACTGGTCCACGAGCGAGCTTTCGGTCGTCCGGTTTTCCCTAAAGCCATCGGTGAACTCCATGGCCACTCCGGCATAGCCCGGCTTCTGCTGTTCTTTTCTCGCGGACTATTCGGGATCGTTGATCACACAAAGGGAATCGGCGTCGCCAACGCCGGCCTTGTTTACTTCAACGGCCGGCTTCTCGCGATGTCGGAAGATGACTTGCCTTACCATGTTAGAATCACCCCGACCGGCGATCTCAAAACTGTCGGACGACACGATTTCATGGGCCAGCACAGCTCTACGATGATCGCACACCCGAAGGTTGATCCGGTGTCCGGCGAGCTCTTCACCCTGAGCTACGATGTCGTCGAGAAGCCGTTTCTCAAGTACTTCAGGTTCTCGTCCGAGGGCGTTAAATCTCCGGAGGTCGAAATATCTCTCAACGAGCCGACGATGATGCACGATTTTGCGATAACAGAAAATTTCGTCGTTATTCCAGACAGTCAAGTCGTATTCAAATTAAAGGAGATGATAACCGGCGGATCCCCCGTCGTCTGTGAAAAGGATAAGGTCTCGAGGTTCGGAGTGCTTAAAAAATACGCCGCCGACGCCGGCGAGATTAAATGGGTGGACGTGCCGGATTGCTTCTGCTTCCACCTCTGGAACGCGTGGGAGGACGTGGACAGAGATGAGATCGTTGTGATTGGTTCTTGCATGACTCCGGCAGACGCTGTTTTTAATAACTGCGATGAGAAATTGCGGTCCATCCTGTCTGAGATCAGGCTGAACCCGGGGACAGGGAGGTCCACCTGCCGCCCCATTTCGGCGGAGGCGGAGCAGATGGACTTGGAGGCTGGGATGGTGAACCGGAACATGCTGGGGAGGAAGACCCAGTTCGCGTACCTGGCCATCGCTCAGCCCTGGCCCAAGGTCTCCGGCTTCGCCAAGGTCGACTTAACCACCGGAGAAGTGAGGAGGTACAGGTACGGCACCGAAAAGTACGGAGGGGAGCCCTTTTTCGTTCCTAGGGATGGCGATTCGAGAAGGGAAGACGATGGATACATTCTATCTTTTGTGCACGATGAGAAGGGGCAGAAGTCCGAGTTACAAATCGTGAGCGCCATTGATTTACAGCAAGAAGCTTCAATTAGTCTTCCTTCTCGAGTTCCGTATGGATTTCATGGCACATTCATAAGCGCACATGATTTACAGATGCAGGCATAAGAAATATATAATGGTTTGTAGAATTATACAAGGAGATCCACCGGGGTAATAGTTTGCAGATACGTCCCAGGAGATTCCCCCTTCCACTTCTTATTATTATTATTATTATTATTACTTTCTCTTTTAAAGTTGACCCAAAATTTTATTTTGGGTTGACTTTAGCGTGCAAGTTCTTAGGAGGCGCCAGCTTGCAGCTTTCTGGATATAGGTAGAAGATGAAGCTCAGCTGGTTTCTGTTGATTCTGTCTCCACTTTCTCTGTGCATGAAAAACAGTAGCATGGTTGTATGTAACTGCGAAAGGGCTGTGTACGTAATTGGTATCGTTAATGTTTTACATATTTGGCTGTTTCCTGCAACTGTTCTTGTTCTTCCACTGATAAAAGTAAATACTCTCTACTATTCAGTATTCAAATTATTGTATACGTGTGCCGGGCTCTTCCTCGTCAAAGCTTGATGTAACGTGATCTCTCTAGACTATATAATGGTGCAATAAGATAATTGTATCACCTTGATGCGCATTTGATCCGGTTGGGTGTTCAGATTCGCACAAAGAAATAATCCCAGGGCACTTTCCCACCATGTGTTTGGTTGATGCTCTTTTATTTACCTATTGGGTAATTAGCCACTGAGTCACCCTCACATCCTCAAAAAGAATGCATCCATGTCATTACATGCATATATATATATATATATATATATATATTTTATGCCAAATGAAGCTACTTATTTTATTATAATTTTACATTTATTTTTATTTCAATATAGTTATATATATATTATTACAGTTTATATTCTCAATTTAAAAAATGGATCACTGGATCACAATTACTCGTTAGCCCCCCCCCCCCAAAGAGTGCTCCTTAGAAATATTATGCAACAATAATGTTGATCAATTATGAGCAGAAGAAGAAAATTCATAATGTGAGAAGCTGTCCTATTTAGGTAACAGGTTGTGGTTGAGAAAAAAACTGTGTAATTCGGACAATTCAGCCCATGCATAAAAATATCCCCGACCAAGTTGACGTCTAATCAATTCATCGGAAATATCCAGCTGAGTGGATGTGCAGCGAGCGACTGACGGCACTGCCCACAAATAAGGGAAGTTTGGTTCACAATTTGCTGCTCCCTTTTCATACTGGCGTTGCTGTTTATGCGTTATTTTCGAAACCCCGTTTGGTTGCGCGATAAATATTATTTTGGAAAGTTAATTTCATATTTTATAAGATAGTTAAGTTTTATTAGGATCTTTCAAGCAAAATAAAATAAAATTAAAGATTGAATGGAAAAAAATTGAAAAAAAACTAGTTTTTTTTTTTTTGGCTTAGGTTGTATAAAAAATTATTTTTTAAAAAATATGATAAAAATGTGTATTAGACTATTTATATTTAAGTAAAATAATTTTTTTTATTCTTATTTTTTTCTCACTAATTTTTTCACCTCAATTTTTTTGGATCCAAACAAATTTAAAAAAAAAATTAAATTTATGTAGAAGTTAAATTTCTTTTGGAATGAAAATTTTTCATTTTCTGTTAACATCAATGTTGACATTATCATCATCATTATCTTACCTTAGGATATACCGGGTTAGTTTAAAATAGATCATCTTTTTTCAAATCAATAGTGACATTGAGATATTGGCAAGCATACTTTTTATTAAAACCACTTTAATAATATTATTACCCTGTTAACTACTAAATTGTCCCGTTGGAATTATCCTGTTATTTGTTACCTTTACGACACCAAGACCACCAACGCTGTTGCATCTCTACATCACCACTACCACATCACAATGCAATGTTACATTGCAAATGGGTTGCATATTAATATGTGTGGTGTTATTCTTAAGGGTTATTATCATGTTGATAACTAGGAATAGGTTTGGCAAATATATATATATTTATATATAGTCCCTAATTCTATTATTTGAGGCAAACTAGATGATGAATGAAAACATTGTACGAGTTTCTAATCCACTTATGAGGTTAGATTGTCCTAAACCCCCCCTTCTAATTTCCACTTCTAATTACAAGACAGATAACGAAACCACTTCTACCCAACTGCATAGATCAGCACCAGCACTGGCACCTGCTTTTACACACAGTGACCTTGTACCTCAGCACCAGCAGCGACCACATCTCCATCAAATATCCTCTCAGCAGCAAACTTCAACAAGAAACACCCAAGAACTTGATCCAGAAAAGAAGTCCTGCAATCACATAGTTTCACATGCAAAGCCGATCAATTTCAGGCCTCCAGCAATCACAAGAACAAACATGCCTCCAATAATTGCAGATTTCTAGAATAAAGAAGGAACTACAACTACAACTTCAATTTACTCTTCGTCCATCTTTGCAAGCCAAATGGCCGTATTTTCATCAACAAATCAACTAATAGTTGTGTCCAACACCATTGTGTTCTAAGATTTGACAGATTGGCTTGTAAGCTCATGGTCATAATCGGGAAGACAGCTTCCACTTCATATTAGTATACTATCTTAGTATATTGTATATGCTAACATTAGTTGCTATTTGTTTTTTCATTTTTGTAATAATGATGTAGCCGAAAGGAAAATGTTAGCCCAAATTAGAGACACCCAATCTTATCTAATTGGGACTCGCTCGGTTAATTTAGGGGATTACATACTCATAAAAGTCAAAGGTAATTCTTCAATTAATATTTAAAATCTATTTTTTACAAGTAGCCTAACATAATTTACATAAATCAGCCATGCTTTGCTTCAAAATTCATAGAAGGAGATGGGGTTAGGGATTAACATCAGATATTACTTTATCAATAATTGGGGAAATTGAGGGGGAGGGGACGAGAAAAGCTACATGCCCATGGTAGTGGTAGCAATCAAGTGCTATCATGGGAGTTGGGTGCATCATTCTCTCCTCCTTGGAAAGAACTCGACCATGAGTTTTGTGTGAAATTGTTATCCTATGATGTTACAGTGCGCAATTTTTTAAATTCTTGTTCATTTACACAAATATCTTCCACTAAGAATTTTTTGAGCCAATTGATAAGGTATTAAATGCACATTCCCACATATGTAGTGATAAATCGGGAGTTGATAAATTTAAACTTGTCTGAAACTGGAATCAGCACGGGTGGTGATGAGGGCAGATTGATAGAGCCGTAGCATGGGAGTGTACCTAAAAATTATTAAAAGTGGAGCTGATTTTGAAATATTCAAGCATATCAATTTGATAGATATTGGATCTAAATTTCTTAATAACATAACAAAGTCTAAATTTTCTGTCTTTGAGCTTATTGTAACTTTGTATTAGAAAATACTTTTTTTGTAAGTACGTCATAATTAGATCATCTTCATTGAATTCAACATGCTAACAATGTAGGTCGACAGACTCCTTTATTTGGTTGTAGTGTCCTCTAGGTACTTGCTAATGTGTTCATGGATCCCTCGGATGTGAGCGTCCAATCCGTCAATGTCCATGCTAATGCGTACTTTTACATGGGAATGGTGTTTAGTTGAGGATGTTGGATAGGTTACTCTATTAGTTTATTTTGAAAGGGAATATTTGAGTAGACTGATTTTGGGATAAATTGCAAACGAATTCAACTTGAAAAATAATAATATCCCTACTCTTCGGATAGTCACTTAATAAACTATAAATTAAGTTACCAAAAGAGTGGTTTACAATTTTCATTTACCTATTTGTATGCGGATGACAAGACTTGAAAAAATAAAATTTAGTTCTCCTAAATTTTCCTAATGTTCTCCAAAAATACTCAATAAAGCAGACATCTCAATTTGATGTTATGGTATGAGGGTGCTAGTATGACCTCTTGAAAAAAGAGTTTACTGACTTCAAAAGCATTCATGGTCTTTTTGCAAACAATAAAATGTACCACTTTAGAGAAACGGTCTATAATGACAAAGATTCAATGACAGCTATGATGAGGAAGTGTAAGACCTAAGACAAAGTCCTGGTTGATGTATTCCCATGGCTTGCTTGGAATAAAGAGATGGTTGATATAATTTGTGATTTAATCATCCACCCTTGGCACAATGACAAGTGGTGCACTATTTCATGAATTGCTTGACATTACACCTAAACATTAGCCAAAATTATTTTGCTTGAACCAAAGCAAGCATTATGTCTCTCCTAAAGCACCCACCAAGGTTACCACTGTTAAGGTCAGAAATAATCTGAAGTTGCAAGGATCTTTCCAAGGCATATAACTGATTTCCTGGAAATAAAGATCAGTTCGTTAGACAAAATGGTTTCTTGAAGCCATGCAAACAGTGCTCAAAAATTTTTGAGAAATTTAAACTTGTATGATACTTTTTGAGGAGGCTAGATTTTGCGAATAACTATAACTGTGATATTCAGTACAAGTCAAGAAAAGTCATTATAGTTGCGGATGACTTATGACGGAAGTCAGTTAGTCTTGTCGCCCACTTGATGTGCTAGAGTGGCGCATGCTAGAAAAGGTAGAGGATTATTCGTTGTAGCTTCATCCAAAGATTCCGAAGTGATAGTATCAAGATACGAGAGATGTGGTAGGAGGATCCATTACTCATTTTGATTTGCTAAGATTTAGGTGGCGAGTTTCGAGTGAGGTTTCATCTCGAAGGTGATGATATTTTGAGATTTCAAGACAGTCTATTTATTCTAGATTCTAAGGGATTGCGAAGAGAGATTTTTAAGGAGGCACACTGATCTAGATATATTATCCATCCCTGTAGCATCAAGATGTATCAAGATTTGAAAAAGATATTTCAATAGAGTAGATTGAAGAAAGATGTTGCATAACATGTTTCTAGGTGTTTGACATTCTAGTAGGTCAATGCCTGTTTCGAGTTTGAAGTAAGAATACATTGCCAAGGACTTTATAGCAACGATCCCCAAGATAGCCTAAGGTCATGACTGTGTTTGGATGATTATTGATCGATTGGTGAAGTCAGCACAACTTTTGGCGATCAAGGTCACATTTTCACTTGATCGACTAGGTAGGCTATACATCAAGGAAATGGTGAGACTGCATGACATACCCATCACTACTGTATCAAATAGAGATCCGCAATTTAAACCTCAATTTTGGCAAAATTTGCATTAAGAGTTAGGGACTCAACCAAGATTCAACACAACATTTTATCCATAGATCGATAGGTAGCCGAAGAGATCCATTTAGACTCAGGAGGATATGGTTGCTATGTAAGAAATCTTTAGTGAGATAATTCTATAATCATAGGATCTTTATTATCATATTTTTTCATCAATCAATCATACATAAAAAGTGAATATACATACCTGGATCCATAAGCAAAAATCTTTTTACAATACCGTAATTGTTCTTGTCTCGAAGAATTAGGAGATGATTTCTCTCTCTTCTCCTTCTTAACTTGTGAAAAGTTATACAAGTTGTGTGTGTGTGTCCCAAAATAATGGCCAAGGATTTTCTTTTATAGAGGAAGAGAGGACCATTCCCAAATTATCAAAATGCCCTTATCCTTTCCATCAAAGGATATGTCTTGAACAAGCATGTCTTTTAGGAAATTTTTTAAATAATTAAATATATATAAACTAATAGGATTATTTAATTAATTCAATAAATCAATAATTCATATGTCTCGTCATGTGGGATATATTTCTAACATTCTCCCACTTTGCCCATATAACAATAATATTTATCTGAATTAATTAAAACAAATTTTAAGTGCGCAACATTATAATCCATTAATAGTTTATATGTCATAATACTATAGTCAAATAATCGACAAATGCGAGTCATGGCGGTTCCATATCATTATATAACATAGTTCCTTCCATGTACCACAACACCTGTAAATTATATGATTAAGTCTTAAATAAGAAATATCATGCGGTCCAACAATAATGTCTTAGTGAGAGACTGTTCCTGTTATTAACTCAAAACTTTAAGTTCGAACAATATAAAATAAACAGGATATATCAGAAACACATTATGTGAGATCTCAAATATCAGAGCAATATCATTATATTATGGGTAACGACAAAGACCCATACTGTCAACATGATCTACAAATATTTTTGGAGGTAAACCTTTAGTTAAAGGATCTGCAATCATAAGTTTGGTGCTAATATGCTCTATTGACACTTTTTGTTTCTGAATTTCACTTTTAACAGCAAGGTATTCAATTTCCATATGCTTAGCACCCTTTAAATACTTGTCGTTCTTTGAGAAGAAAATTGCTGCGGAATTATCACAATAAATTTTCAGCGACCTGACTATACTGTCAACAATTCTAAGTCCTGAAATAAAATTTCGTAGCCATAATGCATGTATTGTGGCTTCAAAGCATGCCACAAACTCTGCTTCCATCGTGGACACAGCAATCACTGATTGCTTGGCACTTTTCCATGAAATAACTCCTCCAGCGAAAAGAAATATATATCCAGATGTGGACTTTTTGGTATTTAAACATCCAACTTAGTCTGAATCTGAATATCCTATCACCTCCAAATGATCAGACTTCTTATAAGTAAGCATATAATCTTTAATTCTTGCAAGTATCTCATCACTTTCTTTACAGCTTTCCAGTGATCCATACCAGGATTACTTTGATATCGTCCGAGCATACCAACCACGAAACTTATATCTTGTTTGGTGCAAGTCTGTGCATACATTAAATTTCCTACAGCAGACGCATAAGGAATATCTTTCATTGGATTTCATTCCCATATATTTTGTGGACATTGCATTAAACTGAATTTATCACCTTTCTGGATTGGAGCAATACTGGCTGCACAGTTCTCCATTCTAAATCTCTCTAAAATTTTCTTAATATATCCTTTTTGAGACAATCTCAATAATCCATGTGATCTATTTTGGAATATTTCTATTCCTATCACATAAGTTGCCTCACCCATATCTTTCATATCAAAATTTTTAGAGAGATAACCATTAGTTTAATGTAACAATTCAAGATCACTACTTGTAAGTAATATATCATCAACATATATAACTAAAAATACAAACTTGCTCCCACTGACCTTCAGGTATATACACCGATCAACAGTATTTTCTATAAAATCGAAGGATAAAATGGTATCATGAAACTTAATATACCATTGTCGTAATGCTTGTTTAAGTCCATATATTGATTTCTTTAATTTACAAACTAAGTTCTCTTGTCCTTTAATAGAGAATCCTTCAGGTTGTTTCATGTAAACTTCTTCATCTAAGCTTCCATTTAGAAAAGCAGTTTTTACATCCATTTGGTGCAACTCTAAATCAAAATGTGCTACCAATGCCATTATAATTCTTAAAGAGTCCTTTTTGGAAACTGGAGAAAATGTCTCTTTATAATCGATGCCATCTTTCTGAGTATAACCTTTAGCTACAAGTCTGGCTTTATATCGTTCGACATTGCCTTTAGAATCACGTTTGATTTTAAATACCCATTTACAACTAACTGTTCTGCAATTCTCAGGCAATTCGACAAGATCCCAAACTTCATTATGTGCCATTGATTTTAACTCCTCTTTCATAGTATCAATCCATTTAGAAGAATCATTTCTTTCTATGGCTTGTTGGAAAGAAATCGGATCATCATATGTCCCTATATCATACTCAGATTCTTGTAGATAAACCAAATAGTCATTTAAAATAGCAGATCTCCTTTTCCTATGAGATCTTTTTAATGCTACTTCTTGTGGTATTTCTACATTATGTTCAATGGTGACATTTTCATTATGGAGTGTAGAATTGTCAATTTATTGTTCAATAACAGTCGGAACAACAGTTTGTTTAGAAATTATGAGTATAGGGACATGTACCCTAATTTCTTTTATTTCCACATTTTAATATCACTCCCACTGATTTCACCATTCTCAAAGAATCTAGCGTTATCGGTTTCTATTATTCTCATACTGTGGTTAGGACAGTAAAATCTATACCCTTTAGATTTCTCTGGATAACCAATAAAGTATCCACTAACTGTTCTGAAATCTAATTTCTTTTCTTGTGGATTGTACATTCTAACCTCTACTGGACACCCCTAAATATGTAGGTGTTGAATACTCGGTTTCCTTCCAGTCCATAACTCGAAAGGAGTTTTTGAAACTACTTTACTAGGAACCCGATTAAGAATATAAACAGCAGTCTTAAGGGCTTCCATCCACAAAAATTTAGGTAAAGATGAATAACTCAACATACTCCTAACCATGTCCATTAATGTACGATTACGTCGTTCAGCAACACCATTCTGTTGTGGCATACCTGGCATACTATATTGTGTACATATGCCATGCTTTTCTAATAGCTTAGCAAAAGGGTCAGGACATTGTCCTGATTCATTATATTTACCATAATATTCACCACCTCTATCAGATCGAATGATTTTCACACTTTTATTTAATTGCCTCTCAACCTCAAAAATATATATTTCCAAAACATTTACAGCCTGAGATTTTTCATGCAATAAATAGATATAACAGTAACGTAAAAAATCATCAATAAAGGTGATAAAATATTTTTCTCCTCCTGATAACGGAGAATTAAAAAGTCCACAAATATTTGTATGGATAATCTCTAAAAGTTCTGAACTTCTTGTGGCACCTTTCTTTGTATATTTGGTTTGTTTTCCTTTAATACAATCTACACATACATCAAGATCAGAAAAATCAAAGTTAGGTAAGATTCATTTATTTACCAACCTTTTCATACGATCTTTAAATATATGACCCAATCTTTTATACCACAAGAAAGAAGAGTTTTCATTCATATATTTACGTTTCGTTTCAACATTATGATGCATGGTCATGAGAGTTTCAGCAAAATTTTGGTCAAGGTTTATTTTGTAGAGACCATCAGAAAGAATTCCAGAACCAAAGAAGGTTTTATTTTTGTATATGCTAATTCTTTTATTTTCAAATTTCAAAGAATAGCCTTGAAGATCAAGTTTGGAAATGGAAATGAGATTTCTAGAAATAGAAGGTACATAAAGTGTTTTCAGCAAATCTAAATACATCCCAATATCAAGAAATAAACTAAAAGTTTCAACAGCAGAAGCAGGAACTTTGACACCATTTTTCAGGACAATAAAATTTTTATTTTAGTTTAGTATCTGGGTTGTAAGGAATCCCTGCATCGATTTAGAAACATGAATGCTAGAGGTTAATCAAACCCACCAGGTATTAGAAGGTATTTCAATTAGATTTGATTCAAAACATACATAAGCCAAAGGCTCACCTTTCTTTTCGAACCAAGCCTTTCTTTTATAGCAATCCTTCTTAAAGTATCCAACTTTTTTACAAAAGTGACACTTTGCATTGCTTCCCTTCTTTTGAGTCCCTGTATCAGAATGGAGCTCCTTTTCTTTTGATGATCCAGCCTTAACGCTCTCTCTTTTTCTCTTCTTCTTTCCTTTACCACCATAACCCGTTAAATTAATTGAATGAATTCCTTATTGTTTGAGCCTTGCCTCCTCTTGAACTAGCATGCTTCCCAATTCATTAACATTCTATTTATCTTTGATAGTATTGTAATGAATTTGAAAAGATCCGTACTGAGAAGAAAGAGAATTCATTATAAACTGAACAAGGAACGATTCATTCACATCCATACCAAGGGCTTTGAGTTTGGCAGCTAAATTGGTCATCTCAAAAATGTGTTCATGCATTCTTTGAGTACCATCAAACTTCATGGTAGTAAGTTTTGCCATCAGTGTTCCAGCAAGAGACTTATCCGCAGATCGGAAACGATTTTCAATAGTTTTCAATAAGTCCTTAGCATTTTCAGTTTCAGGAAGTGTAGACTTAATATTATTCGTCATAATCATTCTCATAAACATCATGCTTATTCTGTTTGATTTTTTCCATACTCTAAAATAAAATTTTTCCTCATCACTGCTTGAATCAGTAATAACAGTAGGCTTATCTGATTATAATGCGATATCAAGATCCAGCATACCAAGATGAAACTGGACTTGCTCAAGCCAATCGAAAAAATTAGTTCCATTGAATATCGAAACAGAAGAAGTGTGAGAATGTAGCGAAATCGGAACAAACGCTGCAATAAATTAATATGCTCAATATTAATACTTTGAATTAAAATAGGAAGAACATAAAACATAAACAACATCATTATAATCCACCTTTGGGTGTAATTATAACATACTAATTAACTATTATAGTGATTCCCAGTCACTTACAGAAATAATTAATAATATTCTAAAATTCAAATAAGTCTGTTACCTTTGGGTATTCAGGATCCTATTTAAAATAATGAATACTTATTAATCATCCTATTCAATTAATCAATCACGTAAAAGTTGGTGTACCTTTGGGCCTACCATAATATTTACTGATCGAGAAATTGTAACACTTTAAATATACAAAGTAATTAAATTAATATATGGGATGACTATATTAATTTTCTATTCTATGATTTAATATCTATAAAACCATTTAGACGGGCCACTTTGGCGGCTACCAGACTACATCACTACATAAATATTCAATCACAATTACTTTGTACAATAATATCTACACAAATCTAATCACATAGCATATTGTAAAAATTCACATCATATGTACAAATAATTAAATTACAGATATTAAATAAATAATTATATAATAAATATATATATATTAATTACATTTATATATAACATAATATATAATAAACAAATATATATATTATATTATATTAATTTCTTTCCTGTTAATATATATATATATATATATATATTATTTATTTCATTTTATCTTATATATATATAATAGATATTATATATATCTTTCCCCTGTTCATCTTCTTCCTTCTGTTTGTAATCGGCGCCAGAAAAAGTAAACAACCGGCGCCGCTCCCTCTGCCGTTGCCAACCATCGCCATTAATCGGATTCATTCAACGCCTATTCAGTGGACAATGGACCGATTTCATCCAACGGTAACCGGCAACACTTTTGCGTCAAATTTTGGCGCAAAATCCAGTAACCGTTCATGTCGGCCGGTAACAAAAGGACTGAAACAGGGTGGCCGATGATGGATTTGGTGGAAAGAGAGCAGATAGGCGCCGAACTATGGCAGCAAGTTATGCCATACAGGCCAACATGAATTGAGAAACAATTAGTTTGGCGCCACTGCAATATCTGCCTCTGTTCACCAAAATTCCTTTTTTTTTTTTTATTAAACGATGAAAGACATAAAGCATCGCTGATGATAAACAGCGTCTCACGCCACTGACTGGCTTCAACCGTCACCGATTGAACAAACCGATTGCAACGGCGACAAACAAAATTAATTATCGGCAACCGATGGTGCCGAAGGAAGTTGAAACAGTAAAAGGAAAGTAGAAATGAACAATAGCCGACACGGCAGACAGAAGCCATGAATGGAAATTTGAATTCACGTACAAACATCATGATAATGATATAATCCCAAGAAAATATGATAATTAGAACCAATATCTCTGATACCACGTGTAAGAAATCTTTAGTGAGATAATTCTATAATCACAGGATCTTTATTATCATATTTCTTCATCAATCAATTATACATAAAGAGTGAATATACATACCTGGATCTATAAAGCGATAATCTTTCTCGCAATACCAATGTAATTGTTTTTGCATGCCGAAGAACTAGGAGATAATTCTCTTTCTCCTTCTTAACTTGTGAAAAGTTATCTTATACGTGTGTGTGCCCCAAAATGATGGCAAGACTTTCTTTTATAGAGAGGAGAGAGGACCATTCCAAATTGTCAAAATGCCATTATCCTTTCCATCAAAGGAGGATATGTCTTGAAACAAGATGTCTTTTAGAAAATTTCTCTAAATAATTAAATATATAAAAACTAATAGGATTATTTAATTAATTTAATAAATCAATAATTTATATGTCTCGTCATGTGGGACATATTTCTAACATGCTAGACTTTGGAGGTAATTGGGATGCACATCTATTGTTAACTAAATTCGCTTATAATAATAGCCACCAAGTAGGTATCGATGTAGCTTCACTTGAGGCACTCTATGGGCGGAATTATAGGTCATTAGTTAGTTAGGAGGATGCAGGAGATCAGAGAATCATGAGACCTGATATACTGTAAGAGAACACAGACAAGATCATATTGATTAGAGACCATTTATGGGTGATTCAGAGCAAACAATAAAGTTATGCTGATAAAAAATGACATGACCTATAGTTCAATGTGGGAGATGATGTTTTCCAAAAGGTCTCTCCATGGAAGAGCATTGTTTATTTTGGCATGAAGAAAAAACTTCAACCACATTTTATTAAACCTTTAAAAATCTTAAAACGTATTGGTGAAATAACTTATAAATTAGTCATACTGTCAGTCCTGTCAGTAGTGTATGATATATTCTATATTTCTATACTGTTGAAGTACGTATATGACCTAACTCACATAATTAACGGCTCATCATTGTAACTTTATGTGGACTCATCTTTCGAAGACGAGTTGACATGGACAATGGACCACTAGGAAAATATCCCTCCACACAAGTGATCATGATGGTAAAGATTCTTTAGAGACATCACACTAAGAAAGAGGTAACATAGATGCTAGAAGAGGAATTTAAGAAGAAATACCCACTTTTATTTAAGGATTGAGGTGCATTTTTTGAAGAAGAAATTATTTAAGAGGAAACTGTTATGCCCTTGTATTTCAATTTGGTTGATTTAGAGCTATGACAAGTCGAAGTCATAAATTGTGGATTTGATTTTGTAGATGGAGGTTTTTAAAACCGTTATTATTGTTAAACTTATAATAGTTTTTTTGAAAGGTTTGAACGTTTTAGAATTGTATATTTTTTAAATGGTATTTTGATAATTTTAAATTTTAGTCAATTTATTATTTGGTACTTAATTTTCAGCTGTGAAATTTTATTGAGTATATTTATCATATTTTAGTATGACTTATATATATTATTTAATTATTAATGTGGTTAAAATTTTTGTGAGCCTTTGTATTACCAAGAAATAAAAAAATTCCCTCAAATGGCTTGACGCCATGGCATTAGACTCGGGGAGTATTCAAAGGTATCAGCAGTGGACGCCGTCTAACGTCGGATTTGGATCGTTGGATTCTGATTTGACAGCCCATGCATTTTTATGACAAAATTTAATCTTGATCGTTGGATTTTAAATTTTATCTAATGGTTCAAATTAAATTTTGCATGATAAAATCTTAGCCGTCTATTTTGTCAAAATCCGACAATCAAAAATTTGAACCGAAAGACGAGAGAGAGAGAGAGAGAGAGAGAGAGAGAGGGTCGGCGGCGATTTTCATTTTCTTCCTCCTCTCTTCTCCATCTTTCGATCTGTTCTGCGCACTTGAGAAAGAGAGAGAGAGGGACTACGAGAGAGAACAAGAAGCCATAACTTCCGGCAGTACTCAACCTCAAGGAGAGAAGCAAAGGCAGCTGCTCAGCGATTGCTATCGACGCGCCCCCCGTGTTAACTGGTGTTGCCGGCATCAGATGGGGGTCAACCAAATTACAAGGTCCGCGCGAAGAGATGGAAGACGATCTGGTCATCGTTCATCCCGAGACGCTCGAAGGCTTCTCCTTTGCCGCAGTTTTCGATGACCTTGGAGGCCTTTCTTCTGTCAAATTCCTCAGGTTTCTATTATGCCGTTTTCCTAATTAGGGACGTTCCATAGTTGTTAGTATCATTTAGATAGTACTTGAATCATCGAAAATTTGTGGTGTGGATAGAGAGTGATGCCCTTCCGAACTTTTTGTTTTAATTGCTGAATTACATGAATAAATCGGGAGATTCTTGATCTCTGAATGCTAACTCTAAATCACTTCCATCAAAACAGTGAAAATAGACGGAAGGGCTTAGGAATGAAGGAAAGAGAGACTATAACCCCCCCGGGGCACCCTGTCAAGCATTGGAGATGGGAAGAAATTGAATCCAGTTTATAAGGACCAAAGTTGCCCACTATCTCTTCCATTCCATGGGTTAGGTTACCATTACCGTGTAAAGGAGTGTGCTTTTTCAAGGTTTTAGTACTGTAAAATGAAGTATACGGTCATCTTTATAAGAGAGAATAATTCTAAGAGGTACTATAGATGCATTATTGAAATGCTTTTTCATGGTTTTCATGGAAGGAAGACCTTGAAATTGAATTTTGTTACATTGAAAACCTCAGGACACCTTGTCACAGTCTAATCCTTTCTCTTTTCCAGCGTCTATGCAGATCTCACTGTCTTCATGCCTAATGGTGTGGGATTTTAAGTAATCCCGAATGTTAAGTATCAAGTACATAATTTTAAACCTTGAGGGTTTGTGAAACAAAAACAGACTGTTATTTTGTATTACTTCCACAATTCTTAATGTGGAAGGGTTCTGCAACATTGATTATATCTTCTGAAGAATTAAGGCAAAAGATAATGTGAAGAGCTTTTATCTTCTTCAAATTATACCAAGTAAGATCTTGATCTAGATTTGTTCGGTCATGAGTTCAATTTCCTAGAGCATTTGAAAAGTTCATGCCATGACATGAATCTATCAAAATTTAGCATCTGAGATGATCAGACAATTGCCAATCATGAACCCAGTGGATCGTATCTCTTTGTGTCTACCTAATCACTCAGTTTTAGTATTTCTTCTTGCCTTGAAGCAATATGAAGGCCACATCAAGATGCAAGCATCCTCTAGTTCTGTTTCCACTATTGACTATAGACCTATCAAGCAGGGAGGAGCTATGCGGAGGGTGTGTTGCAGCCCTACAAGGAGGGATGCTTTGGAGTAGCTGAGATTTCAATGCCATTACAAGGGCATTGGAGAAGGCTTTTAAAAATGTCGATACAAGATTGTTAAATTGGTAGATGAATTATATAAGATCAATTGTGACTTTATTCATTTATGATTGTAGTCTAAGTGTAACTATATATTCAATATATTCTTAGATGGTGAATTATATAAGGCTCGAAACTAGCGGGGAGGAAGATGGATCTGGGGCAACAGCAACAGCCATGTTCCTCGGAAGTGACATGCTTCTCATTGCACATGTTGGTGACTCCTCTGTGGTATGTAATCGGATCTAAGGATTCTTGGAATTCTTGTTCTTGTTTAATTTAGGATTATATCACTACTCTTCCCAAAATTTTAAGCATCTCATTCTCAACTTTCTAGGTACTTTCATGCTCTGGACGACCAAAAATACTAACCAATTCTCATCGACCTTATGGAAAGAACAAGGTGCTTCTCCAAGAAATCAGACAAAATAGAGAAGCAGGCGGATGGGTGTGTCTTTCTATTTTTATTTCAGTTTTTTTCTTGATGTGAACTTTTTATCCTTTTTTATTTTTATTCTCCTTGTTATCAGTTTGTTAGGTGATCTATTGTTTTTCCTCTTTGTTATGCTTTGTTGCTTGCATAAAGCAGTGGTTGTTAGCTGTGAATGATTATCTCTGCTTGGATTTGGGTGAGTAACTCTGTAGTTGTGAGGAAATTGTAATTGATTTGATTTAGATGGCGTGGATGCTCTTTCCTCTTTTTACATCTTGTAAATCTCATTGCTTAACACTTATAGTGCAGCAGAATCTTCTGTAAAATTTATTTAAAAAATTGTGATTTGATTGCAATGGTGGTAGAGCTAGTTGTTGCAAATGGAGTGCTTTTTCTTACTGTTTCTAGGGTGAGGTGGCCACAGGCTTGATTTTGGAGATGCCCCGGTGATGGGGCTGATAGCTGTGGTGAGACTGTACAACGTGCCGTTATGCTACTTGGTTGGTGAAGGTTTCTCACAGAGTCATCAGCAAGCAAAGAAATGGATGAAGCAGTCTGCGGATCACGGCCACAGTAAAGCTCTATTCGAGCATGGATTGAGTCTTTTCTAGGTATGCGAATTGGCTTTTTATCTGAATTGTTTTCTTGTGGTCTCATATTCGTCGATTGAACTGTCTTTTACCTTGGCAGGAAGGGGAGATGATGAAAGCTGTAGTCTACCTTGAGCTTGCTAGCCGTGCAGGCGAGGTAGGTGCGTCTCCAGTGAAGAATGTGATTCTAAAGCATGGCTACAAGATCAAGAACCACCGTCTCCTTCAGAAAACAAATTCTCTTCCTGAAAGCTCAAGCCAATCAATAGACAAGGAGGCCAAATATATGCAAGTAGAATCAGTTTCTGCCTTATCAGAAAACCCGTCACCTCCAGAGACAATCATGGGATAAGCTATTCGTGTTACAATAGTTAAACATTGTTTCACTTGCTGCTACATTTATTTTAGTACATTGTAAACATATTGGATGAATTATATTGTATAACTAGTTTCATTTTTAACAGCTAATTGGAGCCAAAGGCTTGAAAGAGGAGCCAAGGTGTTATTAGAAGTAATATGTAGTATACAATCACTGTCCACGGTATTCAGCAGTTAAATGATGGTGATCTTTTATATTATGATATGTAATTGTGGTCAGTCTAGAAAAATTATAATTGTAACTGATATGGAATATAATAGATAAATTCTTAAAATATATTCTCATCATTTTCCATTCCTAGTCTTCTCTCTACGTCCTCATGTAATTGTAGTGCATAATTGGTTTACTGCTGGGTTACCCTTATTACCAACTTTGTTCTAGCGCATTGTAAATGTGAATAATAAATCATTGTCGAAGAAATAATTGATCAATTCATACACATGAGATAGCAATTAAAGAAGTGTCATTACAATAGACAATTTGTGAATAATAAATTAACAAAGTAAGAGTGTTATTTCTCTCTTATAAACCATTATATCACTACAATAAATCCATAATTTGCTATTATAGTAAATGTTCTTCCATTGTATCTGTGTGCTGCTTGACAATCTCTTCAATTCATTTAGCTCATCAACACTTTGGCTCATCAGAAAACTTTCCTTGCGTCCTTTGACTCTAGTGGCTGATGCTTCGAATTTTTAAGGAATATCCAGCACAGAACTGCTATCAGAACTCGACAATGTGATATCAAATCTATCCGAATTCTACAATACCCGTTTAATAAAATGATGAAAGCCAGCATGAAATGAAGATGATTTTTTATGCTTTAAATTGTCTACAATATGTGCAATCACCCTAGCGCCAGCATTGCGAAGTCATTCATTCTTCACCGGTATATGAAACACAAGTAACATATTCACTGGAACCCACAATCAAGAAGATGACAAATAGATAAATGAAAACTAAAAAAAAAATTTGAACAAGAATGTCAATGAGCCAAGTACGAATAAACATTATATGTATGTTGTGCGCAAAGAGTTAATTAGTTGTTTGCCGCAAGCTTTAGTGTATTGTTGACTCTAATAGCTTTGATGATTTGCAATTAACGTCAGATTGGTAAAGAAAGCAGGCCTACAAAATGCACAAATATTGTAGGCATGCTCCTAAATAAAATCAAAATGGAACAGAGATTTAACATCTTGATAAGCATGGGGAATGACAATGAATTGATTTTCACAAAAATGAAGCTAAGATGTCACTATCACAACTAGCAACTGCTTTGAGGCCTTCAGGAAAATATGGTATCATTCCAACTGCGTTTGCGATAATTATAGCAGAAAAATCTGATGAAGTTACAAAAAACCTGGGAGGAAAATGAATTCAGATCTAGTCATTACAAACAATAGATGTTCTGAGAAAAACGAAGTCAATAAGGCAGCACCAAATTTGAGGTTCAACTTGGGTGTTTGATTTACCCAAATCCCACACGTTCAACAAACTCCACGGCATACGCCAAATTAGGATCAGGATGACCCCCGTCCAAAATCATCCTGTTCAAGTTTAGTTATAAATGTAGGCAGTGATGACAATCCAAATCAGTAAGAAAAATTATAGTTTATAGTCTAACAAATATCACTAAAAGGGCACCAAGTCTTGGGTACACAGTTCAACGAGGACTTTTAATCTGCAGCAAGCTCTTCCGTAAAGATACGTTTGGAATAAGCCCCAACTCCATGAAGTACATCATAACTTCAAGTTATTACTTACCAAAAAAAAAAACAGATGCTCAAATATTGATGCTACATACTCATACAAGGCTCAATTCAATGCAATGGTCAGGAAGAGAATATCTCGATTATGTTGCACTATGGAATCTAAAATCTAAAAATTATATTTTAATTAAAGAGGTAAAGACAACACAATTTTTGTAATATGAAGCAGAAAATGTAAGTCATTTAATTTACACCCAGTGTTCTATACAGACTTAAGAAGCTCAATTTCAGTCTCAGTTGTATCTCATTCAATATGATATTCCTTAGTGTGAGGGTTTTTAGGGTTGTGAAAGCTGATTCCATTGTGTACTTGAAGGAAATAAGATAGAATGAAACATATATTACCACCAAAAAAAGTAAGAATGAAATTGGGTAAGAATAAATACTGCATTGCTTTATTTATGTATTCCATAGGATATAAAAAGTACCACCAGGGTGGCCAAGATGGCAAAGGATGGGGCAGGGCTATGGTGGCCTGTTGGGTGCAGCAGCAGGCGATGGACCACAATGGTCTGGCTGGGAATATTTATTCCCTAAACTCTAACAAACCCTTTTTTACGAGTTAATAAACATTTCAAACATTGCAATCCAAATATGAGTACAGAGTCTATCTACTTGGATAAATTTGAATCATTTTCTTAGAAAATTATCAGATATCAAAGCATGTGTTATCATACTAGTAGGTAAGCAGGCTTCAATTCTTCATGCGTGGATTCACTTGTGCTCTATTTACTCGTAATACTGGTAGGCAATACTGCTGTGCTAAGGCTCTGTCTGAAATCCTCTACTGTAGCTACGTTGCTGTTATGCCGTGTCTTGGAGTTTTTCAGGCAAGTGAATTCTTTATCCGTCATGATTCTATCATCTTGGGGTATATTTTTCAACTCCTTCGGTCTGCTTGTCTTCATTTTCCTATAGGATATCAAGCTCTGATTTCCATCATCTTGAACAGAGCCGTGTTCCCTTTTTAAGAAAATCAAGTGAAGGAATCCTTTAATCTGATTGTATTTCTTGAATTTTGAATTAAATTAGTGGTGCGAATTCTTAAAGTATGGAAGCTTTTATGAATGGTCATTTTTCGTTCTAGTAAATTCGAAGCAACAGTAACCAGTTCATCGAAGAAGAGGAGGAACAGTGATAGAGAGAGAAAATCAGTCTTCCAAATCATTTTCAAGCCAAGTATTTATACATTAAATCAATCCATTCATACTTTTAAAATTAGTGTTTTTATATTATAAAACATATAATTTAATATTATATTAATAAATTTCAATTTTAATGTTTCAAGTTATAGAAATTAAGTGATAAAGACGGTTCAAAAATATTAAAATATATTATTTCATAGTTAGCTATGATTTTAGACTATATTTAAACTAATCACTTATATGATGAATAAATATATTCATAACAATATTATTAATGTTCTTACATTATGAAATGCATAGCATACTACTATATTGTCGGAAGTTGAGTTCAATTACCCAAAGTAGTAAAAATCGATGGGCAAAGATGTGGTGTCTATCACAAAATCTGTCTCAACTCATACCTTGTAGAAACTCTTGAAGAATTTAGGCTAATCGTTTATAAATTAAACTCATGCGTTCATATATGTTTAATTATCTTTTATAAATATATTATCTGTGTATTAATAATATGTTAAAAAAATACAGTTTTGATTATTCAAAGATGAAATAATCGAATAACGAAAGATAGATGAAGATAACGAATTAGCATCACCTTTGCTGCTGCAACTAGTAGTTTTGGCTGTTGTCCCAGGAATGATAGTGTATAGTTTTAAGATTTAAGTCCAAAATTTATTCTTATGCATGTTACTGATATGGACATATAGTTAATTGATTGAGTGAAAAATTTAGTATTCAAGTGTCAGGGCAAATTCGAATAGCAATAGCATTTCATGTGTTGTTTGTCAGTGATAATATATGATACATTTTATATTAGTATAGCATTACGAATGAGATTAATATAATGATAATTCTTGTGATAATTAGGTAATGTGTCATTGTAGGGTGTAAACAAGCACTCGAACACCAGAGGACCAAAGTGAGTTTCGATCAAGAGTTTTTGGTATCTAAGTAATATGATTTTATGGCACATATATTAATGGCCTGTGCTAGGCCAGGGGATTATAGGAGTCGAATATGTAACAAATTTATGAATATTTCTTATTCTTCTCGATAATAACTTTTTTGTGTTAACTTTAATCATATAAATATGGTCCTTATTAGTGTCAAACGACACTTCTATTATTACACTTTGTAGGTTCTTTTGCATTATATCCAATTTTATGAGTATATTATTTGCTTCTACGATAAGGTAAAAGAGATTATATGAAAATATTATAATTTTAAGGAATATAAAATCTACGAAATCTTACTGTGGTCAATAGTCATCTATTACTTATTTTCATATTCTGATAATGATAAAGTATATTACTTAGTATCGATGGATGCTTATGGTTATTGACCATCGTATAACATGATATTGAGGGTATCACGACAATGCATGTTTGATTTGACATGATTGGGCACATTCCTATACTCTTAACCAGTGAAGGCAATCTAAGTAGTGATTTTCTCATACCCTTGCTAAGTGGAGTAAAGTCGAATGTGGCTATTTCACTACCCTATGTGAGCAGAAGGAACGTGTATCTATGAGTTGTTTGTATTTAGTGTGGCAAAATCTCGATAGACCATGAATTTAGTCACATATTAAATTTGTGAGTGTCGGTTACCTCATAATATATATCCGGCCAATGGGGCAAACATGCACAGCCTTTGGTTGGCAATGACAGAATAATATCCAATAAATTTTTGTTATATCTTATTATTATTGATCCTTTTAAGTTTAAATTTTAATGGGTTTCATGAATTGTATCTAGTAGAATCCATAGGTTGGATTTAGTGATTTTTGTATTCTATGGAATCCATGACGTTATATTATTATTCAGATTAAAGTATTCAGGTCGCTAGTACTGATATTCATACTTAAAGGATCCCTATCTTTCTTTTGACGATGGACTTTGGGGATCCCAACTTATTATTGATAAGATTCGAATTCTTTGAAATTATTTTTCTTTTATAATGTGTATTCGATGGGGTATATTCTTACTATTTCTTTTGAGTTATAATTATGATAAATTATATAGTTTATTGTTAAACTTTATATTCTGTTATTATTTTTGTAATATCCTGATATTGTTTATCGGATATAATTGTTGAAAATTATGTGTTATTTATTATTATTGCCTATTGAGTATTTGATTCTTCCTTATATATTGACTCCAAATTGAAACCAAGTACATATAATTAGTGGGGGATCTTTTATTTGTTGTGAAACATATAAGTAACGAGGATTTCGAAAGTTAGTAGCTATTATTTTTTTAGTAATTGATAGGACTTGTTATTATAAAAACTTTGTAATTACTTTTAGGAATGCGTCCCTTGACGCTTAACTGTTATTATATTAGTTATCTTTATGTTTTTTTGATAAAAAAATTAATTTATGTTTATTATTGTATAAATTTATAATAAATATTTGATAATTTATATGATTTGAGTTTTTCACGCTAGTGGTTTGGGTTGAGTTAGGTGATTCGGGTTCAAAACACCACACCTGAGCTTCCGCCTTTAAGAGGCTTATTTTATCCATATACAACTTTATTAGTTTGGGAATCTATATCTTAAAATCATTCTAGTTTGGATCTATGAGGACCTAAATTTGAATCACATGATTCAATCCAAATCGATTACTTAGAAAAATTCAAACCATAAATACTTATTATTGTAACGAACGACGTTATAAATATTGTTATTAGTCATAATCATAATTAATTATATTTTAATTTTTAATTTGATCGATAAATTATTCAATTGACTAGTTGGACGTGAATTTTTCATGGTGATACCACAATTGATTCTATATAATAACATAATATTATACACAAAATCTAAATATATTCCCAGTTTATTTGTGGCTCCAACATCAACTTAAAATCATATGACATCAAACTTTATTAAGGAAAGATGCTTACTTAAATGCTATCAATCATCTAATAACCTGTGGAAATAATAAATATTCCAAGCAACTCACAAATGCCAAGAGCTACAAAATATCATTTTAAATATCAAAATACAATCCAAAAGCTTACAATGTCTTATAACTCATAATCCTTCATCCACAACTGAAATCAAACTAAAATACAGTGTCTAAGTGCATTAAATATTATTTGGAAACACAAATTAACATAAAGTATTTATAAAAATATAACAAATCTCTTTAGTCTTCACTCCTACTCATCTGGTAAGAACTTGTGTAACTCATCTGAAAGGTTTATAAAATTGTAAGGAGTGAGCAAATACTCAATAAAATACAATACATATAAATGAATATACATATTTTATACTTAAAAATATATCAGAGAAAATATGAATCATAATAGGATACAATGACATAAAATATGGGTAGGAAAACCTTCATGATGCATCTTCTGATTCTTATTTTACTATTTCTTAGTGTTAGCCATCAAAATATATTTAAATTTTATTTTTTTAGGGATTAAAGTTAGTAGGCCTTACAAGCTAAATAAGCAGTCAATTAAAACTTGAATTGTATTTATTTTTACACAATTAAAGGTCATATACTCCTATTTAAGACTCAAAGATGGGCCGTCTATATAAAACCATATAGATATGGTCAGATGCCGCTTCTTAACTTACAGTTCCATAGGTTAAGATATCGATTTGTTACTATAATATATTACAGTATTGGCATAATATACTATCCACTAAATCATACTTTTAGTTCAATCATTAACTTAAGAAAATTCTACACTTTACTTTATAATTCTTAGTTCTTACTATTCTAGAGAACAATTTTTCTTTTTTTTAATATAATTATAGAGTTTTTTTTCATGATATCTTATATTTTCTTTTTAATCATGGTAATTCTTAAAGTATAAAATTTAACATAATTCATGCAGCAGGAAATTTAAGAAAATAATACAAATTCAGCAAATATGTATATAATTTAACATATACTGTATATAATTAAGCATATAATAACTTAAAAATCAACAACTTTAAAGTCTAACATAAAGAGATAAAATATCATATTTTCAGATATAAAAAGTGTTCAGATTCTAAATATCACATATAACATGATTTAAATATTTAAATATGAATTCTTGAGAAATTTCTCCATAAAATCGTAAAAAATCAACAGGTATGCATGATTTACATACCTAACTTTAAAATTTTAATTTGGACGAGTATTAGAATAAGAATACTCGGATAAAATGACAATAAATAAAACAAATAAAAGAGGACGTTTAGAGTACACTTGTTTCAATATAATTTATCCAAATCCTTACTCTGATCATACTAACTTGAATTACCGGATGCCTTTTCTCTCTTCTCCTCTCTCTTCTCCCTGGCTTTCCTCTCTCCTGCACTGCTTTAAAATGACCAAAATCTTATCCTCGGACATTTTTATGCCCACGCCAGTGCTCGAGCGTTTGCTGAGCATGCATCGGGCACTGTGGTTGGGCATTCAGCGCATGAACGCTGCTCGGGCATGACTTTTTTAAAATTCATGCTTGAGCGTGACTCAAGCATAGAGTTTTTACTTTTGGCGTCTTAGGCATGAGTTAGGCGTGCCTTGGGCACAATGATTCTATTTTTAGAGCCACAGGCACACCTCAGGCCTATGTTTGGCATATGAACCATGAATATTCAAGTTTAAATATTCGACTCAATTTTTCATATCATTTAACCTTAATTTCGATTGTATTAGTTTAATTAATCATGATTAATATAATTGTAAAAATTCGAACATTACAATTATAAATCATTATAAGTTTTAAACTCCTTAAAAAGACAAATTACATAAACATCTATATAAAACAAAATTAAAGGTAACGATGTCCTGACATGTTATCCAATATCTATCAAAATGAGAAAAAATATCCTTCATCTCTCAATATTAAATTTTTATACTCTAAAATCATTGCTCTATTTGAAAGCTCCATAGAAAAAAAAAATCTCCATGAGTATGATATCAACCAATTCTTTTCTGGAGCTAATAAAGTATACGTGTGAGCCAAGTATTTAACAAATGATATAATCAATAATATTAAAAATAATAAATATATTTTAGATAATAATATCAAATATATAAAAGTAATAACAATATTCAATCAATCATCGTCCATACAAGACTCAATGCCATAAAGACTCATGAATTATAAGGACAACTATTAAGGGTTTTCACTGAAACCGAACATCATATACGCTACCGGGATTTGATCAAATTCGAATATCAATAAGACTGTAAATTTATTCGAACCTAGCTTAATAAAAGTCACATTTATATTAGATATCATAATAATCTCTTCAAATCTTATTCTGTCACTATAAACTAATTATGTGCCCACCACTAACTGCTAGATAACATCCCTTAGATACTAATACTCACAAATGTGATAAGTGACCAACTATATGATCTTACGATATCTTATTACATGTGGTATATAAGTATCGAATCCAACTCTACTAAATAATATTCCTACCACCCCATCAAAATAAACCGAGAATATGTTACGATCGTATTCCAATGATTCAACTATGAACCATGTTCGAACGAGGAATGAAATACTAAATCTCAATCTGCCTATCAAATCCAATACTCCTTGACAAGATATCTTACCACGCATTCACAGGACAGTAAGCATCCTTCTACGAGTATAAACCGCAGCCCATCAAGAATTAAAAATCAATATCAAACAATATAGATTACACTAAGATTATGTAGGTTCCATTTATTAAGGCTATAGTATTTGCATATAATATTTTTTACCTTAATCACAAATAATAATTATATACTCACGTATCCAAAGGTCACGCAAATAAAAATAATCAACGACTAAATATAAGATAAGAGACTCCCCATGTACGCTAAGTACTTAGTACATTGCCTCCCATTGGTTAACTACTACCCTATCCTTTTAATATAACTTTGAAATAACTATCCTCTGTCACGTTGGACGTACGCTGAGCATTTAAATCTCAAATTAACTAATTTATAACATATAGATAGCATTTAATATATCAAAATAATCCTTTATCCTAAAGCTGAATATAAAGAGGCATATATTATACATCTCTAAGATATAAAGAAATATATTTATATTATTTAAGTATGAAATATTTATAGCTGGCCATACACACGATAGCATTTAAACATTATTGGCCCATAAACAGGCATATGACTTAAAATTATTCAGAGTTTCCATACTTTTCTGTAGTGGATAATGCCTCTCCCTTTAGCATATGTAGAGAGAGAAAGAGAGGCACAGAGAGAGAGAGAGAGATCTTTTTGTAATGCCGCGTGCGTGCTCTCTAGTCTAATCCAAGCGTCTTCCTCCTCGGCAAGACAAAGTCATGACAGACCTTCAAGGGATCAACAAGGGACTTGGAAACGCTCTCTCTTTGCATGCAAGTCTTGGCCCACGAAACTATCTTGGGACACCACTCCTCCATCTTGAAGTTGCCGCATGTCTCGAAGGCATAGAACCAGCTGTAGAACGGGATCAGCGCCACATCCACAAATCCCAGGTTATCACCTCCGAAGTAAGTCCTGTCACCAAGGTGCTCTTCTAGTACCTTAAAGCATTCTATCAATTCCTTCTTCGCTGCTTCTTGTTCCTCCCCTTTTGTTGTCCAAAGCCGCCTTCCGCAGCTATATATCTGCACAGTCATTTCATAGCTTCGTTAGTTTATCGCACAGTAATTTTTACCATATTAGTATTGACACTTGTATTCGAAAGATGGGCTTCACCCGCAAATCTCTGCATTTGAGGATTAAATGAGCATGACTCTGTACGTTATAATTACCGACCTCAAAAATGTGGAGTCAACTTTAAAATCAGGATTAAGCAATGGATTCACCTAAACTTTAGTTGGCTTGATTTGTATCCATTCATTGTTCAGTCCAATAGTACCGCTTTTTGCTTTGAAAAAAAGGAAGAAAAAAAAATCAAGATCTACAAAAAAGGTTAAGTGTTATAATAGTAAAAAGTTCTATATCATGTGTATTTTGCATGTGGATGCACCCGCGCGCTCGAGTATGGTGTATGCATTTTTAGATTTTAATAAACTCCCAATATTTTGTTTTATTTCTGGCAGGTTTTAAAGAAAAAAATTATTACCATGCACCTACAATATATGCAAAGAAGGGATGGAATTCGTTCTCTGCAAGTTGTTTGGTCAAAGGTCCAAATATCATTTCAACTTTGAATAAGTCACTGCCTATATACTCCATTTATTACGTAATAAATACTCTACTTCACTTTTCATATATTACAATATAATTTCAACTATTTATTTTTAAATACTTCTATTAGTTTAAATTCAATTAATTTATATTTCTATATGAGATTTTAAAAAAAAACTAATAATAACATTTCTTAGATCACTAAGAGGTCGAAGCGCCAGAAGATAAAAATATCAAAGCCTAACCAAAATAGAAAATCCTACTTGAGATGAAGAATAAAGCAAAAGTCCCTGACGAATTGCATGCCAAGGATTAGGATGCCCAACAAACCCCAGAAACGCCAAACAACCACTACTCTGGACAACGTTGGACCAAATATCTACAATCAAGTTGCTAACATAGCAGCAGTTCAGACATGCAAAGAAGAAAACCAGTCTTAGAGCAACCAAAAACCAAACAATAGGTCTTGAAAAGGAACAATTTACATGTATGCCTCATTGGTATAGCCTCGAGCCATGATTCACCCTGTAAGGTGCCTAGGGATGCAACAATGTAGCAGAAGGTGCGCCAACAGACTTGACCAATGAAAAAGGCGTCAAGGTAATACACCGATAAGATAAGTTAGGGTTTGACTATACCTAATCTAAATCTTTTTTAGTCAACAATTTCTGTAAAGGCTTACTTTCTATATAATATGAGACATTCAACTGACTTAAAGAGATATAAAAAATACGTATAAGTATTCCAAAAAAGAAACTCAGTTTCTTTATCGCAAAGAAGCATTCCCAAGTTCTTATCATTTCTAATAAATCTAAACTTCTTAGGCTAAACAAAGAACACAATAAACCAAAGAGAGTTTTACTAACAGAGCATTACTACCACCAAGAAAGTTTCTCATGCCCTACACAGCCTCCGTCTCATGACTGAGGACACTCTCAAACCCCATAAGCCCTTTCAATCCCTCTATAAAAGGATTGTGATCAAGAATCCGCAAAAGGTTTATAGTGTCAGATGATAGGCTTGGGAACGGAGCCGGTCATTGATACCATTCTAAAAAAAACAGAGAATAATTTGAGAGAAAGTTAGGACGTTAGAAAATTCTAAATTAATTTATTAAAGAGAA
Organism: Nepenthes gracilis; assembly: GCA_033239525.1. Lineage (NCBI taxonomy): Eukaryota > Viridiplantae > Streptophyta > Magnoliopsida > Caryophyllales > Nepenthaceae > Nepenthes > Nepenthes gracilis. The sequence continues at coordinate 590,375 of BSYO01000006.1, read as the reverse complement.
AGTTGACAATTGATAATAAATAATAATATTTAAAATCTAATAAAATTAAAATTAGAACTCTCTTGAAAACTTTAGTATACAAATTGATAGTAAAATTTATGGTACTTTATTAAATAAATTATCCATAATTTATAAAAATTTATGACAATCTACACAATTAAACTGAACATTAGACCTTACTTCAATCTTCTTGAGCCGAGTTAGGAAAGTGGTCAAGGGTATAGGATGAAGTAATCTAGGATGGCTTGTCCTTAATTAAGGCTTTATCTTCCCATACTACCTTTGAAAATTGGTGGTTGGGGTTGAGATTTTAAAAACTTATTGTCATTTTATCAATATTTATCATGTTACCATAGGTAATAACTATTGTCATCAATAAAACAATTATCTTTCACTAAGATCATGTTAGTCTTCCCGATATCTCAATTACTTTCCCTTAAACGACACGTCCAAGCTAGTGAAATACACTAACTCGTGGGAAAAAAACCTTGGGGCTCTTTAATCTCTTATCTCGGTTATGATATGTAGGGTTTAGGTTCTAAGGCTAGAAGCATACTCCACCTTGGGTAGAAGAGCTTCATGGGTCCAATTAATCCCGACAAGCATCACAAAAATTTCAAAACTAAATTGTCAAAAAAAAAAAATTATTTCTAATTATTAGAAATTTCAAATCAAAGAAATTCTAAATTTTAATTATTTTAATTTGAAATGTGAAACACAGTCAAACTAAACGTTGCTCCACATGCATTAAAAAGAGAAAATGCATTACAAAAAAAATAAATGAAATCAATCATTCCATGCAAAAGGCCCAGTGTTCTGAGCCGAGAATTTCAAATGGGCAGTCTTTAAGTTGGAGCCTTGTTGGGATGGAGGTGAGTTTCAGGGGTTCGTTCGGATTAGAAAGACCTATCCACCTCGGTCGTTAACCATTCATCTACAATGAAAAGGCCGATAATAGTATCTGGCATAGCACAGATTTAAAAATTTCCTGGAAACTAAAATTTATTTCTAGAAATTTAATTTAATTTTCCAAAACACCAAAAGCACCTCCAAGGAACTTAGAAAACGGCTTGAGCAACATCATAACTTTAGGGCAAAATAATCCTTGCACACCCACGAATGCTCTTCTCACCCAACCGCCTTTTTGTTTGACACTTTACAAAATGATCGCTTTTTTTAAAAAAATTAATTAATTAATTATGATCACATATTACTCTATATTTTGAAAAAAAAAAAAAAGTCAGAAATGGGCAATTGATGCAAGTGCAAATGAAATACAAATTAGACTGATTCAGTAATAAGAAAATTAAAATAGCATAAACAACAATTTTAATATAAAGATGGCAGGGGTTGTTTAGTTTTGGATTATTTTCTTTTGAATCCCTCACCCATTGACATATCATCAAGAAGCACGCATGATATTGCACAATACTTGACTTGATTGGAGAAATTTTATAATGCATGATAGGTACCTGATTAAACATGTGACCGTTTAACCAAAATAATAGTGTTTGATGTACGCATGAAAAGCGAACATGTATATTTTGCTGAGAAAGGTCATGCCTAAGGCAAGCTCGTGCGTCTTTTGTCCAGTAAGTACACACTTATATGCGTCTGAGGGGTGCTCATGCGCCAAAACTGTTATATATCATATTGACATAAATTGGGTATTTATTATAATTTTTTTGAGTTCTTAAATGCCGATATTCTGATAAAAAGAAAATGAAGAGAAAAAAAGAGAGAGAATATGAATATTTACTTATCTATTTGAGTTTCGAATCGTCTTTTATTCTCCTTTGATCTTAGATACATTACTTTTATTGTTATAAATAATATTTTACTAGTAAATTTTTCTCGTTCGTCTTATATACTCTATTATTCAAATATATTATCACAAGGTGTGTTGAAAGTTTTTGTAACTTTAACTCATTATATAGTGGATGTTTTTTGGATTTATAATTTCATGACTCTTCTCTTCATTTCTAAAAGGGTTTTCCACAAAAATATTATATCCCATTACTTAAAATTATTATTTTATTATTTATTGAATTATCTACTCATAGTTTAAATAAAGGGTTTAAAAATGATACTAAAAAGAGATTAGTTTTTGATCTTTGTGGGCAAAGTTTTAAGATTTCGAACACAACAGCAATGAGAAATAATGGCGGCTAGTACGTTTCTAATTTTCCTACAGTGTCAAGGAAGAAAAAGGAGAAAGGACAACACCTGTTTGTCAATGTAATCACCCCAGAACCTGGCTTCAGCTCTCTGGTAAGGATCAGATGGCAGCAGAGGAGCCTTATTCTTCCAGGTCTCGTCAATATACTGGACAATGACGAGGGACTCGCAAATCGGCTTCCCGTTGTGAATGAGAACCGGTATTTTCTTGTGAACCGGGTTCATCTGCAGAAGAAGCTGGCTTTTGTTCCCCAGATCCTCCTCCCTGTACTCATACTCCACACCTTTCTCAGCCAATGCAACCCTCACCCGCATGCCAAATGGACTCAACCAGAAATCTAACAAAACGACCACCTTCGTCATCCTTAATTGCTTTTTCTCGCCTTCGCAAATTGGAAGTGATCTGCGGATTTTGTTCGACGATGTGGGTTATTTATATAGACGGAATATTTTGGACTCAAAATGGTGGAACGACGGAGGATTGGAAGCTTCTGTATTTATTCTAGGAGTAGGTGAGGGCAGCCCTTGTGAAAAACGCGACGAAGACGAATTTGCCACCAGATGTCGATCTGAAGCTGGTTCGCATCGATCCTCTTCCAGGGCCGCCTTGCTTCTGTACATGTCACTGATGACGTTTGTCTTCCCTTTTCCGCGGTAAGCGATGGCGTCTACCTTCCCTGGCGGATAGACTAGTTTATGGGCGGTTTCGTGGGTACCGTAATAAATGAATAATCATTAAATGGTTGTATGATATTTATACGATGGTCGATCAAGGATATGTCAAAGGTTAACAGATGTGTGCAGATTACGGTATTTACACGTGCAACCAAGCACTCGAGGCCCGATTACAATAGTGTTGACACTCAAAATGCGCTCAGTGAGTGCTCAAGCGTTGATCCCAAAGGTACCCGTGCTTGAGACGTGCTCAACTGGTACTCGAGTGTCGATTTACAATATAAAATTACCCCTAACGTGATTTTAGATATTCTAAGATCATTTTTCTCACACAAGGGCGCCGCACAAAAAGAGAGAAAAACAAAAAGAAAAAAGAGAAAGATTTAGCATCCGACTGAGATTTGATTTGGGTTTCATTTTTCACAAATGTCAGGTACGTTATTCTAGAATAAATTTTTAAAACGTATTTGTTTGGTTGATCTTATTTTTTATTATACTTTTTCTTATGAGTTGTTGAGTGTGTTAAGAGGTCATAATCAACCATTATTCAATCAGGATTATAGTGAAATGATTTCGAATGATGTTATTTGTAATCGATATTATTGTAGTTGATTTATTTAGAATTTATTTTGTCATTTTTTTTCTTGGTTGAATAGAACTTTCCAAATTAAAAATATTATATAGTATTATATTTCTTGTACTCAAGACTTTGATTGTTAATATTTAACGATGAATTCGGATTTTGTTTTACAAGGACAAGTTGTGTATATTCGGATTGAACCTAACCAGTTATCGACTTCATTGCAATTAGCATGAAAAGGACCCGATGTCATCTTATTAATCCTATTTTACACAAATTGAGCATGTGTCAATAAACCAGAGGGGGGATCGATTGTTCTGTCATTTTGAATATTATGATTTAGCGATAATGCATACCAAATCTATTTGAGTTCCTCTAATTTGTTTCTTATTAGACAACACATACACTAACAAGTATTCAAATTAAATGCATAAAAGTATTCAAAATCTTATAATTTATTTTACTTTTGATGGTATAGCCTTAAGCCATTAGTTTTTATATTATAGAATAATGGTTGGTTTCTCAATGCTGCCTGAGCATGATTTTGAAGCTACACCCGTATAATACAAGTCACGTTTCAAATAATATAACAAGGGCTAATTACTCATTGTCAATTTCAGGGGCATGATTTTATAATGATGCACAAGAAACCTACATGAGGTTTTCAGATTCATTTTATTTTTGACAATATATAATATTATGACACGGGTCTTCAAAGGGTGGAAGACGTGACCAATTACTCAAAGTTACTCCGTGCATGATTAAGAAGTGTCTGATTGACCAAAATTAATCCTGGCATGATTTTGTAGTGATACACATGACACAAATTCAAAATCCTCCAAATCATTTGGTTTCTAATGACATGCCGCTTCAAGCATTAGTATTCATAATGTGGAATAACTGACTAATTATTTAATATCATTCTTGACATAATGATTGTTTTATGAAGTGCACAAAAAGCTGTCTACGATCCTTCAATTTATTTGGATTGCGATGGCATACATCCTTGGGGAATAATAGATCATATGGCCAAAGAGGGCTAACTATTTACAACGATCTTGCATGATTTTGTGAGAAGGCAGATGGAATGTAGCTAAAGTCTTTCAATTCATATTGTCTTTAACATACACCATTGGTTACATATGGTGGAAGATAGGCCATTTGCTCATCAATCTCCAAATAATTTTGTCAATTGTCAGATTAAATTGAGTGATCAATGGACCACATGAATGGTACAAATTAGGGCAATGCAAATGGTGTTGAGATTCTTTTAGAGCAAAACACGCAAACAATCGATACAACGAGAATGAATTCTTAAATTTTGTTGTCAATTGTTGACAATAAAGTATAGTAAAAGTACAATGGATCAAATTTTACTGCCAAGTATATAAGTTGTATGACAATATTTAAAAAATTTTTTCAACTGAAAAAATTATAAAATAAATTTTAAATAAATTCATTATAAAATAGTGATTAGTTATAAATTAACCCCTTTCAAAATCCTTTTATTATATTTTGAGTAAATAATTATTGGACCCAACTCAATATAGATTGTAACCTACAAGAAAAAAATATGTTGAGAAAAGGAACAGCTAAAACAGAAATACGCCTCAGAAATAAATTAATTAATATATCCAAATTTGACAAAGAGTAAAACTTAAATTGGATCAATAATCTCTCTTTTTGACCTAAAAATCATACAATTTTTATATTTAGAGCTAGTATTTGAATGCTAGATGAAAAAGCTAAAATTGGCACATGTGTGCCATTTTAATGTAAATCAGGTGTGCCAAATCTACCCCCAATGTGCATAGACATCCACTGCCTATCCGACATAATTGCATCCAATTTGCTAGAAAATGGCTTTCACGTGAATGAATCTCATGTAAACCTCCAATAAACTTTATCACTCAAATAAACCTCATATGAGTATTACGTGACCCTTATCTAACATCTCCACTCAAATATGCCTTATGTGACATTTTGCATCCTTCAAACATTAGCTTCTATATACTAGAAAGACATTATCTTTTGCTCCACCATATCTAGAATATCACCACTCCACTACGGCTTCTTCTTCACGACAGTGTTGCCTCCCCTTATACTTTAATTTGTCTAAATCTTTGCTCTCTTTAATCGCCGTCACTTTGGGTCTAAATCGTTCAGGCAACGATCGTAGAACTTTTCTAACAACTCTATTTTCTGGGATTCGTTCGCCTAAATTGAACGTGGAGTTTACAATATCATTTAATTGGGCATAGAATTCATCAAATGTCTCATCATCTTTCATTCTTATTTCTTCGAATCTAGTGGTGAGCATTTGTAATTTTAAATTTTTAACTAGTTTAGTTCCTTTATGAGTGATTTCTAAAAGGTCCCACGCATCTTTAGACGTCTCACACATTGAAATTCGTTTAAACTCATAGGGAGACACAGCCATAAAAATAGTATGTAACCCCTTACTATTCCAATTACATGCATCCAGTTTCTCTTTGGTCCATGAAGATAGGGCTTTTGGTTCGTTGCCCAAGGAACTAGTAGGTGGAGTCCACCCAACTTGGGTACGTGTCCAAACACACTCATCCAAGGATTTTAGAAGGCTCTCATCCGAACCTTCCAATAGGCATAGTTACTTCCATCAAAGAATGGAGGAACGGAGAGTGATCCACTAGTATACATCCAGATCGGGGGTCACGGATCGGGGTGAGTCTCTGATACCAATTAAAAAAGCACGTTTTGTGCAAACGTGTTTCGACCCCGTTAAAAGTATAGCGGAAGTAGTGAATAATAATAAATATGTAATACACGTAAAAGATATTTAATACTAGATGCTAACAAGTTTAACAATTATGCATGTTATAAGTAGGAATAAAGATAAAGACTCAATTTTTTGGTGACGAAGTGAAAACTTGATACCCACGGTATCGAGAAAAACACTCCGGGCTTCAATGGCGAGGGAAGCAATGCACTATAAAAATCAACTTACAGACCGGGTGGTAAAGACGCACTAACCTAGCTGACTTACTCCCGTCACGTGATCCCTACCAAGGAACTCCTTGGATTTTGCCCGTCAGCCCGGAAGGACTCCTTTAGGTCTTCACGTCAATCTTTCCTCGAACCACTTGAATTTTCAATCACGAACGAGTCTCCTTCTTCACGGATCAACGTCTCCAACGATGGTAGAAGGCAAGGTTTCAATGGTTAAAGAAGGTGGGTGAGAAAACTAGTTAGAACATGTAGAGCACTCTTATAGTAATTAGTTTTCTCAAGAGAAGTAGGAATAATGGAGCATTTGAGGCTTTCTTCTCCAAAGAGGCACGTAAATGTTCAGTCCAGAATTCTTAGGGTTTCAAAAAATAAGGCTAGAATTTATAGTGGAGCCAAAAACGCGTTCAAAAATTCTACTCGTTGGGCCGGCACTCGAGCCGGGCTCGAGTGCACGGTGGGCGACCGTAGGGTTTCGTGAGAAACCCTGCGGGTGCTCGAGCGAACATGGGGTGAGCATCGAGTGGCCGACCTACTGGTTTTCGGCTCGAGCGGCTAGCGAGCGAGAGGCGAGTGGCCATCCTACTGGTTTTTGCGCTCGAGCGGAAATTGAGCTCATGGCGAGCGGGCAGTCTTTGGATGGGCTCGAGCGACTGGAGGGCGGACCGAACGGACTTTAAACCGACAACCCACAATCCAACATCGATACAATAATACATATGGTCGCGGAATATGTCAATTAGACAAAAGTCTCTAAGACTCTCCCCCTTTGGCAATTCCGTGACAAAACTCATAAAATAAAGAAATACAATAAAACACGGGTTCAGACACCACCAAGATAAAACCCGTATACATGAAAACCTACGTCTAGTGATACACAAAATAAATAAATAACTATACGAGAACTGCTGAGGTGATCTGATGAAAACTTGTATTGACAGCCTGTGGAACTTCAGTGTCCTGGTCAAGCAAGGTTAGTACCAACAAAGCAAAAAATAATAACAACATAACAGTATGCATGGTACATAAGCATGAGAGACGGGCATTAACAACATGCAACAATATAACATACAACAATCCTCCCCATAACGAAAATAAACAGTACTCCCCCTCAAGTAATAATAACTTAAACTAATATGTAAACAACAAAACTTCCTTAAAATAAGCAGGGTCTCCCCTAAGCTCCCCCTATCAAAGTGAATCAAGTCTCCCTCTTTTTGTCACGAATGGCCAAGGGGTAATGTAGCTCACTTTTCTTAACCCAGACTTGTCTCACTTAATGCACTCTTGCATTCAAACTTTTAACTTGTGCATCCAAATGTTGAAGGTGATCAACAAGTTTATTCAATTTTAGCCCTAGTCTTTGGTTGTGCAAAGGATTCATGGTGTAGCACCGTGGGCGAATGTGACCAACTTTCCCACATGCATGACAGGTAGGCACAAACTTAGGGGTGGAAGAATTGTCATAGCCTTGTGATTACCTAGATTAGATGAGCCAAATCTATTATTCACACGTTGAGGCATGGCCTTGATGACTTTGGGTGTGTGGGCATGATTATGTAAAATTTTCGTGGCGGGAATAAACACAGTTTTAGGTTTCACATCAGTTTGGACAAAATTCGCAGCATACCCCAAGCCTTGTTTATTTCCGCCAATTTTTTCCAACCCGAGCATATGATCTAATTTTGTAGATCCATTCAAGAATTGTTTTAGATCTTTTCGAGAAGCCTCAAGTTTAGATTCTAAAGTTGTGAGTTGCTTAGCAAATGAGACTTTCAGATTCTCAATTTCTTGAGTTTTAGAATTTAACTCGGATTGTAGAGATGCGTTGCCATTTTCCAATTCTATGATCCTACCATTTAGGGTTCTATTTAGTTTCTTAACTTTCAAACATCTCCTAAACAGTTTATCGTAAGCTTCTTGAAGGCCATCAAATTCAGCTTCTGACTCGGCCCCAGAGTCATCAAATTGATTAATATTCTTTACAGCATTGTCACACATAGAGGTCATAAAAGTCATGTACTTGACAGGGCCATCGTCAGAACATTTTCCCCCCTCTTCTTCTTCGTCATCACTTAGGGTCACATTAGCTTTAAAGGCTTGACCTTGTTGGCGTTTAAAATTTAGACATTCAGCCCGGTAGTGACCAAAGTCTTTACACTCATGACATTGGACGTCTTGGGTAGTTTTCGATTTGGAGTCCTTACCCTCACGTCGGTCTTTCTTCTCAAATTTATGTGATCGTTTTAAGTCCACATCTAGTTTTTCTGACGAAGAGTTCTTTTTCTTTAAGAATTTTTTAAAATTCTTAACAAATAATGAAAAATCGTCATCACTACACGATTCTTCATCGGAGTCCCGATTTCGCTCTTCCCTACTTGATTTTAAGGCAATTGATTTTTGTTTCTTTAATTGAGGCAGTGTGAGCTCATACGTTTGTAGGGATCCGACAAGTTCTTCTATTTTCAATTTATCTAAATCTTTGCTTTCTTCAATGGCAATAACTTTAGGTCTAAAGCGTTCAGGCAAAGATCGGAGAACTTTTCTAACAATCCTATGTTCAGCGATTCGTTCTCCTAAGTTATTTGTAGAATTTACAATGTCATTTAATTGAGCATAAAATTCGTCAAAGGTATCATCATCTTTCATTCGGATTTCTTCGAATTTAGTCGTAAGCATTTGCAATTTAGAATTTTTGACTAATTTAGTACCTTCATGAGTGATTTCTAAAATATCTCACGCATCTTTAGAGGTCTCACACATTAAAATTCGTTTGAACTCATCGGGAGATACAGCCATAAAAATAGCATGTAGCCCCTTACTGTTCCAATTGTAAGCATCAAGTTCTTCTTTTGTCCACAAAGAAAGAACTTTTAGCTCGTCACCACTTATAGGTGGAGTCCACCCAACTTGGGTATGTGCCCAAATACGCTCATCTAGAGACTTTAGGAAGGCTCTTATCCGGACCTTCCAATAGGTATAGTTACTCCCATCAAAGAAGGGAGGAACGGAGAGTAATCCACTCGTATACATCTAGATCGGGGGTCGCGGATCGGGGTAACTCTCTGATACCAATTGAAAAAGCACGTTTTGGTGCTAACGTATTTCGAACCCGAAAAATATAGCGTGAGCAATAATAAATAAATATCCAATACACGTAAAGGATATTTAAATTTAGATGATAACGAGACAACAAGCATGCACAGTATATATATAATAATGAACAACAATAATAAAAATCCAATTTTTGGTGACGAAGTGAAAACTCGATACCCACGGTATCGAGAAAAATACTCCGGGCTTCAACGGCCAGGGAAGCAATGCACTATAAAAATCAACTTACGGACGGAGTGGTAACGACCAGCTAACCTAGCCGACTTACTCCCGTCACGTGATCCCTACCAAGGAACTCCTTGGATTTGCCCGCGGCAACGAAACCGGACTCCTTCCGATCTTCACGTCAATTTTCCCTCGAACCACTTGAATTTCCAATCACGAACGAGTCTCCTTCTTCACGGACCAACGTCTCCAACGATGGTAGAAGGCAAGGTTTCAATGGTTAAAGAAGGTGGGTGAGAAAACTAGTTAGAATATGTAGAGCACTCTTGTAGTAATTAGTTTTCTCAAGAGAAGTAGGAATAATAGAGCATTTGAGGCTTTCTTCTCCAAAGAGGCACGTAAATCTTCAGTCCAGAATTCTTACGGTTTCAAAAAATAAGGCTAGAATTTATAGTTGAGCGAAAAATACGTTCAAAAATTTTGCCCGTTGGGCCGGTGCTCGAGCGGGGCTCGAGCGCGCGTCGGCCGGCCTGGGGTTTCGTGAGAAACCCTGCGGGCGCTCGAGCGGACATTGGGCGAGCATCGAGCGGCTGACCTACTGGTTTTCGGCTCGAGTGGCTAGCGAGCAAGAGGCGAGCGGCCACCCTATTGGTTTTTGCGCTCTAGCAGAAATCGAGCTCATGGCGAGCGGGCAGTCTTTGGATGGGCTCGAGCGACTGGAAGGCGAACAGAATGGACTTTAAACCGACAACCCACAATCCGACATCAATACAATAATACATATGGTCACGGAATATTCCACTTAGATAAAAGTCTCTAACATAAACATTTTCTATCGGCGAAAAGAAATTTGCAAATAAATCTCCCTGTCGGGAGCTAACCATAGTATTCAATATCTAAATCCAAATGTAGTGACCACAATTTAACTCGTGCATGTGTAAATACATGGCCTATGTAAATTTATGTACATTTTCATTATACATACTAATATAAATATATACCGAGTCCAATAAATTTTTAAAACTTTCAGAAACATAATAAATTTCTAAAATCATAAAACCCATATTCAAAATTCTCAAAATAATTTGATAAATTACACATGTATGTCCAGAATAAATAAAATGGGTGTACAAAATTTTATGTATGTTAATAAAAATTCATACAGTATTCAAAACATATCAGATGCAAAATCAGACCAAAGAGGAGGTTTACAGATACTTATTTTGACATTATACTTTACAGATTTGAAGAAAGAATATCCAAAAGTGGTCGAACAGCACCATATTCCGTGACCATGTATATCATTGTTTTGATGTCGAGTTGTGGGTTGTCGGGTTATAGTTCGTTCGGTCCGCTCTCCACACACTCGAGCCCGCCCAAAGGCCGCCCTTCTCTTGTGCTCGATAAGCAATGCTCGAGCCTTAAAACCGGAGAACCTCCCTCTCTGCATGCTCGATGGCGCTCGAGCCGAAATCCCCCGGAATGGGGCCGCTCACTCGTGCTCGATCCGCTCGAGCGCCCGCAAGGTTTCCCACAAAACCCTACGGCTCGCTGGGCAAGGCGAGCCCGCTCGGGCAATGGAGGCGATTTTTCAAACGAAATTTTGGCTCCACTATAAATATTGGACTTATATTTCTCAACCCTAAGACCACCATGGATGAGCAATTTCGTGCCCCCTTTGAGAAGAAAAGGCTCTTATGCTCCATTGTGATTGTTCCTTTTGAGAAAACCAAAAAGCTACAACTTTGAGCTCCATGTTTCAAAGGTTTTCTCATTACTTTTTCTATTTCTTTCACCATTGAAAGTTTGCCTTCTACCATTGTTGGAGACTTTGGTTTGTGAAGAAGGAGACTCGTTCGTGATTGGAAATTCAAGTGGTTCGAGGGAAGATTAACGTGAAGATCATCACATACCGTTGCAGCGGCAAATCGAGGAGTTCCTTGGTAGGGATCGCGTGTCGGGAGTAAGTCGGCTAATAAGAATCGTTACCACCGGGCTGTAAGTTGATTTTCATAGTGCATTGATTTCGTTGAACCGGTGTTTTCTCGAAACCGTGGGTATCGAAGTTTTCATTTCGTTACCAAAATTTGGGTCTTTATTATTGTTGTTCATTATTATATACATATTGTGCATGCTTATTAGTTGCTTATACATCTAGAGTTAAATATCCCACGTGTATCGGATATTTAATTTAATTAATTTATTTTATTGCTTACCGCTATACTTGTAACGGGGTGAAAAGAGCACCGAAACGTGCTTTTTCAATTGGTATCAGAGCCTTACCCCGATCCGCGACCCCCGATCTAGATGTATACTAGTGGATCGCTCTCCGTTCCTCCCTTCTTTGATGGGAGTAACTATGCCTATTGGAAGGTCCGGATGAGAGCCTTCCTAAAATCCTTAGATGAGCGTGTTTGGGCAAGTACCCAAGTTGGGTGGACTCATCCCACTAGTTCCTCGGGCAACGAACCAAAAGCCCTATCTTCGTGGACCAAAGAGGAGCTTGATGCATGTAATTGGAATAGTAAGGGGTTGCATGCTATCTTTTTTTTGTCTCCGATGAGTTTTAGATTTCAATGTGTGAGACTTCCAAAGATGCATGGGATATTCTTGAGATTACTCATTAATAAACTAGTGAAAATTCTAAATTGCAAATGCTCACCACTAGATTCGAAGAAATTAAAATGAAAGATGATGAGACCTTTGATGAGTTCTATGCTCAATTAAATGATATTGTGAACTCACATTTAATTTAGGAAAATTTCGGAAAATCAATTGTTAGAAAAGTTCTTGATGTTTGCCCGAGCGCTTTAGACCCAAAGATTCTTGCCATTGAAGAAAGCAAAGATTTAGATAAATTGAAAATAGAAGAACTAGGATCCCTACAAGCGTATAAATATTCTTCAAAACAAAAATCACTTGCCTTAAAATCATGTAGGGGAAAAGCGAAATCGGGATTCGATTAGAATCATGTAGCGATGATGATTTTGCACTATTTGTTAAGAATTTTAAAAAATTCTTAAAGAAAAAATAACTCATCATCGGAAAAATTGGATGTGGACTTAAAATCACATATTTGAGAAGAAGGAAAGTAGAGTAAGGACTCCAAATCGAAATCTACCCAAGGCGTCCAATGTCATATGTAAAGGCTTTGGCCACTATCGGGGCTGAATGCCTAAACTTTAAACGCCAACAAGGCCAATCCTTCAAAGCTAATGTGACCCTTAGCGATGACGAAGAAGAAGAGGGTGAAAATTGTTTTGCAAATGGCCCCCATCAAGTACATGGCTTTTATGACCTCAATGTGTGGAAATTTAGACAATATTGATCGACCATGACTGCGAGGGAGTCGGAAGAATTTGTGGCCTTCAAGAGGCTTACGATAAATTATTTAGGGAATGTTTGAAAGTTAAGAAATTAAATAGAACCCTAAATAATAGGATGATTGATTTGGAACAACAAAAAATATCTCTTCAATCAAGGTTGATTCTAAACGCCAAGAATTTGAGGATTTGAAAATCTCATCTTCTAAACAAATCACGACCTTGGAAAATGGAGGCCATGAGAAAAGATTTAAAACAATTCTCAAATGGGTCTACTAAATTAGATCACATGCTCGGATTGGAAAAAAGTGGTGGAAATAAACAAGGTTTGGGGTATCCAAATAGTGTTCGTAATGACATAAAACCACTGTTTTTGTTCAAGAAAATTTCACATAATCATGCTCACACCCAAAGTCATCAAGGCCGTGCCTCAACGTGTGAATAATGATTGGGTCATCTAATCTAGGTAATCACAAGGCTATGAATATTTTTCCACCCCTAAATTTGTGCCTACCTGTCATGCTTGTGGAAAAAGTTGGCCACATTCGTCCTCAATGCTACACTATAAATCAAAACAAAAAGGGCTAAACATGAATCAACTTGTTGGTCACATTTTGCGATTGAATAAACAAGTTAAAATGTTAAATCAAAAAGTAGCATCGGGAGACAAGTTTGGGTTAAGAAAAGTGAGCTACATGACCCCTTGGCCATTCGTGACAAAAAAGGGGAGACTTGATTCTCTTTGATAGGGGAGTTTAGGGAGACGGAGGAGCCTACTTATTTTGGGGGTATTCTTGTTATTTGTTTTTATTATTACGGGGAGTATTGATTATTTTTGTTAGGGGAGTATTGATTTTTTCGTTAGGGGAGAATTGGTGTATGTTCTATATGCTTCTCATGCTTATGTACCATGCTTTGTTTTGTGTTTATTATTTTTTGCCTTGCTGGGTACTAACCTTACTTGATCGGGAAACTAGAGTGACACAGCAATCAAAAGTCTTCATCACATCACAAACTCTTGTTTAGCTATTTAATTTTTTTGTATTTTTGTGTATCACTAGGCGTAGGTTTTCAAACGGGTTTTATCTCGGTGGTGTCTAAACCGTGATTCTCTTGTACTTATTTATTTTATGAGTTTTGTCACGGAATTGCCAAAGGGGAGATTGTTAGAGACATTTTGTCTTATTGGCATATTAAAGTGACCATAATCATTGTTTTGATGTCGGGTTGTGGGTTGTCGGGTTATAGTTCGTTTCCGCTCTCCATTGATAAAGGCCGCCCCTTGAGCTCTAGCGGCTCGAGCCTTAAAACGAGAACGCTCGTTGCATGTTCGATCGAGAATGGGGGCGCTCGCTGCGTGCTCGATCCGGCTCGCGCCCGCCAGCGGCAGATTTTCAAACAAGTTTTGGCTCCACTATAAATATTGGACTTATATTTCTCAACCATAAGGATCTCGACAATTTTGTGCCCCCTTTGAGAAGAAAAGGCTCTTATGCTCCATTGTGATTGTTCCTTTTGAGAAAACAAGCTCTGACTTTGAGCTCCATGTTCAAAGGTTTCTCATTACTTTTTCTATTTCTTTCACCATTGAAAGTTTGCCTTCTACCATTGTTGGAGACTTTGGTTCGTGAAGAAGGAGACTCGTTCGTGATTGAAAATTCAAGTGGTTCGAGGGAAGATTAGCGAAGACCGGAAGGGGAGTTCTACATCATCAAATCGAGGAGTTCCTTGGTAGGAATCACGTGTCGGGAGTAAGTCGGCTAGGTTATCCAAATGACCACCGGGTTGTAAGTTGATTTTCAATCATTGCTTTGGCCGTTAGTGTTTTTCTCGATACGGTGGGTATCGAGTTTTCAAACTCGTCAAAAACAAAATTGGGTCTTTATTATTGTTGTTCATTATTATCATATTGTCTCATGCTTATTTCCTTTAGACATGTTAAATACGTGTATGGATATTTAATTTAATTAATTTATTTTATTGCTTCCGCTATACACAAATCGAAAACAAGTAATCAAACGTGCTTTTTCAATATGCCTCAAATCTCGAAAAACAAAGAACCATCTTCATCATCTACATCATCATCAGCTAGCTCAACCTTATCCAAATGATCATGAAAATCATTTACTATTTGAGGCAAACTCGAAACAAAATCCCAAATGTTTCTTCTTCTCAGCTTCTTCCTTTAGACATGAGATACGTCATGCCACAGCAAGTAATCAAACCGCCATTAATTTCTCTCTCCACTCTGCTAGGTAGAGAGCCTTCGATATTTTCATTGAATTTGGACAACTCCAACTCAATCACAACTAAAACTGACCTCATTTGCTCCCGAGTTTCTATCCAATCAACTTCCAAGTTTTCATCCAATCAGCCAAGACTCTAACGAGAAAATTCTCGATAACATGCTTATTCTCAAACGTGCAATAAAAAAAACACTTTGTGCAGAATTTTTGAAATTGCCAACTCGATTGCTTCCAACTTTAAGACGGTTCATCAAAAAAAGACATTACCACTAATCTTCATAAAAGCTTCTCTCACAAGCAAAGAGAGAAAATTTCTCCTGCCCAATCTTCCTATTGGCATCCTCGCTATAGCATCTTCACACAAAATCCTCCAAACTACGAAGTATCCAAACTACCTTTGGATAAGGTGCTCGACTATGCTATATCCATACATACCTAGATCTTTCTTAAGAGTATCAATAAACGCTACCAATCTTTTTGATCTATCAGGGATTGAAAAAATCAACGCCAACGACAATCCATTCTTCAATTTTTGGAAACTTTTCTTGAAGCGTCACATCAATTAAATACTGATCGCTTCTATTCCAAGGACGCCAATGACACTTTAATCCTCGAGAAACTTTCAACAAATTTTTCATCATAGTCAACCAAATCCAAGAAACTCTACACTCCCACGACCCTAGCCCTTTTTTTTTTTTTTCAAATTCTCCATTACCTTCATCTTTTTCAGATTGTCAAATATTACATTAACAAACATATGATCAAAAATGTTACCTTCTTTAACAATAGTTTACACTCCTCAAAATTGTTCAATTAAATTAGAACATCATTAATAAGGCGTCATCATAACTAACCTAAACACGATCAAAAATTTCAATCAATAATATCCGTAAAAGGCGCCAAAATATTCGATAACCCAAAAACACCATCAAAACTTCGCAATAGCTACACATTGACCTGAAAGCTATCCTATGCACATCCTCATACTTAATTCACAATTAAGGATACCTCGAATAAAATTTGACCTTAGAGAAAACCCAAATTTCTTCAAATGGATCCAACGAATTATCAATCCTTGAGTGCTAATACATATCCAATTCCTAAATAATCCAAATATAAACCCATCGATCCAACTTTAATCACTAGAAAATAATGAAGCACTCCACACCAAGACACTTGGCTAAATAAAATCCTTCTCAACAGATTCTACAATTACTGTCTCAATTTTTTCAATTCAGACAAGACTACCCATACGGAGCATTCAAAATAAGCGTCAATCCAAGCACAATATCGATAATAATATTTGATCTTTTAATCCATGAGCAATCCAGTTGAATTCTCTAAAAAATATCTTTAAACTCGTAGATAACCAAAATGTCATCAATAGTCATGATATAGCTCCTAGATGTAATCATATGTGCCAAATAGGCTAAGCACTTATCTTTCAACAGATGACTCGCTACACCAAGATCAACCCTGAAATCTTCTTACTGATTCTTCCTTAGAACCCAGAAACTCATATTCTGAACATCTCAAATTCGAACACCTGAAATTCGAACAATTCTTTAACAAATGGCATATCTAGTCGTAATTGAAAGCAAACTTCATTTTTGATAAAGCAAACTCATCTCATGTACTTCTTCCCGTAAAACTTGCAGGCGGACCTTACAAACTTGAATTTTAAGAAAGAAGACTTTATTTCATCTAAATTTTCTTTAACTTGTCATTTGGAGGATAAATAAGTATATCCTTTGAGCTTTAACCCTAATGCTCTGATTTCTTCTAAAAATACTTCTCCCGAAACTATTCCTCAATCAACAGAGCTTCGTCTATCTTCTAGCACTGATTGCTTCCAAATTGAATCTTGAAATTCTCAACTATTCTCATACTTTAATAAATCTTTCAAATTCTTTAACCTCTTCCTAAGAATTGCTTTAGAGGTTGAATTTTGAGCTCTTCGTCCATCGATTTTCCAATGATGGGATATCGCAAAGACAATTATCTACCTGATCATAGTGATAAGTGGGAATGGACAATCCTTGAGTATTCCTCTCATCCCAGCCGTAACTTCAAATCTCTACACGATTAGCATCTTCGAAAGAGAAACAAATTGACTTGATTTGAGCTTCTTCATCTTCATCTGTAATTTCTAATCTTGAAGAATCTTCATTTTTTCAATCGAACATAACGATCACTTCTCGTTTACATCAACTCGACCAAAACCTCTTTCAACTTGACCTTCTGATTCAAATTCAAACGTTAACAATCAAAATTTTCTACCATCTATCAACGACAATATTTATTACGTCCAAAAACTCAATCTATTATTTATCCAAAATAATCCAAAGTACCTCTCCTTATGACTTCTCTCTGATATTACTTCTGTCACAAATTCGAACCAAGTAGGTCAATTTAAATAATTAATTATATTTTTTAAAATTTAAAATTCTAAAAAAATTTAAACAAATAATCCTAAATTTTAAAATTCGTGTGTGACAAACTAAATAGGACCCGATACAAATTAAAATTCACACAGGACCTCACTGGATAATCGTCCGAATAGAAATAATACAACGTGCTCCACAATTATCGTAAGGGGGGTAATAATTTTAACCAAAATCATGAATTAAATATAATAAAATATCCCAACAGATTCTAAATATAATCATAAGTCTATACCCGGCCAATTTTCATAATACAATCATATAAATTTCTAATTTTTAACCATAATAATATAAAACTCACCAAAACGGACGAATAGTTGACGGATCACGTTCTAACTTATGCAGTGCATCCGAACCTTTACTCTGAATGGTCAAAATAAAAAACGTGAGCCAAATACTTAATAAGTATCATATTTAGACAAAATGAGTCTAATTAATCAGATGAAATGTTAAATGGATGAAAGACCAATCAAATCATAGAATAAATCTAAATCGCCGATAAAATAAATTTAATAAAAATTCAAAATCTAAATTTTAAAATTCAATGGTACTATTGTACTCAAAGCAAATATTCAAATCCAAAATAAATATTCGAATTTCGAAAACAGTCATCATCGGGACATATATATATAAACAAAATAGAGGTGATTCAAACTAATACCAAAATCGATATCCAATCCGAGCCCGAGTCCAAATCCAATACCGATTAGCTTGTGATTTTGGGCAAAAATCTAATAGTCGGATGATCTAATAGCGTGCGCAAAAATCAAAACGGTATCGTGATAGATATTTTAAAGGTTCGGATCAAAACATATAATCAAAATCGTCATATGAGATATACCAATGCCCAATTAAAGGCAAAATTGACAAATCTCAAATCCAAATTTAAAATCTAAGTTCAAATCAAACTCCAATATAAATCAATGTAGAAATACAAATTATATACCAAATTTAGATTCTAATTATTTAAAGACTAGTTTGAGAAGAATTACACATAATCATGGTAACCTTAAGCAAAAATCTATATATTCTATAGCCATAGATAAGGTTGCTCATCGTATTTTACCACCCGCGACTTTGAATGCATTCCTCAAATTTATCGGATATAATATGACGTTCGAATATATTTTAATGTCAAATCAAATTATCCAAATGGGAAGGGTCACTACTCCATATATTTTCTGCTAGTAAAAAGAAATTTTCAAATAAATCTCCCCGTTTGGAGTTGGCCAGAGTGCCAATTTTCAAATTCAAATGTAGTGACAATAACTTGGTTTGTACATATGAAGATGTATGGCCTATACAAATTTCGTGTATATTTTTATTACACATACTGATATAAATATCACCAAGTCTAATAAATTTTTCGGGCTTCTAAAAAATAATAAATTTTTGAAATTATAAAATCCATATTCAAAACCCCCAAAATAATCCAATAAACTGTACATATATGTCCAGAATAAATAAAATAGGTATACGAAAATTCATACAGTATCGAAAACACATCAAATGCGAAATCAGACAAAAGCGGTGGTTTTTATAACCAATTTTCATATAGTGGACTTGTTCTGGATTAAGTATTCCGTAATTTTTTTCCTTAATTTTGAAAGATTTTTATGTAAAACTTATACGTTTCTCCTCTTTCTCCATTTGTCCCGTATTAGTGATAAGAATAACAAGATAAGAATTCAATTAACAACTAATTATTTGATTAATATGGTACATGAATTAAATGTAGCGGGCAAAAGAAGAAGGATGAGTTCTAAAATTTTCTATTTGTGTTTAATGCCTTTTGTAATTTAAATAAGAATTAGAGTTGATTTTAAAATTAATACTGATCTAATTAATTATTTATCAATTTTTAGTTACACATATAAGCATATAATAAAGTTGTAGTAAAATAACATTATTTTAAAGCAATAATGTTAATTAATGGCTAATAATAAAAAAAATTATCAAAATATCCCTCTAAAATTCCTATAAATCCAATCTAATTGGTCTTAATATAAATTTAGCTCATTAATTATATTAATTAATGATCATTTTGGTTAAATGCCTAATAAATTCAAATCAATATACTACAATGACAATGATACTAGCTCAATTATCAAAATATTCGGCTTATTTTGGAGTGGATTTTTCGAGCCCTCTATTTTCTCACATACTTATCATTTTTGTTTTCCAAAAAATAAAATTCTTTTATTTTTTTTCCCCTAAAAGTTTCATTGAAAAACTTACTAAGAAAAACTTCATAGTTTAGAATTATTCATAAGTTCCAAAAATTATTATACTTTTAGTTACTTTTACTTTTAAGAATTTAGAAAAAAAATACGCACACACATACAATATATATATATATATAACACAGGCTATAAATTAAGATTTTTCAAAAATACATTTAGATTATAAAACAAGCACTCTCTTATATGTACGTGGGCGTGGACGTCGTGTGAATGTGACATGTAGGGAGCTTAGGTATTTGCCACCTGTTACCTGCCATGGAATTTATAAACGTGACCATGTCATATCTTGTAAAAAACTTGTTAGGTGGTTTCTAATAACCAATTTTTTTTTTTTTTTTTTGATAAAGTGGTTATTCTAATTTCTATTTTTCATTTCTGAGATTATTTTTTTATTGTTTTCATTTTCACATACTTCTTAATAAAATATATTTAATTATGTTTATCAGAAGTGTGAACATTTTAACAATTTAACTTTTATTAATCAAAATTTTCATCATCTAATATATAATAAAAATTATTAATAGATAAATTATTTGACAAATTTGCTTAGCATATTCTATCAGAGTAAATTATTTAATTATAGTCATGGTTCATAGTAATTAAATATCACAATAATCGTACATATCTCATAATAGCAAATTATATGCTGATTGAAGTTTTTTTATAAAAATTTATATAATGTACTCATACTTGTTTACATATTTATTTCATAATATAATGCACGTATTCAATGTTGAATAATTAACTGTGGTTCTACTAAAAGTGTAGGCTCATTTCATCTAAGCTAAGTTTATTAAATAAATGGGTCAAATTGGAATATAATTTTATCCGCTCTAAACTAATGGCTTGAGTATAAGTCTACTTTCACAGTGTATTTAACAAAAAAGAAGTCAAAATAAATATTAAGGAGGCATTCTTTATAATAATAATGATTATTTAAATTATTATAATACCGTTAATTTAACTTTTTAATTAAATTAACAATATAAAATATCCTTTTCTAAGTTTAGTGCTCTGATATTGTAAATATCATGACCATATAATACAATATCAATTCAAATTTTAGCTTAGTGATACCGCCATAAAACTCATTTAGCAATACGACGATAAGATCCCATGGAGATATAATGTCACCCTAATATTTGGATGTGGCCGTGTACATCCTTACATTAGAATGGCATACATCAGGTGGTCATTAACACAATTTTTACATAAATATAAATAACAACAATAGCCGAAATAATTTAAAAATAAAAGGATTAGCTAAATATCGAGATTCTTAATTCAAAATAAGATTGGACAAGTAAGAATTAGCTACATACCCCACAATTATGTAGAGGATTATAGCTCAATTGCAACATAACAAAAGAATAAATATAATGATCAAATTGATTATACTGAAATATTTAACCACTTATATATATATATATATATGTACTTCAATGGCTGACCAAACAAGAAGGTTGGATTGTCTATATGATATATCATTTATATAGAATTATACATTATATATATATATACTTTAATGGCTGGCCAAACAAAAATGTTGGATTATCTATATGATATATCATTTATATAGAATTATACGCTATATATTATACCATTTAGATCGAGCCTAACAAGTCGTCACATATGTATATGGATAAATATATCGCAATCACTACTAAAATTCATATATCAAGTATAATTGTTTACCGGTATCATATAGAAAATGTATATTGAGTATATTTTCATAATATCAACAAATAGTACTTCATATGATACAGGTTTGCGAAGAAAAAGAAATCTATAAACAAAAATTTAGAAAATGCTATATGTAAGAAAGAAGAAAAGAAAATGGGCACAACTGCCGTATTAGTTGTGAATTTTACCCAAGGAAAAAAAAATTTCCTCTTTTTCTCCTTTGTAACTCCCAAAGATTTGAATGACATTTGATAGAAAAAGCGCCACAACTCCTATATACACAAGAGGCACATCAATTACACTCTTTTTTAAACTGCAAACTTTTTGGACTTATTTATCTCAAGCATTAACCATGTGAACATCAAGCAACACCCCTGAGCTTCTGCAAAATAATAAGAATTTTAGATGTACACCTATGCAAAGGAACCTAAAAAAATGCATTACTTAATAATTCTAATTATCCATTGGCCATATTTAAAAATAGAATATCATAATAAAATTCTATTATTGAAAGGACTTGTTCTAGTCTAGAAAGCTTCTAATATCTTCCTATTACAGCAGTATTTAGCCATTATATATAAAATCAATCACTGAAACAGAAAACAAATACTATATTGTGTAATATCTAAATTTTCATATTATTGTACCAATATCAACAAACAGTCAGCCAGGTAATTATTTTACTTAGTGGTGTGCTAAGAAATCTCACAAGGTTTCCCAGTTAGTGAAAAGCAAGCTGCACCACTATCTTCTTTTTCAACAGCTTGAATTAACAATTTCACTCGAAATAAGATATGTTTTGATTTTCTAGGTTAAGTACTTGAAATAACAGGAGTACTTACCCTAAAGAAAATTAAAATTTTGTTTCAATAGGAAATAGCACTTCCAAGAAGAAAATGATAGGTGAACAGAATATCTCAGACCAATGGAACAAAAATTGTACTCGAGGTAGATTTTGCTTTAGATTTTATAATTTGATTCATTAAAGTAGAGATAATATTAACTTCAAAGGGTGAGATAATATTAAAGCGTGAACATGGGAGAAAGGGTTGACTTTAAAGCACTAATTTAACAAGTTCAAATTACCACTCAATTGATCCAAAAGTGAGTGATACTAAAGTGGAGGGTTAATGGTGGTATATCCAAAGCTGCTGATGAATAATAGCCTTCCCAAGTTGGGGGACAGCAGATCTTCTTGATAGCATCCTCCCGCTACACGTCATGCTCTTCACATTTTAATAAACAGCAAAGGCTAATCAATATCTCACCGGAAATGGAGTATTTCACTTTATTTGGGTAATAAATTTGGTTCCAAGGGTGTTTTTCTTCACAAAACAAACCGTGCTTGGCAGCTTTTGTTCTTTGAGGCATAAAATATGGCAGATAGAAAGCATATCAGACGGATTCATGAATAGGGACTACATTTGAATGTGCGAGATAAATGTGAATTAATGAAAAGCATCACAGGTGAATGTCTGCAGCTGAAATTTCAAAGCAATCACTATTGGCTGAATTGTTGGGATGGGTCGGTGTGTTTAAGGATTCGGCTGAGCTCTATCTCTTGTGGATACGAGAGGTTCGTCATTTATGACATAACAATTTATTTTTTAATAGGTAATTGTGATTTAACCATTTAAAAAAAACTAAAAAAGAGTTAAAATATATTATTTTAAAATAATTATATCACAATCATCCATTTATAAATAAATAATTAAAATAGAAAAAATTTGTATCTTTATTTCTTTGAGAGAAAAAGCTTTTCTCAATTCCTATGTTATGAGTCACATGTTCTTATACATGTATTCTTTTTCTTTCCCCCTTATTGAACATGGTAGGCATTGGTGTACTAGTTAAGTAGCAGCCTCAATAGTGTACTGATTTCTGTCATAATCAGTTGCATTGGCTCAATCTGTTTGTATTTTATTTTGGCTTATATTAAATGTGTGGTCAGTTTTAGTTTAGAAATTAATAAGTAATTTCGAGTAGAAAATCAATTTGATAGTTTAAATAAGATATCAGAAGCCAAACAATTCAGTCATCACCGTCTTTAAATTTGTTTTCCTTTTCTAATTTTGCATCCAAAAGCAATTTAGTTTTAGATTTCTACATGACCCTCAAAACGGATCTCGACTCTCTCCTATACAGTAACCTCATCGTTTCTCAAATTTTTGTTAGACTAAAATTAATCTTCCATGAATACCAAATATGATAATAAATTAAAAATCAAAAATTAACATCCTATCATTGATATTAACTCCAATTGCTCAAATTTTTAGTATCTTTTGATACATGAAAGGTTGGGCTAGGTTTGGTAATATCTTAAACAAATGAAAAGAGACCGGGCCCGATAGTTAACAAGAAACTTGAATTTCAGTGTGAAAACATAAAATCAAAGGGCTGATCATTGAATAGGAAAAAGAGGTTTGGCCTATCTAGAATTTCAATTTTTCTAGAACATCGGTCAATCCATCTAGAACTTCTTCAATAGCTAATTTATCAAAAGAATCAAAAACTAGCATCTTTAAATTACAAACATTCCTCTCATTTAGGATCCAGACAAAGTTTCAATTTCTTTGGAACATATCCATTCCAAGAAACTGTGCACTCATTAACAAACAAGGAGCAATATTTTCTCATTATTTTGCGTCCTTCGCATTGTACACTAATATTATTTTATACCCATTGTTTGATTTTTGCAGGTACTAAAAAGTTAATGGCTTATTATTCAGAATAATTAAGAATATTCGGCCCCAATATGAAGGCCTATAAAAGCACGGCCCATATGAAGAAGCCCATAGACACTTTCATAAGTAGAGGAGATCAGATGGCCCAAGCGAGAGGCCCAAGGGCCGAGAGCCCAAGAAGTTTCGCAACTGCCCGAGCGGCCAGGAAGAATCTCTCAGACTTTTCCCCAGAAGGCCTCACAAGAGCTGTTCCTCCTCACAAGCCCGCGAGCTTACAAGGAGTCTCTCAACCAGACGAGGACCGCCCGCTCATGGCCGGAATACCCTACTTTGTTTCGCAGGTTTCGAAGAAAGCTCGCAACTCACGCAAGTTCTGCCCAGTATCAACAGGCACGCCTAGTCAAATCAAGGCGATATCCGGATCTGTACACTTGACACACTCGAAGGCTGCGGCGGCGCCTTCCGCATGCCACTCTCCACACACGTTTGCATTAAAGGAAGCGGTGGACAGCTCTCCTCAACCGCCGGATGGACGCCACGTGTCTACTCCCCAACGGCTCGGTTTCCACTATAAATACACAGCAAGACCTCCTTTCCAAAGGAGAGCTTTCCAGACTCAACAACTCTGAGCCCTAAAGCTTCGACCGGACACTCTCTCTCCACACTTAACTCCTCAAAGAATGGTAAAAAATACTCCCAGCAAGCATAACTTCCTTAGGAGAGAAATACAAAGCGAGAGATAGGGAAGGGATTAACCCTCACAACTGTACTCTGTAAAATCTTCAACCCATATAGTGAAACTCTGTACAGGCCCTGAGCCTTGTGATTTTTCCTCCCCATTCAAGAGGAGGTTTTCCACGTAAAACATCCGGTCTCAATCCTCATCTCGTGTCCAGCACATCACTCACTTGTGTTGCCGGTTAACCACGGATCGGACTGGACGCACCTGTGCATCTCCCGGCCGTGTTGGACCCCTTGGATCCAACACCCCTGATCAGCGATCCTTCCTGAGAGATCCGGCTGTGACGTCCCCAACCTTTACGTCTCTCGGACCCGTGGAACCAGAACGCAACAAAGAAATATAAAATACTTCATTATATATCGATATTAATACACTGTCTAAACGCTTAGAAAGTAATCATGAAAATAAGATTGGCTTTTCCATATAAGAAAGCATTTGTTACATAACAACATACGACTTGAAATTATTCAGAGTTTTCAAATTTTTTTTATAGTGGATAATGCCTCTCCCTTTAACATATGTAGAGAGAGAGAGAGAGAGAGAGAGAGAGAGAGAGATCTTTTTGGAATGCCGCGTGCGTGCTCTCTAGTCTAAGCCAAGCGTCTTCCTCCTCGGCAAGACAAAGTCATGACAGACCTTTAAGGGATCAACAAGGGACTTGGAAACGCTCTCTCTTTGCATGCAAGTCTTGGCCCATGAAACTATTTTGGGACACCACTCCTCCATCTTGAAGTTGCCACATGTCTCGTAGGCATAGAACCAGCTGTAGAACGAAATCAGCGCCACATCCACAAATCCCAGGTTATCACCTCCGAAGTAAGTCCTGTCACCAAGGTGCTCTTCTAGTAGCTTAAAGCACTCTTTCAATTCCTTCTTCGCTGCATCTTGTTCCTCCCCTTTGGTTGTCCAAAGCATCCTTCCGCAGCTATATATCTGCACAGTCATTCCATCGCTTCGTTAGTCTATCACACAGTAATTTTTACCATATTAATACTGACACTTGTATTCAAAAGATGGGTTTCATCCACAACTCTTTACATTTGAAGATTGAATGAAAATGACTCTATACATTATAATTACCGACCTCAAAAATGTGGAGTTAACTTTAGAATCAGGATTAAACAATGAATTCACCTAAACTTTAGTTGGCATGATTGGTATCCATTCGTTGTTCAGTCCAATAGTACGGCATTTTGCTTTAAAAAAAGGAGGAAAAAAAATCAAGATCCACAAAAAGGGTTAAGCGTTATAATAATGAAAAGTTCTATATCATGTGTATTCACCTAAACTTCTATATCAGGATTAAACAATGAATTCACCTAAACTTTAGTTGGCATGATTGGCATCCATTCGTTGTTCAGTCCAATAGTACGGCATTTTGCTTTAAAAAAAGGAAGAAAAAAAACCAAGATCCACAAAAAGGGTTAAGCGTTATAATAATGAAAAGTTCTATATCATGTGTATTTTGCATGTGGATGCACCAACGTGCTCGAGTGTGGTGTATGCAATTTTAGATTTTAATAAACTCTCATTATTTTGTTTTATTTCTGGCAGGTTTTAATGAAAAAAATTATTACCATGCATCTACAATATACGCAAAGAAGGGATGGACTTCAGTCTCTGCAAGTTGTCTGGCCAAAGGTCCAAATATCATTTCAACTTTGAATAAGTCATTGCCTATATACTCCATTTATTACATAATAAATACTCTACTCCACTTTTCATATATTATAATATAATTTCAACTATTTATTTTTAAATACAGTTTAAATTCAATTAACTTATATTTCTATATGAGATTTTTAAAAAACTAATAATAGCCTTTCTTAGATCACCAATAGGTTGAAGCGTCGCAAGATAAAGATGTCAAAGCCTAATCAAAATAGGAAATCCTACATGAGATGAAGAATAATGCAAAAGTCCCTGAAGAAATGCATGCCAAGGGTTAAGATCCCAAACAAACCCCAGAAACACCAAACAACCACTACCCTAGACAACGTTGGACCAAATATTTAGGAACCAAGTTGCTAACGTAGCAGCACTTCAGACATGCAAAGATGAAAACCAGTCTTAGAGCAACCAATAACCAAATGATAGGTCTTGAAAGGGAACAACTTACATGTATGCCTCATTGGTATAGCCTTGAGCCATGATTCACCCTGTAAGGTGCCTAGGGATGCAACAATGTAGCAAAAGGTGCGCCAACAGACTTGACCAATCAAAGAGGAGTCAAGGTAATACATCGATAAGATAGGTTAGGGTTCGACTATGCCTAATCTAAATCTTTTCCCGTCAACAATCTCTGTGTAAGCTTACTTTTTATATAATATGAGGTATTCAGCTGACTTAATAAGATATAAAAAATACGTGTAAATATCCTAAAAAAAAATTTATTTTCTTTATCGCAAAGAAGCATTCCCAAGTTCACGTTATTTCTAATAAATCTAAGCTTCTTAGGCCAAACAAAGAGCACAATAAGCCAAAGAGAGTTTTACTAACAGAGCATTACTGCCACCAAAAAAGTTTCTCATGCCCTACACAGCCTCCGTCTCATGACTGAGGACACTCTCAAACCCCATAAGCCCTTTCAATCCCTCTATAAAAGGATTGTGATCAAGAACCCGCAAAAGGTTCATAGTGTCAGATGATAGGCTTGGGAACGGAGCCGGTCATTGATACCATTCTAGAAAAAACGGAGAATAATTTGAGAGAAAATTAGAATGTGGGAAAATTCTAAATTAATTTATTAAAGTGAAAGTTGACAATTGATAATAAATAATAATATTTAAAATCCAACCTTAGAACTCTCTTGAAAACTTTAGAATACAAATTGATAGCAAAATTTATGGTACTTTATTAAATAAATTATCCATAATCTATAGAAATTTATGACAATCTACGCAATTAAACTAAACATTAGACCTTACTTCAATATTCTTGAGCCGAGTAAGGAAAGTGGTCTAGGGTATAGGATGAAGTAATCTAGGATGGCTTGTCCTTAATTAAGGATTTATCTTCCATACTACCTTTGAAAATTGGTGGTTGGGGATGAGACTTTAAAAACTTCTTGTCATTTTATCAATATTTATCATGTTTTCAAAGGTAATGATTGTTGTTATCAATAAAACAATTATCTTTAACTAAGATCATATCAGCCTTACCAATATTCCAATTAATTTCTCTTAAGTGACACCTCTAAACTAGTGAAATACACTAACTCGTGGAAAAAAACCTTGGGGCCCTTTAATCTCTTATCTCGGTTATGATATGTAGGGTTTAGGTTCTAAGGCTAGAAGCATACTCCACCTTGGGTAGAAGAGCTTCATGGGTCCAATTAATCCCGACAAGCATCACAAAAATTTCAAAACTAAATTGTCAAAAAAAAAAATTATTTCTAATTATTAGAAATTTCAAATCTAAGAAATTCTAAATTTTAATTATTTTAATTTGAAATGTGAAACACAGTCAAACTAAATGTTGCTCCACATGCATTAAAAAGAGAAAATGCATTACAAAAAAAATAAATGAAATCAATCATTCCATGCAAAAGGCCCAGTGTTTTGAGCCGAGAATTTCAAATGGGCAGTCTTTAAGTTGGAGCCTTGTTGGGATGGAGGTGAGTTTCAGGGGTTCGTTCGGATTAGAAAGACCTATCCACCTCAGTCGTTAACCATTCATCTACAATGAAAAGGAACTTAGAAAACGGCATGAGCAACATCATAACCTCAAGGGAAAATAATCCATGCACACCCACGAATGCTCTTCTCACCCAACCGCCTTTTTGTTTGACGCTTTACAAATCTATATTTTGAAAAAAAAAAAAGTTGAAATGGTTAATTGATGCAAGTGAAAATGAAATACAAATTAGACTGATTCAGTAATAAGAAAATTAAAATAGCATAAACAAGAATTTTAATATTGAAAAGCGGTCCAAGTTGCACAATAAGATTTTGACCCCGAACAATAAATTAGTAGAAGTGGTATACAATCAAATACTCAATATACGTAAAGAATATTTGTATCTAAATGATACGAGTAATCCTAACATAAAAAATAATGCAACGATAATAATAAAAAAGACAAACTTTTTGGTAACGAAGAAAAAATTCGATACCCACGGTAATCGAGAAAAACCTTCCGGACATCAACGGTCAGGGAAGAAGGGTACTATGAAAATAAACTTAGAGATCGGGTGGTAACGATGTACTAACCTAACCGACTTACTCCCGTCTTGTGATCCCTACCAAGGAACTCCTTGGATTTGCTCGCTGTAACGGAATCGGACGCCTTTCGGTCTTCACGTCAATCTTTTCTCTCGAACCGCTTACGTCAATCTTTTCTCTCGAACCGCTTGAAGGACAAAACGCTACTGGAACCCCGTGTTTACACCAGAAATGTAGCCACGGAGGTTACTCAACAAGAAGAGATGTAAATGGAGACCACGATGAGTAGAGAAAATTTTGTCAATGGAGTACGAGCGTTGGTATGAAGTTTTCTTAATAATGGAGCAAAAGAGAGATAACTTAGCAAGAGTGAAAGGCTCCTTAAAATTCTACCGGGAGGGTTAGAGTTTAAAACATAAGACATGTATATATATATGTGGAGGCCAAACTCATTTCAAAAATAAAGCCGTTGGAGCCAATTACCCGCGCCGCTCAAGTGCGCGGCGAGTGAGGATTAGGTTTAGGGGATTTCGGGTGCGGGCACTCAAGCGCCAAAGGGGCGCACATGAGCGCTCGATTCTGTTAAATGCGCTTGATGTGCGCCTCGAGCGCTATGTAAGCGCACGCTTCATAGGGGCGCACCTCGTTGGAGCCTCGGGCACCCCCTCCTAGGAAGGTCCGAAGCAGAAAAGAATGCAGAGTGAACACTGAGCTGTGACAATAACGATCCTCTATCATGTGACAGATGAAAGTCTTCAATGCCAGTGTGATGTTGCAGATAATCAAAAGCCCACACGAGACTAAATAAACTATCCGATACAGTCACGGAATATGCCAACTAGAAATATAACTAACAAATATAAAGACGGCGGGGCTATTTAGTTTTGGATTACTTTTTTTTGAATCCAATATCCATTGAAATGTCGTCAAGTGGCAAGCCCAATATTTCATGATACTTGACTCAATTGGAGAAAATTTTAGAGTAATACATGATAGGTGTTTAAATTGAACATGTAACCATTTGATCAAAATAGTAGCGCCTAATGTGTGCATGAAAACGGACATACATATTTTATAAGGTAAGCTCGTGTATTATTTGTCCAGTAAGTACACACCTAATACGCATCTGGGAAGTGCTCATGCACCAAAATTGATATATATCATATTGACATGAATTTGGGTTATTTATTACAATTTTTTTGAGTTCTTAAATGCCGATATTGTGATAAAAAGAAAAGGAAGAGAAAAAAATAATATAAATATTTACTCATCCATTTAAATTTCGAATCATCTTTTATTCTCTATCAACTTTAAATATATTATTTTTATTATTATATATGATATTTTACTAGTTAATTTTTTTCGTTCATCTTATATACTCTATTATTCAGGTTTATCATCATAAGGTGTTATATTCTTATATTTGCTAAAAATTTTTATAATTATAACTCATCATGTAATAGATATTTTTTAGATTTATAATTTTATAATTTTTGACTTTATTTTTTTAAAAAAATTTACAAAAGTATTATATTTTATTGTTTATAATTATTATTATTTTATTATTTATTGAATTGTCTACTCGCATTTTAAATAAAGGGCTTAAAAATGATACTTCAAGGAGATTAGTTTTTGATCTTTGTGGGCAAAGTCTTAAGGTTTCGAACCCAGCAGCAAAGAGAAATAATCGCTACTGGTACGTTTCTAATTTTCCTACAGTATCAAGGAAGAACAAGGAGAAAGGAAAACACCTGTTTGTCAATGTAATCAGCCCAGAACCTGGCTTCAGCTCTCTGGTAAGGATCAGATGGCAGCAGAGGAGCCTTATCCTTCCAGGTCTCGTCAATATACTGGACAATGACGAGGGACTCGCAAATCGGCTTCCCGTTGTGAATGAGAACCGGTATTTTCTTGTGAACCGGGTTCATCTGCAGAAGAAGCTGGCTTTTGTTCCCCAGGTCCTCCTCCCTGTACTCATACTCCACACCTTTCTCAGCCAATGCAACCCTCACCCTCATGCCAAATGGGCTCAACCATAAATCTAACAAAACGACCTCCTTCGTCATCCTTAATTGCTTTTTCTCGCCTTCGCACATTGGAAGTGGGCTGCGGATTTTGTTCGATGATGTGGGTTGTTTATATAGACGGAATATTTTGGACTCAAAATGGTTGAACGACGGAGGATTGGAAGCTTCTGGATTAATTCTAGGAGTAGGTGGTGGCAGCCTTTGTGAAAAACGCGACGAAGACGAATTTTCCGCCAGATGTCGATTTGCAACTGGTACTCATCGAGCATCTTTCGGGGCCCCCTTGATTCTGTACATCTCACTGATGACGTTTATCTTTTCTTTTCCGCGGTAAGCGATGACGTCTATCTTCTCTGGCGGATAGAATAGTTTATTGGCGGTTATTGTTAATGATTTTTTTATGAATCTCTTGTGAAAAACGCGACGAAGACGAATTTGCCGCCAGATGTCGATTTGAAACTGGTACTCATCGAGCATCTTCCAGGGCCCCCTTGATTCTGTACATCTCACTGATGACGTTTATCTTTTCTTTTCCGCGGTAAGCGATGACGTCTCTCTTCTCCGGCAGATGGACTAGTTTATGGGCGGTTATTGTTAATGATTTTTTATGAGTCTCTTGCGGCTATCATAATAAATAAATAGTGCTGGGCCCCGATATACGGGCCCATGAAAACATGGCCCAAAGAAAAAGGCCCAGATCAAAGGTTCAGAACTGCGCCCACGGGCCATGAAAGCCGGGAAGCCGAAGAGGCCCAAAACAGAAGCCAACGTTCCAAAGGCCCAAGACCACAACAGGCGTCTGAGAAGTCTCGACGGCTTACAAGGAGGCCCGAGGACCCTCCTTCGAGGATCCTTCACGGACTGTCCTCTCCGACGAGTCCGCGAACCCGCACAGTGACGGGAGGTGCCACACGTGGACGAGGACCACCTATACGCAACCGAGAACGCCCGCTAAGCAATCGCTAATTCCCAGCAACCTGCAACCACCGCTGCTGTCATCTCAATACCAAGACGCGTCTGGTTCAAATCATGACCGATATTCGGACCCTACGCACACACAGCCTACTAGCGGTGCGTCGCGTGCTCTCCCATGCGTCGGCCAGCGTTAAATAAGTCGGTGGGGACGGTGGGCAGTTTTCTAACCACTGTTCGGCCGCCACGTGTCTCCTCCCCAACAACCCGATCTCTCCTATAAATACCCAAAGAAAGCCCCTTTCCAAAGGACTGGCTTTTTCTCCCGAGCTCATTCGAGGAAGGAGAATATCTCTCGGCCACTCAACCCTCACTTCCCTGCGAGACGGAACCAAAGGAGCGAAAAACTCCCCAGCGAGAGTAAAAAAGTCCCCCAGTGAGCATAACCTCCTAGAAAAGGGACACAAAACAAAAGACAATGAAGGGATTAACCCTCACAATCGCACTCTGTAAAGACTTCAACCCAAATAGTGAAACATTTAAAAAGGCCTTGAGTCTCGTGGTTTTTCCTCCCCTTTCACGAGGAGGTTTTTCACGTAAAAATCTGGTCATGATCTTCCTCTCGTATCCAGCGTCTCGAACACTTGTGTTGCCTGAAAATCACGAATCCGACTGGATCTCGAGGATCCAGAATGCAACATTGGCGCCGTCTGTGGGAACATCGACTGAAAGCTCGTAGCTTCCCACCCTCCTACAACAGCAACGCCCTGAAGATGATCAGCAGACAAGACAGTACCTCCACCGGGAAGAGGAGCGCTACGACAGGTGCCTCCCGCGGGTGGCAGGGTGAGTGGCGGTCCCGGTACTAGTGTGCACAAGCTAGTACAGAAGGTGGACAGCCTCACAAGAGCCGTCCGCACCCTTCGAGAGAAGGTGGACGAGCAGTCCAGGAGCGCGCGCCCGGAAAGCCAGCGTCCAGGGGCGCCCCAGAGGCAAAATTCGACAGGGGCTCCTAGCGAGTTGAGGGACTACCTCAACAGGAAGAAGTCCCTGAGCTAGGCCCCGACAAAGAAAGGGCTCAATAGGCTCTGGAAAACGGTTTTCGGACCCAAAACTGGCGAGACAAGTCAGCCGAGAGGATGAGAAGATCCCTGTCCCAGAGGACAGGGGAAGGAAAAAGAAGGGCGAGCGCCCAACTGAAGACCCAAGGACCGTCCAGGCAAAACAACCCTGAGCGGTTGGTCCTTGGAGGAGAGAGGCCATCAGGCCCGCCGGCTCTCACTGAGTCCCTCACCAACATCCTGAGGTTGATCAGGGACGAGGAGTTTCTAAGATGGCCCAAGGCGTTGAAAAACCCGAAGGGAGGCGACCAGTGGGAGTACTGCCATTACTACTGCAGCCGTGACCATGACACCGAGGACTGCAGGAAGCTCCAGGTGGAGATCGAGCGACTAGTAATGGAAGGCTATCTTGACCGCTTCCTACCACGACCCGGGCCCGGCCGGAGCAGCAGGTCCAAGCCGGTCGCGTCGTTAGAAGGGCAAGGCCATAATGGGCGTGAGCGCGCTTGACCACCCGCTGGGGGCGCCAATACCAGCGGGGTCAGCCCAAGAGACGTGGAAGAAGAATATGAAGGCACAGGCGTGCGGACAGATGTAACCAAGAGACCTAAAAAGGCCCTGCAGGCCACCCAATGTAACACGTGTACATCAATAAAAAAAAATATCCCTTGATCATGTCTATTATGAAAGTCTTCTCATGCTCCCTCATCCAGGACAAAACAGTTCAGGAAAAAACTCCAAAAACTCGGCTGCGACCGAGCAGTCCAAGAGGCCGGGCCCCAGAGGTCAAAACTCAAAAAACTCGGCTACGATTGAGCGGTCCAAGAGGTCGGGCCCCATATGTCAAAACTCCAAAAAGTCGACTATATCCGAGCAGCCTCAGAGGTCGAACTCTAGTACCAGAAAACCCAAGAGGTTAAAAAGTTAAAAGAGCTCGAAGATCCCCGAAGGGTCACACGCTCCGACCCGAAAGGATATAAGGCCAAGGATCTTAAAAAGAGATCAAGAGCCCAAAGCCAAGAGCAAGGTGCCGTATATCGCTCCGCAAAAAAAAAAAAAAAAAAAGAAAAAGAGACTAGTACGAACAAGACAAAAAGAAACGTCCAAGGCACTGATGCGAAAAGGACAAGTCTTATTCATAAAAATGAGTTTATGTACAAGTATGACAAAATAAGAAAAAGAAACGACAATGTCAGGAGAACGCCTCTTGACTCTCTCCTCCGTGGCCTCTTGAGCTCCTGAAGGTCTCGTTTGGTCTGCCAGAACTGGCTCCTCGGGCGTAAGAGGTTCACCTTCAAGCCCTGCCCGAGGAGGCACAGAGAAAGGCCTCTCAGCAACGCCGTATAAGTCTTCTGTGCTTAAGGCGCTGGCGTTCCTAGGATCGAGGACGGCCACTGGAAACGGCGGACAGATTAGTCGCGCCACTCGGCGGCACATGCGGATGCCATCCCAGTACTTGCCATCCAGCACTGGTGCCATCTCAGCAATCTGTACGGACGTCCTCAGCCTCTCCTCTTGGCAAAGGACCCGATCCTGAAGGAGGCCCTAGCGAAGCCGCAGGAGTTTGACAGTGTCCTCCAAAAAGGCAATCTTCTCCTTAGCCTCGGCCAACTCCTCCCGAGCGGCCCTCAAGGACCTCATCTCCGAGCGGGACTGGGCGATCTCTTCCACCAGCTCACTAAGGCCTCCAATCAGATGCTGAAGCTGCGACAGAAGAACTCATCAAAATGCGGACAGATGGGAGCAGGGCGAGTAAAGAAGCAGTGGGTTACCTTAGAAACAAGAGGATCGTCCCCTGCGTTACGCTCCCTAGGGACCTCGGACTCCTGCAGGCCGCCCCTAGGCACCGCAAGCGCCCTCTCAGGCACAGGCTCAGCAGCTATAAAAGGCATGGGAGAGCTTGCCTCAAAATTAATGTCCCCGAGAAGCTCCGACGATCACTCGACTTGGACCACAGCAGGGCGCCCAGAAGGATCAAGGGGCATGAGCTCGTGGACCCCTAACTCCTCAACCTCCACCACCTCTCGGACCGTCTCAGCCGTCATTCCCCTCTCAGTATCCACATAGGGCTCCCGCTTCCTATGTCCTCGGAAGGATGATCAGCCCTGTCCGAGACCTCACCGGGCAAATCTATGGGAACTCCGGAGACAAAATCATCATTGGGGTGCTGGACATCCGAGAGCTCAGCAATCGTCGCCAAAGGCTCAGCGGGAGGATTAGCAGTGGAAGTGAAGGCGAGACCTTCAGCTCCCGAAGGCCCAGCAGAGAGATTAGCAGTGGCAGTGAAGGCGAAACCTTCAGACCCCGTGGACTCAGGCAAAAAGCCAGCCCTCGACCACTTAAGCAAAGGAGCAGCCACGTCATCATCGCTCAGACAATCGATGCTGAAAGCACCATCACCATCATCACTAGAGGAAGGACCGACGATAGCTGCTGGAAGCCCTGAGCCCTCGGCGAGGAGATTTTCTCCCGGGCGGTCAACAGGATCCTCAATCCTCAGAGCCCCAGTTCTCCTCAGTCTCTTTTTTTTGGACTTCTCGGGAGAGGCTGCGGTAGAGGCCTCGGCCCGTGGCCCCCACTTGGCTTCCTCAAATTTCTCGGGGAACAACCAGATGTTGCGCTTGCCCTCTTCAAAGCTTCCCAGATTGGCCAGCACCAAGTCCGTAAACTCTTTCACACTCTCCCTGTCCTCCCTCGAAGGGTCAGAGCTGTACAGGCTGGCCACATTCTCCCACCTAAAGGGAACGGCCCATTGCTGATGAACGCCAAGGAAGAAAAACTTATCCTTCCACTGCTTCGTGGAGTCAAGATTCCCCCCACTCATCAAGGAGAAGTCTGGGCGGGGAGTCATTATAATCCAGTCAAGATTTTGTGTGAAGCGAAACATCACCTTGACCGTAAGGGGATTCAAAAGCTTCTTATGGCATCGGAAGAAAACGCACAATGACACCAAATACCTTATCGCGTTTGCCTGGAGCCTGGCGAAGGGCACCCCGAATGCCCTCATAATATCGTAGAGCTCCTCCGCCACAGGAAACCGTAGCCCACCTTTGAGGTGGATCTCGTAGATGGTGATGAAGTCATCCTGAGGGCACCACGCCCTATCAGACGACTCTAGAATCATCATGGCTGTGGACTTAAGGATCCGATATCGAGCCCGAATCTTCGCAAGCTTATCCAGCGTCACTGTGGAGGCGATGTCCCTCATTCCAGGCGCCATGACCATCGAAAAGCAAAAAGAAGAAGACGAAGAAGAAACTCGAGCGAAGGAAAAACGAAAACCCTCAACACTTGGATAAGAAAGCGAAACACAGGCGCGGAACTGGAAAATCGGAATAAGGAGGCGCTTAAATACCCATGGAATTCAAAGGGGCACACTCATTACCCTTGCCACGCGTGCAGCCAAGTTCGAGCAAGAAGTGGCCATTTCTTCCAGTAGATTAGCAACTTCATGCCAAACGGTCGAGAGCCTCGAGCCATTTGGCATGGGGGGCTATGTTGGGCCTCGATATACGGGCCCATGAAAGCACGGCCCAAAGAAAAAGGCCCAGATCAAACGTCCAGAACTGCGCCCACGGGCCATGAAAGCCGGGAAGCCTAAAAGGCCCAAAACAGAAGCCAACGTTCCAAAGGCCCAAGACCACAGCAGGCGTTCGAGAAGTCTCGACGGCTTACAAGGAGGCCCGAGGACCCTCCTTCGAGGATCCTTCACGGATTGTCCTCTCCGACGAGTCTGCGAACCCGCACAGTGACGGGAGGTGCCATACGTGGACGAGGACCACCCATATGCAACCGAGTACGCCAGCTAAGCAACTTCGCCGATTCCCAAAGAACCTGCAACCACTGCCAGTCGTCATCTTAATAGGGCACGTCTAGTCAAATCATGACTGACATTCAGACCCTACGCACACAGGCCTACTAGCAGCGCCAGCCGCGTGCTCTCCCATGCGTCAGCAGCGTTAAATAGGGTCAGTGGGACAGTGGACAGTTTTCCAACCACCTGTTGGCTGCCACGTGTCTCCTCCCCAACAACCTGATCTCTCCTATAAATACCCAGCAAAGCCCCTTTCCAAAGGACCGGCTTTTTCTCCCTGAGCTCATTCCAGAAGGAGAATATCTCTCGGCCACTCAACCCTCACTTCCCTGCGAGACGGAACCAAATGAGTGAAAAACTTTCCAGCGAGAGTAAAAAAGTCCCCCAGTGAGCATAACCTCCTAGAAAAGGGACACAAAACAAAAGACAATGAAGGGATTAACCCTCACAATTGTACTCTGTAAAGATTTCAGCCCAAATAGTGAAGCATTCAAAAAGGCTTTGAGTCTCGTGGTTTTTCCTCCCCTTTCACGAGGAGGTTTTCCACGTAAAAATCTAGTCTTGATCTTCCTCTCGTATCCAGCATCTTGAACACTTGTATTGCCTGAAAACCACGGATCCGACTGGACCTCGAGGATCCAGAACGTAACAAATAGTCATTAAAAGATTACACAATATTTATGTGATAGTCGGTTGAGGATCGGTCGAATGTTAACAAAAGTGTGCAAATTACGATATTTATACGCACGACCAAGTGATCGAGCCCCTATTGCAATGGTGCTGACACTCAAGATGTGTCCAATGAGTACTCAAGCGTTGATTCCAGTGCACCTGTGCCTAAGACGCACTCAACTGGCACTCGAGTACCAATTTGCAGATAAAGTCATACTTGATGCAATTTTAGGTATTCTAAAATCATTTTTCACATACAAAGGTGCCGAATAGAGAGAGAGGGAGAAGAGGAAAAGAGAAAAGAGGAATGGGTTCAATATCCGATTGAGGTTTAATTTTGGTTTCATTTTTTACTATGGTCAGGTATGTTATTCTAAAATAGACTTTTAGGACGTATTTTATTTGTTTATTATTATTTTTTATTGTACTTTCTCTTATAAATTGTTCCATGTGTTAAGGGATTGTAATCAACCATTATTCACTCAGGATTATAGTGAAAGGATTTCGAATGAGGTTATTTGTAACCGATATTATTATAATAGATTTATTCAAAATTTATCTCGTGATTTTTTTTTAATTGAAAAAGACTTTTCACATTAAAAATATCATACAATATTACATTTCTTATATTCAAGAGTTTGGTAGTTGATATTTTACGGAGTATTCGGGTTTTGTTCTATAACGGTTAGTTGTGTGTATTCGGATTGAACCCCAACAGTTATCAACTTTATTGCAATTAGAATGAAAAGGATCCGATGTCATCTTATTAATCCTATTTTACACAAATTAAGTGTTTGCCTATAAACCGGAGGGAGGATCGATTGCTCTGTCATTTTGAATATTATGATTTAGCGATAAAGCACACCAAACCTATTCGAGTTCCTCTTATTTGTTTCTTATTAGACAACATATATACTTAAAAGTATTCAAATTAAATGCATAAACGTACTCAAAATCATATAATTTATTTTATTTTTGATGTCATAGCCTTGAGCCATTAGTTTTTATATGATAGAATAATGGTTGGTTTCTTAATGCTGCTTGAGCATTATTTTGTAGCTATACCCGTGTAATATAAGTCAGGTTTCGTATAATATAACAAGGGCCAATTACTCATTGTCAATTTCGGGGGCATGATTTTATAATGATGCACATGAAACCCATATGAGATTTTCGTATTCATTTTATTTTTGACAACATATAATATTATGATTGTTGGGGTTCGACACTTGAATTCACACACAGCCCAAACCTGGCGCAGCGGAAAATCCAAACTTCCCGTTGGCTGTCAGCCACCAATTTAGTAAGATATAAAGAACAAAAGATTGCACAATATTTTTAATGTGGAAATCCTTCTCAAGCCAAAGGAAAAAACTACAAGACAAATTTCGAACAAAATTTCACTATGTAAAATTGGTTACAAAAATTCCAAGATAGAATATCTGCTACACAGTCGAGATAGAATAAGAAAAATAACTCTAGAATTAGGAAACTCTCCTACCTTCTTATCTCTCTATTTTTCGTTTCTCATTTCTCTCACTGGTGGTGCACTCTACTCACCGATTTTTCAATTGTGGTGGCAAGCAATGAACATCAAGAGTTTCCTTCCGCACTTTGCTCCAATCTACACTCCGTTTCACTGCTGCTATCCTGTCGCTGTCTCCCTTATGTGTCTGTCATGTTGCCTGAAGCACCTGGTGCGCCCTTATAAAGACTTTGGTTCCAAATCCTCATCTAGTTACCTTGCCGATCTTGCAGATGATTTGTCACGTCAACCTTATCTTTTTTACGACTTCACTGGTTTTTGCGCTTTTTCACATACGCATGCTCTACAGATCAACCTGCTTTGCTCAGACAGTGCATACCTCGCAAGTCAGCTACCTGCTCTGCAAAGTTTATCCACTTTAAAAAGTCAATTGTCCTACAAGTCAGCTACCTACTCTGTAAAATTTATCAATTATTGTAGGTCAATTGCGCACCACTCCGGGCATTGGCATCACTGCTACAAAAGTACTTCGAAAATCTACTCTAAAAATCTAATTCAGATTTCCTCTTCTTAAATATATTCCAAAAATTCACTCTGAAATTTCACTCCTGCATTTGCATTTCGAAAAATCCACTCCTGCAAAAGCATTGTAGAATTCCATACCAGAATTCCAAACCAGCATTTTCACTCCGAAAAATACAAATCGGCATTTTTCACTCCAGCTTTTGTATTCCTGCCAACCAAACCGGCTAAAACCATATTGGCATTCCAAACCGGTAAATTTCATTCCGGCCTTTTCCGCATAACAGGCCATTTTTTGCTCAATCGGCCAATTTGCTACAAGTGGCCATTTTGCCCAACCGAGCATTTTGGCACAACCAGCCATTTTGCCTCAACCGGACATTTCCTGCGCAACCGGGCAATTTCGGCCTCTTCGACATTTGCCTTCTTCAACAAACGGTCATTGGACAATTCATGTATGATTCTCCGATGACGTGTCCGTTTGTTGAATTACCCACAAGCGAGTGATCAGACCCAACAATGACATGGGTCTTCAATGAGTGGAAGACATGACCGATTACTCAGAGTTACTCCAAGCATGATTAAGAAGTGTCCAATTGCCCAAAGTTAATCCTGGCATGATATTGTAGTGATACACATGACAAGAATTCAAAATCCTCCAAATCATTTGGTTTCTAATGACATGCTGCTTCAAGCATTAGCATTCATAATGTGGAATAATTGACTAATTGTTAATGTCATTCTTAACATAATGATTTTTTTATGAAGTGCACAAAAATTGTCTATGATCCTTCAATTTATTTGGATTGCGATGCCATACATCCTTGGGAAATAACAGATCTTATGGTCAAAGAGGGCTAACTGTTCACAGCGATCTTACATGATTTTGTGAGAAGGCAGATGGAATGTAGCTAAAGTCCTTCAATTCATATTGTCTTTAACATACACCATTGGTTACATATGGTGGAAGATAGGCCATTTGCTCATCAATCTCTGAATGATTTTGTCAACTGTCGGATTAAATTGAGTGATCAATGGACCTCATGAATGCTACAAATAGGGGCAATGCAAATGGTGTTGAGATTCTTTGAGAGCAAAACATGCAAACAATCAAAACAACGAGAATGAATCGTTAAATTTTTCATCAATTGTCGACAACAAAGTGTAGTGAAAGTACAATGGATCAAATTTTATGGCCAAGTACACAAGTTATATGACTTGATCACTCACTTTCTCTTATTAAAATTAAGACACCTTTGATAGACTTTCATTAGCATTTGTCGAATACCATACAAAAAGCCCTCATTGTCAAACTTTATAATTAAAATTAAATTTAACAATATATCTAAAGCATGTGAGACGTCCCTCAATACGAGTTTTGTTCCATTGTTTATTCGTAAGCTAATATTTTGATACCCACTACCCTCAACAAACAATTATTATCCATCTTTAATACATTTGTAATTTTTGGAGTAGGTGAAGGGGGATTTCTTCGATATCGTATAATATGAGAAACCACTATCCATTGCCCAACTCGTCTTATAACTCACGAAGCTCCATGTCTTCCTTGTATTGATGACTAAAAGATCTTCGTAGGTAGTAATATAGGCATGATTATTTTATCATGATCCATTCTCTATTATTGCTTGTTACCATGTCCTCCTATTTCCCTCTAAAGTAATCTCGCTTCATATAATTATTTTTATAAAAGTGAAAGTACTTGATATCTTTAAATTTGGATGACTGTTGCTTTTCTTCAATTTGCTGTCTCAATTTCTCGATCTTTCATACCTCGATTGCTCGTGGATAGAAATAACTCAGCTCTCTCAAAACCTCATGTTCTTCCTTCAACTTAGACTCATATACAAGTAAAGAAATGATAATTTTATTAAAATTGAACATGTCTTTTTCAAATAATAGCATTGTAATACCATAATTGTACAAGGCCGACAAAGAAGCTAGCAACACAAACGCATTGTCTTCATTATTAATATTCTCATTAAATGTCGACATTTGTATCAAGACCCGGTTGAATTCATCCAATTGTTTCTTGAAACATCTCCCTTTCAACAACAGGAGGCCATAGAGTTGTTTTTCCACATATAATATCGATGTTAGGGATTTAGACTTGTATCGGTCTCCTATTTTCATCCAAGTATTCACTAAAACTAACTAGCCATTGTTTTCTTAAAGAATATTATTGGCAATATACAACTTGATTGTATAATTAGCCATATTTTTTATATCTTATTACTCATCATTCTTCATTTTCTTTGGCTTGTCCTTCTTTCATTATACTTTTATAATTTTTTTGGATCAAAATATTTCTCATTCTTTTTTATCAAAGATTAAAATAATTTTATCTGTTAAATTATTTAATGTAGAATAACAAGTACTTTGACTGTGAAACCATCAAACTATAGTTTTTACAACCCAAAAAAATCTACCATCTGATGCTACTTATTGAGATTTTTAAGGAATAAAAACATGCGCACAACCAGTACAGTAAAAATAAATTTTTAAATTTCTTATCAATTATTAGCTACCAAATACCATGAAAGTACAAAAAACCAAATCATGCAATTAAGGTATACAAGTTATACAATAATATTTAATATAAAAATTATTATCAATAAGAAAAAAATTACTTGATAAATTTCGAATAAATTGCTATAAAATAGTAGCCAATTGCACATATAATACTTTCGAGTTTTCTTTTTTTACAACTTGAGCGAATAATTATTGAACCTAATCCCAACATATCTTATAACTCATAAGAGAAAAATATATTGAGAAAATGTGTGGCGACCTGAGCCGAAATACTCAAACATATGACTCAAGCCGCTCACGAGGACTAAAAATTTAAAACCAAATAACATCAATTTCACATTTCGACTATCCCATTCAATTGAATTTCTACATCATAATAAACTCAATAAAAATAAAAATACATAAGTCTCAATAACAGCTTAATCTCATCATCCGGCTATCAGGACCATCTTCTCATACGTTTTCCTCCAAGCTAAACGTTGTCAACTCAATTTGGAGCCAAGAAAACACATGGGTGAGCCAAAACCCAATAAATGATATAATAAAAAATGCTAACAACAATAACGATCTCGAATACCATCTACCAGGGTCTCAACATACTCTGACAACCTACTATATCAGAGACAGATTGCAACACGTCGTAAATACAACTCTAGGTAAATGGGTCTCACAAAATCCGCACATCCAAAAACAACAAGAGTGCCAATAAACAATGAAAATCCCTTGGAATCCGACATCAACGATGATTGGGAATTTTCCTGGTCCATATGTCAACGAGAACGACCAGCATACTCATGATAATAATACAACATGGATTCTACTGAATCCGAGTATCACAAAATCCACACAAGGATACTGTCACAACAACAAATGAGGTACTCACAATCATAGAATACCTCAAGGAATCACCTGGATCTTATTCTGCCACTGTGATCCAAAGGTTGCGTATATCCCCCAACAGCTGGGTACTTGTACAGGTTACCCGATGCTCGTAGGTTTGACCACTGACCAAATCCATTGTCCATAGAGACTCTGCCCCATAAAGTACAGACATCTCCCGAGCATACTCATCATCTGACTCAACCAGGACAGATGACCTCATCTACATGCTCCTCTTCCGACTCTACCAGGTACGGAAGATAACTCACACGTCAAACCCAATATCTCCCGCCATGATACCCACGATATCATGATCTACGATGATCACATGGCCATAAACATCCCGCCAAACTAGGCAACG
The DNA here is from genome assembly GCA_033239525.1 of Nepenthes gracilis. NCBI lineage: Eukaryota > Viridiplantae > Streptophyta > Magnoliopsida > Caryophyllales > Nepenthaceae > Nepenthes > Nepenthes gracilis. The sequence continues at coordinate 546,866 of BSYO01000006.1, read as the reverse complement.
TACCTTAACCCACCATGATACGAAAATCAATATCGGATAAGCGTAAACCACATTAAAGTACCAAAGCCTCCCATTCGATCAGATATTTTAATATTTTCACACTCTCCTCAACATTGACCGTAAGAAGCCAACAAATACACATACTCACACGCTGAGTATAACGCAAAGAAAACTTTGCAATATTAACAACAGAACATCATTCGGTGCTGACCAAACCGTACTCACACCATCAAATCTAACACAAAGGAACGTATCTCAGGACATCTAAAGGGAATACATGGATTAAAATATGATCAGCTCAACTATTTCACTATTTTTTCATTTTATTCCAAAACGGTGCCTATAACTAAGGCCAACAATATTTTTATTTCAATTTCCATCCCCAATTAATTTTGTTAGGTTCCGACAATTAATTGGTAATATCTATTTCTTCATACAATCAGTATCACTCTGCACACCGGCCAATATACCTTTATACATACAACATACACAAACTGTAAATATCTTCAATACTCTTTATCATCTTTATTCACATGCATACACATATAACCACACATTAACATATATATATATATACACATATATCCAAATACATTACTACATATATATATATATATATATACATACATATACCTCCATTTATATATATATATATATATATATCCATACACATAAACACACATATACTCACGTACACCATCCACCAATCTCCACCCACGGGCCACTGTGCTGCCCTCCACCAACTCAGCTCACGGCCTACTGCTCAACACTTACACACAGCACTTCCGTATATATATATATATAACCATATGCACTCATGTATATATATACACACACACTCACACACGTATACACACACCTAGCCATCCACCAATCTCCATTCCACAAGCACACACAAACCACATCACCAGCCCACGTTCTGCTGCCCTTCACACACCCACACACACAAACCGAATCACCCAGTCCATAGCCCATCAACACAACTTCACGCAGCTTCTGCTGCCCTCCATACACACACACACACACTCAATACGCACACACACATAGCAGTTTTTCTGCTTCCATACACATACATGCACAGCAGCTCTGCTGCTTCACCACACCGACACACACTATAAACACACGGCTACACACCCAGCCGTTCACACACACACCCTCATGGCAGAAATCTGCCAGCACTTACACACACAACCCACTGGCACCCACACACACGACACACTCCCACGGTAGTAGCAGCAGCTACACTGCCTCACGCTCACAACTGCACACACACATAGCCAGCACCTGCACACACACACACCAACACCAACTCGCATAGAACACCCTCGCGCAGAACACCCACACTCACACACGGCCACCCAAACCTCACGCACACACAGCTTCCACACAGCTGCTTCCGCTGCACTCCACACACACACACAGCTCACGCAGAGCTTCACACGTACACACGCACTCAGCAGCTTCTGCTGCTGCTTCCCTCACACCAACACATACATACGACACCACACACACCAGTACGCACACACCAGCAGTAGCTTACTGCTTCTCCCTTCCATACACACACACACACACACACACAACTTTGCTGCTTCAACACACGTACACAGAACATGACACACACCGCTTCAGACACACACACACACACACAATTTCAGCTGTTCACTCATACAGAGCACGGCCAACATCCCAACTATTATCAACCCATGACCCACCAAAACTCGATTGAAAACAGAGCATGGAGCCTCTGTTTTCTCACCTGATTTTTGAACTGGCCACAAATAGATTAACCTCTGCTCCCTCATTAGTTGCTCAACGAACACACACACCATCCAATTTACACATCAAAATTGATGGAATGAGAGAGAGAGAGAGATGAACAGATTCAAATCAAATTTTTGAATCCAGCAGCACACAGCCAAAAATACAAATGAGGAAGGAAGAAATCAGTTGCAATTGGAGTAGAATGACAATAAAGGGTTCGCTTGCAATTAAAGAAGAAATGATAGTAAACGGGATTCACTTGCCTGATTTCACGGTTCCAGAACATGGCTTGGGTTCGGCTTCACCACGGCTTCGGTTTCAGTTTCAGATTTGGGAAGCCGGCTTCAATGGAACAAGGCACGACAACGACGCATTTGACAACGGCGATGGAAGAAGACGCCTCAAGTATGAACCACGCCTCCCGTTTCTCCCACCCACAACCCAAATTTCTTCCTCTTCACTGCACAGCACACACCCACACATTTGCGAGATTAAATAGAAACGTCGAGGTGGAACGGTGAGGGAACAAATGGAATAGGACGTTAGGCCTTAGGTGGTAGATTCGAACGGCCTTTGCTAATGCCGTTGCGAGCGGGAGAGAGAGAGAGATTCGGGAGAGACGAGAGGAAAAGAAGGTGGGGACGCGAGGTAGTAGAGGAGAGAATTCAGGGGGGGTCCTTCTCCCCCATGGAGAAGGACCCTCCTTCTCCCTCCATTAGCCGTCGGATTAAAATTCGACGGCTCCCATTTTTTTAAAAAAATATTGTTAAATTTAAAAATAAAAAATATTAAAATGTATGTTTTTATAATCAAAAGTAAAAAAAAAATATTAAAAAAAAATAAAAAATAAAAAACTTATGTTTTTTATGATAAGAAAATAGGAGCCGTCGAATTTTTTAATCCGACGGCTGATAGAGGGAGAAGGAGCGTCCTTCTCCATAGGGGAGAAGGATGCCCCCCGGATCCGTAGAGGAGATTCGAGAAGATGGTGAGGTGGCTTGGGTTGTTAATTTACTTATTTTACTTATTATTATTATCATTATTATTATACGTAAAATATATATATGTATATATATATATTAATATTATTGTTATTACTACGTAAAATATTTATATTATTATTTTATAATTATTTTTACTAATATATGTTAAAAATAAGTTTACCCAATTTAATTTCAGATTCCTCAATTAAAATATCCGTCTATTACAAAATGAGTAACCAAAGAGGAAATATATCCTAGAAATAAATCAGAATAATATATCAAAATTTGAAAAAAAATAAATTTAAATTGGATTTCAAACCAACACTGAAACCCTTCCTCGTATTTTTTTATGTCTTCTCTCTCTTCATATGGCATTCTTGTGTTAAAAATAATTTCTCTTTTGATGTAAATCGCATAAGAAGTTTTTTTTATCTAAAGTTGGCATTCAAACGCCAGCTTTGTGTTCGAATGTTTGATTCAATACCTAAAATCTGTACACATCAGATGCGCCTATTTTATCCAAATGTATACAAGTGCCCATTATGCGCTATCAGGTGTAATTGCTTCTAATTTAAGGGAAAATGGCTTTCGCTCAAACTAACTCACCCGAATTTCTAATGAATTTCATTATTGGGCGGCCCATACATGAATATTGTATGACATCTGCTTGACATCTCCACTTGAGCATGCGTCACATGAACATTGTGTATCCTTTAGGTGACCTATTAATTGAATGTGTCTAGTATAAACGACCCAAAATTCAATATATTAGCACTCAGATCGAGGAAAGGAAAACATGAAAGCATGAGAGAGAAATCGGGTTTCAAGCTGATAATAACATTGGTATGCTCATAAGAAGGCCATAATTTGTGTTGATCAATGTAAAAGAATCAAGTATTATTTTAAAAGTCTAAAATTATCTAGAGAAGATAATTATAATCCTATTGTTCTAGCAACAAAAGATCTTTTGAGCTTCGATTTTGATAAGTTATTAAAAAATGAGGTTTAATACGGAGTTACCGAGACTTGACTTCCAAATTTAATAGCATCGAAGTGGAATAAAAAAATTTTCAAGAAAGTTGATTGTCTTCAAAGATCATAAAGAAGTCAATGTCCCAATTTTCGCCACTCAAGGTACTAGAAAAACCAACGTCCACTTAAAAAAGAATCAAAACTTTGTACAAGATTAAGGGCTCATCAATGATCAATGAACCGACACTTGTAAGGGAAGTGTTAAACTTTTAGTACTTTAAGTAAAATTTAGTCATTAAATAGTCTAGGTATCAATCAATTGATGCTATATTAGGAGAAAAAATGCAACAAAAAAAAGTTACAACACGGGAGTAGTTTAGCAAAAATTAATAGTTCTAGATGCGTTTATAAGTTTAAGGCAAAATCATAGAACTTAACTTCCCGTGAGGCTTGCAGATTATCATCATGATGGTATAGGGGAAAGCAAGAGTGACGTCTCCCCTTACTACTCAAATTTGAGAGCAATAGTGACTGTATCTTTCTAATGTCAATTAGAATTTAGAGTAATAATGATAACTCTTAAAAAGCTTTAAGTTTCCTACCAAAGGGACATTCCTAAAACTTTCAAGGAACTTGATCTTCCGCTTTAAAAATTGGTCTTTAGTAATTCAATGGATAAGGAAATCCTTAGCCAAAAAAAAAAAAAAAAAAAAAGATTAAAGAGTTTCTAAAAATAATACTTTTATAGACAAAGCTCCACGGGCTTGTTTTTTTTGTTATTTCTAAAGAACGGTTAGATATTCATTTAAATCTATTAAGGTGATTCTAATCCTAGTGAAGATAAATTTGAGCACGTTGTTTAAATGATAGACTTTTATCTTATTAGATTATAGGTCACTCTCATGTAAATTCATATCAATTCGACGTGTCGTTTAGTTATTCGAACAAAAACACATGAGTACTGTAACGATACAAAAGATTACAGATTTTACGTGAGCGACTAGCGCATGAGTGCTAATTCCAGAGGAAGAGCGCTAGAGAAGCGCCCATTAAACGACCTGTGATTTTTATTTCTCATTTCGAAGAGAGTTTTCTATATAAAATCGTGTATTCTTTATTGTGTATGATTGTTATTATTTGCTCATTGTGTATTGTCGAATATTTTCTCACGATTTAAATAAATAGGCCGTATCCCGATATTTCTATCTTATTCATTTTCTTTAGGAAGAGATTAAGCACTTTTTTACTATAATATTTTAATCATTTTGAAGCCTCATTTAGATTAATTGATCGTCAATCATATACTATAATACTCTTTACATCACTATGCTTTTAAAGTTTTTGGCGTCAGTATTGACTTAATTTTGTATGTAAAATTATTCTATTGTTATTGATATTATTTTGTTTCGACCGTTCAAAGATTGAAATCGTCTAAAATATAAAATTTAAGATTATTTCTAAATTCCGGGGGAATAAATAGTGGAGGGGAGGCCATGACCTAGCTGCCGCTCTCTGGATTGAATGCTTTTGGCGAAGCCATATTTTTCTGTTAAAAATAATTAAAAATTCTGTTAATAGATATGAGTTTTTTTTTCTTTTTCTGTTACGCTATTTTTTTAAAAATAAAAATTTGACTAATAACTAATTTGTAGTATGATAATTTTATTTTATTAAATCTATATTTGATTCTTAATATCTTGTGATTCCTATAAAACGATTTAATTTTTGTAATTGTATGACTAATTTTTGTAATATATGTTCAGCATTTTTGGAAGATAGTCTAATTGACTATTGTTTTATTTGAATTATTTAATTGATAAAAATCTAAACATTATATTAAAAGAAAATAAATATATGTTAAATATGTACTTTGAGAAAATAAAATTTTGGGTAAGGAAACAGAAGAACTCTATGCGCAAGGTCAATATAAACTCCTACCACATAGCGGGTCCGCACAAGCGCGAGCGAGCGGGAGAGCAGCAGCGAGTGGAGCAGGGAGCGAGTACGCATCCATGGCAGCGGTAGCAGTGGGCTGCTACTGTGCGATTGTGCTTAAGCCTTCTCCATCTATTGGCCAGTTCCCGGCTCTTCACGTAAGCAATCCTTCAAGTTCCTCGCTCTCGTTCGTGTCTTTGGTTTCCGTGAATTTTCTTTGATTTTCGGTTAAGCAAAACAACCAATGTTTTCCTTTCGTAATCTAATCGGATGAGAGCGCATATCGGCATAGCCTGTGGATATTGGAGTATTAATTTGTAATTTTCAGATGAAAATGATACCCATTTGCGATGTAAAAGGCTTGTGCATGAGGCTTCACGTCGTGGGTAGGATAAGGTTAGAAGTGTTGGGGTCACTCCCGAGTGGCATGATGTCCGCGGACTCCATTAGAAGAATGGACGAGGACTTGTGTTGAAGCGTCATGTCCGAGAGGACTTGTAGACGAGGAATTCTTCAGGCGTCATGTCCGAACGGTTGCTGAGGACGAGGACGAGAAGCCTAGAGTCGTAGGCGCAGACTCTATCAACGTAGGCCTGATGGTGGCCGTTTTTGCAGGTGGGTTGGTCACCCACTCTGATTGGATGTTGCAGCGGCTGCAACTTCCCAAGGACAGGCTTGCCGTCTGACACGGCAAGCATGCGCCTGTCATGGCAGGCCTAGGGCGTAGGTCTGGAGACCTACGTCCAGTAGGGTGGCCGGTCACGCCAACCCCTTGTGTATATAAGAAGCTTGTTGCCCTTGCTGTTTGATGACGTGTGAGAGTCAGGACATTGTTTGAGTTCCGAGCCTCGAGAGAGAGCTGTGGGCAAGCTTCGTTGTAAAGAAAGAGTGAGATATACACTTTGAGAGAGGAAAGTTGTACACTTGAGATTGTTTTCTTTCGTTAGAGCTTGAGTGGCCAACACTTGTAAACAAATCTCTTATAAGACATTCCTTCGTGGTTTTTCCTTTGGTTTAAGAAGGGTTTTCCACGTTAAAATTTGTGTGTTCTCTTTTATTCTCTATTCTTTCTTTCCTTGCCGTCCGAGAGCTTTTCTCTGTGTGCTGTCCGAGAACTCTTGTCCGCTCGGTCACCGTACTCCTGTCCGAGTGCTTTCCGCGTTTTGCGCCAACAAGTGGTATCAGAGATTTTGGTTCTTTGTCTTGTTGCTGGCTGCGATGGAGTACGGGAGCAAAATGCCTTGCTTAAATGGGTCCAACTATGACAGTTGGCAAAGCAAGATGTCGACTTGTCTGATGTGAAGTCCATGCACAATCCAGTTTTGCCACGTAAAAAAGCCAAGGAAAAACGGACGAGGCATGGGCGCCGGAACACAAACAAGTGTGCGGTCTTATAAGGCGGTGCGTTGATGACAACGCACAACCACGTTCGCAGAGAAACGAATGCCAAGACGCTTTGGGAAAAGTCGAGAAGCTTTTCGCCTCTAAGTCCGGGAACAACAAAATTTATCATTGATGAGGTGGGTGCATATCCGTTACAAGGACGGATCATCCATTGCACCACTGAATGAATTTCATTTGTGTGGACCGGGCCGACCGGGCATGGGTATTAAGTTCGAGGATGAGGTGCTCGGACTGCGGCTCCTAGCAACCCTCCCGGACTCTTGGGAGACCATGAGGGTCACCATTGTCAATACAACTCCAAACAGCGTGGTGAGTTTAGAGATGGTTAAAGGAGCTGTGCTGAACGAGGAGGTGCGGCGGCGTTCTCAGGGAACGACGACCTCTCAGCAGTCCGAGTTCCTTGTCACTGAGTCAAGGGGAAGAGGCCGAGGACGTGGCCAAAGGTCTGAAGACAAAGGGCGGAGTAAGTCACGTTCTCGGTACCAGGATATGGAGTGCCATCACTGTGGCAAGAAGGGCCACATCAAGAAATTTTGTTACAAATGGAAGCGTGAGAACGCTGGAGGAGATAGGGGCACAAAGAGACGCGGCGAGGAAGAGTCCTCGGTCTCTGTCGTCACAGGAGGTGACCTCCTCTTGGCTTGCGAGTCTGAAGACTCAGTAAGCGTGGCTGAGCAAGCCTCTGACTGGGTGGTGGATTCTGGCGCTTCTATCCACGTCACTCCCTGGAGAGAGCTGTTCTCCATTTATACTCCCTGCGCCCCAGGAGTATTGAAGATGGGCAACATGGAGACGTCCAAGATTGTTGGACGAGGAGACATTTCCTTGTTAACCAACACTGGTGCCCGGCTGATTTTGAGGGACGTCCGACACGTCCCCGATATTCGCATGAATATTCTTTCAGCGGGACGGCTCGACGATGAAGGCTACTGCGGCGTCTTTTGTGACGGCAGTTTCAAGCTGAAGAAGGGCTCGATGGTGGTTGCCCGAGGAGTAAAGGCCTCAGGCCTTTACACGATGAATGCCTAGGCCGAGGTAGCAGAGGTGAATGCTACAGGGAGTGTGGAGTCCTCGGGCCTGTGGCATAAGAGACTCGGACATATGAGCGTGCGTGGCATGAGTCATCTGGCGAAAAAGGGTCTCATTCCAGAGATGGATGGAGAAATGCCGAGGACTTGCCCTCACTGCATGACAGGGGAAGCAAAGAAGGGTCTCTTTTTCAGGAGACGCATCTTCCAAGAAGTCCGAGATCTTGGAACTCGTCCACACAGACGTGTGTGGGCCTCTACCGGAGAAGTCATTTGGAGGTGCACAATACTTTGTGACCTTCATTGACGATTGTTCTAGGAAGCTGTGGGTGTTCCCGTTGAAGACCAAGGACCGAGCCAAGGGAACCTTTGCTATTCCATGCGCTCGTTGAGCGAGACAGGAAGAGGTCAAGGTCGTGCGGAGCGACAACGGCGGAGAGTTCATTGGAACGTTTGATGCCTATTGCAAAACACTCGGCATCAAACATCAGAAGACTCCACCCAAGACGCCACAGTTGAATGGCGTGGTCGAGAGGATGAATCGCACGCTGATGGAAAGGGTCAGGTGCATGTTGTCCGAGGCCAGGCTTCCGGGATCTTTTTGGGCCGAGGCCTTGAAGACGGTCGCCCACGTGATCAACCGGTCGCCTTGTAAGCGTCTGGATGGGGAAGTTCCAGAGCGGAATTGGACCGGAAGGGAACCAGCTTACAACCATCTCAGGATTTTTGGCTGTAGAGCCTTTGTTCATGTCCCGAGAGATGAGAGATCCAAGCTTGAGCCAAAGACCATGCAATGTGTCTTTCTGGGCTATGGCGAGGATGAGTTTGGGTTCAGATTGTATGACCCAAAGGAGAAGAAGCTGGTGCGGTCCCGAGACGTAGTTTTCATTGAGGACGATACCATAGAGGACTTTGGGAAAGAGCTGAAGCCTCCACCCAACACTTCCCAGGGGGACAAGAGTGACAATGTCCGACACGAACGCGTCTTGCCCGAGGCGGACCAAGAGTTGTTGCTAGCACGGGATCGGGCGATTCCAGCGCCTCAGATCGGAGTTGAAGATTTGGTGCCTCAAGAGGATGAGGAGGCACTTGTGAGACGGTCGTCCAGGCCGAGACGTCCGTCCGTCCGCCTTCCAGCCAGTGAGTATGTCCTCCTCACTGATGCTGGAGAACCAGAGGATTTTAGTGAGGCTTTGAGGAGCTCCCAGAAGGATAAATGGTTTGAGGCCATGAAAGAGGAAATGACCTCTCTTCATGAAAACCATACATTTGAGCTAGCCAAGCTGCCTAAGGGGAAGAAACCCCTGAAGAACAAATGGGTCTTCAGGCTGAAAGCGACCGAGGACCCGAGCGCCCCAAGACACAAGGCAAGACTTGTGGTCAAGGGATTTGGTCAACGAAAGGGTGTTGACTTTGATGAGATCTTTGCGCCGTTGTGAAGATGTCCTCGGTCCGTGTAGTGCTCGGACTGGCAGCAGCGTTGGACCTAGAGATTGAGCAATTGGATGTCCGGACGGGCCTTTCTCCATGGAGACCTTGAGGAAGAGATCTACATGGAGCAACCAGATGGTTTTGAAGTGAAAGGAAAGGAGGGACTGGTTTGTCGTTTGAAGAAGAGCTTGTATGGTCAAAACAAGCTCAGAGACAGTGGTATCGGAAGTTTGAGTGCATTATGGTTGGACAAGGGTACCATAAGACTTCTTCGGACCCTTTGTATCTTTGTGCGAAGTTCTCGGAAAACGACTTTGTCATCCTTCTCCTTTATGTGGATGACATCTTTGGTGGTCGGACAGAATAGTGCTCGGATCAAGGAGTCAAGAAGCGGCTTCCGGATGATCTTTCGCTTTGAAAGACCTCGGGCCGCGAAAGCAGTCTCAGGGATTAGAATTTCGCGACCGAGAGGGCAAGAAGTTTTGTTTTGTCCCGGAAGGCTACATTGAAAAAGTGCTTGAGGAGATTGACATGGAAGGGTCCAAGCTGTCGGCAAGACACCATTGCCCAACCATTTTAGGCTGAGTAAACAGCAGTGTCCGTCCTCGGACATTGAGAAGGCGCGTATGAGTAAGGTTCCTTACTCCTCGGCCGTTGGCAGCCTAATGTACGCGGCCGGACATTGCTCATGCGGTTGGCCTTGTGAGCAGATTCCTCTCAAACCCAGGTATGGAGCATTGGTCAGCGGTGAAATGGATCTTCAGATATCTTCGCGGGACCTCCAAGACGGGTTTGCAGTTTGGAAGTGAAAAGTCTCAGTTGATTGCGTACACGGACGCAGATATGGCAGGGGACGTTGATTCTCGGAAATCAACGTCCGGATACTTGGTGAAATTTGCGGGAGGGGCGGTCTCCTGGTAGTCCAAGTTACAGAAGTGCGTCGCTCTCTCTCCACAGCCGGAAGCAGAGTTCATTGCAGTGACCGAGGCCTGTAAAGAGATGCTTTGGATGAAGAGGTTTGTCCAAGAGCTGGGTCTAAGGCATGAGACGTACGCGGTCCTTTGTGATAGTCAAAGTGCCATTCACTTGTGTAAAAACTCCTCATTCCATTCTCGGTCAAAACATATTGACGTGCGATATCATTGGGTGAGAGATGTTTTTGATGATGGGCAGCTATCAATTGGGAAGGTCCGTTCTGAAGAAAATGGGTCAGATATGTTGACCAAGATTTTGCCAAAGGGGAAGCTTGAAGCTTGTTGTGACATTGCCGGTCTAACTAACTTCACTCGGTCGTGAGGGGAAGTTTGTTGGGGTCACTCCCGAGTGGCATGATGTCCGCGGACTCCATTAGAAGAATGGACGAGGACTTGTGTTGAAGCGTCATGTCCGAGAGGACTTGTAGACGAGGAATTCTTCAGGCGTCATGTCCGAACGGTTGCTTTGACGAGGACGAAGCCTAGAGTCGAGGCGCAGACTCTATCAACGTAGGCACGATGGTGGCCGTTTTGCAGTGGGTTGGTCACCCATTCGATTGGATGTTGCAGCGGCTGCAACTTCCCAAGGACAGGCTTGCCGTTTGACACGGCAAGCATGCGCCTGTCATGGCAGGCCTAGGGCGTAGGTCTGGAAACCTACGCCCAGTAGGGTGGGCGGTCACGCCAACCCCTTGTGTATATAAGAAGCTTGTTGCCCTTGCTGTTTGATGTGACAGGGAGCTGGGACATTGTTTGAGTTCCTTGAGCCTTGAGAGAGCTGTGGGCAAGCTTCGTTGTAAAGATAGAGTGAGATACACTTTGAGAGAGGAAAGTTGTACACTTGAGATTGTTTTCTTTCGTTAGAGCTTGAGTAGCCAACACTTGTAAATAAATCTCTTATAGTACATTCCTTCGTGGTTTTTCCCTTGGTTTAAGAAGGGTTTTCCACGTTAAAATTTGTGTGTTCTCTTTTATTCTCTATTCTTTCTTTCCTTGCCGTCCGAGAGCTTTTCTCTGTGTGCTGTCCGAGAACTCTTGTCCGCTCGGTCACCGTACTCCTGTCCGAGTGCTTTCCGCGTTTTGCGCCAACAAGAAGTACCATTTTGATGAATACCATGTCAAGCATTGACAAGCAACCACCCATCCCAAAAGCTTGAATTTTTAGGTGAGGACCATAAATAGGTTTGTGCTCTAATTATCTGGTTTTTCTCAAGCAACTCTAACACGTGACAATTTATTTATTTTGATCTTTTATTAGTCTCATCATGAATTGAGCGAGGCTAGTATTTATACATTTTTACAAGAAATATGAAGACTGCAACTCGTGAGGCTTATCCATGAGATTGTTTTTATTTGCATTCGCAACATTTGAAAGAGCAGCTAAATCAATCCAACAAAAGTATAGAAACTGATGGGTCTAGCTATAAACAGTAAGATTCGGACCCAAATGTTTGAATCGAGATTGTCAGAGCAGGCACAGTTGTCAGAGTGGCAGATTGTCGGAACAATCTGTCCTGTCAGAGATGGTTTGTCACTTGATCGGTTGTCAGCAAGCCAGTTTGTCAGAAGGGAAGGGACCAAAGGCAGACTATACAAAAAGGCTGTTCTGTCAAAGGATCTGTGTTGTCATTCCAGACAAAATGCCAATTTGGCTTAGACTATTGACCAAAGTCAAAGAGGCCCACGTGCCTCACGCCACGTCAATATAGACCAAGACAAGTCCATTGAGGAGCTCGGCATGTGGAAAGTTAATCAAAAGAGCTCACAAAGTCAAAGATCTTCTAGACATTCATTCAGATCCCAAAATCAAAAAATCGTGGCATGATATTAAGACATTTTTTAGCTAAACCGTCATCAGGACTTCCAAAAGCTATCTAGAGTTGCCAAAGAGGGAAGAAAATGACATGCTTATGAAGAACAGTTACAAATACTGAATAAATACTTAATTTAATTTGCCAATCGCTCTGAATAACTAAGGCTGAGTGGTTATATAGTAAGCGCTCATCTTAGTTAATGGCTTGAGGAAGGTTACTAAACCGCCTTTAGTATAGGTCCAACAACTCTATAAATATAAGCACCTTTAGCATAGAAAGAGACATCTTTTGCATCTACTGCATCATTTGCTTTCCTGAGTACTCATTTATGTTTGAATCACTCCTTAAATACTTGTTCAAATACAAGTCCTGCTATACTTAACCTGCACAACAATGTTAGGAGCCTGTCCTCCAAATGACCCCTACTTAAAAAAAAATCTCATGGAACACTGTCTTCCAGTATCCTGTATCCTCTCATATTGGTTGCTTCTTAGATGGTTTAGTGTTGAGGATAAATTGAGAACGTATTCCTATATCTTTAAATTCTTGTTTTGATTTGTGGTATGTAAGATTCAAATTAGAAGCACAAAAAAGCCCAATTAGGAATCCTTTGGGGCGAATCCTGATTTATGATATATATCAAAAACTATTGGATGCACAATCCTACTGTTCTGGTACTAGAGTAATCACATTCTAACATGGTATAGATGGTATCAGCATTTAATGCTAGATTGGCTTTTCAAGAAAACCAAGAAATGGATAATTTTTTCAAGTCCACAATCAGATAAATGCCCCACATTTTGTCCCCTTAACATGTATGATAATTTATGGAACATAATCACTCAATTTTATTCCTCTAATCTTCTAAATTTACACATCCACTATCAAGTGCTTCGACAGGGCTTTGTCTATTACTCACCCCAACACATTTCTCATTTGAGCCTGAAGTAAACAAAATGCTGACAAAGAAGAAAAAGACGGTAAAAGCGGGATGATAAACCCAAACTAATTAATGATTCACTTGGCACTTTTGGGCTCGAAAGAAGTCAAAGGGAAACTAAGAAGATGATAGTGTTGAATACGCTGGTAAAGTATCATAAAAATTTAGGATGTTTGTGGGTCTGTCGTGAAAGAGGGGAAAAAGATTTTCCTGGATATAAATAATTGGGTAAGAAGATCAACTCATCTATTCCGTGAAATATCTTGAATTTGAAAGTATATGGTGCCAAAAATATTGAAAGGACCTGAATTTACCTTTCTTAGTTTATTATATTAAATCCATTGAAATCCATTGGCTGTCTTCATTCAAGTTTTCTCGAAATGTATATTGATTTGTTAGCTAATTTTATGGTTTTGCATGAGTATGTATTGGACTTGCTTGTGTTTCACAATGGTGTCATCATGGATGTTTGCATCATAATTGTACGAGTTTGAGACTTTGATTATATTTTCTTTTCCTTTTTTCATTTTTTTTCATTTTTTTTGTTTGTTTTGGTGTGGGAAGGGACTCATAGGAGTAATCCGGAGGGGATTAAAAACTAAAATTTCAACTTTTCTGCTGTTGTGCTATCTTTTGTTATTTTCTTTGTGCTTTAGAAGGTTAGAGGAGTTATACCATATATCGAATACATGGTGCAACTTGCACCACAACTATTAACTATACGGACATGATGCTGTGGAGACTTACAATTGCTAACAATATGCTCATGACAATGTGACATTGAGATATCGTGACACCTTGATAAAGAACTATGAATTATAATGGTGGCTAAATCTGTTGCTAGATAGAAAAAGATATTAAAAGCCACCTAAATTCTTCTACAAATCAAGATTCTTTTTACATAAAGGCAGTAGGTTTGATTAGTAGTATTATTCTATCAGCTTTTCTTTCCAGCATTTCTTGAAAATATTCTATCGTTTTACTAGGTGCCTTTTTGTTGATTCTTATTGAACTAAAATATATTGGCTTGACAATAAGTTGATTTGATAGTACTGTGCACCACATGAATTTAGCATCACATTGCTGAAATCACAAAAAAAAAAAAAAAAAAAAAAAGAAAAAAAAAAAAAAAAAAAAAGAGATGCCTCAATATGGAAACAGTTATTATATATAGTCGCGATTTGATAGATATAAATAAGCAATGGGGGATGCACTATTCAATTAGGTGTCCTTGATTTATTGATTGTAAAGTTTTCTCCTACTGAACCTATTGAAATGTGAATATGAATGATTTATTGCTTATAGGGAAAACCAACATATCAACAAGATCATTGGCATGGATTTCAGAGATCCAGAATTAGTGCTTTATTTTGGAGAACCAAGAAGAGAGTGGAGTCACCTGATGTGGGTATTTCACTAGGGGATTTCTTTCTGACAGGTTCAGGCTCAGAGGTGCTTATTTGTCACTCTTCTAGCTATGGTGATATATATTTTTTAGGTTACTTTGCAAATACATTAGATTGACATTATGCCATTCTAATTCCAACTTATGGCTTGCAGGGCTCCTCAAAAAAGTCATTTGTACCCAAGAAGATATCACTTTCAACAATTTCTTCTATCTCAGAAGTTTCATCAGAAGATTGGGATGCATGTGTTCTAGATTCAGGTGGTCCTGACAAGTTCAATCCGTTTCTTACTCATGGATTTCTCTCTAGTTTAGAAGAATCAGGTTGTTCTGTTCAGGTTTGATTTCATTGCTACTTCATGTTTTCTCGTGACATTGGTTCCTTGCTGATTATTTGAAATTGGATTCATATTACATGTAAAATGGTAGAGAATCCTTGTCATTTTGTGGTACTTTAGCTTTATGAGTTGTATTTGTTGCATGCTATTGCTTCTAGACTCTATTGATTATTAGTAATCATAGTTTTAAGTGGCATTTTAGGGTTCATTGCATCCCATCACTGGTGTTTCATAACGGTAATGCTGACCTCGATTGTTTATAGTTAGCAAAGCCTAGAGGCCCTACGTCAAAGAGGTGCGAGAATTTAAGTAATAGACGACAATTCTAAGACATTGAGGAACTTTGATGGATTTTTTTTTTCGATAATCTGGAATGTTTTTTATCATAAATTGTTATTTTCAAGTATTTATACTTGAATTTTATCATGTGTGACTTAGATACTTAATTTATATGCTAATCTTAAATCATAAATATCTCACATTTATATTGTCATAAATAGTAAACATCATGTTAAACATATAAATAACTATGAAAACATGCACATATATGAAGAAATTATGTAGTAAACAAAACAATGAATCATGTGTAAAGCAAGTAAATTTCAAACAATAAAAGAAAAACTAATTGTAAGTTCTAACAATTTTTAATATAACCAAACTTCTCTTCTTTTGCATTTAGCTAACAGTTCTTTATAGTGTGTTGGGAATCACTATTGTGGTGTTATAAATTATCTTCTGTCCATTAATGTTATTTAGTTATGTTAGGTTTGTTTCAATTTTTCTTTCAGAAATGTTGGACCATGTTTCAATTTCAAGTAAATACACTGTAGTCTAAGGGGCACTATTAATTGATGCGTTTGTCAAAGAACTGAAGCCTCCCTTGTACTTTCTCTGGTTTTCGGCCTTCTCCATGAACATGTACTGTTTTCTTTCATCATATGTTTCTTATACTTTCAATATAACTAGTAGCTATGAGGCTTAAAGTCCCATGATCATCTTGATTATGCACCTAAAATTGTTCCAGGAGACTGGATGGTTGACCATGCACTTAATTGCCAAGGACGAAGTTAGCAATATTCTCGGCGTTGTTCCACTATATCTTAAGAGGTATTTCACAGGCCTTGAAATTTTCAAAACATTATTGTTATATGTTATTAAGACGTCTCTTTCCTTTAGTTTTATAATTTCTGTATATTAACACTGGTCATGTCTCTTCAACAATTGGGTGCAGCCACTCTTTTGGCGAATACGTTTTTGATCATTCTTGGGCAGATGCCTTCTATAGTTATGGTTCAAGCTATTATCCGAAATTACAATGTTGTGTACCTTTTACTCCTGTTACTGGTCAAAGAATCATAATACGTAATATGCCCTGCAAAGATGAAGTTTTTGACATCTTGGTATCTGCGCTAAAGGATCTCACTATGAAGGTACTTGATCTGTTTCTGGATTTGCTATTTAGTAACAATAATTTTGTTATATGAAAATTTTGTATTCTTGATGTGTTTCTAGATTTGCTATTTGGTAACAATAGTTTTGTCATATGAGAAGTATGTGTATTCTTGTATTTGTTATTCGAGAATGTTCTCTGGATGTGGACCATCTTTATGCCAATTTGAAATTTCACTCAATTTGACAATAAGAAAAACAAGCATAACATAGAGTTACGTAAATCTACATATTATGATTTTGCTTCAGTTGTTTCAGGGGTCTCTTCATTCCAAATGTCTTTTGTTTTCTTTTACCCTTAGTTGTATACTTGTTTTGTACATGCTAAATTGTATAGTCCTTTAGATCATCAAACACATGCTATAGGTGTGTGCTTGTGATAATATTTGAAATTACCATAGTTTGTTTTGGTTTTACCTCTTTTTCCTAGTTGGTTTAGTGTGGAAGAAAAATTCAATAAAGAGACAGGAGGTTTTAGCTATGAGAGGGAGGATAGAATTGTGGTGAAAACATTTTTGCCATTTCACCTTTTGTCTTAGGCTCACAGAACAAAATTGTGGTCGTAGGTGGTGACGATTAATCATGCGTTGCAAATGTTGCTTAGTGCACTGCCATCGTCTCCTTGTGTGTGTGCATGTGTTTATGGTTTTCGATTGGAAGAAACCAAACCTTATAGTAAAAGGTAAACTCTTTTCCTCTATCTTTACTTTATATGTTTGCCATATTTCATAAAGTTTATTTCACATTTAAATGAGCTTAGATCCATTGGCACCCAATGTTGAATTTCCTTTATGGTGTCCATGACTAAGAACATAATACCTATATAATAAACTCTATGAAGCATGGCATAGATTTACAATAGAAATAAAATTTAAAAATGGTTCATGGTATGGCCCAGTTGTTTGAAAATAGGAAGTTGGGGTGAACCGTTTGGTGAGGGAGGTAATTTTTTGTTTATTAGACCATATTGCAAATCAGGTTTGGTCTATTTTGTTTAGATGGTTTAATGCATGGCCTGTCCTTTCTTGGGGTATGGGTTGGTGAGGGAGATATTTTTTTAATATTTGTTTGAATCTTGCCATACTAATCACAATGTACCTCCTTATTAACATAAAAACGATTTTTTTTAGGTTTTCTTATTTTCATGTATAGATAGATCGTTTATTACTCTAAAGGAAGGCTTCATTATACTTGGAGAGTGGAGAACCTAAAAGGCTACAACAGTGCAATCAAGAGTAATACTGCGAGCAAGAAGTCAAGAATTGTAGAACCATGCAGTCAATGTTATCAGGGACAGGAAAGTTCTTTTCTCTCAACACTCACATTGTGTGTTTGATAATTGATTGAGCGCCCGATCAAAAGAGTAGATGAACCCTAAGATGAGTGAAAAAAAATGTAAAATGCATTGTGCATTTTGTTTTTTTTTTTTTGGTATTTTGTGTGGCCCATTGAGGCTAACTATGGAGCGGTCTGTAGTCCTTGGCTTTCTCTAGCCTCTCGTGATTCCTGTCACCAATAGCATAAATCTTTAAAATTTTTTGTTAATAGTTCATCTCTGTTGATAATTCAATCTGTAAACCTGGAATTTGAAACCATTTCTTTCAGCTTCCATGACTTATAATTATAGCTTCACACAACCATCATTGCAGCCAATGTAACCATCCCTATGGCCAACCTGTAAAAATGAGTTTTGTTGCTTTAGATTCCTATCACTTTTGAAAATCCTGGTTGGCATTGCCGAGGTCTTTATTGCTAACAATGCTAGGAAGAAGAAAAGGAAGAATAACAAGAACTTCATACAGTGTCATTGGGATGATCCAGTGGGATCTCCAGGACATGCCTCGGAATCAATAATCTGTCTCACAACAGGTAAAAAAGAAGTCCACTCGTGAAAGTTCCCTTCCATGCGCATGCTAATCTTGCCAAACAATCTGCCGTGGAGTTCCCTTCTCAATATGTGTGAGACAGAGCACTCCTAGCCACTTGTGATCAAGCTTTTGGAATCCAAGAGAAGACCTCTGATTGGGTATTCAGTTGCAACTTGCAATAGGCTCATTGAGCCTGTTGACTACCAAATCAAGTTAATTTTGATCATACTTTCTTAATCCTTGCTCCTAGGCAATCATCAGAGCAATGGAATATGACCTTAATTTCAGTTGTGAGAATGTCAGTACCTTCAAGATGCACTGAGTATCCTAAGACTCATGGCCCTAGTTATCCCTTCCAAGGCTTTCCATGCTGGAGGCATTGCTTCGAGTACTACTTGCATCAATATGATTTTGCACAAGTTCCTTGGAGGTGTCTGCTAGGGGGCAGCTCTCCTGCCTAGTTGCTTGGTCTGAACAAGGATGTGAGGAACCGAGTCTTCGAGATCCTGCACTAGCAGCCAGATGCTCTTCTTTGGATTGGGGTCCTTTTGAAAGTTTATCAGAGAGATATCTTCTTGTTGTGCCAGCTCTGTATTAGCCAAAGGGTTGCCATGATCAGACATGTACACAGGTTCTTTCTTGTAACCAAATTTCCATTGATCCAGGTGCTTATGGGGTCTAGTGGATAAGAGATGTATATTCCCCTCTAAGAACCATTCCCAAACATGTCTTTTCTTTGTGTGGTCTCGAAGCAAGTGGGTTTTGGGCAAGCCACGTGCCATGCAACTATCTTATGCAGACATTTTTTTTCCCCTGTACATCTGTGAGAATCGAGTTCTTGAGCACAAGCCAAATTGGAACATTGAATTTCGGTGGAAACTTCAGTTTTCAGACTTCAACTAGTGCATATCTCCTGGAGTAGATTGTTCATAAGCAGATTTGACACTGTATGTACCTTAGCTACTGTCCCAGATGATTTTATCTTCACCGTTGGTGATTCTAACACATGAATTCTTCCCAGTAGCATGCATGCATCCATAGGCTTCCCCCCTCAATTAGTAGCCTGCTCCAGGAGCCATTCAGGATGATGTAGTTAGCACTTTGAGATCAGCTTCCTCAATTGGAATGGTGGGGCTTGTTTTAAGGATCAGTGGGTAGTCTCCATCCCCATTTTCCTTCCAGAAGTGTGTTGTTCTTCCATTGCCAGTGGACCGTTTGGTTCCTTAGATGATAAGGTCCCTTGTCTTGAATATGCTGTGCCAACTTCTCAATTATCTTGCTTGGGCTTTTGCTGAGAGGAAGTCAATCTTGTGGAGGTACTTAGCTCAAAAAATCTGGGCCTATTGCTTGTTTGATCCATGAAGGAGCTCCCAACCCAGTTTATGTAGGTGTACAATATTGTTGTCTAGTGCCTGTTTCATACCTGCCCCTCTATCTTCTTGGAAAATCACATTTCATCCTACTTCACCCGGTGGGTTTTCCAGTCACCTTAGAGAAAATGGCAATTGATGTGGTCAGGTTGATTGCGTGTTTCCTGGGGTAGAGCATGAATCTGCATCAGGTGCATCGAATTGACTGTTAGGGAGGCAATGGATTTGATTAGTAGAGATCTCCTTGCAATTTGTCAGATATATCTGGCATGTTTAGATGGGAAAAATATCATCCGTTTTCCATTTTTCAATTTGTTTTAACTTTTCTTCTTTTTCATTACATTAGTTTTCCTCTAAACCATGTTCATTTATTTCTTTTAGATATGTGAATATTTGTACAAGTTAATATTTGCTAATGGTTGTTTACAAAATCTCAATAAGACATATGGTTAAATTTTAATAAAAATTAAATGATAAATATACTTGGTGTATTCATTTATAATAAACTAAATGATTAAACTCAATCTGTGATTACTTGTTTTGTAGTTACTAAAATTTATAAAAAAGTCTATGTAGCGAATACTAACGTATCATTCAGCAGATGTAATTCTTATTGATAGTCTATTATATAAAATGATACTACCACACGTTTTTTGTTGTACTATGCATAGCGAATGTTGAACTAGTAGTTATGACTCTATTAGAAGTATTAAGTTAGGCCATTTTGTATTGTACTACACATAGTGGATGTTGAGCTTGAGCTTTAGTTTGTGTTCGCCAAATGAATGAATCAAGTTTAAATTTAATAATACTCAATTTGTTTATGACGTTTCCTATATAATTGTTAGTAAGCCAAGAATGGAAATCAATGACAATATTTTTTAATAACAATGATCCCTCAAATTGTTGTTTTATAATTAGTTTAATTTTATCATTAATTCAGTAGTACACATCATTTTCTTCATGATAGAAGATGCTAGACGACAACTTAAACATTATCATTATCCAAAAAATCTAAATATTGATTAAAAATTGTACTTTTAGCTTTTCATATTAATTAATATAACACTTTTTCCTATGGTGGAAAGATATATTTCTTATCATTTTATAACTTACATGGAATTGTTAGATAACTCAAAATAAAAAAGTAAAAATCAACATAAAATTGATTATAAAATTAATTTAATTTTTTTAATGAAAATATTACTATAAATTCTGTATATATTTGTATTTATAAGATTACAAAATAATATTTCAACAATCACCAATTCTTAAAATATTAGTGTATAAGTAGAATTTAGAAACTTTGCTTTATCACCATTGAAAAATTCTGGAAAATATCTTTGTGGGATGTTTTCTAGAGTTTTCTGAAACCCATTTCAAAATGAGGAAAATGAAAAGCTCTGTTTTTTTATTTTTCTAAATGGAAAACATATAGATTTGAACACATTTTTAAAATTTTTTATTTTCCTGAAAAGTTTTCTAGAGAACAGCCTTTGTTTAACTACTAAACTTATTCTTAGAGTCTGTAACTATATCAATAATAGTTCTATGATGATAAGGAGAGGGCCTGCCATGTATAATTCTGGCTCTAAGCTATTTTGCCAAAATCATTCATCATCTTGAATCCATATAGAAATTGAATCTCCTCTGCTAACTCCTTGCTGACACACGATATAAGCATTTGGGATATTTCTATGATGACTCATCGGGCAAAGGCTTGATAGAACATTTAAAGAGAGTGGTGACTGTGGTAACCTGCTTCCTAATTGCTTTGTCAAAGAGCTGCAAGTCAACAACGCAAAAGATGGGAAAGTGTGGGGGTCCTTTTTACATACCTTGAGTGGCTTCTAGTTTCCAGATTCAATTTTCATATTACTTTGTTGGGATGACCTTTCAATGCAGAGAACAAAATGTAGGGGGAAAGAGGACTACCTATCTTAGACCACACACGGGGGCAAACAAATTCAATGATGATACTGATGAGGTTATTGGGGATGTTAAAGGATTTCATTGTGTCCTGGACAAATTCTCGTTTAATCTTGTCACATGCTTTTTCTAGGTCAATCTTCAAATCCAGGTATGCATTTTTGCCCTTGGTTTTACTTATTGTGTGGATCATTTCATGGGCTGCCAGATTGATGTCATGGGGAGTTGTGGTTGGGTAGGGCCAATGATGTTGCTAAGGAGAGGTCTAAGCCTTTCGACAATCACTTTGGTAATGACTTGTAGTTTGTGCTGCACATTGCAAAGTGAGATGGGCTGAAATTAGTTGGGTGACTTCAAGGCACTTGCTTCAGGAATGAGTGCAAGTGTGGTTTATGCCTTTTGGTAGGGTTCCTTCTTTGAATGCATTACTTTCCAGCCTAAGAAGATTAGCTTTGGCAGTTTCCTAGGAGTTTTGGAAAAAGGTAGCATGGAAACCATTTAGCCCTTGAGATTTCAGAGGCTTCATAGAGAACATAGCACTTTTCAACTCATCCAGTGAAAATGTGGTACCTAGATTCTCCAGTTGAAAATTGGTGTAGGGCCATTGAGGTGGCAATCGTCCACCACAGTGTTGTGCAGGATCATGTAAGATGCCATTGAAGAGCTACACTGCCGATTCATTTAATACCTCATTGTGGCTCTACCAGATCTGCTTTTGATTTTCTTGATCAGTGATCCAATTTTGACGATTTCTATTGATTGCAGTAGGAAAGAAAAATTTTATATTCCTTTCACCTTTAGATAATCAGTTGATCTCGAGCCTTGATTTATGGAACCTAAAAAAAATCCTCTGTCCAGGATCTTTCGGTATTAGGATATATATTATGCTTTAATCATCCTGAGTCGAATGGAGTCAACCATAGGAGGGGTTACTTGGGCACCTTTTATGCTTCTGACTAGTTTCCTTTCTCACGTAGCAGATTATCAAAAGTGTTTATATTCCAGGCTTCTAGTTGTTCCTGCAGAAGTTTGTTCCCAAATGTATCCTTGCGTTTGCGACTGATTGCTGTCTTGTAGTTAGGTGACTACACCACGTCGCCTCAAAACAGAAAGGTTTGAGATGCATTGTAGAATTGCAGAGTCCTTTAGTAACTAGGAAATGAGGCAGTTATCAGAAGAGATCATGTTGAGATTGGTTATAGTGGCTGCTTTTTTTTTCCATTCATCTGTTAGAAATGCACGATCAAGGCACTTGTGGACAGATTCAAGTGTTGCATAGTCCACAAAGTGAACTTCAGTCCCTTGAATCCTAGGTCAGATAACCCAGATTTATCAACCTTTGTCTGAAATTGTATACATTTACCTAGTTTTGTTTTCTCTCTGTTTCTCATTTGAAGCTAGGATATTATTAAAATTCTCAATGTTACACTACAGGAGGCACAATGAGGGTACTAGCCCACCAAGATCTTCCCAGAGCCTCTTGTGTTGATGAGTTTTCAGCCTGGAATAGATGGATGGGAAAAGTTTGAATCACCAGGTTGAGATTGCTAATACATTAATATTGATTGATTCATGGTGCCGAAGTATCATATGCAACCAGAGAATCCCTGTGTCTCTCTAATGGCAGTTCCATTGAGGTCTAACTGTCTGATGACCTTTTTGGCCCCTGAACTGCTGAGACAGAGCTCCAGCATAACAACCAATGTTGCGTAGGTCTTTCATTATGATTAACTATATCCAATTTTTGTTTTGGGATAATATTTTTGCTCCCTAAATATCTTTGTTTTGGTAATATTTAATCATGGAGTTATTTCATGAATATCCAAGTTTCAAGGTTACTCTTGAAAATCAATTTGGTATGTAAAGAGAGAGAGGGAGAGTATGTGATAAAGCTGGGAATTTGACACCATGTGCTAATGGATCTTGCCTCATATAGATCCATTTTAATTTTTCGTGCATCACATGTGCTTCAAGGCTAGCACTTCTGAGTTGCAATTTAACAGGCATTCTTTTTCTCCTTTTCCCATGCTTTGTGTTTTTTATTGGACCAGAGGATGGGGTCTATTGTCTTGTATTTAACATTATTGTGTATCATCAAATGACTGTGAATTTTGTCGATTATTATAAGCAAATAAAAGAAAGGGGGTATTGGAAAACATTGACTGCCTTAAACTTCCAAGATACCTTAGGAGGCAAATATCTTGTTTTGTGCGTCAAATACTGACTTTGAAGTGCTTGAAAGCAAGTAAATTTAGCATCTTCTTTTAAAGATGGGAAGCATTGGGATCGTCATACTAAGCTTGGTTCCCATGTCCTGAGTCACTTATGTTTCCCTAGGGGACCTCTCATCTATTATGCATTTGTTTTCCAAAACATCATGGTGCTCCTGCCGTTACTTCCATCATAAAAAAGGACTAGTAGAATCTCAAGTTTTACCATGGATTAAATGGATTCTTATGGGAAGTTGGTGCGTTGACTATAGAATTATTATCCATTGGTCAGCATAGGTTTTCTTGTTTGGGTTTTTGGATGGTCTACAATGGATTTAGAAGATATTTTGTTTGTTTGTCAATATCAAGAGTATTCTGGTTGTCTCATTGTTCTGTTTTTCAAAGATTTGAAATTGGAAACTAGTTTTATATAGTGAAATGGTATTGTTATTTATGGTTGTACATCTTGTCACAGCTTCAGGTCTCATCTGTGCACATTACATTTCCATCCAAACATGAGTGGTGCACAATGAAGGAAAAGGGCTTTCTTCAAAGGATAGGCATCCAATACCATTGGAAAAATAGGAATTACAGGAAGTAAGAATACACATCTTTATTTTCTGCGGTTATATTTGTGGTGAATAGAACTTGGAGAGTACAGGGATTTCAAGAAGCTATGCTGCCATCTTCTGCATTCGCTATTCTTAACATTTTTATCATGAAGGTAATTTTTAGTTGTGAGCTCATGACATAAAAGATAAGATATAAGCGGGAAGACTATAGTTGTCTTTGTGTCTTTCCAACGAGGCACCTAATTACTTGGGAATTCTAAGAAGCATGGACACAAAAAATGAGACACAGATATGACATGACATTGATATGTAGGCACTCAAATTTTTCTAAAAATTAGGAAATGACATGCTTGGGACACTTTAACTAATTCATAGTTTTTTCACATGTGAACATATTTGATCAAACAACAATATTTTACATAAAATAACTAATCAATACTTACAATTTCTAATTTCCATAAGATGTGTAGTTATAAGCCAAAATTCCTCAACAAAGGATTTTCCAAAGAAAAAATAGGCAGGGGCATTAAAAAGGTAGTCGATATTGTTCCCAACTTAAAAAAAAAAAAATTGGAAAGGAAGATGAGAATGGGAAACAAATACACAGTATTATATGTTGCTGTTCACAGCAGAATAAAGAAGCAACTGAATTCAACAGAGAGAGCCATGGCATAGTATAGGACTTGAAAGTCTTTTGTTTTTTTTCCCCAGCCACAGGGAGAAATGAGTGAGCTAAGAAAAAAAATTAGAAAACATAGTTTTCAAACAATGTTCCAACGGCATAGTTATAACATGAATAGAATAGCCAAGTTTCAACATCTACAAAGCCAAGGCATATGCTAAAAGTTTCACAACAAAATATAAGAACA
Source organism: Nepenthes gracilis (assembly GCA_033239525.1). NCBI lineage: Eukaryota > Viridiplantae > Streptophyta > Magnoliopsida > Caryophyllales > Nepenthaceae > Nepenthes > Nepenthes gracilis. The sequence goes on along the minus strand of BSYO01000006.1, from coordinate 521,614 downwards.
GAAAGAAAAGTAGAACCAGGGTTATATTAGAACATGCAAGGGAATACTTTTATTAGAATAGAATAAAAAGAGCACTATGCGAGCACCTAATTTCTCCTACTGATCATCCATGAGAGCTTGCTTCAATTTCATGTCTTTTTGCTTTCAGGTGCTGTGCTTGCTCTTTTAGGTGCTCATTTCTCTCACCCCAATCCCATGTTTTGTACTTTTTAGCTAATTGTTAACTAGCTTTAATATGTATTATTTTTGTCAAATGCTATTCTTGTTTTAAGAATAAAAAAGCCCAAACATGTCCTTAGCGTGTCGGAAATATTCCGACCACATTTCAGAGAGTGCTAATTCGCCCTAGAGGATGCTTGACAGGTTGACACATGTTAAAGTGTGTTCAGAGAGTGTTGTTGTCCAATCATGAATGCAAATATCGGCTGATATGTAATGGTATCGGGGCCTCCTGATACCGATTTTTCTTGATACTGTAACATTGTGTATTTTATGGTTGTTTTGCTTGATGAAATGGTTGCTAAGCTTATTAAGCTACAGGAGCATACTAGAGAAGTATGAGGTTTGCCTTTTGGTGTTAAAATGAGTTATTGTTTCTTATGATGGTTTAATAATTTGTGTTAGTGACTTGCCTGATGGCCTGTTGGACCCTTAACAGAAGTAGTTAATAGCCAGTTTGCTTCTGCTTGCAGATGCAAAGGATATAACAGTAACTGGATAACAAACAAATGACATATAGGAGGCGAGTAAAGACTTATGGAATGTGAGTTCTGGGATCATGTGAAAACAGCCCCCAGCGAAATGTAAAAAGTTGAAGATTTTGGAGTGAGCCACCAATTTATCTGCAGCTAATGTCCAAAAAGGAAATGTTGGGACCAACGAGATGTTTCATGTATTGTGAGGGTGAGACTAACAGGTGATAGACTGGGTGACAACTAATCAAGGTGTTAAAGGTGGCAGAGAAGAAACAATTGCTATAGGGTGAAAAATTGTGACCTGTTCCAGTTTACCTTCATTCATGCCAAATGCTGGAAAGTGATATTATAATTTAATTCAGATGGCTGGTGTAATGCTTTGTGAATGCCATTGTTGATGTATCTTAGTTGAAATTTATGAAAATTAATACTGTCATCGAAGTTCTTTGATATTGTAACAAAATATATGATTCATTCTTAAGTTTGAAAATTCTTGTGGTTTGGTTCTGTGTTCTATTTCCCACCTTAACACCTATTACACTGAGTTCCAATGGTTCTGAAACAATTGCCTCATTTGATTTTAGTCTGATGCATATATTAGCAATAACTTGTTGTAATGTCTTTCCATGGCACAGTTTTAATGAGTTCTTGATGGATTTGAAGCAAAATAAGAGGAAAAATATTCGTCAAGAACGTAAAAAGGTCAGCCTCCTCAAATGGTTAGGGTTTGTTTGGCCCAACTTTTGAAAGCTTTTGTTCTTTTGAAAAAGCTTCTGTGCACTGAATTGTTGCTATAATTCTGCTGTGCGGCCTTTTGCAATTGCTTTTGATAGCTCTGGAACATAATGTGATATATGATATATCATTGGATAGGCCATGTTGATATTCCTTCTCCTTTGTTTCCTTTCTTTTATTCGTGATTAAAATTGAATTCTTAATCCTTATATGAAGCATATTCCTTGCTCGGATAGCCTCGTTGATTGTGTGGTATTTGATAATAGCTCGGAAACCTATGTGATTTTACAGAAATGAATTCCACTTGCCCATCAGGTGAGAATACTTGGAACAGAATTTTTTCATTTATTGGGTAATAACAAATGGTGAATGTGAACCATAAATCGGCTAGGCTCCATAGCTATTGAAAGCTGCTCCATAGTGTGAAGAATTGAATGTGCATTCGACAATCATAAATATATCTTCCATGGAGCTCATTTCTAGCACTTTTTGCCTGTTGAACCAAATGATGTAGGATGAAAGCTGGAATTTTGCTTGATGTTTGTGCAAGAACAATTTTCCCCGCTAAGCCAAGTGGGTAAAATGTGGTAGAGTTGTAGATAGTATTCTTGTTATAATAATATGGATAAAATTTACACAGATGTCTATTTGATTTGTTGTAATAATGTGGGTAACAACTTCCCTTAGGATCTCTAGGAGCTTTTAGAAATTGACCGCCACACTAAATGTATATGAAATATAAAGTTTGCTAATAGTAAGATAATTCAGTTTCTAACCAATCTACAATACTAACTTGAATATTCATACAACTGTACTTCATCCAATAGGAGCCTCAAATTGGGGCACATGGGAATTTCTACTAGACAAGTTCTAAGAAGGCTAGTCTCATGCAATAGATCAAGTATATACTTTCGTTGAAATAGATTTACGCTTTTTTGAAATTTGGCAACTTATATCCCAAAAAGTAACAAAGTTTTCCTAAATCTTTTAGTTGAAAGTTGTAGGAGTTGCTTTTTATCCACAAACCCATCTATATCATTTTTAGTAATAACAATATCATTGATAAGGACTATAGGGACTGTATAGCCCGTATTCTTTCGCACATGAAATACTAAGTGGTTTTTATGATAGCGTCGCAGGCCGAACTCTAGGAGAACCTATAAAAACTTTTCTTACCAATGTTCTAGGTGACTACTTTAGTCCGTATGATACCTTCTTCACTTTACAAACATATTTCTTGACTCCCCTTGAGCAACAAACGTTGGAGGTTCTTGCATGTAAACTTTTTTGAGCAAGTCAACATTAAGAAATGCATCATTAACGTCCAATTTAAAGGGAAGCCAATCAAGGTTATCATCAATGGAAATGAGAACTCGAATATAAGACATCTTAGCAATAGGTGATAAAGTTTCATTATAGTTAATACCTTATGCTCTTGTATAACCTTTAGCAATTAATCAGGCTTTTAGGAGGTCAATAGAGCCATTAGGATGATATTTGGGTACAAAAATCCACTTGCTACCAATGTTGCATGCATTAGGTGGTAAAGGGCCAAGTTTTCATGTTTCATTTACATGTAGGGCTGCTATTTTTAATTCCATTGCTTTTCTCCTGCCAAAATCAGATGATGCATCCTTTACGGGTGTAGGGGTAGCCACACTAGAAAGCTGCTATGTAAAACACCAAAATCTATAGAGACATTGAGTAATAGGATGAGGTGTGCACAAGTACATTTACCTTTGTGAAAACCAATCGGTAGAGATTTGAAATCTATAGGTGCAGGATCTGTAGATGCCAAAGAAACAGATGGAGGCACAATGGTATGTGACTATTAGGTATAAACTCGTAGAGGATCAGAGTGATCATAGTGGTCTTTGTGTGGGCATAAATGGATGGGCTGATTAGTAGGATCGGAAGAGGCAATGTCAGGTGGAGGAACTTAAGGGTTAGAAGATGGCACAACAATTGGAAAATAGGGAATAAATATCAGAGCATGGGGTTCCCGTGAGGCTTTTTTGAGAAATATGGTATAGATCTATCAAATGTAACATTCGTGCTTATAATATAGTGTTTAGGTGAAGGATTGTACGATCAATAACTATTTTATGTGTGAGAGTATCCAAGGAAGATATATTTGTTTGATTGAAGATCTGACTTGTCATATTCATGTCAAGCTTATGAACATAGCACACACTCAAAAACCATAAGAGCGATCATTTAGGATGATGAAAATGGAAATAGAGAAAAAGGTGAGTTTCCATCCAAAATAGAGGATAGCATATGACTGATGAGATAGCATGCAGCGAGAACATCAATCCAGAATTGATTAAGAATATACATGTGACACGTAAGGGCCCAAATCAACAAGTGACGATTTGGGCATTTAGAAAGTCTATTTTGTTAATGAGCACACATGCATAAAGTTTGATAAAGAATGCATTTAGAAACAAGATAATAGGTAAAAGTGGTGGAATCATATTCATTGGTATTGGTAGAGCAAATAATCTAAATTTTGTGTTTGGGCTGAGTTCTAAATTGGGATCATAACAATTTGAATAAAGAAAGTAGCTTAGAGTGACTTTTTATTAATTATATCCAAGTCATGCAAGAAAAATCATCCAAAAAATAATCAAAGATTGAATTTTATTAGTGGAAATATGAATTGTTTACCATGTGTGGAGTGTGTTAATTCAAATGGTTTAGAAACACGATTAACACTTCTAGAAGGAAATGACACGGTGATGTTTGTTAAATTGACAAGCTTTTCATGGAAGAAACGATATAGTGTAGACCCTCAATTTGACACTTTTGAATAAGCAAGGACAGATAACAAAGATCGGAGGGCTCGAGAAGGAGAGATAGGCGAGATGTCAAGATAACATAGCATACCCGCTTCATGCCCTGTATCAATAATTTTCTTCATCTTGAGATATTGAAATATGCACATGGAAAGGCAAAACTTACGTAACGATGTAAAACTTTTGTTATTTGACTAATAAAATAATAGGCTGAATTGGGGATTTAGAACATGAAGAACATCATAGACATCCATAATATGGCTTAAATAGATGTTTCCTGAGGTGAGGCTGCAACTTTAGTCTAAGAACCATTTGTAAGGGTAACACATTTATAAGAAAGAACACCTTGGTGATAATTAAGACGGGCAGTGGGCGAACCAGTCATATGTCCATTTTTCGTAGAATCGATGATCTATGGACTACAAGTGGAGGATAAAAAACAGTGGGATGCAGTATTCAATTGTGCAAGAGTGGTTATTGTAGTCCTCTTATGAGTTAGAAACTAAGCATGCTCAGCTCATGATACTACTATAAAATTAGGTTCTATAACAGGAACGATGTTAGAGGATCAGCAAAAGATTTCCACTGATGAAGCTAGGTGTGGCGAACTCGGTTTGCCATGCAAATCCCAACAACAATCAATAAAGTGACTATTTTGGCCATAATGAGTATGACTTTGAGAGTCATGACTTCCTAAGCGACCATAACTTCTCAAGTCACAGCCATAGTGTGAGAAACTACCTCTAGACTCTCGTCCTCTTCTAGTAGCATGTCTTTCCTAAAAGAAACTAAAACTACCACAAGTAACAAATACAGATCAGTCTCTAGTAGCATAATATCTAAAAGAGTGGAGCACTAAATGTAACAGAACACCTTGGCAAGAGAGGGAAGCTCTTACCCACCTAATATTCGAGCACGAATTGCCTCAAAATCGGAGGATAGACCAAGAAGGAACTGTACAATGTTAATATCCTCCTGCTATTTTGCTATAGCTTTTATATCCAAAGAAAGTGGCTGATGTATATTTCTTTCTTTACACACTATGAAAATGTTTTAGTCTTTGACTATACTTTGAGATCCCTTTTCAAGGCCAAAAATTACTTTATGTATACTTTATGAATGCAAGTAATATTACCTACGTCGGAGTGTATATGTTTTAGATGCTTCCAAATGGCATGGACCGTACAAGAAAGAGTGAGGTTGACCCAATATGGGGCTCTATGCTAGTTTGCATCGACCTAAGGATTGCATTGTCATCCCGATCCCATCAATCATTGGAACGTGCAGTGGAATAGCCTTCATTGGGGAACTTAGTAGTTGGTGTAGGCCTCCTTGATGTCAAATGATGGACTATGCCTTTACCATAGAGAAATTCCTTAACTGATCTCGCACAATAAGTATAATTGTTCTTGACTAATTTTTTCAAAAGTCATGAGTCCCACAAGAATGAACATATCTAACTTGGATGATATAATTAATTGAAAAAATGAGGGTTCTCATAAAATGTCAACAGCATGCCTAAAATGACAGAGGATTAAACATAAACTACAAGGGAAGCACGTCCAAAAATGGCACTCACAAAACTGAGAAGGGATAACAAAACGATCAAAATGAAGAGCAAAAGTGTAGGTCAAAATGATAAAGGAGCCTCAACATACGACAATAGTGCCACCTGTCGAAAGCACCACACCCAAATGCCTAGATCGACTTTAAAACTGAGACTCCTTGACAGCACAGCCGTGACAATGAACAAAATTTACTAGACCGATGATGACTTGCTAGAGATCATTGTCAACTGTGGCTGCCAATGAGCACCATTGACTATCAATGAGCACCAACAAAACACTTTTTTTTCTGGAACACTATAAAAAAATGACAAATGTAATGAGGATATTGGAGACCCCAATCCAAATCAAATTGCATCTAAACAAAATGACAAATGCAATGAGGATACTAGAGACCACAATGCACATCAAACCACAACTAAGATCTCCATCGACGCCAACAACTGGCAACCCAATTCTCCTTAGATGGTGCTGATATAGTGAGTGAATGCAATGCCCTCTTCTTTTGTTATCTCGTTCTTTCTCTCTCTCTCTCTCTAGCATTAACATGAATCATATTTCTGATCAAGAATGCTACAAAAGATTTCTGCAACGGAAGAAGCAGTCAGAGGATAAAGATAATATACAGCACAAGACAGCCCTAAAATCAGCAACTGGCCCTTTGATGCTTCTGTTTAGCAAGGCTGTGAATTCTGAATCCCTCAAATTCACGTCACATCAGGGTGCAAGAACCATCCCAAGAACAGTTCAGATTGAGAACCAATTGTATGACAGCACAGCTTACAAATTATTGACTGAGAGATGCTAAAAAATGAATAAGTAGAAGAATCAGGGAAACGGAATACAATTTTAAAAATTCATTGAATTCAGTCCAAGCCAGCTGCATGAACCCTTGAAGTGTTGGAAAATTTTAGAAGAAATTGTTCTCCAATATTGCCAAAAACAAGAAATTGGAGAAATTATGATATGCATAGCCCTCTTTTGTCCCAGTTTTCTCTGATGTGTCAAACACTAACCTGCCATTTCGCTTCTCTCGCCAGCAGCGGCCATGGCTGCTAGCATTGGCTCCCCTTCCCTCTCTTAGCGTACTCCTCTGTCAAAGGAAGGTGTCCTCTCGATTGGCCAGGAGGAGCTTCAAGAATCTCTTGCTATTCCTCAAGGTCCTTTAGAGGAGCATTCTTCCTTGGTGAGACCTTTATTGAACAGATTTAGTGCATATATTCAGGTAATAAACAAGTCTGAATATATTGAGGTAATAAACGAGATTGAATGTGGGCATGACACTAGAGTCCCAAATCAAAAACTAATTTCTGAGATTGGCATGGGAAATGAAGATAAAAGTCCTCTGTTTGTTGTTCCTCACTCACATGCTATGCTTGGTGGCCCCGTTGGAATCTCGTCTAGCTCAAAGGAGTGTGATTTGGTGAAGATTGGAGATTCTACCTTCGATCTTTAGCATTTCCCATCGGTGGTCATTGAAGATGAAGGTCCGTAGGGAGTCACTCATCGCTTGAGTGCTACAGTTGTGCTGCTGTTGGAATCCCCTCCAGCTCTGATGCAAAGAATGGTGATTGCCCTTCTGCTTTTGATCCTCCAATGTTTCTCCTCAGTGGCCATTGAAGATCCGGTGGTTCAGAAGATGAATTGCTCTGTTGTTGGTGGCGTCCAGAGCATTCCTTCAATGGTGATAAGTAAATTTCCTCCTTTTGTGTCGAAGAAGACTGTTGGGGCATCTTCTTGGAATCCTGGTCCAAAATTGTCCAAGTTGGTGAGAAATTTTGTAGTTCAAAAATGTCTTATTTCCTGTGTCAATGTTGATTTGTTCCTGGTGAGACCTCATCCAAAGGTGGCCCAACGTGGGCAGAGTTGTGGAAATTTACCTTAGTTGGGTATTTCATAGAGATGAAACCACCTTCCCTGCAGTAGAGATGGTTGCTTGCAAGTTATAGGACAAATTTGGCCTCTCCCATACCCTAATTAACCCCAAAGGTTTCTGTTTCTTCATGTTTAATATTGTTGACAGTATGAGGTCAGGGCTTGATAGTAGTTCCTGGTTATTTCTTGAAAAATCTATCTTCCTAAAAGAATGGAAATAGGGAATAATTTTGTTTGAAGAGGAACACAAATATGTGCCCATTTGGCTGAATTACTTTGGAGTTCCTCTCGGTGGAAAGACTTAGCTACATAGCTAGCATAGTGGGAAAACTGATCCATGCAGATAAACAGACTATGAAGTTAGAGAGAGTGTGGTTTGCTTATATTTGTATTGAAATCGGTGTTTACGCAAAGTTAATGGAGGTTATCTCACTAATTACTAGGCGTGATCCCCTCTTTGGTGAGATGGTCATCGATATCCGAGTCGAGTATCAATGGACCCATCCTTTCGATACGCTTGCAAGAGCTTCAAACATATGTAGGCTTCATGCCCATCCAAGCCTAACTAATGTATAAGCCCACTGGAAGATTGCTGGAGGATCGTTAGAGCTTTACTAATTGAGTCGTGACAGCATATATAAGGGTGGATGAAGTCATGGTAGAGGAATCATTACCTCCTCTAGGAGGCTAAGTGGGATCATTGCCTCTTCAAAAAAATTTGATGTTCTTTGCCCCCCTCCCGAGGTGGAGGAGGAGAAGGAGGTGCCTTCCTCTTCTATTGTCATGGAGAGCAGCCGCCCAAAAAAGCATATGGATAGCGTCCTTGGTGCAGTTGTGCAATGTGCCCCTACATCTTGCTCTGCTCGTAATTCAAGCACTAGTTCATCAAAAGCACTGAAAAATATTGTTGTTAAAAAGAAATCTAAAGGGCCTAAAAGATTGTCTCTTCTTCCACAAGTTATCAAATGATACGACGGGAATGCTGGAATATCTAAGGTTTTAATGCACCTGAGAAGGCCCGTGCAGAGAGAGTTTATTGAATCCAATAGTCTTAACATTTGTGCTTTGGTTGAAACTAGAATTTGTAATACGAACACGAGACCTATTGCGTGTGGTTAGGTTTGGCACATGAATTACTATTGTGCCCAAGGTGGTTGTATCTAGATTGGTTGGGACCCTTCGTTGGCCGACTTTGCTACTCCTCAAATTCAATAGCAAATCCTCTCTGCCATTGCTGTGGATGTGGTGAAAGGTTCTAGATTTCTTCTCTCCATTGTGTATGGCGATCACATTATTGAAGAAAGATGTGCTCTCTAGGATGTGATTGAGGAGCTGGTTAGCCATGGGAAGGACCACCCGTGGGTGCTTCTTGGTGATTTCAGTGTGTTTTTTTGTAATTTTGAGATTTTAGGGGGGTAGTGTGACTCAGTTTGGTTCGAGAGAGTTTGGGCATTGCCCCAACCGTGGTCTACAAGATATCATTTTTGAGGGATGTACTTTCACGTGAAGTAACTGCAGAGGTGGGCTTGATCATATCTTCGAGAAGCTAGATAGAATTATTGTGAATGGGTCTTAGCTTATAGATGGCGCTTAATATCAAGCTTTCTTCAGCCAAGTTAGTATATCTTACCACTCCACTTGCTTTCTTATTCTAGATGTGGAAGACCGTGTTAGGAAAGGTAGTTTCTTATTCAATAACTTAATTATGAACCTTCCTAAATTTTATGAATCTGTGGCACAAGTTTGGAATGCCTAAGTGGATGGACTGCCTATGTTCCATGCTGTGTCTAAGCTCAGATGGATCAAAGAGGCATGTAAGACCAATAACAAAGATGTGGGGTTAGCTACTGCATCTGCCATTGGCACCTTAGAGATGGCTCAGGAGGCCTTGCAAGATATCCCTCTTGCCTTCATGTCATCTCGATTGAGTATTTGGCAAGGGAGGCTCTGAAAAAGGCACTTAGTATGGAGGAGAGTATTTTTCAAATAGAAGGCTAAGGTTCGGTGAGTTAATGAGGGTGATAGATGCTCTAGCTACTTCTTCAAAACTATCAAAGAAAAGTAGAATTGCGGGAGTGTTCGTTCTCTTACCAAAGAGAATGGCACAAATACTTATTCTGAGGAGGAGCCACTAAAAGTTATCATTTACTACTTTTCCCAGATGCTGGGGGCATCAAACTGAACTTCAGCCGATTTAGTTGAAGGTGTTGACGCCCTTTGTTTTGAATTCGGTGTAGGCCAACCTTTTGTCTGGTCTTTTGGGGTTACCTACCCATGATGAAATGCATTCAATTTTCTTTAATTTGGCGATTCTAAGGCTCTGGGGCCCGATGGGTTTACTACTGCTTTTTTTCAGAGTTTTTGGGATACTATTGGGAACCTTGTTTTCATTGCGGTTGTGAACTTCTTCCGTTTGGAACGAAAACTTAAGCAAATCAACTGTGTGACTATCTGTCTTATCCCCAAGGTTAGCTCCCTAACCAAAGTCTAATTTCAGACCTATAGCTTGTTATAAAATGTTATATAAGATCATTTTAAAAATTTTTGCAAACCGGCTGAAGTCTATCCTTTCGATCTTAGTTGATGCATGCCAAACAATCTGTGGAGGGAAGGCATATTGGGAATGATATCCTTCTTGTTCAATAATTACTCCTTAAGTACCACTCGAATAAAATTCCTAAGTATTGTGCTATGAAAGTTGATATCATGAAAGCATGTGATTGAATGGATTGGGACTTCGTGTTCGCTCTCATGAAGATCACGGAGATCCTGACTGTGTTTATTGGGTGGGTTCAAGAATGTACTAATTCTCCAATGTTTTCTATCTCCATCAAGGGGGAATCATCTGATTTTTTCAAAGGGGGTATAGGTTTTCATCAAGGGAACCCCTTGTCGCTCTATTTGTTTTACTTGTGTATAGAGATCTGCCGTGGTATTATTAAGGTTAGAAACACGGATAATCTTACGTTCAACTAACTCTAGAGATGTTAGGAGACTGAGGCTACAACGTTAGCTTATGCAGATGACGTTCTCTTCTTTTGTCCGGTGGATTAGCAATCTGTGCCCGTCCTGCATTAGTGCCTTTTGAACTTCATTGGGTTTCTAGTATGGCTCATAGTAGTGAGAAACATGAATGCTTTGTAACCGGTATTAATAGAAGCTTTGTTGAGGTCAAGATTATCATTGGGTTTAGGGTTGGTATTCTTTCTATTCGTTACTTGGGCATGCCTCTCATTTCTGCTCATGTTTTTTCTTTGGACTGTCAAGTTCTTATTGATAAAATATCTAATAGGTTCCTATCCTTATAAGAATATATGGCTTTCCTTTGATGGTAGACTATACCTTTTTTCCTTTATTCTCACAAATATTCAATAATATTAGGCTTTTATTTTCATCATCCCCGAATTGGTTCTAAAAAGGATCGATGGTATTCTTTAGAGATTTCTCTAGCATGGGTGTAACTTTGAGAAGGCTACTGCAAAGGTGGCTTGGGATGAGCTTTACAAACCAAAAAGGACGTTTTAGGTTTAAAAACTCAGTCGCGTGGAATAAAATATTGCTTACTAAACATCTTTGGTGATTTATGGTGGATGCTAGCACTTCTATTTTGGTGAATTAGGTCAAGCGACACAAGATTAAAGATAGATGCAATTGGATTATTAAGATTCCTCGAACAGTAACCTTGAGCTTCCGCAAAATTATGAAACTTAGGGTCTCAGTATGGTCTTTTGTGCGTCATGTCATGGGTAGTGGGAAGGATGCTGTCCTCTAGTTTGACTATTGGTATTTGTTGGGGCCTCTTACTATTACTTTTTCTGACCGTATTACACTTAGCACGGGCATTTAACGGGGGCTAAGGTGGAGACTATTATCTAGTGTAACAATTAGAGATAGCCGTCCTAAATAGTTCTTATAGTGGGATATTTCATTATATTTGACCAACTTATGATCATTTATCTGATTCTTATGACTCTGTTAGATGGGATTCGGAATCTAGTGGCAAATTCTCTACCCTCTTGGCGCTGAGAATTTTCTAACCGGCTAGTTTGGATGTTGACTGAGCTTTCTTAGTTTGGAGTCTTAAGTTCCATCCCTCTCGTATCTTCATTCGTTTGCTTGCCATTAGAGGTCAGCTGGGGACCTTGGTTGGACTGAGATTCCATTATCTCCCCTCATGTTGTGTTTTTTACAGATTTGTAAATGAATCAGTGCATCACTTATTCTTTAATTGTCTTGTTACTCAGTAGACCTTGAGAGTTATTTGGATGAGTATTAGGAGTGCCTAGCCTTATGATGACTGGGTCAAAGGTTTTAGTTGGATAACGATCAGATGGAACTTTAGATTTTATAGTCATTTTCAATTTAGGCTAACATTGGCTTCTATTGTTTATTTTTTGTGGATGGACCTTGATGCCCGCCTCATTGACCTGTCATCCTCATTTAACGTAGATAGGATGATGATGGTTATCCGGAACTTTCTTTCTGATACGGACCTCCTGCAAGGCGAAAACTCCTCGAATATTACTATTGCTTGGTTTGATTTTTTAGGTTTTGCCTCTTTGGGTTTTTGGGGGGCTTTCATTCATGCTTGTGGGTGGATTAATTATGTTTCTTTACTCCTGTGTCAACCTGTAAGGTAAACAGTAGGACTTGTTTATAACATTTTTGAAGAAATATATGTGAGTACTAAATTACCAAAAAAGGAAACTGGAGAAATTTCAGAACTAAATCAAACATAAACCATCAATTTCCTGCCAAAGTAGCCTCAAGAGTTGTATCTGGAATGGAAAACTGATTGATTGATCCAGAATGTATAATTTTGCCCCAGAATTTTGAGTGAATCAACTCTTGTGCATAAAATTGTAGAATTTTGTTGCAAAATTGTTTTGCGGAATAGTTGAGTTGCATTATCCTTGAACTTCTTTTTTACTTTTTTTTTTATGCAATTGAAAATATTGGCAAATTTGGGTAGGAAAAGTGCTAAATTCCCAACAATTTTGGAACTGTTCTGATATCAATTGTGACGTATAATGAGAGATCTATAATTACTTGATCAAATATTGTATTTTGCAATGGGCAAACTAGAAGTGCAATTCGATGGAAGTGACGGAAACACAGGAATTCTGAGATGTCATAAGTTCTTTTCACATCCTCATCGTACATGATACTATCCGTTTTATATGTTATCTTTTACAATAACTACTTAACCATCTTCTAATTGCTTCCATTACAACCTAACTACCTTCTTAACAACTCTTGCAACTGATGATATTTTTTCTGAAAACTGTTACTTTTGTTTTTATTGCTGCTTTGCCAGTGTCTTTGTTAGCTGATTCTGAGTAGATTTGTTGGAATCATGAATGAAAATATCGGCCGATATATATTTGTATCAAGCCTTCAATGCCGATATTTCTCGATACAACAATAATATTGCAATATGCCGCCATATTAGCTATATATCTTAATATGTTACTATTTCGGCATATATCGCAATATATTGGCTGATATTTTCTTGTTAGCTTACTATTCTCAGAATTCTTTTCTTTCAATGTAATCTAATACCGATACGTATTGTCTATTATATTTGATATCAGTATGGCAGCGACTTATGCCAGTGTCGATACCGATATTTTCAAGTTTACTAGCTGTGTTATAGTTTGGGGTATCTTCATTTATTACTAATTTTTTGTAATTGGTTATCACATGTACTTGTGTAAAACTGTGTGCATAGGCATGTATGCATATAGATATGTAAGCAATCAGTGGGTGGGGGAGGAGGGCAGCATGGAACTGATTTTCATTCCCTCCTAAGAAAGGAGAAAGGACAGGTACCAATAGTATTTGGGTAAACCAAATGTTTTGTGTATATGCATCAACCTGTTGTTTGCCTGATTTTTTTTTCCCTCGTGAATCTTGCTTCATGCAGATTTCTGCACAGAACCTGACCATGAAACGTCTTCGCGGATATGAAATAAAGGTACTCACGTGTTATATGAGAAGTGAATATTCTGCAATTATCATGCCTGATATTGATTTTTACATATAAGCATTTTCAATCCAAAATTTGTTTACTGCTCCTCCATGAAAGTATTCTGCTTCCAATTCTCTTATTGTTTAATGACTTAATTTCTTAGTTTAATGCATTAGTCATGATCATCAGATTCTTGTATAACCTGCCACTGCATGGTCCATACTAGAAGCAATCTCAAATTGCCTTTTTTTTTCGAAAGCTCATGATTGAACTATTTGATGATCCACTGTATGTTTCTCAACATCCAGAAAAAGAAAACTTAGATCCAATTATGGCCGTAGTTTATATGCTACTTCACTACGTCAGTTTTGTACTGAAAAATTAGAACTTTTAATGGGTAAAAACTTATTGAAATGAAAAAAGAAAGAAAGATACATTTTGTGGTCAGACTTGAATGTTCCGATGAGATATGTGACTGGGAGGAAAGGACAGGTTGGAAGCACAAGAAAGAAAAAACCCATGAGATCTGAAAGTCCAAGTATCTCATATTCTGAACTTCACTTAGATATATGAAGTTGTTCTCAGTATTTGCTCATTGGAGGAAAATATATTAAACTAACCAACTCCTTGGACGTGTGCTACTTGTGGATGAACCATCTTATGTTGTAGACCAAGCTCCCAGCCATACTGCATGAACTTATAATTAGTCTACTTTTGTTTTGGAATCATTTTCAGTCAACATACATTCCACATTGATAAGTTCCACAAGAATATTTGAGCACCTCACGATCTGAAAGTAGAATATGTGAATTCCAAACAATAGGGCAACAGTAGCAAGGAATGCCAATAAGATATATCAAAATTTATTGAATTAATAAACCACTAAGAAAATGCAGTATTTAGTGATCACTAATTAGTTATATGCCAGAATATTTTGATTAAATATCTGTTCTATTGTTAACATGTTTTATTTGATAAGACTGATTTTGTGGAACACTTTAAATGAGAAGTGACCTGTGGCTCAGCTACAAAAATATTAAAAAAAAAAAAAAGATTTGATCCGTCCTGTTAAGTGGATCCATTTAACATAAACTTCTACATTTGACAACGAAAACTAACAAATAAATGGATAGCTAAAAAGGGTTAAGTCTTCTCCCATACATGCAAACAAACATTGCTAGGCTGGTAATATGGGATGTGTAGCCGGATATTCAGTATGTAGAAAAGTTCCATTTTTCATAAAGGATTGTATTAAGAATCTCTTTTGATATGTGATGCACAGGAGGTTCTAGGAATCTAGTGAATATATCGTATACCATGGATGAAAATATCGGCTGAACTCTGCTGTATTGGTATTGCCCCTATAGGATATTGATATTTTTGGATACCGCGGCAAAATCAATATATGTTTTTATATCAGCATTATATTATGATATATCAGTCGATATTTAAAATATCGTTCAATGCATATGATATTTGCTTGTCAGGCATCAACTTATAATTCTTAAAAGAATTTTTGCTTCTATATATCAAATATCGATATATATAGTTTGATATGTTTGTTATCGATATAGCCGTTACTAATACTGATACTGATAATTTTTCATCCATGATATAATATACATGCAAGGACCTCCATACCTCATTACACACATTTAAATGCAGGCGATGATGTGCACCTTACCATTATGTTATGGATAGGATGTTGTGAGACAATTGCTTTGTGGTAATGGCCGATAAAATGAAAGGGATCATAGTTTTGTGTATCACAGTAATGTTAGTCACAAAGAAATCATCTCTTGAACATGTCTCCTTTGTTTATCACTGAACTCCTAAGTTTATTCATCACTAGGCAATTAAGGACTCAATTTTGATCGGAATCCTATTTTCTTAGGAAAATCCTCGTTTTCTCCTGTAGTTCTAGTAGTTATTACTTCATTATGAATGCCCTCGATTTTTCTTCCTCTGGCTCTAATCTCACGCCTCATGCATAAGATTTTTTATCATAATTATTGGAATATTCTTAATTATTGTATTCTATAGTGTACAAAGTATGTAAACAAAGCCAGTGATCCATCTCCGGATCACTAGGATCTAAATCATTCAAGTTAGGAAAGTAGCTCCATTAGTTAGTTAGTTTCCTAGTTTTTCTTATTCTGCTTTGATTGTGCTTTCCCTAGTTTTTTCTCCTTTCCTGGTGGGTACGATGCACAATTAATGTGTAATATCATTTAGGATTGTAAGTATTTTAACAGAGATTGAATGAGAAGAACTGAATTAAGTTCTTGCTGTTGTGCAAGTGTCACCCATCTGTGGCAATCCCACGACTAACCTACAGTCGGCCTCTAAAGTTGCTGCTGAGTTAGGACTGGCCTATGTAATTGTGGTCATACAGCAACCAGCCTCTGTATTTGTGGCTGACCTGTGATACCCTTTGCTGTGAAAACATCAATAATAATTACATGAAGTCATATCATGACACAAGCTAATATGTCACTGAGAGGTAACTAGTTATCTACTGGGAATTAGATGGTTAGTTAATACGCGAAGCTCTAGACTTTCCAATAGTAAATTCTCCCTGTGCCATCACAATCATTACTATTCTAATGGACAATCTTATCCCCATCATCATTACACCATAATTGGCAAATCAATCTCCTACTATTGCAATTCATTCCCGTACTTACATTCCACCTTTTTCTAGACATTCTCACACAATGATCCTTGTGATCATCCACTAGACATCTGTAAGTGTCACAAAAAAAAAAAAAAAAAAAAAATCAAATTCAGTAGCCTGAATCCAGGTTTGTTCTATACAGAAACTCTCAGTTCTGTTGTGGACATTCAGACAAACCCACATTCACTTGAATAACTTACTCTGGTTCCTGATTCATGAATTTGTTTATTTTTATTATTTATTTATTTATTTTTTTGGCAGGCAAAGCATTGGGATACCTTCTACAAGTTCTACAGGAACACCACTGATAACAAGTTCTGGCTGCATCTCTCTCTCCCCCTCTCCCCACCCAAAACAAAATCATATTCTTACTGTGTGTAATGAGGAGCTGAACTTAAGTGTGAAGCATGCTGTTCATTCATCTATAGGTGGGGACAAGCTTATTTGACGAGGGATTTTTTTCACAACATGGGAGCAAAGATGGGAGATAGAGTACTGCTTGTCATCGCTGAAGAAGGGGATGAGATGGTTGCAGGGGCTCTTAACCTTATTGGAGGAGACACTTTATATGGCCGCCTATGGGGGTGCCTCCCAGCATCTTATTACCCAAGCTTGCATTTTGAAGCGTGCTATTATCAGGTCCAGGCTCCATCTAGTTCTGTACTTGAATATGTTACTGTAGAATTTGCTTGAAATAAAAAAAAAAAAAGATGGTCCAGCGCTCAAGGCTTTTACATCATGGGGCTTGAGGAGGGTTAGATGTATTGTAGAATTTGCCTGAAATAAAAAAAAAAAAAAAAAGATGGTCCAGTGCTCAAGGCTTTTGCATCATGGGGCTTGAGGAGGGTCAAATGTATATAGCCTTACATCTATATCACTTTTAGGTGACCATGGGTTAAACCAGTGAACTCCATGTAATGGAGCACCTACTTTGCATGAAATACAAGGCTCAAATTCTTTCCTTAATATATGTGATGGTTGCTTATTCTTAATTATTATTTTTTTGTTTAATTTTTGTTGAATGATTGGACGTATATTAGCATTGGGCTGAGTGGATTTTGTAGCTATGCGAATGACAGTCTGTAGAACCTCTTTTCCATCTGTTTTCTGTAGGATTATATTTCTTTACAATCATGGTCATATATCCCGGGTTTGCTTGAAACCCTAGTGCTAGATTATAGAGGAGGAGAAGAGATTACTATTTTTACAATTTTGTTGGTATAAGATTATATTTTAGATTACTCTGCTCCTTGCAGAAAGATAAAGATGCATTTGGGAGTAAAAAGATCAAAGTTGAGAGAGCTCTCTTCAGTTTTTTTGGGGATCTCCCTTAGGAAAGGAAAATTTTCTACTTCAATGCATAAATATGAACATAGCCCATAGTAACTAGAATTAGTTCCTTTAGACGTTGAAGATCAGGAAAAAGCACTTAAAAATGGTTTTGATGATTGAAAAGTATACTCCTAGATGGGAACAACTGAAGAGGATTTGCTTAAGTGGTTGAAGTACGGACTTCTAGCTTTATTGTGGTGGTTCTAGTAGATGAAGTGACTAGATATTATCTTGGAATGGGCACCAATTAATCTTTCACTTATTTGTTGTTACAGGCAATAGAAGCAGCAATTGACCTTAATCTGGACAAAGTGGAGGCAGGAGCTCAGGGCGAGCACAAAATTCAGAGGGGTTACCTGCCTGCGACAACTTATAGCTGCCATTACATTGCTGATGAAGATTTTCAAAAAGCCATTTCAAACTTCCTAGTGCGAGAAATGTCTCAGGTATGTGTTATGCTTTCACTACATGGAAACCTTTTGAAGAAACCTCGTTTTTAATAAGATTTTTTTGTTGTGAATCAATTTGGCAGTATTTTATGACAATAAGTGGGTAATGTCAATAGAAAGCAGGATGCAAACTACAAATCTTTCTATCTTCAGGAACTTAAAAGTCCAGTCTCTCTCCTGAATTTTGCTACCTGTCATCTGCTTCAGTTCCTTGTTTGTAACATCACTCAACTCTTCTATCTTTGATCTGGACCTTAAATGATCAGTTACATCTCTTCCCACCATGCGTACGGCAGACGTCTGAATTTATACTACATGGAAACCTTTTGAATTTTCTAAAAAGATTTTTTTGTTACAAAGCAACAACTTGGTGGTATTTTATCACAATAAGTAGATGATGGCAACTGAAAGCGGGATGCAGACAAATTTTGCTATCTTCAACAACTTAGACTCTAGTCTCTCTCCTGAATTTTGCTAATTGTTATCTGCTTCATATCCTTGTTTGTAGCATTACCCAGCTCTTCTATCTTTGGTCTGGAACTTATATGATCAGTTACCTCTCTCCCCCACCATATGTATGGAAGATGTCTGATTTTATACGAACCTTTCTCTTTTTATGTCCATTTTTTTTTTTAGAGAGGGGGGATGGGTTGATGGCTGTCTGTAGACTTTTTATTTGCTATTCATGGTGCTATCTTGATCACAAAGACATACAAATCAGCTGTCTTGTTTGCCCTTTTTATCAGAAGGTTGACACACTTCAAATATCTATTAAAAGTGTCAAAGTCCCTCCTTTACATTGTAATTCATTCCAGTTCATGCAATAGAATCATCAGGTTTTTTGGGGGGTGGGGAGTAGTGGCAGAGGGTTAAGTACAATATAGCCCTTGATGCAGTCCACGTCAATGGAAGGAATCAGTGTGGTATCTCACCTTACTCACACCTTGATTACTGGCGTCTCACCAGTGGATAACAAGGAATCTCTCCTTGTGTAATCGGAGTCTCACCAATTGGAGAACCGACTTTCTCCTTTGAGAAAGTTCAAAATATATTAATCCCTATTCGTTTTCTCCATCCCATCTATATAAGATGGTAGTTCAGACCCTCCTCCTTTCTACCTACCTGCTACAATTAGCCAACTACTTACAAGTTCCTAATAACACTACTGAAATTCAAATTTGGAATTCAAGCAAGGAAATGGCTAGATACTAACTAACTACCAATGAACATGGAAACCAAATCTCAAGGTAGCAGATAGAGAAGTCAGTCATAGGATAGCTGCAGGTACAGCGGTTAGATGCAAGTTGTCCGTGGGACAGCTGTATGTATGCTGGCTGACATCAATTATGTTCCTTCATTGAGGTATTTGAGTAGGCCCATTGGTAGTGCTTTCTCCGGTCCTTCATCAACAGTGCTAATCCAGTCCGTTGTCATTTCCACGGTGTGAGGAAGAACTTGACTCGAACAACTTGTGGGAGGCATAGCCACCATATAGATCTGACCTGAGGTGCTGTAATTCGTCTCCCCTTATCCAGGAACAATCAGAGGGGGTCTATTGCTCCCCTTAATCAAGAACTTCTGATACCATCCTTGGTTGGTTTCCATGAAAGCACAGCCTGGGACAGCTTCAACCTCTTCATAGGGGCCTGCACACTTTGTTAAGGGTGGTGGAAGAGTCTGGTTCACTGGATCCATATTGTCACCTTTGTATAACTACATTTTCAACATCGAAAATAGGACTTTTGCTGGAATTCAGGTAAAAATTCCAAAACATAAGCATTACTTACTAGTTTCCTGATGATGAGCCAGCTTGCTTGAGGGTGTGGTTTGTGGATGCTATGCTTGGGAAGACTCTCGGGTTTGAGGCGAAACAACACTAAATCTCCTTCTTCAAATTCCACCTCCTCCTTTGTAAATCCACCTGCTACATATACTTAGCAGTGTTAGCGATAACCTTTGATGAAGGTTTTCATGAATGGACTGAATATGCTCTGCAAAATCTTCCCCACTCTCACTGATTCTGCACTTGAAAGGAAGGTTCATTAAATCCACTGGTTGCGTTGGCCTTGTCCCCATGACAGCTTCAAAAGGGGGAATCCCAATAGTTCTGTCAACTGAACTATTATAAGCAAACTCAGCATCAGGTAGTATCAAATCCTAGGACTTAACGTTATCACGAACAAGGCAGCGAAGTAAGTTGCCTTAGTTCTGATTTAAAACCTCCATTTGGTTGTGTTTGTCAGTGAAAAGTGCTTTAATATTTCAACTGAGTTCCTAGCTTGGCCCATAAAGACTTCAGAATTAACTCACGAACTTCTTGGGTAATCCATGTAAACACACCACTTCCAGCAAGTCCAGCAACCATGAGGCATTGTAGGTATTTGCACATGGCAGGAAGTGTGCCATTTTGGAGAATCTTTCCACCATCATAAATACAGAATCAATGCCTCTCACCATCCTTCGTAATCCGAGGTTGAAATCTATGCTTAAATCTTGCCAGGTCAAATGGGGTAATGGTATAAGAGTATGCAGCCTTGGATTTGTCTTGGTCCCTTTATTTAGTTGACAGATTTTACATGATTTGATCACCTCAATAATAACTCTACTCAGGGTTGGCCAAAAGAATCTGCCACAACAGCAGTGGTCTTATCCCTGCCAAAATGACCTGCCAGCCCCCCTCCATGGATCAGATGTTCACGTAAAGAACACTCTCGAATGCACAATTAAGTTCTGTGAAAGATGTAGCCATCATGTAATGAAGACTCAGATTGCTGTGTAGAAATAGGAGCAGATAGTTCCTCGTGGAGGGTCTGAAAGACGGGATCTGTTGCGTAGAGTTCCTTCAGTCCTTTTCAACCGAATAACAGTGGAAGATAGACTGGTGAGGACGTATGTGTTGCGGTGGAGTGCATCAGCAACTTGATTCCCAATCCCAGACTTGTATTGTACCTGTGAATTGCTTTGCATCAAGGCCTTTTCAAATTTCCGGTAATGCCATTTGCCCTTACGAATGCCTGTACAACATTTCAATCCCTTATGAACAACATTTTTCTGCCTAATTTCCACAAATTTTTTTGTTGTTTGATGTCATGTTGGTCTATAGGAACTACATTGTTTTTATTTACATACTATAACCACCATTCTCCAAAAAAATTAGTTATTTACTATTTTTTCTAAATGTTCATTTAGACACCAAGGTGAGTGCTTAGACCACGTCATTTCTGGCTTTGGATTAACCACTGATCCCACTAAAGTGGACACTTTGGTCAACTGGCCAATACCCAAACCCACAAAAGCAGTAAAGGGATTTTTGGGTTTTAGCTGGATACTACAAAAATTTTATCAACAACTATGTTGTCTTAAAAAAGACACGTTTCAGTGGAATGAGAATGCACCTGCAGCATTTCAGCAATTAAAAACAGCAATGAAATATTTTAGCAATCCCAGATTTTACAGCAACTCCCACAATTGAGACAGATGCATCTAACTCTGGAATGAGCTGTGTCCTACAGCAACAAGGCCAACCAATTGCCTTTTTGAGCAAGCCTTTTTGTCCGAGAATCAAGGCCTTTCTGCATATGAAAGGGAATTTTAGCCATTTTGTTTGCTTTAACCAAATGGAATCATTGTCTACAGCACCTGCCATTTGTAATCAAAACAAACCAGGAGAGGCTGAAGCATTTGTTGGAACATAAATGAAATTCTATCTTGCAATACAAGAGTATAACTAAACTCTTGGGACTCCAGTAAACCATACAGTGTGAAAGAAGAGTGGAAAATGTTGCTGATGATGCACTCTCTAGACATTTGTAAGATGTGGATTGTTTTGCTTCATCGGATGTTATTCCAGCTTGGATTCAGGAAGTCACCTCCGGCTATGAAGGTGATCAATCAGCATCTTCCATTCAGACTTCCCTGTTGTTTAGATCCAGCAAGTAAACTCCCTTTTCCTTTTGTAAGGGTATTGATTGTGTACCATACTCCATTGACTCTCATACTGGTCTGAGGCATAAACTCATTGCAACACTTCACAGGTGTATTAGCTACGTACAAACATATGGATCAACTATTCTATTGGCACGGTCTCCATTAACATTAACAAGTCCTCGAATATGTGGTTTCTTCTGAAAATTGTTAGCAGCATATATTTGATAGACAGCCTTACCCCTGGACTATTACAACCATTGCCCAAGCATACTCAAACTCGGTCCTATATAACCATCTGCATCGAAGAATTCCCGTTTCAATGGCAAAATTACTATTTTAGTGTTCATTGACAAATTCATTAAATATGCCCATTTCCTTAGCCTTTCTCATCCTTTTACAGCAACTAGTGGCACAGCATTTCCACAATTTCTGATGGAGATAAGATTTTTACTTCTCTCTTCCACAATTTCTGATGGTGATTAGATTGTTACAAGTCTTTTTCAGCAAACTCTCTTCAAACATATGGAACCAAATTGCATTTGTCTACCACACATCCCCCTTAAATGCATAACCAATCTAAAAGGTTAAATCAAACACTAAAATGCTATTTGAAGTGCATGGTCTGTCAAAAGCCAAAATAGTGGTCTCAATGTCTTTTGTTGGCTAAATGGTGGAACAATTCCACATTTCATAATGCCATCCAAATCTGTCCTTTTCAAGCCCTTTGTGGCTCTTGCCCTTCTCACCTACCACTTGGCAAACCTCAGGACACACTTGTAGCATCTGGTCCGCACCTTTATACAAAATAGTGTCTCCTGAAACCAGTTTATCTGGGAGCTGCTGCAAATTTCAGAAAAACTGTATGAAGACAATTTCTGACAAAGAATAGATAGGGTATTTGAAGCAGGTGATTTGGTATATCCCAAGTTTATTCCCTATAGGCATACTTCCTTGGCACTAAGGAAGTCCCTAAAACTCTCACTCAAAGTACTATGCACTTTTTTTAGTGGAGTCCAAGTTGGGACAAGTTGCATAAAGAATTGATGCTTCCTCTACCATGCAAACACCTCTCAGTTTTCCGTGTTTCCCTCTTGAAGAAGCATAGTGGCAATCTACATTAGCGTCTCCCTACATTACCCCTTCTGGAGGATAATGACAACTTTCTGAAATTTTGTACGGTGAAAGTTCCCTCTAATTGATCAATTATCGGACATTCTCTTCCTGTCAAGCAATGGCTAGTACAATGGACAAATTTGGCTATAGAAATGCTACTTGGGAGGATGCTTCTTTCATTTCCAAATAGTTCTCCTCTTTCCATCCTTGAGGATAGGCATGTCCTCAGTTTGAGGATAGCTGTTACATAAAGCTCAAGGGAAATGAGAACCAGGCAGCATTAGCTCAAACCAATAAAACAATGGATCAGTTTTTTCTTTCTTCCTTCTCTTTAACTTATTTCTTTTATCCCCCTTAATCTCTTCCTTTCCCTTCTTCTTTCCTACTTCAATTCATCAGTCACCAGTGATTGAGAGGATCTATATATACGTATCCTTTCAGTACACCTAAGGGACCTAATATTAATGCTTTCTGATCATCAAAATTTACTGAATAACTCATATGGCCAATACTCTCCTCATCTGCTATGATGATGAAACCATTGATGAGAGAAAGTATCGACTCTCAAAACAAAGCAGCCACATGTCAGTGAATACAAGAAATCAATGATGTGTCGAAAACATATAATCGTATGTTTCATCATCATGTATGTGACTTGCATAAAGCATAATAAGATTATCCAAAATGTACAAGATACACTGATCTCCTTTGTGCACGTGTTAACAGCAAAATCAAATGTGATGATGTCATGTAAGGAGGCTTATATATTGGCAGTGACAACAACAGTACAGCATGGTAGCCAATTAGGAATGATTCAAATCGGTCCAGATCAGTTCAAACTTCAAATGTATAAAGCTGTCTTGAGATTGTTCACATCAGCAAGCAGTAGTGTGCTAGGACTGTTATGTTTTTTAGACCAGTAGTTAGTAGTTGGAAACAAGTAGTTAATCATGTATGGCTGATAATGAGCCAAAGATTAGTAGGTTTACTGTAAATAAACCCAAGATGTACAGCAACATATGAGAAAGGTGTGAATTTGAATACAAAGTAGAATTCTTCGGGCCAGCTTGTTTACTTTGCCCTTCTTCTGTTTTGTAATTCCTTCATTTTTTCACTCCTTAATTTCCCTAATCCTTCAAATCCACTGTTGTTACATATCTTTCCTGGTTAATATAGGCTTCCTGAGCCTTTATTTCAAGGGCCACTGATGTGTTGTATTATTTCATTTTTGGCTTCTTTTGTGATCTTTCCATTCTGCAAATAGTACTATGCCCAAAACCAGGAAAAAGGAAGAACAACTGGAGCAACTAGAAATTGACATCCAAGAAAACAGCAAAGAACAGCTCATTGTGCATCAACTTTCCACCGAAGAAAAAATCAACAAAATGGATGACGTACTGGTTGCATTCATGGCTAAGATGCTGGATTCCATGAACAACAAAAGCAACAACATGTCTCCACAAACTGACTATGCTCAGGTATCAACTGTTCCCCCCATCATACCACCGAGACAAGCCCATAACACACTGCTCCCCTCACTTGACATCCTTCCCAGGCGGCATTCTCAATTTCCCCAACCAAACATGGACTTTCCACCATTTTATGGGCAAACCCCAGCGCTTTGCTGTTTAAATATCAAGCATTTCAGCCTCCATTAAATACCTCCTTCACAAAAAATAGAAATCATATCCATGTTTCTTAAAGGAAAAGCTGCTACATTGTTACAAGGTCATGATATTTCACTCATAAGGGATGTAATATCTCTGTGATGAAGAATTTCCAGAACTTTATCATTTTAGCAAACTTTCTCTCTTTTCGTGACCGTCTCTTGGGATTTTTTTGTTTTTTCTCCTTATTTCTCTCTCTGTTTCTTCACCCCTAATCCCTTTTATAGGTTATGTCTAGGTAAAGTTGTTCATCGTGTTTCAACGTCACGCATAGTATGGCCACCCAATGAAAACCAGGGAGGGCTGGCTTTTTAGGGGGAGCCCTATCACAGTATGACCCTGATATCCTATAGACTGAAGCAGGCTGGTGGCAGGTCAGCCCCATTGTTAGTCTGTTGGTCAGGCCCATTTAATATATGAAAATTGCAAAATAAGAGTACAAAAAAATAAATGAAACACTATTTTTATTGATCATTTTTTTTAAATACAAAATTGTCCCAATTGAATGGGAACAAATTGCTAATCTTGAAAAATACAAATACGGTCAATCACTAATTTTGGCCATCACGAGAATTATTTAATTCCTCTTCCTCATTGTTGCTCTGTTGCTTCAGTTGTTCTTAATTTTTGGCATCTATATGATCCTCGTAGTTGATGCACATGTCAACTACTATTAGTATCATCCTACATTGTTTGTCATCAATCACGCTACTGTCAGCACCAAAAGCGGGTCTGGATGACACGATAGACACCGGTGAGTATACAAGATCTGGTGCCACTGTGGCAAGGATAGGGAATATGTGCTCGTTAGTCTCCCAGCATTCTATAATCTTAAACAACTCTCCTTATTGCTCCAATTGTGTAGTTCAACTGTTGTGATCAGATTACAACAACAATAAGGCAAAGTGTTATGTCCCAGTAGGCAGGATTGACTGTATAAATCTACTTTGGTCATTCCACTTGATTTTGTACAATTTCTTTTATAAGTGTAGATAATTTTAAATCGTTTTTATTACTTCATTTAATATTTTTCTAAGTCTACTTTTTTTTTTTTTTAATTTTCTCAAACTATTACTAAATCATATTGCCTCACATATGCTTTTTTTTGGTGTATGTTTGAAGTGCTGAACCACCTTAAATGTGCTTTTCTCATCTTATCTTCTTTAGATGCAATTTCTAAAGGTTTACGGATGTTATCTTTCTTTATCTCATTTTTTAATATGACTTTATTCATCCATTATAACATTCTCATATCTACATGACAATTTCATATAAGGTTCTATATATTAAGATGACCTCTATGTGAGTGTTGTTGTTGCTACTAGTTTCAGCAAATGGTGTGGTCTGTCTTTTTTGTTGAGGCATGTACGAGTTGTACATGTTCAGCAGGTTTTGTTCAACATGTTATCTCCTCTCTACAAATTAGTTGCTCTTCAGGTTCTTGTGGTGTGTCTATGATATGAACTACAACCACAATCTATTACTCCTAGCTGGGGTCATGTATCATTGCAAGATAGATGGCAATTTGAAGGGTGTTTAGGTATTTGGTTAATTTTTGCTATAAAATTTGGTAAAATATTTTAACATATTTTTCACAACACACACATGTCAAACATTTAAGCATTTACAAAATTTTTTACTTGTATTGCATCTACAATTCCTGCAAAATCGGAATCTTGTTTGTGCTGCTCCAGATGACAACTTATCAACAATAAGTGGTTGACGAATATGTTTATCATTGGATAATAAACACATGAAAGATCTTTAGAAACATCATAAAATATAACTTAAAAGATGTTTTGACATATATACCATTTTCCACAGTATCATCAAAGGTTCTTCATGTGGCAATGGCTTGTTGTGAAAGATGGTGAAAATATGTCAGAAGGAATCTGTAATATCAAGCATCAGATATGTGGAGTTCTATGACATTAGACAGTTCAGCTTCAACCTCTTATATGGCAAGTTAAGCTGCTTGCATACCCTCTTAAAAGGGTGCTCCCTACGGAATAGAATCTAATAAAGGAGAATATTGTTTAACCTTGCACATGTGGAGCTGTACAATGCAAAGCATCTTGAACACATAAGTTTATAATATGATAGGCACTATTATATGAAATAATATTCCATTTAGAATTAGAAATAATTGTTCTTTAATAATCATAAAGCATTATAAAACTGACAGAGAAAATCTCCCCTTGAAGTCCTTATTCATTAATAATACATAAAATGTCAAAAAATATTTGTTCTGGTGTGGGGATATTGAAATAATGTAAAGGAAATTATAACTCATTTTTCAGCTGCACAAAATGCTTTCAACATTTCTCTGACTCATCTGTCTTTTGAGTCTGCTAAGAGTGATGTGATATTTGTTGGTGTGAAAGAAGAGTGTAAAAAGCAAGTTTTTCGGCTATCTACCCTCAGAAGAAGGGAAACTTCAGTAAGAAACCTTGGGTTGCCTGTTGTAGCTTCCAGACTTCAGGAAAAATTGCCAATTCCTTGTAGACAGTATTCTTGCCAAAGTGATGTCCTGGACAGCAAGATTTATCAGTTATTCAGGGAGATTATAGCTGATTAAGGTGGTTTATATTCGTCCTACAGGTATATTGGACACAAATCTTTATCTTTCCTAAGCAAGCTATTGATGAGACTGAAGCTTTTGAAATCTTCAAAATGTAAAATGTTACTTGCCAAAAAAGAAAAGGAGATTGAAGCTTTTAGCAGGTACTTCCAATTGTTGGGACTCTCTTTGGATTGACGGAAAAACTTGACAGCATAACCACACTTCCTCCGAAGTGCTCGACATCACAGTGTGATCAGCTTGTGCCATGGCGAGCAAGCAAAAGTATGCTTTGGGGAGAAAGCCTGTCCCTGAACATGATTTTATTAAAAGATTTTTTCAATAATCTTCAGAAACAATAAAGAGAGAGATCAATTTCTGCCTAAGCTGTAGACTCAGGTATAATAATGGGCTATCAAGCTTCTAGCTATGCCATTACCAATCATGCAGAACAATAGGCATATTTATATGGTTAGCACTTCACTCAAAAGAGGTGGTATGGGCTTGAAAAACATTGAAATCTAGAAGTTTCAGTACCTAAGCAAGTAATTGATTAGCAGAGACAAAGACAAACTTTGGATCCAATGGATCCCTATTACCGCCTGATAAGCTTCTCTGCTTAGAAAGTTTCAGGGGGATCCTGGAATTAGAACAAGATATTAGAAGTCAGAGATGGATCCAAAAGGGCTTTTGATATTCAGAAGTAAAGCTACCAATGCATAGCTAATGGTCAAGGACAGTTCACAATCGCCTTATGGTTGTAATATTTTTTAGGAGGAAGGCAAGTATTGGACAGTAAATGGAATCTTCTTCTCCTGTCTCTCTCTTCTTAGAACTAAAGCTATAAGGTGCAGTGGGATAGAACTGTTAGGAAAAGACTCAAAATTGCCAAGACCTAATCTGTGCATTGCCTAGCTGTCTAAAACAAATTGACCACAAGAGAGATTGCTCAAATGGGGAATCGTTCATAAAAACTCTTGCATCCTATGTGGTGAAGCTTCAGAAACAGCAGCTCATTTGTTCTTGTAATTGCCATTGTACAGAAAAAATTCGGGAAGAGGTTAGAAGAAGGATTAAGAAGCAACAGCAAGACTGATGTTAATGTATGAGAGGACAGTTAAATCAAAAGAGCAGGAGCGCCCAAGTAAAGAGAGTACACTTTGCTGCAGCTGTATGCTTCATCTGGAGGAAAGAAATCAGAGGCTGCATAACGGATTGTGGAAAGCAGAAGAAAGTTCAGTGCAACTCAGTATTAGAATTGGCAATCGGCTAGGCTTTGATCTTGACTTCAAACAGAAAGTTGTAGCATGGCGGAGGCTGCCTTAAAGCCCTCTTTCTAGGCATGTCAGGGGAAATCTGTAGCTGGTTATTCTCCATATTTTGGAAAGAGTGTACAGAATTTTACATTGGCAAATGAAGTATCACACTCAAGTACTCCAAAGTATATACATGAGTGTGCATGTGCTTGTCTGTATGTGTGTACTTTAGCAACAAATCAACCTGGGTTAAAATAACAATGGACTGATCCCTCAATCCAACCTTAGCAAGTTTGGCCTTATTTTTCTGTAAAATCTGTGTACACTCTGTGGTTGGTGGAGTATGTATTCAATGATGTATGGCATAGAAAAAACATCCCACACATACCGTTATTATCATATGTATCAATGACGGAATACAGGTTATCTTCACTTTTATTTATGTCAATTTTCTTCACTCCTTACTTTGAGGTGAATTGGTTTATCTAATGAATCGTGATATTGCAGGTTAGACTTGCAATGAAGCTGTTACATGACTCCAGCCCTTTTAAGGACGGTACACAGTTGGATATTCAAGCATAATTCTGCCGTTTTTTTTTTTTTATTCTTTTGCAAGTTTATACCCTTGGGCAAAGATTCAGCAGGAGAGTAGCAGCTTTGAAACTAACTGGAATTGACCCCTTGTTTGTTTTCTTTTCTCTTCTTCTTTGCCTTGGAGATCCTCTATTTGTGTTTAGTATATTTGTTAGAAACTGTAAATTGCTAGAGCCATGGGATGCTGCCATCTTAGTTGTGGAGGTACATCTTTGCTGTAAACCTGAAAATCGACACTCATTTGAATATTGTGCTTGCGTAATTAATCAGCATTCTTCCTTGCTTCAACCAAACATTGAACCTTAATGTCAGGGGAAACCATTGAACATTTTGACGAGGCATAGAGCATTGCTTGATTCCGGTTGGTTTTCATATTATGTTACACTTATTTGATATGTTTGATTCCAGTCAGTATTGATTAAATTTGTTTTGTAGTGTGCTTACGCTCAACTTGAATCTTTTGATGTTGAAGCAAAAAGCTTTTCTGCCCTATGCTCTGTCAAAATGTTTAATGGTCGCCCCTGAGGTTGAGTTTCAGTGTGTAGCAAGCAAGAATTATATTTACCACGACCATAATAGAGACTTGTGGACAGCAGGAAATGCAGGTCATCAGGGAATTATAGTTGGCCTCATCTTGCATTGCATGCCATTTTGCTTCCCTCCCTACTGTAGTGCTCCCAGCTTCCATTGCATGGCATTTTCTTTCCTCCCACACCCTCCCCGTCCAATGCTGAAGGATCTTGATTGGCCCACCTTCATGGGTTAGTTGCTTTGTCACTGATTAGCAACATTATGATTGTCAACCATAGACGGTTAAATTTTAATACGGAGGGGTTAATCATAACAGACTCAAAGCCCTCATGCATGCTTCATATAAATGATAAACACGGTCAGCTTTGTGTGGTTTTCATATCGTGCAGTCATTGATAGATTATGTAGATAGGCGGATAGATAGATGTGTAGTCTTTTATCTGGCATAGTGTTAATAATGTTTTTTTTAATGTGTAAATGGTCAAGAAGCCAAATAGTGAAATAAATCAAATACAAGGAGAAAAGAAAAAGAATATTTTGGAAGGTGGCTTAAGCAAAAATAAAGGTTCGCAAACAACAAAATGCGAAGAAGATGGAGCTACCGAGGTGGGACAGAAGAAAAGGGAAATTTTAACGATCATAGAGACAGTGCACCTCAAAGTCCAGCCCTGATTTCAATGAACGGGGGGAAAAAGGAAGATAAGATAGCTTGGATCCTCGGTGGAAGGAATGTTCATTTCATAGACGATTAACTCACCAGATGAGTTGAATTGTTGACTCTGTTTTAAGGCATGGGACTCATAAATTGTACGATTAGAGACGGAAGAGCCAAGGCTACAACGGATTTACCTCAGGAAATATCAGAAGATATCTAAACTGCTAGCATACTTTTCAAGAAAGGGAAGATATGTCGTTCCTTCAAAGAGAAAATGACTGTAATAATGATAGGGAAAAGATGAAAAGAGTATGGGTGGTAAGTGGGTCATGTTGCCCACGAGCCAGCATGTCCCAGCATGATGTGGGCCAATATCAAGTTGTATCAATCGTAGCCTAATTTTCGTGTCCCGTGCCATGCCGGTAAATTAACGATGGTATTATAATGTTCACCTTATTTCTTGCAAGCAAATGATGAGAGTTTTCCCAATTCTGGAAGGGAGATGAGAGGGAGAAGGGGGAGTGAGGGGAAGGTTGGTTGGACGGGAAGGGGTAAAATATTACTCGTTAGTTATTTATTATTCCCTTCAGACGAAAAGTTGGTGAGATTGAAATATTAAGTTAAAGAGATGACTGACTCACGTCAATTAATAAATAAATTCAATAGAGTTAATAAAAAATTTCAACAAAGTCTATAAAATAATTTAATTTAATCATTAATATATTATATGGTATAATTATATATTCAGCATTGTCCATTATCTATGTCTCAAGGTTATACCATCGATAATGAATTAATATATAAATAAATAAAAATGAGAGCAGATATTAAATATTTTAAAATTTCGACGACGGATTTCGTCCCATTCTCCACTATGTTTCACGGGATGAAGGTTCGAGCCGTGAGCCGGGGGCTGGGCGAGCTGCTCGTCTCATTTTCTGTTCATTCAGCCCATGGCCTTACTCTCTTTGTAGTTTCCAGCGCACTGCACACTGGAATATTAGGGATCTCGTTATGCCTACCTCGTTTTCCCCCTTGCATTCTTACAGACGAAATCTCAGAGAAACGGTGTAGGATTTGTTGGTGAAGATCAAGCTTTAGGAACGATGGTGGTGACGCTTGGGAGAAAGGTATCCTCTGATTCCCCATCCCGTGATTGTTCTGTGAGAAATCTTCACCACCCCTCTCTCTGTCTGGCTCCTTTTGTAAAAGGATGCTTCCAAAATCTTGATTACAAAGTGCCCTTGCAAATTTTGTCTGCTAATGTTTTATTTTAGTCCGGTTATCTTTGTGTGGTTCGATATAGCTTCTTACGGATCAAGCAGACAAGGAGCCAGAGCCCATCGAAGGAATGGACTCTAAAGCCTATTGGAACTAGTTTGTTCCAAACAAAAAAAAAATGTAAGCTTTGCTGGATTAGTAACTTATCTGATCGATTCTCCTATTTGGACCCATATTGACTCATTTTTTTGCGACCGATATTGACCATTGTGCAATTGGAGTTGATTTGGAACTTCGCAAATTGCTTGGGTTAGTATTTTGCTCCACGAAACTTTTCAGATTTTTCAAAGGATCGTTTGGTTTATGCTGTAATTGTCATTTGTTTTTCCATTTGATCTTTCGATTTGTATTGCCATATTTATTCCTTTTTTTTTTTTAATTTGTTATTCTCCTAGCAAAAAATTTAAAAGTAATTCGTTACTAAGTTATCTAATTTGTCATCAGGGTTTGGGAGATGTTTGGCATGGATTGCTCCTGGTTCCTTGGCGTAGATAGTGACTCTTTGCTTCAATTGGCGCCATCTGAGTTGTGGAGCTGAGATTGTTTAATCTGTGGCAAGCTATGGAAAATTATTTACAGGAACTACTTCACGGCCAAAAGAGCTGACATGTTCGTTGTATTTAAGTGTTCCCTTCTTTCTCAGTCTCTCTTGTAATTACGTTGGGTGAAATGACTGTCTATTTTGTATGACTATCTTCAATAATTAGTTAGCTTTACTGCTATTTTTTCCCAACTTTTGTGAAAAATTATATCTTAACCATTAAATGTATTGACTGAAGCCTAGCCACAACCAGATTTTTTCCTCTACTATTAAGTCTCCTTGTCAACCGCATACTACTCCAATTGAATGCTTTATCTCTTCCAGAAGTTAGAAAATTCCTATATAACAAATAATTCTATTAATACGTTGGATCCCCTATTTCCAGGTATTCCTCTGATTAGATCATTGGCAAAAGCATGTCTGTCCTTACTAATGTGCAAGAGAGGAGGTACAGGGGAGGCATCTTTTAATATGATTGCAAGGTTAATATAGTGGACTGGATGTCTTTAAGAAGCTTGGCACATGCCAAAAGCCAGAGGTTGTTCCGCTGAGATCTAGTGATCACAAGTTTAAACTATGAAAATGACTTTGGAATTTAGGGGTAAGATTAAATATACTTGGCTCTCTCATACTCTAAAACATGGAAACCCAATGCACTGGGCTGCCCTTTTGAGGATCACTGCCAAATTGACTAAATGAATTGGACAACAAACAGAGAGTATCCCATCCATGAACTGAAGCATTAATCTACCCGACATGTTACTACTTATTAGCAAAAAGATGTGCTGATATTCTTGATAGCCTTTAATGTGTGTTTTAACTAACACTGCATTTTTTTCAAGAATAATGATCTTATCTTTCCTTCGTTGCCCACAGATGAGGCAAAATGAGATAGTGGTTTTGGGATGAAGATAGTATCATGGGTCTTTTTTTTTTCTGATGACCTCATAGGTGATGTGATTTCATTGCTACTCAAAAGAAAGTTGTTAAGTTTCCACCTTTGGAGTCTAACCATCCTAAACAAGGAAGAAAGCCACAAGTCATACAATTAATGATAAGGGAAGCCTGGTAGGGATTGGTTTCCATTTCCTACTCGTCTGCAATTTATAAGGACTTTCAAGGGTACGTACCCTTTAGATACCCTGAATAATGTTGGCTGGCAGTTGTGGAAGGATTTGAGAATGATTTCCTCTATCTTCCTTCATTGCATATGATTTTGGGACCGTTCAATGCAGAGTGATGTTTTAATCTGAAGGGGAAGTCTCTTGGCCATTTGTTCTTCTTTTGCTGGTGGTTTATTGGTTTATCATGCTATCACGTGCTGCTGGATATGTTGCCCTCTTTTTCATTTGGCTGGGTTGAATATAACTTGATTTGTTTCTTCCTCTACCTTCTTCCATCCCTGTTTCACTCTAAAGTACTTAATGCAGTGTTATTGGTTGACATGGATTCTGCACAAAATGTAATGTCTCCTGAGGATAGGCATGTGATGGTGGTTTATGATGATCCATCAGATGAGAGATCTTTATCCCTGGATGAGGCAAGCAGTAATGATGATTCACCTAATGAGACCAGGCATTCCTTGGATCTCACAAATGACACAGTTCCTTACATTGGACAGAGATTTGCTACTCATGATGCTGCTTATGAATTCTACAGTGAATTTGCGAGGAGATGTGGGTTCTCAATCCGCCGTCATCGAACAGAAGGAAAGGATGGTGTTGGAAAAGGACTTACAAGACGTTACTTTGTTTGCCATCGTGCAGGCAACACCCCAGTTAAAATAACCAATGACCGTAAACCTCAAAGAAATAGAAAATCTTCACGTTGTGGTTGCCAAGCATACATGCGAATAAGCAAGACAGTGGAAGTAGATACACATGAATGGCGTGTCACAGGTTTTGTAAATCATCATAACCATGAACTTCTAGAACCAAATCAAGTTCGTTTCCTACCTGCATACCGCACGATATCAGATATTGATAAGAGTCGAATCTTCATGTATGCCAGGACAGGAATATCTGTGCAGCAGATGATGAGGCTTATGGAGCTAGAGAAATGTGTGGAGCCTGGATTTCTTCCCTTTACAGAGAAGGATGTGAGAAACTTAATTCAGTCATTTAGGAAAGCAGATTCAGAAGATGAAAGCATAGATCTCTTGAGAATGTGTAGACGTATTAAGGAAAGAGACCCAAACTTCAGATTTGAGTACACACTGGATTCAAGTAACCGGCTAGAAAACATTGTGTGGTCCTATGCCTCATCACTTCAGGCATATGAACTATTTGGTGATGCTGTGGTGTTTGATACGACACATCGGTTGACTGCTTTTGATATGCCTCTTGGGATTTGGATTGGAATCAACAACTATGGCATGCCTTGCTTCTTCAGTTGTGTCCTCTTGCGAGAGGAAAACTCAAAGTCATTTTCATGGGCAATAAGGGTAATTTTTACTGGATATTATATATGTTTCTAAAAGGGAAACCGTGGCACAATGCTAGAATCTTGTTGTGTGATCTGGTAGTCATAAATTCAAGTCATAAAAACGGCCTTTTGTATACTATAAAGAAAGACTACATATAATAGACCCACAAGTGGTCTGACCCTTGCTCGGACCCTATGCTTAGTGAGAGTTTCTTACACTAGGCTTCTCTTTTTATTAAATCTTTTGTTGACCTTTCATCTCATAGTTGACATAGTAGACCTTAATATTTACTTGTTTCATTTCTTCAAATTGGTGTAGCAGCTGTCCTCTAGCCTCTAGGTAGTCATACATGCTCGCCTTTCTGACTTCATGTGAAAGTAATATTGAAAAAAAGGTTGATTGATGGAGGTTTGTACAAGGAATAGGTTACATATTAAAATAAATTTAAAATATTTTGGGAGTGCAGGGTCTTCAATTCTGACCTGATAAGAGTAGGTGGACTAAAAGGTTTAAGATGCATCTTGGGGTTTCTGCTTTCACTTTGATAGAGAACTGGACTGGTTCTTGTTGATATGACTCAGATTCTGTTGTTTGATTGGTGCATGGGAGTTTCATGGCAATTTGAGAATTTTGCTTGTATATTCTTCTTTCAGCTTAAGTTTCATTTGTTGTGGCTTAACTTCTATTCTGGTTTTCTCTTTATATTGTAGGTATTTCTGGGTTTCATGAATGGAAAAGCTCCACTTACAATTTTAACAGATCAAAATATGTTTCTCAAAGAAGCTATAGCCATGGAGATGCCAACCACTAAACATGCGTTGTGTATATGGCTTATTGTGGCTAAGTTCCCTTCCTGGTTTAATGCTGTTTTGGGGGAGCGGTACAATGAGTGGAAGACTGAGTTCTATCGACTTTATAATCTGGGGTCTATTGAGGACTTTGAGTTGGGTTGGAGGGAGATGGTCAATTCATTTGCATTTTATACTAACAGGCACATAGGCAATTTGTATGCCTTACGATCCTTTTGGGCTCTGCCATACTTGAGAAGCCATTTCTTTGCAGGGTTGAGTATGACTGGCCAATCAAAGTCAATAAATGCTTTTATTCAACGCTTTCTCAGTGCACAAACCCGGCTTGCACACTTTGTAGAACAAGTAAGTACTTGTTAGTTTAAGATGCCTTTCTTGTTGTTTCCCATAATCAAAACTGGTCAGCTTTTTATAGCATACACAACTGCAACTCTGCTTTATCACTTATGCTATGGTAATCATCATGCATTTGCAGGGAAGGTTTTTTTCTTGATTGGGTTTTGTAGCTATCAAGGTAACATATTGTTACCAGATTGTTTATTTCCTGTTCTGCTGAATTTTCCACTTCTTCAATATTATGATGCACCATCCTTGCTCTGGTGTCTTTATTAGTTTTGTTTTGAATTTTAACTCCAGATGACATTCAGCATGAATTTGGTCATGTTCCTTTTGATTACATAATCGAAAGCTTGAGCGATGCTTGTTTGTGATGATTTTCGGGTGCTTGATTGAGTTTCCTAATTTTTTGTGGATCAACACTTCACCTCTCTATGCTGCCCCAAAAAATGGCTATCAAGTGCTCTTTGCTTTGTTGTTTTGGATGCTTTGGCTTTATATTTTGTAGTGTCTTCTTTCATTGCTGTGGTATATAAACATTATTTAAACTGTGCCACAGCAGCAAATTGATTCTCCCATTTTATTTCTGTGTTTTTGTAGAAAACCACTTTCAATTATTTCACCCAATTACCTATGCTTTCTAACTTTTCAATGTCGCACATAAAAATTTGTTTTATCAATTCATTTTAATATCTAACCCCACAGTGTTTTCCATAATGAGATTGAGGAAAGGATAAATTTGCCCATAAATTTAGTAGACATATCATAATCAATGTTTTCTGTAAGAGGGTGTGATGTAGGCATTTCATTGATACAATTCTTAGTTAAGGCTTTCCTAGTTAATGCCGTTCCACCCATTTCCTTCCTTCAGAGGCACCACTACCCCTCCCTACTCCATCCCCCACAATTAATAAAGAACTAACTTATTTGCCTCCCTTACCCTTCCCTTTCCCTGTTCTTACATTGTGGCCATTGTCTCCAAGACCATCCCCATGATGGAGGAGGGCAGTGCCTTGATGGCAAGCCATGGTCTGTCCTCCCTCCTAAATAAAAAAGGATCTGCTATCTGTTTGCCTTTTATTCTCCTGTTCTGCTTATTCTTTCAATGAAGCTATGGTTTCTGCAAGACTTCAACCAGTAATGACCAGTTGGAACAAGGTATAATCATGGAGTGAGATCCATGAGTTTCGTTAGTAAGTACCTACAACTACTGACTTATCTGGGGCTTTTCCAAATCTAATGGTAAGGATTAATGAAGTAGAGTAAAGAAAACATGGCTCAATTTAATGTAGGGGACAGAATAAGAGATCAAGAAATAGAACTTGTCTTCTTTACATAGTGATGAGAATGCAGTAGCAAATCTAAAATGTTATGGAGTTACATAAGCAAATAAATTGAGCTCAAATTTTGCATTATATGAATTTCCAAAATCAAATTCATTACTAAAATACTTGGTTTTGTAAATGCAGTTGAGACATTGCTGAATGTTTTTAATGTATTTGGAGGTTTCCTTAGTCGTAGATGAACTTATTGAACATAATCAAGGTGAGGTTCCATGGTGTATTTTGATTGATCTCTGAAGGTGTTAATGTTTTGATAGATGGAAACTAATGAAAAAAAATTGTTGTAGTTTTATATTTTGAGTAATTTTAAGTAGTGTTATCATTTATTTTAGGTAATCCATGATCGACCTTTTTGTTGGATAATATTTAAGTATATCTGTGGATATGCTGTTTGATTCATAGTTGAACTTCCAGTGACTATCTAAGCGCACCTTATGTCTTTATTATTCAGTCAATGATTACTATTGAATACTGAGGGTGTGAATATTTATCCTTTCTGGTCACATTTACTCTATTGTTTCTTCTGATTTCTATCTGTTCTCCCTCTACTCTGTTTACCCTTCTTCCCTACTTTCCCCCTTTCCCCATCTCATCCTACATCTGGTTGGTTTGAGAGCTTTGTGTTCTGATCATCATCTACTAATCCACTATTGATTTGTTGCCACTAGTATCTGCAATTACCAAAGCAACTGCACAATTACTCTGCCATCCATATTCACAACAGCCATCATCTTGAGACAAGCCAACACTAACCATCTCGACGCTCAGCAACCCACCAGTGGAAGGAAGAAAAAAGGAAAAAGTAAAGCCAGTCACCAGGAAAAGATAACTATGGAGTCTAAAACCATAACTGCGGATACCTAAGAAGCAGTTCAACTACTGGTGACTATCCCATCACATTTAAGGTCTTTCTGACCAATCACAATGAACCCTAAGCAAGTCCTTCCCCTTGAATGAACCCTAGAGCACCTGACCAAAGTTTGCTGCAGTATGAAAACCCAACCAAAGCCAAGACATGAACCTCTACTATCTTTTGACATCACCGAAGACCACTGAAGGTTCTTTCTTTTATTGGACTAAGCTGCAGTATATTTACCAGGATCTGAGCAATCACTGACAAAAGAAATACAAGATGCAATCTCCCAGTGATATGAAAACAGTAGTTGTGAAGGAATTTTTGAATTAAAAGAATGATGGCAGAACTGTTAGTGCTCCCTATCTTGGTGAGATCTGGAGGATTACAGTATTGTAGCCTCTGTATGAAGATTTTATCTGAAACAATCTGCAGTTGATTTATTTCAAATTTAGTGCTACCACATGACAAGCCCACCTTGTGGTATTGCAAACAGACTCTAATTTTGGGGATTATGCTTGGGTAAATATATATTTCCTGTTGTGAGAGCTAAAAAATGATGGGTTGGTCCTTTGCTTATTCCATATACTCTCACATCACATAGATATCACTTATGATGTTTTATGATATGGTTGATCATGATTGGCAATCATTGAGGAGTGTGATCATATTTATGGGAGTTTCCCGCAACATGTAGCTCGAGAAGGCATTTTGGTTCTTTTTTTGCTGGATAGTTTGCATTTAGTGTAATTGAAGTTGGTTTTGCTAGACTTAGACCTAAGTCCTCAGTTTGATCCAAGATTCAATTGAAACATCTTATGCATGAGCAACAAATATATCAAAGAGGCTGAAGAGGTGCTCCAATCAAGCTTCTCTTATGAAGTGCTACCTGTGAAGTTTTTTGGTGACTATAAAAAAATAAGAAAATGTTACAAAATTTAGATTCACATTGTTCCTGATAATTATTTGCCTAATCGGTTTACATAAACATTCTTCAACCGCGTTCATGACGACCACATTCTGCTGTATTTTTACTTTGTTTTAGTGACTAGGACAGAAGTTTTGATTTTGAATGTTTGTGCTTCCAATACTTGAGCCTTCTCCTACAGTTTGTCAAAACTTTTGCAATGGCTTTCATCAAGTGGGAAGAATGACGCAGGATGAGAATATAGGCTGTAAGACCTGGATCTGAAATATTTTGATATCGTATTATTTTTGTGATAATTGTTAGTTTTGTAATTTGATTATTTTCCGGTAGCTTAGATATTATCTTCCATTTAGGTAACCCATTTCTTTAAGGAAAATATTGTGGAATATTATGGGATGTATTATTATTCCTAGTTGAACCCTGTTTTGATACCTACATATATAAGTTAAAAAACTGTTGTACATTATTGTATGTTAATTCCATGCTTATAATAGGGTACTTGAGATTTTATGCTAAATTTTACAGAGGAAGAGAGTATTTAAGTATATAGATGCCAACTGTTTGGTTTATGGGAATGCCAGAACTGAGAATGAGGTGTAAAATAAATAGAGTTATGGATGAACTTAGACAAATGGTTCAATGTCTAGAGAATGAGGGTTTAACATTCTTTGTTTTCATTCCTGTTCTGTATTATGCACATCCTCATACTGAATATAAAAATGAGGCATTGTAGGATGTTTTATTCGGAAATTTCTTCATAGAGTATTATTATATTTTCCACTGTTGTGTATAAAAATGTGCATGAGTATCCTTTCATTCCCATTCCTTGTTCTCTTTCATACCAAAAGGGACCTTTGGATAGCCAGGATTGTCTAATTACAAAAGTTAAAAAGATATACACCAATGATTGACACTTGGCCCATATCTCTCGCTCTTGTGATGGGTGAACTTAACTTAATCAGTACTAGTTTCCGCAGTCAAAGTTGCAGGTACTGTTGTCCTGATTAATGAAAGTAGATGAGGAATGGAGTGGTTATGACTAAGGATGAGGAGAAGCTTCAGAATTATGGAGAGAGGTTTTAGTTTGTAGTTTGAAGTTTTTGAAGTTTCAGAATATAGAAGCAAGAGTAAAAAAAAAAAAAAAAGATCCTAAAACACTAGTTTATTATCCCTGTATCTATGGCTTTTCAAAATGGGGAATGGATGAAGATTGGCACATGCAACTCAGGTAGGTTGGTTGAAGTGAAGAAATGAATATGAACTGTTGTGTGATCATTACATACATTCATACCTACATTCAGAGCATGTGGTTTGATGCAACAGTAAGGTTACTTCATTTTAACCTAGAGATTATAGGAGTAAACTATCGAAACAACCTCTCTGCAATGTATGTGGATATGGTTGTGTGAGTCTCATGCATTGGGGCTGCTCTTACAAGACGATAAAACCAAACGAGTTGTATAGGTCAGGATGCTGTGCTGTTTTATGAACATATACAAGAAGTCTATGTACTTCAAAAACGGATGTTAAGATGATGAGAGGTCTAAAAGACCAAAATGAGCACATCAGCTATGTGCTGCGCTGCTGCGCAGCAGTTTTTGTAAGACAGGGAATGTATCTAAAGATGGCTTGGACATGAAATAAGGGCCAAACATTGAACGAGTGAAAGTAAGTGATTTAGTAGAAGATAGGACAGTAGAAATAGGGGAACTTGGAGTGAGGTAGTGAATGAGGTTCTTCAATCTATCAACCTTCATCAGGTTCTCTCGTAGATCTAATGGAATGATAAAAGAAGACCATAAAAGTGACCTCTTATAGTGGGACTTGCACCTTGATGCTGCTGCTTGAAAACTGTTTCATGGACCCAGAATATCTATCCTGTTGTTTAATGTTTCCTCTTGCCTTTATAAAGACATTACAAGATATTAGACTATTTAGTAAAATCAATGGCTTTGCTTGTGTAGGCTGCTGTTACTGCAGATTTTAAAGATCAAGCTGGTGAGCAGCAAATAATGCAACAGAATCTCCAAAATATTTGCCTGAAAACTGGGGCACCCATGGAATCACATGCCGCCTCAGTCCTAACTCCTTTTGCATTCTCCAAGCTGCAAGAACAACTTGTTTTGGCAGCTCACTATGCATCATTTCCGATGGAAGATGGTTTTCTTGTAAGGCATCATACAAAACTCAAAGGAGGCCGAAAGGTATATTGGGTTCCTCGAGAAGGCATAATTAGTTGCAGTTGCCAGCATTTTGAGTTCTCTGGGATCCTATGCCGGCATGCACTACGGGTTCTGTCCACAGGAAACTGCTTCCAAATCCCAGAAAGATACCTTCCTCTCAGATGGAGCAGAGTCCAGTCATCATGCACAAAGCTCCTTTCAAGTACCCAATGTGATCATGCAGGGAGAGTTCAACTTTTGCAGAGCATGGTATCAACCCTCGTAGCTGAATCTTCCAAGTCCAAGGAGAGGCTAGATATTGCAACTCAGCAAGTATCACTCCTCCTATCTCGAATAACGGAGCAGCCACTTCTGTCACAGGATGCTAGAGACAGCACCATGCAAAGGAATCTTTGAGTCAGTTGTGTCATCCTCCCTCCAGCATTTTTGATTGGTGTGTAAGTTGGTTCTACCCGAGTTTTCCTTTACAAGTGAATGTGCATAGACCAGGTATGGAGAAACATTGTCTATGTGGCTCTATGATTAGAAGTCTTGGTTTTTTTGTCCATGGCCTGTAAGCATAGGAGTTGTATTCAGTTATTAGTTAGGAAAGTGGTTCGCATCTGACTCCTTTTTGTGATGTTTTTTTTTCAGCTATATTTGCTTGCTTTTGGCATCACAAATATATCAACCATGCAATTTGGGTTAAAAAAATTTGCGTTCCTTTATTTTCCCAGGGGAATGCATCCCACTTCCCTGCCTCCCTTGGGTTTAAGATCTGGATTGCCAGAAATTTGCAATCCCTAATACAAGTGCTGGTAGCAGCCTTGTTGGTTTTTGTTTTTTCATTTTTTATTTTTTTAGTAGCAGACGTGTCCAAATTTCTAACTTTAGGAAGGGACAAGATTTTCTTACCTGAGTTTTGTTAGAGTGGCAAACGAACATATGTTTCATCAAATAATATTTGCCAAGTTGGCACCCAGCAGTACTGTAGTAGTAAAATGGTTTTGTAAAACTTGAAAGAGAACATAGACTTATATAGGTTTTATCATCAATGAAGGAATTATGGCTATCAAGTTTTATGTGTCTTTGAAATTAGATTTTAGTTTAAGAGGCTCTAAAATGTGTTTTTTTGGGTTTTTAAATCTTGATCTTATGTATCACAAATTTAAATAAGAGTCCAAAGGTTCGAAATTGGTCTTTTGGTTACTATCCGACGTTCAAGTTAATAAATGAATCAAATTGAGAAGTTGGTCATAGAGAGAGAGGGAGAGAGAGAATTTTGGAGAACTAAACTCTGATATGATTGTGGGGATGAAATGTTGTAGAAGACAAGCGCTTAATTTCCTTGGTGCAAGTTTAAGTACGGCAGAACTTGTGTTTAACAAGCGAGGGAAGCAAGAGATATGAGAGATCTCGAAGAGAGGATCAATGAATGCAAAGATGATTTGGTGGAGATCAGGATATTTCAAAAGACTCTTACTGTGCTAATGGGTTTTGTATTTATAGAGAGGTAGGGCCTGTTATTTAGGGCAATTGATGCCCATTCTCTCGAAAAGTTGCTGATAGTTCTCCTAATATGGAGTTACTAGCCCTTTGGGTTTGGTTTCGAGGCTTGGCTATTGTCATACATGTTTATGATCATGGGTCTTAGAGAACTGCTTTGATTTTGGGATTGTGGGAATTATTATTATCTAGATTATTGATGAGTCATTATGATGAGGATATTAAAAATATTTTAAATTTAAAGAGATTTGATTTTATTTTATTTTATTTAAAAATTTTTAATTTTATTTCATTTGATTTTATTTTATTTGAAAGATTTTATCGTGAAATTTTCTTTGTAAAAATTTTAATTTTATTTTAGCCAATTAAGTTATATTTAGTTAGGTAATTATATTTATTTTTAAATTATTTTAAGAATAGGGTTTCTCTATATAAAGACCTAACACTATTGTTTGGATAATTAATGAGTTGAATGAAATTTGAGTGATTATGATTCTCTTTTCTCTATTAGTCTCTCTGCTTCTCTTCCCATTTTTTCAATTTCTTTTCCATTTCTTTCCATACTTTCTTGCCTCTCCTGTCTCAGTTCCTTCTCCTCTTATTTCTTCCTTTTCTTTCAATTTATTCTCCTTCCCTTCCCCTAATTTTCACTCTTCCTATATTAAATTTGATATCAAAGACTAATAATTTATCTTTCTATACTGTCTTCCCGTACAACTAACAGTGTACAACTAACACTATTAGTGCCATCACCATCTCCTCTAGTCCACGGTTGTCAACCTCGTTACCAACTCCAGCAACAGCTTGGCCCCTGCAACTGCCCACCTCTACACCTTAGCAAACAGTTGCACTTTTTCCCGACAAGCAACATATCACCCAATTCATTTTTTTTTTCTTTTTTGTTTCAGTAGAATAAAACAATATATATATTATTGACCAAAAAAATTATTATTGAAAAAAAAAAAAGACATTAGAGTTTCTAGAAAAAAAAAAGAGAGAAATAGTGTGAAAAAATTTGAAAAAAAAGAAAAATAAAATAAAATAACAAACAAAGAGAGATTTCAGACGAACCAACAACAATACCAACACAACAGCAGCTGTAGAAAGACGACTCGTAGCGGTGGTCACACTCACCAAAATCACTGTACGTCTTCATCCTCCCCTTTAACTCATTGGATCCATCCTCCCCATTATTGTCGCCAAGCCAAACCACAACCAAATCAACCATCCAAACTATCCGAAAATCCTAATTGACTACCCACCCAAAAAACCCTAAACGACCATTCACCCAAAAGCTCAGCGCCCAAGTTCCACCACCATCAATTGAAATTAAACTCTAACCCAAACGCCTGAGCAGCAACCCAATCAAATCCTAGCCGCCACTTTTCTGTAGGAAAAAAAAAAGAATTTGAGACCTCAAAGATAGAGGAAGTGACGAAGTGGGTTGTACTGATTCTTTGTCTTCTCCATCTTCATCTTCTTCGGCCTTCATCACCGTCTTCTTTGTCAACATTTTTTCTTTGTCTTCATATTCGTCATCGCCTTCATTACCGTTGTCATCGCCATTGCCGTCACTTGACTGAACGAGCGCTCTTCGTTTCCATTTGAATGAGAGAGTGCACACTGAGCACCCCTACGTTACGCATCTCTTCTATGTGTGGGCTTTGGGACCTAAGTCCACTAAAAATGGTAGAGAAAACAAAAAGGCCAAAAAAAAAGCGAGAAAAGAAAATACAAATACTAGGCAAATCATACGAGGCTACTTCATACAAGCAATTCTAATTATCTTGATATTTAGGTGTATTCATTTCATTTTATTTTGGATAGGATATTTTTATTTTTTTTAATAGTATTTAGTTTTATCTACGTGTGTCATTTTATTTCTTATAAAAAAAGAGATTTTCATCCCTTTCACATCCTATAACTATCTTTGTAGTAGATATAATTACATTGCACTTGATTCTTACTTTATTATTTGAATAGATTAGCAATTCTTATTTGTAAATTTTGAACCATACAAAATCTCACAAAAATAAAAGAATAAAGAAAAAAATATTGGCTTGGATTGCCT
This sequence comes from Nepenthes gracilis, assembly GCA_033239525.1. NCBI lineage: Eukaryota > Viridiplantae > Streptophyta > Magnoliopsida > Caryophyllales > Nepenthaceae > Nepenthes > Nepenthes gracilis. Next base: position 476,959 of record BSYO01000006.1, on the reverse strand, counting down.
AAGTTTATTGATCTCAATCATGTTAATTATATTAGTATTGCATGTACTTACGAAGTGATCTTATTATTTCTTATAATACCTCTAACCTGATCATGAACTATAACTAATTTGAATTTCTAAATCAATAGTTATCCCAATTAGTTTTCAATCAACAATAATTATAAGACCATATGATTATCATTTAAACTGACCTGACTACTACTCAAAAAAATTTAAATCTCGCAAATCAAGTTATCATTTTAGAAATAGGACTTCTCTCATCAAATGTTGACAATTCTGATATATCTCATAATAGGATTCATCGACGAAGATAAGGCAGCCGAGTACCTCGTAGATGCGATTACGAGCCCCGATGCTATGATCAAGAGTAGGATTCAAATGAATACCTCTTTAAAAATATTAAATTAGATGTCCCTACTTTTGATGGCTGCTTCGACCCTTGAGTTCTTACTCAATGGGTTCAAGATATGGATCGTTTCTTTGAATGATATAGTGTGTCGGAAAATAGAAAAGTTTAGTTTGCTAGCTCAAGTTGATCGAAAATACTCAATTATTTGGAAAAGTGTTGAAGACCTCATTGCTGGGCGTTAGGCAGCTCCTGTCAGAAGTTGAGTCGAAATAAAATGACACCTTCGAGAGAAATATTTACCCCACTCATACAATAGTAACTTACTCAACTAATGTAATGCCCTTTGTCATGGTAATCGATCCATAACTAAGTATGTGACTCAATTTAATAATTTTTTTATGAGATGTCACATAATTGATGACGAGATAATACCATTGAGTAGCTAATGCCATTAAGTAAGATTCAACAAGGACTACATGAGGATCTCAAGAGAGGACTTGTCCTTCGTGGAGTTATGACTTTAGACCATGCATGTAATTTGATCTGAGACTTTGAATTAATTACCAGAATACCGTATCGTCAATCCACATGGTATACTTTTACTACCAGTTTTAAGTCTACCTTAGGACCTTCTCCGTCCATAATTTCCCTTAGAAGGGAAGCCCAAGAAAAATGTGTTGAAATTCTGAGAAGAAATTCTCAGTTACAGTATTTAATTGTGAAAGTTTTAAATATATTTCTTTTAAATATCTGAGTAAAGCCTTGTTTATTGACGAACAAGATGGAATAAATGAGAAATCTCTTAATGAACAAGTATATGAACCTAAGTTAGAGAAATTTGATGACTTAAATGATAATGGTATTGACATATTTGTAAGCTGCATTCAGCCCACTTCCTCTAGCCTAAACTCCAGTTCTTCCTCCTTTGATATGCCATTTTTATGCATTACATGATACATCTTGACAGAATCCAAAGAGGCTGATAATTAGCATTATTACGCTATCTTTCATACTTATATTGAGATGAATGAGAAGACTTGTAAGATTATTGTGAATAGCAGTAATTATATCAATGTAATCTTATCTAATACTATTTCTCATTTGGGGTTAAAAGTTATCCCATATCTTAATCTATACAGCATGTCGTGGATTGACACAATTTCTATAGCCGTTAAAGAATATTGTCTTGTACCCTTTTAATTCGTAGAGTATAAAAATCATATTTGGTATGACATTAAACTAATAGACGTGTGTCCTGTCATTTTCGGGCGTCCTTAACTATACGACTTGAATGTCACAATCAAATGCCATTCTCATTTCTATTTTTTTGTTCACAAGGGAAAGAAAATTCACATTTATCATTTATCCCCAAAACCGATGATTATCAATAAAGGAGGGGCTGCGGTAGAGACAAAAAGATTACATATTATTAGTCTCACAGCGTTTGAACGTGTAGCTATTAGCGAGTCTACTGTATTTACTGTTATTGTACTCGAAGCCTTTCCAAATTCTTTCGTATTGATTCCTAATGAGGCCCGTCAAGTCCTCCAAAACGTTCAAGATATCTTTTTCGAGGACTTTCCTAATCAGTTACAACCTTTACGCGACATTTAACATGCTATTGATTTCATTTCGCGTACAATTCTCCCAAACTTGACTCATTATAGAATAAATCTACTGAGCATACTGAGATCCAAAGACGAGTTAATGAACTCCTTCATAAGGGATTTGTTTGAGAAAGTATGAGTCCCTGTATGGTGCCCTATGCATGGTTATGAACCCCAAAAATCATTAGATCTTATCCCAAATTTCTCACATGTTAGTATGTCTATGGCGGGTGAAACTTTTGTACAATACCTTTGTGATTTAAACGTTGAGATCAATAAACAATTAGAAGCAAATAATGCTTTATATAAACATGTTGAACTTCATATTGGAGATTCTATTATGGTTCGGATCAGGTCAAAGTAGCGCCTAGATGGACCCGTTTTTAAATTGCAGGCCCGTAATGCCAGTCCATTTAAAATTTTACAACGAATTAGATCAAATACATACGTTATTAGTATTCCATCTCATTTTGATTTTCATAATCCTTTCTATATTGAAGATTTCATCACTTATAAAGGTAGTTTTAACCTACCGATTAATCCATTTGACTTATTTCCAAATGCTCCACATATTGCACATCCACCCACAACTACACCACTCTCTACCCTACCGGCACATAAAGTTAAAAGTGATACTATTCTAGATGAATAAATTATGTTTACCAAGAAGGAAACGGTTTAGCGCTTCTTTATCCGTTGGGTTGGCTGGTTAAAATCTGAGAATGTTTGGATTTTTAAAGAGACTCCAATAATTAGACCCAAATATTTTAGAATTCTATCAGAGTTAGTAAGGTTAATCATCTCCAGACCCAAGTTCGTTTCCTCCCGTAGGTATTGGTGATTCAGTCAAATTTCAGCCCCCACTCACACGTATTTATCAACGTCAGCGAAAAATTGTGCAGCCACTCAACTTGTAGTTGGGAAATTGACAATTAAAAGTTTTACTCATGGAGGATATTGAAAATATTTCAAATTAGAAGAGATTTTATTTTATTTTATTTTATTTAAAAGATTTTGATTTTATTTTATTTGAAAGATTTTATTGTAAATTTTTTTTTGTTAAGATTTTATTTTTATTTTAGACAATTATATCATATTTAGTTAGATAATTATATTTATTTTTAAATTATCTTAAAAATATGATTTCTCTTTATAATGATCATAGCTCTATTATTTAGATAATTGATATGTTGAATAAAATTTAAATAATTATAATTTTTTCTCTCTGTTACTCCTCTTGTCTCTTCCCCTTCTCCCAAGTTCTTCTCATTCCCTTCCCCTACTTTCCCCCCTTCCCTATCTCTATTCCTCCTCCTCCTCCTATTTCTTCCCCTTTTTTCAATTTCTTCTCATTCTATTTCCCTACTTTCCCCCCTTCCTTGTATCACATTATTATCAAGGGATCTAAAAATTAAGTAGGGAGTGTCCACTATTTAACTTGGCAATTTGCTCTCCTTGGTTTGTACATTTTGATCTACCTTTATTGGTCTCCTCCTTAATGTACGTGTACCCTGACCCTCTTTCAGTTCTACCATAGCTCGATCACCCAATCATTTGACATATGGTCACTTGGATTGTAGCTGAAGCCTTTGAATCTAGCCAAATTGATGGCTGCCTGGTCCCTAGATCAGGTGGCTGACCGCTTGGTATTCGACAAACCGGACCATTCACCTCAATCTCAACTCGGGTTAGTGGGCTCGGTTTAGCATGAATTTTGGATAGACCCAACAAAGGTGTTGCGGCAAACCTTAAATGTCAAAGTACAAATGGGATATGGTGAGTGGATTGCTGATGCAAGGTGAATCATAAACTTTAGGTTATATGAAAAGATTTTATTTTGTGCCAAAAGTAATTGTTAGTACAATGGATCAATGGCACTAAGCGAAGAGTGGCAACCAGACCGAAGGCGATAAAAAAATTCACAGAGATAAAAGTTGCGAATACCGGCTTAATTTTTGAACCACAGTCCATGAAAGGAAATGCTGCTAACGGGAAAAAAAAAATCAATTTTTGTCAGAAATCACGCCTGGTCTTAAAAATCCACGATGACAACCACAAAACAACAATAGGGCTTACCATCGGCATGAATAACCAGTAGAAGCCCAAAGAGAACCCGAGGAAGAGTGGTTGTGAAAACGGATGGGGGCTGAAGATTTGATGGCTTTTTGTATATATTTAGAATTATCGCATATTTAAGCTTCTTGACAAGCTTTCTACGCCACTAAACAAAGTCTTGGACAAGTAATAAAACAAAGCAGCTATGATTGATTTGATTTGGGTTATTTTTACAGGCAAAGGATTCTACTCATAAGAAAAAGAAACAACAAAAATAATAAGAGGCATTATATGGTAGACATCACAAGAAATAAACAAAACATAACATAATATTAAAGATTGATGTGTGCTTGTAGAAATATTCCATCTGGAGCTATGACGACTCATTATTGACTATGATCTGAATTTTTAACATATATCTTGCACATCATAATAGAAACAGCAAGTGATGGGACCCGGTAGTGTTTTCCCGAGAAACCCTCTGTTTCACACTAGGTTTAATATAAATCACTAGCTAATTCAGAAAGTTAAAACAGTAGATTAGTTGATGGAGCCGGTCAAAATGTCAAGTGTGGTGACTTGTTGACGGAGGTCTAAGCCAAGCTCAGCCATAAAGTCCCATTTTAGGAGGCTTAACCAGGTGCCATCACGAGTTCGGAGACAGGACTAAGCAGATCTATGCGCACCTGAAGGAGTATACAGACCAATTTCTAAGGTGTTAGTGGCAAGCTGATCATTATCAAAGTAATGCATTGTTCTCTCAGAAAGGCTCCTAGCCTAACCAACACTAATGAGATTTTTTAGTGGGATTGAGAGTGGAATTTTTTCAGCATGTTTTCTTTAAGAAATACTTTCTGAGGAGTTTTTCTGTTTGTTCTTTTCTTTTACATGTTCTTTGTCTCATGCCTCTTCATGGTGGGGGCCGAAGCTCCTAAGAATCTCACCTTATGAAAGAAATAGATGGTAGCACCTCCATTCCTTCGCCTAGTGACTGTTTTCGTTGTGGCCAGACGTGAGTGGATCGAAGCACCCTGGGACATCTATCATGGTGCCCCATGCATCATTTAGCCTGTTATCAATAGTCTGTGAAGCATATTGCCACTTTTTCGGCACTCATAACCCTTTATTCATTTTGTTAGGAGGCTTTGTTATTTTTTCATCCTTCACGTCAGGTGGTCGTTGCCTTGGCCACTAAGCTTGGCAGCTCTTAAGGTAGCAGGATCTCAGCCTTTCCTCAAGAAAAGGGCTAATGCTTTTATCCAGTGCCTACCCCTAATTTAAGTTGAGGATGTTGCAGCATTTTCTAATACTTCGGGTCTCTTATTAGAATCCCTTCTATTCATGTAATTCTGCAACATCATCTAGGAGGGCTAGTTTGGTTGTGAACTTGATTTTTTGATCCCCTGGTCATCTTTGGGTGTTGTTATCGTGGAACCTACATTTGTTTAGAGTCCTCAGCCTTTGAAATTTTGGTCATATTTTAGGAGCCTAACCTTTTAAGGAGGACTAACCTGATTTGTGATACCTTCTTTTCAAAGAATTTATGTTACCAACCAAACCAACAACTTTTAAAAGGTGGATAAAAAGCAAAAACAAAAAGGCCAAACAACAAAGCCTAAGCTTCCTGACGGACGTTATTGATTTACATTGGCCCTCCTGCATGGGATTTTGTACTCTACTAGTTGTTTGCTATTCTTTCTTGATCTAATTTTTCTAATGGTTATTGTGTTAATTTGAAATGTGTTCATCAATCCCGCATTTTTCATTGCCTTTGTGTCTCATGGAAGGTCAAACCTTGAGTTGGGCCTGAGGTAAGCTTTAAGCTAAGCTCTTTTTTAGACTTATTTTTATGCATCCCTATTTATTTGTGTTACTTATTACTAAAAAGATATGGATATAGGTTTTGGATGTAGAAAATAATGAGTATTTTGAGGTGTAGAGGTGTGATGGTATTCTAGTCATTGTGGTTTTGGATGGAAATGTCAAGGGACACAACACATGATGAATGGTACATCTTTTAATTTACTAATACTCACTTTTTAAATCAAAATATCAATTATAATTAGATATTATATTTTGAGTTAATACCTGTTTGTAACAAAATTAGTTTCATGAGTTAAATTATCCTGTTATTGTTTAAATATCTTTTTATTTTTTTATTTGCAATATTAATAATCACTAAAATAAATATATAAAATTCAGAATCTATATTAAATACAAATTTATAGGCATTGAGTATCAATTTGGCTACTTTTATGCATTTATATCACTCTACATTGAATTCTCTCTTCTTGGCATCTATTTTGGCCTTATTTGGCTGCCTAAGAGGTGGGTGGTGATGCATTGGTGATTTTGGAATTTGCACTCTAAAAGCAAGTTCGTTGTGATATCCACTGTTCTCTTTTTGTGTTTGTTGGTCCCTTAATTGTATTATGAAGTTAGAGTAATTCAGATTGTGGTTGGATAAATTGTACCAAATTTGATTTTCTGAGTGCTTAAAATTGTCTTATACATGACAAGTTCGTGAATCAAGAATTTGGCTAAAAGACCACTAACTGAGAGCGGTGATACTTCATTACAAAAAAAGAAAAAGTTTAAAAAATATTACTCTACTCTTAACCTGTGATATATATTACGTTTATAGTTTATAGTACTGCATGAAGACCTAGCCTAAGCCACTATGGGTTGAATTGAGGCCAGCTGTACTTGAACCAACCTTGATAACACTTTTAACGAATATTTGAATCAATGAGACCTAAAATTGTTATAGTATAGGTTTAACAAATACATTATGATTTGTTTTAAAGGCATACTTTAGGTAAATATTATACCTACAAAAATAATCTAAAGATATATAATTCTTAATTTGATTTACTTACTAATAAGTCTTGATAACTGTTAAGTGTAAGTGCATAAAATGCTGAACATGTGAGTGCATGGGGGAAAACTATATAAGCCCTGTATATTAGTGTAGAGACTATTTAAAACTCATTTATTTGTATTTTTATTTATTTTAGTAAATAGAACGTAATTTGTGTAGCATTATTTATATAAGAAAAAAAAATATCGTCCTCAACGAAGTGGCCAACCTTGTCCAAAGAAAATCAAAAAGGACAAAAAAAACCAAAAACAATTTGAGCGCATGGGCTATTTCGTTGCCTTCGTGAGCACATTAACCAAGCAGTCCGGAGAATCGTACACTGTCCATCGATTCTCTGCTCATTCGCCGACCCCCCTCTTTCTCTGAATATCCTTGGTATAAACTTTAGCATGGGAAACCAACACCAAATTCAGCGCTAGGACACCAAATTAACTTCGATTGAAGCTTTTGCCCACTCGACAAAAATGTGATTTCTGGGAGTTTCCCCATTAGTTCCCCATTTGAATATCGGTCTATTTCTGTTGTGGATATTTATCGATTTGTTAAGTTCCTATCTAGGGTTCAGGCAGTTGGGAGACCGTAGCCGCATGAAGGGACTGTTGAATCACACCAAAGTTGTTCTCCTGCGCTTGCCGCCGTATATTCCTCAGGCTACGTTGATGGACCAGATTTGCCATAAATTTTCCGGCCGCTACAATTTGGTGTCCTTCTAACCCGGCAAGTCCAGGTTTGAGTTTGCTTTGCTGATCCTTTTTTGTCTTTTCTATCAGGGAGAGAAAGAGAGAGTTTGATCATTAATTCATAGATATTGTTTTGTGGCCTGCCTCTAAATTTTGGAATTATTGGTTGTGTTGTTTAAAAGGCTGTCCGAATTTGGAAGTGTATACTAGTTTTTGCCTGCGATTATGTTATCTCGACATGCATGTGAATTTGGGATGGCTTAATGATGGGATAGCTTGAATATATTCAGATTTTGACAACGTTGAGTTTTTATTTTTTTATTTTTCATTGCCGTTATTTGATGCCGGCCTGTTGGCAGTTTGTGGCAATCTTTTGTATCTTTGTGGCAAGCGTTCATGGTTAATAGCAAACCATCAGTCTATACAGTTCGGTGTTATAACACCAGGGCATAGTGGGACATTGTGACGAATGCCAGGCTTTGACGGAAATGAAAAAACACATATATGATGTTTTATCTATCAAGTGCTTCTTGCTTTAGAAAATTTGATGTTTCTATGTATTTGTAAATTTTTATTCTTGGAGTTGCGGGTGCTTAGTTGAATGATGTAATCGTTTAATTAATACTCAATTGCAGATGATTGAATGACGTAAACTGTTATATCACCTTGGCCAACAACTATGCTCAGGAAACTACTACTTCAGTAATCGCTGTTATGTTTTTATTTTTCCCTTTTGGTGCTTCTGTTAAAGCTCAACATGAAATATAGAATAATATTATGTGCAATGATTGTTGGCGGTATTCACATGCCCAGCCAAGGCCTAGTGTATTACTCACTAATTTCTTCCCTCCTAAAGGGAACTAATTCTATGTTGGTCATCGACTTGAGGATATTCAGTTTGTGATGTATATTCCCAGTTGTTTTATACATTGTTTGTAATATTTATTCCTTTGTTTTGTTATGTATCTTGGTTACTGTAATATTACCTCATTCCCTGATGATACATATAGCTTTTCTATGATGTTTTCAGTGCCCTACCCTTTTTTATGAGCAAGTGTGGCAGTGTGCAAGTGGTGATGTTTTCTTGTAGGTTTTTCCCACTGATTCTGCTGCCAGAAGCACTTTTGGTATTCTAGAGCATACATCAATTTCAACAAGCCAGAAGATGTTGTTGAGTTTGCGGAGTTATTTGATGGACATGTTTTCTTGAATGAAAAGGGTAATCTTTGATATCTTTTCATACTTGAGAATGTCAACTGAGGAGGTTTAATTGTCAAAACTATGATTATTGTGAATTTTGTTTAACTTCTAGATCTATCTGGATTATCATTCTTGAAAAGGAATACCCTATTTTTTCATTTTGTCTTGTGATGAACCCAACCTAAAAGGAAAAAATTTCAGCATCAAATGCACTTTGAATTTTTCAATTTTTAGGTACACAGTTTAAAGCTATTGTTGAATATTATCCTTCTCAACATGTTCTTAAGCAGTGGTCAAAGAAAGATGGCCGTGAAGGGACCATATTTAAAGGTTCTCGTTTGTGGATGTATAAGATTATGTATGTGCAAGCATTTTTTTCCATAATTACTGCTATTTTCTCTATTATCAGATCCTGAGTATCTGGAGTTCCTCGGAGGTCTCAAGTTTGAATGCTTGAAAAACCTCTCTACTAAATTGGGATAAGGCTGTACCATTGATGGAAATATTGGCCAATGTGTATTTGTTATTAGCCTCCAATACCGATATTTCTTGATACTATGACAATATTATGATATAATGTTGTATTTGCTATATATTGCAATATATTAGCCGAAATACCAGATATTTAGCCGATATATCATCAAATAAGACTTATATGTTTTTGCGAGCTTATGATTTTTTAAAATTCTTATATTTTGATATATTTGATACGAATACGTATTGGCTGCGACTGATACAACCGCAATCGATATCGATATGGTCGTACTTGATAACGATATTTTCATCCATGGCCTATACATATTGGTATTGGCCCAATATCAATATTTTTCTAATATCACAATAAAATCTCGATATGTTTTCGTATCGATGATATATTATGATATATTGACTAATATTGAAAATATTAGTCAATGCACTAGATATTTGATTAATATTTGTATGTCTACTTACAATTTTGGAAATTTTTTTCAACTAATGATACTGAAACATGTCATTTGATACGTCTAATACTGATATGGCTTCCGACAATACCAATACTGATATTTTTATCCATCGGATGTGCACATATGACTCTATTTGGCCTGGCTTTGTAAATTCAGTCTTTTGTTCCTCCAAATCATATTACTTGTTTAAAGGTTCTTCCTGTGTGGCGAAGGATGGTACCTTTCTTGTGCTGCAGTGAATAGCTTACACATGGACTACATGTTCTATTCATATTTGGCAGCTTTGGTGATTAAATCACTGCTATAAACTTATGGTGGAGAACGAAAAGCATTTCTGGGAATTTGTTGGACTTCAATGAATGGAAAATGGATGCTTGGCTGTTGACATTGGTGTATCCTTTTCTTTGTCGATGTTCATTGCTTTTACTGTCACAGCGAAGGCCGAATGTGAAACAGCTAAACTTGTTTTGATTTTACAAAAAAATACAGAAATAAGAAAAATAAATAAAAAAAAAATATGAAATTGAGCTCTGAAGACTTATCTAAAGAAAAACCAAACAGTATCCAATGCCTTTAGTTGGACTTTTTAAGAAAATGAACAAATATGTTGTCATCTAGGATTCAACCATACCAAAGCAAATAAGAACACGAGTCCATATATTAGAGAATTATTCAAGGCTTTTTTTATTATTCTATTGTGCTGTTTTTTTATCTGCAGGTCTGGGGAAGGATATTCCTATTGTCACGCTTCTGATGAATTTTGTTCTGTCATAAAAGAGCTCTGAAGAGTGGATCACGGGTAATATTATTGAATCATTTGGATATGTGAAGGAAGATAATGTAGGGCTTTCTAACTGGTAAAAGAGGTGCATGCCTTTCTACGACAAGAAATTGTATATTCCTGTTGATATGTTCTATAGTAGCATACTAGCATCTAGTTGATCAAAAAATTGGATTTTCCTGTGGATGAACTTATTTCTTTGTGATTTCTTATGCGGTCTGTTGCCCTAGATACATGTAATTATGTATAATTTTCTGAAGAAAAATGGGATGGTTGTGTGCTCAAGGCTCCCTGCATTTTGTGCTCTTGGGAGGTTCACATTTAGGGGAAAAATGTATACTTTTTGACTGAAGAAAAAATGGTAGCACTTCAAGCTGCAATTGTTTAGTGAAAATGTAGCATCAAATACATAGATCTGAAAAAAAAAACGGGTTGAGCAATTTCCCACTGAAAAAGAACGGGTTTAGTGAAATTTTCACTGGGATTGACAAGAAGGATCAACGAATATACTCCAGCTACACTGTACCTCCCACTAGATGACATCTCTTAGATATCACGCCTGAAGTCCTGACCGAAAACTCAAAGCAAGTCCCTTGGCATTCCAGCTTTCACTCACGCTGTTTCTCACGCCAATCACTATACTTCACCAAATGCTACCAAAACATACGAGTCCACTGCTTCTATCATCAAAGCCATAAAATGATTAAAATATACTCTATTTTATTAAAACAAATAAAAGCCTGAAATTCATCCCACTGTCCCAAAATTTCGACCTGGCACTCAAGCTTGCCTCTAGCACCTATCAACCGCCAATTTTAATAGCCCCAAAAACCGAAGCTCAATCATATTATAATACATGCAACATTTAAAACCCAGTGTCTATTCACCACAAATAGACATGAAATTGAAAACCAACCCAATGATCGAGCACGACCTCCAATGTCGATCAAATACCATTTTTGCAAGTCAAAACTGAGAAATCCATACACTCTAATCCATCAATACGACATTGAAGATATATATGACATAAATCACATATACATGGGTCTACAATTACTGAAAATGTACCTCTAATCTGCTGGTCTATAAAGAAAACAATGGCTCTTGGCTGGCCAAGAAAACAATGTGGCGCTTGAGCACAGCTTAAAGTACCGGTCAAACATTGTATAGAAACCAAAGGTATACTATTTGAAACCTCTTGAAACTAAACATACAACATCTATACTCCACTTGTCCAATAATTTAAAAAGAAAACTTGGATTATGGACATAAAATAATGTGAATCCAATAGAACGAGAGAAGGATGGGAGATTATCAAGAAATGGGTTGAGCAATTTCATCGGTCTGCTTTCTCCCATAGAAAAATGCAGCACGAACACTCCAGCAGCTACACCACGCATGACTCTTCACTCTACCTCACCAACAATGGCAAGAAATCAAGGAGAAGAAAGAAGATATCGTGGAGATCAAAGCATTAGAGCTTCCTCTATCTTTTCCTCTCTCTAAAATTCGAAATGGACTCTCTCTCTCTCTCCAGCTGCTGCGGTCATTCTTCCTCTAAACCGCAACAACCACAGAAAACAATGAGGCAACCACAAGGGGTGCAGCTAATGGGATGTGGTGAGGTGGCACACAAGGTTTCTCTAATAACTCTTAAAATGTCCTCTTAATTGCAAATAGATGAGCCAAAAATATGATGGTGTAGGGCGGCTGAAATGAAGAAGGGGCAGGTGTTGGGGCGTTCGCTAGGTTTAGTTGGAGATTAGGTTACAAAATTAAAGATTTTCAAGTGGTGTTTAAGGGTTTATGAATCAAACATATTTCTGCTATTTTATTGTGTCAAGTTAACCTTTTCTCGTTCTAGGAAATTTTCAGGATGATAGGCTGGGTATTATTTACTATGTGTACACATTCTGAAAGAGGCTCAAGCTTAAATTTCTTTTCGTCGAAAGTCTTAATTCTGAGTTCTTTTTAATATACGTAGTTTACTATGTACAAAATAATTTTTAAATTTTTTTAATTTTACAACTTTTTTTAAAAAAATAGGTACATTTATTTTTTATTATTAATAATTATTGTTGAATTTTTAATCACTCAATATATGATTGATGGGTCCAATACAAGCATGGGTTAACAGGAGCAAGGTCCAACCAGTAGGAACGAGGACCGGCTGACAAGAAGGCCCAACCAAGTGATAGGGGCCCCAGAGGCTTCGCGCAAGGCCTAGCATAGCGAGGCAAAACTTGGGTCGGACAAGCCTTGTCGATGTCTATGAGACATCACCTGGCACACTCCCAATCACAATCTGTCTGTCCTTCCCCCAATGCGGCTGCAAACTGGCAGCGCAGGGGGTACCGGTCCAAGAAATGCCAGCCATCAACTATCATAAGCCGCACCCCCCATTGCCCTATAGCAGCACAGCCAATCTCAATGAGAGGCGACCAGATCCATGCCAGCCACGCCCGACGACAGTCCTCTTACCACCACGAGACGATAATTGACACCGCTAGCCATTGCAAGCGAGCCAAGGCAGGACACTTGTCACAGGTTCCCATGCCCAAAGCTTCCTCTAACCCCTTCTCCCACCTCTTGCATATAAACATCCATGTATTCTACATCACGTTTACCTTCATATTTGTATCTTTTCATCATTTGAAAAAGGTTTCTAACTTGAGTATCGAAAAATTGACGATATAACACTTTCCGTCATCCTCTGACATCCTATTTGTAATTTGTAGTTCGTTGAGAGACGTAAAAATCGGACCCATTCGAGCCCGACTAGATGCAAGAAATCTGAAGGCTCCTAAATCAGGAAGAAAATTCGGATCTAGTGACACATCAATGATAAATATCAACAATTGATAGGTTACTTAATAAAACTAATTTGTTTATCAATTTATAGTAAACTAACTAATCAAACTCAGTATTTATAATATCTTGGTTTATAGTCACCATTCAAATGACATGTGATAACAAATGATATACCAAATATATTTTTTTTAATTTTAAATATATTATAAAAATATACTTGTCTATAAATTTTTTAATTTACTATGTGTATTAAATCTAAATCATTAATTATGACTTTGTTAAAAGTATAACATCAGTTCATTTAAGTTAAACCTATTAAATTAATGTGTATAACTCAAATATAATTTTATCTTCGCTAATTTTATGATAGAGTATAAATTTATTAATATTTAATTTTTATGGTATTATATATATATATTTTAATCAATAAAGTAAAAATAGATTTTAGTAATGCATTATTTCCAGTAAGGATGATTTATCAAAATAATTTAATATAGTTAGTTTAATTTTGTTATCAAGTTAATAATGCACAGCATTTTAGAAGTCATAGAAAATAGTAAAAGGTAAACTAAATATTATCAATATTGAAAAACCTAAATACGATTAAAAGATTGTAATTTTAATTTTTTTATAATATTAAATATAGTTATACTTCTGAATTTATAAATTAAAATTTATATCAATTTAATAATTTATTTAAAATATTAGACTATTCAAAAAAGTTTAAAAATAAAATAATGTGGTTCGGATTGAATCAAAATTCCATTATTTCTTAAATACATATAATTACATCTGTAAACTTAAAAAAAAAAAGAAATTCTTAAAAGATGTAAAAAAAAAACTTGGAACAAACTTTGTTTTACAGCCAATAAAAAAATTTAAAAAATATATATTTGATGTTTTTTTAGAATTTTTGGGAATTTAATTTTAAAATTAGAAAGTTTTTAAAATAATAAACAGATATATTTGAACACATATTTTAAATTTTCTATTTTTTCTGTAAAATTTTTAGAAAACAATTTCAATTTTCACTAAAAGAAGAGTAAATGCTGCTTTCCCAACAAATTCAAAAAAAAAAATAATAAAATAGATAAATTGTGTTTTATATGGTTAAAAGATTAAATATTTAAAAAGATTGAAATTTTCAAAAAGTATATAAATAGATTTGTCAGAAGAAAAAAGTAAATAAATTTTGTTATTTACTTGTAAGAATTGCCAATAAATTTGGTTATTTTAACCATATGAAAAGTTCTGTTTTCCCATCGGTTTTTAACATGAAGTGCGAATTAACATTTTTTACCGAGAGAGCGACGGAGAGAGAGAGACAGAGAGTCAAATCAATGGCGACGTTCAACGAAGCACCACCTGGAGATAGGAAAGCCGGAGAGAAGATCTTCAAGACGAAGTGCGCTCACTGCCACACCATCGAGAAGGGAGCTGCCCACAAACTAGGTGTCTTTCTCTCTCGCACGCGCTTGCTACCTCGCTTGTTGGCTGAGTATTGAATTTTTTACGTGGTTTATATCTGAACATTTCCTAATGTTTGTACTAGTTCTTCCTCGTTCTTACGGAATCATTTGTAGTTTCAGTCTGACCGCCAACCACCTTTCTTTTCTTCCATTGAGAGCATGTGCTGTGCAATTGTTGAGCTCTCTTTCTGCTACTTTTTCCCTTTGATCTGTTATAAATAGCTGATCTCTTTATGCGTGTGCTTTTGTGTGCTTGTGCTTCTTGTTGTTCAGTTAACTCTGCTTGACGGCATCTGCGTGATTAATGCGATTCGTGTGTTGGTGTAAATTTTATTGATTGAAATACGGATCTTTGTAGTGTGACCTTTGGATCTTGTTTTGTTGATTAATTATTTACTCCGCGCCATCTGATTTTCGGGATCTTTTTTCATGATTATGCTAGGGAACGTCAAGTGCTTTATTCTTCCGAACTCTATACTGATTTTTTTTTCCTACACCGAGTGATGATAATAATTGCGCTACCCTTAATTTTGGATTTTGAATTTTGAATTTGCAATTGGGGGATTAGTTCCTCACTCTGTTTTGGAGTTAGAGTTGGGCCCTTTTTTCTTCGTTTAGCTTCTTTAGGGCGGTGTGCTCGAATAAAGATGGTCCCTGAGGACTTGATTAATCAAGAGAGAAACTGCCCTACGGTCATATGTTATCGCATGGCATGAGGAAAGCATTACAATTTTATATATTGTTTCACATGCATATGTCCATTTTTAAGGGTCCTCACCAAATTTCATATAAATTTGCCTACTTGAGATGGGTGTTTCAATATTTGTGTAAGAATTAAAAATGACTATTGATCCTGTTTTATGTCTGAGATTAAGAAGAGGGGTTGGTTTTAACTTTAAACATTAAATATTATTTTCTTGTTTATGGTCGTCGATCCTTTCAGCTGAGGAGATCTATGTTCTTAGCTCAAATATTAAATTGTCAGCTATGGCTTTGTGCGAAAAAACACTGAATCTAAAGTTCGTGC
Source organism: Nepenthes gracilis (assembly GCA_033239525.1). NCBI lineage: Eukaryota > Viridiplantae > Streptophyta > Magnoliopsida > Caryophyllales > Nepenthaceae > Nepenthes > Nepenthes gracilis. The sequence goes on along the minus strand of BSYO01000006.1, from coordinate 461,155 downwards.
TTGTGCTAATATCCGGGTTCTGGTAGTTGAGGGGTTTCAGACAACCTGCTTATATAGTTGAAATTCAGTGGGCTATTGCTATTTGTAAAGTGTTAATAGTGATTCGGTAAAGCTTTTTGAATAGTGCTGCTAACTATACAAATGAAATCCAACTGAAGATAATTTTTTACTTTAAGTATTCTTTTTTCGTTTATTATGTTATGTACAGTCAAATTTAAGCTTGAATTTGTTGATGGCATAATACATAATCTCACTTTGGTGTAGGATGATTTGTCAATCAATGGATTATAAGAAGTCTACTTTATTAGATATTCTTGTAGTTACAACAAGGATGTCTTAGAATAGGGGAAATATGCACTTCAGTGAAGAGTACAATTCGGCTCGTACGTAATTTGCGATGGGAAAATATTTTTTTTCCTGACAGCCTAATGATGGAACATTTTTAAAGTGGAAAGTAGTTATAATAGTTGTGCCAACCATCACATGAGTTTCCTTTAGGTACAATCCATAGGTTGAAATATTGATATCAGTATTAGTCAGGTCATATTTGTATTGGCAGTGTTGGACAATACATATCCTCAGTGAACGCCTCAAATGAAAAACTTCTTTCTGTAATCACGTCAAAACAGAGTTGTATAATAAATTTTAACCCCTTTTTTTTTTTACAATTTATATATTTAGTCAATCTGATCAAAATTGAGCTTGATATCCCCTGTCACTATTAAAAAAAAAAAGAATTAGGTGAAATAAATAGGTATTTAAAAACTCAAAAATCTACAAGACATGTGCAATTGAGCTTAAGAATGGAGATTACAAATTCAGAAAATAAATTTGAGTAGATCATCGATGTTCTTCTGCCTCAAACCAGCAGTAGACCCTATATACAATCTGCCTTTGTATATGAGGCCATTATGGAGAGAGTATGGGGGTTAAGCCCAGCTGTCAACGTGCAACATTTACATGATGATGTTGGAACAGGTAGTCTGACTCTTACCTTGTTAGCAATTTGAGTATCCAGGCTGAAGAGTTAGTGGAAATGGCATCCCATTTTGTAAAATCATTTATTCTAGAAGGCATCAGCTACAGCATTTCCAATGCCTTTCTTGTATTGAGTAGCACAGTGCAAAGCCAGCAGTTTGGTGAGACTCTTGTGTTGAAGGACAGTGTGGTATTTTTGTTCAAGTATATGCTCAAGGCTCTCTTCATCAATTTTAATGACGAACTGATCATGTTGATGATAGTGCCTCCACTTGATGACAGCTATGAGAATGGCCATATTCTCTTTCATATGTAGATAGTCCTTTGGATTGAATTTGAAATGGGTTTATTAAGAAAGCCAGTGCTCTTCCATTTGGCCCTACTACTGCTCTTGAACCTAAATAAGAAGAATCAATTTCAATGGTAAATGATTGAGAGAAATCTGGCCATTCAAGGACATAAGCGCAGCAGCTTTTAGTTGCTAGAAGGCTTGAGCCGCTTCATCAGTCCATACATTACAAACACATACTTTCTTCAACTAATCTTAAGGGTTTGCTAATACTGCTGCCATAGTGGGCCACAAATTTCTTTAGCATCCAGTCAACCCAAGAATCCTCTGCAATGATTTTTGAGTTTTGGGCGTAGGGCTTGTAGGCCAGTTAACCATAGACATTGATTTTTGTTGGGTCATTTGATACTTCTTTGTTAGATGTGATATGGCCTAGATACTCAATTTGGGTTTGGCCAAATGCACATTTGGATTTCTTAGCAAATAGATGATGTTTAATTAACTAAAAAAACTGTTTAGAGATGGGATTCACGTGAGCCTAAGGACTGGCTAGACTAGTATGTCATCAAAATAGACAATTACAAATGTTTTAAAAAAGAGAACGAAGACTTTCATAAGAGATTGGAAGGTAGTAAGTAATGAGAAAGACAAGTATAAATTTTCTAAGAAAGGGAGCAATTTATAAGAGATTGCAAGGTATCAGGGGCATTGGTTAAACCAAATTGAATAATAAATTCATAATCCCTATGATGAGTTTGTAATGCAGTTATGGTAGTATCATGTGGGTACAGTCTGTTTTGATGATAACTACCTGTAAGGAATAATATGGACAAGTAAGCAGATCAGTAGTTCATCCAGAAGGTCATTTGTGATGGCAATTGGAATGTTGTTTCGATAGCAATAGCATTGAGTTGTCCTTAGTTAACACAAAATCTCTAAGTTTCATCTTCTTTTTTCTCTAGATTGACAAGGGACACAAAAGGGCTTGTGCTAGGCTTAATAAGATAGCTTTCAGCATTTATGAACATGTTTTTTGAATTTTTTTTTTCCCAGATGGCTATATTTGTTGAGTCTGTTATCAAAAGGTTTAGCATTTGGTAGAAATGGAATATGATGATCATGAGATCAGGAATGTGGTAATTGAAAAGGTTCTTCAAAAATGTATGAAAACAAGAAAAGTAATTCTTGGATGGAAGGATTGGTATTTAGGGGTTTTAGAGTCTCAGTACTGGATGAAAATTGTGCCGAGAATTCTCAGCCAAATTTTAACCACCTGTTGAGATTATACCAGAAATAAATGCTAGAGAGGCTTGCTCACTGATCTCTTGTAATTCATTTTGTTGGCCGTGGTAATGAAGTGATAGTTTGAGTGGCTGAAAATCAAAGATAATGGGACTGTAAGAGCTCAACCAATCCACACCTAATGTCATGTACTTGTGTCTTATTTGTCCAATTGTGTTAATCTGAAATCAACAGAAAAGTGTTCCCTTAGGTCTGCCTATGGAATGTTGGCGTCCAGGAGTTCTAGTAATTCTACTGCCATTTTCCACAGTGACAAAAAGAGGAGCTGTTTCCACTATTTTGCCATTTGTTGCAAGTGATGGGTCCAAAACTATGGTACTGCCACTGACAATGAGAATTGTGATGGGTTTCTTGTGGACATAACCTTTAAATTAAATGGTGTTGTTGGAAGGACTACCTGGCATGCGTAGAGATTTTCAGATGTTCTTGGTCATTGATCTCTCGATCTGGTTCCATGGGGCTGTTTTCTTCTTTCTCATCTTCTGAGTCCACAGTAAGGCAATGTCCTGTCGTTTCTTGCATCTGTGGCCTAGATAGAACTTCTCATTCCACTTATAAGTCAAAGCCCATGCTCCTCTTTTGATATAGTGATAGTTCATTACTGTTTTGGGAGGGTAGAATGGTGGAAGTTTTATAGAGGCAGTTTCTATGTAGTGGATGGTTTGTCCAAGAATGTGGGTTGAAGTTTGGGGGAGGAATGATTGTAAGAGGGTTTTGTACAGTTCTTGGCTTTCTCGGTCGTTGGCTCCACAGTTTCTAGGAGTCTTGCTAATTCAAAGGCATTGAGTAATGAAGATGGCTGGAACATCTTGACCATTGGTCGGAGTTCATGTTTGAGGCTACTAAGAAAACTAGAGATGAAATAGTCCTCCGTTAGAGCAGCACTTTGTTGTAATGACAGAGCTCATAATTCCTCTAATTACTCATGGGACTTAGCTACTCCTTGCTTCTATTAAAACTGAAATTTTCCACCACGATTGATCATCCTTTTTGTCTCCAAATCATCTGCAAATACTCCTTAGAACATCTCCCCAGTGATGCTTCCTGTTTGCACGATATATCCTCGATGAAAAGTCGCAGCTGAGCCTTTGAGAAGCATAATCCATGTCTACCATTTGAAGTCTGGAATGCTGTAGAAGCTGCAGTATTTAAAGCATTTGAATACCCAACTTCTTCGGTTTTCACCATGAAAGTAAAGAAAATCCAGTTTAGGAAAAGGAAATTGGTTAAATGGTTTGGCATGGTGATTGCTATGCTCATGAAATCTAGTTTGGATTGCCAAACCATAATGTTTGCCTTTGTTGCTCGAAGATGATGTTGCTGATTGCTCTGATTATAGACTGAGTGACATCATAGTTTCTTGTTGCCAGTTTTGGACTTGTTCTTCAAAGTTTTTGGATTTGCTAGCCATGTTGGAATGAATGAAATTAAAAGTGGTATTCATGGGATCCTGAATCTGATGTCAGTTGTGATAGTAAGTCTAGTATTCTTACATGCACGTACAGAATAATTGCTGTAGTAGAAGGAGAAGACAGAAGAGAAGAGGATAAGAGGAGACAGATTGTTTGAAGAGAACTGATTAATTGAGCTAACTGTTCAACTCTTTGTCCTATTCTTAGTCCTCCCATTATGTATAAAAAAGGTAAAAGGCAAGGTATTGCATAACCTTAATTCCTACACGTGTTCTATTCTTAACAAGAGACAACCAAACCAAAGATGTGTAATTGTCAGAAAGTAGTATTTTTTACCCTTTCATAGCCAAAAAATTTTCTTAGTTAATACATAGGCAATGGACTTGGCATTCGGTGACATGACATGATTAAAGAGGGGCTTTTTGCTGTAGAACCTATCAAGTTCAGCTATGAATCCACGATTTTCTCAATGTGCATACGTCACATTACATGCCAATGTTCTATTTAAAGAGTATTCAAGTAGTTTCAACTGCTTAACTAATGATAACTGAATCAGGTCTAACAGTTGGTAACAATGTAACTGCTGTTCTTGTTTTCTTGTTCTTTTGTGCAATTTCTTGATGCGTTGTGCTTGTTCTGTTGGATGATTGTATTCTGCTGCTGAATCATGTGACAATGGCAGTCTGCTGTTGTTGCTGATTGAATTGAGTGTTCTGGAGGAATGTGAGCAGTGATGGTTTGTGATGTAGCTCTTCAACACTTACCAAACATGGGGTTTCAGCAGTGGAGGTGGGCATGTGGGATGGTGCTCTATGCATCAAGTAGATGTCGTGGACATAAGTGATCACTAAGGTGAACTGCTTGTTGATCCACAGGGCGGATGATGGGGCTATTGCCTGTTGGTGAATGGTGAATGCTTATGGTGGTAATTGGAGGTGGTGGATGTGGTTTGAGGTGGTGTATTGCTGCCTTTAAATTTACAATGAAGGGATATGTGCAAATAAGTGCCATTTAAGAAGGGGATTGAGAGGGTTTCAAATGCCCACTAATCTACCTAAGGCTTGGGAAAATATGTGATTTCAAGTTACTCTTTGGACTGAACTTTTGTAATTGCCTGATGTCAAGCAAAAGGAGTTTATGGAGGTGTTAAGTGGTTGAGATTAATTGCAGTTGAGCTTGACTGCACTGGATTGGGGAAAATCAAAGGTATATTTTTAACTGGAGATCAGGTATTTAAAATAGCCAATATTTTATGTTAGTATTGCAAAGATTTTTGGAATTTTAAGGAATTTATTATTAACTGGAGGTGCTAGGTTAAGTGGTTGAGATTAATTGCAGTTGAGCTTGACTGCGCTGGATTGGGAAAAATCAAAGGTATACTTTTAACTGGAGATCAGGGATTAAAAATAGCCAATATTTTATGTTAGTATTGCAAACATTTTTGAGATTTCAGTGAATTTATTTTTAACAGGAGGTGTTAAGGTAAGTGGTTGAGATTAATTGCAGTTGAGCTTGACTGCGCTGGATTGGGGAAAATCAAAGGTATACTTTTAACAGGAGATCAGGGATTAAAAATAGCCAATATTTTATGTTAGCATTGCAAAAATTTTTGGAATTTCAGGGAATTTATTTTTTTTTAAGGAAAATAATTCTAAGGGCTAAGTGCAGCAAATGTCCGCCATGGTGTCCCTATGGCGGCTTCCTTGTTCAAGGGATCATGCTGCTGCAAATGTTGGCTGCATTGTGATCTCGGGCACCTATTGGCTTTGCTAGCATTGATTTAAATATGGGTTGCGGCATGTATTTCAACCACAACATTGGCCGCGACAATGCAATGACTCTTAGTTTGCTGACAATATGCTCGTGGCACCTCTACATCATAATTTAAAACTATATTTGCTGGTCAAAATGGTGACTTTGAGTTATCTTGCTTGGAAGGCTTGTCCTTGAGCAGACCTTTTGATGTTACTTTCATGTTGTGCTGAGCCTTACTAGGACATCAACATGGTGGGAAAAATGTAGATTGTTGTTTTCCTTTGTTGACACTTGATGCATGCTTCAGAAAATGAGACCTGAAATAGTAAAACAAAACGACAAATGTAAATGACAAAATTCAAACAACCCTTCAGATTTCACTAGACTTCCCATGGGAATGAGAATATGAAAAATGAAAAGAGGAGAGGGTGGAACCAAGGCACCGTCACTATTACCACCACTTTCACCACCAACTATTGTGAGCAATTTCAACGAATTTGCTGAGGTCCCTCTCCACGGCCTCTTCCTTCCATCCCTGCTCCTCCATTCAACTCCTCGTAGCAATGAGGCCAACTTCGCTTACTGCGTTGTGGATATGTGCGCATATGGCCTCCTTGAAGCAAGTTTCAAGAGTTGCTAACCTTAACTACACACTCATGGAGGCTAAATCTGGCTTTTCTGGCCTTTAGAGAAGCTGAATCTGGCTTCTGCAGCTTTGGAAGAGGCTAGATTCAATCTCCCCAGTAGCCGACTGGCGGGGGAGCAGGGAGGAGATAGAGGGAGAAATGAAGAGATCTAGAGAAAAAAAAGCGAGGGGTGGTGTTTGATGGTGAGGAAAACCCTAGGCTACCAGCAGATCTTGTCAACTATTTGCTCCCACTGTATGGGACTGGGAGGTGTGGGTGGTCGTAGTAAGTTTTTTTGTTTTTCATCACTAATGGAGTAATAGTGGAAAATAAACAGTCAGAATGCTAAATCAAATGTGATCGATTACATCACAACCATTTCCTTTTATGTTTCTCCTTGTTTCTTTATAGATTTCCAAAATTTGAACCAACTGCTCCTTTAGTGTGTATGCACCACGAGTACATATGGGGAAAACACCAAAAATATTGTCAAATTTTCACATTTCCTCAGCTGTATCAACTCTTCACTTTTTACTAATTCCATTCTCAACTTTACTTTTGTACCACTTCAATTTTGACTTTTATTTTTAACTTTTCCACTTTTAGAGTTGTTTGGTTGCATCTATTTTATAATACAACTGGCAATGTGATCAACTTGACCTAGTTTCTCATTGAATAAAATCGGGAGTAAAATATAAGTTGAGAATGGAATTCACAATAAGTGAAAAGTTGAATATATATATATATATATGTATTTATTTATTTATTTATTTTAATCATCACTTAAGTATGTGTATGTATATTTGTGTAAGATACACAAGTGCAAATTTGTATATTGCTGCTTGCTTGCTATTTCCTTGGCCATATTTATCTCCGTAGTGTGAGTGAATTATTCGCAAGTCTTCTATGTGTCCTGGTCATGCTTATAGAGGGAATCTTCCGAAATCCTTGGAAATTCGTTGGTTATTATATGTTTTCCTTTAATTCTTTTCTCTTTCTTCTGTTAGCTCTATTTTTGACATGATTTGTCGCTCCACATCAATCTTATTTCTTGTCTATAATACTTCAAAGTCTTGTATTGTGCTAAACATCTAATGGCCACCCTTGTTTTTTTGGTACGGGTATTTGGAAGTCATAGCTACTGCTGAGTTTTCCTGTGACCTACTAACCTTTATGAGTTTCTTTTGGTTTCTTTCTGTTAGAATATTTGTTAGTATAATTGTTAGAAAATACTCTTAGAATATGCTTCAAAATATGCTGAGAAATATCCTTGGATAGTTTAGTAGTTTTGATAGATGTAAATAACCATAAATGTGTGAATAGATTAGTAAATACCCTATATAAGTGTGAATAGACTAACCCTGATTGTGGGTTCTCCTATTTTCCTCTCCACTTACTAGTTTACATTCAAGTTTACACTTACATTGTTGTACAGGCTACTACTTTCGGGTCACAGAACTAGATCCATGTTAAAGCCCTATTTGGATCTTTGTCCTACAGTTCTACCTAAAAAATGATGACATTATTTTATCTTTATCATGATTATTATACCTGAAATAGTGCTGTAAACATTGCCTGCTTGAAAGTTAATTGTTTGAGATTATTGTAGGAGCAAAATATCACTGAATCTTTAAGTGTAAGGCAGCTGTACTCGTATGTTTCTTTTACTCCATGAAAATTGAAGTAAGCTTATTTGATTTATGGACAAATGGATGTAGCATGAGGACAGTGGTGTTTGACGCGGGAGGAAGGAAGTGATTGATGCTTATGTGGGGGATCGCGGTAGCTTTATGGACTTGTTACTCTTCTGAAGCTGTCTTGGAAGGCTTTGGGTGATCCAAGTGTGTTGATAAGTTGATTTGAGCAGAGTTGTGGCAGGGGCTAGAGGTTTGATTGTTCAGATTGGACTTTGCCTTGGTAGGCTAAGTTTGAGATATTCAGACTAGTTAGATTGATTTTGTAGAGTCTCTTTTGTTTCATAGTCAAGATAGAGTTCGTGGGTAGGAAAGGACGTGTTCCCACTCTAAAAGTTGTTCGATTGTCCTCAGGGGGATTGAAAAGGCTCTTCACAAGAGCAGCAAAAGAAGAAGAATTCTCAAGGTTATCGGCATATTTGCTGTAGAAATATCCACTGCTATTGAATCTGGTTCTAGAGAGAAATCTTTTGCTTTAGATTTAGGAAGAGAGTCTCTTGTTTTTCTTTGCAAGTAGTATAGTGCGGCTGTAGGACTAGGAACACCTGTGGAAGCTGCAACTGTAGCAAAACCGAAAGGAAAGATTAAAGTGTAAGATGTCCCAGTTTCACAAGAAACAAAGTGCCTTTATGATCATATTAGGAACTAGAGACTATTCTTTTGGTTCTTGGAGTCATTTACTGCTAATAGGAGGAAACTCCCCTTCCAGTAGAAGGAAGCATAGGAAAAACCACTCTTCTATGATTGCTAGACAGAAAGGAAGGACTTAAAGATATAAATCGAGAAAGCTCTTAAATAAAATCCCTTCAGCTTAAGGGATGCTATCATATATTCATACTATAGGGGCATGCACTTGCTTGAGTCGATGATCAATCTATCATTCAATCCTTCTATAGATGGTGATCAGATTTGTTAATAGCTCGTCTATGTTAAGAATCATTTATCAGTCTCTGCTTTAATTGAGCACGTCATTGGTGCTTTAGTGGGAGGTTATAGCCAACCATTAGTCTTCCGTCGGTTTTCTAACGAATAGGTTGCTAAATCTTTTATATTTGTGTTGGACTTGTCAGGTTGGTTTGTTTTGGGGAATGCTGCTGAAGAAAGTAGCAATCTGGAGTTTACAAGTATATAACTATTGAAGGATGGTGAGCCGATTTAGGCGTTTGACTTTTAGAGTAAGTATCAAGTTGCGTTTTGGTGAGGCAGCAGGACATTTTGATCTTACAGTGGTTGAAGATGGAGATAGGTTTTGTGTGTGTGCGTGTGTGTCTTGTTCTCTTGCAAATGGAGGATGCTAAATAGGGCTTGTTTTGTTATTCTATGGTGGTTGTAGGTAATGGGCTTTATTTGTGTTGGGACCAAGTCTACTCTTTGTAGGGGCAACAAAAATCTTGGCAAGGAGTCATTTTTGTACAGTCTAGTGGGATTGTGCTGTCATTAACAGACGGCAGATGGATTTGATTGCTTTGGCCCATCATAGGAATCAACTCGAGTCAGACTTTCTCTTTATTGAGGTTGGCTTTGGTCCGTAAGAGAGATCTCTTCATTCAGACTCGATATCCATTGAGGATAGTGATTGATGTATATCCAGTATTCTGGTCAATACCAAGGAATGGCATCCTGGTTTTTTATGAGATCAGGGTAATTATAATCTTTTACTTGTCTGGGGAATCTAGAAATACTGATTAAAATATCAGTGTTGGTCATGATTGTATTTATATCAAATGTACCATATGGGGCGATATAATGTAGTATCATACTTTGCAAATGCCAATTTTTCTTTTTTTTTTGGGTGGCCACATTAAAAATTAACCATATTTATTAATCTATTTACATATTTGCATATTTTAGTCAATTTTAATAAAATTAATCTTGACATTTTTTTTCATCATTGAAAAATTTTCCAAATTGGTTTGATTTATGCATTTTCTATACCTATATAAAATATATGAATTTAAATTTTTAAAAGGATATTAAAAACAAATGGATTTCAAGCAAAAAAATAGAACAAAACACAAATTGGAGCATAATATTGGTTGTATTGGGGATTTTTGGAATGTCAATTGATTTATCACAATATGTCGTCTACGTGATAACATTTTGGAATATTTTTTCATATTAGGATATTAACATTGAGGCTTTGCAATCCAGATACTTATTGCCCAATATATGAAATATCATTTCTGTTGCGTTCCGGGTCTGCGGTTGCCGTACGGATTAGGGAGCCTTCGGATTCCCAAGCGCGCGGTAACTTCAGGCAAAGGGTCCGGTCTCCGTAACTCTGAACCTGGATTTGTACAACACAAACAACAAACAAGAGGTCAGAGGTCCGGCGAAATTTCTCCCACCACAGCCACTCCGACGCTGAAGTCAACAAGTTCCCGCAATAAACGGAAATGGCGCATGCTACGAGCGATGCGCGGATGGACCCTCGTGAAACGTGAGTGGTGCGTATGCGTTAGTATAGAGAATGCAATGAGCAGGTTATGGAAGGCCTGGCTTCCTTAATGCGCCGCGATGGGTGGCTGACTTCCGTTGCCTGAGTAGACTCGGGGATGGTGATCGTGAGAGAGGTGGGCTCGCTCGAGCTAAAAGGAAGTGAGTCTGTTCTCAGTTCCAGCTCTTTCTCTCGTGTGATCTTGTTCAGAGGAGGAAGGATCAGAATTTGAATCGGGAATCGGAATCCTTTTCTCTGCGGGGCGTGGGAGCTATTATAGGCTCCTCCTCATTGGACTCTGGGCGCCAGAATGCCCATTGCAAGGGCTTCCTTGCCTCTGGTTGCTGTTGTTGACCGCCGGTCATGTCGGCTGTTATTTTGCTGTGGCGGGCAAGCTCCTGAGCGCTACCGGCCACGCCTAGTTTTCCCCTGAGTGGGGATTGGTTGGTTGCCTGCAGGCGGCTGCCTGAGCCGTTTGGTGCTGTGCCAGCCGCCTCTCCATTGGCTGGCTTTTCCTCCTTTCTGTCGGTTTTCTGGCAGCGCATTAATGCCTGTAGGGTTTTCTGCGCATTAATGCGCAGTTGGGCTGGGCTCGTCATCCTTTGTGGGCTCTAACGTCCTCCGTGGGCTTCGAGACCTTTTCATGAGCCTTGACATGGGACCCAACGATTTCATATTTTATTTTATTCAAAAGTCTGTAATTATTGTAATAACAAAGAGGAGAATGAATTATCCCCTAAGTGAGACTGGGCATCAATTTTTTTCTGCTCTAGCTTTTTTCTTGTTTTCCATTTTCTTCAGATTCCCCCATTTTTCATCCAATTCTCTCCTTGTTCCTTTACACATAAGGTAAATTTCGATGCAACAGTAGGATTGTCTGATTATAACCTAGAGGTCATGTCTTCAAGCCGCAAAAACCACCTTTCATCAATATTTGGCATAAGGCTGCTTCTTAAAGGCGAAAATGTTGACCTTTTCTCCTATATTCCCTACTGTATTGACCATCCCCAATGCCCACTTGTGGAATGCATCCCCTTCTCTCCTAAACCCTTACTCTACCCAATTTCTTTTGATTTCTCAATCTTCACTCTCTCTATATCCTCTCCTTTATTTCTCGTCTTTTTAGGCCTGTCCTGCAACATTGATACCCTTGTTAGAGTTGCCAGAGATCAATAATATTCCTTCAGCAAGTTGCTGATTATGGTCTATTGTTTTGTTCCTGATTTAGAACACTGGGAATTCGGAATGCAACAGTCAATGTTCTGGCCAAATATATTAGTAATTTTTGCAACTCATAGTAACTGGCACATTAGCAGTGCAGTCTAATAAGCTTGTTAAACAAGAAAAAAAATTACAAAGAATTACAGTCTTTCCTAATAATGGCATTTAGATAGAACACCATGATGCTTTTTCTAATAATTACATGTATTGTACCATTCTGCCACTTCTACGGAACCGAAAGAAGGTTTTCTAAGGGTTGAAATTGGAAGAAAAAAATTTATCTACGTAAATGAGAGCAAACTTCTTTACTGCTGCAAATATTTGAAGTCAAACAATAGAGACAGTGAAGACTGAATTTGATGCTATGTTCTAATTTAGGTCACTTCTCAAAAATAAAGTAATGAGGAAGGTTAAGTAAGAACTACTATGTATAAATCTCCAATGCAGGCTTGGGCAAGCATGCTTCTATTTTGGTTCCAACTGCTGATCAAGCTTGACAGTTTCCTTGTCCGCATGGTGACCATGCTTAACTTGCTTTTCTATGTGGCATTTCCGTATCACTGACAGCTTTAGATAACATTACAATCTCTTCATTTCCCCCTTTTGGGCTTCCATTATTGCATGTGCTCTTGAAATGCCCCAGCTTTTTTTTTTATTTCTGGCTGAAAACCTTACAGGTCCGAATCTCAATGGCCTGTTTGGGAGGCAAGCAGGTACAAGTCCTGGGTACTCGTATTCTGCTTCTAACAAGATTAAGGCTGTGATTTGGGGCGAGGACACGTTGTATGAGTATTTGCTTAATCCCAAGAAGGTATATGTCTTCTAATTTTGCTTGTGTTCTGTTTTCCCCTTTCTTGGCAATCCTGACTGTGCCTTCGATAAACAATTTTCCTAAATCGATTAATTGTACCAATTCAGGCTCCGCGAATAATATTTACAGAGAGAGATAGAGTAATATAGGCAATTACGCATAGGCTCCATGAATCAGGCAGAGAAAATGAGAATGTGTTGTTGACAAGCAATTCAGGCTTATGCCCCTTCTTTTCTATGAATAGGAAGCTTCCCGTATTCTTGTCTTCTTACTTTTCTCGGGTCGCCCATCACATCAATTTTCAACGTGTGGAAGTGCATGGCAACTGCTCGTCTGTTAAGTATTTTTGTTCTGTGCAGTACTTTCCTGGAACCAGAAAGGCTTCCCCACTGTTGGAAAAGCCTAAAGAACGTGGAGATCTCATTGCTTTCCTCAAGGAATCGACTCAATGAAAGGGCTTCCGGATGCAATCACATAATACGAGTTAGTTGATGGACAGTTCTTACCATCTTTTTTTCCCTTTTTTTTTTTTGGGGGCCTCATAAGAGGCCGAGGAACTGTTGTTGTTCGATGCTATTAAAATAAATGGAGAATGTGTAACCAAATGTTATTAATCGAACTTGCTTGAACTGACGTGATTTGAACTTTATTTCTTCAATAGCGAGATATGGAAAGTTTTAATAAGATTTTATTTTTGAGCAAAAATTTATTTTGTGAATAGATATAAAGTGATATAAATAAATGTAACTACTTAGAAAAGGCAATGTCACGGGTCAATGGAGGGCTTACATAGATTTGGTAGTTTTCAATTAAATTTTAACACCATTTTGAATTAGTCAGATTTATTTATATCATATTTGCCCGTATAAATAAACATTTGCCAGTCTTTTCTGAGCAAGAATTGATTAAATTAGATAAAATTATTTACTAAAAGGACAATTTCTTAGTGTCAGCACATTCTAGTTTTATTTCGAGCTTTAATTTTATTAGTATAAAAAATATTTGAACAATGTTTTTATTGTATCACCGTGATTCACTGTTTATATTTATAAATGATTAGTAATATCTTAAAAAGTAACGATGCAGCTAATCTTAAAGCTTTTTTTTTAATACATTTGTTTTATATACTGGGCATGGTTCTCCGTCATCGTCTTCCCCACCCCCCACCGCAACAATCATTGCTTTGTTGGAGAAGACTACCATGGAATTATAGTTAAACTAGAAAATTTTCATATAGTATATATGCCCGTACGTACAATGATCAACCAACCCTGGGATATTAAAGACGGCGACTTCATAGTTTTGGCAACCTTGCTTCCCCATTTTTGTCCGACAATCGATGGTCAGAAAATTTCTAACGATAAAGAATTGACCAAAAATTTCAGCAGAAACTGAAAAGTATGACGGAATATTTATTGATTCATATATCCAAGGATGGGAGATGCCTCGGCTGCCCAAGTAAAGCAGTCCACTGCCGCCGAACTCCCATAATAATAATAGTGATAACCCCATTGCTTAGATAGGCAGACAGATAAATAGAGAGCTTCAAATAAAAACTTCCTTTTGTTGTTTCAATTCAAAGTAGTTAAAAAATTTCGTAATCCTTTATTTTTTCAAGAGATGCCCAGTAAAGGCGGCAATCAAGTGATTGACGCAGCTGTTTTCACACATTGGTTATTATTATTATTCACCCACATGAAACAAAAAACAAAACAAATACAAAACATGTGAAAACCATCTATGAATGAAGGAAATCAAACATCCCTATGGAACAATGCCAAGGCAATAATTTTTCTCCAGCACAATCTACTTAAATGATTGAAACTATCTAACACTGAGAAAACCATTGACTTTGTTAAATAATTTAAAGGAGGTATGTCAATATCAAAAGTGCATAGTCCTCCCCAAACCTTATTATGATTAGATGTACCCAAGGCTACAAGACTTTAAAAGTGTTAGTAACTATAATTGAAACAAGGCATTAACTACTTTTCATACCTCAAATGTGCTCCTGTAGCAACAGTATTAAAAATAAAAAATCATAATGTATTCTGAACTAATCTCTTACATTCTAATTACTGTAGTATTCTAAAAGCATTATAGACTTGGACGAATACTTGGTAAAATGAATTATCAAGGTAGTAAATGTGAAAATAAAACCACAAAATAAAGAAATAACAAATGGGATAGACCCTTCCACCGGAAGGAAAAAAACTCAAGATAAAAACAAAAGTAATTCCTAGTAATCTTGTAAAAAAATATGAAGATATGTCCTATAAATGTGGCATAATTGGACATTAGTTGCATATTTGTCATGTCTAAACATTTTACATACCTGTGACACCACTTGGTTGCGTATTTTATATACCAATAAGCAATTAAATTGTTGCTATGTTATCACTGCTCTTATTCCTAGCATAAGCCATCCTATTGAAATCAATGGTTAATAGAGCTACAACATCTTTTATTGTTAACACATATGAGAGATGACATATTTTATTAATCTATGCCAACTAGGAGACTGGTGCATGTTGCCTGATGGTGCTAGAATGAAACATGAGATTCATACTTTATGACATTATGTTTTAATCTCAAACTAGAATATATTATGCTATTACATTCATTCTTGGATTATAATTTTACTTGTTAGATACTCGATCCATTTTTTTATTCTTCTTCCATAGGGATGATGTTCCCCCTTAAAACTTAGGAAATTACAGGACCTCACTGTTTTATTTTCATAACAATGTTTGTACTCATCAACTCCTTGTTTAATTTTTCCTTTTGGTGACTTTTCAACCTTGATGGTAGGAAAATCTTGAGAAGACAAAAATACCAAATGAATTATAAGTTATAAAGTATTTTTAGGACATTCTAAGATATGATTTAAAACGTCATAATATGGGGTTAGGGCATTAGCACTACCGATCATGACATGGTGGTTCTCTCTTTTCACCCGCCTTTTGTCTCTTGCATGACAAATTAAGAAAGGTTGAAGGGCATTGACTTCATCCTCGTACCCAGCACATCCATCTCACCCTGATACAATGCCAGTACATTTTCATGTCAAAGATGAGTTGCCCCAAAGCCTACCAAGGAATTTGATTCTGCAATTGAACGCCTGATCTTGGGTATTTATGAAAACAAGACGAATTTTCAGATAAACTCACAAGATAATAGATACACTACAGGGGGTCTTGCACAAAATCAATTCGGTTGTCCCTCAGTGTCAAACCAAGAAGATACACTTTATCTCAACCCCCACAGTAGTTTTACGATCATTCAACCGTCAAATGAAACATGAACCGATCAAGATACTAGCTCCCTCGGCGTATAGATAATAAATTCAAATAGAATGTGAGGATTTTTTTTTTTTTAATGAAGTTCAGCTCAGCCAGTGCACTTTGCTTTTGCTATTGCTAAACATTTATGTCTGTTAGCAAGTAAATGCTACGGGTTTTTATTTTTTTACAATAATAGGTACGTAACATATTGACAGCAGAAATCCAATTCCAGCTGATTGATAATTTACTTCAATTGACTGAACAAGTTAATCTGAGTCTTGCGATCTTTAATAGTGCAGTCAAGGAGCCTTGAGTTGTGTACAGCACTCTTCAATTACCAAGAATAAAAGTTTCACTAGTAAGGCTACGAGGTCTACGAATATTTAAGTAACATGACTAAAAAAATATGCATAATGAGCTTGACGACTTGGAACTGGGGGAAAAAAAAAAAGCGTGTATTTACCAAGCTAAGTTGAACATAGAAAATATTATCTTCCTCCTGATACTTGTCCCTCTTCCGCAGCAGAGTGGCACCACAGCTTTTATGACATTAGAGATATTGGGAACGCATGCTGAGTGATGGAATTTTATAGATTTGGGAAAGAAAACAGAATTTTTAAAATCACTGTATCAGGGATGGAGAATGGAAAATAGATTGTCTTTTGAGGTAAGAAGAGAGATGACTAAAAAATATGATATTTTCCAATTAATTGAGCTAAAGTATCTGCATTCTAATTTATTTCCAAGCATTTGATCACTGAAAAATTGAAATCTGTTGGATTTTTTTCAGTTTTTTTTTTTTTTTTGGATTTCTAATTTGAAAAAAATAAAATAATGCGTTTTGATTTTTATAAGTTTGTCATTCATGAGTCCAAAAATGCATGCCTATGAGATTTCAAGAAGAGTAACAAGAGATGGTTATACAGATTTCCCTGAATGCGATGCAAGAGAAAGGACACACATAAAGAATTTGACATCTCCGAAGAAGACAAGGAACAAGCTTTAAAGTGTTAGTTTAAACTATAATAAATCTCAGCTTTTTACAAAAGAAGATGGGGTCATGGACTCATTTGAAAGATCTGAGACAGAGAGGTTCCAGCGTTTGTTCTAGGTGCTCATTTTGTATGCAATTTTAGTTTGGTAGTTCTCTTCTGCACAGAATATGTTGGAAAGCAACAGATAATGATGAAATAAGTAGAAATCACAAAATTAGAAGAACATGGTAAGATGCAGCAAAAAAATGCCCCATGATAAGTTATGGGCCTCAGGGATGAGATCAGGCCTTATGTATCTCATTTTGTTTGTAATGGTTTGATAATGGTTGTTTGACGCATCTATGGACTGATATGTGGCACCCAATTGGGATCTTGGTTAACCATTGTCATGAGCTCTTCCTTGCCTCTAAGGTCTCCCTTCCATTGGAGTCTAGGGAAAGTAACATCATCTTTAATAATGCATGGTGTTGGCCCAACAAGTCTGATCCTTTACAGCAGGTTGTTTTACTTAATACATTTTCTTATAATCCCGGTCCTTCTCTAGATAGGATGGTTTGTGATATTGGTTCTAGTGGGGTCTTTTGTTCAGGTTAGCTTGGAAGATCTTCCAGCTGAATGAGCACCATGTTTACTAGTTTGGATGGGTGTGCTCTCCGTCAATAAATCCCTATCATTCCTTTATTCTTTGGCTAGCTATTCTTGAGAGGTTGTGCACCAGAGGTCAGATCTACAGCTTTGTTAAATGCAATCCAATTTGTCCTCTTTGTGATGTGGGTCCAGAATCTCATCATCACCTTTTCTTCAGCTGTGGCTTTCACAGATTGTTTGAAAATTGTTTTTAGGAGGTTTGGTTGTCAGTGACCGTTTTCCAATTGGGAGCAGGGGGTTCAGTGGGCTAGTTCCAAATGGAAAGGCAAGAATTAATCATCCAAGATCTTTAGATTACTTTTGGTAACCTCTGTATATTTTATCTGGGATGAAAAGAATGATACTGCATTCAAAGGTATGTTAGAAACTCTAAGCAGTTGGTGAATGAGATCTTACATTGCATTCACGAAAAAAAAATTTTCTGAAAATTTGCTAGTTAATCATCAGTCAAAATCTATCGGTCAAGGTATATACTGAGAAGATGGGGACTACCTTAGACTTTCATGCGAAGGTGATTGACATGGAATCTTGTCAGTTTTTGGCGTCCATTTGTCTTATCACTTCTTTTAGCTGATTTTTGGTCGGCTTGGGCCCAATTTATGATGTTTCTATGTTTTAGGGTTTTCTGTTAGTTTTCTTCGTTGGAATGGGCGGTGAGGCCTCCTTGTTTTGGTTTTAGGCCTGTGTTTTTGCACAGGCTTTTAATTTTTTTTAATATAGATCTTAATTATTCACCACAGGAAAAAAAAGGTACACCAAACAAACAGACTTTTTTTTTTTTTTGGTTAGGACTTCAACAAAACAAAAGATATTTGAAGCAAGTGACAAATATGAGGAATCCATGCAACAGTATCTTTAGGGCTATGACACAAACACAGTCAACGTCGCATAGATACAGCATAACATAGAGATGGGTCACAGCAATTTTAGAGAGAGTAATGCCATATATTGCACCATTTTATCCCATCCATTTGTCTAACTTTTTCTTTTGTTTATTTATTATTTTAATTGAACTTGTCTTTATTAAATTCACAAAATTTAGAACGATATTTATAAAAGAGAAAGTTAAAAGGAATACTTTTCCACGTCAATTTTACGTGTAACTTAAAAAGGGTACAAAAAGACATATGAAAATGTACAAATAGTGGTCAAATATGAATTTTGTAGAAAGAAGTACGATAACATAGACAATACCAAAACAAAATATGAAAACCAGCTTTCTTGTTAGTTATTACTCTGCTCACTCTTGTTTACTCTCGGGAAAAATACTAGTCCTACCAAACTGGGTAAAACCTATCTTATTCCAGTAGTTAGAAGACACAAAATCTAGCCACGAATTCAGACATTCAAATAGTGGGGGACTTTTTATCTCAGGCAGGGAATTTCACTCTATTTTTGTTTTTCAGTCTTCTACAAATGTTGTTTAAATTTTATGGATTTAATATATATAAGTAAATTAAAAAAAAAAAAAAAAAGAAGAAGAGAAAAAAAAAGGTGGGATGAATGGTTGAGAAATAAGAAGTATTATCCTTCTGAAAAAAAGAGGGCATGACATGACAAGGACGCATTAAAAATTGAAGTACATCTTATGTCATTTAACAATCAATCAATCAAATGTTGATAATATACAGCATTTCCCATATTAGTTGCCAATAATTCTTTGGTCAACATTCAACAGAAACCATTTATTGTGACTAAATGCAAAACACACAAGATTTCATTATAGGATATCACAATATGTATGACATAAATAATTATGATCCAAGGACAAGGCCTTCAAGTCCTAACAGACTTAAATAATTATAAGTAAGCCCCAAAATGGAGGAAATTCATTGAAATATTGGATAAAAATTTGTGGAACAACTTATTGGGCCAGACAGACAACTATCACACACTGAATGATGCACCGTGTCCAAAACATTTTAGAAAAAAATATTTTATTTCTACGTATTTATATTTTAGATAGTTAGGTACCTTCCCAAGGTGTGTTCGCAAACTGTCATGCCCAACATGGCCCATAAGCACTCAAAGAAGCATCTGTACTTCATTGCGCCATGATAAGTTTCCATTAGTTTGTCTTGGACATAATTCGTGTCAAAATGAGATATTTAGTGATGGTACATTAAGTTCATCTGAACCTCATAATCAGTCCCAAAAGAGTGGAATTCTGAGGCGTCAACACAGAAATGTTCAATAAGAAGACAATGACAAGATGGATATTCAAGGCAAGGCTTAAACAATTGAATTTAGGGCAAAGAATCATTCATTCCATAGAAGGGAAACCAGTAGAATTAACAGCTTACAGTTTCAAGTGATGATATGGTTAAAAGGAGCTATTTTGATGGTGTAGTTGGTAGTTGGAGAAGTGTGAAATTAACATTGCACACAAAATTAATTTTTTCAAAGAGATGGATTAAACTCATGAAAAAGCAAATAACACAAATTTGATGACCTTGGATGATAAGGATGCTATTTTGGTTAATTTGGATGCACTACTATCAAATAATTCCTACCAATCACTATGTCATTTCATGCCTTGACAGAGTTTTTTGTGGATCAATGGCCACAGCGGTGATGTTATATTTTGGCATGGCAATTGCAGCATACTTGTTGATTCTGAAAATCATGCAAGATGGCTTTTTTTAAGACAGTTTCCTAGTGTGGAAATATCCTTGAATTCAAGACAATCTGCAAGAAAAAAGCATCTTGATGGCCGGTTTGTGCTTGTGTTAAGTACAATAGTTGCAAATATGCATGATGAGAAACACAGGTGAGACCATTGTGTTGGTATGAAACGTTTTTCTGGATTTCAACCAATGAATGCATAAACCATTCGTCAAGTGTGTTTCATTTGTGCAATGAAGATTATGAGGGAGTTTGGTGTTCATATAAATACATTACACATATCTTGCATGTCAAGGAAGACCGTAGTGGTGATAACAGGCCACTCATTACCAAAACAAAATTTGAAAGAGCAAGGGGAGATTAAGTAAACTTAAAATTTCAGTGAACTAGTTAATGTGAATCTTGTCCTTCTAAAAACTGTGATTCGCAAGTCTTGAATTATGCTGAGCCTTCTTTGATTAATCAGAATGAAGTGTCATAAATGCCAGTGTACGTTAAGGTATATGAAGGATCCATTTGCAAAATTAGGTAATTAAATGTATACAGTGACTGGGGAGTTAGGAAAATGAAGACTTGGATCAATCTGCCATAACACTTGCATTTCTCACCTCTTCTGGTATTATGTACTAGAGGTGTATTGTAATATCCTGAATTTTCATTCGAATTATTTTAATATTAATTATAATTTTGGACAATTTGGGAGTGGCGAAAAATTAATTTAATATTATGAAATTTGGAAGGATATTTGGATCAGTTAAGCTGACATCAAGGTGCGCCCTGTATTGTCACCAAAGTATCGATTTGGGTTTTGAAGTAAAAGTTTAGGGAACATATATATATATATATAGGGTCCCAAGTTGTACGTATTAGGGAGCCTTCGGATTCCTGGTCCGGACCGAATTTCGAGCGGATCTGGTCTCCATCACTGTGAACCTAGAACCTACATAATACAAATTACAAACAAGAGGTTAGAAGACAACGGGGAGCTATCCCCTGTTATCACTTTAACACTCAAATCAGAAATCTTTCACAATAAAAGGAGGAATGCACGTTTAAAGATAAACGTAGCGAGAGTGCAAAGATGCAGCGATGAGGGGAGTGTGAGAAGAACATGTTTGGAGGCTTGAGCTCCATGAATGCACCCGCGGAGGGCTGCTTAGAGGTGCGCCCATGAGGGACGGCTTAGAGGCGCGCTTGGCAGAAGGGCGGTTTAGAGGTTTGCCCGTGGGGGATGGCTTGGAGATGCATTCGGTAGAGGGACGGCTTGGAGATGCGCCTGCGGAGGGCGGCTTGAAGGTGTCCCTGCTTGAGGGTGCGCCCGTAGAGGGCGGTTTAGAGATGCGCTCGGCAGAGGGGCGACTTGGAGATGTCCCTACTTGGGAGTGCGCCGCGGAGGGCGGCTTAGAGATGCACCCAGCAAAGGGGCGGCTTGGAGATATCCCTACTTAGGCATACACCCGCGGAAGGCGGCTTAGAGGTGCGCCCACAGAGGATGGCTTATAGGAGTGCCCGCGGAGGGTGGCTCAACGCATTGGTGGGCCTCGGTGATATTCGTAGGTTTAGCAGAATGTGCCAAGACGAGAGTGGACATGTCGTACCCGGTCCGACCAGTCGCGCTAGTGGGCCGCTAAGTATGAATTTGCATGTTTGGCCCGAACAGGATGAACAGGGAGGCCGTGAAACTAGGAGATGTAGGACGTCATTTTGGAAGAAATCTGTACTGTGTGCGGAAGGTCCTGATGAATGCCATGGTGAGGATTTTGTGCTCTACCGGCTGAGGACATTCCCTTTCAAGCTGATTTGAGGGAGAACTAAGGGGCATTCTTTGAGGAGTTGACCCTCGCGCCCTGATCTCCCAAGAGGCTCTGCGCCCCCAATTTTGGGGGAGCTTTGCTCCCTGTTCTATTTATGAGAGTTGAACGCCGTTAACGAGGGCTCTGTTGTTGCCGCAGCTGAGCGATGCTCTCTGAGGATTCTTCGGCACTAGTTCCGGTCGAGAGCTTCGAAGGACCATGGGTCCTGACTCCGTTTTCCCTGATCAGAAGACGGGGCAGGTAGGCGACGCTATCTGAGAGTTCCTCCATTCTCTGTTCAGCCGAAAGCTACAGGGAGTCATGGACGCCATTGATGAGGAGCTTAGAGCTCCCTGCCGGTCTGCTTTGGATGATGGCTGAACTCCATTTCTGGGATTCGGCCTCGTATTTCGTTCTGCTGAGGGGCTTTGGACCCCGTTTTAGGGGACGTCTCGCCTAGTGCTCCGGCCGTCATACGAAGGGACTTTATACTTTGTTTTTGCTAAGAATGCTAAGAGCATGGGTCACCACAGTTTGGGGGCTTTGCTAGGCTCCATTCTCCTCAATTCGAGGGAGAAGCAGCTGTTTGCCATGGACGGCAAGCTTTATGCTCTACCTAGCACCGATTTGAGAGGAAATCGTTGGATGCTGATGTCGGGAAAGTCCTGTACCCAGCTTCGCCAAACACGCGAGCAATGGGGTTAGACGCCACTAATGGGAGGGCTCTGTGTGCCGTTTGGCCCTAGGGCGACAGGGAAGAGCCGGTCACCAGTAGCAGAGAGCCTTGTGCTTTGTTTGGCAAGAACATCCACGCGTTGTCGTAGCAGGCGCCATGCTCTGTTTTCCCCGGAAATGGGAATGGAAGGTTAAGCGCCATTTATGAGACTTTGATGCTTAGTTACACCGACATGCCAGAGGAAGGGCGCAGCGGTCTCAGGGCGTCCCTTTTGAGGGATTTTGCTCCCTTATTTTTGGTCGCCTCCCCCTCTCTTTTTGCTGTCAATCCTTCCCTTTTTATCGAGGGATGGGATGAAAATTTTCCGCCAAGATGAGTTCCAATTTCCCGCCGATGGGAATTTCTCTCGCCAAAATAAAAATATTTCCCGCCATGATGAAGCTTCTTTGACGTGCTTTAAGTTTCGAGTCAGCCCGTGATACCGGACCCATCATATATATATATATATATATATATATATATATATATATAAAAAAAAAAAAAAAGAAAACAGAATTAGAGGCGGTGCTTTCGGGGAGAGAGAAAAGAGGGGAGAAGAGAGGAGAGAGAGGGAGATTGGTGCGGGTTGTTGCCGCCGCCGTCGCCGGAGGTGCCAACGCTGGGAATGGAAGCCAACAAAGTCCTCTCCGTAATGTTATCCTCCATTTTGTCTACCAATGTGAGTAGAGGAAGAAATCATGAGCCAAAACCAGACGGCCGCAATTCGTTTGCCACCGTTACCAAAGAAAATCAATGAAATCGAGGCAAGTAAATCCTTCTATTCTTTTTATGATGTTGATTCTTGGGTTGCATGTATGTATTATATAAAAATCGCTTGAAATTTTGATGGATTTTGTGTAAGAGATGCGGAGGAGAGAGGAAAGCCGTGCCGTCGTCAGGTTTGCTGCCACAATGGTCGCCATCCATTCACCGCCGTTGCCTGCGGAGGCGATAGTGAGAGAGAGGCAAAGGCGCGAAGCAGAGATAGGGAGGAGAGAGAAGAGGACACATCGACAGTGACAAAGAAGCGTCTGATACGAGCACTTCGGGACATCCTTTCTTCAAATCTATGAAGTATAAGGTCAAAACAAGTATCTACAAACCCTCTCTTTGGTCTGATTTAATATCTAACATGTTTTGAATACTATTTGAAATTTTTAGTAACATGCATGAATTTTTATATACCGAATTTGTTTAATCTGGACATGTATGTATGACTTATTGACTGATTTGGATATTTCTGGATTGAGTTTTATAATTTTGGAAGGTTTACTATTTTTTTGAAAATTGAAAAATTTATTGGACACCATATATTTTTATATCGGTATATTTATATAAAAATGAGCAAGAAACTTTGTATAGGTCGTGCAGTCAAATGCATGTGCCGGGTTGTGGTTACTACATTTGGATTTGAATATTTGATATTTTGGCCAGCTCCTAACGGGAAAATATTTATTATTTGGAAATATCTTTTTGGCAGTAGGAAATACTTGGAGTAGTGACCTTTCCCATTTAGATGTTTTAATTCGACCTTATAATATATTCGGACGACCTAATATATCTGACAAGTTTGAGAATTGCACCCAAAACCGTGGGTAGCAAAACATAATGAGCAACCTTACCCATGAGAATAGAGTACATGAGTGGCCATACATGCTAGCCTAATTTGCATTTGATTTGGTTTAAGGTTACCAGGATTATGTGTAATCCTTCCTCAAGCTAATCTTTAAATAATCGAAACTCAAATTTGATACTTGATTTGTATCTCTGTGTTAATTTGCATTGATTTAAATTTGGATTTTGGACTTGGATCTGAGATTCGCCGATTTTGCCCACAGATGGGCCTTGATATGTCTCGTACAAATAATTTTGACAATGTATTTTGATCCGGACCTTTGGACTATCTGTTACGACGCTATTTTGACTTCTGCGCACGTTATTGGATCATCCGGCTATCGGATTCTACCCCAAATCATGATCTGATCAAGTTTTAGACTTGGATTTTGACTTGAATTGGACATTAAAATTGATTATTTGCCTATTGTTTATATATATATATATATACCGATGATGACTATTTTTTCGATTTGGATATTTGTTTTGGATTTATATATTTGATTTAAGTACAAGACTACCATTAGATTTTAGATCTTCAATTTCAATTAGATTTATTTTATCGGCGATTTGGATTTATTCTGTCATTTGAATGGATTTTTATCCATTTGACCTTTCCTCTGATTCATTGGATTCCTTTTGTTTAAATATGATACTTGCTGAGCACTTGGCTTATATTTTCTATTTTATCCCTTCAGAGTAGAAGGTTCGGATACATTGTAGGAGTTAGGATATAATTTGTCAGCTATTCGTCCGATTTGGTAAATTTTAATTTTATTATGAATTAAATTGGTATTTGATGTGATTGGATCATAAAATTGGTCTGGTATAGGCTCATTGTTATATTTCGAAAACAGTTTGGATATTATATTATATTTGACTATGATTTTTTAGTTGGATTGTTACCTCCCTTACGATGATTGTAGAGAAGGTCATGATTATTCTATTTGGACGGTTATCCGATGAGGTCCTATGTGAATTTTTAGTTTGTTGGATCTTGTATATTTGGTTTGTCACATCCGAATTTTGGGATTTAGCATTATTTATTAAATTTATTTGGGATTTTAATTTTTAGGAATTGTAATTATTAATTTAAATTGACCTAATTGATCCAAGTTCATGACATGTATCAAGTGTCAACTTGTATTATCAAGCAAGTGATCATAAATTATATTTTCTTCCTCCTAGTACATGTTTCTCTCCTAAGACATGAACAGCTTACCAATCAAAAGCAGACCCAAAATAAATAAAATAAAACTATAAACAACTAAGCAACGTTTTCTTAAAAAAAAGAAAGGATCTGTTTTAGACACAAATATTTTGCTATACACATAAACAACGGCTTGAGAAATTAGCAATAACAGGAAGCTTGAAATTGTGAAGGTTCCACATAGGACTTAAAAACATCAGCATTTATCTGTATTAGGGGCAACCAATGCTGCCCAAATACATCTAGGTAAGCATCATAGACATTAATATAGTGCCAATCAAATATTTGAATTCAGATATAATCCGAGTCTTATTCTACTTTAGGCATCTCCAATGCCGGACATCTATGGGGTTTTACACTTTCAAAAGAGGTATGGGATTTGCACGAATCCACAGATTCTATAATAGATTTCAGAAAGAATAAAAAATAATCAAATGATGTGCAAAGGAATTTATACATGAAACCATACAATGCATCAACATGAGTTCCACTTCCGCTTTTAGTTTCTACTGGTCAGCCTGCTTCAATGTTCTCTCTTAACCTTTTTTTTTTCCTCCTTTTGGTTGGGCAATGACCACCAAAAAAATAAAAGAAAAAAAAGAAGATTTACTAAAGATAACACCTAAGCTATAGGATGAGTAAGATGAGTGTTGATGGTCCAAGTGAGAGTGATGTTCTACCATACTTATGATGTCTCCCATGAACATCCTCCAGTTTGTTGCCGCCCCAAAAATCTCCAATTAAGCAAAAACAAAAAGTCTCTTATACCCTTAATCGTCCACTATAGTAAGAATTCAGAACACTCGACCCCATATTTATAAGCGGAGAATAAAGAGCTTATAACTTGTGGAAATAATCACAGCATTAATATCTGAATTTATTTCTTCCTCTTTTTTTTTTTTTTTTTTTTGTAACAAGATCAACAAGTGTTTAGCTTGTATAATCTAAATTGAAATGACTAAATCAAATGAAAATGAAGCGAAATCTCCTAAAGTGTTTTACTGTAAAGAAGAAAGAGTAGAGTGGTGTAAATATCAGAACCTTTCAATCAATGACTTGATTTAGACCATGATTCCACAAAAATTATAAAATTCTTTTCTAGTTTTAAGTCCTCATCAACAAAATCCCTTACCCCATATTAGTTGACTTCTTTCCTGTTTCTAAATGGAAAATAAATCGAAATTCTATTCCATTTCATAGTCAATTTTCTTTTTCAATTGTGCTTTATTATACGAATCATACCTATACAATAATTATCAGGGAAATGTTTAGAATTGGACCAATGAGATATCCGGAAAAGAGATTTTTATTATTTTTTCATGACAAATTGAACTAAGATCTTATTGGAACATTTCATTTTTTTAGTAGAAGAACCATTAACAAGTAGTGCTCAATCAATTATGCATTACTCGTTATTCAATTAACTGGTACGAGTCATTGATAAAAAAGGCTTGTCTAAGTCACTTTGAATGCTACGTCCCATTCATATTAACCAGCTTGATATCTGATATTTGTTTTTTGGATGCAGTGATTTTTATTAAATTATCTAACAAATCATATAGTTCTATTTTTTATTGACTGAAAACGTTTTCAAACCAGGATTAACATGTCTTGAAGTATGTAACCTTTCACTCAGTGCTAAAATCTATAATAGTAGAGAAAGGGAGAATAACAAAGAAAAGGTTATACCAAACTATATGAAGGTCCATCTCATTTAAATTACTTCAGTATTTGTCAATTCCATTAGATAAAAGTGAAGTTCTTTATAAATCTCCACCTTCTTTAAAATATCATAAACAATTCCAGTGTTGTGGAAAAAAATCAATCCACATATTCCATCCCTCTTTCCTTTCTGATGGCTGCCCTAACTTCTAATAGAAGGGGCCTTTTCTTTTTATTTTTTATTTTTTCAAGAAATATGGTTTTTTGTCTGTTTCCCTATTTTGCTCTAACTCCCTTCCTCAAGAATCTCTTTCCTTCTCCCACTGTCCTCCCCCACTTAAAAATCCAGTTACAGCCTTACTGATGAAAGTGAAATATTTTAAATTTTCAATCACCACTGGTGAATTCTCGCAGTATCCTGTTAATAGACCATCAAAAGTGACTCTTACAAAATTTAAACTAGAAAACGACTGTACATAAGAATGTGAAGTAAAAAAAACTCCCCAAAATATTGCACCAGCATGTCTAAAACTAGAAACATAATACCTCAAATAATAACACAATATTTGATAGGAAAGCCCAAAACGAATGAACATGAGACAGACCTGAACTGAAATAACATCTATGGGGGACACAGCTCAATCTCGGAGACCAAGTTCCACCTCAAGCTCATCATCCTCTTCAAACAACTTAAGAAGGCTTGCATACTGTTCTTCTCGTTTCTTCTTTTGCCATAGCTTGAACAGGAATAATGAAAACAGCACAACTGACACTACAGCAATACAAATGATGACCACTTTCACCCCAGTTCCTTGATGATGAGACGAAGCATGACTATCATCCACCTCATCATTTTTTATGATAGGTTTGTCGTTTGACAGGCCTGATAAGAAAGAAACATCCCATCCCAAAGAAAAAAGAGAAATTAAAAAAGAAAGACACTTGCAATTGCTTATTAAGACTAAAATTTCCTCCAACAAGCAATGACAAAAACTAAAAATTGTATTCTCCCTATCCATTGAATGTGAACTCATCTATTGGCAGTTGGGCATTTATTAGTGTCAAAGCCCCAAAGGAGGACTTTACGGGCAAAGTTGAGAAATGTACTTGGACACACATTAGGCCCACTTACCACAAGCTCATACGCCTGCCTATGCATCTAAAGACAAGGAAGAGGATAATCCAAAGACAAGGGCACGATGTCCAAAGAAGGAAGGAAAAGAAATAACAGGATTTAAGTTTGGTAAAGAAAGAAAAGAAGGAAAATAAGTCTTCCCATCAAAGAAAGGAAGCAAAATTAAAGCTAGGGACAAGAAAATGCAACAAGAAGCAAGCCTAAATGAAGAAGACAAAACAGTCAAAAGGCAGAAACAAAGCATCCAAAACAAAGAAAGAAATCAACCATGGAGAAAAAAGGGGAAAAATCTTATTCAAGCTAGGTAAAAACGCAAGCAAGCAAAAATAATTGAAAGGAGAATAAAGGAACGCACACATTTATAACCTAATTTCTTCCAATTAAATCAAGGCTAAGACGCGTGCAAAGAGGAGAACAGAGCAGGCAGCAGAAAGCAAGAACAGAAGAAATAATCAGTTTTAGGCAGTTTTTAGGAGATTTAGGTAGAAAAATTCAAACTTTTTGCAAATTTTCTCCTTGGAAATTTTAGTATAGTGCAGGAAGTTATCTTAGAGACTGATTGGAGTGTTTTTCTTGGACCAAAATTTATCAAACCAAGGCCTCAGAAGTTGCTGTCCAAGTTGCTTAAGTTACTGATTTTCTGATTCTGTAAGTTGCTGTTTTGCTGATACAGGTGAGTTTTTTCCGAGATAGTGTTTGTTTGTACTAGTTTTCTTGTTTTTACATTGTAGCAGGTTAGTATTTGGGTTAATGTATGCTTCTAAGGCCAATAGCCTCCACAACATCTTCACTTTCTAGTGCAGTCAACTTTGGTTATTGCTACACCCTCTCTCTCTAGGCAAACGAGTCACCCCCTCTAGATGTTTCTGGGTCTATATGGCATTTCCTCAAAACTAACAGTAAAATATATCTGTTTCTTTCTTTAGATTTGTCTAATGCTCAGCTAATTAAGGTGAAATATGGCCTAAATGCAAGTTATGAGAGCAAGAAGAAAATGAAAAGCAAAAAATGACAAGGAAATACATGTAACCAAAACCTCTTTTTCCCTACCCCCTCGGATCTCTATCCAAAGTTTTAAAAAACTACAAAAGGGGCCACTCTGAAAAGGACGACAGCAAAACTCCTCAAAATCTGAGACCATCAAACTAAATTTGGGCAATTCTTTCCCCGGTCACTTCTTCTCATATCATAAATGAAATTTGATCAAATAATCCTGTTTTGATCAATACTGAGAGGGCTATGGTTGTTATTATATGCAGCAATTTCCATGATAAGATTATATCCTCCTTTCCTTACTGACCATAATGCAAAAGAACCCAAAAGTAATTATAGGTACTCGAAACCCACAGCATCCCATGCCGAATTCAAACCAAACGACCCAAATTCGCTCAGTAATATTGAATTCTAATATCGATTGGTTGAAAGGCCTAAAAGAAAACGTTGTTATGGGGGATGATACCTGTTGGTACCGGATTCAAGGTTCAACTGAGATATTTAAGACACTGAAACTCAAAACTCAACAACTTCTCTTATCTTCCCAGAACCCAAAGATAGAATTCACATAAGGGAAAGTACCAGATCAAACAAGGACGTGATATATCAACGTATTTAGCAGTGGGAACGTAGAAAAAATGGGGCTAATTAAAATACCAGCCTAACGTACACACACAAACACAGACGAGAAATAAGAAAGAGAACAACTCCCAAATGTCTCTATACTATGTATTATAAAGTGCAAGAAGATCGAGGGAACGAACCTGCTATGAACTCAAGTGAAATTGAACAAAAGAGCAGAAGAATTCGATGGGATCTCGCACCTGGGATCTCAACAGACATCGCTCTTTCCCTCCCGATAAACCTAGCCTTGTCTCAGTATTCGTGCAATAAATTTGTCCTTGTAATTCTTTATCTTTTCTTTTTTTTTTTTTTTTTTGTAGGCCCATTTAATTGTCACTAATGTTCCGAATTGACTCTGAATTTCTTAGCATAATTCCCAGCAGGTTACGTTTGGTTTATGTAAATGGAATCTAGAATTCACATTTGAAATTGAAATTTTAATTTTAATTTCATTAATAAATATCAAGAAAAAATTAATATTCTAATTTCAATTTAAAATTGCTTATAATTAATGAATAACATGAGATACGATAATAACTTGTCAAATCTAATCAGATTTTATTTGTAATTATTCTTTTCCTCTTCCTATAAGGACACAAGAAAAGTGATACGTGCTCTATAGCCGCACGCTAAAAATCGACGACGAAGCGAGGAGATTGTTGAGGTAATGGGAGTTCTGGCCGAGCAGAAATTGGGAAAAGAGGAAGAACTGAAAAGTTCCTCTTATGAAGTACTTGTGATGCGTGCCGCAACAAGTCCCTACTACAGTAGGACCTTAGTCCTTTGATAGAGTTACAATAAGACCGCAGTCTCCTACTACAGTACGGCCAAAATGATGCAAGTCGGCCGAGGTGATTACGACACGAGGCGGTGAAGCGCTAAGAGAATGAGAGAATGGACAGACAAACAAGTAGAGAAGAGAAAGGAAGGGGGAGAGAAAATTGACCAAAGGAGAGAGATGAATACAGAAAAGATGAGGGAGGAGAGAGATTAGTAAGTAATATTCTCTTCTCTTCATTATACCCATATCAGCAGTATATATGAAAAAAGCGAAAACGGGATAACGGGAATGAGGGCAGCTTGCCTAATTGAACAAATGGGATAGAAATTAAACAAAAAGCTAATGATAGATTATATGCAATAATTACTCAACTGCTCCTCTCGTGCGCCCATGATGATAAATGAAATTAATTAAATATCTCTTATCCGAAAGGGTCAAAGAAATCTATGGTAATACTAACCTCAAGGTCAAAGACCAGCTTGAACTTTCCCAAATTGCCCTCACTCAAAGAGCCCGCAAAGCTCTTCCCGTTCTCCCAAAAATTATCCAAAATTGAGGTTTGTCGAAAACTGAAGTGTGAAGATAACAATGGACTCGAGCATGTTAAATAGACCAACAAGGCCGGGCCATTAGAAGTGCATTTTAGAACCAAAAAGATTTATAAAAATAGTAGGTGTTAACAAGTATACAGCGAAAATATTTTTTCGATTGTAAAAACGTTGTTATACGTTTATTGTTCAAACGTAAAAGGTTAAGTTAACACCTGTAAAATTGCAATGGAGTGTGCCCAAGTGTTAAAAGAATAGGTTTCAATATTGAAACTTGAATTTGACTTTGAAAATCAAGAATTAATGATGAGTTCATATCTAAAATTGGTATATTGAATCTCAAATATTAGAATACGGACTATCAAAGTGATTCAAATTTATAAAATATTGTATTATTAGAATAGTTAAATTGTTAGACAATCATTTTCAAATGATTATCTTATCAAAACAAGTTAATTATTAAAATCAAAAATTTTAAAATGATATTTTATCAAAAAATAAATTTCATATCTTCATTTACTTAAAAGCAATGATAAGACTTAAGTAAATATTTAGATAATAATTCAATTTAAACAATTAGAGGAGAATAGTTATACAACAATCACATCAAACGAATTAAAGAGACAAAACTAATTACTAAACTGTCTATTAAATAAGTCACATATCTTTATAAATTTAAGTTTCCTTAGCACTTAAAATGGGCAACTTTTATATCAATTATCAAACGACGTTAAATAATTAAATTCTTAATAATATTTTAAACACACATCTTATAATATTCAAGCACGTATTAAAATATTAAAAATTTATCTTTAAAATAATATACTCCTTACAAAAAAAATGCCCTCAATGGAGGAGCATGCCCTCCAAAAGCATTTTCCCCACATCTCACTTATTTGTGTGACAAAATTAATTGGAATAGGAGGTTTAGTAGAAAGTCAATAAGTGATTGCATGCATGCGTCACTAGTCCACACCTTGACCTACCAAAATATAAATTATCCCATAATAATAATAATAATAATTTTATTTTACCACCATCATATCCTTCTTCTTCTTATTAATAATTTTGACTATTGTAAAGCGTCGTCCACGGGTCGTTTCACAAACTCAGACAAAAAGGGGCAGGCATCTGGTCAAACTTTGACCAACCTATGTGGACGGCCGACTTTCTCAGTCAAACGGGGCTTTGCTAGTCTCCGTCCCTCAATGTTCCAAATTTCTTTTCTGGGAAGAAAATAAATATGAATATGACTAAGAATCAAGATTCAATTTTTTTTTAATGATAATTTTACATTTTTGTAAAAAAAAAAAAAATTGTTAAACTTACTATATTTTAATCTTACGTGAGACAAATATTAATAACAAATTAAAAATATATATCTTTATTTTATTACAGAATTTAAATTTTACAAATGTGTTATACCTACCTGATATTATCTCGTACAGAATTAGTAATGAAATAAAAAATAAATTAAAAATGCTAAAATTATGTACATAATAAAATACAATATTTTGACTATTTTTTTTTGCATGTATAGCCAGTTGATAGTCACTTTACCGACGACATGCAAAAGCAATGTGCTCTGTGTCGGCAAAACATTTTCGTTTTAATTTTTAATTTTTAAGTTTTTATTTTTAAATTTTTATTATTTAATTTTGATTGAGTGAGTGTGTGTGTGGGGTCAAGTGCAAGAGAATGTTCCTTTTCTCTTCCTTATACAATACAATCGACCTCCTGACCATCTTGACCTGGAAAACGCCAAACTTTGTTGAGTAATTCTCCAATCTCCAAAAATAAAAGAAAGCTATTTTATAAGCATATTCTATATTGTTTTGGGGGGAAGGGATGTAAGCCATTAAATTCACTGTAAACTATTATGTTAAACTAATGCCGTAATAGTGTTATAAGATAGTTTGGATAAAATTTTAACAATTTTTTTACCATCTTTTCTCTTTTAGAAATCATTGGGTATGGTTTTAATACAATCAACCCGACTCAATAAAGATATGGAAGCCACAAGTTGTCAACTTGAAAGCAGTCGTTTGGATGACCGAATTACTTAACCTAATATGAAACTGGTTCAAAAATCGGTTTAAATACTTGTTCTACCGATCAATCGAATGGCCAAGCAACTAGAGATGTTGAAGATTATATCAATTAATAATCTGACAGAAGAATAAATTTGGTATTAAAACATGACAAACGATTATATAAAATTGAGAATGATTAGCCAATGAAAAGTAGGTAATAACGATCGAATAAATTATAAATATTAATTCCTAAATAGTTACGAAACTAATATAAAATTAAACCACAAAGAATATAACATTTTATATATGCAACCACACTGATTCCGAAATGACAAATTGGTCTGCATCCATACTATAAATACAAAGGCTCTATTCAGTGAATATGGGGAGAAAGAAAGAAAAAAAAAAAAAAAGAAACCACAACCTTGCACGAGCCACAAGTCATCTTTTATTTACATTTCTAATTCATGAAGCCAAATCCTCTAAATCCAATCAATTTTACACTCATCATCTTTCTTTTTTAATCTTTTAATTTTTTTAAAAATATTTTTAATTTAAGTGTTAGAAAATATATTAAAAAATAAATCTTATATTCCTCTTATATTGTATTAATTATTGTGATATATAAGATATAGGCAAAAAGATTTGAGGGGTCAACTCAATACAATCAAATATTAATTTAGATCCAAAATATCCATCAAAAGGCATTCGATTTTACAAGTTTGTTTATGAAAATTTTAATCATGTAATTCATATTGGATTGTGAAGATATTATTAAGTAATTATGCAACATTAATTAATGACTAAAACTGTTTAACTGCTAAAAATTTTAACAATTAACTGAATTCGATAACATTGAAGATAATAATATATCGTTTCACAAGCGATTAACAAAATATTTTTAATACATTATTATATATAACTTAACTAGAAATTGAGATAAATTGTTTTTCTGATTTCATACTTGACATTTATTTTTATTATTTTATTAATAACTTTTATTTTAATGTTATTTTCATTATAAAAAGAAAATTTTATCCAAAATATTACGTAGAAATTTTCAAAACTGATGCCTATTCTAAATTTTTGACTATTTAAAAGACTTTTTGGCATGGGCTTATTATATATGACTTCTTTTTTTTTTTTGGAAGGGGTGGGGGTGTGAGGGAGGGAGAGAGAATCAAATAGATACTTGAAACGAAAGTTGACCGTTGTTTTAAAAATAAAACACCTTTTATTTTAACAATTTCAACTCCTCGTCGACGTGACGAAGTGATGGATTTTCAATTCTGGTAGAAGCATCGTGTGATGTTTAATTTGACGGAGAACGGCCGCTGGCCGACATCTCCGAGGACAAAATACCAGTTCCAAAGTTCCCTAGCAACGGAACAAAAATTCAAAAAAAAAAAAAAAAGGGGGTTGGTCTGGTCTAATAAAGTATACGGCGCATATTTCCTACTGATAAAGTATCCAAATAATATAAAGTATCCTACTGGTCTAATTTAATCATTTTTCCTAAGAAGTCATCTATATGGTATCTCCCATTGGCATGAATGTAAATCAATCAATTTTTTTTTCTTTTTTATAATTGCTTAGGTGGGTCCATCGTGACGTCACTGCTACCCACCCGCCCCCCTTCTCTTATCTGGTCCAACTACAGAATATAGTTCAAATGTAAATGCAAGAATATCCGATCAGTTTGTGACTACAGAAAGCAAAAGCAGGCATCACGTGTCACGGTTTGATTTTATAACTGTAAAACCATATAATTATTCTATCTCATTTGGAGTCGAACATTGGCCAAATTGACCTTTGAGCCCACTTAAATATGAGGGTTAATCTTGGGATGCAAACATAAGAAATTTATCAATATCAAGTATATCAAACGTAAATAAATTGCTAGTTGCTAGTTTAAAAATAAAAGTAAACAATTAATAACAATAGTCAATAATTAAATATGACAAAAGATTTTTTGAATTCATTGTCACATATAAAGGATTTTAGACTTTTTAGTATTTGTTATTAGTATGTATTAAAAAATTTTTATTTTCAGAATAATATATCTAACTTTTCTATAATATTAGAATTAAAACTAAATTTATTTAAATTTTTAAAAAATTTTGATAATGAAAAAAATTATATAAAAATTTATGCAACTTAGATTTATATTTTAACATCCTTTCCCTACTAAGCTATTGACATACTCAATGATTTGATTTTTAGTGTGGGTTTGATCACTCATTTCTTTATTCATACACCTTCAACAAGTTCTCAACTTGTTTTTGGTTTTTCGTTCGTTTTCTCTTTGACTTTAAAGGAACTTTCATCCCATAGTACACAATAATGTTTCGACCACCACAATAAATTAGCGGAAGCAGTGATAATAAAAATATTCAATACACGTAAAAAATATTTGTATTTAGATGATACGAGTAATACGAGTATTAAAATAAAACAATAATAATGATAAAAAGACAATCTTTTTGATAACGAACGGAAAACTCGATACTCACGGTAATCGAGAAAAACACTTCGGGTTTTAATGGCCAGGGAAGAAATGTATTAGGAAAATCAACTTATAAATCTACAGAATAGTAATTTAGCCGACTTAATGGGTCTTGATCCCTACCAAGGAAATAAAATACGTCTTCCGGTCTTCACATCAATAACCAATGAAGAACTCACGGATCGGTGTTTTTTGAAGGTTAACCGGTGAGAGAAGAGAAAATAAAATAAGGGACAAAAAAACTTTTTCAATTAAGCACAAAGGTTGGAGTTAAGTTTTCTCAATCATGGGGCACAAAGATTAGGAGCTTTCAATGATATGCACCTCCAAAGATGTTCTAAGCGAGCTAGGGTTTTGGAAGCCCTGGTTAGACACATAAACTCCGCACGCTCGGCGAGCGCTGGTTAGGGTTTGGGAAATGAACCCACGCTACTCGAGCAGCTATCGGGCACTCATCGAGCGCCCAGTTCGCAAAAATACGCCCAGCGAGCGCTTCAGGAGCTCATTGAGCACCCAGCACGGGAGGCGCGCCAAATTTTTTTAAAATTTCTAACAAATGTGATAAAATCTTCATCGCTATTTGACTCCTCATTAGAGTCACGATCTTTCTCTTCTCTAACGGATTTTAGGACAATTGATTTTTGCTTCCTTAACAGTGGAAGTATGTGCTCATAAATTTGGAGGGATTCTACAAGTTCTTCGATCTTCATTTTATTAAGGTCTTTACTTTCTTCGATAGCGGTGACCTTATGTCTAAATTGTTCAGGGAGTGATATAAGAACTTTCCTAACAATTCTATTTTCAGGGATTCGTTCTCCTAAATTAAACGTGAAATTCACAATATTATTTAATTATGTATAGAATTCATCAAATGTCTCGTCATCTTTCATTCGTATTTCTTCGAATCTAGTGGTAAGCATTTATAATTTTAAATTTTTAACCAATTTAATACTTTCATGGGTAATTTTAAGAATGTCCTAAGTTTCTTTTGATATCTCACACATAGAAATGCACTTAAATTCTTCAGGTAACACAACCATAAATATAGTATGTAAACCCTTATTATTCCAATTGCATACATCAAATTCATCTTTTATCCATGAGGACAGAGCTTTCGGCTCATCACCACTTTTGCCTAGGGTCCACCCGGTTTGGGTGCTAGCCAATACGCGTTCATCTATAGATTTGAGAAAGGCTCTCATCCGAACTTTTCAATAGGTATAGTTACTCTCATCAAAAAAGGGAGGTACGGAGAGCGAACAACTCTTATACATCTAGATCGGGGGTTACGGATTTTCGATACCAATTGAAAGGAATCGTCCCAAAGTACACAATAATATTTCGACCTCCACAATAAATTAGCAGAAGATAATAAAAATATTTTCTAAAGAATAATCATGAGGGTATAAAAATAAAACAATAATAATAATAAGACAATCTTTTTGATGACGAAGTGAAAACTCAATACCCACGGTAATTGAGAAAAATCTTACGGGTTTTAACGGTCAGAGAAGAAATGTACTATAAAATCAACTTACAGATCGGGTGGTAATGACGTACTTGTGATCCCTATTAAGGAACTCCTTAGATTTGCCCACAGCAACGAAATCGAACGCCTTCCAGTCTTCACATCAATCTTCCCTTTTGAGCCACTTGAATTGCCGAACTCACTGGATCCTAGTGTTTACGCCACCAACGTCGCTATGAAGGTTAATCAGCGTGAGAAGAGTAAATAAAATGAGGGAAAGAAAAACCTTTTCAATTGAGCACAAAGGTTGGAGTTAAGTTTTCTCAATCATGGGGCACAAAGATTAGAAACTTTTCAGTCATCTGCACCCCCAAAGATGTTCTTAGCGAGTTAGGGTTGAAGTTATAAGACATGAATATATAGAAGAGCCTAAAAGGATTCAAAATAAAAAAGAGCCGTTAGACCCATAAACTCTGCACTGCTCGAGCGCTGGTCAGAGTTTGAAAAATGAACCTGCGTCGCTCGAGCAGCTATCAGGCACTCATCGAGCGCTTAGTTCACAAAAATGCACCTAACGGGCTGAGCGCCTGACACAGGAGGCGCGCCTAGATGGCTCCTTGGGCGCCCTTCTCAGGACGAGGTGAAAAACATGATAGGAAGACGAGAACACTGAGATTTGACGATGATAACCTTCGCGTATAAAACGGATGAAAATCTTCTAGGCCGATATATTACTGTAGTTACTGAACACGCCGACACGGGACTAAATAAACTGCCCGACACAATCACAGAATATACCAACTAAAAATATGCTTAACAGACTTTATGAGCATTTTTTTTTTTTTTGCTTATTTTCAACTGATGTGACCATCTCCTATTAAATAATGTTCCCTTCAAAGCTTGGTACTGATGGACGCTTCAACTTGATATTGGTCCACTACAAAAGGTTGCGTGAAGAGTCTTTTATGTTAGGATAATTTGACTTCAAATAGCTCACGTAAAATATTAGTTGGATTTTCTCTATTATGGAGGATTGATATTGTATGAGATCTTCTCCACACCAGTAAGGATCTGGACAATATCTTCATAATTTAGAAAGAGAGCATTATCTCTTCTTCTAAACAACCGTATTTGCTCTTAAAAACTTTCACAAATATAAGATCTTTCATATTGGCTTGCACAAGCCGTTTCTTCTAGTTTGCCCACTTTTTTATTTGATGAGACATTTTTTAGGTAGGTTTTGGCAATCTCCATATTTTGCTTCACCATTAGGCAAATTTGTGTGTACAAAGACATTTACCTTTGTAAGCTTTGCTACAGTGTGTGGAAGAAACGACTATTAGCCAGTTCTAATCTTAAAATAAATCTTATTTAAATAAGAGCACTTTTGAGTTTTAAAATGAAATCAAGCAATCTTAAGGATCTTTTCCTAATCTTTTTGACTAGTACTCACAAAGTAGAGAAATCATTCCTCTAAGTAAGTTATTGAATTTCTCTATTTGATGGTTAGTTTGAGGATGATAGCTTGATAAGATTTTCAATTCTGAAGTAGAGTAGTCTAAAGAGTTCTGACCAAAAGATTAAATAAGCGATTATCTCTATCACTCACAATACTTTGGGGGACTCTCCAATATTTGATAGTGTGCTTGAAGAAAAAGAACAATATCTTCTTTTATAAACAATCTCTTGATCTCAGAACAAAAGTTATATACTTTGAGAAGTAGTTCACGACTATCAATATATACTCTTATTCACCAACCTTGGACAACCTACTAATGAAGTCGGGGAAAATACTTTTTCTAGGTCTACTAGGTACGGTGAGGGTTTCTAGAAATCCTATATACTTTTACCATTCCATCTTATCTTATTGACAGATAAAATATATCTTTGTATATCATCACATTGATCTTTATTTTAGGCCAATAATAGCCTTTCTTTAGTATGCTCAAGGTATGCTACTATCTCAAGTAACCAACCCATACAGTGTTATAATAGTCACTAAGGAGCATCCTTCTTAGACTTCCAATTTTAGGTATAAAGTAGAGTTACAACTATTTGGGCATTTTTAATATTTAATTTTATCAATTTTTTGATAGTCATGGCAATATCACTAATTAATAGGTGAGCTACTCAAGACAAGAAAGAGTGTTCGATCTTATATTAAGGACATATGCTATCTGGTTACAACGTCCAACTTTATATTCTAACTCTAAATTGAATTCCACGTAAAACTTCTACCATAGAACCTACTTTGAAGTCAACTTCAATTGGGTGAAAACATCGCTAACAATAATGTTATTGGTTTTCACAATGAACTTAGAGTCGAACAAATAGTATTTTTATGTCCTTAAATAGCGAATGATCACTAGTAATTCTTTCTCCTAGGCCATGTAATATCATTTGGCCTCATTCAACTTTTGATTCTCATAAGTTACTCCTTATCCTTCTTATAATAAAACCACTCCTAGGGTAAAATTTGACGCGTCAATCTTCACCTCAAAGTGTTTGGTAACATCCGAGATGGCTAATACACACTCCTTCATTGTTGCAAGCATTAGCTCCTCAAAGGATTTTTGATATGCCTATAACGAATTCTACACTTATCCATTTCAAATAAATATATCAAAGTCATATCTTTCTTTGAATATCTTTTTGTGAAGTGTCACTAGTAGTTTAAAGGTCAACGAATGATTACAACTCACTTACATTTATCAAAATTTGCCAACCTGAAATAACTTATACCTTTTTTAAATCTATGCTAATCTAACCTAACCCCACAAAGTGTCCCGGAAAGCTAATTTTCTCTTGAGCAAAAAAACACTTCTCACGTTTCACATAGAGATAATTTTCCTTTAACTTCTACAACACTAATCTTAGATGATTCAATTGATCCTTTAAACTTGAACTATATCTCATGATGCCATCTAAGTAGACCACCATAAATTTATCCAAGTATTCATCGAATACTTGGTTCATTAATGTACAAAATGTTGCTAAGGTGTTGATCAAACC
Source organism: Nepenthes gracilis (assembly GCA_033239525.1). Classification (NCBI taxonomy): domain Eukaryota; kingdom Viridiplantae; phylum Streptophyta; class Magnoliopsida; order Caryophyllales; family Nepenthaceae; genus Nepenthes; species Nepenthes gracilis. The sequence goes on along the minus strand of BSYO01000006.1, from coordinate 420,984 downwards.
AAAGGCATTATGAGCACCCAAAAGCTCCATATCTTATAACACATACAATTTTTGGCTTATCTTCCTCCAAATTCTTACCTTGTGATAACTCAACATTAATTGAGTTTTGTAAAGTATTTTGCATTATTTAACTGATTAAACAATTCAACGATTAAAGGAATCAAATGGTAACACTTTACGTTCACCCTTTTTAGATCTCTTAAATCAATATAAAGATGTAGATTCCTGTCTTATTTTTTTAGAAATAGAGCCGATGGGATATGTAAGGTGCTTTTAAATAGCAAATGAATCTTGAACTAATCAACCCAACTAGTTAGTTTTAAAACTTCCCTAATTCCAAATATGTCAGCTTGTATGCTCTTTAAGCAGGTGATCTCTCCTCAAGTATTAGTTCCATCTAGTGATCCACCACTCCATGTCCTTAAATAGTGCAAGATCACTGGCAACACTTTCTCCTAAGTTATATAATGTTATTTAGTCTTATTCAACTTTCTACTTTTGTAGGCTACTAGTTGGCTTTCTTATAATAAGACCACTCTAATAGCAAAATTTAACAAGTTAGGTTTACCTGAAAGTTCTTGGTCACTTCTTCTAAAATAGAATAGGGGCTCCGTAAGATACTTTTAAAGGGCAAATGAACCTTAAACTAATTAACCCACCCAATTATTTTTGACATTTCACTAGCTACGGATGTGCCATCTCATATGCTCCTCAATTAGATGGTCTCACATCAAGTATTAGTTTGATTTGGTGATCCATTGCTCTTCGGGGTTGAAGAACATTAGTTATTTATGTTGCCATTAACTCCTCAAATTCCTCTAGGAGCAAGCAAATTTTAAGTAGCGATGACCGAATCTCAATGCCTTCTTCCACTGAGAACATCTATAGATAGGCTCACCTTTCTTATGACCCTTTTTAAATTGTGTAGAAAACTTCTTGTCATTACCCTTTCTCTCAATTTCTTTCAATATTTTGGAAACTCTCACCAAATACAAACTCTAAACCACAAGGAGCAAGAGTTTAAGTAAGGCATGGAAACTCCTTTAGTTGCCTTAAGGAAGTATAACTCCAAAATCAAGTCAAAGTCATTAATAGGTGATGTCATTAAATTTAGCTTCCTATTCTACTCTTCAAGTCACATCAGCACAAACTTGACAATACTAAAGGTGAGCTTTGTTTTTGAATTCGTAACTTTCATGCTGCGGCCATCTCAATCCATCCACATACCCAATTCATTTGTTTCAATCCTATCACGTTGACCATGGCGCTAGCACTTTTGCTATTCACTTGGATTTTCACGTATATTAGGCCTTTGGATTTTGTGGATGCTTGAGCATGCTTTTCCATGACATACAGGAGATGGACCGTGCCCATACAAGTTTGGTTCGTATTGTTCTTATCATCTCCTAATTCTAATTAATCAGCTCTTCATTGTAGCTCACTTAAAGCTCCTTTGTATGGATATTGAGCCACTTTCTATAATTCGTCACATAAAAAATATTCACTAGAAGATGCATTCTTATTCACCGATGTATAGATGCTTTCCTTGGAGATCTAGGAATTTATCGACAATATTTTTTTTTTTTTGAAAATTATTTTACCCACTTCTAGGTTTGCTTCTTAACTTATTAGCATTGGATGCATTCTACGTAGGCTTCTTTACAAGATTACCATTGTCCCTTGATTACGATTATCCCTCTCAATGGTATAGTTAACAAGTTTTTCAATTATATTTCGGATAGAAATTAAATCATGCACCCACTATCTAAATAATTTTGTCTGAACCCACGACTACAAATTATTAATAAAATAAAAGAAATGATCCTTATTAGATATATCTTTAATGTCAAATATGCAAGCCGAGAAAGCTATGATGTAGTTTCTAATTGTACCCATACGCTTGATTTGTTTTAACTTTCTTCTTATCGTGAATTTAATATTTTCAAAATAAAACTATTTCATCAATTTGGTATTACCAGTCAAAAAGGTACATGGTCGCCATAAAAACCTTGGCCTTATCCAAATCCATCTTCATAGCTCTAAAGCATTCTTCCAAATTGAAGATAAAGTATCAATCTCTCTCAAATATTGCATGCCATCATATGAACAATGTTTAGGAGGCTTGACTCTGCCATTATTAAAGTCACTTCCATTAGCCACAGTAGCTCACAGTAGAAGGTTCACCTTATTAATAAACTCAGTATTCTATTTTTATAAGACTTTTATTGAGTTGCATGCATCTTCAATTTGATTATTGACTACCTCTTCAAGAGACCTCAACTAGTCAGTAAGTCTATTGGCCCATTTTTCTACTATGTTAAAAGATTCATCTCAAACTTTTAGTTCAATTACTTTTCTTTCAAAAGTTTTAAAATAAGTCACTATGATCAGATGAACCACATAAGCCATCAGAGTAACCGGATGTGGTATTGGTTGGACCATCGCTGTCTCACCGTGTGAACTTTTTTCAAAACCATGATCTTTCTTATTGCTTCTTTCATGAGTCAAGCTCTAATACTAACTGTCATGGTCTGATTTTTACAACCATAAAGTTGTGTAGCATGTCAATTTTTGCTGCAAGTTGGCTGCTAGATAAATTGACCATTGGGTACATTTAAGTGTAAGGGTCGACACAAAGACACAAATATAATCCACCATTGTTGAATATATTAAATATAAGTAAGTTACTGTTTGAAAATATAAAAAATGCAAATAAATAATCAATAGTAAAAGGCAATAATCGGATATATAAAAAGATTTATTAAATTTATTCTTTCATATAGAGTTTGGTCCTTTTAGCCTATGACAGTAGTATATATTAAATGTCCCTAACTTTTATGATAGGGTATTTAATTTTTTTATAATGTTAAAATTTATATTAGATGTTATTAAATTTTTGAAAAAAAAAAGAATGTAAAAAAAAAATTATATAAAAATTTACATTGCCCAGTTTAAATTCTAATACCTTGCAACCCAACAGTGGAGCAGAATGATTCAGCAGGTTTATAAATAAAAAAGAAAGAGAAAAAAGAAAACTGGTTGAATGCTTTTCCCAACTTTTGTTCCTATCTTCCTTTCCTGCCTGCCTGCTTTCAGGGAATCTTCAACGTTTCAAAGACCGAATACCTTGAGACCCTACCTCAGTCAAAAAAGGAATATGCAACCCACCCGCTTTTCTAACATTCCCTGATGTTTAGAATCGCTCAGCCTTTGTCACCACCCGCTTGTTGATCCACAAGTGTGTATGCAGGGGCATGCACTACAGAGGGTTCCAGAAAACCAACGATACAGCCTGCCGAGGCATTATCTAGTGTCCGTTTCTGCTTTTGCCAAAAGTAGGGGCAAATGGTTCAGAGGAAAAAAGAAGCTTTATAAAGGAAATTTAACCTCAGTAAACCTTGGATTGGTGCGGACTTCAGATACATGCGAGCCATTTTAACCTCAAAACTGCCAATCTGATTGATGAGAACCTGCATTACTCCACAAATCATAAACCACCAATAAGCCATTGAGGAATATTGAAGATGAGCTTATATGAGGAGAAATATACGGCAAAAATCCTTAGAGATTTGTACGAACTAGACATTTCTTAAGCATGCTGGAAGACTAGAGAGAAGCTTATTGTTCTGGTTTTACTTCATTTTTATGATTCATCATGCATTTTAGATCTTCACATAAAAGATTAAGGAGGAGCAAATTCAGGAAACATCAGAGAGTTTTGAAGAATTATTCCACTTCTTTTCCCATTTTTAATCATTCCCAACACCCCTTCTCTCTCTCTCTCTCTCTCTCTCTCAACTTTTGGACGAATGATCAAGGACATAATATGGTACAGTTTAGCCAGTGATGATCTTTAGTAAAATCCAACCATATGAAACAATTCTTAATGAAGACTCTATTATGATAACGTGTTCCAATTATCATATGGCTTAAATAATTATTAATCAATAAGATACTAGTCTTTTATAACATAATCAACAGTTCCATCCAAGATTGCTTTTGATTCAAGACAAACAAGTTATCCCTTTAGTTTCACCACAAATAAATTGACGGACTCCATATGCAAGAATAATGAGATCAAAATAATATCTAATTAAGTAGGCAACAACTAAATCCACATGCCACGGCCCTCCTTTGCTATATGCCACTCTCTCTTTGATGCCAAAGCAGTATTTGAATGCCATTCTATTGACACTTATTAGGAAGATCATATCCTTTATGACCTTGCTACACGGTATCAGTTTGGACTGCCCAAGTACTGGGGCTCAGGACAACTCCATAGGTAAGATATATTGGTCAAACACACCACTTCCAGATCTAGTACACTCCCATGGCTACACGGGACTATTGACAGCATGTGAAAGAAAATTGTGCTCTTGCTCTGGATGAGCCACAGACCTGGTGGTGAGCCATTTGGTTTAATTTTCCTGTCTTTGTCTTGATGGCCAGATATGCAGCGACTGCTAAAACAAACTCCTCAATCACCAAGCAGGTAATTCTAGTCATTCCCCAAATGTCACATGCTGTTTATCAAATGGGTACGTTGCATGCATTGCCTTGCAGTTGAAAATCCGAAAACAAAATTCTATGAGTGTGGGCATTTTTAGAGGCAGCCAACCAAATTGGACTAATTAACTGTTGATTGGCATATGCACGAGTCAGAGAAACAGGCTCCGTGGACGTTCCATTAAGGGATCACAGAACTGGGATTAATCTCGATTTAGAAGCATTCAAAACCAGGTAACATGATATTGTTAATGTTAAGGAATCATTTCAATATCCAAGTGGGACCCCACCTCCCTTCCCTGTGAAAAAAGAGAACTCCTCCATTCCAACTGATATAAATACCATGCTATTCCTCCATAACTCGTCACATTCTTCCTCTTCACATATTAACAGCTTCCTGTTGGTAATAGACACATCATGGACTACAGAGTCGAATCATCAGAAACTCAAAGGCATTTTTCTCTCTCCTTCTCCCTCACAGACACATATGCACAGTTCTAGATACCTACTGCACATTGCATTATCATACATCTAATTGCTTCCTTTATCATGGCAATAGCTTAGTTTCTCAACAGGTAAAGTAGGAGGAGCGAGCATTGAACCTGAGACCATTTGGTTAAAGGCCCTCAACCTTAACCAACTTAGCTAAGGCCTCATCAGCATCATGCTTGTAGATTAGCTAACTTGGAATTTTCCTATGAACAGAAACAAATGTGCAGCGTGCTTCAGACAGTTCAACAAGATCGAGCACCTGGTGGATCACATGAGGACATCATTTCATTCGGTTCATGAACCCATGTGCGATATATGTAGGAAGCACTGCCGATCCTTCGAATCACTAAGGGAACATCTAATTGGTATATTTCTATGGCATTATCTTCAACAAGTATCACCTCCTTAGACCAACCTTAGGATTTTACTTTAAAATTTGCTTTCACAGGGCCATTACCAAAGGTGGAATGTGCCAAGATATTCAGCACCCGAGGATGCAATCTCTGCCTTGCCATCCTAGACAGCCATAATTCTCTGAGGATACACTGGGGGACGTGCCAACAGCCCCACAGCACCAATGTATTGATCGTTAGACTTAACTCACCATTATTCCATCCACATCAAATATGCTTCATATATCTGAGTATTGCTTCATTTAGGAATTACTTTCTCGCATGGAAAACTTGGGAGTTTATGATGATATGAGGACCGATAACAGTAGAGGAAGAGGCACACAAATAGTTGCACTAACATGCAAAACAGTTGGGGGTGGTAGCGACGGCTCCATGGATCTCTTGGCAAGGATTTGCCTTACTGATGAATACGAGAATATCATCTTTCATACTTTTGTCAAGCCCCAAATTCCAGTCACCAACTATAGGTATTCATAACTCAAAAGAGATAAACGTATTATTGATTCTACAGCATACAATTCTGAATTCTTACCGATTCAATGAAATAAATGTAGGTACGAAACAACAGGAATAAGACCAGAGTACTTGAGGGATGCAATGCCACTGAGGCAAGTGCAAAGGAAAATTCAGGATTATCTGTGCAATGGAGAACCAGTATGGAAGATTCGGTCAAGAGGTGGAAAAGCTAGAATTCTTGTGGGACATGGATTAGATCATGACCTTGACTGCTTAGGGATCGAATATCCTGCAATAAAGATCAGGTATGGCACTCCGCCTTCCTGCAGAATTCACGTGTGTCATGCTGGATCAGATTCTCAACGATCCAAAGTCTCCAGACAGATAAATAAACAATATAGGATATTTTTTCTGTTACTTTAAACTAGTGTTGCAAAAATATTAGTGAGGATCAAACAAATTTCTAATGCATTGTCCAACAGGGATACCGCAAAGTATCCTCCTCTGATGAAAACAAGTAAACTCAGCAACTCACTCAAGTACCTGGCACAGGCATACCTTGGGTAAGTATCTTTCATGCAGTCTTTGCATCTACTGTCTAACTCTCCCACTCTTTTTTCTGTTAATGAGGCTTTTGCATTACAGTTACGAGATTCAGACAGGTATGCAAGATCCTTATGAAGATTGTGTTGCAACGATGAGGCTCTACACGAGAATGAGATCCCAAAATCATAAAATAGAAGACCATCCAATTGCTAGTGACCCACAAAACCGCAACAATTTTGCATCGTGGAGGCAAAGTGAGCTTGAGAGGATGACTCCTGAAGAACTGTTAGAAATCTCAAGGTCGGATTACTATTGTTGGTGCTTGGACGGGAAGGGATATGCCTAAAAAGCTTGCTTGCAGAAGGCAAACATGTCCTAAAGAGTAGACAAACTCAAGATAACTAATGAATGGTTTAGAATACGCAATAAACATGAACAGATCAGTCATTTTCTCTTCACCAAGGGTTGCTACATCTGCGTTCAGAGAATTATTTATTATCAGTGATTCTAAATGTTGCCATATACATTGTAAACAAATTAATTTAATGTCTGCAACTAATCTTATATCCAGTGTCTGAACTACTTACGTGCATCAACATTAACTAGATGAACTGGTAAAACAATTTAATCAGTTTTAGATTTTACTTGGACCAAATTTTCGCCCGTGCTTTTGCATTAAGATGAACGCAACATATGACAAGTGTTATCAGTATAGATTCAAGAATGGAAGTATAATTAGGGGATGTTGAAAGTAAATTACCTCGACAATTAGCAGATTGCATCTAACAGCATGCAACTCTTGAGTTCAAAGCTTCTCTTATACCCATCAAATGACTAATATAAACTTTGGCTAATACACTTGGTAAAATAAAACTAGACAAATACTAAATTATGCAATAAAATAATGATTTCACGTAGGATATATACTACAAACTACAGAATATTTAGTAAAAGAGCATTGCATGAAAACAGAGGAATCTGGGAGGGTGTAAAATTTGACACTAAGCATAAAAGCTATGAAAAAATCTGATAAACAAACCGTTCCACATTGAGAAATCTAGTTTCTAATAACATGACTGGCTACCTAGTTTCTGATAAATAATTCCACGTAAAAGTAGTTCATATCTTCAAGATGGGGATCTTACCTTCAATGGTGTAATCGTAAGATGGCGAATGAGGACCTAAGATACGGAATTAGCAAAACATTTCTAGTGTCACTAATCTTGATGTTACAGTGTGGACTCAATGATGTTTGTGTTAAGATTGGACCGCTTATTCAAACTGTGAAAAAACAATCGACAATGCACAACAAGTAATAATTATAAATAATTAAAAAGACACACGATTTTACATGAAAAATTCTCTTTGTGAATAAAAAGGAAATACCATGGAATTATACGTCCGAAATATTCACTATACAATATACGTTCGGTTACACAAATTTTAATAAATATAAAAATATAACACATTATAATAAATAAGCCTAAGTAATAATAAGTACAAAATGAAAAAAAAGAAATAAGATCGATAAAATATTTTTCTCAACTTCAAGAATAGTGTACCCAAAGTTGGTTAAAATTAAAACATAATTCAAAACTTACTTGGATTCTCAAACCTTCATCTTCTTCCTTTTTTCTCTCTTCCTCTTCTTATTCTCACAATGCCCCAAAAATCACAAAATGGTGACCCTAAAAATGCATTAGACACATTTATATCGAGCTCTCATCGAGTACGCATCGCGCCCAAGAACACTATAATCGGTGCATGGGTGCCCTCTTTGGGAGCACATCAAACATTGGACAATTTGAAAATTACACTCGTGCATCCCTCAAGTGTTCCTTGAGCGACCTCCAATCTGGAATCAATGCACATGCGGAAACTTAGGCACTCGCCGTGGACCACACAGTAAGTTTTTAGATCAATACAAAATACGCGTGTCCTTGTATGAACTATCGAATGACACATTAAATAGATATTAGACCTACATGAAAATAACCTACAACCTAACAGTTTGATATGTGACACGTTCTATTACCTATTTACCATCTTTAAACAGGCTCAGCTCAAGGGAACTATACCATAGGTATGCCCAAGCTTGATCAATGCAAAGTCAACGAGATACAGGACCAAGTAGCATAGGAAGAAAAGTGCAAACACGCTTGTTTATTATAAACTCATATTACATACATAATGGTTTTGGTAAATTGCACAGCCGCATGGTTGCTATTATTCCTCCACATTCCTCCTTTGGACAGCCTTGGGTAAGATCATAATCAGTGCGCTCTGGCCCCTTATCATCGTTTGTTTTCTCTGTCACATTATAGACCTGGGTGATCACCTCTTCTTCAAGATTGAATTGCAATCTTGCTGGACCAGCAATTTGAACAAGTCACCCTGTTGAATATCTATATAAAATTTGGTTCTAACCTATAAAATCAAATCCTGACATCTTCCATCAATATTGAAAGGAAACAAAATATTGGTTGGCATCCTCCTAATCTTGAAAGCCGAGCAATGTGCGTAAATAATCAAGATGATCAATTGGATTAGCGCTTCAATCATATGGTCCCAATGTTGGCATTTCAAATTTTTAGCAAAAGGCATGTCACCTAATTTCAGGAGTAAATAAAGTGTGGCCTAATTAGGTCTTTATGGTTAGAAGCATCCTCTTGGAAGACATGATTCTATATCATTTTGCTTCTCTCTCCCTCTTCAATTGTGGAGACTCTTATTTTCGTGTTGACAAAAGCCCTCAATTTTAAGTAGTTAGCAAATATGCCTGGTATTTACCTGGCTAAAAGGGTATGCGGATATGTCCATAAGATCCATTCTCTCACAAAGAATGTTGTTTGGAATCCTGAGTATGCAAGGGATTTCATCACTCTGGGGATTTTTACCTGTTTTTAATGTTTAAACGGCACTTTAAGACATCAGGTAATAGGTTGGTAGTGGATCTTATAGGACATTGGCAACTTAGGCCTAATTTGTGTCTTTTAGTAGTGGCTTTTTTTTATTCTTTAATCTTCTATTTGAGGTTAAAACTTAATATAGGGAACATCGACCTAACATGGCTAGTTTCTAAATCTATACTACAGGGACTTCAGCATTCAAGATATGTCTTGAAGTTGTATAGCCATTGCTCCTATGTCTAATACTACCGATGATTGAGTATTTGGTAGATCATCATTGTTTGGTGGGGTATTGTGAGAGAGAATATCCCGAGGAAGTTGAATTGATTGGCTATGTACTATAGTATTCACCATGGTGGATGATTCATTGATCTTTGTGGGTGGTTCTTACTTTTTGTATAACAAGTTGATTAATTATTTCTACAAACGACACTATTGATACATACTTTGGATTTAGATTTGGTTTGAGAGATTCTGAATCAAACTTCTAAACCTTCCAACCCAAATCTTGTATACCATAAAAAATAAGAGCCTCATAGAAATTGATATTCACTATTCATATTATTTTTCGATACTCAAATCAATTTTTCTAAGCCTAATAGTTAAGTTAGGAGAGAGAGAAAAAGTTAAAGTATTGAGAATTAGGATCTATGTTTTATGAGAAGGACGAGATATTTTGAGGGCTAGCTTCCGACCTCTTTCTTAAGTAAGCTAAGTGCTATAAATTAAACTATCAAGATTGAGTTGATCTCTTTAAGACCAAAATTCTCTAAGGCAAAGTCTGCTAATAGCTCTTCTTTGTTTGATATTAAGTCTTCAATCCCTCCTTATATTGAAGGGGCTACTTTTATAGTGATTTAAAGAACAACGATAATTTTTCATAATATGTTTATAGGCTATGACCTTACAGTAGAGTTAGTGACTAACCGTTTTGGGTCATGCTTCATGTGAGTGCTACTTGTGATAGATCATGCCAATTGTGCATAATTGAAAGGTAATTGATTATAGCATAGACTATTAGCTAAATATGTAGAGTCAACCAATTTCTTAACAAATCAACTTAGAGTTATTCAAATTGTCATATGGACTCAATGTAGACTACCTCTTGGGACGTCTCGACTAGAAATCAAAACAATTTGACCACTTGATTGACTAGCTTTGGTTTTCCATATTTCTGATAGTCTATAATTGTAAAACTTCCTCTTGCCCCCTGATTTGTTGTGCTACCTTTGGGCTTATTTTTGCTTGACTAGCATCATCAATTTTAGACTTCTCTTCATATTAATGGGCTAGGCGATGGGCTTGAAACAGCTTATGATTTGTGCTGAACCGCACCATGATTTTCAATCCAATTCAACTTGTACTCTTCTAAATAATACTAGAATTTCTGTGAAGCTCTAAAAATTTATTGATAGGTGTATGGTAACCATATTTATTTTTTGACTAATTAACAATTGTACGAGGAGTTGGATGCTATGTATAATTTACTTCCTAAACACTCCTACATTTGAATGTGGCGAGACAAAATAAATATGACTTGGATCCACATTGAGAGGGAGTGTTATGAGTCATTGCCTAAGTAAGAGTCCCTTTTTATTTTTCTGATAAGCAGATAATTAAGCAATAAGAATAAAAAAATAAAAAATATATCTATTTTATTTTATCAATATTTGAATTTGACATATACAATGCAATAGTTTCGGATCCGAAGCCATCTAATAGTCAATTGGCCATATTGTTGAGCCATCTAACTGCCAAACTATTAAGCTTTTGGAGTGTTAGACAATTTTGTCACAACAGCACACACTAACTTTAAAAAGTTAAACTAACCATCCAACTATAGTATAGCTATATTAATTTAGACCAAAGTAATAAAATGACTATAGCCAATGATTAGACTTAAAGATACTAGCAAATGTTAATATGCCATATTAGTCAGAAACAAAATTAGGCATTAAAAAAGTTAGGCATGTGGCAGTTATTAAGAGAGAATCACTAATCCCAAGATTTTTCTAACAACGGTCTAGATCTCGAAGTTAAGAGAACATGGTATAATTGTAATGCATGGATTCCAAATAATTATTTTAAATAATAATTAATTAAATTAAATTAATTAATTATTGATGATAATTGAGGTTTTTGTTTAAAAATTATGTTTTGGATTGATCTAAGTTGGGTCGAGTAATGCTTGACTTAAATTTAACCTATATACAAGTACGTTTTAGATAGAATATTTGCATTTGAGATACATTTAAGCAATGTAAATACATATTTGAGATAAAACATTTGTATTTAATAAGCGCCTAAAATGCATTCGTATATGAGATAAAATATTCGCATTTAATATGCATGGTATCGTTTGTGCCTAAGCACCTAAAATGTACCCGATGGATATTTATATTCTAGTTTTTAATAAATAAGTCCCTTAATCGATTTTAAATAATTTTTGTTAGAAATTTAAGAGATGAGAGAGAAGGAGGAGAGAAAATTTGAAAAAAAAAAAAAAGAGAGAGAGAGAAAGAAGAAAAGAAAAAATTTGATGTGAAATCAAGAAATCTTTTACTAAAATCAGGTAAAGATAAGTGCATCATAGCTATTTCTTTTTTTGTTGATATTTATTTTTAATTTTTTAAAGTATTTTTTATTCTAAATACTTGTGTGAATCTTAATCTTGTACTTCAGCTGGTTTGAACTTTATATGTATGAAATTTTACTCATCTAATAAACTTTTATGAAATGTATATCTTAAATTCATAAAAATTATATTGAAGTGCTAAATTTTTATAAAAATATTCTTACATATCTTTAAATTCTATATGAATATTCTTACATGTCTTTAAATTATTTATATATATTTTTGTATAACTTAAATTTTCACCCACTATTCGTACATGTTTTATATCTAAAAAAATTGATAGAATTACTAGAATTAATTCTTGTATCCTTTGTGCATAACAATTTCTATAACTCTATAAATTATACTTACCAAAAAAAAAAACTCTATAAATTACATATTTAAACTCCTATATGTTATTATGTCCTTTTTTATTATTTATATATATTCATAATTTTACTACATATAATATATTTAAAGAAATATAAATAAAAACTCCATATAAGTTTTGATAAAAAAATTCTTATCTTCAATATGAGAAAAATTAAGAAATATTCGTATTCATGTAAAATTTTTTGTTTAATTAAATATAGACCATTATAGAGAATTGATAAAAATATTTGGATATATTCTAATATATTATTATGTAAATAGAACGTTGAACTCATCATATGCGGGTCAAAAAAACGGTATTTGGCCTCGATTATAAGGGTTATATGCAGTCGACTCGCTTACAAATTGTGAATATATAGTCTTTAATTATATAAAAATAATTATAATTTAAATTTTAATATTCGTCATTTGTTGGTGATATTATCATAGATCATTAATCATTTTTATATGTTATAATTATTTTAGTATATTTTATATATTTAAACGGTTTGGTATGTTTGGTAATGAATATACGAAATTTGGCAAGACTTATTTTATTGTACATATTTTAGTATAATTAGTCAATAATATTTGATTTTTACATAATTTATTAAAAAATAATATTATTGACTTTTTATACTTTTAATCATGTCATAATTTTAACATATATATATATATATACATTGTAGAATATTAGACTCACTGTTGCCTTTATTTTTGCTAACATTCTAAATTAGTAGACTCAAATTTACCTGTATGATTGATCAAAAAATGCTTGAAGATTTTATTTAGTTATATTTTGTACTCTAATTTATATTTGATTTGTTTTAGGATTATTATATATATAGGTTTATGTTGTATTCGGCTGATAATGGTGATAAAATTGTATCAGTAAACAATATTTGTGGTTAATTTTATTATTTTGATAAGTTGATATTAGTTAAGATTTTTTTTCTTACATATAGTTTAAAGTTATTTAGTTGCAAATATTTGATCACTTTCAAGTGTAATTTTTAAATTTCGCAACTGAACTATTATATTATTTTGGATTATTTAGCTGTCCATGTCTCGGTTTTTGTTTTTGGATTATTAAGTTAAAAAAATAAATAATTAAATTTTGGAGTGTTGAGGATAAAAATAAAATTTGATTTAAGTTAATTATAGATTAAAAAATTAATAAATTTAATTTTAAGATTGGGGATGAAACGTATGTACTCACCAAGGATAACGACGAAGAATAGGTATCTAGCAACCATTCTCATAAAAGACTGACCAAATAATTCCTCGGGGGGGTTCCTCTATAGATGCAGAGCCATTGGGACATAAAAGAACAACCTAAGCAGCGAAACGAAACAAGGCCCTCTGGTGTTCCTTACGGTAATGTAATAATGCTGTTCTTTCCATAATCTGATAGGCTACGACCTTCAAAGAAATAAAATAAAACAACTCCTAATCAAATCGTTTTGGAGGAGTGGGCAGTGGATTGAAAACGATTTTCCGCTCGAGGGAAAGTCTTGTGAAAGTTGGGTGCTGGCTGCCCAGCACTCTGGATTCAAGCGTGAGCTCCCTGACATGACAGTGGAGCTACTCGTTGTTAGATAGTCTACATGCATGCAGCTCAAACGTGCAAACAGGGCTTTTCGGCCACAAATCTGCTCGAGAAATCGATACAAACTCATTAGCAGCTTTCTGCTCGTCCGAAGAACCTCAAGCAAAAGTACTGTGAACGTTTTAGTGCGGGTAGAGGCTCGAGCCAAAATCCATCCCCACAACGGACTCACAGATGTTTGTGTAATATTTCTATTTCTTAGGTTCCAACCGACCCAAATCCCAGTTCCAGTAATTACCAGCTTGACTGTTGATCAAAATATATATATGTAAGTATGGGCCTCACCGTAAAAACAAGAAATAAAAATAAAATATAAGATAATATATAGTAATTGTACGACTATGTGGTGTTCAGAAGGTGGGCCCGTGTTATCTGCAAGCAAAACGTGGTCCAAACAGTCGATGTGGCCCACTGACGAACAGAAGGTATCACGTGACCTCTGTCAATGCTCTGTTTTTCTCTCGAATTTTCGGATCCAATCTACAATTGAGAAAAATCAATGCCCAGCCTTTCTTTTTGACAACGATACGGCAAGTATTTCTACGAAAAATAAAAAAAAATATTTCATTTTTTTCTAATTTAACTCTCGATTGAATTTTAAAAAATTCAAAATGCTAAATTTATATTTCTTAGACTGATTTTTTTTTACAGTCAAAAAGACATAGTTTACGTAATTTTCTAAAAAGCTTATTCAAGATTTTCTTTTTTTGAAGAAAAAAATATATACGGACGTAGAATTTTTCAAACAATATATTAAAAAAATCATATTAAAAGTATCTGATTCATTTGTGATTAATTTTGTCTTATCAATAGAATTGACTAAAAAATGATGTCTTTTTTTATCCGTCTAATTGATATATTGTTATATATTAGGAGGTATAATAACGTCACATATTATAAGAAACAAAAAATGTAGATCCTATAAATCACATTCTGAGCATTACATGTTGTGAAATAATCTATATCCTTTGGTCTCAGATAGGGTAATCAAATAATTTTAAAAGCACATAATTATATAAAAATCTTATTTATGTCCATCTTAATTCTAAGGCCTAAAGTGGTCTCATTAATCGAATCTTTTAAATTCAAATTATTGGAACCAACATTTTTAAATATATTTTTCGTATATATTATTTCATGGTAGAATTTTGCTTATTCGAATAATTTGACATTTTTTATTGAAAATATGGCAATATATGTTAAAGAGATACTCTTCTTGCGGATTATTTCTTGGATTCAAATCTTATTCAAATAAAGCATTTAGAATACTCTCCCATGCCTCGTTTATTTTCTTCGCTGATTCTCGACTTCTATAGACTCATCTCAATTTAAATTTGAATTATTCTTAGCATTGCTTGTTTACGGAAACATGACTTGGCTTTAATCCATTTTGAGTCTTGAATTTGGGCGACACATAGTATGTAAATAATGTAATCTTCGTTTGGAAATTATAAAACTAACTTTAAGGAGGCAGGGCTGTTTTAGCCGGTTGAGGTTTTGATTTAAATATTAATTGCACTCTTTTGAAACGAAGAATATGTGAAACAATGAAAAACACAGTTGAGTTGACTGATTCACTCTGGGAAAAAATAAGAGAGGAATCATTGCACTTGATGCTTTTTTTTTTTTTGTTAGAATACCCAAGGAAAAAGCTTCATGCTTAAATAATTTATCCACATCATATAATATTTGGAAGTTTGATCGTGCTCATAGTGCAAATCCAACATTTAGGCTTTGTGGGATTTTGGTTACTTTTGATACAATGCTTGGTTAGGGTTGTAATACTCAAACTTTTTAAATTTTGATACCCAAATCTGTTAGGGTTGTACACAAAGCAGTGTTAAGGGTTTTTATCACCATCTTTTATTGCGGTAAAGAAGATTTGATTAGTCAATTTGAAAACTAGAAATATGTCATCTAGAAGTAGAAGAAGGGCTATTTAAATGATATGTTTGATTTCTCTCTACATCTTTGTTGGGTCCCCTGTTAAGGCCCACGAGCAATGTCAAGGCCCGTGAGAGATATCGAGCCCGGCCAACTGTGTGGGGAGGCATACGTGGTCTTCATTTGCGTGAGAAGATAGCGAGCACCTGCTGTAAGCATTAATGCTGCTCTTAGAAACTCAACAGGAAAGAAAAAAAGTCACCAATGGAGAAGCCCTTGGCACACGGCGCCAACGGCTCGAGCGGCCCGCCCATGACAACCACCCAATCCCGCTCGGGGAAGATCGGCGTGGCCGCGACGCCAGTGCTTGCCGTCACCGCAAAATGACATCCGACATGACCGACGGTCAAAGACAGCGACCAGAGGCAAGGAAGCCCTAGCAACGGGCATTTTGGCGCCCAAAGTCCACTGGTGAGGAGCTTATAAGAGCTCCCTCTCCCCACATAGAAGGGAATTTGAATCCCAATCTCTCCATCCCAGAACAGATCATAAGAGAGAAAATCGTCGCGCTGAGACAAGACTCACTTCATGTGGCCATGAGTGAGCCCGTTTCTCTCACGATCACCATCCCCAAGTCTACTCAAGTAGCAAAAAGTTAGCCATCCACTGCGGTGCATTAAGGAAGTCAGGTCTTCCACAACCTGCTCATTGTATCCACCATTCTAAAATATACACATCACTCACGTTTCATCAGCATCCATTTGCGCACCGCTCACCGCGTGCGCCATTTTCATTCATTGTGGAAATTTGCTGACTTGAGCGTCGGAGTGGTCATAGTGAGAGAAATCCCGCCGGACCTCTGACTTCTTGTTTGTTATTTGTGTTGTGCAGGTCTAGGTTTAGAGCTACGAAGATCAGACCCTTTGCCTGACGCTACCACGCGCTTGGAAATCCGAAGGCTCCCTAATCCGTATGACAACCGCGGACCCGGGACGCAACACTCTCAATACGGCAATCAAAGCATTTTGAATAATTTGGCAATTTGCATTTGAACACCAAAGGAAAAAAATTTTCAAAAATTATCCTAATACATGTGATCATTATATGTTATTATTTTGAACTATTCATGCACATGTGTCCTTTATATGCTAATAAGGCGTATTTATTCTACTAATAAAAACACATGTGCTTATCAAGGGTGGACATTTTATTTTCCTTACATATGGCTTCTTTAGGCATGCATCAAGTATAGTTCAATGTGTCATTAAAAATAATCTTTACTCAAGTGAGTTTTTACGCAAATATTAAAAAGCTTCTCTATTTACATTAGAGTTGTTAGTTGAATATTAATATATATAGCGAGTGTGAATGTTATAAAGAAGTGATACAAAATCTAATAGGTTTGATACGTTTAAATATGTTTGATATAACTAAACATTTTAGGATGTCGCAATGTTGGTCTTTGTGGAAAAAAAATTGGTTTAATACTCCTATATTTTCGTATATATGTATTTGATGGTCATACGATTTATTTGTTAATAAGAATGCGATCAAAAATATAAAGAGTAGAAAATAGTCCATAGTTGTATGATTGTATTGTTTATAGTAGGCCCGTGTAATAATTCAAATTTGTTATCCATTTTAAGGCTTTTCATGGTTAAGCCCCCTAACTAGCAAAATCTTATAATCAAGAAGATTATATATAGGGTTTTCTACCATTTGTAAAATGCACAACATACCAAAGCTCTTTGAGCAATAATTTTTTTTTATCTCCTTTTAATGTATTTATACTGTGAGTATTTAGTATAATTCTCTTAAAGAATATTTTATCACTATAAAAAAAGATGATGCTTTAATAGTTGGTGAAATAAATATAAAAGATTATAATTTTGACTAAATATAGCAAGCCAACATTTATTTGATTTCGTGCATGAATTTATACTTTTAATATTGTACACTTACTAAATTTAGAGATAACAATGAATTTGGGGGATAAAAATGGTGATGTGTCAGTGGATCTAGATTGCTGTACAAATTAGGAAATCGTTTGATTTCGCCTAATTAATTGAATTGAAACGGATCCAGTATTCATTATTTTAAACATAGATCTTGCACATCATAACTAACGAAGGAGAGATCAGAAAATGGTGAGGCTTACTCTTCAATACATCATTCAATATTCAAATCAAAAATTTTTCTTAGATAAATAGAAAGATTGAGAAATATGAAAATAATGCATAGATACATGTATGAAGGGATTGAGTATTTATTGTAGGATAATGCTCCAACGATGAGCTCATCGGGCGATCGATTTAGGGAAAGTGTACTCGGTTAGGAGTGTCTTAGAGAGAGGCGCACTCAATAGGAAGGGACTTAAAAGAAGTGTACTTGATTGACAGCGGTTTAAAGAGAGAGGTGCACTCAATGGGAAGCAACTTAGAGGAAGTGCATTTTATTGGGAGAGGTTTGGAAATGTGAGTTCGATTCGGGCGACTTAGAGAGAGTGGTGCATTCGACAGGGAGTAACTAACAAAGAGGGGTGCGTTCGCTGGGAGTAACTTAGAGATGGAGGGCAACACTCCACTAGGTGTGCTCGCGAAGAGCGACTTTGATGATGGTGGTCCACTCGGGTATTTGGTTATCTGGAGTTGTGATTGGGGACCTGATTGAATGTTGGATCACCAGTTGTTCCGGAGGGTTTTTAGATGGAGTGTTAAAATTTGGATTGGAAAAGAGAGCAAAAATCCTCCTCCTCCTCTCTCCTTTGGTGGAAAGGATGCATATATAGAATAAAGGCATCGGTCTGCCGATCTTGGGCTCCACGGCTCTGGAATCGTGAGTGGCCATGCACCCATCATCGATACTCTAAACCATTGAGATTTTTACAATGATAGGTTGGCCATTGTCTCTCGCAAATCATGCTTTTACAGGTGAAAGGAACCACCTAGTGGTAATGGTTACTAAAATTTGTTTGTTGAATTGAGGATGTCTGTACTGTGTTTGTGGGCCTGTCTTGTGGTTATTCTTAGCAGCTCATATATCGTTGGGTTGTTGTTGGCCGTGCCGGCTTAGGCATACTGCTGTGGACTTAAGACTTTGGACTTTGCAGAGTTTTTGTTAGGTTGTTGTTTCTCGGGTGTACAGGTTGAATTCTGTGTCAACCCATGAACTATCAGACCTATCAAATGGTAATGATATAAGATATTGGTAAGAAGATTCCCATGTGCGATAATATAGTAGTGGTTATCTTGTATCACGGAACGGCGGATTTGTTCTCATTTTTGGATTGAAGAGAGAGATAAAGAGATTTGTTTGATGTTAGTCGGCTTTGGCATAAAACGTTTGATGTGGCAAAATTTTTCATTTGACTAATATGAGAGAGATTTTGATGAGAGATTTTAGAGAATGAGGTATACCAGATATGATTAATATTTTATTACAAGGAAATTTAAACAATTAAATTTTATAAATTTTATAATTTAAAATTAAAAAATTATTGTTTTAATATATAAAACTATGGTAATTTAAAGTACGAAAAGAGTAAGGCATACGACAACTTTTATTTTCAATATTAAATTATAATAAAGTTAATATTATCCATAGAAATCCAAATCACAAAAATGGAATATATAAAGACATATTTAACAACGCTCCTAAATATCTCCAAAATTGGGGAGCTTATCTCCATAGAAATCTAAATCACAAGTTAATATCTCCTAAGGTGGTGATTAGGATTTGACAATTGGGAGGTTATCTCCTAAAAAAGTATAGATTTAACTATGGTTAAATAATAATAGTTGGATATTGGTTAAACAGTTATTTTATTTTTTTAAATAAATAAATCAGCTTTTTTTTAAAAAAAAAATTTAAATCATTTAATATTGATTAAGGGGGGTAGAAACCCCAAATTCCATGATTTGTCGTCTATGCCGCGGGCAAGAAGAGTCCGCGAGCCAAATTGGCAATTTTCTGCGCTGGAAATCTAATCTGATCCTCGCTCCGCCGTTTGGTCTTGCAATTTTCCTTCTATAAAACCTCACTCTCAACCCAACCGACAGACTCCGCCTGACAACACCTTTCCTCCTCTTCTCCTCTCCTCATCCTCACATCGCCCTTTCTTACTCTTTCTCTCCCTGAATCACACACACAATCACTCCTCACTCCCTCTCAAACAGTCTCCCTGTGCGTGTGGAAGGGGGCGTTTCATTAAGCATGGGATTGCGCGGCGTAATACCGATGGTAACCAGCGTCCTAATACTAATCAGCTTCAGGCACCGCTCAGACGCAGATGCTGCTACACCATCTCTGGGCAGAAATAGTTTTCCGGAGGGATTTGTGTTTGGAACGGCAACGTCCGCTTACCAAGTGGAAGGCATGGCCCACGGGGACGGCAGGGGCCCTAGCATCTGGGATGACTTCGTCAAAATTCCCGGTAACTCCTCCTCCTCCTCCTCCTGCATTTGCCGTTGCCTGTACTTTTTGGGTGACTGAAAAATTGCATTATTACTTTCTCCAGCGGCGTCTTTTCTTTTTTCTAGTTACGGCTGCTTTTCTCCTCCGTGTACGGAGTTAAGATTACAATTTAGGAATTATTCAATTATAATTCATTTAAAAAGCTTTTGTTATTATTATTTGAAATTTTTCGGGGTTGGTTGCTTGATGATAGATTTTAATTTGTTCATTGGTCGTTTAATTCTGGGAGACAGGAATTGTTGCCAACAATGCCACTGCCGATGTTACAGTTGACCAGTATCACCGCTACAAGGTAATCTATCTCCCAGCCTCTTCAAAAAATTTAAGTCGCATTTTGTTTTTTCTAAAATAATTGCATGATATATATCATAATTATTTTATGCCATCAATTAGTTATTTAACTTACAGAATCTGATATACACTTTGAAAAAAATCTTCAACTTTTTTACAATTAATAATATCACGAAATAAAAGTATGTTTATGATATATTTTGTATTTTATCCAACTTCATTCCAGTAATTTTTGAAATATTAGACTAATCACATGTGAATATGATGTTGATGGACGTGAGTGTTGCCCGGTGAATATGTGCCAACCGTACGTTTTAGTTCCGTATTTAATTACACATCTTCTTCCATCAGTTAAAACTCCAATAGCCATCGATATTCGATCAAGTGCTTAATTTTTAACTTTTCGGTCCATATTTCAGTAATGACGTTACTTCTTCATCCTAAGAATATAAATAGACGACAAAGAAAAAGGCAAAAATATATATATAATGAACTATTAAGGAAAAAAGCCGAGAAAAGTAGAAAAATAATTTCAAAGGATGCAATAGCCTAACTAGTGCTTAATTTCTATGGATCTGTATCTGATAAAAGTCCCCCCCCCCCCGCCCTTTTTTTACTGTTTATTATTTTTTTATAAACTGAAAAATAAAATGTTGTGATCATTAACTTATTCTTTTTTTCCCACTGAAACGTGGGAGAGAAATTAACCTGGATGGACTTTATTTCCTAAGCAGCCACCGAGCCATTGAATGGCAATCAATATTATTAATGACTATATGTATGTTTCACCTAATATTTACATATTACCTTTTGTTATTGGCAAAAATATATATATTATACTGCTTAGAGAAGTTGTCGCCACGGATATGCTGACACATTTCTCGGACAGAGACTCTTATCTTATATATATTTACGGTAGTTTAATATATTAGACTTTTATATCCTAAAATTTAAAAACGTTGAACATATATAGTATTATGGTAAAAATATTTTATACGTTCAACTCATCACTATAGAAATTACTCTAAAAAGGGGGAAAAGCCCTTACTGCAATATCCTTGGAGTTTATGTGGAACGAATTCTTAGTACTTTGTTTTAAGAGTAGCAACTTCTTATATTTCCATTCTCCAAATATCTCAAATAAAATGTTGAGTTATAAGGACGGGTCTATTCTTATTTGAGGTCTTATCCGATGAAAGTAGATGTAAGACTCATTGGTGTGTAGTCTTGTCTCGTATGGTTTAAATCTTTTAAAAGACATATCAAATAAATAAAAAAGATTCACTTATAAGTAAGATGTTACCTTTTTCTCAAATAATGTGAGACATTTCACCGCTGAATATAGTCCTCTAATAAACAGTCGATAATGCTACGACATTAGGGGTGTCGGTATGGTTCTCCACAAGACACTGCTATTGTTAAATTTTAAGACTAGACTCATATTCAAGATATTGTCATATTTGAGAGTAGGCGTGGGTTGCCTAGATCTCTAACTCAGTTTCATATAATTTTATCATTTTAAAAATTATATTAAATATAATAAAAAAAAAAAATTTCACTTAAAAATGCGAGCCAACCATTTTTGTTAATTAATGGAAAAAAGATAGTCCCACAATTGAAGAAAAAACAAGTTCTCGTATTGAAAAGGCAAAATAAAAAATCTTATCTAATTAGGCTAAAATTATTCTTATAGAAAATCAATGTGGTCTATTCTTTTTACTTACCCCAAAATATGCCCATAAGACATATAACTTGATAACTAATGGCATTGTCACTTTACTATTTTCTTTTACGGTTCAATTATTGCTTTTTTTTTTATTTTATTTTTTTCATGCCAGATGGTCATTATTTGTTGCCTTTTTTTTTTTTCGTTGTCTTTCTCTGCAGGTAATTTGCCCGTATCTGACAAGAAGTTCACGTGAGAATACCTTTACGAATTACAGAAAAGTTCACTACACTTAAACCCTCATGAAATATAAAAAATATAAAAAATAAATTATCTTAAAAAATTAAATCTAACATAAGATTTACATTTTTAATAAAGGAGAAAATATATTAATTTTTTTATTTTTTATAAACATTATTGCAAAATTTATATTTATGATGTATATATATATTTTTAAAAAATAAATTATATAAATAGAATATCATTTATCATAAAGGAAATCATGCGCCCAGCCTCCACGTATTGTATAGTGTTTCATCCTGTTGCCCCTACTTGGTTCTCCTTCCGACTCCTCGTTTACATGTCCTCCAAAGCCCAAAAAAAAAAAAAAATCCGCAATGGCGTTGTTCTGAAGCCCAGACGCGGGGGATCGAGTTGGCAGCTTAAGCTTCAGAATGAACATGCGCGTATTATTATACGTCACCGTCCGGTAATGGCAGTTTTTATAAATTTTTTACAGAAAAATAGAAAATCTTTGATAATATATTTAAATTTATCTATTTTTATCTAGAAAAATTCAAATAGATTTTTCTAATTTTTAATTTTTTTGACTAAAATTTAGAAAATTAAAAAATAATAAAATACATTTTTTTAAAAAAAAAATCTAATTGAAAAATCATTTTTTTATAATTTTCTAAACCTCACTTATGCACTAATATTTTAAAATTTTACAATTACAAAAACATTATTGTATAAATTTATAAAGATAACTGTATCAAAAATCTAAAATACTTTTAAATAAATAATTAAATTCACAGAGTTTCATAATATATATATACTTTTTAAAATTATTTTTTTATTTTAGTTCTCTAGTAATTTTAGATAATTTTTAAGTCATTGTGATTTATCTTTCTATATATTAAAACTAAAGCAATATTATATGACTTAATACAATTATATTGATTTATATTTTTACTTTTAATGTTAATATTTATACTATCATCAGTATTTTATGTCTCTAAATAATCAATGTGCATTATTGGCTCAATTAAAAATTAATCAATTATATTTTTAATAATTTAAAAGATTATCATTATTAAAAAATAATATCATTTATATCTATTTTGATTTATTGACTATTATGTACATAGATAAAGTCATAAATAAATTCAGTAGCATTCAACTCATGCTCCACTCATTTGTTCATTTTATTTAGTGTAGCTTTAATAAAATGAGCTGACGGTTCTAATAGAGAGTAGTGGCTTAATAACCAAGTTCACAGTGCAATGCCAAATAGGTTGACGAGTCTTATTTTATAAGGTAGATTATTATTATAATCACATTCGGTAAATAAGGCATAGATATGCGGTCCTTAGGGTTTGCAGCTTTTAGTAACTACAAATTGAGATATCATAGAATTGTTTTGATCACTTAATATAGTACTAATGAATATATTAAATCAATTTATCAAGTAATTTTTTCTTTAATAATTTAAATCAGATTTCAAATGATTAGTACTCTGTAAATAAATAGTAAGTTATTAAAATATTTATGCTGTTAATAATTGATGGGTCCGTAGATATTTGGGCAGACCTAATTCCGAGTTCATAGGAAGAACCGCACAGCCCAGGAGGCATTCTGTAGTATCCCACATTGGATTGGGGGAGGGGAACAAAGCGTCCTTATTAGGACGTGGACACCTTCCCCCTTGTAGACGCGTCCTGGGAGCCTGTGAGGGGTTCGCCAGGAGAAAACCTTGAGGCCTGTGTATGGCTTGGGACGCCGTGAAATTTTCCAGGCCAAAGAGGACAATATCTCACCACGCTGTGCCGCCACTGCGCCACTCTGGGAGACGCGTTTTGGGGGTAGTGGACTCTATCTGTCAGGAACAAAACCGTGAGGCTTGTAAGCTGGGGACGCCGTGAAGTTCTCCCAAGCTTCAGCCTGTAGGCTGGAGACGCCGCGAAGTTCTCCCAGGTCAAAGCGGACAATATCTACATGCGGGTGCGCCGGGGACGTTACACATTCCATACAGCCTAAGATCCAGACGGCTCTGTCTAGGTTAGCCCAGAAAAAATCATCCCCTAGATGGGCCGACAAGCACGACCCAGTCACTCCCCCGAATCAAAAGGAGCCAAACAGCTGACTAACCAACGTGGTCGTTATCAGCGTATCATTTTCTCTCGATTCAAAGAATCAGGATTTGCCCATGGCTTCTGATAGATCTATTAGTGCGGTGCCATTTGCACAGTAATTATGAAGAATGATGTGTGCAGAAGGTAGGGTGATGGCTCCTTTTTGCAACATTGGGGGTCGGCGGCCATCAACCTCCTCAATAAAAAGAGGAGATCCAATGGTTGAGGGGACCAAGTGAAAAAAAAAAAAGTTAGAAGGGGGCTCGAGAGACTTAAGGCTCTTGACAATAGGAAGAAGAAAAGAAAGGAGCTCCCAATAACAAATGAAGAAAATGAAAAGAGGAAAAAAGAAGAAAGGACGGTACTCAGCTGCCTTGGTCAAATTTTGAGCGAAGGGGAGTACACTCATCCTTGCGGTTTTCACTCTTTCATCGAGTTTAGAGCCTCGCTTCCAGTTGTTAGAGCAACCAATTTGATCTAGGCTCGCGGATGTAGACACACCGCTCTCCCTCCGGATACTCCGTTGCCGGAGCAACGAGAATGACTTGTGTAGTTGGGCGCAGAAGGCTCCCCTTTGTATGTAGCAAGGAGAGGATTCCGGTGGAGGCATTTACTCTCACATGGACAAGTTTACTGGCGCTCTCCCTATCCAGGGGAGTTCCCAAGAAAGGTGACACAAAGTAGGTCCCGCAAGCAAGATTTTCTCCCTCTATCACAAAGCCGCCGCCTGGTCGGACGCATCCTGTGGAACTAAGTTCTCCATATCTTAAAGCTGCCCACCGGGCCTGGGCCCACCTAGCAAAGTTAGGTCTTCCATACCTTAAAGCTGCCCCTAGCTGGGCGCACCCTTTAGAGCCTCGTCCTCCATCTCTAAAAGTTGCCCCCTGGCCGGATGCATCCTTTGGAGCCTCGTCCTCTATCTCTAAAAGTTGGCCCTTGGCCTCGGAGCCTCATCCTCCATCTCTAAAAGCCACCCCCTGACTGGACGTACTCATTAGAGTTTAACCCTCTGCTAACATCTCAATCTCCCTTTTACATGCATTTATGCATACACATCTTGCATTCCTCAATCTTTCTTTTATCGTAGAAAAATTTTTAATTTGAACGTTGGAAGATATATCGGGAAGTGAAAGTTGTATTGCGTAGGATCCAAATTCGAAACAATAAGGATTGGATCGACTCCAATTCGACTCGCCAGGAGATATCGAGTGGCTCCCTAACCTGTTCAACAATTTGGATCTAGGAATGCATAAATAACAATAAATAAAAATTTTGTTTTTTTTAAAAAAAAATAAAAATAGAAAAAATAAAAAAATAAAATAAAAATAATTTTCTAACTAAACAAGGCCTCGGTTTATCATTTCCTAATGGCCAAACGCGGGTGCCTCAGGGGCAGGCAGCTGTAGAACGAACATGTGGCGTGTTATTCTTAATTGCTTCAATGTTGGGTCAGTCTTCGCGATAAAAAGACCGAGGATATGAAAGATGTGCCTCTATCATGTGCAAATAATGTAGGAAGATATATTACTCTTTGTACGCAAAATAATGTAGGAAGATGTGGACATCTTGGCAAGCCTGAACTTTGATGCATACCGGTTTTCAATCTCATGGTCACGGATTTTTCCAGGTAAATCAAGTCACTCCGGACACTTCTGGTTATTCGGGTTTCATCTAAATTGCCTTACTCAGTTTCTCTTGTTACAACACAGAGGGAACTGGAAGAGTAAATTGGAAGGGGGTAGCGTACTACAATAGATTGATCAACTACTTGCTTAAACGAGGTAAAGTTCGAATTGTAGTCGGAACATAGTGAATCCATCGTTTGTTTGTGATCTACCTACCAACAAGAAAAAGAAAAAAGTAACATTGTTTTCATGAATTTCTTGTAGGCATAACTCCATATGCAAATCTCTATCATTATGACCTCCCTTTGGCACTGGAGAAAAAGTACCTGGGTTTGTTAAACCGTAGAGTTGTGTACGTGCCATTTTATAGCTATAATTCCTATGAATCGATATTAAATATGATTTTTATTATAAGCCCTTATTCCGAGTATATATTGCTGAACCCAAGTGTTGTTGAATCTTAGAGTTTCTCAATAACAGTGAAGAGAAGAAGGGTTAAGCATGATTTAAACAAACTACACACATTTGCTGAAAAACAAGCAGTATTAGACAAGGCTGAGAGGTTCTAAAACATGATGAATTGGTGTATGTAATTGCAGGGAAGATTTCGCTAATTATGCAGATTTCTGTTTCAAGATGTTTGGAGATAGAGTGAAGAATTGGATGACATTCAATGAGCCCAGAGTCATTGCTGCTCTTGGGTATGACAACGGGTTCTTTGCTCCTGGGAGATGCTCCAAAGAGTACGGGAATTGTACGGCAGGCAACTCGGCCACCGAGCCATACATTGTGGCCCACAATTTGATTTTATCTCATGCAGCTGCAGTTCAAATATATCGTCAAAAGCATCAGGTAATGAAGAAAATATGCATTCGTTAGAAGTTATATATATTTTGCTTGGAATGCCTTGTTGAAGAATTCATCCTTTTTTACACATTCTAGGAAAAACAAAAAGGAAGGATCGGAATCCTCCTTGATTTCGTCTGGTATGAACCTCTTACTAGAGGAAAGGCGGATAACTATGCAGCTCAAAGATCTCGCGACTTTCATGTTGGATGGTAACTATTCTAAGCACCACATGTAATATGGAAAGCAATAAACTAGTGTGGAATATGTGAAGCTTTTTCTTGTGTTTCGTCTTGTTAATATGTAGCACCAAATTTCTCGATAGTTAAGTTGAATTTCTATCTCCTTGAAAATACTATGTAAGTATGAAGTTTTGTCCATAAAATCTTCTGTTAAAG
This sequence comes from Nepenthes gracilis, assembly GCA_033239525.1. Lineage (NCBI taxonomy): Eukaryota > Viridiplantae > Streptophyta > Magnoliopsida > Caryophyllales > Nepenthaceae > Nepenthes > Nepenthes gracilis. Next base: position 393,530 of record BSYO01000006.1, on the reverse strand, counting down.
GGTGGATGTGAGATAGAAAACAATGATAGTTTCTTAGAATAGTTTAATAGTTCTCATTTTGAGTTTACATGTTTATACAGGTTCATCCATCCTATCGTGTATGGAGAATATCCGAGAACAATGCAAGAAATAGTTGGAGATCGACTACCCAAGTTCACCGAAGACGAGAGAATGATGGTGAAGGGTTCAATGGACTTTGTGGGCATCAATCAGTATACTACTTATTACATGTATAATCCGCCTCTACAGAGGCAACAACAAGCCCTTGGCTACCAGCAGGATTGGAATGCCGGATTTGCTTGTACGATAATATTCTATTTTCTTGTGCAACTTGTCTCTATTTCTTTCAACCACTCTGCGTCTGTGTAATTCTCATTATTTTTTGTGAACTTTGCAGTTGCTAAAAATGGAGTGCCGATTGGCCAAAGGGTAAATTATGATACACAGGAACTTAAATTCACACCACGATATCAAACCCATGCATGATGGAACAATTGTATGCCTATTGTTTCTACTGCTGATAGAGTTGTTTGCTTACATTCCAAACATGTGCAGGCAAATTCTTACTGGCTTTATGAGGTGCCATGGGGTCTTTATAAGGCAATAACTTATATAAAAGAGCGCTATGGTAACCCTACGGTGATTTTATCTGAGAATGGTACATATAAATCTATGACACTTTTATTTTATTTTCAAACTTTATGGTTCATATTTTATAGTATTCACATTAAAAGGTAAATGGTTATTTGATTATGTGAAATGCAGGCATGGATGACCCTGGTAATATCACCCTTGCCAAGGGGCTACATGACACCGACAGGATTAACTATTATCGTAACTATTTGACTAAACTTAAGAAGGCGGTTGACGATGGAGCCAATGTGGTTGGTTACTTTGCATGGTCATTGCTAGACAACTTTGAATGGAGATTAGGATACACCTCAAGATTTGGAATTGTCTATGTTGATTATAAAACTCTGAAGAGATATCCAAAGATATCTGCTTATTGGTTTAAGAAGTTACTTCATCGACACAAGCATTAGACTTCATTGCTTCGTGGACACAAGCATTCCGTACCTAAGATGCCAATCTTTTAGGGGAACTTACAACCTATGTGTTGTGAAATAAATAGTTGAAACGATCAATAACTTAGTTTTCTTTGAGCTCAATAAATATAGCTTTTCTTTGTTGCAAATAAAATTTCTAGGCACTTAGGAGCCACAAAATCCAATTTTCTAAGTTGTAACCCTTCATTTTGATGCTCACGGGTGTGTTACCTTAAGTATCTTGGCATCTTATGATCTCTCCTTCTTTCTATTATGTGTATCTCATCTTGTTTTGCTCATTTTTGTGATCCAAGTACCAAAAACCTAATGCGATAACCACGATCATGCTTTGTGATACACTAAAAAGTTCGATTGATTAAAAAATTTATATGTTCACACTAACATTTTTCAGGAGGTGTCGATTTATTTGAAAATTAATATTTTTCAAGAAATACCGATTCCAAATATGGATGCTCTAATTTGAATTTTGAATATCTTTTCTACACACTATAGAATATACAACACCTAAACGTGTTTGATAAAATTTGAGGAAAAAATAACAACATATATAAACTTATTATCACTTCACAAAAGATAATATATATATTATCTCACTAATATATGCACAATACAAGACAATCGACTTCGTTCAAAGATCTTCGTCGCATTTGCTAGGTAATGGCTTTTGCTTTGCTCTACTTGTTTTGAATTGGGAATGACAAGTCCCCTTCTGAGATCTCGGAAGAAAACACCCGGTTAAGCAGCCTAAAGCAGTGGATCGCGTGCGAAAACTGTTCACAGCTTGAGCTAATATCACATCAAATTCACGCCATGTACCTAAGACAGTATTTTGTTTGCTTGTTATAATTTCGGCATAAGATAACTTTTTATTGATACTGTGCAACATTTATTTGGATCGACCCTAGAAAATTTTGACATGAGCCAAAGTCATTCTCATATCACGTTGCTTTTATTTTGATCAACTTTGAAATAATATAGCACTTGCTAAAGCCATGCTAATACCCGACGAATTTCGTCTGGATGGATGCTAAAAAACAATTTGGCCTTACTAATTATTAGTAATACTATGTTCTACAAGTCAATTATACTTGGTTTGGTATTACTATTTATATACTTTTTTATTCATTAATATTTATAAAAGACAATTATCATTATTGTTGGGCCCCAATATTGAGGCCTATGAAACAGGGCCCAAAAGAAATGCCCAAAGATGTGCCCACGGACCAAGAAAACAGGTTCGCCCAAGTAGCGACAAAAGTATGAAAGGCCCATTCAACCAATAGGAGCTTGAGGACGCCACAAGGGGCTAATGTCATCAAGGAAGTCCGAGAAATATCCGAGGACTCTAGCTCCACGAACCCGAGGACTAAGAAATGGACTAGAGAACCTTTTAACAGACGAGGATAGCCTTGACGCCTCCATACAAGAAGCCAAAGTGACCGGGTATGCCAGCTCAGATGACTCGCTATTACCAAGGAGCATGCACTGTCATGAAAGGTCCAACGGCTCCTGACACGCCGGATACGCAAAGACGTCCCTAACACGCTGTATCCACAAAGTTGGCGTCCCTGACACGCTGTATCCGCAGGGCTGGTGACAGATGTCTCTGTTACGCCACGCTAGCAGAACTGGTGGCAGGCGTCCCTGATGTGCCAATGCCACGTGTTTTATTACAAACGGTATAATTTTTCCCTATAAATACCTTCCTTCGAGCCCCAGATTAATCTGAGAGGTCAGCAAAGACCCGAGAACTCTTCACGAAGAACCAAAGATCCTTTAATCATTAAGAGAGCAGTTAGCGTTCGAGAGCTGTCTCCCTCAACAAGTCCGCGTACTCACAAAGGGACAAGACACGTCGCTTAAGGATGAGGACCATTTGGTACACGCCGCGAGCGCCAGCTAAGCAACTTCACGGTTCTGGAATGCGCGCATTGATGGCACCTCGGGCGCCCCTTCTGGGAAGGTGCGGAACAAGCGACAGGAAGGCGTGAAAACTAAATATGTGACGATGGCGGCCTTCGGGTATGAAGCCGATGAAGATCTTCCAGGCTGATTTATTGTTATAGATACTGAACGTGCCGACAAGAGATCAAATAAATAACCCGATACGGTTATGCATTTATAGCAAATATGAATAAGGTAATACATACTATTTATCGCAAATATGATCAATTGTATAAATATTCAATCTCTATGATGTTGCAGCGACATCTTTAGTTTATTGTATAATTAAATAAATTAAATCACAATATATATATATATATATATATATATACTGCCATACACTTGAAGGTAATAATTTTATTTTAACACTTAGAATATTAGGTACCTATTATTACCCACATACTTGGAGAAGAAAATAAAATACACTGTTACTTTTTTCAGCTCTCATACAAAATAAAAGGAGAAGGAAAAAAATAAGATATCTTCTTGCTTTCGTTTACACTCAAACCATAAAAATGGGGAGAAAAATGTGACAGATGGGATAAAACAGCTAGCACGAGTGTGTACTCCTCATTGATTTGTAAGGAAAAAGGAATATGGAGGGAGTCCCTCCAAATTGATGAGAAAATTAAGAGGAAGTCCCTCCATATTCTTAATAAGGGGATATCACCCCAGAATCACTCTTAAGGGGAGGTTAACTCCTCATTAGGCGCCTTCTCCTCTGCATTCCCAATGGGTGTGCCGTGATAAAAAGAGGAGTCAAAGGCCTCCTTTTGGATACGTGCCAAATCGGCAATGCGTGGGTCGGTCTACTTTGACCGGCCAACTCCGTGACAAGAGATTTTGGAATTTTTTGTATTCCAACAATCCTACTGTTAGCCAATCCAAAGTAAAAAAATGGTTTTTACACTTGCTTAGTTGATCTTTCGTGTGCTTCAATATGATTAATATAAAACTTACAATTCTTTATGTTACAATAAGTGTGACATCATATCGCTTGTGAATCATTGGATTCAATATTATGCTCATACTAGAAAATATTAAATCTCATTGAACTATTGAAAATCCCTTTTAGTAATAATTAAATTGAACTCTTTCAATTCTCTTTAGAATTTGATGCGTACCTGGATCCGACTTCGAACAGATTTGGATTCTTCTGGATGATCTGAACCGGCTCCGTTCACTGAGTGCGAATCCTGCACACCACTAAAACGAACGAGAGGTCAGCGTTAACGGCGGAATGTAATCCCACCGAAAACACTCCGACGCTCAAGTCAGTAAATAACATTCAATGGAAGGAATTGAAAAATAGAGAGAGCAATGGGAGAGGGGAAAAGAGTGCTTTGTTCCAAATGTCAGAGAGGCGCAGGGCCTTTCTCGTATCTGGATGGTGGGAAGGCAGAGAACGACCGTAAAGACTCGTTCGTTGCCTTGGAGTTTGATTGTGTTTTAGAGTTTTTGGCTGCCTAGAGTCCGATCTTGTTTCTCAGAGCACGTAGGGTTTTCTGTCTGAGTGAAAGCCTGAATGAGAGCACCACTCAAAGCATCCAAGAAAGCATCCAAGATCGTGTCCAAAAGCATCCAATAAAGCGTTCCCTGGATGGTGAATCCAGGGCCTCTTTTATGGCAAAGATGGTGATCCTCCTTCTTTGGAAGGAGCGATCCTTCCTATGATCTGCTGCTGGCCTTCCTTTTGGAGGCTGATGCTTGTTACCCAATTGTGGAGGATTGTTTCTTTCTGAGGCGGCCGACCACTTTCCCCGTTGGTTTCTTTCCTTCCGAGCATGTTACCGTTGGGGTTCCTTGGTTGGCAAGTAGTTGAGAAGATCTGGCGCCTTCCTTATTTGAATGTCGCCAATCTTGCTGATATTCCTTTTGAGATCGTGGAATATCCTTGGAGGATCGTGGTTGGCCTTTTTATGACTGGCGGGCCCAAACGGGTCAGACCCGTTACTGTTGAAAGGCTTCTTGGGGCCCAATGTGTAAAGCGCGGACGGTCAACGCTCGGGTTGACCGTCTGTGTGTGTGTTGGCCACCCTTATGGAGAACGGAGGAGAGTGGCTGGCGATCAGCTGATGGGCTGTGGATTAGAATGGAATAGGCCCATCACTGTAGCAAAGCCCCTAAAGGCCCAATCAAGCTGGTCAACCTTGAGTTGACCGTCTGTAAGTGAATTGGCTGCCAGGACGGTCAACGCAAACGTTGACCGTCTCGGACCTTCCAATGCTTGGGCTCATCTACTCACTGGGCCGTCAAGAATGCTGACTGCCCTTCTTGGGCTTCCGTTGACCATCTATTTGGGCCAGCCCATTTTTAGTGTACCCATCAAAATTAATTATCCATAACAATCAATTGAACGTTTCTATAATCCATGAGTGGTACTAGCAGCTCACCATGGCCATTCAAAAGAAGTAAATAAAATAACTATCCATTTAAAAAATCTATTTATAAAAGTAATTATTTAATAAAATTTCTACCCTCATCATATGTCTTGACAAATTAACGATATTAAAAAAACATCTACCTTTACAATATTTATTTTATATAGCTTTGAATAAATGACTCAATCAATAAAATTAAATATTCTTTTCTAAATTATTTTTCACATTGACTAAAAACTTATGAATTATTAATTTGATTAATCATATATGAAATCTTCTGTTATACTACAAGCGATGGTTCCTTTATAAAGCAATCATATATCTCAATGCATTTTTTATCGTATTCAATAATTATTTTTATATATCTAAATTTGAACATTATTAGTAATATTATAATATAATAAGTTGTATGTTAGATAGTAAATTGATATTAAGTTTCTAAATCAAATGTACAAATTTTATATGTGTGCTTTTATTGACATACAAGCAAAACACTAATTTTCTAATCGAGTCAATTCAAATCTTATTTTCGAATAAGCGACTATAAACTTGATATTATGTCTTCTATATACTAAATAACTTCTTTACAGGTTTGTCTAATGTGTATCGGTCTAATTGGATTATTAATATCTTATCATAGCAATTCTATGGCTCATACTATTTTAGATTAGAGTCTTAAATAATTATAGCTTAAAAAATATGATCTGATCACGATTATAAATTTGTTACTTTAGTCTTAAAATTTTATCATACAAATTAAAATTAGAAGCCATAATAAGATAAATCCTTTTATAAATATGAATGAAAAAGTATATAAATATAGACATGCTAAACAAAGTACAATTACCAACACCACATTTCCGAGTTCGTGTTTTCCCGCTTATATCTTGTATGGAGTAGTTAGATTAACTGTTACGGTCAATTTCGTAATTGGTGTCACCATTTCCACCATCATGTGAGTAAGCATGTCTTGGCTGCCCTCATAAGGCTCAAACCTTACGCGGTTAGAATCTAGAAATCCTCTTGTAGAATGTGGTGCATTACCTGCCTCCATAGCCGCTTGGGTTAAGCTTTCAAGTTACACGGGTAAAGTTGACTGTTAAACCAAAGATGATGGTTACCATCTTCCTTTATAATCCTTTCAGTGAGAGCATTAATTGACTGGGGACTCGCGTCTAGGAATTCAGTATCAGTCAGTCACAAAACTCACAATTCCTGTTTCCCTTTGAATTACACAAAAAATGAGACACAATAAAAAATGGTATGAAAACAAATATAGTGAAATTCAGAGTGCGAAATGAAATGATATTGCAAACCAAATTAGCCCAAGCATGCCAAGAGAGAAATCTCAGTTAGTCCAGATGAAAATGTCTCAAAGGGTCCAAGTATATGGCTACCAAATATCCAATTCTCTGAACAATAGAATAGAATGATCCCTAATTTTTATCATGAGATCATCTCTTATTCTCGCAATAGGAACCTATTAAAGCCTATTAAACTATTTATATTTGTACCTCTATAGTAGAATTGCTCAAATACTCCCAAACTTTCTCAATATGAAAATATGGATAGTTTCTTAGGACTCCTATGATGGCGCCCGGCCACTACCAAGTCTTGCATCCTATAGTCAATCAAGTTCAAAATCGTTGAAGTCATGTAAAGGATATTTGTTTTATCAGACCTAATACTTTGATGTTCTAGACATTGGTCTCACATGGCCAAATAGTTCAAAAATTTTAAACTATCTTGATTTTCTGGAGTTTTTATATAAATATTTTTATATATTTCTAAATTAAATAATATAGTTCATGCATATTTTAAAATTATATATTAAAGTTTTTACATATCTATAATTTTACTCAATTATTCTACATGTCATATATTTAAAGAAATATAAAAGAATACTGTATGTTTGCTTTGATGAGGTAATTATTATTTTTTATATAAAAAAATAATAATATATTTTTATTTGAGTAGAGTTTTTAATTTGACAAAGTATGAATTATTATATAAAATTAACAAAATATATTTAAATATGTCCTAATATATTATTATTAAATCGAAAGTCGAATTTATCACTCACGAGTCAATAAAGTGGCATTTGATTTCGACTATAAAATTACATATAAGCAACTCACCCATGAGTTATAAATACTAGTATATGACATTTTGTTACGTGGGAATAATTATAACCTAAACTTTAATATTTATCATTTATTAATAAGGTTATCACCGATCATTGGTCTTTCATATGTTAATATGATTTATGTACTTGTATTGTTTTGACATTTTTTATCATGAATATACAAATTTGGTGTAATTTATGTACTAGTACAGATTTGGCCTATGATTATTAATTTTTACTTTCACACGAATTATTTAAAAATTTATAGTATCAAATTTTTAGGATTTTAACTCACGTCATTATTTTAATATATATATATATATATATTCTTTATTGAGCATTAAGTTAATTCTTGTCTTTGTTTTTGGTAAATTTTAAATTACAGAGTTCTCAATAACTTGCTAAAAGTTCAAAAATTTGGGAGAAGGTTTTAACAGATTAGTTTAAAATATTTTTAATTGTGCTGTAATAATTCAATTTAGTAGATGGCATATCATTTTATTTCGATTAGTATCTATTTTGGTCACCTATCGATGATATTGTTATGGTTGTAATGTTTAAATTTGATTTCAAATTTTAAAAGTTTGGTTTTGATACTTTTATTTTTAGTTGATATGTCTTTTTCTTACATATATGCTTTAATGACAATTAGTTGTTGACATTCAGCCACTTTTGAGTACGACTTATGGTTATATGGTTTATTCATTATATTTTTATTTTTTAGATCATTTAATTGTATTTTATACAAATTTGTATCTCAATATTAGTTTGAGTTTAAGTCGATAAAATAAGAAATTGATTTGTGGGTTTTAAATTAAAATTAAATAGGATAAATGTGGATTAAGAAATAAAATAGTTTAAATATTTTGAACAGGATTAAGAAATTAAACAATTTAAATATTTGGGATGAGGTGTAGAACTGTGACACTTTGGCATGGCGGTGCTTTCATATAGAATTAGGATCATAGAATCATTGTTTACCTGGTCCAAATATATGATGTGAATATTTTGAATCAGATGGTTTTGAAGAAATTAGAAGAATTGTATCTATATATTGAACATTTTTGTTTGAAATTGTATTTCTTCAAAAATAAGTTTAGCAATAGCATTACTATGTATAGGTCAAGGATGCCTTTTAGGAGTGATGTCCTAGTTGATTTGAACTCATCATAAAGAGATATGAGTAATTAAGTGGGCCATAATTCATTACAATAAACAATAAATTTTTTTAATTCTGTTTGAAACATCCATTATGATTCTATAGATACGACTTAATTTCATAAATAACACATCTAAGAGTAAAAATTATTTATTGATCGTCCAAATATTTAAAATTTATCATATAATTTATTCATGATCTAATATTGATATATAAGTCTACAAATTGATATCATTATTGAAGAATGTTTCATATATTTTTGGCTACTTCAAATCAACTAAATAGCTTGTTAATAGATGAAATAAAGACATTAGCAAACCATACAATAATGTTATTATTAATGTACCCCAATTTTTAACTCAGCCAGCAAAAATTGAGTCCATTTTGAAAGCCTCCCATCTCGGAGGCTTGCATTTTTCTATAATAAATTGTCATACTTTTTAGCCTTTAAAAATGTACACATCGATTGAGGCCAATGATTATAGTTTAAACCTTTGATAATAATTTTAATCGACAGAGACATTATTTTGTAGAAAGCCCATTAATAAAGAGTGGATTGGAAAAGAATTTGGGCTGGTCTGATGCGCTAGAAAATACGAGACTTGGGTTGGTCCGGCAACAATTGATTATTGGGCCTCCTGTTGGAAGGAAAAATGACAAATTGCAAATTTTGTGCCCCAAGAAACTGATTAGGCCATTGTGGAAGAGAGCAAGTCTAACGCCTTAAAACATCGCATTTCAAAGAGCAACATCGCATTTTGAACTAAAGCCCACGATCAAGGAAACTCGAATACGATAAGTTTAATGCATGAGGTTGTGAAACGCTGCGTTTCAATGCTCCGATGCATCTTAAAAAGCCAATGAGACAAAACTATGCGTTTTGTGTTTTCTTTCCCTTTCCGTGGCGGCGATGGTGATGGAGTGCAAAGATTTTAGCAGCAGCAAGGAGGGAGTAATGTTGGGATTCGACATCCAAATTTACATACAATCTAGTCGTAGCAAAAAATTCGAACCCCCCGTCAATCATTAACCATAAAAAATGTGAGTACAATGAATACAAAAATATACAACGATTTTTAACGTCGAACACTCTTATCAATTAAGAAAAAATCACGGGAGAAACTCCGAAAATAAATTCACTATATAAAATGGGTTACAAACAGTCCCAAGATATACTAGTAACTCACTTGAGACAGAATAATAAAAATAATTTTCAAAGTAAGAAAATTCTCATTCTGTTTTTTTTTTTTCCTATTTTTTTCTCTCATTCTTCTTACTGGTGGTGCTTTTTGTTTACTCTGATTTTATAAGTGTGGTGGTGAATGGCGACCGGTGAGGGCTCCTTTCCGCACTTAGTTTTGCTCCTTTTCAACCTTCGTTTCACACACGGTTTACCCACATGTCGTTCACATATACCTTTTTCTAAAGTACCTGGTACGCTTTTAAAATGACGCCGTCTTCAAATATCATCTGCTCACCTGCTTGATCTTGCAGATGACTTATCGTACTAACTTTATCATTTTCTGCGTCTTCACAAGTTTTCACGCTTTTTCAGACGATGCATGCTCTGTAAAATCATATTACTAACTCTGAAAGTCAAGTGTCTACTCTGAAAAGCCTGTCACCTACTCCTCAAAGCCTGGTGCCTACTCTATAAAGTCATCTACCAGTTACGCCAGGTCGACTCCTTCAAACTGGCATTTTCTAGTCACCCTTTTACATTAACATCCCATCTCAACTTGGCCAGCGGGCCTCCTTGGCCAACTTCTTCTCTCAGCTGATCAGCTTCACTAGCCGGCTTCTCGCTGCCTAGCTATCCTGCTTGCTACCTGGCCGACTGATAGCCTGCTTCTTGGCCGGTCTGTTCGAGAGCAGCATTCTTGCTTCTATTTTGGTCATTTATCGCGCGTGCTTTGCATGAGTATTCGCCGAATTTTTTTCACTTTGGGATTTGCCCACTCCATCAAACCGACACTCCGATATTTGCTCGTTCATGCAAATTGGTCTCTTCGACATTTGTCCACTCCGGCAAATCATTCTCTCCGGTCTTTGTTGCAGCAAGTTTGCAGCACTCCGAACATTACACAAACTCTGCGATCTTTCAATAACACCTCCGTTTGTTAAACTATTCACGTGGGAGTGACCAAGCCCAACAAGTTTCAATTGGTCGATACCCGTGAACTCATGGAGGATAAGTAATAAGGACCACAATGCTGTCGTGAAGCAAAGTTTGCTTCTGTAATGAAGGGTATGGGATAGGGGACAGCAGGAACGTCAGCGACGGGACGTCAATGGGGATGCCGAAGACTCCCTTGTGATGAGATTTGAGTTCCAGAGAGAGATCTGAATTCCAAATCTAAGATTAAAAGATGGCGGAGCCAGAATTTTAAGTTCGCAGGGAGATGGAGGACACACACGGACTCTAATACCAAGTAAGAGAAACATACAGGACAATAGAATAATATCAAAAGGCTGTGCATTGCTTATCTCCTTACTTACAATGAACGGTCTTATATAGAATAGATAAGTAAACAAAATAGTAAAATTGATAAATATAAATGTATAACAAAAATATTTGACATATTATAGAAACTTAATATTATTAATATTATATTATTTTGTTATATTTGGCATATATTATCTAACCCAATCACTTTATTGGCTACCTCATGAGATATAGAAATTACCCCAACTCTACCAAAATGGAACTGACCTTCAATCATTTCTAGGTTCTCACGTCGCTTCGTTTTCTAAGCCTAAAAGAAAGATCAAATCATGATTATTCGTGTCTAACCAATTAGAGATGAGCATATTTGATATTTAAATATGACATTTCTTGTTGTAATTATACAATTATTGTATTTACAACTTCAACTTTAAACTACCTTGATTTCTACAAAATATGATACTTTTTTTTTTTTTTCATTTTTCAACTGCTCCAGTTGTTCCTTCAGAAACCCAATTGTTCGTTAACAACGTGAATTTTTATTTTTCCTATCCATTTCTTCTTTTCTAACCAAGTACGAATCCTAAAATAACTCTTAATTATGAGATTTTAGCAAGTATAGTTAATTCCAGTGAAAAGAAAAACTAATAAAAAATATGTCAATTAACTAATTTCATATCAAAACTAGCAGATTTGAACACAAAAATTAGAATTTAGACTGTTAGTATAGTTCAAATTATTTGACTGCTATCTTAAATTATGTGGATTGTTAAATGTCTAACCCACAAAATATCGTTGACATAAGTAGACAGGTGATTACAAGCCCACTAGACACAAAGAAAGAAGACTTTTGTTTTAACAACTATAACGATCCATAATAATCTTTTGGCTTTATTTATTGCATCTTAAGCCCTTTGAATTCTCACCAATAACTAAATACATGCTCAAATGCATGGTTTACAATATTCAACTTTGCCGACAAAGGTTAGAACTTATCCTTTAGATAATATATCCCAGAACAATATTTTAGAACAATAGTTTGTTCTTTTTAAGGCCTCTATTTTTATTTTACTTACTCATATCTAATTTAACTAGTATAATTTGGGCTTAAATATTTAAGTGTAAATTGAGGAGCTGATTTTATTTCTTTAGTATCTTATTTTATTTGTAATTTGATAGTGATGTGTACCTGGATCCGACTTCGAACAGATTCGGATTCTTCTGGATGATCTGAACCGGCTCCGTTCACTGAGTGCGAATCTTGCACACCACTAAAACGAACGAGAGGTCAGCGTTAACGGCGGGATGTAATCCCACTGAAAATATTCCGACGTTCAAGTCAGTAAAACAGCCTTCAACGGAAGGAATTGAAAAATAGAGAGAGCAATGGGAAAGGGGAAAAGAGTGCTTTGTTCCAGATGTCAGAGAGGCGCATGATCTTTCTCGTATCTGGATGGTGGGAAGGCAGAGAACGGCCGTAAAGACTCGTTCGTTGCCTTGGAGTTTGATTGTGTTTTAGAGTTTTTTGGCTACCTAGAGTCAGAGCTTGTTTCTCAGAGCACGTAGGATTTTCTGTGTGAGTGAAAGCCTGAATGAGAGCACCACTCAAAGCATCCAAGAAAGCCTGCCCTGGATGGTGAATCCAGGGCCTTTTTTATGGCAAAGATGGCGATCTTCTTCCTTTGGAAGGAATGATCGTCCTTGTGATCTGCTGGCTGGCTTTCCTCTTGGAGGTTGATGCTTGTTGCCAAGTTATGAAGGATTGCTGCCTTGTGAGACGGCCGTCAACTTTCCCAACTGATTTCTTTCCTTCTCAGCATGTTACCGTTGAGGTGCCTTGGCTGGCAAGGAGTTGGGAAGATCTGACGCCTTCCTTATTTGAATGGCGCCAATCTTGCTGATATTCCTTTTGAGATCGTGGAATATCCTTGGAGGGTCGTGGTTGGCCTTTTTATGATTGGTGGGCCTAAACGGATCAGGCTCGTTACTGTAGAAAAGCGTTATTTGGGCCCAATGTATAGGGAGCGGACGGTCAACGTCTGAGTTGACCGTCAGTGGTGTTGGCTGCCTTCGTGGAGAATGAAGGGAGAGCGGCGGACGATCAATCACGGGGTCATGGGCGAGAATGGAATAGGCCCATCATCAGAAAAGCCCTAAAGCGCCCACTGCCCGGGCCAACGTGACTGAGCCGAGTTGGTTGTAAGTGAGCCGGCATTTGTCAGTATAGTCGCGTAAACGTTGACCGTCTCAGGCCTTCCAATGCTTGGGCCCATCTACTCACTGGACCATCAAGAATGTTGACTGCCTTTCTTGGGCTTCCGTTGACCATCCATTTGGGCCAGCCCATTTGTGGTGTACCCATCAGATAGGATTCAATTTAAATTAAATCTCAACTAATAATTTATCAAAAACTTAGACTTGAATTATTTAAAATGTAATTAATTTATTTTGATAATTTAAAACATATTTATTGTATGAAAATAATAATTATCATGTACCCATTTATTTGCAAATTACTTACTTGGACACAAAAAGGTTTGTTTATTATTGCCAACGGCCATAACTATCAATCAATCGCGGAAGGTGGCAGGCCGTGTAAATAAGGAGTCAAACAAGACCGATTTCGTACATGGCGTAACAAACTAAAAAACTAATCCTGCGTGCACGCACCTCTCCTCCCCAACGTCCCCTGACTGCTTCCTCCATCGACTCACGTAGAAAGCGAGTTCCCAGCTATCCGTCTCTCCTCTCTCTCTCTCTCTCACGCGCGCGCCCGCACTCACACTCACACTCACACGCACACATATCTATGTAGGTATATTTCCTTTCTTTCATTCGTTATATGGTAATTCAGGTATGGAGTTAGAGTTACTGTCCGTCGTTACGAACAGGTATTGATGGAGTTTCAATTTTAGATATTTTTAGAGGTTTTTTTTCTTTTATTTGTGAAACAATATCCCATTTCTGAAATTATTCAAAAATAAATTATCCCGTCTCCCTCTCCTTCTCTGGCCGAAAAAACTCTTTTATTTTTCTTTGGTTTTATTTGGTAAAGAGGATCCCATTAATGAAATTATTCAGCAATGAATAACAAACTAAAAATATCCGAAATGATGGATCAAAATTGACTCGTAATGATGGAGGAAAAACTATTGATTAATATTTAATTTTAAGAGATGTTTTATCCAGGTGGTTTAGCTTATATCCAGATCAAATCTGCAAAAATTGTAGTCAGTGGCCGCTCTAACTCCAAATCTGAAGCGCCTCTCTCTCTCACTCTCTCTCTCTCTTCACGTCGATTTCTTCCATCTCTGTCGCTTTTTTTCAGTTTCTGGTGCGTTAAAAATAATCTGAAAAGAGAAGATGCACGGTCGTCAGCTTGCTCGCCTCATCGTTGGCGTTGTTGGTGCGTGATAATTTAACACTTTTCAAATATTCCGTCTCTCACTCTAGTTTTGTTTTGATTCTATTTAGATATATATTTAGGTTTTCATCGGACACTTCGCTTAATTAAGGAATGAATAACTGTTTATTTATTCGAGTTTCTGATGACGTGGATAATTGAACCAAGCTTTGCGTGTTGATCATTGACAACTTTTTTATGATCGGAAAAATCGATGCGCGGATTTGTTTGTAGAGGATCTCTTCTAAGACTTTCAATTGGAACTTTTCATAAAACTGGGAAGAGAACAGAGACATTGACATCAATTTGATACTCATTCAGTCGTTTCGACTTACGATCGATGAGTTCTCATCGGTTCCAGTAATTTGTGCGCTTAATCAATCCGCAACTAGATTTTTTTTTAATAACGGATTACGGATTTACTTTGTGCGATTGTTCTAACCAGTATTTCCGTCGATCGATGCTTTGCAGGCAATGTCTCCTCTTTCCTTCTGTTTGGTTCGCCAATGTAACATCTCTCTCTCTCTCTCTCTCTCTCTCTCTCTTAATACCCCCTTATCAGTCTTCTCTCTTTTCTGCTGCACGATAGCCATCTTTAACTAGTAGAAATAGTCATCTTCTATTTTCGTCATTTTCTTAATCACAAGAAAATATCGTATTTGTCAATAATATTCGAGTGTAAGCGGGTACTGACCAGCTCAGTAGCTACTACTGCCGTCAAAGAAAAAGTAGAGTTCGTGGATGAGAACTAAATTGAATTAAACTTTTCGCAAAAATAGAACAGCTAAATGGATCGTTCCTATCCGTATACTTTATTTATTTAGGTCGTCTGCATGCTAATGAGCGATATCGGTATAACGTGTTAACAAGCGGGCCATGTAAAGTATGGCTTAAGATTTTAAAATTTTATTTCAATACGACACATCACCTGTATTGTGTTGTGCTGGGATTACTATTTCTCATATTAGAATGATATGACCCATATATTAAAAAAATAATAAAATATTAAAAAAATATTTTATATTTTATTTATTTTATAAAATATTTTTAATATTATAATTCAACAAATAAAAAATATATTTAGAAATAACTCATTTATTTTCATGTCTCATTTATAATTTTGCTACTCATTTTTTTAAAGTCATCATTTTCACTTAAACTAAATATAAATTTCTAATACTTCCTATGTCCAATCAATTTTTAAAAATGATATATATTTTTATAATTTTCAGTGTCATCCTATTTTTTTATCAACTACTCGATCCCTAGCATCAAATGCTGATTCTATTGACACTATACATATTAGTGAAGTTAAGAAATCCCATATTATTAATATGAGTATAGAAAATGTGTATTCGTTGACTTTTTTTTTAATATAAAATCTAAAATGCTAAACTGTATTAAAAAATATGATATGATTATAAGTAATAAATAAGTTTAATTAGTATTATATTTTTACTAGCCGAATATATTTTACATTGAGTTTGAACCAACGAACACAAATACGCTTGGCCATCTACATTGCTACTTGTTTTTATTGTTAAAGTGGATGGTTTTGATGTCGACTATGATACATATAAAATGTACGTTGCATGTAAATTGTAGTAAAATAAAAAATTTTTAGAAATATTTAATCGTTTTAACCATCTTCTAGTCAATATATGTAATTGATTTGACTATTAAAATATTTTTATTGTGAAAAATAACTAAAATGGAATGAAAAAGACACATAGTCTTTAATCCTTGGTATGTCAAGTTTCATTTTATTGGAAAGTTGATCTTGATCTTCTTATAATTTAATAATTTTTATCTGCACAACATCTTGAATTACTACTTTTCAAAAAAGATATTCTAATAAATTGAATAATATTATTTATTTTTTTTACATAAAAAATTATAAAATATCATTGATATTAATGCGTCTCAGGATTCGAACTACCAAACGAATTAGGGAGCCGCCGAATTCGAGTGTTTGACTAAAATCGAGTTCAGTTTTCGTTATTACAAACCTAAATGCTATACACTACAACTATCAAACAATAGGTTAGAGAGTGGCTGGATTCGCTCACCGATATATTTTTTCGATATTAATGTCAATAATCTTTCTCAGTCAAATAGAAAAATAGGCAGAGAAATATGTGTTGATGCACGGATGCAAGGATTGAGTGCTGGCAGAAGACTAGGCTTCATTTGGTGCACTCGACTAGGGAGCGGCTTCAGAATTGGAGGATAGTGCTCCATTTAGTGTTCTCAATTAGGGAGCGGCTTTAGAATTTGAGGGTCGAGTTCCGTAAGATGCGCTTGGTTAGGGAGCAGCTTTGGAACTAAGTGGCAGAGTTTTGTAAGATACACTCGATTAGGGTGCACCTTTAAAACAAAGGCAGTACTCCATAGGATGCGTTCGACCAGTGCGCGGCTTTAGAATCGGAGGACAGAGTTTCGTTGGATGTACTCAATCAAAGAATGGTGTTTGAGAGGGGTGCACTCGTCAAAGTGTGGCTTAGAGAAGGGTGCACTTGTGAGAGAGTGACTTTTTGAGCGCACTCATAGGGGAGTGGCTTTTTGAGATGGGAGAGGTGTACTCGTCGAATAGTGGCTTGGAGAGGAATGTGTACTTATTGGAGAGTGGTTTTCGTAAGTACTGTGATTGCTGAATTGAATCAAGATTGAAAGAGAAAATTTATATCCAGAAAAGCCCTACTTTTGTGTGGAGGAAGGGATTTATTTATAGAAGATGAGTAGATTAGCTAGTCTTGGGCTCCACGGGTCTGTAACGGTGAGTGGCTGACACCATGCCCCTGCGGTTGTGGGTTGCGAGTGTTACGCCACTGTACTTGTGATAGAGCTGCCATCATGCTTCCCCCATTGGCAATATGCACCATCGAAATTTTCAAAGCGATAGGTTGGTGGCTGCTACCTGTGGTTCCTGCTCCTACAATTGTCTAGTACCACATGGTGACATAACTGTTTGGATACATTTGTTGAGTTGAAGCAAGCTAAGTTGTATTTGTGGGATCTCAGTGTATATGAACACATGATTATAAGGAGTATGCTTTAAATTTGAGGATTGATTTTTTGGGGGTACGGTCTTGTCCATTGATCGATCCTAGAGAGAAGATCAAAGAGAGAAATCTCCTCCTCCTAAAACATCCAATTCCTTCTCATGTGGAGGAAAGAGATATTTATAGAGCGAGCATCGGTTTAGCATCATTGAGTCTCATGGATGGTAACAGTTGTATGCACATTTTCACCCCTATCTGAGTGATCCTCCTGGGAGATATATGATAACCGCCGTCTGAAAGTATTTGTTGGACTGCCACTTCCATCTTAGGGTGATACGCAATCATGAGGTGATATTCGGTGTATATTTATTAAGCTATTAGGGCAATTGTGTTATCAAGTTATGATAATTGTCGCCTGAATACATGTATTGAGCTATTATGATGTCAACCGATTTGAGACTGCGGCTGTCTGGGTAAACCACTGATTAGTCATAATTGTTCTTTATCGTTGGATGGTATCAAATCATACTTATCGGGCCAACCGCTGCGCCTGTTGGATTTTGAGTAAAGGGAGTGTTCTATTGGACTGCTGCTTCCTGGGCCCCTCTTTCTTTTGCTGGCTAAGTCTTAGGTCGATCCGTGAATTATCGAATCTATCAAATATAAAGGTTAATAATATGACATATATATTTAGCATGTAATAATTTATTATTCAAAATTAAAAAAGTTATAATTTAAATAAAAAATAGTAAAATTATTATTTAAAATATAATCAAAAGTAATATAAAAATATTTTTAAACATTTCAAATTTATTCTTAATAAAATTAATTATTTTAGAAATTATAGAAGTAATGTATGAGTGTTTAAAAATTTTAAAACTAATATTTTTTTATGAATTTTTATCTTTAAAAATATAATATATTTTAATATAAATATAAGGTAAATTATTATATGATGAATCAATATCACTGGTTAAAAAAATATTAGATTTGAAAGAAATTAATTTAAAAATTAATTTTTATTTAAATTGTGAAAAGATAAATAACTTCACATTTAATAGTTTATCATAATATTTTTACATACTTAGGCTATAAGCAACTTTGGATATACCATTGAAACTTGTAATATTTTGCCATGAAAAAGGCTCTTTGACTAAATTATATATTTCATCAATTATTCTTGATTTAACTATTGATCATACTAAAAAAAAATCAGACCCTACATCAAATGATAATATTATTTTATTTTGAATTAAAAATAATTGTTATCTCTTATATTTTTTATGTATCTTTTTAAATGTCATGTGCTCTAAAAATTTTTATACGTACTATCTCTTTTATGTTTTATATACTATCAGTTCCTGAATATTAAGTAATACGTATTAATTTAATTCCAAAAGATGTATGCTCGAGGCGCTTCGATGGGCGCCCACAGAGAGAAGAGAAAAAGAGAGAAGAGGAGGAGGTTTGATATTCGATTGAGATCTGATTTAAATTTTGTTCTTCGTTAAGGTTAGATACGTTGTTCTAAAATAATTTTCTAAAGTATATTTTGTATGATTGTTCTTATTTTTTATTGTATCTTTTTTTGTAGGTTGATAAATATCTTGAATGATTGTAATCAACTATTTTTTTCTCAAAATTGTAGTGAATGAATTTCGGATGGATTATTTATAATCGATATTATTATTATTATTGTGAATTTATTCAGAATTTATCATATAATTTTTTCTTTGATTGAAAAAAAATTTTCATATTAAAAACGTTATATATCATTATATTTCTTGTGCTTACGAGTTTAGTGATTAATGAGGGTTTGAGTTTTACTCTACTACTTTGGATTTTATGTGTTCGAGTCAATCCCCAACATGCACCCCACAATTGGAAACACAAGTTTGCTCTCCACAAAATACCCAACCAAATCTGGACCACTTCCAACACGGGGCGGATGAGAACTCTCACCCTAAACACCCGGAGGAAAGAAAGACACTTGAGTGGAACGAAAATCGGGAGGTAGCTGAACAAGATTAGGCCAAGAACGGGCCTGCATAGGGGACTCACGGGCACAGGAGGGCTCAAAATTAACCGTAGTGGTCTCAGAAGACAAATTCTCCGCGATGATGTAGGTATCGACGGAGCTAACAAGATTACTCAAAAGTTAACAAGGCGCTAAACAGACAGGAATCTCACTGTGTTGTGTCAAGGCTGACTCCCCCTCAACAAAGGATGAAGCAAGAGCCCTAGAAGACCCCAAGGGAATGGGCGCATAATGTAAATCAGAAGTAAGGGAAGAAAGATCGTAGTCATCGGAATGAACAAGATTGGAAGATGAATCTGGCTCAATACATTCACTGTCACCGGCTTCCATCGATCGGATTAGAGCAATATTCACATGCAAGAGTCGAAGCACACTTCCTTCAAAAATTAATGTTGCCATTGTCACATTTGAACCTAGCTTGAAGGAGGCTCAGCGCTTTCCTTAGATTAGCTTGCAAGAATTGAAGGAGGTCTCGATCTGGAGAGGCTGAGGAGAGGGTAGTCACCCATCTGGCCCAGCGGCCATGACCGTCAAAGAGAGATATTAGAGCGGTCGTTTCTGCGAAGAAAGAGATTAAAAACCCTAGCGCCTCACGCTGAATGTGACAAACGAGGGCGCCACTACGCGTTTGGCGTAGCGGCGCCTTCAACGTCTCTCATCACCCTTCCATTTATATCAGAGGGTTAGTATTTTATTATATAAAAATTTTCAAAATAATTATTTTTTTAAAAAATTTTTAAAAATTAATATTAATTAAATATAAAATTTAATATAGCAAAAGATGAAAAAATTATTTAAAAAATTATCCATAAGATTCAAATATCATATATTCAATTTTGTCATCTAACGGATAAAAGGTAAGCCGTAAGTAATGCAACTCCCATAGGCATTGCAGCACCTTTTGAAATAGACAAGGGGGCTTGTGCCACACAGGCCTTGTGCCAAAAATTATGGCCGTTTGGATAAAGTCAAATGGCCGCTCAGTATTTTTTTTTATTTAAAAATTAAAAAAAATAAAAATTGAGTGGCAAAGTAGCCGTTTGATTACAATCGAACAGCCGTGATTTTGCAGCGTAGGGCCTATGCAGCAACAGTACTGTGCAAGCCCCCTCGTTCCTTCCTGAAATCCTATACGTGACAGAATAGCAGCCAAAATATTTTGACTATTCTACGACGATATTGGAAAGCTAAATGTTTAACTTTCTTACAATTACCCCCTTTTTTTGCGCTATTGGTCACATATATCGCCATAACTGAGTAAGATGGTATGCTGTGATATCTGCAACAGGCCGACGATTTGGAGAATTTTGAAGAACAAATCCGTGGAAGGGTTCAAATTCCATCCTTACGTAGCAACAATAATGAACTGTCTACTATGGATCTTCTATGGTCTGCCCATTGTCCATCCAAACAGCACTCTTGTCATCACCATCAATACGATTGGCCTCGTATTGGAGTTGATTTACACTGCCATTTATTTCGCATATACTGACAAAAAGAAAAGGGTAAGTATATCGTCTTTGATAATCACATCTTTAGGATTAGGGGTCACACCTGGAATAAGACTTCCCTATGGTGAATTTTTAGTTTATCCAAATTTAGAGATTTGATAAAATTCATTTTTAATAATTTGAATTGTGTCAAATAAGAGTATTTTCACCATTATGGCTCTACTTTGAGTTCTTATTTGTTCATGTTAGTTATGGTTAAATTAACTAGAATTAGTCAAGATAAGATTCCTTACTGTATATTATTTACATGTAATATTATTTTAATAGATTAAAATAGAAAAGTTGTAGAGATAAAATAATAAACTGGATTGAGGTTCTTGAATCTAAAAAAATTGATGTCTAAAATAAAAAAAATAAATACATAAAGTGTAATTTTAACAATTATAGATAAAATAACAAACAAATAAAATTAATGATTAAAAAAATATATAATAGATCTGTTAACTTTAATATATAATTTTAAAAAATAGAGATTAATAATAATATGGCTTATAAGATTAACGTAAGTTGTTTAAAATAGATAAATGTGTAGCACTAGTATACGTGCCTTGTAATCCTAATAAACCTTTAAATTTTAAAATAAAAGCTATATATGACAACCATTACATATATTCTGTTAGGAATGTTAATGTTCTTAAATATTTAGAAATATTAACATTCCTAACAAAGCACATCTAATGGTTGCCACATGTAGTTTTTATTTTAAAATTTAAAAGATGAGATGATTTGAATATTTAAAATATAGACCATGAATATTTATAACCAGAGCAAAGATATAAAGAAATGCATCTAAAAAAAACTTGGTAGGATGCTTTTTAAATGATTTCTATTTACTCAATCAAGAAAAATAATAAAAAAATACTTCATATGGTCAGGTCACAAATTTAAAGCTTTGGTATGTTGTAGAATTGAACGAATTCTGGTATATTTTTGGAACTCCCCTGTATCCCTTCTCTCCCTTTCTACCGTGATGTGTATTTGATAAATTGCAGGCTTATATGATGTGTTTGACGTGAAGTGCTGCATCATAGGCTACATTTGATAAGTGCCATAAAAGATTGAGGCATATGAGGAAATTGAAACAATTCATTATTATTTAGAACGTTTCCACCGCAATGATTCGAGAATGATAAAAAGATGCTTACGTATTTACTATTTATTTACTTTTGTCATTTTATGTACGCTTGGTTAATTAGTTGAATTACTATCAATTGCTTTTCGTTTCAGATGCAAATCGTCGCCTTCATGCTCGTAGAGTTGTTGGTTATTGCCATCATAGCTGCCATTTCACTCAAAGCGTTACATACCCACACGGCAAGGTCCAATGTCGTGGGCGCCTTTTGCGTTGTCTTTGGAGTCGTAATGTACTCTTCACCTCTTACTGTAATGGTATGTGCCTCTTCCATTTCAGTTTCAGATTAATCAAGGCAACCGTTTTCAGCACCTTTTATTCTAGCTCTTGTCCCCCTGATTGTCCTCATGCTGTCGTTCCTCAATTTCAATTCATCAAACAGGCGAGAGTCATCAAGACGAAAAGCGTGGAATTCATGCCATTCTACCTTTCCTTCACTAACTTTGCAAATGGTCTTATTTGGCTGACATATGCTCTCATCCAATTTGATCTCTATATCCTGGTCTCTCTCTCTCTCTCCATTTATTCGTCTACGGTGTGATGACGTTATTTCCATTACATATTTTGATTGACACAAAGTAGTAGCTTTTTATATTATTAAATTTTATTAGGAGAAAAAAATATACACATATCAAACTTATAAGGAAATAAAGTTATAGAAAGTGCGAACATAATCAATATAACAAGTATTAATATATATAATCATTTTAGCGATGTGACTACCATGTATTCTTACACAAATTACAAAATCTTATGAGAATAATTTAGTACACAACTGGATTTGGGAATAAGCTACATAATTTGATGATCCATGTTGCAATATTTGCTTTATTATAATTTAGAGGTTGTGTTTAGACAATGTAACCCCTTTTTGTAGCATATGTGTTAGGTTTTTAAATTATTTCTTTGTGAGTTTTATACTTAATAGATGGATTACCTAATGATTGTGTGATATTTATGCAAAAATAGCCTAAACAATGCTTCTCACTAAAGATCAAACTTACTATAAAATAAAGTCATAATATGAACATAACTAATGTAACAAGCATTGATATATATAATCATTTTAATAATGTGGTAATTATATAATCTTACGCAGATAATAAAGATACAATACTTGCAACTGTTCTAAGCATTATAGGAGAGCAATTTAGTACATAACTTGATTTGAAAACAATCATAGGTACATAATTTGGTGACCTATGTTACAATATGTGTGCTTTATTATAATTTAAAAGTTGAATTTAGATAATGTAAACCCTCTTACAACATTAGTGCTCGGTTTTTAGATTATTTTATTGTGAGTCTTACATTCAATAGACAGATTATCTGAGGGTCATGTGATATTCGCAAGAAAGCCGTTCAAGTAGTGCCGTTCATTAAAGGTCACGTGATGTTCGAAAGATGTTTGCTCGGACGAAATTGGTCGTAAGAGATTATGCGAGATATGCCTGAGTTGTCCATTCAAGTGTAAGAAATAGAAAGATTTTCAATAGGTATTCACGAGATGGTCACAATATAAGTGTTTAAACACTAGGATTGGGTGGATACACCATGAGATGGCCACTTAAGCGGCCACATGGAATATAATAGAGTCTCTTCAAGATTTTATGTATTTGAAATAATTTTCAATGTAAAAAGTACTGCATAAAAAGAGAGAATAGAGAAAAGAGAAGATGTTTGGTATTCATTTAATGTCCGATTTGAGTTTTACTATTCATAAAGATCAGATACATTACTATAATCTAATTTTTAGGACATATTATCATTTGGTTGTTTGTTTGTTAGATGCATTGAAGTTGTGTTCAATTGATTATTCACTCGGTTTATAGTAAAGTAATTTTGGAAGGACTTATATTTGTAATCTATTAATTGTTTAGTAAATTTATTCATAATTTATCTCGTAATTTTTTTCTAAATTGAGAAGAATTTTTTACGTCAAATATTATCATATAATTTATATAATTAATTGTATAATTTGATATTTTGTACTCTTACAATATTTGGTAGC
This sequence comes from Nepenthes gracilis, assembly GCA_033239525.1. Lineage (NCBI taxonomy): Eukaryota > Viridiplantae > Streptophyta > Magnoliopsida > Caryophyllales > Nepenthaceae > Nepenthes > Nepenthes gracilis. The sequence goes on along the minus strand of BSYO01000006.1, from coordinate 369,311 downwards.
TGACGTTTGACAAAAAATTTAGGGCTTGTTTCCATTGTACCGGTTATATGCATTTTTTTTTCCAAAAGAATCCCAACAGTATAAAAGCCATGAACAAGGAAACTAACTGAAGGAAGAATGATGAAATCCACAATATATGTTGTATTTTAGGGAAAATATGTCATTTGTGTTGCTTGTGGATCATAAACTGGAATCGTCTAATTAATCGTTTATATTCTGTTCTCACTTGCGATGTAGATTGGCAATGGTCTTGGGGCACTAGCTGGGGCTGTGCAGCTAATACTGTACGGGTATTACTGCAATTCTAGACCAAAAGACGATGTGGAGAAGCCCTCTCAAGTGCAAATGTCGACTGGCCCCTATGAAGGAAGAGTAACACCCTAGTTGGTTTATCTCTTTCCCTAGTAGGATATTTTCCAGGACTTTGCTTTTGATGCTATGCATTGATACCATCATTTTCTGGATTCTTTTTGGAGGAGTTTGGCCGTTCAAATTTGCTGTCATGCCTTCTTTATTTAGCTAGTTAAGCGAATATATTTTAGTCGATCTAGAAACACTTAGGATCAAATAAATGCAATTAAAGGGATAAAAATATCTATCTGAATAAAATTGAACCCCAAGCACCTGGTCAAGAAAGCTTAATTAACTTGGGCAGCATCCTCTTTCAAAACAACCTTCTCTTAGGTAGGTCAACTAAGAAACAGCAAAATTTCGTGATCGAGGAGCCCAATTGGGCATATAATAGGATCATTGTCTAAATCCATGGAACATACTTAAGCCAACATGACACGTCGGGCATACAATAGGATCATTGTCTAAACCCATGGAACTTACTTAAGCCAACATGACACGTCGATGTAAACCAAAGTTTATAGCCGGATTTATTCACATAATCCACAACTTATTGGACACAATATATCTACAACTACAATTAATTAAGTACATTCTATAAACAGTTGCAGATGAGACACCTCACTGGCACCCAACAAAGGTCACAAGGTAGTCACACCTACTCTCTTGGATTTGAATCCCATGCTAATCTAGGGGTGTCAATATAATATGACAATTTTAACTTATTTGTATATACAATATCTTTTAGCACTAGAAAAAATTTAATTTCTAAAGTGTTAGAAGACATTATAAAAAAAAAGTGCCTTAGCAAATCTCTATCTAAATTGATATCAATTAGCCTTTACTACTATGTTATCTATTTTAATTGTTATGTTGTGTTTTTATTAAGTGGTCTTCACATGCCATATAACCTATTGCCCACCAATCTGTCTATATTCTCAAGGTCTCACCAAGCGTACCTCAGAGAAAAAAATAGGAAGCAACTTGCATCCTACGTACTTAACTCCCAATCAAGGTATATACATGGCTTGACTCCTAACTTGAGCACATATTTATGTGTCAATGGAATTTAATCAGGTGAAATACTTAGTCCTTTTACATTTTCTTTGTGGCGCACATGTCCTATGTTACAAGTTATTTGGGTTGAACCCCTTTTTAGGTCTTCTACCATCAGAGTTAAAAGTCGATGCAATATGCATCACGTTTGAATCTGATCTACATGGGATAACACATTTGATAAAGGCAACTAAAAACATCACAATTGAGTCTATGTTAACAAATTTATTTTCCATTAAAACGTACTTAAATCTACACATTATACAATATTTGTAGTTTAAGTTATCTGAAAAAATATGTTTAGGCAATTCCTTTACTGAGAATAATAAAATAAAGAGAAATTTATATTATTTTAAATTTCTATTCTTATTGAAGAAGAAAAGAAATGAGAAAAATCAAAATCTTTCCGTATAAACTCGCCATGGAAAGGGTGCGGGGATTCTCAGGATCCCATTAAAAAGAGAAAAAAAGCTCTTTATCTTTCCTTACTGGCCATGAGTTATCTTTAAACTTTGCCACCGTCAAGTGTTATACCTACCTGCGGGGGCTATTTGGATACCGTTGATTCTAGAATTCTCTTTTGATTTCCTAAAGATTTGGTTTGTTTATTGAAAAATAATTTGTTAAAAATATCTTCTTTTTTTTTTTGATATTATAAAATATATTTTTTAATTGTTTTTAATATTTATCACGTATAAAAAATAAATTAATAAAAAATTTAAGCTTAAACTCCGTAGAATGACTTCCAATTTTCATAATAGAAAATCAATTTTCAAAACTATCTATTATTCACTATTGATATTAACACTTAACAGTAAATTTTTTCATCCAAAGATAATATTGTCGTCAACCAATAATGTTCCAACATGTCGACAATTACGGGCCGACAACTCAAGAAGACCACTTGAGTTAGCATGGCCGACATCCCCTTTGAATTTCATAGGGCACATCCAAGTCATCCTGATACAATCATTCTATCACAATCATTTATAAAAGTAACAAGTGGACATGATCCACCAAAGTAGTTATTTTGGAGGAACTCCAAACATGGAAATGTATGACCATAAAAGGGGTAAGCCTTTTTCTAAAAATTAGTTGAAATGAATCATGATGGTTTTGGAAGCTTACAAATGTGTGTGTGAATATATGTGTAAATATACTTAATATTATTATATGAGAAATAATAGTAATTAAATACATAAATATGGAAACAAATATGACATAATGATAAAAATATAAAAAATGGGGTCAAATATCAACTAATGATCTACAAATGATTTCCCATAACTCGAATCATATGTTACTATTTAAGACTCGTGAGTAAATCAACTACATTATTCCCTGTAATGGGGTCAAATGTCATTTTTTGAACCCATAAATATTATGTATGATATTTAATTATAAATTAATATTTTTAGATATGTTAAATATATTCAATTGATTCTTTATAATGGTTATTATTTAATTAAAATAAAATCTCATAAAATATATAGTATTTTTTCAAATACTTGCATACAGTGACATATAAGACCAAATACACAAAGATTTGAGGTTATTTCAACAAATCATAAATTTAAGTATAAACTTTTAGAATCTTATAAATAAGAATAAAATCAACATGCATACAAAAGTCAATATGGAAGGACATCAAGTGACTACATGACTATAAATTGAAAGGAATAATCTAAAAGTTTTTATAATAAAAAATAAATAAATTTACATACGCTTATCTTTACTTGAATATTTCTAAGAACAAATATGAAGTAACCTCAAAATCAACTTCTTTCACTATCTACCTCATATTGTCTCTCTTTCTCTTCCTCTCTCTTCTCTCGAGATCTCAATAAAAATTGTGTGAGATCAACTAGGGATTCTTTAAATATTTAAACTGGTATATAAGTGACATTCGCCTATGCACCCATTAAATGTTGGGACATAATATATGCATGCATGAGTGACCCTTAAACTATACATTAATATTGTCTATATTATTAGTCACACACAAGTGTGCCTCTATTATATACGAGCATCATCTGTTCTGCTAGCTATACACGAGTACTACTCATACATCGGTTAGGTGCATGTCCTCTTTTATCAACTACTATATTTTTCATCCAATATGAGATTATTCTTAATGTTTCATCCAGTTTACTTAATTATCAATATCATAAAACACACATTGGGGGCAGGTGTTACAAGCTAAGATATAGTTTCATTAGGTAACCAAAAGAGGAATGCCCCAAACATCAATTTCATATACGGATATCAGATTTCCTCTTCTCCCGCCTCAAAGTAATCTGTTGTCAATGCTTGGTGCAACTTGCCTGAACATAGTATCACCAAATCCAAGTAATTTAACATTTCCAGCCTAAAATTACTACTAATCATCTATCTCGTTTTAATATCGTTAAACAAACAAAATTTAGGCCAAGTAGTTACAACACAAAGTAGGTAGTAGTTATGTGGGAAGCTGAAGAGGATTGTATGCCATGACCCGACACAACTTATCAAAAATATCCCTAAAAGGTTTGAATCATGATATGAAAACCATAAAATCCATATCTCAAAAACCTCAATATTTTATAACTAATCATCATAATTTTTAATGATACAATTTTCAAGCATTTACAACAATCTAAGGTTAGGTAAATACAATATGACATAACTTACATATCATCCAATACAAACATATAAATAAATATAAGATATGAATATAATCATAATATATCTTGAATATTCTTATACAAAATCTTAGATGACATAACCAATCTATATCCATATCTCCGAGAATATATAACTAAACAGGTAGAGTCCAACAAAATAATTAGGAGTGACTTGAATACCCAATAAGCCTTATAGTCAATAATATAAAATAAACATGCTCATATCAATGTGTTAAAATGATATAATATTAAATAATCAAGAGTGATAAGATTTAAAATATTAACTGTATATCCAAAAGGACAGACCAAATGAAAACATGCAAGATAAGAACTAAGATATTATCTATATATCTAAAGATATATCAATTGGCAATGAAGGATAAAACCTGAAATTTTTATATAAAATATAATAATACCGAATAATCATAATCAAGGTAATAAATTCATAAGAAATATTAATAATCTTCCACAAACCTTATTTACACTGACCAAAACATATCATACTAACATCCCTAAATGTTTGGGTCAATTATTGCAAGAATATTGCCATCCTAAGATCCCACATGCCACTAACTAATGACAATGTAGTGCCTATAACCAAACTCCATGGTATGCAATGGGCCCAATGTCTCTTGCTAATATCACACTATTATCACAAAAATCCAAATTCCAACTTATATCACCAAAAATAATAGTCATATGACTATAAATATCCTATTATAACACTATGATCTCAACAGCCACAATGATACTAAAGTGAGATTTGAAAAATTATAAACTATATTACGATATTATAGGTTTTGCACTCCTTAATACTCAAGATATCTTCTTATAATATCCTCAACTTTAATCATAATTATAAGTTAGAGGAAGCAATTCTAGAACTCGAGTCAACTACCAAAGATTAAAACTAGAATATAATAAAATAGAACAATTCCAAGACTCGGATAAGAATCCATGACACGTTAGAGTCGCGCACTGCATAATTGAGTGCTAGTGTTCAAATGTTGGTCACACGTTGCTCAAATGTTAAGATACTCAAAACTTTCATTTGGTTTGTAAATGAGTAAAAATCTATCAAACTTAATAAAAAATGATTTAAATTCAAAGACTAAGACTTACGCAATATAAATGTGAGGTTCAGAAATCAAAAAGGTTTAAAATCGAAATAAAATATTCTACTTCAAACTAGAGTATTTTGATCTCAACTTAAAATTGGAGTGTTTTGATGAGGATGAAATCCGGAGTAAAGTATACGGATAAAATTTGGAGTAATTATCACAGTTTACAATTTGGAGTGTTTCGGCATAAGGGCCGGAGTGGCCTTATGTCTCTTGAAGCCGAAATGGCTTTACGTCGTTTGAAGGCCGGACCACTTCATGGAAGTGCAAGAGGCCGGAGTGAATAATAAAAAGTTGACCGGATTTTAAAGATGTTGACCGGATTTGAAGATGTTGACCGGATTTAAAGATGTTGACCGGATTTGAAGGTGTTGATCGGATTCGAAGGTGTTGACCGGATTTTGAAGATATTGATCGGATTTAAAGGTGTTGACCGGATTTGAAAGTATTGACCGGATTTGAAGGTGTTGACCGGATTTTGAAGATGTTGATCGGATTTTGAAGATGTTGACCGGATTTTAAGGTGTTGACCGGATATGAAGATGTTGATCGGATTTGAAGGTGTTGACCGGATTTTGAAGATATTGACCGGATTTGAAGATGTTGACCGGATTTAAAGGTGTTGACCGGATTTGAAAGTGTTGACCGGATTTGAAAGTATTGACCGGATTTTGAAGATGTTGACCGGATTTGAACGTGTTAACTGCTTGGCCGATTTTGAAGAGAATATTAACCAGCCGAAATTGACTATCGAATTCAGGAATAAATTAAGGACAAATTAAAGATAAGGACCAACTTTGCCGATTTGTTAGAACCCAAATAGATCCCAACGGAATAGAGTAAGTGAACTACCTCGTTGACCGTCTGAGAAGAAGTACTAAGTAGGTGACTCACCCTACTTACTTCCACCTAATTATTGCAAAGAAGTACCAAAGTGAATAACTTAACCTACTTACTCTCACTAAATCTCTGAGAAGAAGTACCAGAGTAAGTAGCCTACTCCACTTACCCCACCAAACCCCTCCTCTTTATATACTGGGCTCCGATTGAAGAGGCAAGTGTAAGTGCGGGCAAGTGAAAGCAGTAAGGAGCGAATAAGGAAGGAGATCCTCAAGTCAGCCGGAGTGGGCAGTCAGACAAGTGTACTTCGGACGCTATTCTTTTTAAGAATATTGCAAGTGTATCCCCATGTTTTTAAGTTCATGATTTCATGCTCTGTTTTAACTTCAGAATATTACAAGTGTACTGGACGATAATTCTTTTTAAGTTCGTGTGTCCAGATTTTAAAGTTCATGCTTAGCACTTATATTTCCGTCTCCAAAGTTCCAACTTTAAAAGAAACTGCTAGTTTTCCTTTCCGATTTAGATTAAATGCATGTCGTTCCAATTACCGTCCGATAAACCGTATCCTGGTTTGAATTCATACTTTCTGCCTTCTGTCTTCTACCTTATACTAAACTCATAAGCTAGAGTACATGAAAATGAAAAAGTAGACCGGCTTATAAGTCACTTGCATTGCCCGAATTTGAAGCCGGCCTTGTGTTTTAAAACCGGCACCTGTATTGACAGTTTGAATCCGGCATTTGCATGAAGTGAATTTGAGACCGGCTTTATATTATAAATTGAAACCGACATTTATAAAGTAAATTTAAAACCGGCCTTTGAGTATGAAATCAAAATCGGCCATTTGAACATGAAATCAAGTTCGGCCCCTTTGCATGATGAAATCAAAACCGGCCATTTGAACATAAAATCAAGTTCGGCCCCTTTGCATGATGAAATCAAAACCGGCTATTTGAACATGAAATCAAGTTCGGCTTCTTTGCATGTTGAAATTGAAAACCAGCCCTTACATGTTTGAAATCGGAACCGGCTTGCATGCATGTGGAAATAGGAAATCGGCTTTGATTTGTAAAATGACGGATATATTTTGAAACCAGCCTTGTGTCACAAATTTGAGATCGGAATTTGTAATATAATGTTGAAACCGGCTTTGTAATGTGGCGTATGAGTTCTATGATTTGAAACTGACCTGAAATATATAATTTTTGAATCGGCCTTAAGATATCTGTACACAATCTCTGAAGGATTAATAGTGATATTTCTGATTGATACTGAAAATGGCTTTCAATAAATGATAAGAATAAAATATTTCTGTTTCTGTTATTGTGGACCCAGGATTGATATGCAGTCAGGTTAAGTTCTCCGACGTGTCTTAGAACGTTATGGTAATAATCGAGGATAACTCTGTCCATGGAACTATATGTGGTCAACCCCTCCTCAGAGCGTTATAATAGGTGGGTAGCTTCTATTCTGTTCTGGCCAGCGCCCCCTTGGATTGGGGAAGGATCTCGTGAGGTGGAATCATCTGTTCTATTCTGTTTATTGCCATTGATTATGTGGAGATGTACACAATCTATCCTCGATTACTCGCCCCCTCCGCTAGTAGGGTTTACTAGTAGAGTCCTTTACTGATAAAGATAAGATTTCTGTAAACTATAGAGGTAAGACAAACTTCTGCTTTCTAAAATATGAGTACATTGATTTCTAATTTTCAAAACTTGATCGTTTGTATCATAATTCTGCTATAAACTACTTCCTTATGGCACCTGTTTTATTGAGTTCTGTTCTGTATATATGTTTTACTGTATACCTGCATGTACCTTGTTGGGTCTCAACTCACTGTTTTACTATTTTTTCCCCTCCAGAGAAGACTGTAGAGTTGTGCTTGACGAAAAAGATTAGAGTTCAATCTAAAGGATTTTCGAAAATTTAAAAGTACTTTTGGAGTTATCACAGAGGAGGCAGTCTTGATAGAATATATATGCGAACTTGTAATTGGACCATTATGTCTATATATACATGAATGAGTTTTTGGGTATGAATATGAATGTTTTGGCAGATTTTTAGATCGACTTCCGCTATATATATATATATTGTTATAGATATCTTATGTGGATTCTAGATGACATTTATAATCCTGTGTTTGTATGATATGTTATAACTAGATTAGTTGTGTGCATGTACTAAGTTACGATATAGGCTATTTATTTCTGTCCAGGCTGACGGAATCAATTGAGGAAAAAAAAAATCCGTTCCGTCACAATAAAAAAGTACATAAACTAAAAAAATTATTCCAATGAATACTTAGTATTTGAACACCGCATCAAACACTAGTACAAAAGCTTTGTGAAATGACTTTAAATTCGAATGATTGTTAAATATAATCAAAGAATAGGTTAATCAAATTATTTATCTTTAAACTTGAAAAAAAATAAATATAGACAAAAGTAAACATTAACATACAATTACAAATTTCATTTCCTATTTTATGTCCAGTTCTTCATTTTTTTCAAAGTTTTCCATGATTCATGTAAAATGTCATGTACACACACACACTTTTAAATAGACATTTTACATTTTAAATATTTATAAGAAAATCTATAAAAATCAGATTACATTATAATTGTTTCGAAGAAAACATGAAAAATTATCAAATCATGCTTTATAAAGTATAAAAAGATGATTTACCATCAATTATAATCAAGAAAGAATGAATAAATTTAGTTGATTTCTAATCTTTGATTTCTTATTTTTAATCCATGCTCTCGGTTGTCCCATGTTTAATCTTCTGATCTTCCTTCCTCATTTTCTCTAAACTTTTTGTCTTTTTATTTCGATAGTAAGGCAATTAGAAATATTAAATATGTAAAGCATGTCTTTCTTATATCGAATTAAGAATTTTTCACTTTTATGTAATTAATCTATCTAAACATGTCCTTATTTAGTTAACTAATTGTTCATCTTCATTGAACTTCCAAAGACCAGAAATTTGAAAATCATTCGTCAATGCAATAGTTTTTTAGTATTTAAGGACCATTTAAACGCTAAACTGCACGTCACGACAACTATCTGACTTTCAAATAATTATTCAAATATTATATCAAACGTCATAAAATTTTTTTCAATTCCTTACTGAAACAAGTTATAAATAATTCTTAAGTCGAAACGTCCTTACTTTATCCATAATATCATATCAAATTATACACCAAATAAATTAAATTAATCTCAAAAGGTATAAATATTTGGGACATCACATTGTAAGACAACAATAGAACAATGAAAACAAAGTCTAAAATCAAAGTATCACTAATAGATGAGGATCCTTCCTTGAAGCTTAGGCCAAAGCACCATTGGCAAATCGAACAATTTTTTGTGTGGAAGGTTATGAGATGAGACCTACCGAGAATCATTCGTCATTTAATTTGCATTACCAATTTCACCACTCGACTTGATTTTTTAAAAAATAACACTAATCCGTGTAAATTATAGTGCGAAAAATCATAAATACAACATATAAACCTTGATTAATAATAAACATCCATCATCATCTATTAATTATAGACATTCATCATGAAATTTGTTATGTGGGAACAATATATAAACTCCGAGACACTGTGTTGCTCAACATCTAATTTTCTACAGTTTTTGCAACTAATTTGTTAGAATGGAACAACAATTTAGGAGTGGATGGAATATCCAATAAGCCATATATAACCAAAAGAACAATAAATACTTTAATTATATAGGGAACTCCAAGGTCAAATCCATAGAAAGTACAAATTAATAGTGAACAATATATAAATATAAATAAATCGCATATTCCCAATTCAAAAACATCTTCAAATGATAACCACCTGAAATGAGATCCAACGGAATATAAAGAGGATATCATGAAATTGGAGTCTATCAAACCATAGCACAAAGGAGGTCTCATAACACAACGAAATCAAAGAAGTCTCCATAGACCTTACTCACCATTATAACCAAAAGGCCAATGTAGTTAAACTCCCCATCGGATGCATGAGTGACACGAGGCTATTCGATATTTAAGTTTATACATGCAATCACTTCAAATCGCATGAGATTTTCCCCTACCCATACAAGCCTGTAGTTACATGGAGAATTTTCATCCTTGTGGTATGACCATATCTCGATCCAATTTCCCTCACTAATATCATTTTATATCTTAGTACAATGATTACAAGGTTATTAGCATCCCGCCACAAAATCGATAACCTCAAACCTTCAAATATGGAATTAGTAACGAATAATTATAGACTAAACTAATATTCTTTGGATTCTGTATTCCGTGAAACATTAGTCACTTCATATGATCCCCTTTTCTTATCTATAGGATTTAAGAATATTCAATATTAAAACACATTTAGATACTCATATCAAGAATATAGCAACCAAGGAAAAGAATACATGAGTTAAAGAGAATTCTTAGATTTAAACATCTTATTGCTAGAATAACATTTGAATGTTAGGTAGCAATTCAAAGTCCTTGCATTTGAACGGCATTTAAATGTCACAAGTTAGTAATTGGTTATTACTATTATCTATCAAAAAAAAAAAAAAATCACTCTAAACAACATATAACCACCATAAATGATAAATTAAGTGTTAGATAACAAATATGAAACCCAAAATTTCAAGAAAGAAAGTAAAATTTTTGGTCTATATTAACAATTCATATATGAAATTCAAAAATTAGATAAACCATCAAAATTGATAGTTTGATATTTGAGCATCATCTTACACACGTCACACAAAACAACCAAATCACTAATTAATCGTGCAATATCTTAAAAGAAAATATTATAACATGCACCATCTACGTTGAATAAGATTAGGAGGTCTCTAATCTTAAATAATTTAGACACTTTTAACTCAGCAAAAATAAATATACTTAAATATATAATGTATATAAAGTATATTCATGATTAAATAAAAATTAAAATAAATACTAAAAGTTAATTATAGTATTAAAATAAATCTAAATAGTAAAAAATAAACGTAAATTTTGGTGACGAATGAAAATATCAATGACTAACATTTATCATATAAAATGCTCCGAGTTTCTACAACCAATGAAAATAATATATTGACAAAATCAACTTATAAAACGTATAGTATAAAGGATCTAAATCTCAATCATTTTACTCCGAACTTATGACTCTTGTTAAGGAGATTTTTGGATTTACTTTTAGTAGTAGAACTAGACACATTTTAGTCTTTTTATCAGTCTTACTTCACCTGTCATAGAATTTTTACGCACTATTAGATCCCAATATCCACGTTACCAACATCCTAATGAAATCTTATAGGTTTAAGGTAGTATGCAGTACGATAGAAAAATATGTTTGATTCTCAAATGAAAAAAAGACTATTCACTTTTTTTTATTAAAGAGAGCTTTAATATAGTAGTCATTTTGCACTTTACACTGGTTCTTCCCTCTCTTAGTAAATGTGCGGTAGTAAGATATTTATAGAGGAAGTAAAAAATTATGGTAAAAACATATAGCCGTTAACGATGCAGCACCTCTACGCTTGTGAACTATATAAGCACGATTCATGTATAGAAACTTTAGCAAGAAGTCCATGCCCCATCACACGTGTGCCACTCGAGCACACATGAGGCGTAGCACGTTTGTTAAATGCCACTCATGCAACTCAGATGCACATTAAGTGCAGCTACTCTAGATAAATGGTATTCATGCTTGACTCACGTGCACATCAAGCATCGGCACTATGGATAAAATATGCACATATGCTTATTAGGTGTAGGTCAGGCATAGATACTGACAGATGACGTATTTGCAAACCATAAGTATGGATACAGTGTTGGTCTCTACCAATACTTAAGAATTCTTCAAAATATGTATTTTACCCAATTACGAAATATTTTAATATAAAATATTTCTAACAATTTTTCATTTTGATAATTTCATGATAAAATCCTTTATATATAAAAAAAATAAAAAAATAAAAAAATATGTGACTTACGAGTTCAAATACTACTAAAATAGAATCCATGTATATAAAAATCTGCTATTAAATAAAAGATAAACGACACATAAACTTTAAACTATAGTGCATTTATAGAAAATATATACAAAAATATTTAATAGTAATATTGCAGGGAAAACATAGTAAAAGTTTATTCAAGTGCACTAGGTAAAATGAGAAGTACAAACCAACAATACATACACATAAGAGGTAAAAGAAAGCTCTAACTAACCCTTTCTGGAGATATTGTTACTCCTGCTACATTTATTATGCTACTTCCCCCTTTTGATTGAATGTTCAAATGAATGCATCAAGTAGGGTTGAAGTGATCACTATCCGCCGTAGACGTAATGTTTCGTAGAGTTGGTTCTTGTGCTTCCTCATGTACACCTTCTAGGCATCCAGTCGGGTGTCAATTCGCCGAAAATTCTCAAAGACACGGGACTCTAATCAATTTTGATTCATAGGAAGCCAAGATAAGTTTGCATTAGTAGTGACTAATTGGTCCAACATCCAGGAGAGTTGGCACATGATAATGAAGGAGGAGGATGAGAAGGACAAAGGTGGCTAAGAAGGTCCAAAAGTAAACTAAGAAAAGCTAGCATCCAAATATAGCTAATCAATCAGATCGGGATGCTTAGGTGAGTGACACTTTGTGTGTCTAGTTTTATTTGAACATGGTGCGATCAATGGATTAAGAGGCATACGAGGGAGATCTGAAAAAGACATTCTAAAATCCATTATGAGCTGTTGAATGAGACAACCGTAGGAAATGTTACCATACTTCTTACTCACAAATACTAAAATCATATGTGATTAGAGATGGGAAGGGAGACCAATTGACCTTTTGAGAAGGAGAGCATATAAGAAGAGGGTCATGTCGAGAGAGCATGAGGTGCAATGAGTAATGAGAAAAATATTCTTAAGTATAATCTAACATACTACAAGTCTTCGAGAAGTAAAATACTTAGTTTTAAATGATTTTCCTTGCCTATTCATGAGAGCATCATGGAGAAAGAAGGCAATTTTGTCATAAAATGGCATGTCACAGAATGAGTAAGGCTAGTCGAGATATTGCACTCTTGGAAGATATTGAGTGCTTGCTATTAACTCTAGAGTGATTCAAAGGGTATTCCTCTTAAGAAAGGTAGAGAAGAAGTTTGACTCCTTGTCAATATTATGAATATTAGTATTAAATTCTTTGGCAATGAGGATGGATGAAGAGATGAGATTAGTGAAGACCAGTTCCTAGAACCGGTCAACAAAGTCAGATGAAAATGTTCGATTTAAGGAGATTAGGTCCACTTCTCATTCCAAGGTAAACTACTAATAGTTCATCAGTTTGTGAGAGAAATGTGGCATTGATGAAGTAATTGGATTCCAAAGAGGGGCCACTATGTGAACATTTTAAGGCAAATTTCTTAGTAGAGGTCATTTGAAAACAAAACATGACAATTGGCCATAAGTGACACTAATTTGACCCACTACAAAAAAAAAAAAAAAAAAAAGAAAGAGCCAAGCTTAAATCCACCACAACAAGGGTGCAAGAACTAGTTCCTACAGATCACATTATGAGAAACCTAAAACTATTGGATGGGACTGTCAAGACAGGAGTGAATGCCAAAATGGACCATCCATGGAAAAACACTACTCAAAATGCTAAATCTATAACCAAATCTTGTAAACATTAATACACATAAACATGACCAATCTCACTAAATGAGATGACAACCCCCTACCATGGTCGAGCCTAGCTATCACCATTGATGAAGACTCAAAAGTATGAGGGAGAGAAGAGAATGTGAAAACATACTTTAAATTCTCCTTAGATTTCAAGAAAAAAAATATGTAGATTCGGTAGATTGGAGATAGAGAGAGTATGATGAGAGAGGTAAGTGGAAACGTGAAGATATGGACAGTGCACAAACAGCATAAGAAAATATAAAACATTGTAGATTGATACATAAGCATGCATCAAGCTTGCTTTAGGCATTGTAGGCAGATAAGGTCTCAAATGAGTGCAAGATAGGCACTCACATTTTAGACAAATGGCCAATGAGTGATAGAGAGGCATGTGTCAAACGTAGTTGGTTCCTGACAAAATATGCTCGAGAGTGGTTAGGCTCCCATTAGAGACAAATGTATATGCATCAGGATGCCAAGAGTGATGGAGCATGAGAGCAGAGGCACACATGCAAGAGACTATCATGAGGCAGCGCCATATTTTAAGTAATATATACAACATATAAAGCCATTTCATGAATAATATAACTTTTTGGTAAGTAAGATCATTCTTTTTGATCCACACTTTTTTTTTTTTTTTTTGATTTAACGATCTTGGATGATTTGGTAATTTGTTTCTTTAGATATTTAATATGATTAGCAAGATTATTAATCTCTATTATTTGTTTATAATTGTTTAAAAAATTAGTCATATAATAATGGGGGCAAACATGACTAATTTCTCTATACCCATGGTATGTATATATAAAATTAAAGAGAAGTAAAATTTACTAACTTGGCTCTTAGTCTGATTTTTAAAAAGTTCTTTCTCACTTTCCAACTTATATAGTGATAGCGTTGAATAATTTTAGTAGATTTCTTAGTCTTCTTGTTGGCCTTTGTTTAACCAAGACATTTGTTATATTTAGCTTATTCAAGTGTTGTGACTTCATTTCAATGGGGTGGATGAAATAATATTTGACTTAGGGACCAAGATGGATGGAACAAATATGATCTTTGAGTTAACATTTGCTTTTAATATCAGTAAATCTTAGGCCCTTTTGATTTCAACTATCTTTCTCAAACCCAACATCTGATTAATTTTCTTAATTCCACCTGAGAACTTTTTTAAATCGTGTTTTTACATTTTGCTGGGAGCAATTATGTATACTGAAAAGTATGTATGAGAGCATTTTAAAAATCAATGGATGAGCGAGTTTAGGCTAGTACCCAAATTGGGTGGACTCCACCCACAAATTTCACCGGTGATGAACCAAAAATCTTATCTTTGTGGACTAAAGAGGAACTTGATGCATGTAACTGGAATAATAATGGGTTACATGCTCTATTTATGGCTGTTTTTTCCGTAAAATTTAAACGCATCTCTATGCGTGAAAAATCAAAAGAAACCTGGGACATTCTTGAAATTACCCACGAAGGCACTAAACTAGTTAAAAATTTAAAATTATAAATGTTCACCACTAAATTTAAAGAAATACGAATGAAAGATGACGAGACTTTTGATGAATTTTATGCTAAATTAAATGACATTGTGAATTCTACATTCAATTTAGGATAACGTATTCCTAAAAATAGAATTGTCCGAAAAGTTCTACTATCTTTACATGAATAATTTAGACCAAAAGTTACAACCATTGAAGAAAGTAAAGATTTAGATAAATTGAAAATAGAAGAACTTGTAGGTCCCCTTCAAACTTATGAACACACTCTTCTCCAATCCAAAAGGAACAAATCAATTGCTCTGAAAACAGTAAAGGAAGAGAAAGATCATCACTCAGATGATGAGTCATGTAGTGATGAGGATTTTGCTCTATTCATAAAAAAATTTAAGAAATTTTTTAAAAATAAGAATAGCAAACGACTTTCCAAAAGAACTGATCTGTCTCACACTCCATTCAAAAAGGATAAAAAGAAAACTAAAGATGTTAAAAATAAAAAATCTTAAGAAATCCATTGCCATGAATGCTACGATTTCGGTCATATCCGGATTGAGTGCCGAAATTTTAAGCGTCAAAAAGGAAAAGTTTTAAATGTGTCTCTAACGGATGATGAAGATGATGCAAATTACAATGAACAATCCTCTGAAGATAATGAAGTAAATTATATGGCATTCAAGACATCTATAATCAGTGGCGACGAAGCCACCAGTGCACCTCCTGAACAGTCAGATTCCTTTCATGAAGAATCTGATAGTGATTTTGATGGATTTCAAGAAATATATAATAAACTTTTTAGGGAATACTTGAAAGTAAAGAAAAGGAATAAAAGTTTAAATAATAAGCTCATCGACCTGGAAAGAGAAAAGGATGAAGTTACAACAAAATTGAAGGGTGCCACTATTACTCGTCATGACCTGAAAGTAAAAAATAACTCCTTAATCGTTAAAATTATGACTCTAGAAGTGGAGCTGGAGAACACTAAGAACGATCTGAAAAAATTCTTAAGTGTAACCCAAAAACTTGATCATATGTTAGGGATTGGGAAAGTGGCTGGAAATAAAAAGAGTTTGGATTATATTGAGAAAATCTTCCAACATAGTCCACAACCTAAAACTGTATTTGTTCCCGCCACAAAAGTTTCACTCAAAAATATTACCACTCCTAAAGTCATTAAGACCGTGCCTCTACGTGTGGAGAAAAGATTTGGCTCAACTCATTTGCCTAATCTACATAATCAAAATGTCATGAATAAATCATCAAAAACTTTCAAGGCCTCTACCAATTTCAATCAAAGATCTATGAATAGTTCTTCCATACCTAAGTTTTTACCTACCTGTCATGCGTGTAGAAAAGTTGGTCACATTCGTCCTCTATACTACACCATGAATCTTTTGTACAACCAAAGACAAGGGATAAAAATGATTAAACTTATTGATCACATTCAGCAATTGAATGAACAAGTAAAAATATTAAATCAGAAAGTGAATTCAGGGAGAAAAATTTGAGTAAAGAAAAGTGAGCTAAAAAACTCTTCAAAAACATATCATTGCCATGTTGCTCACATAGCCTTAAAAGCTCAAAATCAATCTCTGTGGTACTTAGATAGTGGATGCTCTAGACACATGTGTGAAAATAAAGTCATGTTCTTCTCAATGTCAGACCATCCCGATGGGATGGTTGTCTTTGGTGATGGCTTAAGAGCTCCTATTCTTGGTCGAGGCTTGATATGTATTTCTGGACTCTCGAAGCCCCGTGATGTCTTGTATGTATCAGGATTGAAATCTAACCTCCTAAGTATTAGTCAATTTTATGATGACAACTTCGAGGTCTAATTTTTTCAAGATAAATGCTCCATCTATGACCCAAATGGCTCAATCATTTTAGAGGGCAAGAGAATTCATGACAATCTTTATGGTATCGAGCCAAACAACATTTTTGAATACAAATCAGCTAAAATTGATACCACAGAATTGTGGCATCAATGCCTTGGCCACTTAAATTTTAAAAGCTTATCAAAAATTTTGAAGAAGAGTTGTGTTGAATGGCTCTCTAAACTGTCAAATTTAAAATATCATGTGTGTGGTCCATGTCAATTAATTCATATGGATCTTATGGGGCCTTTTAGAACTGAAAGTTTAGGTGGTAAAACGTACATTTTGGTGGTTGTGGACGATTATTCTAGGTATTCGTAGATAGATCTTATTCGAAAAAAATCTGACACGTTTGACCACGTAAAAATCTTATGTAAAAAACTCACTAATGAAAAAGAAACTTCTATCATTAGAATTCGTAGTGACCATGGTAAGGAGTTTGAGATTTTCAATTTTGAAATGTTTTGTAATGATGAAGGAATTTATCATGAATTTTCTTCCCCCATTACTCCACAACAAAATGGGATTGTTGAACGTAAAACTCAGGTTATTCAAGTGATGACCAGAACTATAATGCAATGTAAAAAATATTGCTATGCACTTCTAGGGCGAAGCTGTAAATACAGCCTGTCACATAATTAACTAAGTCTACCTAAGACCTGGAATAGAAACAACCCCTTATGAACTTTGGAAAGGAAAGAAACCAAATATTAAGTATTTTCATATCTTTGGTTGTCAATGCTTTATTCTACATGATAGAAAAAACTTAGGAAAGTTCAACTCAAAAAGTAATGAAGGAATATTCTTGGGATATTCTCTAACTAGTCAAGCCTTTCGAGTCTTCAATTTGCGCACTCAAACGGTTATGAAATCCATAAATGTTATTGTGAATGACACTCCTCATGACCATCCTGAAAACACTAATTGTTCAAATAAAAAAGATGATCATGATGACTCCTCACCCAACTTATCTTTTCCCGATATTGCGCAAGTAACTCCTATCGCCATTCCTACAAAGGAACATTCTACCAGAGTTAAGCTCAATCATCCTAAGGATCTTATGTTAGGCGATGCTAATGAAGGTATGAGGCTGCGTCACCGTATTCTAAATCAGCTCGCCTATACCTGTTATGTCTCTCACATCGAACCAAAAAAGGTAGAAGAGGCCTTATTCGATAAGTGCTAAACAAATGCCATGCGTGAGGAACTAAATCAATTTGTGAGGAATGATGTATGGTCCTTGGTTCCCTGTCCTACCCATACAAATATTATTGGGACCAAGTGGATATTCAAAAATAAAACCGATGAAAATAAAAATAGCACCCGAAATAAAGCTCGCATTATTGCTTAAGGATATACTCAGGTAGAAGGCATTGACTATGACGAGACGTTTGCCCCTGTAGCTCGTCTCAAGTCTATTCGTATTCTTCTATCTGTTGTGTATACCATGGGCTTTAAACTGTACCAAATGGATGTCAAAAGTGTATTCCTAAATGGTTTCATTCAAGAAGAGGTTTATGTAGAACAACCGAAAGTTTTTGTGAATCCTACATTTCTGGATCATGTGTACAAGCTAAAAAAGGCTCTCTACGGCCTTAAGCGAGCTCCCAGAGCCTGGTACGAGCGTCTCATATCGTATCTTTGTGATCATGGTTTTGTTCGAGGCAGTGTTGATAAAACTTTATTTGTCCAAATGATCAAAAAATGTATATTGGTAGCCCAAGTTTATGTTGATGACATCATCTTTGGTGTTACTGTAGACTCCCGTGCTCATTCCTTTGCCGACTGTATGGCATTAGAATTCGAAATGGGTATGATCGGATAACTTACATACTTCATTGGCTTACAAATTCGGCAACTCTCTTACGGTACTTTTATTTCCCAAGCCAAATATGCCAAGGATCTTATCAAACGTTTCAATCTTGATAACTCCAAATATACTCGGTCACCCATGAGTACTTCCTCAAAGTTGGATCGTGATCCTGCGGGTAAGAGTGTCGATCCATCTCTTTATAGAAGCATGAACGGTAGTCTCCTGTATTTGACAGCTAGTCGACCCGACATTGCATTTAGTGTTAGTATCTGCACCCATTATCAATCTAATCCAAAAGAATCTCATTTAAGTGCTGTTAAGCGTATTATTCGATATATCAACGGGACATTTGATTTTGGGATTATCTTCTCTAACGAATCAAATTTTACTTTGGCCGGATACTCCGATACCGATTGGACCAAAAATATTGAGAATCGAAAGAGTACCTCCGGTGGGTGTTTTTATGTCGGCTCCAACCTGGTGGCTTGGATGAGTAAGAAACAAAACTCCATTTCATTATCTATGGCCGAAGTCGAATACATAGCCGCGGGAAGCTGTTGCACACAACTTCTATGGATGAAACAAATACTTCTTAACCATGGCATTGTCCAGGATACTATGCAGATTTACTGTGACAATACTAGTACTATAAATATTTCTAAAACCCTTGTCCAACACTCCTGTACCAAACATATCGATATTCGACATCATTTCATTCGTGAGCTTGTGGAAACTCGAGTCATATCACTTACACACACTCCAACCGAACATCAACTGGCCGATATCCTTACCAAACCCTTAGACAGTGTGCGGTTTGAATTTTTGAGAACTGTCATCGGAGTGTGCTCACCACCCAACGAGTGACGCCTACATTTATAAAAAAAACCAAAACAACAACAACAAAAAAACAAAAAAAAAATTAAAAAAAAAGAGGGAAAAAGGCGCGCACCCCTGCACTCGCCCGCTGTGGGCTCGATCGCACGCTGCTCCCTTTTATCATCTAGCGTGCAGCGTGCACTGTCCACAACCCTCGAGTGCGTCCTCTCTGCTCTCACCCTTTCCTTGCATCGGCTGCCTCTCTCCCTCTCACTCTCCACTAGATCTACCCTCATTCTTCTCAATTGTGGGCATCATCAAGGTAAATACTCACTCATCTCTCTCTATTTTTTTTTACTGTTGCCGCCGCCGTTCATGGGGTTGCCGGCCCCGTTTTCCCTTTCCTTTGGTTGGATGACTTCTTGGGTCGCCAATTGCTACCATCCTTACCCCAAAATCACCGGTTCTTGCATGAATTGTGTGCGACGTCCATGGACTCCGTGAGTCCTCGATGTTCTGTGTCACATGGCCCGTTCCTGGGGCTTTTCGGTGCCTTCTCCCTCACTAGTGGTAGGGCGACCCAATCCACCGTGTGGGTGCTCCTCCCTGGCTGTCACCACTGGCCAGCAACGTGGGTGCAGGAGTCCTCCGGCGCTGCGTTCCCTTCCGTCTCGATGCTTGCCTTGCGCTGTCCGTGACACCTCAAGCCGCCGCCAACCGTTGAGCAGCTAAAGCCGCCAGTTGAAGCCGCCACTGTGCACGGCTTAGCTGCACGCCACCGTTCTCTGCTTCCCACACCAAAATCAGCAAATAAATAAATAAAAACTTAAATCAACAATAATATTATATATATATATTTATATATTCACATATTTGCATATAAGCCCAATGGGGAGGAAGCCAAAGCCTTGATATTTCCTGATTTCAATGTCCTTATTTTTTTCAAATGTCGACCCTAAGAAAGTCCCTGGCGCGTAAGTCGAGTGACAAACGCACTCGGCCGAGTGGGGTCTCCGCTCCCGATCAATTTATCAGTCCCGAGGCCAATACTCTCTTTACCACCCACATGTCACATCATCAACTCTCCCTTGAACGGAAAGTCCGCCTTGACTCTCTCGACCCTTCCATCTATTCTGTCTTCACTGACCGTGATTGGGAGCCGGTACTCACCGGTTTGATTGTTCCGTCTCTTATTTTCATTCAAGAGTTTTACTCTAATATTTATGCGATTTCTTTCAATTCCTTCTCCACCTTAAATGGGGGCACACCTTCACATTATTTCTGATATTCTTCCACGCGTTCTTGGCCTCCCTCGGGTGACAAACCCAACCTACCATTCTCCTTCCTTCTTCCGGCCTCGTACAAATGAGATTGCCACCTTTCTCTATGGTGCCCCTATGGAGTGGAATGACAGAGCTTTTAAGACCTCCTATCTCTCTCCCCGACGTCTGGTCATGAGCCGTATCATGCTTAAGAACATATTTTCGGTTTCTCACTGCTCATCCATTTCCATGGACAAAGCATTATTTTTGTATGTTCTTTTGAGTGGTCAACCAATTGATTTGTCGTCCCATCTCATCACTCACATTATTTCCCACTTCACCGCCAGTAAAGAGGACAACCTTCCACACTAGTGCCACATTCAACGGTTGCTTGCTGGGCTTGGTCACCCCTTCTCTGATTTTCCTCGTCTCCAGCTCGCCCGTCCTATCACTTCCACTACTTTTGGTCAGAGTCAATCCCACGCATGTCGCTTTGCTGTGGACCCCCCGGAGCCGTTCGATGAACCTTTCCTGCGGTGCCTCCTCCTTAGCCCGACGATGGACCCTCTGGCTCTGCCTCGTCCTTCCCTGACTCATTGGGTCCTGGACCGTCTACTCCGCATCGGCACTCCACATCTTCCTCAGCCGCTCTGATGGGTCAACTGTCTCGTCTTGTTGACCGTTTTGAGTGTCTATATTCCTCTCATGAGCGAATTCTTGCTTCCCAATCTAAGTTACAGTCACACCTACTTGTTGGTTTTGAGCGGTTGGATGATCATTTGGCTACCCAGGAGGCTGAGCTTCGGCGCTGGTAGCATCATTATGGTACTCCACCCTTCGATGATTCTTCCGCTTCTAAGTGATCCCCTCTCTTTGGCTCTTCGTGACAAAAAGGTGGAGGTCTTGGTTCCTTTTGATAGGGGGAGATTAGGGGAGCCGTTATTCTTTATGTTAGGGGGAGACTTGTTATTTCTGTTACATGTTATTTCGTTATTTTTTAACTTCAGTACTGCTTGTATCTCATTATTTTTTCTACTATTGCATGTTGTTTTCTTTATTTTACCATATTATTTATGTATTGTTGGTACTAATCCTATTTGACCAGACAACTGATACATTGTCGACGCAGCTGTCACCACATCGACACAGCAGTACTAGTATAGATTTTTACATTTTTTTGTATCTCTTATTTTTCACTTGGCGTAGATTTTTATGTACACAAGTTTTATCTCGGTGGTATCTGAACCCGTGTTTCACTTGTATTTATTTACTTTCTGGGTTTTGTCACGGAATTGCCAAAAGGGGAGATTGTTCGAGTTATTTTTCTAAATTGGCATATTTCATGACCATATGTACTATTGTATCGATGTCAGGTTATGAGTTGTCGAGATACAGTATCAACCCATATTCGTTGCTGTCCGTTCCGTCTTCCAGGGATACCGCACCTGCCATGTGCTCTCCAGTTGCTCAAGTCCGTCCGAAGCCCCGCGCCCTCCGTGCGCTCACTTCCGGCTCGACTCCAAAATCCAGAATGGTCCCCGCTCGCTGTGTGCCACCTCGAGCTCAAGTGCACGAGGGTTTCTTTGGAAACCCTCCGTATGCCCATCGCGCACTTGAGCTGCGCTCGAGCGCCGAAGCAACGGGTAAGTTTTTAAATATGAATTTTGAGCCATCTATAAATACTTGGCTTATATTTTTGGAACCCTAGGACTCTTGACAAGCTAGTTTCGTGCACCACTTGAGAAGAACGTTGTTCATATTTCATTGATCTTACTTCTCTTGAGAAAACCAAATGCTACGAGATTGGGTTTCATATTCTAACAAGTTTCCTCTTCACTTTCTCTTAACCATTTAAACACTTCCATTCTTCGACCTTCGTTGGAGACGTTGATTCGTTGAAGAAGGAGATCCGATTGTGTTCGGCAATTCAAGTGGCTAAAGTGAAAAGATTGACGTGAAGATTGGAAGGTATTCGGTTCCGTTGCCGTGGGCAAATCCAAGGGGTTCCTTGGTAGGGATCACAAGACAGGAGTAAGTTGGCTAAGTTAGCGCGTCGTTACCGCCCAGTCTGTAAGTTGATTTTCATAGTGCATTGCTTCCCTGACCGTTGAAGCCTCGAGGATTTTTTTCGATTACCGTGGATATCGAGTTTTTCCTTCGTCACCAAAAATCGTGTCTTTTTATTATTACTTATACTCGTTCATATTTTTCATGATTGTTAGTATCATTAGCATCTAGAACTAAATATTCTTTACGTGTATTGAATATTTAATTTTTTACTACTTCCGCTATTTTTACCTGGGTCGAAACTTAATTGTACCCTTTACGACAAAGTCCTTTTTCAAGGTACACCCTAAATAGCTTGTTATATGACTCTTGACGGTTATAAAACTCATTTTCTTATTCATTTTTAGAAACATCAAATTGTTCTTAGTTTTTTTCTACATCGTCATCACATCTACTCACAAAGATTAGGAGAGCCATCTAATTAACCTTGCCTTCTTCTATTCATCTCTTGTTTTTTGTCTCTTCATCAACAGCTAGAATAACATTCATAACTTGTCATCATTAACATTTAAAATTGGGATATTTAATTTAAATATACCCAAAATTATGATATTTATGGCACTATATTCCTTGAGATTTTTTATTTTTCACATCTTTGACTTTTATTTTATTCTTCTTATCATTTCTATTGGGGTTTAAATTCTCATTTTGTTTATCAGAAGAATTTTTGATCTTTTTATAACATTTTAGTTTTTTTTTACAAAAAGAGTGAAACATTTATTACCAAGAAATTCTTCATTGGATTCATTTTCAATTTCTTTATTGACAGATTTTAATGCTATGGATTTCTCTTTCTATGATTGTGGCAGTGTATACTCAGAGATTTGTGATAGTCCAATAAGCTCTTTAATTTTTATTTTGTCAAGATCATTCTGTTTTTAATACCGGTGCCATTAGGTCTAAATTACTCAGAAAACAATCTCATGGCTTTACAGATGATCTGATTTTTAGAAATTTTTTACTAAGGTTGAACATGGAATGTATAATGTCATTTAGCTTGGCATAGAATTCATCGAGGATATTATCTTCTTTCATCCTTATTTCTTTAAATTTGGAAATAAGTATTTGTAATTCAAAGTAGTAACCATTTTTGTTCATTCATAGGTGATTTCAAGTATTTCCTAGACATCTTTAAAAGTTTTGCACATAGAGATCATTTGAATTCCTCCTGAGAAATAGTCATGAAAATAATATGTAACCCATTACTATTCTAACTGCACACTTCTAATTCTTCTTTAGTCCATAATGATGGGATTTTGGTTTTATTATTTATCGCTTTCGAACGATACCCACCCTGATTGAGTACAACCCCACACCCATTTATTCATTGATTTTAGAAAAACTCTCATACATACCATCTAATAAGTATAATTATTCTGATAGAAGTTGGAAAAAGGGACAAAGACTAACTAATATGCATCTTGTTAAGGGTCAAATATCGAAGTGAGTTTTTAATAACAATAAAAAAAAAGACTAGGATGTCCTTAATTTTGAATACTTTTGACCCTTTTAACTCACATAAGTAAATATATTTGGATATACAATATGTGTAAAGGATATTCATGACTTGATGAAAATCAAAATAAATACTAATAGTTAATTGTAGTACCAAAATAAATTTAAATAGTAAAAAAATATAGATTTTTGTGATTAAAAAGTCTCAATAATTAATAGTTATTGAATAAAATCTTCCTAATTTCTACAGCCAATCAAAGTAATACATTAAAAAAGTTAACTTACAATTCAGATGATACATATATACCAAATCTTCGCACTTATTCCGAACTTATGATCAAGTGTCAATATTTGCATTAAAATTTGGTTGACCTCATTCAAGTGATTCTCAAACCTTTCCCCATGTAATAACCAGAAGCCATGTAATTGTTTTTTCACATTCAATTTTGTTGTTAAGGACTTGGACTTGTATTAGCCCTCAAATTTCATCCATACTTTTCCTAGGTCCAACCAACCAATGATTTTTTAAATAGTATTATCCGTAAGATATAATTTAATTGTATAATTTGTCAAGTCTCTTATATTTTGCCACTCGTCATCCTTCATTATTTCCAATTTGTCCTCCTTTCGCAATACCTGTACAGTTCTTTATAGGCTTAAAACATCCCTCACTCTTTGATATTAAAAAATAAAATTATTTTGTCTATTAAATTGCTCAATGTAAGATGGTTAGCCATTCTTGTGCCAGTATTTACGTTAAAATTTGGTCGAACTAGTCCAAATGATTGTTAAAGTTTTCCCCTTCTGATAGCTAGAAGCCATGTAATTATTTTTTCACATTCAATTTTGTCATTAAGGACTTAGATTTGTACCAACTCTCAAGCTCATTTGATACTTTCGCTAGGTCTAACAAACCAATGACTTTTTAAATAGTATTATCCGTAAAATATAACTTAATTGTATAATTTGTCAAATCCCTTATATCTTGTCGCTCATCATCCTTTATATTTCCAATTTGTTCTCATTTCTCAATACATTTACCGTTCTTTATAGGTTTAAGGCGTCTCTCACTCTTTGTTATAAAAAAAAAAAAATTATTTTATCAATTAAATTACTCAATATAAAATGGCCAGTCCTTCAATATCAACGTCATCAAATGATAGTTTCCACACATTAGGAAAGCCTACGTTGTGATATCATTTGTTTGAATTTTCTTGCAATAAAAACATGCACACAATTGGTGCAGAAGAAACAAACCTCTAAATCCTCCGTCAATTGTCGGCTACCAAACATTATAAGAGCACAAGAAAAAAAAATCACATCAATATTTAGTATGAAAAATTCTTTTCAATTAAGGAAAAAAATATACAATATATTTCGAAGAAATCCACTATAATAGTATTTGATTACAAATTACAACGCGGTTCCTTAATAACAATCCGTGTGAATTACCGATTAAATACAACCATAATACACTTAGTAATCCACTAAAAAAGTTATACTGAGAAAACATGCAATTAAATGGTAATATTTCATAAAAATAAGATTAGAGGAATATATTTGTTCTTGGAGAAGAATAGAACTAGAATCAGATTTCAATCGAACATTAAACCTCTTCCTCTTTCTTTTCTCACTTTTCTCTCTTCTCTCTCTTTAAGCAGCACCCTTGTGCTGAAAATAATTTCAGATCTCTATTCTAAAATCAGAACAATGCCTTTTATATCTTGCATGGCCATCTTATGGTATACCATTGGAAATTCTTCCAGTCTTGCTACTTAAGTAGCTAGCTTTCAATTATCTCATGGATAGATACTAGAAATCCTCCCCAACTTAATACTTAAGCTACCAATGGTCTTCTCAAGGAACTTCTTGTGAAGTATTTTGCGGTAGCAAACTTTGCTCAGTAATGTCTAGTACCTTTGAAAATGAAAAACAATATTTTCTATAGATGTGAAATTTATAAGGGAATGATCTAAAATCTAAGTATTTTTAAGACCTATTTCTTCTAAAGACTAACCTATTCTTCTTTGTCAATGTGATCTTTAATTGCTAGGAGAGTGTCCAACAGAACAAACAATCAAATCAACAACTATCGGAATACTCATTTGGGCAAAAAGTTGGGCAGTAGGAAGCAAACTAGAAGAGCTCATAATTGTGATCAAAAGCCCCCAAGAGAAACACACATCGATACCACATTTCCAAATGGTAGTAGCAGTGAAGCCAGAAAAACCAAAACAAGGCAAGGCCTTTACGAGGTCCTTGAGACCTTAGATTCGAATAAGCCGGTAATAAGCTGCGAAAGGCAGATGAGCCCATTCTGGGTGCCTTGATTTTGACAATGTATTAAGTAGTAGTGCTCCCAGCCTTATCGAGTACATTGATGGGCTTTCTTCAAATCTCGAGTGGCATGATTTAAGTGCTCCCTGCAAGAAAAATGTACTAAAGAGAAAAACTATTGTGTCTTCAGTAAATGGTATAATCAAGGATGACAGGAATGGAGGCTATCAAAATCGTTGAGTTCTAGTCCTCACTATTGTGCTCCTCTTACTTCACAATTTTTTAGGAGTTTGCAATTCCCCTTACTTATCAAGAGGATTTCTTCTCAATCTAGTTAAAAGAGAAATGCTCCCAAATTTTGTTATGCACAGAACAATTATTGCAGCCATCACATTATTTTCTCCCAAATTTACCTAATTAAGAAAATTGTTGGTTGTTCCTTTCAGAGTTGTTTGGCCTTAATTTAAGGGAACATGATCATTGAAAATTCTGAGAAAAATCCGTAACATCCTGGAATGTAGAAGATTATAGATCATTCAAGAGGCCTACAAAGGGGAAGTACATATTTGGATCATGTGTTAAGATAACAATTTCCACAGTCTTTGCATTCTTCATCTCTACGCATGTTCTTAGAGCTTCCAGTGCAGTATTGTTGCCACATCTTTTACCTATCATGGAGAACAAAAAAGAAAAAGAA
Organism: Nepenthes gracilis; assembly: GCA_033239525.1. Classification (NCBI taxonomy): domain Eukaryota; kingdom Viridiplantae; phylum Streptophyta; class Magnoliopsida; order Caryophyllales; family Nepenthaceae; genus Nepenthes; species Nepenthes gracilis. The sequence continues at coordinate 341,825 of BSYO01000006.1, read as the reverse complement.
AAATTGCAGTAGTGAATATAGTTACCCACATCTTTAACACTACCATCAAGTAATTCCCGAAAGAGAAACCATGGGAGTAGTAATTTATGACAAAGGCCTCCATATCAGAGTATTGCAACATATTCTTCCAGATTTATTAACACATACATCTCAGAGAAGTAAAATGCAAAGCTGGGTTTTGGGGGTGGGGGATCACTGATAGTAGTCAGCGTTCATTCATACAGAGAGGGAAGGAGAAAGGCCAAACTCAAGCCCCCAAAGCTCGAATGATCCCTTAACAAAATCGTAGTATCCCCCCTTCAGTGCCAGAGTCTTCTGCACCAAACCATCTCTCACGAAAGGATATGTCAGCAAGTTTCCTAGAGATACATTCACTGCCTCCTGCATATTCGTCCTCAAACGATGAGAAGCACAAGCTAAGCAAAATGGATACAGGGATCCATTTGATATTATGGCAATTGTTGATGAAGTAGCAAGACTGACCTTTTCACAATATGCAATTTGTTCAGGGAATGATGCACTGCCGCTCTCTGCTTTTACCTTGGCCTTGGCAGGTAAACATACTTTAACCCAGTCTTCAATGAATTCTCTGTGTTTTCCAATTCAAATGCTAGTTAACATGGTATCAAAACATATATGATTTCTTATGGTGAATCCAAAGTCGTAGATGATCAAATTATAATGGAATAGAAAGTGATAAGTTGTAACGAGCTTACGTGGAGGTTGACCCATCATCTGGAATAGACATGAGAGCTTTTATCCCACCACAGGCACTGTGTCCAATGACTACAATATTCTCCACCTAAGAAGAGCAGTGTTTTGGATTGATTCAGTAAGTTATATCTACTTTTGAGCGTGAAATATCATAGTGGATGTAACCAAATATATATATATATATATGTGGCAACCAAAAGCCCGAAACCTGAAGTTCAGTGCATTTCAATTTCCATCGCTTCCCGCCATGTTCATCTTGAAATATCATTGTGGCATTTGAATGAAAACCTTTCCACCCATTTTATAAAATCTATTCATGCAGATGTTGCAAAAGTAATGCTAGACAATCACTTGAAAGCTAGTCCTCTCATATTGAACTCTGTGATTAGATAGTGTAACTACATTTCAATCTTACCCACCTACTATATGATATTACACGTCATTCACTGAGAAGTTTTACAAATGGTCATCATAAGCCATTCGATTATCCTTAAACATGTCTTTGTGTGCAATCTTTGAAATTTTAAATGCTATTGATTCTGTTAGTTTGAAGGGAGTGAGTCTTGTAAGGTCAAATTTAAGAGCATAGTGTTCTAAAGTGCATACCATCTGTGTTGTTACTTCTTGGTGAGTACGCAATGAACTTTCTCTCACTATTTGGGGTCATGTGGCTTTTAACCAACTGTTGTTGGTCTGAGTAGGTTACTCTCGACACCTAGCGGAAGAGAGCGTGTTTGTCCATTAAAACGATTGGATTTTCTTTGAACACATGGAAACAATGGGCATCTTTTTATTACTACAATTATTCATTTTACAATGATTTTTTATTCATCAAAGTAACAACTCATTATAGACATTGACTTGCTTGTTTAGTTCATAATTCATCCAGCAAAATTATCTTCTTCATGTGTCATTTAAATTCGTGAATCTTACACATAAGCTCATGCCCGAGTGCACAAATGTGAGCAGAAAAATTAAAAATGCTAGATATTCTCAGAAGTCAAAGCAAAAGGTGGAAGAGATCTAGCTTAGGTTCACCTTGAGATGAAGAACAGCATATTCAATTGCTGCACCAACACTAGAGTACCTAATCTGTTGCATCCAGAAAGCTCATTCCAGAAAATAAGCATATATAACTTGACGCATAGCCACTTTAAGATGACAAAAAGTTAATTGAATAACCATAAGAATTTGTAAATAAGGATTCGAATTGAACCCGTGTTGGTATAGTCATTAGAGAAATACTCAAGAAGGATACTATCGTATTCTATGTGACCTTATCATATGGAGGAACCATGTTGGCAACGCTGCGAACTACGAAAGCCTCTCCTGGTTGGAATCCCAAAACATGCGAGGGACAGACACGGGAATCCGCACAAGCAAATACCATAAACTGTTACAGGACAGACAGAGCATGCTATTGGTACCACTCTTGAATTTTGTCGTCAATGAATTAATGGATTGCATCAAGTTGATCAAGAAAACATCACATTTGTTGCCTTTGCTTATTTTGTGGATTAGATTTGTAGTCTTGGTGATTGTTGAATGTAGAAGTATCCAATTTTACCTTGGGGCTTTGCCCTTTTGCTAGTTCAGCAAATAATGCTGGATTCTTCCTGCAGTAAAAATAATTAAGATTGACAATTATATTCATCACAGTGATCAAACATATAGTGATGACCACTAATTCATATTTATGCTAATCTACAGGCACACCAGTGTGTTGATGTAGTAGAGTAAAATATAATCATATGTTCATGTATTGTTTTGCTGTACGTGAGAAAATATGAGGGAGAAACATCTTACTCGTATTTCTCTCCCTTGAAGTAAATAAACCCGGATTTTATGCGCTCAACCGGGTTAGATGATGGATTGCTGTCAATTGTTTGGAGCTCAGCTGTTATCTGCCCAATTTTTGCTGCAGCTACAGGTTCAAGGTCGCCCTTCTCACTGCCACAACCACATTGAACACGCACACAAACTTTTGCAGTCAAAATTTCTTCTTTTATTTGTTTTTTTCTATTGACGAATCAAAACAAGTAAACAGACAAGCAAGTTACAAATAATATTCAATCACCTATGTCCAAAAAATTTAGCACATAGGAAGCAAGATATTGGTTTTCTTGACTACTTAAGTGGTGCCTTGCTCACAAAAGTATTATCTTGTTGTTCAATCGTTACATGAGTCATTTCCAAAATTGAACTGATTCATAAAAAAATCACCGATCAGAAACTAACCTGAGAAGCCGTTTTAATCCAGCAATGGCTTCTTCATACGAGGCTGTTCCCATATTATCTCTCTGCAAGCCTTCCCAAATGTTAGCACACCAAGGACCCAAATATATATATATATATTAAACTATTTAGAAAATCATTATGAGGGCAAGTCTTAACATAGTAGTATGATTACTCTTTTACAACACTATTATCATCATTTTCACAAATAAAATAATATTTTCTTAACCAAATATATACAGATGATCTTAATTAACATTTTAATCTAAAAAACTATAGTTAGCTTTGTTGTACTGTATTCGTTTTGGGTAAAATGTATAGTACTTGATTTTCCTCTTATTTGAAAAGTTTCGAAATATATGGGTTGAGTAAATGTCTAAAAGGAAATTTTCTCTACTACTACTTATTATTCATGCCATAAAAGGTCATGGAAATTCATAGTTTTAGGTAGGACGAGTTAGAGAAATTAAAAATTTTGATATATATATATATATATAGAAAAAACTAATTGAGGAAAATAAATAACTATTTAAGAAACTTACTATAATCTAAAATGTTAAAAAAATAAACATATGATCGCTTAGCTAGTTATAAATATTTTCTGGGTGTCACTCATATGTACTTCGTTCAATCTTTATTTGTAAAGGAGGTGGCCAACTATTTCACGTGCAGTGATAATAATGCTTGCCCCAATTGTATTATCTCACAGTAATGCCATTATCATGGGAAATTCTTGATATACAGTGAAATAAAGGTATACAGACTCTAGAAAAGGTATAAGGAGATGGTACGGTATCTTGTACACGAATCTCATTTCTATTTTTTCTTTGACTCGCTGTCTACTCTAATTCCTCGGCACTTCTGGTAAAACTTGATTATCATTATGCACCTAAAAGATTAAGTAAACAGGGAGATTAGTACATAATTACCCAGGTGGGGTTGATAAGAGGGGCAGGGACAGCGAACACAGGGTGGTTTCTGATGAGCCTCGGTGAAGAAGAGGATGAAGAGGGATTGCGGCTGGCAAAGAAAGAAGGGCGAAATGCGAGTCTCCTCTTCAACTGGGCTGATTGTGTTACAGGAGACTGAGAGGCGACGCTGCAGCAGCCGTTGAGTAAAGCCGTCGACATTGCACCACGCTGCTTTGCAATGGCATTGCTTTTATACCCGTTAGTTTCATGGAGTTGCTCAACAGCGTTCTTGCGCATTCATCTAATTTATGAAGATAACGAAGGCGACCGGCTGCACAACCACAGCTTCCTATTCGCAATTCTGGTTGATCATTTATGAAGATAACGAAAGCAACCGGTTGCACAACCACAGCCTTCTATTCGCAATTCTGGTTGATCAACGCCACCTAACTGGGATAGGATTGATAAATATGAAAACCCAATGGCCTCTTACTACGATGGATTATACTACGTTTCATTACTATTATGCAACCGAAAATACCATGACATTGAAATAAAGATTATTAGCAACACAAGAAATACAAGATTATTTTAATAATTCATTAAGTTGGATTCTAACAATGACCAGTATACGTCGATATCATTTTACAATATCATCATGCCTAATAACATGAAAAGTTATGTCACTAGCATCTTATTAAAAAATATAATAATATGAGAGTGTATTATATCTTACTTTAAAAGAGAGAGAAAGAGAGAATAAGATATAACTTATTGATATACCAAATATTATTTTGACCAATCTTGATGAATTTAAATTTATTTTTAGAAAATATTTTTTCATTTGTTTAAGATTTACAAAATAAAAAAATTTCAGCAAAAATATCTTCTTAAAAATATTTTTTATATTATTATAGAAAAAAATTTTCGTCACTTTTATAAAAATATTTTTTAAAAAAACTAGCTGCTTTTCATACTTGTTTTTTGACATTTGGAATATAAAAAAATTAGAAATATATTACACAATTCAATGGAAGTGGAAAGGGAACATGCCGGCTAGGCACGTGAGCCATCATATTGAAACGAGATGAGCGGCACTGCACCGCACAATCACAGCCGTTGCCATTCGATAAAATCCAATGGTTGTAGGAAATTTTTTTTTTAATTTTAAAACGAAAAAAAAAATCGTTTGGCGGTCATTAAAATTCATCCAAATTGCCGCAATTATGCGGCATAAGCTCTACGCCAGGTCAATAAGACGTAGGACTCCGAGGGCTAGTGAAACCTATTTTTTAAAAAAATTATATATCATTTTCTCTTTACCAAAATTCCCTCTACTCTCTCTGTTCTTTCATTCTCAATCTTACTTAGTGATACAATATTTCACTGATTGTTATTTTTATCTACATAATTAATAGTTAATTTCATATAATTTGCTATAATATTTATAATTTATACTTTTATTCGTTTTGGTAGTAAAGTATATTAGAATACCTGTTTCAAAATTTGGGTATCCGTTATACCACATACAGATCGTGTATAATCATAATTTACACTCTACAGTAGTACTTTTGCTATCTCTGCTGCCTCTAGAAAGCATTTAAGTAATGTTTAAAATTTTTTAAAAATTTTTTAGTTAATAATTTGAAATATAAATGTTTAGTAAGTTGTGCTCTTTGCGGGCTGACATGACACCATCCATCATGAAAAAATATTAGGCTGTTGAGCCTCTGCTATAGCCTATGTGCCGTGCCGTGTTGCCACGGCTCATGATGTAGATATAAATGATAACGGTTGGATGACTGCTATTCTTCTCTCTCATTATTTAAAACAATAAATTTATTAATTTCACTGATCATTTTTTTTCACTCATCGCTCTCTGCTTTTACTCTCCCGTTCTCTTTTCTCAGGTGATCAAATATTTACATTACATGTTTTATTTATTTATCTATAATTTTTTTTATAATTAGTAATTAATTTTTTTATAATTTGATTATTATATTAATGGCAAGTAACTCTCCTCATTTCGATAATGAGAGAATTTGAAATAACTAAAATTCATATACCTATTACATATACACTAATAATAGTCTGATATTTCAAAATAATACCTACCCCCAGAAAAGCTTTAGTAATATTTTATAACTTTTTAAAATTAAATCAATTAATAATTAAAAAATAACCATTTATAACACACACATGCATATATATATATATATATATATATATATATATGTATGTATGTGTGTGTGTGCGCGTGTAAAAATTATAAAGATATCAAACATCTTAAAAGGAAAAGTATGTATGATAACAATGGTCATCAATTAAATTTGAATTGACATTTTTTAGTGGTGCTGGGCTATAAATTTTTTATTACGATTAGAAAATAAATTAAAAAGGACTCTAATATATAACGTTTACTCAAATGATCCCGATCCCTCACGGGAAAGTTGCAAAATCAGAAATTATATGCACTAAATGTTTGCAGCCTACGTATGGAAAAATATCGTGGCAAAATCTTGAAGGTGATACTGTTTATCGTTTTCATAATTTAACAAAATTTAATTACTAAATTGATAAATAAAAAATAAAAATTACTTATACTGGTGAGGTTTTGCCATCCTGCAATAATCTTCTACACATTTATGCATTGCATAAAGAATTTTTTTAAAAATTTAAAATTATAGAAAAAATTATTAGTTTTTAAACGCAATGCTTATGTGTACTATTTCTAGATTAATAAACAATATTATAAATAAATGAAATATTTAATAATAATTTTATATTACTTTTGATAATACTTCATATAATAGTTATACTTTAATTCAGTTTAAATAATTTTAATAATTTTGAATTAAAAATTATTTCACCATTGCGTTCAGGTTTTTCGGAGTGCGGAGACGCGCCATGAGGAGTTTTACTGAAGTTAAAGGGGTTAGAGGATGGAGGGTTGAGGCAAGTTTTACATTAAACCTAAAGCCCAAAATGGAAAGGCTTCTGAGGGCTTGGGCTGAGAAAGATCTTGGTATGGTTGGTTGGTTGTGTACAAAATCTGAGATAGGAAACCATATTTTCCTTCTTTTATCTCTTTCTACTTATTTAGGGAGACGAATCTCGAGAAGATCCTTCTTTGCTCAAAATGATGTCAGAGAAGACCTCAAGGATCAGCTTCTTTGTGGGATTTCTAAAGTAAGTATTTTTGGGAATGTGGTGGTTGACGTGTTCGACAGTTCTTTTAGTAACGCGGGGAAGTTTTATCATGGCCTGTGGCGCGTAAGCGTCAGTGTCGAGCGTCTTTGGCGTGTCAGGAAGTTAACCGGCCAATGTTTGTTGACGTCGTTATCGGGAATGTGACGCGAAGTGACCGAGGCATGTTGCGAGGTTTAGTGGTGGCGTGGCCGCGTGGGTTGCGTGTCGTTTGGCAATGTGGTGGTGAATTCTCGGACGATGGGATAGTGCGATCCGCTTTTCCCAGAACTGCTGTGATCACGGTAAGTCCAGCGTACTATTGGCTTCAGCGTCGAAAAGAAAACTCTCGGCCGTATCGCGTTGAATGAGATCGGAGCATGGCAACTTGGACCTCTCGGAGCCAGTACTTGTCCTTTTGCCCGTTCTTTTAGGACCCTAGTATTGGGACTGACACTAGCCCCCATGCCAAAGGGCTCGGAAGTGTCAAGCCCAGTTTGGCATGTCTCCACTGTTCGTTTCTTTCAGAGTAGCATTTCCCGAGAATGTCACATGGCGCATAATGACCATCCAGGAGTAGCGGCAGCTTGAAGGCCTATCTTCTAACTTAGTTAAAGGATGTATTGTGTCCTCGGGTTTATGGCGATAATGTTAGGCATTGATGTCAGGAACTCCTTTGAGTCAGAGGATTTATGTATGTAGATTTTGGGCTTACACGAGCATTAAATACGGGATTGACAAGCTATGCACACACCTTGGGAAGGCAAATGTCATTATTTCCTGTGTCGAATGTCAGTGACGGCGTGGCTAGAACTTCAATGATGGCGCCCTTTCAAAATTTGAACTTATAAATAGTTTTCCTCCCTCGCGGAGCGTTTATCTTTCGTTTCCCTTTTGTTTTCTCTTCCTTGCGTTGTTTCCATCAGTTCTTTGTGCCTTTTCACCTTCATTTTTGATGTCGAGGCACACGGAGTGAGGAGATTGCTTCTGATGACTTTTAGTAGCTTTCGAAGATTGAGCTCAGTGCAATGGCCGGAGTCCGCGGGTGTGCTTGTCGGGAGCGGAGGATAGGCGGAGCCCTCCGAGCAGCTTCATCACGGGTTCTGAGGTTCATCTTAAGGAGGTTGCGGTTCCACCGCCGAGCGAACTTCACGATCTTATGAGGGCTTTCGGGGTTCCTTTCACTTGAGGCTCGGCCCAGTATCAGTAAGGTATTTAGTCTCTTGTGCGTTTCTTGAGATGCCATAACAAGCTTTTGAGTGTCGCCACCGTCGAGGTTATGTTTAACCATATAACACTTAAGCTGGATTACTATGACCCCGCGACAGTTTTCAACGTGTGGGGCAATCGACTCCACGAGCTTGGTGGAAGGGCAGTCACTTTCCTCGGAGTTCACCGGGAATGGGCCGTTCCTTGTTGGTTGGGAGAAAGTGGCCGGCGGGTGGTGTTGAGCCTTCGTTGGAGGACGGGGAGTGCAGAAAGGTCACGGACCTGGTGTCGCCAACCTTGAGGCTTTCGCGAAGGTAAACCTGACATTTGGTTGTCCCACAGAGTTTAGTAGAGGCCAAGTGGGAATCCGGGTCGGGTCTTACGCTGTGACTCCATCGAAGTCCAGAAGAAGAGGTCGACGGGAGTGCGCGGCACGAGGATAGGAAGTCAGTAGGTCTTCTTGAGATGGCGCCACGGCCAAGCTCAGCGCCGACCACTGCCGGGCGCAGCTTCCTACGATAGTAATGATAATGACAGCGCTTTTGACATTCAGTAGTTGTTGAATGTTGCCCCTCTTTCCAAGAAGAGGCGAGGCTGTTCGCTGCCGATCTCGAGAGACGGAAAGTCTGCCCTTGCGTCCTCATCTGGTCCCTCACAACTGGGAATCTCGGGCGTCGACCCCCTTGTGATGATCCGGTTCTGTGGATTTTCCCCTCAGGGACATGGTAGCGTGAGCTCTCTGCCGGGCGCGAGAGAGGAGACGACTTTTGAAAGCAGTCAGGAGGAAGTGGAGACTCCCTTGTGGTGCAGTGGTGTCCTCGGATCTCCGAGCATCCGTTATAGTCCCGAGTTCGTTACAATTGAGTTTTGTGAAGAAGGCGGAGGCGGCGGCGCCTCCTGTGAGACGGGCGCCACTGGCCAGCGTTCCTTATCTCGGTGGGAGGTTGGGGTTTTACGCGGTGCCTGTGCAGCGAGGCAATGGTCGAGACCTTGGGGAGGCCCATGTGTGTTGACCTTATTTCCCAGGTACCTTCATCGTTCTTGAGTGTTTTGTATACCTTTTTCTTTCTTGCTCTCATGAGTTTTGCTCTTTGATGCGGCTCAGATGTGGGCTGGAAGATGGCCTCCCGAATGGAGGTTCAGGGGGTGTAATGAGAAATTTCACTTGAATTGATGTGAATTTGTTGAGGCGAAGTAGGATAGCCTTGTTGGAGGAAATGAGGCTCAGTAGCTCATCGAGTCAGTCTTAAGAAAGGCATATCTTTCGGAGGAAGGCTAGGGGGCGTCCATTCGTCAGAGTGAACTTGGGCCTTTATTGGAGTAGTGCGGGACGACGTTAACATATGCCGTGAGTGTCCCCATCTTATTCATCCGCAGTTCCTCTTTCTTTGTGCTTGATCCCGGAATGCTAATGCTTTGATCGCAGAGGAATTTCTTTGGATTGAGGCGCACCACAACTCTCCTCGGCCAGTAGTCGGATCAGCGGAGCCCAGTGCTTCATGAAGATCGGCCTCAGCCAGTGAGCTCTGGCTCATTGACGTCTTAGGATGTGTATATGTATTTTCCTTCTTTTTGTTACATGATGTACATCGTTATTTAATGAATAACAACTGAAATCTTAGACGATTTCTCGTTGTGTACTTCTTTATTTTTTGTCCTCCCTGGGTGAGGCTTTGGCCCTTAAGATTGCTTAGCAGAGATGGGGCCAGTTCTTAAAATTCGACATTTTGGGCCGCTCGGGCATCGCAGAGTCTTTGATTACGACCTCTGGGGCCCTCGAATGAGCCCAAGGGATTTTGATTCGACCTCTTGGGGCCTTCCCGGGCTGGGCAAGTTTTTAATTCACGACCTCTTGCAGTAGCTCGGGCCAGGCAGAGTTGCAATTCACGACCTCTTGGGCCGCTCGGGCGGAACCGAGTTTTCAATTACGACCTGCAGGCCGCTCGGGCTGAGGCAAGAGTTTTTAATTCGACCTCTTGGGCGCTCGGACGGAGCGGTTTTGATTCGACCTCTTGGGCGCTCGGACCAGGCAAGGTTTTTAATTACGACCTCTTAGGCGCCTCCCGGACAGGCAAGGTTTTTGATTCTGACCTCTTGGGCATCCCGAGATGAGCCAGGAGTTTTAATTACGACCTCTTGGTAGCTCGAATGAGCCAGAGTTTTTGATCTGACACTCTTGAAGTGACTGGACCAGGCAAGGTTTTGAATTTGTCGTTGATGAGGATCCTTTGGGCGGTTCTTGGTAAATACTGTGAATGGCATTTTATTAGTAGGTGCAACAATTACCTGTTTCTTCTCTAGGACCTTCTTGAATTCCTCTTGTTACATTAGTCATGATATGGTCTTTGTGGTCATACTGCACTCCGCTTGGGTGTTCTTTTGCGATTATGTTTAGTTCTTGGCCTGCCCGTCTTGGCGTTATGGGAGCAGGTCGGCGTGTTCGAGCCTATCCACGGCCTTACCTGCGGGAGTGGCGTGGCCAGGTTCTGCGTCTGGCCAGTACAGGGCCAGGCCAGTCGTGACGGAGAAGCGGTCGAGATGGCCTTGTGACTAGTCGATTGATCTACTGCACGAGCTTCCATGCAGGTCCTCGGTGTCGTGAACGTAGCCAGCGGTGGCGCAGTGTTCCCCGTGGTCACCTCCTTGGGTTCTTCGAGCTGGGCCGTCTTAGGAACTTCTCGTCGCAGTGCGTGCCTCGGATGTTGGTGATGGAGTCGGTGAGGCAGTAGACCCGGCGTTTCTTCCCAGGGCCAGTCAGCTCGGACATGGCGCCGGGCCGGTCTTTGGAATCTTACGATGGCTCGCCCTGCTCCCTCCTTCCCTGTCCTCGGGGCGAGGAGTCTTACAGTTCCTCGGTGGGGTTGCTTCGGCGAGCGCCATTAGAGAGCAGGTCTTCGAACTCTTGAGTCCCCTCCTTGATGAGGGCTTGGCTCATAGATTTCTTAGCATTGAGGTAGTCCCTCGAAGCTCACCGGGGAGACTTAGGTGATGCAACGTCTCTGAGTTTCTTGGTGGGCCATGAACTCTCGGGAGTGTCTTCCTACGAATTGCTCGTACACCCTTTCGCGTAATGTATGGATGGTTCTTGAAGGTTATCCACCTTTTGTTCTAGTCTTCGCATCTTTGGAGCAGCCATTCCTCGTGTTGCTTGTGGAGCTGTGAAGTGTGCACAAATCCTCTGGGGCGGAGCGTGCTTTATCTACTCTCGTCATCTTTTAGGTGTTGGCGGTTGTGGAAAAATGATGTTATACAGTGTTGTTTTGGAAGGTGAGCTGACTTTTAAGTCTCTTCCCACCAGGCCAGCGCCAAATGTTGCATTCCGATTTTCGGGGTGGAGCTGTAGAAGTGTGATTCGAGGGTTAGAGATGGAGATTGGGCCAGGATTTTCGTGGAAAACACCACTTAAAATGGAAGGAAAAGCTACGAGGGCTGCTTGGAGCACAGAAAGATCTTCACTATCGTTGGTTGGTTGTGTATCTGAAAATATAAGATAGGAGGAAACCCTTTCTTTTCCTTCTTTTATCTCTTTCTGGCTAGGGCGAAGATCTCGAGAAGTCCCTTGATCACTCAAAAATGATGTCGAGAGAAGACCTCCGAGGATCCTTTTCTTGTTGGCTCAAGTAAGTATTTATGAGGGAATGTGGTGGTTGACGTGTTCGGTAGACTCACTGGGTGCGCAAGGGGAAGTACCATCCTATTACTCTTTGACATGTAATCTGCGTGTCGAGCGTGCGCGATGTCCAGGAAGTTAGCTTCAGCCAATGTTGTTGGCCAGAAATACCTTGTCAGAATGTCGGCCTTGAAGTGAGCGTATTAGGGTTGGTGGTGGCGTGACGCGTGGGTTGCGTGTCGCTGGCAATGGTGGCGGCGTTACCGGACGTCTGGGATAGTCGTCCTTCGCGGAACTGCTTTCAGCAGTCATTAAGTCACGTGCATCTTGTGGGCTGGCGTCGAAGAAGGCTACCGACCCGTACTCGCGTTGAATGAGATCCCGGTAATGGCAAGCGGACCTCTCGGGTCGAAATGTATCCTTTTGCAATTAACACCAGGCCCGCGAGTATTGGGGCTGACAATTTAAATCTGAGGCATATCTTATATCGTATTATTAACATTTGCCTTAAAAATACATTATAAAATGTCTCTATATGTGGAGAGATTAAAAAGAATATTTTTAATTTATTAGAATATATATATTTTTAAAAGTAATAGTTGATGAAATTATGTAGGCAAAAAAATCAAATATAATAAGAGGAAGACCAATTGCTCAGCAAGGTAGAGCTCCATGTATATATTATGCTAGACTTAATGTATCTTTTTCATATTTTAACAATTTTTCATAACAAAAATATCTCATCAGCTAAATATCAATTACATCATCCAGATAATTAATACAAATTCAACTACATTTGTTGATGGCCAATATATATTATTTTCATGATCCGATTTTCAGAGATCTTTTGGTCTTTTCAATACATGAGATCCATTTTTTTAACACAGCCATGAGTAAAATTCCCCTTCATCATCTTTAACAACCCCCTCCCCCCAGAAAATAATAATAAAGGAAAACAAAGCAAAACAAAGTCCTCTTCTCATTTGGGTCTTTGGAAGTAAACCACAGCAAATACATCACCTTCGTAAATGAAGTACGGGAACATATCAAAGATAGGACAGCAAGCAATGGGGTTGCAAAGGGTAAAAAATATGGATATTGATCGAGTGGACAGAAACGCTTGAACCACTCTGATCATTTGTAACAAATTAACAAGGATACTGGTGGGTGGTCTTATCTCAAAAATATGGTTCTGTTTCTGCAACCAATCCTCTACTCAATCCATGGCGAATTACAACTATTCAATTCTCTGCCATGCATTGCAAAGTTCAACCATTTGCTTTGAGTACACACATACATTTGTGTTAGATTTTGAATTACTTTTTCAAATCTTACATCTACTAAAAAAGTGTTATTTTTACATTTAAATTATCAAAAATTTTTCACACAAGGTTTGCACATAATGTTTCATAAGCCACAATGTTCACTGGCAGTTTCGTGAGAAAT